>CM060910.1:382984051-384292176 GCA_030737875.1 Allium sativum | reverse complement strand
TATATATATATATATATATATATATATATATATATATATAGGGGCGGATGTACTCTAAGGCTAGGTAGGGCCAAGGCCATATCTCGATTTTTGCAATTCTTTTATAAACTACACTTGACAAGTAAATTGCCCCACCTAAAACTAATATGCTGCCCTATCTCATGCCATCAGCTGGCTCTGCCACTGTATGTATATACATACATACATACATACATACATATATATATATATATATGAGTTTCATATGTATCGGATACATATTTTGGATATGTCAGCCTTTGAAAGATATAAGTATTAAATACATTAAATTTTGAATGTACCACGTTTTGAATATACATGGTTTAGAATATATGCTAGCCTTGTGCATGCAGCATGTCAAATTTTGAATCACATGCGAAGGCTTCCTAGACACATACAAAGGTTTCCTGTAAGCATAATTCATGCCTTTGTAGTACGAAATCACACGCTCATTGTCTAATATGGCTATTTAAGTAAAAGAATAGGCTCTTGAGGTAAGTATAATATAGTGTAAACTAGAGCAACACATAGCACATAAATCAGCCGATTGTACGAGTTTGAACTGTTGGGGAAATCTCAGTCTTTCCCGCTTCGTGAAGTTAAGATAGGCAATTAAGATTAAAAGTAGCAACGGGTGCACAAGAGTTTATAATTCTCCAATATGGAGATTCTTCCACTATAAAAAGGAATAGTAGGATTACAAGAATATGATTACAAAAGTAACTCACACTCAAATCAAGCTTAAGGATATATACTTCTCAAGCTATCTCTCTTTTCACTCAAAGAGGCTTCCTAACTCTCAAGTATTTTTCTCACTTTAAGAAGTGGCTTTCTTCCTTGAATTCTTGGATGGTTAGTAATAGGGCTCCTTCTCCTATTTATACTACTCAACCTCCATAATGAATGGTGGTGATTACTTGCATCCGACGGTAGAGTTTGATTCTCTAGAATGCTCCACACTCTCTAGGAATCTCTACACTCTTCCATTCCCTTCTTTATTCTTCCATAATCTTCCGTAAGGTTCCAGAAGGTTCTACACTTCTCCAAAATATTCCAGAGGGTTCCACACTCTTCCACAAGCTTCTAGAGGTTTCTACACTCTTCCACAAGCTTCTAGAGGGTTCTACACTTCTCTAGAGTTCTCCGGAACATTCTAGAAAATTCTAGATTTCTCTAGAAACGTCTAGAATTTTCTAGAAACTCTCCAATTAAGGAGGGATCCCAACAAATCTCCCCCTCCCGACTTAATTGGGGGGTAGTAGTACGCCGGCACCTTGACAGCAATCTTCAAACTTCTTTGTTGGTACTACCTTGGTCATCATATCAGACCAGTTCTCATCCGTGTGAACCTTATCAAGGTGTATTTGCTTTTCCTCGAGAACTCCTCGGATCCAGTGATATCTTGTATCAATGTGCTTTGTGCGGGAATGAAATGTTGAATTCTTTGCCAAGTAAATTGCACTTTGATTGTCACTCTTCAAGACATACTTTTCTTGATCCACTTCCAATTCATGCAGCAAGTTCTTCACCCACAACATTTCCTTGCAAGCTTCAGTAGCTGCTATATACTCTGCCTCTGTAGTGGATAATGCAATACACTTTTGTAGCTTTGATTGCAATGAAATAGCTCCCCCTGCAAAAGTGGTTAAGTATCCCGATGTTGATTTCCGTGAATCAATGTCACCAGCCAAGTCTGCATCTGTATATCCTTCTAACACAGGTTTTCCTTTTCCAAAGCATAAACATCTTTTGGAAGTTCCACGTAGATACCGGAGGATCCATTTGGCTGTAACCCAATGCTCATTCCCTGGGTTAGCCAAGAAGCGACTGACAACACCAACTGCATAAGCGATATTTGGTCTTGTGCATATCGTTGCGTACATGAGACTTCCTACTACAGATGAGTATGGTTTCTTCTTCATCTCCTCCTTGTCTTTTTCACTTGTCGGACTCTGCTTCGAACTTAGCTTGAAGTGCCCAGCTAGTGGAGTGTTAACCGGCTTTGATTTGTGCATGTTGAACCTTTCCAACACTTTCTCGATATATCTCTCTTGGGATAGCCACAACAGTCTTTTTGATCTATCACGAGTTATTCTCATCCCAAGGATTTGTTTAGCCGGTCCCAAATCTTTCATGGCAAAGCTCTTGCTTAGATCTTTCTTTAAAGCAGCTATCTTTATGCGATCTTGTCCAATGATTAGCATATCATCAACATAGAGTAGAAGTATGAGAAAGTCACCACTTACATACCTCTTTATGAAGACACAATGATCGCTTTCTGTCTTTTTGAAGTCATGTTCTGCCATGAATGCGTCAAACTTCTTGTACCATTGTCTTGGTGCTTGTTTAAGTCCATACAGACTCTTTGTGAAACACCCCACCTCCGTTAGGGTCACTCTCAAAGGGAATGCCCTAATTTTGGTGGAGGTTTATAAGTATAAGACACAGATATATAAGACAGATATAAGAAAACATATTTTTGAACAGCGGAAAAACAACAACTTTTATTTCATTAAAAATACGTGTTACAACAACCATACCATAATTGTCTTACAATACTTCCAAAAACATAACATCTTCATAACTGTCTTGATTACATTATTTAAAGAAGCATAAAGAAAACATAAATAAACTGCAAAAGTCCCATAGTTGCTGTCCAAAGCCATAGTCCAAAACGAAAAGATACAAGCAATACATTCTTTCTCTTCAAGCTGGATATGAAGGCTGGTCAAGCTACGGTATTCCCTCCCTGTGGACCTGGGGGGGGGGGGGGAAACGGAAGAAAAGAAGACGAAAGAAAAGTAGAGTCAGACATAAAGCCTGAGTAAGTCTAGGACTATTCAGTCTATGAATAAAGAACTGGGTATGATAAGTATAAACTAGAAATGGGAAAGCACCATATACTTAGTTAAGTTGTCTAGGGTCGAATATACTATCGTACCCCATATTAATCTCTGTACCCATATAAACTAGTTCCCAACAGGCACCCCATAATCAGGGTGAAGTGATCCATTTTATGATGATCGGCTCCTACTCGCATAGTTACATGTGTCTTACGGCCCCCGATGTTTTAGTTACCTATGCTGGTCCCACCATGGGGTGTATCAAGTCCCATGGCGGCGGCCCGACACAACCCTAGAATGCACAGGTATGCTACTGGTGCCCAGTGCCTTATTTTTCTACGCCGGAGTGAGTGCACGCCCACACCCCGTTAGAACCTACACTCCTGCACGACCGCCGTCGATTTGACCTCTTACAGTCAGCCCAGTAATCGTTCCCCACCCTGCCTAGTTTCAGGGTATCATGATACCTTATAGGGTTACTGCTGAAAAGGGTCCCCCGCTACTAGGTTTTTCTATTTCTAGCCAACATGCTAAGTTGGTTAAGTGTTTTATAAACCTAACCCCCAATCAGTCTGTTTAGTTTAGCATGTTCCATCTTGATTAAGTATTAATATAATTTACTTAATCCTATCAATCCTGACTCAGCCTTAATTGTCTTATTAAAGCCTTGACCTCTCACATTAGACAGGTATTGTTGTGGCTGCCTGTTGCCGGTTGGGTCCGGGCAGTCTTACGCCACAACTCAGTCTAACCTCGGGTCCTTATTGGGCTCCATGTTTAACCACCCACATTGGATAGGTGTTGTTGTGACTACTGGACAGCCGGGCGGTTCCGGGCAGGTTTACATCACAACTCAATCCAACCTCGGGTTAAACACATCGTATTTTCTACATTTACATATTTTGTCTTTCTTCTTTATTTTCTTATATGTAAATATTTGCGGCCCATTATTCAAAATCAATTTAAGCTAATGGTGTAAAGGTTTACACCAATCATGGGCCCAACCCATTCTTGAATTTGGGCCCCTCTACTTTTATATTTTCATTTATTAATTAATTTGGCCCAACGCTATTTCCCCCGTTTAATACGTTCGTTTATTATAATATATGTTGGGCTTAGCCTTTTAAGCCCAACTTAGCCACATGAAAAAGGGGAGGCTTAAAACGTGATTATATACACAAAAAAAGGGGAATGTGAACGCATGAACTTGCAACATAACGTTGGAACTACAAAATAGAAACTGGTGTACTTGCATTGTAGTAACATATACTTTGGTCATAAAGCATAAGTGACATGAATCAAACCATGTAAACTTGTAGTTAAGTTAAGAATCTAACTAAATTAGATATCATTATTGACACATAGTCTTAACTACAACATAAACCTATATTTTTACTTAGGCATAATGTCAAGCATAAGCAAATCATGTTTATAAAATTACTATATGTTTACAAAGGTGCTTACTTTTGTTACTAATACAAAAGTATAGTTCAACTAGAATTATTCCAACTTAATCATGATTTTTAATCTATTCACATAATCATGGCACAAATATACCCAAACATGAAATCATGGTTTTTGATCTATTCATGTAATCATGGCATAAATATTCCTAAACATGAAATCATGGTTTTTACTTTATTCATGCAAACTTGCAATTGGAATGTAAATCTAACTTAGCTATGTGTCACATATATTATCATATAGTTCTTGTTAACAATATAGGCCTAACATGTTTTTCAATTAGGCATAATACCAAACATAGCCTAGTCATATTCATAAAATCAACATAAGTTCACAAAGAGACTTACTTTTGTTTCTAATACAAAAGTATGGTTTTATACATAGATCATGATGCCAATTCCAACATAATTTCATATGAATCATAATACCCCAAATTTGAACCAATTACACAAAAAGTGATTTTGTACAAAAATATACATTATGTTGGCCTAGTAGCAAAACCACATTCTTGCATGAATCTCAACTAAACAACCACAAACATGTAGCTTCAACATGAATTACATACTTGCGAATATCCAATCGTATACTTGCATGAATCTCAAATAAACTACCGCAAACATGTAGTTTTTATCATGAATTACATACTTGCGAATATCCAATCGTTATATCACAACATTCCAAATCGATTAGAATCATAGCAACGCACAAATATGAATTACTATCACCACAAATCAAGTGTAATTCTCATTTTACACAAATCAGACACAGTTATTTATTCACATCGAAATAGTACTCTACTTACAATCGTGTGACGAATTCTTCGATTCAGGAATCTGAATTCTGGATTTGGAGATGCTATTCCTTTGATGTAGGCGTTGATTTGATTTGTTTAAGTTAAACTTGTAGTTGCTTTATGCTTTAGAGTTTACCTCCTAATTGTCTTCTCAAATTGATGGCTACTCCTAGTCGTTCCTCAACAGCATGATGGCCTCATTCTTATTTTTGAATGAATAGATTAGCTAGAGTCTAGGGTCATTTTTATAGAGTTTATGAACTGATTAGGACTGTCGATGTAGCTTGGGTTAATCGTAGCCATTCATTCGAAAGAGATACCAATCAGGAGCTGACACCTAGCCCTCGTGACAAAGCAAGCCTCAGAAATTCGGACCCAGCACAGACCAGGCCAGCCAGGCCGACCAAGCAGGTCGACCTGCAAGTCGACACCCGTGTCGACTGGGCAGTCGACACGGGGGGGGGGGGTGTCGACTGGCAAGTCGACACCCCTGTCAACTTGTCCTGGGCGGGAACTTTCCCGCCCTGCCTCCTTGCGTGTTTGAAATTCGAATCTTCGAGCTGTTTTCTAAATTTGAAATTTTCTGAAAACTTTGACGGGCCATAACTTGGTCACACGGACTCCGATTTTGGAAAACTCGGACTCTATTTCACGTATTTTTCCGAGACGAACACAATGGCACAGCCCGTTTCCCTTAATTCTTTGATTTGTAATTAATTATACTTTAATTTGTGAATTTCACTGTTATAGAATACACGGGGTGTTACACTTTGTGAGGCGGCACACTAGATCTTCTTTGCCTGGAACTTTGAATCCCTCAGGCTGTTCCATGTAGATCTCTTCCTCTAGGTCACCATGTAGAAATGCCGTCTTGACATCGAGTTGTTCAATCTCCAAATCTTGCACGGCTGCTAGGCTGAGGGCAACTCGGATTGATGACATCTTTACCACGGGAGAGAATATCTCTTCAAAGTCAGTACCTTTTTCTTGTCCAAATCCTTTAACGACTAACCGAGCTTTGTAGCGAGGCTTTGAACAGTTCTCTTCGGTCTTGATTCTATAAACCCACTTATTCTTCAAAGATCTTCTCCCTTTTGGTAGCTCCACTAGTTCATATGTATTATTCTCATGCAAGGATTGCATTTCTTCTTGCATGGCTATTCTCCACTCTTCTTTATGACAACCACTCATTGCTTCTTTATAGCTTTGAGGCTCCCCCTCATCAGTGAGCGTAACGTACTCCTCTGTGTTGTATCGACTGGATGGTCTTCTGTCCCTTGAGGATCTTCTTGGCTCTGGTGCGATTGGAGTGCTAGATTGAGGTTCTTCCTGGACCGGTTCATGATGATCTTCAGCATCACTACTTTCTTGAGTGTTATTATCTTCATGTCGAACCAGAGTAGGTTCAGTATTCTTATAGCTTCTCAATCTTGGCCTCTCTGAATTCTTGATATCTTCAATTGTTTGGTCTTCGAAGAATACAACATCTCTACTGCGAATAACCTTCTTGTTAATTGGATCCCACAACCAGTACCGAAATTCATCCTTAGGTGAACGAAGATAGATACACTCCTTTGTCTTTGCATCAAGCTTAGCTCTCTCATCTTTTGGGATGTGAACAAATGCTCTGCACCCGAACACCTTGAGATGATTATATGAAGCCCTCTTGCCCGTCCAAACTTCCTCAGGAATGGCCTCATCCAAAGGAATTGATGGTGTGAGGTTGACAATGTCGATCACAGCCATTATAGCTTCTCCCCAAAATGATTTGGGTAACTTAGCATGAGAGAGCACACAACGAACTCTTTCTTCAATGGTTCGATTCATTCTCTCAACTAGCCCATTCAATTGTGGTGTCTTGGGTGGAGTCTTCTCTAGCCTAATGCCATATTTCTTGCAATAGACTTCAAAAGGGCCTTTATACTCACCTCCGTTATCTGATCGTACACACTTGATCTTTCGTCCAGTCTCACGCTCCACTAGAGCATGGAATTCTTTGAAGGCATCAAGCACTTGATCCTTTGATTTTAACAGGTGCAACCATACTTTTCTCTAATGATCATCAATGAAGGTGACAAAATGTAGAGCACCACCAATGGATCTCTCAGACATCGAGCATACGTCAGTGTGCACGAGGTCTAGAATGTTCTTTCTCCTTGTGGGCGGAGAAGATCTTTGGAAAGCAACCCTGTGTTGTTTTCCAGCTAAACAATGAGCACAAGGATGAAGTGGTTTACCTTTCACGTTAGGGAGGAGCTGTTTCTGAATGAGTATGTGAAGACCTTTCTCACTAATGTGCCCAAGTCGTTGATGCCATATGTCCATATCATCAGTAGAGACATTTACTTCTTCTTTGCATAGCTTAGCTTGCATTACATACAATGAGCCTACCTTCTTTCCTCGAGCCATCGTCAAACTTCCTTTGGTGAGCTTCCACTTCCCCTCACCAAAGTAATTCATCAGACCATCATCATCTAGCTTTCCAGCGGAGATAAGACTGAGGCGCATGGTTGGGACATGCCTCACATCTTTCAAAATAAGCTTGCACCCGGTGCTTGTCGTCAGAGTGATGTCTCCTATTCCAACAATCTTGCTTCTATCTTGATTTCCCATTTGCACCGTGCCAAAGTCACCTCTTTGGTAGGATGAGAAGAAGTTTTCATGTGGAGTAACATGGAAGGAAGCACCAGAATCAATAATCCAAGAACTCTCATCGCAAGCAATGTTTAGAATGTTACTTTCACCAACGAGATATAGCAGATCTTCCTTCAATACTATGGCAGTAGTACTCTTTTCTTCTTGCTTCTTCATTAGGCTTATTTGGTCAGGCTTAACATTACCGACCTTTTGGTCTCTTTTGAAGTTTCGACATTCCATTTTCTTGTGACCTATCTTTCCACAGTAATAGCATGTAATCTTCGAGCGTGACTTGGATCTTCCTCGAGATTGATGTGGATTTCGGCTCTTACTACGTCCACGAGTTTCATTCCTACCCGGATTGCCAACAACATTAGCTTCGGGATGAATAGACTCATCTCGTTCCATTCTCCTTGCTTCTTCACCAAGAAGGCTGTCATTGACGGTATCCATAGTTAACTTTCCTTCCGGAGCTGAGTTACTAAGTGTAACAACAAGTGTGTCCCAACTTTCCGGTAAGGAACTGAGGAGTAGAAGAGCTTGTAACTCATCATCAATCTTCATATCAATTTTTGTTAGTTGATTTACGAGCCCCTTGAAGTTATTCAAGTGCTCAACCATATTATGACCATCCTTATACTCCAATTTCACCAACCGTCGAACTAAATTGGTCTTGTTGCGAGGCGTTTTCTTCTGAATCATGGACTCAAGCTTTGTCCATAATTCATAGGCATTTGTATAAGTAGAAACATGCTCGAAGAGAGTTTTGTCAATGTACTTACGGATCATAGCAACAGCCTTCCTGTAACACCCCACCTCCGCTAGGGTCACTCACAAAGGGAATGCACTAGGTTTGGAGGAGTATTATTGGTAAATATGCACAGAAATATTACAAGACAGAACATATATAAAATAGCAGAAGTAAAATCAAACTTTCATAACATGAATAAATAAGGTCTAAAGCCTTTTACATCAGAGTACATCAAAACCTGTCTTGCAATAATAAAGAAGCATAAAGACTTTTTCATAAATTATACCCCAAGAAAAAGCAGTAAAGTAGCCATAGCCAAGAAAAATCCAAGCCATCCATGATGACCTTCAAGCAGAAGAAGTCCGAACTAAACAACAGTATTTCCTCCCTGTAACCTGGGGGGAACGGAAGAAAAGAGGCGAAACAAAACGGGTCAGTCAAAAAGACTGAGTAAGCCCTATCTACTATTAGTATAAAAACTAGTAAAGTTAACTGACATGAGAAACTGAGATGAACATAAGCATGATAACAAGATAGATAAGCTAAATCAAAATAACAGGATGAACTACTGAACTCAGATAAACTAGGGTGTCGTGATAAACTACGGTGTCAAGATAAAACAAGGTATCACATTGTCAGGTTTCTATCAAGTATAATATCCCAAGATATCTATCGCGTATAACGTCCCATGGCATCTATCCTGTATATCCGCTCTGCACCTACCGTACTAGTACCCCAACTATATTACGTGTTATCCGTGAATGACCCTTACTCAAAAGTCGTGTAATGGTCCATGTCAACCTAATATGTCGCATATATAGGTTACTCAACTCATATGTTTCTTTCCATGTATAAGTTCAGTCCTTTGCCGTAGGCTGTACGGGCTTTCCCATGTAAACGGTTTATCCTTGAAGTTGTTTTGGACTGCAACCCTTGATCTAGTTGTGTTTCCTTACCATGAACTATCGCGCATCCACTTAGGATTTATGCCACCTAGGACCGCTAGGGATTATACTACCTAATGAACGTTTCCGTGTCTCGGTTTGGGTTTTGGCCACCTAGGACCACTAGGGATTACGCCACCCGTCAACCGCGCCCTTGATCCCATGTATGTATCGTGAATCGTTTTCCATGTCTAGATGCACATGTTCCCCAATGTGCCATCCGAGTTCCGTGCCAGGGCAAATCAAGAAATACGGAACTCGGTCGGGAGCTTTAAATCTTCTGCCGATGCAGATATCAAGGTCTGTTTTTGTACCCGTGGCAATGGTCCCACGTGACCGCTCCCTCAACTACTGAAAGGCAATTCCAAGAAAAATCATGTATAAGAACCACTCCCCGGCCCCACTATAGCCCACTTTCCTACGGGCCAACCTCACCCATGACTCGATAGCAAGCACATGGTCTGTTAGGGGTTCCCTGCCTTTCCGCACGTACACGATTGACTAAAGATGGTAGGTAGTCGGCGATGTGCTATCCAGGGCAAAAACAAGAATCGTCGACTCCACGCTAATCCATCCCAGTCTTTAGGTTGCTCGCATAGCAACCAAGGCATACTCTTGGTCCTTCTAACGCAGACCTTAACCTCTCATGGGCTTAGTATAATTACCTGGCAGCCCACAGAGGGATCCCAAGAATATCCTCACGTCCCCCGAAGCTTCCACTTCGGCACCCAGTGCGCTGGAGCTTTTATCCAAGTCAGATAACTTGCTCCCCCTCGTATACTAAGCGATGACCTACCGTATCAGGTTACTCATCGTTTTGAGAATTAGTCCTATGTCCTTAGCTAAGAATTATTACTTAGTTACCCTTAACTAAGGTTTACCACTTAGCTTCCTTTCCCGTTATCCTTGATTAACCATGGTTTTCTACCTAGTTCTTCTAGCTAGGGTTTGTCTATTGGGTTAAGTGTTATCATTCAAGTCCATGACTTAACCCGCCCACGAATCACGTCAAAGATTGGCTAAGTATTTAAGTTCAAGACTTAGTCCCACAAGTTGGTTAAGTGTACCCAGAGGCTCATGACTTAACCCTATCAAGTCAAATTGGTCAAGTACTAGCTTACCTTAATCCTATCGGATTATCTTGCTAGATCGATTAAGCATAGATTATCTTAATCCCATCAAATTATCGAGTCGGATTGGTTAAGTATAGGTTGGCTTAACCCCATCCTCTAATCGTACTACAATGGTTAAGTATATTCTAAAAAGGTCTTGTGACTTAACCTTATCAGGTCCGCGTATTAGATTGGTTAAGTGTAAGTTACTTAACCCCATCAAATCATCATGTATAATTGGTTAAGTATAAGTTGCTTAACCCCATTAAATTATCACGTTAAGTTGGTTAAGTATTGGTTACTTAACCTCATTGAATTACCGAGTTTAAATTGGTTAAGTGTTTAACTTAACCCCATCGAATTACCGTGTTTAGATTAGTTAAGTGTGGATTACTTAACCCCATCTAATTACCGTGTCGGATTAGTTAGGTGCAAATTACTTAACCCCATCCCCTAATCATCTTGTATGGTTAAGTGTCATTAAGAAAACTTACTTAACCTTGCCAAATTATCATGTTGGATTGATTAAGTGTTGGTTAACTTAATCCCCGTCCACTAGTCGTATAAAAATGGTTAAGCGTCATTAGGCAAATCAAATCACTTAACCTACCCAACCTTGTCATGTTTTGTTAAGTATCATTAGCCTAACCAATTTACTTAACCCATTTACCCATGTCATATTTGGTTAAGAGTCATTAATCAAATTAACTTAACCCTATCATGTGGCATTAATTACTTAATGCACCCCAACCTCTCACATTAGACTTTGTTGTGGTTACTAGTTAAGCCGGTCGGTTCCGGGTAGCTTTACACCACAACTTGGTCTAACCTCGGGTTCAAGCACAACATGACCAACTTCTCACATTGGGTCCTATTGTTTGCAACTACTAGTTAGGCCGGTCGGTTCCGGGTAGTTTTACGTTGCAAACTCAACCCAACCTCGAGTTGGCCACTTTCATGTTTAGTCTAGTGTCATGTTCATAGTCAAGTTTTCAAGCAATTGGGTAGACCTAACTTAATAGGTAAATTCCCAATGGGTAGACCTAACTTGATAGGTAAATTTCCAAGCTTATGTTTTTATGCATACTTACATGTCAACTTCCATGTTATACTTCAAGTCATGTTTTCAAGTATAAACACATGTCATATTTAACGTTACATGTTGTCATGTTTATACCCATTTACCCAAGTCATATTCATGTCATTATGTTTCCCCATAATGTGACCCCAACGCTTTTTAAACTAGCATATACGTTCGCAACAACGTGATGGATTAAAAGAAGAGACTTGGCAAAGGAATGACAAAAATGGGTATTAAGCCACAAGTTAATCACGGTGGCAAATGAGGCACAAATGTGTTCATTAGCTTGCATGTTACATTCTTAAGCCTCAAAAACATGCATCAACCCAAACTTGGTACATAAGCGAATCATGGTGACAAAAGACATGAAATGATGGCTAGAAACTCGCATATATCATCATATAAGGATTATGACTTCATATGCAAGTTGACATAATGATTATGAAGATTCTCATGTTGCATAATGCAACATTTCAACATAAAGGTTGTGGCTTTTAGCTCATAAGATCAAGATAATGACTTCATAAACTTGCATAACATGATAGCATGCATCATTCTAATTAATCAAACCCAAACTTTCAACATGAACATTTAACTTCATAGTTAATATCTAAGAGTAGGGAAGGGCTTACATTGCTATGAAGGCCTAAATCGATTAAACTAAAGCTTGTGAGGAAGCCTATGCATGCCATCACCCAAAAACCCAAAGATGGATGCCCCAAATCAACAAAAACACCATCTTTATGAACAAAGATCAAAGCTTTTGCCTTGAAATCAACTTGAGAGGCTCTCATACTAACATAGAAACTCTCTAACACTCTCATGATCATGAAACCTCTCATAGAAATGAAGTGGAGGCTAGGATTTTGAGTGGAGGCCATGAGAGGAGCAATTTTGCCATAGTTTAGTTGCATGAATGAATAATGAGGATTTAGGATAGGTTAGGGTCTTATTTATAGATTAGGCAAGTGTTTTAGGCCATTAGATTAACCCTAGGATAGATCCCAGCCCTCAAAAATCGTCACAAGCCTCCAAAACAAGACCAAGGGCCAAAACAGGTGCACCAGGCCAGCCAGGGTCAAGCCAGAAGGCTGTGCAGGTTTCTGGCTCGACACGGGCGCACTTCCCAAGTGCGCCAGTGTATTTTTGTGCTGGCGCACTTCACAAGTGCGCCAGTGCATTCTGGCTTGTTTTCGGTTTTTCTGCCTAACTTCGTTCGTCCATATCTTCTTCATACGGACTCCGATTTACGAAATTTCGGACTCTATTTCGCGTATTTTTCCGAGACGAACGCAATGGCGCAACCCGTTTATCCTGATTCAGATTTTATAATTTAATTCTGCCTTGATTCTTGTCTTAACACGTTGCTAAAAATTCGGGTTGTTACACTTCCGGTTCAACAGTTCCCATTGAGCATCACTCTTCCCTGCCACTTTATCTTTGTAGATGATAGGCTCATGCAAATCCTTACAATACAAGTGGTCCTCCATCATTGGCTTCCAATAGGAGTAGTTGTTGGCTGTGAGCTTGAACATGTCTCCATCATGAGCGACATTATCCTCCATCTTAAACTTACACGAGCTTGATTACTGCTACAGATGAACCTGGCTCTGATACCACTGTTGGGGAAATCTCAGTCTTTCCCGCTTCGTGAAGTTAAGATAGGCAATTAAGATTAAAAGTAGCAACGGGTGCACAAGAGTTTATAATTCTACAATATGGAGATTCTTCCACTATACAAAAGAATAGTAGGATTACAAGAATGTGATTACAAAAGTAACTCACACTCAAATCAAGCTTAAGGATATATACTTCTCAAGCTATCTCTCTTTTCACTCAAAGAGGCTTCCTAACTCTCAAGTATTTTTCTCACTTTAAGAACTGGCTTTCTTCCTTGAATTCTTGGATGGTTAGTAATAGGGCTCCTTCTCCTATTTATACTACTCAACCTCCATAATGAATGGTGGTGATTACTTGCATCCGACGGTAGAGTTTGATTCTCTAGAATGCTCCACACTCTCTAGGAATCTCTACACTCTTCCATTCCCTTCTTTATTCTTCCATAATCTTCCGTAAGGTTCCAGAAGGTTCCACACTTCTCCAGAATATTCCAGAGGGTTCCACACTCTTCCACAAGCTTCTAGAGGGTTATACACTCTTCCACAAGCTTCTAGAGGGTTCTACAATTCTCTAGAGTCTCCGGAACATTCTAGAAAATTCTAGATTTCTCTGGAAACGTCTAGAATTTTCTAGACACTCTCCAATTAAGGAGGGATCCCAACATGAACGGCATAGAAAACATTTTGCACTGGCGCACGGACGAGATATCAACTCATAACCCATGTGATTTTGTACTTCGCATAGTCTGGTTTCGTATAGTAGGCTTATGTATGTTTGCATTAAAATGAACACTTTGTCTTGTTAAGGCAGACGTTAGCATATGCCAAGTGGGCACATTCAAATATACAGGGGCGACCCTGAGATAAGGCCACCAAGGCGGATGCCTAGGACCTCCAATCCCATACTACGTATATTTGAACGTGTTTTGATAGCATAGGAGCTTTGGTATTTTGATTTTTGTAGGATCTTCAATAATAATTATTTGTGTTCAGGGCCGGTTTTTCTTACATGTTTAAACATAATTGCTGCATTTTATATACTAACCATACTTCGTATAGTACATTGCCTCCTGCACCAAATTATTGGATTGAACGAGCATAAAAGTTTTAAAAAATAGGTGGCTTAAATTAAAGAGCCCTCCAACTCCAAGCGACGTGGGATATTTGAAGTGCACGTACCAAATAATAAAACTGAGTGAAAATGTATTCTATAGGGACGGCCGGTTGGGTTGGGTTGTCCAAGGCCAGAAAAAATGAAGAATAACGCGAAGTGAAGAAGCAGGGAAAAAAACTGCCTTTCGCTTTCCGCAGGGTTCAAACCTGCAACGTGTTGCCTTTCCTAAATATCTCTTAACGCTGAACCAACCTATAGACTGCAAGTTTTCAAGTGCGCCAAATATTTAAAGTGTTCAAGATTCCTTTCTTCTTCCCTTTACTTGCCCACACCAGGGTTGGTTGCCCGGTTCGCCGGCCTCATGTCATGGGCCTTGCCCATGGTTCTACTTGTGTGCTTATGATTTGTCCATGCACTGTATGTGTTTACTGTTACTTGATGAACATGACTAATTATATTATTGTTGTAGCAGACTTATTTCTGATTATTAGTATTTTTGCTTTTAAGTTGTAAAAGTTATCATTTTGCAGGTATGGTTTTTGTAGTGGTAGTAAAATTCACAATTTTTAAGAATAAATATCTGTTAAACGGAGGGAAATTTGCAATTTAATGAGTTCAACTGTGAAGCTTTGTGGCTATTCACCATCATGGATCAACTCTACTCCTAAAAATTTCTGATCTGATTTCTCTATACTTTAAACTAGCCATGTACTAAGTTGTTAACACAGAGCTTAAGTTTCTTTGCGGGTTGAAACAAAGGCTACTTTACCATGAATAGATGTCTGGGAACTTCTAAATTTTAGTATTATAACAGGAGAGACAATGAATTTTAGATTTTCTATGTAAGTTTTCTTGATCTCTTGTTCCACCGAGTTTCTAGTTGTATTCTAGTGTAAGGATAGGAATTCTGGCTTTCTTATATGTTGGAGGGTATTTTGATATTCTTATATCAGCTTTTGGATTTATTATAACAGAGATTTCTGTTACTATATAAACTCATGATTTATTACCAGAGGATTCTCTGATTCTTCTATTAGTTAGGGTATAAATTCCACCATTAATATAAGAAGCTCATAATCTCCTCTATCAAGCAGATTTCTTTTTACAAGTTAAAAAGCCCGCTACTACTGAAGCGAATTCTTTAAGCAGAGCATTATTCAGAGTTATGGATCTCAACGTCAGAATGAAAATTTGTGGTATTATGATTCTTTTTATCAACTAGAGACTATCAATTCATTGTCAGAACCAAGACTCTTCTCTTATCTAAAGGTTCAAATTTACAACTGCTTTTTGTCCTCGACAAAGGATGAAACGAATGTCCAAAATTCTGATTCTCTGTACTAAAGCTTGAATTTATATAATAATGGATTTCTGTATGGTCTTTCGGATCAATATCAATCTCATATTGTGAGCCGTTTTCTGAAGAAAATAGCTAGCATTCAAGTTCCTTTTAAAAGAAGGGATTCTTGAGAAAACCAAGTTTTATTTATAAAGTCTATCAGTTCATGAATGAGGACTTTTTAAACTAACAAGCAAGACACTCATTTTCACAAAAAAAAAAAAAAAAAAAAAAAAAAAAAAAAAAAAAAAAAAAAAGAAGCCCAAAGTGTGTTAGAGAAGGGATATGCTACTATGCCCGAACATTTTTTTGTCAAAAAGTGCGAATCAGTACAAATTAGTGTAATTCAGGAGGGCAAAATTGTCTTTTGCGATGGGTCCCTCCACTTTTCTTGTGTCTGGTGCAAAAAATGACAAACTGAATACCCGGGCATATTAGCATTTTCGGTTAGAGAAAAATAAACAAACCGTATGCATTGCATCAATTATAAGCTTCCGGTTACTATATGGTGGGCCCGTTTTCCTGTAAGCCTAATAAGACTTGTATATAATGTCATGTGTACAATGAGAAAATTTTATTGTTCCTATTGTATAATTCATTTTACAGCAATAACATCTTCAATCTCTCCATTATTATTTTTCACTACATCAAAATTCTTCTCCTCATCAAAATTCAACATGGTATCGAAGCGAAGTGCTTTGCAGTGTTCCCAATCAGAGTAGATTCATCAATTGAGGATTGTAGCTTGATTGTTGATCAAGTGATCAAGTGTTGCATCTTCTAACTTTGTGCCATCTAAGAAAAGTGAAAGTCCGAATTGCTTCATTATCCTTTCTTCCTCTTGTTGCATCAAGTTTATCAGTTTTTTTTTAATCAAGTGTAGTAGTTTCAGTGCCTTACTAAGAAGAAGTGACTCTAAGCGCTGTCATCATCAACTCACTTCGGTTTTGCTTCTGAAACAGTGATTCCAGATAGTTTTTCATATCTGAAAGCTTCTAGTTTCGGTTCTTGATCACCTTCTGGTCATCTTTCTTTTCATGGCAAACCAAGGAGACATCATCAGTCCTCGGTCCTCATCCACCAGAATCTCGCAAAACCAACCTACTAAACCTAATCAGGGCAATCATCAAACCTCAATGCCAACCAATCTCGATTCAATTTGATGAATCAAACTACCTGTTGTAGAAATTACAAATAGAAACTGTTATTAGTTGTTATGGCTTAGTTGATTATGTTCTTAGAATAAAGATTGTACCACCAAAATTTATAGGAGGAAGTGAATATAAACTGGTGCCCAATCAAGACTACATTGCACATCAAAAGCAAGATATTCTCATATTGTTGACCTGCCTTTTGACAAGGTCGTCAAGGTCATTGACATCACAGATTGAGGTACGTGGAACTCGTTCATTGCACATCCACATGCCATAAATATCAAGCAAGACAACCTCACATCCGATTCGACCAGAGCTCGATTCGACTAAGTCAAGATTTGGAGAATTAATTCTGAAACGACTCTAGCTTCAGTTCGATATTTCCTCGGTTCGATGTGCACCGGTTCGATCAAGTGAAGTAGAGACAAGCCTCGGGTCAAAGGAAACAAAAGCTCCGGTTCAACTAGTAACTATAACAACCCGAATTTCGGTAGATCCGACTTTTTTTCTTTTCAAAATCCAAATCTATCGAAGCTCGAGTTAGTTTACCTGGTATGTTGCAGAAAGTTAAAGATAAATACATCAGAGATCATAATAGAAATTTCATAACGGAAGGGAATACAATATAATAGTAGGTAAACACTTACCAATATAATGATATTATCTAACAAGTGTCTCTAAGATGCAGAATCTCAACCACCTGCCTAACTTGGGTTTGTTATGAGGAGAGGGTCAGAACAAAAGTTCTGGTGAATTGACAAATTATTTTTTCTACAAATAACACTACATATACCATTTTATTCATATTTATTAAGTTATTCGGGTTTATCTCACAATATACTTTTCATTTTTTTCCTACATAAATCATGCTCATCTACTCCCCAATAGATTAACCTAGTAAAGTATGTGTGTGTGTGTATGTCCGACAATCGAGATACCCCCTTTGATATCCTCTTCGAGTGGTCCCCATCGTTATACTATGAAAACGTACCGGACCTCCAACTCCACTCTACGAAAGCGTACAAGACTATGCTACGAAGGCATATCAAGTCTCCAACGCTATGCCACGAAAGTGTATTAGGCTGCGCTGTGAAAAAAAATAAGCCTCTGCTATTGCACTACAAGGGCTCCCTAATCCTTGAGTCCCCTCTTGAAACTTAGTCGGGAGCTTTACACATATTGTAAAGGACATAGTCCTATGTTACATATATCCAAGAATAGGTCTGTCCTTTTCGGTGACTCTCCATGGCCCCACCTAGCCTATCCCCATACTAATGAAAGACTATTCAAAGAGCTAAATGACCGCCCTACCATACAATCTAAACAAACGTGCGGTCCGTCATCCAATGACCCGATAGTAAAAGATAATTGGCCTTTTAGCTTAGCTCATGTCTTTCCCGCACAAGCTCCGACTGTATCCTTTGTTGGGTCATGACCACGAAGCCTTCCACGTTGAGACAGCCGCTGAATCATCCTAAGATCGCTCCAATCAGTTTTTAGGCAGCCAACCATCAAAGATGCAGCCAAGGCATACTCATCGGATGAAACCATACAGACCATGTCTTTATGGGTGTAGCTTCATTAGGCCTACCATAAAGGGCCATCTTAGAGTATCATCACGTCCCGTAGAAGTCCCGCACTTCCTTCCAGTCTCATCGAATAATATGTTGGACGTGCTTCTCTCATATCTCCAGACACCTACAATGATTTGCCTCGTTGGGATCTTCACCTACTTAGGTATGGACTAGCCCAAGCGCATCACATTATCTTGTCATTAGATCATATGTCTGATCTTTAATTACACGCTTCTTTTATTTACCCCATTGCTAATTAATTTAAACTTACTTATTTACCCTTTATTCAAGTTATCTGTTTAGTTGGCCATTTAGTTCCCCTAATCAGCCTTCGCTGTCGAAACGGACAAATACTTATTATTATATTCATTAACCTTAATTTTTCAATTATAAGTTTATTAATAATAAGCATACTCTACCCTTTTCCATTTAATTATAACCTCGTGTTATAATATTATCACGACCATAACTATGGGTTTGCTTATTAAACTTATGTCCCGTAGACTAAGTTCATTTATAATAAGTCTTTTACTTCCCATTTTATCTTTTAATTATAACGTGTATGTTGCAATCCCACTTCTCCTTAAGACAAGCCTACCTATTATATTACATTTCCATCTTATATAATTTAGTAAAATATGTTACATTCCCCATTCATTACATACTTCACAGGTTTCTTATTCCTTTTTGTCTCTACATAATACCTTTCACTAATGTTACCCATTTTTATTTTCGTTTTTACGGTTTGTTCTTTAGGAAATTAGACTTATTCCTAATTGATTGGTTATTTAAGCTATATAAAATCAGTTTCTATAACTTAAGGTAATTACCACAATGGAAACTCATAATTGCAAGACATTTCTTTCAATTAATTTTAGGCTATTAAACAGTGCAATATGGAAAAATCTTTATTTCGCGCTAATATACATCTTTATTTATTTTTAAACTTTCAATTATGTTTTCACTTCTTTTAAAAACCAAACTATGGAAATATATCCCCTTTTCCAAACCAATCAATCTATGCTACTACTAACAACTCAATTTAATTGATATTCATTAACTCCTGTTTCTAATTTATTTTTCCCTATTTTATGCATAACCATAGTAAAATTGGACACAATTGGGTTTATACCCTTTTTTCTTCCAATCCCTACAATTTCTGGATTTTTTCCATTTTAAATCTGAAAAGTGATTTCTTATAAATAATATGAAAATTCTCAGACTTGCCCTTTTTATTACAAATTTACTGTACATAACCTTGTTTATGCCATAACAATCTTTGTCACATTAATTTAGTAAGTCTTACCAAGTTTGCCTACTTTCAAATTTCCCTTTTATTATCATTTTGGCATAATACATTCATTTTGCCCCAAATCATCAAGTTTCCCTTTTTTGTTATAATTCCCCTTAATTTGCTCAGAACCATAATTAAGTTAATTATTGCCTAATCACAATTCAATTACTTTGCACATGACCACAATTCAATTAATTTGTGCCTAACCACAATTCAATTAATTTACGCAATTTAAAACTTTAAAATCCGACGTTGAAAGGGAGAAGAGAAGGCTGAGAGAATTTTTTATTAACTTTACAGGAATCTAACGATATAATATGCCATCATATGAAAATTATAATTTAAATCTACTCACCTGAGATTTGCGCTCTAATATGTTGGATCTGATGTGGATACTTTCTTTTCAATTTAGATTTATAGATTTGTCTCGATAGAGGATCTAGGAATCTATAGCTTAAATCTACAACCTTTATCTCCTAATCGTGAATCGAAAATCCTAAAACTAATATATATTTATTTGTGAAGAATTTGGAGGACAAAGGAAACGGAAGAGCTCTGGAGCCTCTCAGAAAATATGAGTTGGAGGTTAGGCCCTACTAATTTGTTTATAGGTGCTCAGAAGAACCACGTCCATCAGATCAAAATAAATAAAATCCGAGCCACTCAAAGCCCAAAAAAATCGTCACCTGGCCCTTATTGGGTCGACCCAAACCCTTGATGTGTCGACCCATGGGTCGAAAAACCCCCCTAGTGGGTCGACACATGGGTCGACCCACTACAGGAATGGGTCGACCCATACAAATTTATAAAAATGTGTATCGGGCCTGGTTAATGCGTGATTAATTCTTTGTGTTAACGTTTTATTTTCTTTAACATTTAAGTTTATTTCTTACCTATTTTCAGCCAATCTATTTAAAATTTCAAATGTAATTATTCTTGAAATTCTTGCTCGTATATATTTATGTACAACTCCATAAAATTTTAACCATTAATAGCTACACAATTTCGGCTTCTTAAACGTTATTATTAATGTTATTATTCCCTAGCCATATCATTGATTCTTTCTATTTTTATTGCCCGTCTATTTCAGAATTCAAACAGCATTATCTTGGAATATATTTCTTACTTGTTTTGATTAATTATGTGTTACATTGAATTTCATGTATATTTATACTTTTATATGAATTAAATATATATATATATACACATGTACATGTGTATATATATACACGCACACCTATATATTATCTTTCTTTATATGCACATATTCTCTTGGAACATGCATCTTTTTGATTGGCCCACTTAAAATTTAAAAACATGACGTTGGTGGGAATTGAATACTTGACTCTAGTCTAGGAAGTGCATGCTCCACCACTTTATCTAACAAATCTTTCGTTCACAAAATTATAAGACTGGAAATGGTTGGTTTTATATGTGTTTCTTTTTATTTAGTTCTTTTTATACCATTGCCCGTTTTGTTTGCATAATGACAACTTTTTATTTACCGCCCAATTTACAACATGCATTCATCAAAAAAATTCAAACGCACGCTCTTCCGTAATTATTTTGATAATTTTATTAATCTTTATTATTTAAGAATACGGGGTGTTATAATAATCGATTCGACTATGTCGACCAGGACATTGCCGAGCCAAGGAGATATTATTCCTAAAGAAACGATCCATCCACTACTTCCTCATATCCAGATATTTTCTTAAGGCCTGGTCCATCATTCGGATGTGGTCAATCCACTATGCAACAACATCGAATCAAGTGACATCTGTCCTTGTTGAGACAAGTCAAGATAATTTGCACGAACTGAAGATGCGTTCCACTACTCTCCTACAATGTCGGATCGGGTGCATATAGCAAGGTCGAATCGGTCGCCATCCCATGCTATAAATAGCCATCCAGGGCTATGAAGGAAGGACTTTTGGTTCTTGCATCATCTTCACGACATTATTATCATCTGCAAATAACATTGTACTCGGATTTACCATCATTTCCACTATTGTACTCGAATTTTCTTACATTATTAAGAGAATTATGAAGTGGACGTAGGCTTGTTAACACCGAACCACTATAAATTTGGTGTGCTTGATTTTTTTTCTTTCTCATTTTCATTTATTATTCTTTGCTTTTACCTCTACATATATTCTATTTGAGTGTTTGTGCCACTTTTTGGCAGCAACGTATTGGTGCTTTCACTAAGAACAAAAGATTTCTCAACGTTTAGGATTTTTCAATCTACTTTCTGAATCACCAAGTTCGGAGAGAAAATCCTACATTTCCTACATTCTCATCAACTCCAGAAAAATTGTGTCAAAACGTACAACCAATTTCTCCAGGCCCTCCACTATTCGTTCTCAAGATGAAGCCAATCAGGCAGCAAATAGGGTTGAATAGCCTCTAGGCCCCGGTTCGATATCGAGCCGAACCGAAGATGATGCTGCCACTAATGTTGCTACTACCTCCACTGCTCTAACCGATCAGGCTCCGACACGGCCTATACCACTAGAGATGACTTCATGCAACTAATGAACAAGTTGATTGAAGCGACCACAATGTTGAATTCTCAAACGCTTGAGAACGCAACAACGAGGCAGGACATAGATAAGATGGCAAGGCAATGGGAGGAGTTTAGAAGATAGAGAACTCCTTCCTCATTGCATCACCAAGCAGCAGAGGGCTCATCATTATCTACGAGGAGAGGAGAAGCAGCAACAATGATGCCCGTATGAGAGAGTACAAAACCTACGGGAGCTCTAGTTCGGCTTGATGCTGGCTATACCAATAGAGGCAGTCCGAATCAAAAATACCGATCCGAGAAATGTCAATCTGGGGCATGTCGAGCCCACCACTTCACAAACCCTGAAACCTCCTCGTTCAATAAATCGTGACTCTTCCATAGCCACTCATGCTCCTGCGCCTCCTCTTTTGTGTCCTGCGATTGAATGGGACAATAAGGGCGAGGGAAGTACCGCTCGGATGACAGCCTAGGTGATGTTGCCTTATGCAGGGGCAACGAGGTCCCAGCGAGTTGAGAGTTAAGAACCTATCATCTTCAATACTCTCGATTGACTTCCATCGTATGGTAGATCATGAAAAACAATAAAGGGTATACCAAAGACTAGGGATTGGATCGTTGTCACAACCTATTCACCGATGACATTCTAGAAGCTGAGTTCCCTAGAGGATTCAATTTGCCTCAGATGAACCATTACTTAGGTAGGATGGATCCTAGCCAAAATATGATATGATACACATGGTTCATGAACTCGGTGGCAACCCCGGATGTTGTTAAATGCAAAGTGTTCCCTATCTACCTTGATAGGGTCATGCTTACATGGTTTACTTGGCTACCTACGAGGTCGGTACCTATTTTTTTGCCTTAGGGATCCCAATGTATGCTTTATTGTGAGGAAAGAAGTCTGCACCAAAGAAAATGGAGAGCCTGAAGATAACCTTCCTCCCAAAAAGAAGGCGGCTGAATAGCAAGTAAAGGAGAAATCCTGGCCAGGACCATCCAGTCTCCAATTCGAGGGTATTGATCTGAGAGAGAACAAAGAATTAAGGTGTAGTAATGAAGTTGCGGTGGATATCCCAATCGATAATGGCAACCCGACTAAGATCTTGAAGATCAAATCCCATCTGGACCCCCTTCGGATGAGGGAGTTGACTGATTTTCTCCATGCGAACCTTGTCGTGTTCGCGTGGACCCATGCATACATGTATGGAATATCTCCATCGATCATGAGCCATTCATTCAATATTGACCTGAAATACATCCCAGTAAAGTAGAAGAGACATATGCTGGGCTCAGAAAGACCGGTAGCTCTAAAGAAAGAGGTTGAAAGACTAAAGAATAATGGATTTATTTGGGATTCAACATACCCCAAGTGGATATCAAACCCAGTTCTTGTGAAGAAGGCCAATGGGAAATGGATGACATGCATTAATTTTTCATACTTGAACAATGCATGCCCCAAAGAAAGCTTCCCGCTTCCCCGGATTGACTAGCTCGTCGACTCAAAAGCTGGACATGAATTTTGTTCTTTCTTGGATGCTTAATCTGGATACAATCAAACCCCGATGCATGTTTTGTATCAAGAGCATACCAGCTTTATAACGGATCTCAGGTTGTACTATAACATGGTCATGTCATTCGGACTAAAGAATGCTGAGGCGACATATCAACAATTGGTCAATCACATGTTCCAAAATCAAATCGGAAGATTGATGGAGGTTTATGTGGACGGCATGCTTGTGTATTCAAAACAGTCGGCTAAACATGTCAAAGACTTAGCAAAATTGTTCAGCATTCTCCATCATTTCGGAATGAAGCTCAACCCTTCGAAATTCTCTTTTGGCGTTGCATCATGGAAATTTTTGGGCTTCATCATCAATTCACGAAGGATCGAAATTAACCCCGAATAGGTAAAAGCTATAAGAGGTATCTGAGAACCTATGAGGATCAAGGACGTGAAAAGTCTAGTTAGGAAAGTGGTCGCTTTAGGTAGACTCATAATAAGTTCATGTCCTTCTTTGACTTGATTAAGCGTGGAAAGCGCAATTTTTCTTGGATGCTTGACTATGTCATCCCAAAAATTGTTAGAACATTTGGAATGGCCTCCCATGCTGTCGAAGCCAGTAGATCGCGAATATTTGTCTGTATAGTTGGTGAAGATGACCGGGTTCAACAACCTATGTATTATGTAAGCAAGAAATTAACGAGGGCAGAGCGCAATTACCCGAAGATTGAGAAGCTTGCTTACAGTTTGTTTATAGCCTCAAGGAAGTTCCGCCACTATTTCATGGCTCATCCTATCAAAGTGTACACACACCAAGGCTGCGACAGGTGCTTCAGAGATCTGAGGCATTTGGAAGGTTACTCAAGTAGAACATCAAGTTGAGCTACTTCAATACCACTTACCCTCCCAGGTCGGCTATCCAAGGGCAAGTGTTGGCGGACCTCATAGTAGAATTCATTGCTTTGGAGGACAAGAGGATGTAGAAATTAGCCCGTCGACTCCTGCTTGGAAACTATTCACCTATAGAACCTGAAATTACCGACGTTCCGGTGCCAAAGTTGTGATATTGACTCCTGAGAGATGGTCGGTGTGTTATGCATTGAGGCTTGACTTCCAAGCAACCAACAATATTGCTAAGTACGAATCCCAGATCGTTGGGATGAAACCCGAAAAGGTGTTAGCTGTAAAAACAATTGACATATTTTATGACTCGAATGTTGGTGTATGTCAAGTTGCGAAGGAGTTCAAGACCAAGTGGAAAGACTATCCACTTATCTTGGTCAGGTGGAGCAACTAATAGGATAGCTTGACAATTACAACATCTCTCATGTCCCAAGGGAGCAGAATCAAAGGGCTAACTTATTATCTAAATTAGCTAGTTTCAAAAATCCAGAGCATTTGGAGTCGATCTCGATAGAAACATTGACAACCCCAAGCATAAATCAGATGGAAGTTGACAAGGTGCTACATGTAGAGCATGAAAGAGAATCATGGATGACTCCTATCAAAGACTTCCTCATCAGTGGAACCCTCCCTAAGTGAAAGAAAGAAAGGCATTCTTTTGTGCGTAAAGCTTCAAGATGTATAATCCAGGGAGACATATTGTATCGATAGGGTTTCTTAGTTCCTTTGCTCTAGTATATAGCCCACAACGCCGCCAAACGAGTATTACGAGAAATGCACCAAGGCGAGTGCAGTGATCATATTGGGGGAAAGACTTTGGCAAAGAAGAAACTTTGGTATAGTTACTTTTAGCCTACAGTAAATTAAGATGCGGCTAAATATTCATGAAGCTGTGACAAATGCCAAAGATTTGCAAAGATTCCCGGAGACATACCGTATCAACTCACTCAGAGGTTAGTCCTTGGTCGCTTGAAGTTTGGGGGATAGACATCATTGGTAGCCTTCTAATTTTGAAGGGTGGAGCCATGTACGCAATCACAGAAATTGACTACTTCATGAAGTGGGCTGAAGCTGAACCACTGGCCATGATCTCGATGAAGTAAGTGATTAAATTCATTGTTAGAAAAACCATATGTCGATTCAGACTTCCTAATACTATCATCACTGATAATGGGACCCAATTCGGTAGTATGAAGTTTAAAGATTTCAGTCAACAACATCTCATAGAGAAGAAATATACTACGGTTGTGTATCCATAATCAAATGGATAGGACAAAACTATGAATAAAATCATCAAGCTCATCCTAAAGAAGCGATTGGAGTAGGCTAAGGACAAGTGGGTCGACGAACTACCATTAGTACTTTAAGTGTATCGAACAATCCATAAGTCAGTGACTGGTCACACTCCATTCGCGCTCTCTTATGGCTCTGAAACAGTCATCCTAGTGGAGCATGAATTCCCCTCTCACAGAACGACGTATTATGATCCTTTGATTAACAAGGCAATTCTTCTTGAATCCTTGACATGATCAATGAGAAGAGAGATGAGACTGACCTGCATGCTTCGACGCATTTATATCGGGTCGCCCAATACTACAATAAGAAAATTCGACCTAGAACCTTCGATCCTAGTGTCCTCGTTCTGAAGCGTGTCTTCTCGACCCATGTTCATATGGGTCCATATTGGGAAGGAACTTACGTCATTGAATGAAGGCTTGATAATGGAGCTTTTAGGCTAACGACAATTGATGGTGATCAAGTCCCGAGAGCATGGCATATCGAGCAACTACGATACTACTTAACTTAGGATTTTATTTCTTCAATTTTGCAATTGTTATTTCATTTTCTGATTATGTAATAAGGCATGAATCATTAATTGTACTATAAATAAAATATCTTTTCCATGCTCCATTTTTATGTTTGATAATTGGGATAAATGTTGTGATTAGGCTGGCCTAAGCCAAAACCTAAACAAAGGGAATGGCTAATTCAATAGTCGCATTCGTTCGCTCTTGTTTCGATGAGTTGAAGTAATTCCGCGACTAGTTGGATAACACTTAACATAATTCAATCTTGATCCCAATGCTCAATATGGTGATCCTTACTTTAAAGACTAAAGTGAGGGAGCTACGCCTAAGCGAATAGGAAACTACCATTCGTGTGCTAACCTTTAACTCTCATGACTTGAGAAAGAGTATAAATAAACCAGATCAACGTGAATGGTGCACCAGGACTTAAGACCGCTAAACTCGCACCTTTAAACCAACTAAAGATGGGAGAGTGTAAGACACTTAAGGACCAGACGCCTAATTAACTTAACTCAGACTCCACCACTATTGGGGGCATAGGTAAAGACTCATAAGTTAATTATTAACACATATAAGATGCAACTCGTGATTCAATGTTAATTAGGTGCATATACTACACTTCTGGACTACAACAATTGTTAATTATAAATGAGACAGCTATAATGCAAGTTACCAAGCGAGATTGCTCAACACTTAACACTTATTTATTTCAAGCTGGAGGCCTACCAAAAAGACAAGGAAAAAAGAAGATCCTAGTAGTGCTTAGGTGGCTCGTCACTTACCTTGGGATTTTTCTTCTTTTTCAGATTATCAAGTTTCCCCTACAAGTACGCACTTCCGGGACTTCTCAATTGTAACACCCCACGTCCATTAATGTCACTCACAAAGGGAATGCATTAACTTCCATGGAGGTTATAAGTGAATATAGAACAGAAAAATTACAACAAGACAGATAATAAATAGTACTTGGAAATCTAAAACTTCATTTTATTGCAGCGGAAATTAAACATGTTTGTTACATCATAAAACCATAAACCATAGCCAAGTACAATATCCATCTTCGTTAAAAGCAAAATACATAATCCCATTGCATAAATAGCCATTAAAAAGATAATAAGCTGGACTTTACTTCAACGGTCCAAGCTTTCCAAGAGAGATGAAGCAATCCAATCAAACTCCACTAGAGCTGGGTCCAACCTGAGGATCTGAAGGGGGAAAAAGGATAGAAATAGAGGGGGTCAGACATAAAGTCTGGCGAGTATGATAATTCTAACAATACTATTATCAAAATAACTAGACTAAGGCATAAACTAGAAGACAAGTAAATGTCTATGAACTCTTAGGAAGATAAAGATAGAGTTTAAGATAACGTTGAAGATAACGGTAAAGGCACACCTAATTACTAACGAATGATTACTACACTACACCGCACATTACTACACTGCACCGCACATTACTACACTGCACCGCACCAGTCATCCTAAAGGTTGATCCCACTTGCTTCACACAGAAACAATATAAATAGCCTTACGTACCCCTAGCTGACTACATAGGTGCCGTCTACCCCTATCTCCACTAGGTGTACCCCACTACCCACTTTCGATCGGCTCCCTACTCGTAGATACCCGTGTTGGCCCCACAGTAGGGTGTATCACTCCCCTAAAGTGGCAACCCGATATAACTTGAGAATGCACGGCTTATACCTACACGATGCAACAACGTCTTACCTACCAGCCCGGGTCCACACACGCATATGAAACCCGTTGGACTTGCGTTGCCACCGCTCCCCGTTTTGGCCTCTTATAGTCAAACCCAACATGCGTGTCCCGTCCTCGACTTGGGTCGAGCCCACAAAGATACGTTTGGGATACTGGTTGAAATGGACCCCCACAAACTACCTACTTAATCTTGTCACTAGTATATCCCACTTAACCCTCTTAGTCATGTTCATTTACATGTGTGTTTGGTTAAGTCTTACTAATCGTATTTCACATGCCACTAAGGGAACCCACTATTCCTCATGCCACCCAAGGTACCTACTTAACCCCCATGTCCCACCTTACATGTTTATCTGGTTAAGTGTTTTCTTAATTCATTCAGGCCATAACCTCATAAAGACCTCTCACATTAGACTGGCATTTATGGCAGCTGGATTTGCCGGGCGGGTCCGGGCAGTCTTACACCATAAAAGAGTCTAACCTCGTGTCTTTACAACTGTTATGCTTTAGTTTAGGCCTAGGACCTCTCACATTGGGCTGACATTTGTGACCACTGGATTTGCCGGGCAGGTTTACGTCACAAACGAGTCCAATCTCGTGTCCTAAGCATTGATTATCACTTATAATCTTTTACCCCAGTTTTAATAATTCCCTATTCAAATTATTAATTACTTCCAATTTTTATGATGTCCATAATTGACTCAATTATGGCCATCCACTTATGGCATGCAAAATCATATCAATTGCACCCCAACTTTTTAATATTAGATCCTTAATATTACCCCTACCCCACGTTTATACGTTCACTTATTCAACGCATAATATAGGCTAGACTTGAATAGTCTAACACATAGCACAAAGATGAATTATCACAACATATAGACAATTAAAATAAATCTAATCATAATAGGGGTGAAACTTGCATAAACTACACATGTTAAGGATCAAAAGGTGTCAACTTGTTAAATGTCTCAATTTACATGATATGATCATAGCCCAAATCTATTCATAAACTTGCATATGGGGTTTTTAGGCAACATAATGATGGTGTGAACTAGCATAGGATATCACATATGTCATAGCATAATTCTAGATGTCATAATAGATGTCATGGCATATGTTCATAACTTTTCTAATCAATCTAACTTGCATATGTGACTTGTCATATAGATCAACATAGCCCAAACATGATGATTTAATTAATATGAACTAACTAGCATAGATAGTAACATCATGGCTTTTTAACATTTATGATTTATCACAATTTAGCATAGAAACTTTCAACATACATAACATCACCATAGCATGATTTACAACATATAAGATATCATCATCACATAACATTGGATTTACAATATACATGATAGCAAGGGGTTTACAGCAACATATATGATCATTCACATCATCTACTCATAATCCATTCATAACTCAATCTAATTAAGATGATAATAATCTTGCTAAGACTATCACACTCACAATTTAGAGAAGAAAAGAGAGTTTTGCTTTGCTTTAGGGTTGAGAGAATTAGAATTGAATTAGCTTTTCTTCCTTCTTAGTTGGCGGCGGCTCCATTGATTTCCATGGCGACGGTATGACGGTAACTATTCTATTTTTCTTATGAATTAGGGTGAGAGACTACCTAGGTATTTATAGAGTTAGGGTTTATTTTAGATCGTCAGATTATCTCAGAACTAATCCCAGCAAACCAGATTAGGTCAGAAACCCTAATGGGTCATTAGTCAATTAAAAACAGGTCAGCCAGAAACCCTAGCCGCCAGACCAGGTCGACACCTAGGTCGACACTATAGTCGACCCGGGGGGGGGGACAGGTCGACATGGTAGTTGACCTGGGGGGGAGGTCGACACTAGTGTCGACCCCCTGATTGACCTGCCTGGGCGGGAAAATTCCCGCCCAGCCCGCTTCTGCACTTTCTGTTTTGAATTTTAAATTTTCTGCGAGCTGTTTTGAATTTTCAGAAACTTCCGATGGCCATAACTTCTTCATACGAAATCCAATTCACGCAAACTCGGACTCTATTTCAACCAGAATTCCGAGACGAACACAATGGCGCAACCCGTTTCCCACAATTCTCACATCTGAGATTAGTTATTCTTTAATTTGTGAATATTAATATTAATAGAATTACGGGGTGTTACGTCAATAGATGACTCTTAAGCCCTTGACGTGGACTGGTTATGCTTTTTCTTCCTAAGCTTCTTCCCGATTGGCGACTTGCCTGGCCTAGCTAGTGAGACACTTCTCAAAGGTGGAATTAATTGCAGCGGCTTGATAGAGAAGGCACCGGAGGTGGTGTCGAATTTGAGCTCCAAAAGCTTTCCTTCCCGGTTTGCCTTTATTTTTGCAATGCTCAAAGGATCCGTCTTTCCAAACTCACTAGCTATATGACATCGTCATCACCTTCGGTCAGAGTCTCTTTCCCATCCAAGTTCTTAAGCGCATCAATCATTTCTACCTTCTTACTCACATTGTCGCTAGCAGGTACTTGATGCTCCTCAGCTGCCTTTGCTTCTACCTCAAAAGTAGTTGTTAGCCTACTTTGTGAACTAGGCTACACAAAGAGCAAATAATGGGAAAGCCATCAACCGGTTCGGATCGGAGGGAACCAGCGCAGGAAAGAAGCAGGAGTCAAAGATGCAGACATCACATCAGTTTGGTTTGGAGAAACACTTCAGCAACACCAAAAGAAAGCAAGCAGCCTCATCGGATCGGATCGGGGGCGACCGATCCAAACCCCTTTTTTATGAACCTATGCCGTTGCTACACACGTTTCTTGAAGACTCGGGCCAAGCATGACCATTTCCTCCCACGATCTCCTACTAAATTGATGCGCTGTCACCATCTGGAGGCCTCCAAACCCGACTCTTATGGGATGGGTGCTACGCAATTCTGAACCAGAGCCACTTCGAGGAGATTTTTCACCTATAAATACATCATCAATAGGCATTTGAAAGGATCTTTTGGCAAATTCTCAGTTCTAACTTCCTTCATAGCTGAATTTCATAATCATATTCAGATCAAAATCATCTCTTAAAGTCTATTTTTGAGAGATTTGAGTGAGCTTATGCATTGTAATTGTGAAGTTGATTGGGAATCATTGTCATATTTGCATTCAAATCATCAATAAAAAGAATAGAAAGTGGACGTAGGCTCTTTAACGCCAAACCACTATAAATTGTGTGTTCTTCGTTGCTTTTTAGTTCTATTTCATTAATATCATAGCTAAATTGGGTGTTAGAACCAATTTTTGGTCTAATATTTTGGTGCTTTCACTGAGAGCCCTTCGAATTCTCAGCCTTTTTGGGATTATCATTCTACTATTTGGACTTTCAAGTTCAAAGAAGTTAATCCTTTGTCTTTGACATCTTTCAGTACTTGTTGACAAATTGTTGAAGAATCGAGTATCATGGCTAAGACCAAAGGAAAATAAGTGCAAGTTGCTAGGGGAAACGACGCTAGAGAAGATCAGTAATCCATCGTGTTAACGAGGTCACGCGCTCAAAGCTCTGGAGCAGACCGCTCCGATCAGGAGGATCTGAATCGGTTGGAAGGCGCCGATCTGAACCGGATGGAAGGCACTGATCCGATCCGATCTAATGAGGTCGAGGGCACTCACTCTCTCCATCTGAACCTCCCCGACAAGGCCACTGTGAACCAATCCGACCCGAACCAGAGTGAAGCTGGAACTACTACTCGAGCTCCCTCCAATGGTCTGATTCCTGCCACGATGACTAAATTTCAGCCTGGCCCATCTGCACCCATTACCCAGGGAGACTTTTCACGTTTCCTTGACATGCTCCGGAGCACTAAAGAAGCATTGGAAGCCCAAAGGCGTGACAACCTTCGCATGCAGGAAAACATGATCACTATGGGTAGAGAACTATAGGAGCTCCGAAGGCGGAGGACTCCTTCTCCAACACGCCGCTTTGCTACAGGTAATTCGTCTTCTTCGGACGAGGAACGCCATCGCGAGAGAAGGCCGCTTGAACGACCTCAGAACCTCGATCAATTGACTTTTGAATCTTTAGGATCTCGAGAAGACGCCGCTCGTGTATTGGTCCCTGATGACCCAAGCCTGCAACAGCCTATGTTGCTACCCATGCGCGGATCCCACGTCCTACCCAGGGATCCCAATATTACTAACCCCACGCAGCAACAGCTTCTCCAACCTCTACCTCCTGAGGTTGACCGAGAGCATAGAGAGCGACGTAGAGTAGTTGCCGCCAAAAACAGGAGGCCATCCCCTGATCAGGAACCCAGGGGTAATACGGACATCAGACCTAGAGAGCCTGTGCAGACATTAACAAATGTCGATGTATGGGCAATGGTGCGCCAGATTATTTCCGAAAGCTGGCGGTATACTAATGAAGATTGGGGCATTAAGCGAAGTCATACCCCCTTCATGGATGACATACTGGATTTCCAGTTCCCTCGGCGATTCAACTTGCCTCAGATGGATCGATATTCAGGAAGAACAGACCCAAGGCAGCATCTGATGAGGTATGCATGGTTCATGAACGCGGCAGCAATCCCAGATGCTGTAAAATGCAAAGCTTTTCCAATCTATCTTGAAGACATAGCGTTAATGTGGTTCACCCGACTCCCCCTCGGTCGATATCAAATTTCACAGAATTGAGTGAGCACTTCATGAATCAGTTTCGACTCCATTCCCGAAAGTCCAAGAGCATCATAGAATTGTCACGGATTAAACAGGCCCTAGGAGAATCTTTGAAGTCCTATTTGGATCATTTCAACCTGGTCATCACTGAAGTTAGTGATCCCCATGAGCCCACTATCCTGATGGCCTTGATAAAAGGGGTAGATCCTGACATTGAGTTCAGGGATTACTTGGTTGGAAAACCACCTCCTACTAGAGAATTGTTCTATGAAAAGGCTAATATCCGCTTAAGGCGAGAAGAAGCTAAGGCAAATCGGAAGAGAAAGTCCGAAAGGGCCTCGAAGGAAGGTGTCCAGAGTAACGTTGCCGTTAAACAATCTGGTGACAGTTCAAGGAAGGTGGAAGTAAATGTTGGCAACCAGATTTTGGGTAATAGCAACAGAAATGGGAACGGTAATAGAAGGAACAGAAACTGAGGGAATAGCTCTAAGAAAAGACCCAGATTCCAAACTTTTGAAAATTATATGCCATTAAATGATATGTTGGAGAATATTTATTTAGATACATATAGCATATTGTAGTACAAAAAACCACCACCCAGAGATTCTACTCAGAAAGAGATTGCAACAGGAAAGTTTTGCTTGTTTCATGGTACCCACGGTCATTCCGCCAATGAATGCCATCATTTGAGAGATATCGTCGAAAGATTGTTGCGAGAGGGGAAGTTGGATGAGTACAAGGTCGCCCCAAGGGACAGGGGGCAAGGGGGACAAACCCCGAATCAAAACCAGCCTGCTTCAAAAGCCACAGCTCAGCAAAAAGGTAAGGGGATCGTCATTAATACTATTATAGGCGGACTTCACTTAATTTTAAAGCAATGGACCAGTACGTCAACGCCGCCAAGCATTTTGAGGTAGGAGAATGCAGTAGCCTCAAAGGTGTTACTCCAGTAAAACAACAAAAGACGATGTCAGACGACATCGTATTCCGCAATAGAGATGATTCCGGAGTTCAATCTCCAACCGACGATCCACTATTGATTACCACAATAATTGGCCCTGCTTTAGTCCATAAAGTGTTAGTGGACAATGGGAGCTCGGTCAATATCCTCTTCAAGAAAGCTTTCGAACAAATGAGACTCGAAGCAAAAGATTTAAAGCAATGTGAAGGATGGATACGTGGCTTTAACGGAGCATCTACAACTCCGATGGGTTTTGTGGAACTACCAGTCACACTAGGGCAGGGAGATCGCCAAAGAGTAAGGATCCTGCCGTTTGTAGTTTTGGATGTGGAGTCGCCTTACAATGCCTTCCTAGGCCGACTGGCCCTTGCCGAATTTAAGGCATGTATTGCACTTTGGTGCTTGCTGCTTAAATTCCCGACTGACTCAGGAGTTGGGGTGATGAGGGGCGACTAAGCTACGGGACGAGCTTGTTACATGACGGAGTTAAAGATGTTAATGAAGGGGTTGAATATAGAAGCTAAGGACAATTCCGCCCCTCCAAAGGAGGCCTCAACATAGCAATTAAGGGGTCCTGCACCAAGAGAGTCGCCCTCAGACGTGCTCTAGGATATAGATCCCAGAGAGGATAGAGAACCAGAGACAGGAAGGCAACTCCCAACGAAATAACAATAGATATACCTATCGATGAAACAGATCCAACAAAAGTGCTGAAGATAGGTTCGCAACTGGATCCAGTTAGAGCGAGGGAATTGGCTGATTTCCTAAAGGCAAATATGGATGTGTTTGCCTGGACTAACGCTGACATGCGTGGGATTTCGCCTACCATCATGAGCCACTCTTTGTGTATTAATCCAAAGCACCCACCAGTCAAGCAGAAGAGGCAGATGTTAGGCCCAGAGCTGTCAGCTGCTTTAAAAGAAGAAGTAGAGAAATTAAAAGATAATGGATTCATTAAGGATTCGAAATATCCCGACTGGATATCAAATCCTGTCCTAGTCAAAAAGTCAAACAGGAAGTGGAGAACGTGTATTGACTTTTCTGATTTGAACAAGGCTTGCCCGAAGCATAGCTTTCCTCTCCCCAGAATTGATCAACTAGTAGATTCGATAGCCGGGCATGAACTTTTATCCTTTATGGACGCCTATTCTGGATACAATCAAATTCCCATGCATATACTAGATCAAGAGCATACAAGCTTTATCACAGACTTGGGGTTGTATTGTTACGTGATAATGCCATTTGGGTTAAAAAATGTAGGAGCCATGTATCAGTGCCTAGTCAACCACATGTTTTATAATCAAATCGGGAAAACCATGGAAGTTTACATAGATGATATGCTCATGAAATCCAAGCAATCTCCCGATCATACGAAGGACTTAGCAGAAATGTTCGGCATACTACGATGGTATGGGATGAAGTTGAACCCCTTGAAGTGTTCTTTTGGAGTGGCATCGGGAAAGTTCCTTGGCTTTATCGTGAGTTCCAGAGGAATTGAAATTAATCTAGACCAAATAGCAGCAATCCGGAATATAGAGGAGCCGCGAAATACTAGGGATGTTCAAAGCTTAGCTGGGAAGGTTGCAGCACTGGGCAGGTTCATCTCCAAAGCAACAGACAAGTGTGTACCTTTCTTCGACCTGATAAAACAGGGAAAGCGAAATTTTGAGTGGACTCCCGACTGTGTGGAGGCATCCCAGAATCTATTAGATTCTTATAAAAGCCTCCAATATTATCAAAGCCTGTGGAACATGAGGATTTGTTCGTCTATTTGGCGGTATCATCTCACACCATTAGCGCAGCATTAGTACGTGAAGAGGATAAAGTCCAGAAACTTGTGTATTACGTAAGCAAAAAACTAGCGGCTGCAGAACGTAATTATCCGAAGATAGAGAAGCTTTCTTATAGCCTCCTGATTGCTTCCTGCAAACTTCGCCATTATTTTCAGGCACTGCCGACAGTTGTATATATCGATCAACCTTTGAGACAAGTGTTGCAGAAACCTGAAGCATCGGGGCGGTTACTTAAATGGAATATAGAGCCGAGTCAATTTGATTTGAGCTTTCAGCCATGAAGATCAATAAGTGGGCAGGCATTGGCTGACTTTATAGCTGAATTTACAATTTTTGAAGAGGAAACAGTTGGTGACAAGGTAGTTACTCTGGATCGAGAGTTAGAACTTAGTCCATGGAAACCATATACGGATGGAGCCAAGAATGATCGAAAGTCCGGCGCCGGAGTTGTTTTGGTAACTCCTGAAGGACGATCTATCTACTATGCATTACAGTTAGAGTTTGCTGTTACTAGCAATGTTTCCGAGTATAAAGCCCTGATTGCCGGGCTGAAACTCGTCAAAGATTTGGGAGTGAAGACACTAGATATATATTGCGATTCCAAGATAGTTGTATGTCAAGTTCGGGAAGAATTTGCTGCTAAAGGACCTTGACTCATCACTTATCTCAAAAAGGTAAAGGAGTTATTGGGAGGTTTGGAGCATTATAGCATAACACACATTCCAAGAGCGCAAAATCAGAAAGCAGATCGACTGGTGAAGCTAGCAAGTTCTGATAATCCTAAAGAATCCGGAATGGTTCCGATAGAGGTGTTAGAATCACCGAGTTTCGACCTAATGGAAGCAGAGCTAGCCTTGGAAGTTGAACGAGAAAGATATTCCTGGATGACATCGATTACAAATTTTCTCAAGAATGGAACCCTCCCATTAAAAAAGAGCGAAAGACGAGCTGTAATACGCAAGGCTGCAAGATACGTTTTACAGGACGACGTCCTTTATCGCCAAGGGTTTTCAATGCCCCTATTATGGTATATCGCACACGATGACATTAAACGTGTACTACAAGAAGTGCATGAAGGTGAGTGTGGAGATCACACTGGGGGCCAAACATTAGCAAAAAAAGTATTACAGTACGGATATTTCTGGCCTACCGTAAATAAAGAAGCGGCTGATTATTCAAGACGCTGCGATAGATGTCAAAGATTCGCCAAAGTTCCCAGAGCGCCTCCAACCCAGCTCAAGTCGATGGTAAGTCCATGGCTATTTGCCATGTGGGGAATTGACATTATTGGAGTGTTACTTATTGCCAGAGGAGGAGCTAAGTATGTGATCGTTGCCATGGACTACTTCACAAAATGGGTGGAAGCTGAACCTTTAACAACCATCACAACGAGGAAGGTGATCAGTTTTGTGGTTAGAAACATTATTGGTCGATTTGGGATACCTAAGACCATCATAACTGATAATGGGACGCAGTTTGACATCATCGAGTTCAGAAACTTCTGCCAGAAATATAAGATTGATAAACAATACACTGCAGTAGCTCACCGTAGTCAAATGGCCAGGTCGAGGCCATAAACAAGGTCATTAAATCAATTCTAAAGAAGCGGTTAGAGCTGGTCAAAGCTAGATGGGTAGACGAGTTGCCATTAGCTTTATGGGACTATAGGACAACCTTTAAGACGGCTACCGGTCATAGTCCCTATTCACTTTCCTTTGGGTCAGAAGCAGTGATCCCGGTAGAATTGGAAGTCCCTTCTCATCGAGTTGCGTATTATGATCCGATGACAAATAAAGCACTCCTCGTAGAATCTCTTGATATGATTGAAGAAAAAAGGTATGAAGTTGACTTGCGTGCCTCGAGACATCGGCATCAAGTAGCACGTTATTATGATCGGAAAGTTCTCTTCAAAACCTTTGAACCAGGAGACCTAGTACTGAAACGAGTCTTCCCGCCTTCGACCCAATTGGGTCCAAAATGGGAAGGGCCATACACCATCCAACGGAAGCTTGATACAGGAGCATTCAAGCTAACGACCGTGGACGGTGAGGAAATTCCCAGAGCCTGGAACGCTCAGCACTTACGACGATATCTGAGCTAGATATGAAATGTCATCCCTTTTGTTTTTATAAGCTATGTAAAAAGGCACGGCTTGCCTTAAAAAGTCTATTTATATTAACAAAGGATTATGAAGTGGATGTAGGCTACGACTTAGCTGAACCAATATAAAAATATCGTGTGTCATTTACTTTTCTGCATTATTTTATCTTCAACAATTATTCCATCATGACCACGAAACACGAAATACTAAATTAGATTTGGAAAGTTGAAGATGACCTATGTGCAAGAACAAATAAAACGATCGTTTTCAAAATAAAAGAATGGGAAGACAACATTCTTAACTCTAACTCTCAAGAATCGGGAGAGAGTATAAAGGACGGGAAGACGACGTCCCTTGAGGCGTGAAGGTGCACCCAGATGAGAGACCGCCTCAACGCTACTCTAACCTGGTTATGAGACAGGAGAGTATAAAGATGCTAGAAAGAATAGGCATCAACGATGAAAGGAATATGGCCCCGTTGGAGAATTGGGGGCAATCGAATTTTGAATTCAATCAATCTTGAATAATTCTTGCTCAGTCATCCAAGATTGACTGGGGCCATATATGTGTATGCATATTCCCCTCAATGATGACTTCATTATATAATTGTAATATGACATGCTCTTGCATTTTTACTTAAGTACTAAACTAACAACTATTAGACATTGTAGGAAATAAATTATTATTATTTATTACAAGCACGTGAGTTTGTACATGGAAATCAAGTAAAGGATGCGAGGGCCGCACTCGCTGCAACAATTGTGGACCAATTAAATGCCAAAATAAAACAAAACACTATGTCACTTGGGCTTTGGAGCGGACTTGGATTTCTTGGCAGCTTTCTGAGTAGCCTTATCTTCCTTTTCAGCATCAGTCATAATGCCTTTCGGCCTTTTCTTCTCCGCGGTCGAAGTGCTAGAATCGGTTGATTTTTTACCAGGAGTCAGAACATTGGAGTCAAGAGAAGTTTTTTAGCAAGTTCTTCTGTAATAGACTAGTTGAAAGCTTAACGACTAAGCTTAATCCAGGATCCACCATTGCAAGGGGTTTAAGGCTTTCGGGGTTCAAGTCTTCAACTTTAGTTGCATACGCTTGTCTTGTTTGGCTTTCGTTTCAGCCAAAGTGACATCATCAGCACTTTTGAAGCCCCCAATTATAGCCACATCAGGATCTTCTTCGTGCCCCTCGCTACCACCATCGTCTTTCAAGGCATCTATCATCTCATCATCATGAGAAGTGTCGGCCGTAGACATTTCAGCTCCCTCTCCTAACTCTACAATGGTAGCCTTATCCTGTTCTCCTTGAGTCTTTTCCACAGATTTTACCCCAGTGGTGGTTCCCTGATGCATGTCAGTCTTCTCGGCCGATTCAACACCTACAGAATGATAAGAAACAGTTATCAACTCAGGAGAAAATAAAGGATCCTCCATCGACTGCCCAATCACATGGTGAAAAGTGGAGACAACCTTGACGAATTGAGGTGAAAAGGTAGAAATACCTTCCGATGTTTTCTCAATTGGAGTGACTACCGTCTCTGACGCTGATTCGGGTATAGGAGATAAAAGAGACGCCTGAGGGATCCCAAGGTTCTCGGGACCATATCCCACGACTTCAGAAGTTTCAGCAGTAGTGGAAGAAGAACCAGCCTTAGGGATATTCTTTTTTTTGGCTATCTGCTTCCTCTCCTCCATAGCAGCGGCAATAAGGCGACGCCCCTCGGCCAGGCGTGCCGGCTCGTCATCTCTCAGATACTTTTCCATCAGTTTATCTTCGTCGACGAAGTCTAACTTAAGTTCCTCTTTCTCCCATTCGATGATTTGACTCCATACGTGAACTAAGGTAGTTGGATAGTCTTCAATCCAAGAGATGTTTCAGCGACGAATTATGTGCGCGAAAAATTCCATCAGTAATTCGCCAAAACTGTGCACTTCTTCCTGAGCCTCCAATAGCTGTTGACGGGTCTCTTCAGCAGACTTAATAACATTTTCCACATTCCCCTCAGCTAGGGCAGCCCTATTCTTGGCTTCCATTAACCTGGATTCCAAATCAGCGTTTCTCTCCAATTCAGCATTTTTTTCTCGCTAACTCGGCTTTTTCTCGCTCAAGAGTATTATAAGCTAGTTGCATTTTGACATTGTCCGACTTAGCATCTTCCTCTTGTTTCTTCAACTCCAAACGCTCTTGACTATGAGATTGCAGCAAGTCATGATAACGCTTCTGTAACTCCTCGAATTGCTGTTTGAAATTGTTAGCATCTCGTTGAGCGATGACAAGTTTAGCATGTGTGCCCTCAAGGTCCTTCTCCAAAATTTTCAAGGCCTTTTCATCAGCATCTACAGTCTTTTTCATCGAATTAACATCTGTAATTAAAGTCCGAATGATTCTGGAGAGATTACGTTAATACTTGAACATCTCTGAATATTGCTTCTTGACTGCGTCAATCTTCGCTTTAGCCTCATCTGCCCCACTTTGAGGAAATAGGCTCGAGAGCAGGCAAGAAAGTCAGATTTTCAAAATAATAGTCTGGGAACTGCTTCTCCAGATATGCCCGCTTAACTTTGGACTCAGCATCCAGTGGTGGAGGTTTGCAGTATGTTAGCTCAGTGTCTCTATGTTTAGTAGGCACGATGGCTATATCACCCTTTCCAGGTCGCTTCTCAGAAACCTTATGTTTGTCTCGTGAATCGGTATGTTTCGGTGGACTTTTTTCCCGACTGTGTTTGTCTTGAGGAGAAGTTCGGTCTTTGGGTTACGATGTGTCTTCTCCTCGACAACTCTGATAGCTTTTATATCGGTCTGGATCCGACCAGACGGGGGAGCGAGAGCGCGAGGTGTGTGGCCGATAAAAATCATGAGGCCTTCTGTCTTCTCTACCCCAGCTTTCACGGCGATCATGCTCGACATCGGAAGGGGGTCTAAACATGCTACGACGTATCTTCCTGACATCATAGTAGGGGCGAGACATTGTACCTACACAACAATGTAAAGGAATTCAAAATCAGTGTTCATATGAGAAGTGAGTGCTATGAAGTGTGGTGCTATTGTGTTAGGTGCATCCTAAGTGGTGTTCCCCCCGACAAACCCGAGTTTGAAGCCAGACCAGCGCGAGTGGGCTCTTTGGCCTTCACGGGAGTAGCCTACTCTGAAGAAGTGAAAACTAAAGGATTTGTGCCAAAGTCCTCTGAAGTATAGATGGTTTCAGGTAGGGGGAGATCTCCCAAACCCTGAAATGTGGAATCGTCGGTGGTAGGGACATCCCCTTGAGAAGCGTATGTTGGCAGCTCTTTAGGGGACGTTGACTTCTTAGGAGAAATAACATCATCAGGGACAGTATACCCTTCTCTGTGCTTTTCGACTATGTTGGCCAACTCGTCGTCTTGGGTTGAAGATGGAGAAGGTGAAGTCGAAGAGGTATTGTTGGACTTTTCGATCCCTCGCCGCTTCAGGAATAATGTCCATTGGGGGGATGTATACATATGGACCTGAACCATGACCTATGCTACGGGTAATGGATAGTAACCTGTGATGATGGAGGTACTCATCCTTAAGAACTTCGTCGATGGTTAGAAATTTTTGATCGCTATTGAGAAGCCGATGCATCCGATCAAAGTATAATTGATCCGATATTTGTTTTGGGTTATCAATTGCAAATAAAAGAGAAAGCAGGTTAATGTGTTGGCATGACATTCAAAATTGAGATCTAGAAAATCGATGCTTTACTTGATTTGGTCCATCTCCTGGCGCACCCCAGCTGTTGCCTGATATAAAACCATTCGAGCTTAGAATCGCTGGCCTTGCTGCTAAATGAAGCTGAACTATTTTCCTTTTTGGGACTGATTCAAAATAGCAGAAGGAAGGAGTCTCTTGAGTCCGATGCTTGGAATTATTAAAAAAGTGGACGTCATCGAAGGTAGGCTCTATACCTAAAACCTCTCTGTATGCTATATACAAGGTATATAAATAAGCATAAGAGTTGGGGTGTAACTACATGGGGGCAATCCGCATCTGTCTTAGAAAGTCGACGACAAAAGGCGGGAACTGTAGAATAGCCCCAACCGTACACATCAATCGAGTGGCTGCCATAAATCCTTCCAGAGGATTGTGGGGACGATCAGCTTTCGATGGCACCAGGGTATCTCTTTTCAGTATCCCGTGCTTTAAACATATTCGAACAAGTCTGTCGTCATCGATCGTCGATTCAACAAAATCTTTGGGTAACTCCAATATAATGGCAGACTCAAACTCATCAGGAGCTCGATTATCTCCAATCCCTCCATCCTCTTCATCGCCTAGAGAAACTTCACTATCGGAAGCTATTTCGCTGTTATGTGCTCCTACTTCATAATCTGGGCCCTCATCGTCCCATTCAGGGTCTGAGGTAGAAGACATGTCATCAAGAGTAAATTTCTCAGAAGTTTCCGTAACTTCTACCTTCTTTGCCAACCTAGATGAACGTCTCTCGGCCATGATCACTAGACTATTGAAGAAACAATAGCAAGGATTAGAGTAAAGTTGCCCGTGTCCCCCGTGTGTGTATGTGAACTAAAGTGTGTGCTACGTGTACCAAAGATGCAAAGTAAACACATGAGAGCGTGATATAAAGATTCAAAGAAGTAATAATGTTTCAGAATAGTTCTTGATGTTTGTTATGTTCGTAAGGCGCTATCCTAACTATTCATCAAGTGGAAGATTGTGTCAATCATTGATTGATCCAGTTAAATAGGTTCTTGTTCATTAAGTTATGATAATTCAGTTCGGTTTGGATACGTGTGGGGATCGGATCGGGAAGCAGAGCCTCGTCTTGGTTTAAAGAAAAAGTTAGAGCCCGACAGGAAAACCAGATCGGTTTGGAAGAAGGAACTCAGAGCGGTTCGGATTGACTTAAGTATCCATGCCGCTCTTCTTCCTAATTACTCACTCCGACCCAACCCGGTCAAGTGAGCTCTGTTTTCCCCTTTGCCTTATGCTCCGTGCCGATCCGATCGCGTAAACTTCTTTCCCTTTCCCTCACTCCAAAGTTTTTCCATCCGAACCAATCCCAGTTCCTCTCCTCTTCTTCATCTTCACCATTTTTTCATCGTGCTTAGTCGATATCGAACCCGACTTTATGTCGAAAGCCCCAATGAGATTAAGCGCTTATGTACTCAAATGTTCTACAATGGATCCAAACACCCTCCATCACTGCCTCGAGATGGCGCTGACACCGTTAACGGCGATGGCGGAGGGTGGAGAAGGCCACGACGTCAGAGTTAAGCAAACACCACGTTCGAATCATCCAATTTTACCACAAATCTAAACTGAAAACGATTACAGCAAGGTAATTCGAGATTTCAAACCTACTAAGTTGTTTAATTTAAAGAAGAACGAGAGAGTTTCGGAGTTTTTGATGTTTTAGGGTTTCGGTGCAAAATCTATTGGGCGAGAGCAATAAAAGAAGAAGAGGAAGAAGAAGATGGGAGGCAGACTTATATAAGTTTATGGTGACTACTCGTATTCCCAGTCTTTTCTACCCCATTCAGACCGGGATTTGGGCCCACAAATGCATTCTGGCCTGTTAGTCCACTGTTAAACAATACACAAGGGAAATCAATTTGGGTCGGGTTCGAACTGAAAGGAATAATACACATTGACTTGGTATGCAGGTTGAATTCAAGGAAAAATAAAGAAAAAGCTTACCTGGAGGAACCACTGGACATTAAAAAGAGCTCTCAAAGTTGTTTGAAAATGAAGAAAGTAATCCATATGGTTTATGGATATATATATATAAGCAAAAAAAGGCATGACTTGATGAAGTGGCACGTCTCAACAAGTAAATGGAAGCGATCATTCAATGGCTTTAATTCAAAGACTGTTTTGTAAACTACTTCGAAGCACACTTTATCTTAAAGAAGAGTGTACTTCGAGGGGGCAAAATGTTAGCCTACTTTGTGAACTAGGCTACACAAAGAGCAAATAGTGGGAAAGACATCAACCAGTTCAGATCGGTGGGAACCAGCGCAAGAAAGAAGTAGGAGTCTAAGATGCAGACATCACATCGGTTTGGTTCGGAGAAACACTTCAGCAACACCAAAAGAAAGCAAGCAGCCTCATCGGATCGGATCGGGGGCGGCAGATCCAAACCCCTTTTTTCTGAACCTGTGACCGTTGCTACACACGTTTCCTGAAGACTCGGGCCAAGCACGACCATTTCCTCCCACGATCTCCCACTAAATCGATGCGCTGTCACCATCTAGAGGCCTCCGAACCCGACTCTTATGGGATTCGTGCCACGCAGTTCCGAACTGGAGCCACTTCGAGGAGATTTTTCACCTATAAATACACCATCAAGAGGCATTTAAAAGGATCTTTTGGCAAATTCTCAGTTCTAACTTCCTTCATAGCCGAATTTCATAATCATATTCAGATCAAAATCATCTCTTAAAGTCTATTTTTGAGAGATTTAAGTGAGCTTATGCATTGTAATTGTGAAGTTGATTGAGAATCATTGTCATATTTGCATTCAAATCATCAATAAAAAGAATAGAAAGTGGACGTAGGCTCTTTAACGCCGAACCACTATAAATCATGTGTTCTTCATTGCTTTTTAGTTCTATTTCATTAAAATCATAGCTAAATTGGGTGTTAGAACCAATTTTTGGTCTAACAGTATTCTTGGCCAAAGGTGTACCTAATACAGGAAGATCAACAATATGTCCTCGAGGAATAAAGGGTTTCCCAATGGGAAGCCTATTTGATAGGCGACATGCTATAATAACTTTCTGAAATTGAGGGGAAGAAGAGAAATATTTTGGCTAAAACATCTCCTAGAGTAGCGGGGGTCTTGGCTTCAGAAATAGGAGTTAAGGGCTTTCACGGGTAACACCTCGGTTTTTTGGGATTATACTCCTCGATTGTCTCTAAAGTCTGAGTTCGAGGGGGTGGAACGATTGCTTATTCAATAGGAAGATCCACGACATAGGAGGGTTGACTAGTTGACAATTGATTGCATAGAAGCTGCATCGCCCTTACCAGTGCCGGACTCGCCTTCGATACTGTTTTCCATTAATCTTGAGACGCTCATTGTCCTCCTCTTCCTTCAGAAGACCCCTTTCTTCAACAAGAATTTCAGTCTCATCATCCTGCAAGAATCGGGTCCTCAGCTCCTCTACATTCACTGTACCATTTGCAGAAGCACTCCTCTCTTCATCCACAAACATCTCCCAAGTGTCGGACAATGTTTGTGGGTAATTGACAACTCAAGAGAAATCATGGTATCAAAGAACTCGAGCGTATAATGACAACATTTAGCACTACCACAAAAGTAGGCACACTCGACACTATTTTTATGTTGTCATAGATAAAAAAGCATTGCCTTAGGCCATTTTTTCAAATAGGCAACACCAGGGGGGCGTGGCATTCGCGGCCATTACATTAGTCATCTAAGGCAACGCTTTTGCCCATCTATGGCCACGAAAAGAAAGTGTTGCATATAAACCTATTGCAACAGTATATGCATGTAATGCAACAACATACAGTGTTGCCTTAAGCAAAAGCCAGAGCATGGCTTTTAGGTCATGATAGTGGGGTCTACATGTACTTTCCACATCAGCTGCCAACGCGTCACGTGCCACGTCAGCTGCACATGTGTCACATGTCACGTCAGCTGCACATGTGTCACATGCAACGTCAACTGCACATGTGTCACATGCCACGTCAGCTATCCACGTGGCGCCACGTAAGCTGTGGGCCTCACGTGCCTTACCATTGTGGAATTAATAATATTACATTCCAATGCAATACCATAACACAGTCTAATGCAACACCACAACCCCATCTAATGCGATATCACAGCAATCTAATGTGACACCACAGCAATCTAATGCAACACCAGAAAACATCAACTGCAATGGTAAAAAAATCAAATGCAACACAAAAAAATCAACTGTAGCTGTCATACAACCCTGTAATTATAGATTCTGCAGTACATATATTCAATCCAATACATTGTACCATATTCATACATATATACCAAAATATTCATACAATAGATCCTCCCAAAACATTCATCACCATGGTCTGACCAACCAATTGTATATACCAACTCACAAGTGTCATCACCAACACATTCCACAAGTGCCATCACGAACACATACCACAAGTGCCATAATTTAAAAGAACAATCCGAATATATCACCAGTTTTAACACATACCATCCAAATACTTCAGTCAGTTGCCTGGGTTGCAGGAGTACAAATGTCATCTTCATCACTTGTTATGGTGACACAAAAGTCTCCGACATCTAAATTAAGATCTTGATTGGCTTCACCTTGCTTTTTTAACTCCCATGACACATTCTCTTTCACTTTTCTGTTCACCTTTTCTTTCAAATCCGCCTTAAGCTCTTGCCTTATTTTTTTTGGTCAGCTCTTGCACATAACTGTCCAAAGAACCAGGATTTGTTGGAGACTTTTTAGCCATTTTACCTCGCCTTCCTACAAGCCAGTTCCGCGTGTGGCTCTTCCCACAAGAAACAAGTGTGTCTGCCTCAGCAATGTTTCCTGCATCCACAATTGCTTGAACCTTCACCTACAAAATGAAACCAGGTAAGCATATAGATAAATACGCAGCTGGCAAGAATGAATTTATTAATAGAACTGGTTTTCTATCAAACTAACCGTGTTCGATTTAATAAGCAGCTCCAACAAACGTACAATGTGCCAATTATACTAACATAAGTATTGCTATTTTAGTATCTAGTTATATTTATACTCACGTATTTGGCCTTTAGTTCACCCGTGTTAGTCTTGTAACCTCTCCCCAGTTCTCGTTTATATGTTTCCAAATAAACCAAGGCAGCGGATGGGGAGGCTTTTTCTGGGTCCTTCTTTCTTTGTCAAGTATTAGGATTACCCCAAAAAACACAATTTTTAACATTCAATATTAAGAATTTACAGATCTAGCCGTTGCCTAGAACATTGTGACAATGATATATAAAATATAATTCAATGATATAACAAATTAGAATTATCTTGTGGCCAATTCAACTCAATCACAAAAAAAACAACTTAAGTTCAAAAAACACAAACTATCTTTTCTTTGGCTACTGCATGAGTTTTGGGAACCATGGTATGTGTCTCATTTAATGAATTACGATGCGTGGAATTAGTATCAGCTAGGGCCTGGAAATCCGAAAAAAAAATAGCACTAAACAAGGTTAATGTGAACTACTATAGAAAAGATTAGCACTAAACAAGATAATGTGAACTAATAAGCATTATATAGATGTGAATATCATTAAAGCCGTATCTGAGCTGCTTCATCCCCCCAGTATTCCAAGAGCATTTTGAAATCCTCCAACGGAATTATACTGGGCCTATTTGCAATCCTTTCCTCATCAGTTGAATATTTTTTATAATACCTTGCTTTGATGTGAGACTTGTACTGCCTCCAATAGTCGTTAAGCGTGTGCAAGACCCACTTGTGTCCTTCTTCCAGAACAACATACCTAGCCTACAATATATCAATCACAAAATTCGGGATACAAACTAATTAATTAAAACAAAAAATTTAGGAAGTCAGTTGAACTGTATATGGTTGAGGAAATTAGATTGTACCAGAGCATATTCCAACATTTGTCGCTTTAACTTATCAGGAATAAAATGCCAATTGATGTAAGTAAGAGACACATTATCCTTTGCTAGTGTCCCAAGAAAATTTCTTAACTCTGTAATATTATCAAATACTGGTTGACCGTCCTCATTCAACTCAATGGCTACTTTATCATCAGGGGTTCTAGCATGCACCTTGGTCATTTTTGACTTCCCTCTAGGTTTTTCTGGACCTTGTACTTTATTTACCGAGTTCAGAAAAATGAATAGAAAATAGACACACTCAACAATGCAGTGCAGTGCATAGATAAAGAAACATTATATTATACCTGTACATGCTTCATCTTCCTATGCAATCCATTCCTGCTCTAATCGATCAGTGAGATTTTCCATTGTTGGAGGCGCTTCAACATTCTGCTTTTGATGTTTCCGCATCGCTAAGCAACAACTGAACCAGCAACTTCACATGAATTGGTTGATTGTTTGAACAATTTGCTACATGTAGGTTTTAAAACGGATGGACGAGATGTTATAGGTTTTAAAACTCCTAAAAAAGATGGTGTAGGTTTCATCAATCTCTTTAATGTTTCTGTGAATTTCCCCCGGTTACTGAGTTTCTTTGGAGTGGGAGTGTGTGTCATGATCAACTCCTTGTTGGAGCCAGCTTTCTTTGGAGGGGGGAGGAGTGCAGGTCATCGCTTCCTTCTCAATTTCAATAGCTGCATTTGTGCGGGAACGAGTTCTCGGTCCAGGTAAAGGATCCTTTGACTTAACAATTTTGATTCTCTACAATCAAGTCAAAGTTCAAAAATTTTTACGTTCATAAAGGCAAAGATAATAAGTAATAAACAAATAACTTCTTTATACCTCCGAATCCGATGAATCATCAATGACATCTTCACCAGCATTTTCTGGGATGTATTGATCATGTCCAGCAATATCTTGACCTTTATCTTTCCTATTTCGTGCGGCAACCTCTTGCATACAACTAACCAATGAAGGCACCCCAAGTGATCTACTAACTACAACGTTTCTTGCATTCGCGCGAATCGCTCTTGTTCATACTTCATCAAAACTGAGGGTTGTGAGTACAGCAAGCAGATTAGCATTATTACTCACCATCGATGATAAATTTAAGCTAGTTAACCAAACTGAGTCGACGTATAAATAGTTCTTACTATTTTGATAGATTGCATACACGAAGAACAAATAGTTACTTGAATTAGCTGCAACCTTCATGGTTGGAAAAGGACATCAACACAGTAATAGAAAACAACTAAAATCCAGTTCTTGCTTTTACGTGCAGAATTTTAATAAAACGTAGTTTGAAATACAAGATTTCATCCGAATTAATAAAACTGAAATGAAAACTGAAAAATACCTGAACATTAGCTTCATTCTCTTGGGTGTCATCATCATTATCTATTTCATTTTCTATATTTAATTTTCACTTGGTTTCGTTGTCTGTCATAGTAACATCTTCTTCATCATTATTCGTATCAGGCTCCAACGATAGTTTCTTCTGACCTACTTGATTTGGGTTGTTTTCATTATTTTATGTTGCTGCTGAAGTCTATGTGCAGTAATATACTTGCGCTTTGCAACCGACTTCTTAGCAGAACCTAGAAAAATAAAAATAATAACGATGGCCTCCTTCATAGTTCTTTACACACACATAGAGATATATATAAGAATGGACCTATATTACATATACATATATACCTTGAATTATGTTTTTCCTTGGCCGTAGGATTACATGTGGTTGCAGTTGAATCAACAGCTCACTGTCTTTGTCAATGGTGTTGTCGATATAAAAAAACCCACTTCTTCTTGCTTCTTGCAGCCCTGTACGTACTCGTTTATGTCCTCGTCATTCAATATTAGCTGCCAGCCACCCCCTCGTTCCTTTTTTGATGATATAGACTCCTCCTATTTCAGTGTAATGGTGACTGTCTTTAACAAAGTCCATAAGCACACTGTAAGAAAAGCGTTCTACATCATATTTTGTTACTACAAAGGATTCTCCAACGACGTAACATGTCCTTCGAAACTGTCCGCCATGTTGCAGTCGGATATTAATTCCATCCTGTACAAAATGAATACATTAGAACAAGGTACATGCGTGTTAAAGTGGACAACAAACAACAACTATAACATTTTGGTCTATAACCAATTTGGATGACAACAAAGAAGGACATTAAATCATAAAACATGTGAACAGTGTAGATTGCATTATGAGAAAAGAGTGCCAAATACATTCATCAAAGATAATAATTTCCAGCTAAAACAAAAAATGCCAAATGCATCATAAATTAGACCAAATTAAAGCAATAAGAAAGAGGAATTTTTTGTCCCAACGAGACGGAACAGGAGCAGGAACTTCTGCTTCTAGTTCCGTTTCTAGTAGTATTATGGGGACATCATCCCTGATCCAACCCCATCAACAACTTCTGGTTCTAGTTCACCACCTATGCCCATATCATGTGAATGCATATTGCTCATGTCTTCTTCCACTGCATTCTGATTTTCAGTATCACACTTATCTCTCGGCAGTTTTTTAATAATGTAATGACTTTTCTTTTCAGTTGCATCTCCTACATAAAATACTTGCTGCACTTGCAAAGAGAGGACATAAGGATCAGTTTTATGGCATTTGCTAAAATATACTCGAGTAAGACCATATGAATCTTTTTCCTCTTGATACCAGCAACACTTAAAAAAGGACCACTACGAAAGCTCCCCAATAATCAAGCTCAATTTTGTTTTCGATTGATCCATATTATTCAATTTCTCTGCATAAATGAACAGGCAAGTGTTCCATTATATGGAAAAAAGGCTATGGAAAAATCATTTCAAAACGACAAAGTATCTCGACAATTTCTTTTTGTAGCCTCTTGATATCATCCACTTCGATAACCTTGCTCTATAGTCCTGTAAGGAATGCTCTAAATCTGATCATTGATAACGAAACCTCGGGTTTTGATGCTTTCTTCACGGAAAATTGTAACAAATAGTGGAGTACGAAATGAGCATCATGGCTCTTATATCCCACAACTGTTCTCTCTTTTATATGCACGTACCGACTAACATTCGAGGCACAACCGTAGGGAATCTTCATTACAGAGCAAAAGATTTCTTTTTCCTTAATAGTCATATCAAATATAACAACTCTAATTTCAACATGCTTCCTGTCACCACATTCAACAGGATGAAGGGCCTTCCTTATGCCCAATTCCTGTAAATACAAACGAGATTTTAGGTGATCCTTCGACATGCGACCTATATTAAGTAAAGTACCAAATATTTTGTCGCATATATTCTTCCCTATGTTCATGGAATCCGGGTTATTTCGAAGGGAATTATGACAATAATACGGTAAGTCAAACAGTATTGACCTTTTTTTAAAAGGGCCATCACTTTTACCAGGTTTCTTCGTCTTATCCCCAAACCGAGTTTTGAACCCCCATAATAACTCTTCAATATCAATTCTTGATAATATTTCTGGAATGCTCCCCATTTCAGTTTCGTCATTAAATCTCCTCTTATCCAGCTCCACTTATGTGTCGGATCAAGAAACTTTCTATGGTGCATATAACACACTTTTTTGCTATGCTTAAAATAATTTGAAGAAGTTTCATAATGGCATACTGGACGCGCTAGTCTCCCCTTCGTGCTCCAACCTGACAACATGGAATATCCCAGAAAACCACTAATGGTTCATTAGATGCTTGCACGCAAATTAAAATCCCCATCAGTCAAGGAATCATATGTTTCGACGCCAACATTCCATAACACTTTCAATTCCGCAAATAAAGGTTGCATATATACGTCAGTACTATTCTTTGGAGAATCTTGACTAGATATTAATGTTGAAAGAATCAAATTCTCTTGTTTCATACATAGCCGAGGAGGAAGATGGTAGTTTACCAACACAATTGGTCATGTACTATAACATGAATTCATTGAACGATATGGATTAAATCCATCAGATGCTAGACCCAATCTAACATTATGATTTTCTGATGAAAAATCAGGATAGCGAGTATCCATCATCTTCCATGCCACACCATCAGCCAGACGTCTTAGTTTTCCATCTTCTTTTCGTTCCACTTGGTGCCATCTCATAAGTTTAGAAAATTATTTGCACATTACATCCTTTGTAACCTTGGTCTTAGAGGAAAGTACCTCATAACATTTGCCGGCACTTTGGGAATCGACTTTGTTGGATCATTATTATCAACAATATCTTCTTTTTCTTTTATAGCCCACCTCGAAAAACCACAAATGTCACAAGCCTCTTTATCTTTATTCTCTACCCAATATAACATGCAATTGTTTGGGCAGGCATGTATTTTACGGTGATCAAGACCTAAATCCTTAATGACATTCTTTGCAACGTAGGAAGACAAAGGCATCTAGATATCAGGAAAGGCTTCTTTTATAAGCTTTAGTAATTCCCCAAACACAGACTCGTTACTTCCATAAGCACACTTTAAATTATAAAGCTTGATCAAGAAACTTAGTCAAGAAAATTTATTGCAGCTAAGATATAATGGTTTTTTTTCCTTCTTTAACATGCCAATAAAATTTCTTGGCTTCTAGATTTGGTTCTACTACAAAGTCCGGGGGATTTTCACCAAATTTGTAACCCGCACATTTGAACATCACATCTAAATTATCCTCAAAATCCATCTCCGTTGCACAATCCATATGGTCATCAACACCTATTAATTTTGTCTGTGAAACTTCACAAATCTACCGGATATGTAATGGAGAAGGGCCATCAAAAATAAGATGATCGTATATAACATTTTCACAATACCAATTAAGTTCCGTACATTTTTTGTAGGGGCACTCCATCTCATCACCTACTTTATAAATGGGAAATGCATTTCTTAGAAAAGATGTTACCCCTCTTACATATTCTTATTCTGCACTCGATCTCGGAAGTCCTATCCATATGTAATACTTAGTATCCATTGCCACAATCTAACCACGACCTAATAAGACCAAATTTGATACCACTAATAGTTTCAAGACACGAACAAGGGCTACCCTGTAAGATTTGATTAAATTAGAAATAAAAACAAAACAAGTTAATAATTTACAAATATACATAATCGGTGTGATGATACAAAGATGATTGTTTTGATATGAATTATCACTAACTTTTGGAACTGAGTTATCAGGAGAATACATAGAACAAGCAACTAAGGATACTGAACATAAACTCATAACATTACATGACTGCACCAAAACAAAAAAAATACAGATAAAAAGACTATATAGGTGATACAAAGACGATACAGTTGAACCTAATACAAAGAATGATGCAATAATTTAATTTTGCCTTCTAATGTTTAGCCCATGAAGCTCGTCGTTAAGTCTACTAACGTCAGTTCGCAAACCAATAACTCAAATTTGCAGCATTGTAAGTTGATTTGTAATTCATTTGTGTACTCAATGGCTCGACTAGGAAGCTGTTGGTCAATCAACTGCCAAAAGGTACACCCCGTGGGATAAACACGACATCTAAAATAACGACGACTAATGTTGAATCCAATTGAAATAACATCTTCTATAGAGGCATATCCACAATCACACATTATGATTAGTGAGTCTGCTTGCTCTTCGTTAACCACTTGGTTGTTTCGATGTTGACGACGCAAGGCAGCACGACTATGCCTTCACATCGCCCTTTCTTCACATCATTCTTCTTCTCGCCATTGTCTACAGAGTTCTTCTTGCTCTAGTTCATACTCAAGCAAATCATTGTAGTGCCTTTCTTGCATCTCTATGCAAAAATCAATAAGAGTTTCTGGTGATGATGGGTTTGACAGTCGTAGATCACCCATGCCTAGGGTATCTTCATAGTCATATGATGTAGGAAGAGAAATTGGCATTATTTAACTACAAAAAGAAATAGACATTTTAACATTTAAATTGGATTTCTTTCGTCCTCTAAATTTTGTTTCCACCTGTCGAAATAAGCATTATTTACCAATACATTATTGGTTTGGCAAACATAAAAATACAGAATTTGCACAATTTCAACACATGAAAACATATAAATACAACACTTCAAGTATAAAAATCCATAATTTAAGGCAATCGGTGTACCTAAATCACCCAGAGACTTTGAACGTAGACCAAAATAAGCTAGAGATGAAATCATCTAAATAAAAACAAAAAGATGAAGCCCTAACTACCTGTAATTCTACTAAATGATCCAAATTAGAGGTGTAAAGTTTGTAAAATAGGAGCAATCAGAGGTTTATAGTTTGTAATGAATGTAGAGTAGCAAACAGAGGTCTTCATGGACGGATTTCGTGGAGAGAGTAACAGACAAAAGGAGGAGTACAGGAGAAATTTGTCTTAGGGGGGAGAATTTTGTGAATGGGGAAAAGATCACGCTAAATTTTCACTAAACTGAAGCAGGGATGCTTTTTAACTATTGGATTAAACAACATCTACGGTCATTTATTTGTTTAAACTTATAACGCGGATCGCTGACCTGACATCTATTTATGTAAAGCAACACTTTAAACTAGTGTTGCACGTCTTAGTAGAATAATTCCAACCACAATACTGCATTCATATCTAACAACAATACTGCATTCATATCTAATGCAACAACATATGAATGTTGTTGCAGAAGATCAAAGAAAGCATAGATTTTGCCACACTTTTCATCTAACACACACAAATTAGTGTCGAATATGCCCACTTTTGTAGTAGTGTTGGTACCGAAATCATGTTGCATCTTTTCCAGTTCTAGCACTTTCGACTTAAGCTCCCTGCTTTCTATATCATGTCGGATTTGGGAGTTCGAGGCGGACTCAAGTGCAACATAGGTGTTCTCTCAACCTTCTTTCTAGCTTCAGAGGAGGCTAATTAGCCTTTAAGTTCTGCATTCTCCTGGGCTAGCAATTCTTTTTCCCTCCTCAGCCACTTGTTATCTGCATTAAGGGACTTGTTCTGCTCCCTTACCAGCAATAGCTCATCCACGATTGACTTCGTTCTGGGCGACCATCGACTGAGCTCAGTATTAATCTCACTTGCAAATTATCAAGCTCGTCTTTGGTGTTGTCATACAACCTCTTAGCAGCTACGAGTTGAGTTTCATAGTCGGTTAAGTCCTTTTTGTGAGCTTGAGGATGTTTTTCTCCATGTTCCACTCCTGGATTATATTTTCAATCTCGATCTCTAAACCCCTGATGACCTCAGACAATCACCTCGAGTATGTCAGCATTTCCTAATACTGGGTAAGAACGAAATTTGTGTCTGCCCTAACTCGGTCATCAAAAAACCGTGGAATTGGTTACAGGTTGGGGATGAACACCATTAGAGAAAAGTAGTGCCATGGGAATTCCTTCTACAACTCCTTCTTTCTATCTTTCTTTCTTTCTTTTGGGGTCATCTCCCAGAGGAATTACATGCTACGGCTCTTTATCTTTACACCCACCGGGAATGATGGGTTTCTAAACCTTTGAGAATGCAGACTTAGGTAACTAGGAAGGATCAGTCATAGATCAACTTTAAGATGAGCTTTTAGTTTGGGAGTACTTGTTGGTTGTTTTGTCATAGCCCCGAGAGGACTTGTCATGAGAACTGGAAGCGTAGTCATAATGGCGCTTCTCTTTTTCATGCTCCCTCACCTTCTCCCGAGCGCTCTCCCTCTCCTTTTCCTCCCTCTCCCGGTCCTCCTGGTCCCACTTCTCGCGTTTACGTTCTCTTTTTTCCCTCTTGCGGGCGCGCCTCTTCTTATATTCACAGCCCAGTCTTTCCTTTGAAGAAATTTGATAACCAGGACCGCTCCTATGCAAATTAGTGCCAAGCTGGACAAGGTATTTCCTCCCTTTAGTCAAAGAACCTATGAATTGAGAAAAGCATTCAAGATAAAACACAACATACATAGAAAAAAAGTGTTGTGACATGTAGTGCATGAATTGTGTGTGTCATGGTGTCCCCCGGATGGACCAGAGCCCGAAGTTAGGATAGCGGCATTGTTTTTCCAGCTTCAACTGGAATAAGTTCTTCATTGGAGCTAGGAAGGATTGTAGTGAACCCCAAATCTTGAAAAGTATATATCACATCTGGCAGTGACAAATAACCCAAGCCCTTGAAAAGCAATTATGTGTCCCCTGATTAGGCACTGGGGTTGGGGACGTTGCCGGAGACGAACTCTTGGGATGGGGCTCATCTACAGCTGGCTCTTTCGGAGGAGAGCTATGAGGTTCTTCTTCAACCATTATTTTAAGGAATTTTTGTTTTCCCTTTCCTTGTTCATTGAGTCTCGACTAGGATTTGGGGAATTTCTCTACTTAGCAGCGTGTTTGGCCCTGACATGAGGTTGTACAGCAGCTGCTTCTGGCTCCCCTACTGGGGGGCACGATTACTGGTGGCGTTGGTGTAGGAGCTTGAGATCCACCCACTCCCACAGACTGATTGGGATTAAGTAACCTGAAGCGAAGTAAGAAATTGTCAGCAATACATCTCCTAACAATTTGACAGCTCTTCGGAGCATTCTACAAAGCAACCATGTGATCGTGGTATACTTAGCCAACGAGATTGGCTGGTGGCACCTACAAAGGGAAACATTTATTAGAAATTACCAATAAGGTTGAGACGAGTGAGCTACGGCTCGAAACGTTCTGCACTGGATTGATCTCCTAGCATAACCATCTTGCAAAAGGACATAGAACCATTTAGATCTTATGTCTCCTAACTTGCCGAACCATTCTTTAATGACTTTCTTGTCTCGGGTGGATTCGAAGTAGAGAAACGAAGGGCTCACATTCTGTCGACGCTTGAAATTATAGAAAAAGATGAAGTCATCAAAGGTCGCCTCTTAACCTAAATACTTTTTGTACACTATATACAAGGAGAATAGGTGGGAATGCATTGTTGGATGTTGTTGCATTGACGCTACCCTCATGTGGCGAAGAAAGTTAACGATAAACAGACTGAATGGATGGATACATCCAACCGTGCACATTTGCGGACTTATGGCCATGAAACCCTTTGGCAGATTTTGGGCAGTCTTGCCCTGCACAGGAATTCGAATGTTCTTCAAGGGAATCCTATGCTTTACGCTTAATCTTCTCAATTTACCTTCATCCATGATAATAGGTTAGGAATCGACCGGATTATGCAGAAAAACAGCTCCAGGAAGCACGTCGGGAACACCATCCTCTCCTACTCCCTCTTCCTGATCATCCATAGATGTTTCCTCGGAAGTATTTGTCTCTCCCTCATGAGTTTGGACCACTATGAGTCATCATCGTCTGAATCAGTTTTAGAGTTGGTGTGTTTCTCAAGCTCTGGTTGAATGGTTCTATCTTTATCTGCCTTAGAAAATCTGGTAGGATATCTTCCATACATTTTAGTTATGCTATCCAAGAAGCATGTAAAGAACCTGCCCCATCCTTGTACTAGTGCAGTGCGTGTAGTGAAAGTGATGCCAGAATAAAGTGACAAGTAAAGAAAAGCATTATCAGTATGCGACATTTCACTCAGAAGACCATTGTTCCTAACCATCTCACTGAATCCCACTTGTCATTAGTTCTGTATTGTATTATCGTAGGGAGCTACGTTTTGATGTTTAGGTATTTTGAAGTCATATTTTATGCAGCGTCAAGCTAAGTTCTAATACGTTATATCCAAACTGTCCAGATGCTTGTCCATAATTAATTCTTGAGCAACCATCATATTATACAAGGCTATATAGATTATAATGTTCGGTGGAAGTGTTAAAGTTATAGGTTCAAGTATGGGATCGGTCAGGTTCAGATTGGTGGAGTCTGGGTCTACATTCGAAGAATGATGTCCCCAGATCGGCAAATGACATTTTGATCTAGACCACCAGAAAGCATATTTCCTACTTCATCCTCTTTGATTCGATCAAGTCTTCACATGACTAGTGGCGCATTGACCCGGACCTCCAGACTTCTCTAACTCCTGGTTTCTCCCTGGCTACTTCGATCCCATGCCCTTTCAGTTCGATGTTACCCTGCATCCAGCCGAGAGTAAAGAATTCACCTTCACTCCAAACTTTCTTCTTTGCTGACTTCAAGGAACCCTTGCTCCACTCCAGAGCCTTCGAACACTTCAACCTTGTCTTTCTTAACACCTCATATCCCTCGAAAACTAATCTCAGTCTAGTCCGACGTCGCTCCTCCACGAGAAATGTTTTGAAACCACCACGACCACCTCGCGACGTCGCAGCAAAGCAAGCATCACCTTCGTTGATGATTTAGGTACCACCAGCGATAATAATAAACCCAAGAATCTAAAAACATGATTTGCCACTCAACTCAAATGTAAATATAGATGAAAACTGATGAAATCAACCTAGTTTGGATTATAACCAAAGATCGAGGTGTTTGATTAGAGCGATTAAAGACTTGAAGCAAATTGAGTTAGGGTTTTGTAGTATCTGAATTCTTGGTTCGAAGAGTAGTAAAAGTACAAAAAGAAAAGTGTTGAGTTTGCCCAGTATTTATATAGGGAAAGAAGAAGGATCACTCTTATTATCTCCGAAAAGATAAGGTGACTGGGTCCGATGTGATTGCTGACATAGTTCAGATCTGCAATGTCGATACAGATCTCGATTAGATGATCCACTTGAAACGGTCCTATTTGATTGTCAATTTGAATGGAAGAAAGAAAACGAGCTCTAATCCTATTTCACTACTTGGACAACTAAAGCATAAACTAACTTGAGTATGACTAATAGGCTGACTTGATTGTGCGCTTGACTTGCGCAAGAAGACGATATCATTTGGCAACGACATATATGTGGACTATCACATGCGGGAGCCAACAATGTGATACAACTATTCGTTATTGCTTTCTCCAAAATGAACGATATTCCGGGTTGTCGTAGCTCAACATATTCAAAGCTCACTCTATCTACGACACAACATACTTTTAGGGCCGGGGGGTGGGGGTGGAGGGGGGTAAAGTGTTGACCTGCCTTCTGACATGACCGTCATGGTCATTGACATCAAAGATTGAATTACCTGGAACTCGTTCATTACACATCCACATGTCAAAAAGATCAAGCAAGACAACCTCATCTCCGATTCGACCAGAGCTCGGTTTGACTAAGCCAAGCTTTGGAGAACTCTGGAATGACTCCAGCTTTGGTTCAACATTTCCTCTGTTCTATTTGCATCAATTCTATCAAGTGAAGTAGAGGCAAACCTCATATCGAAGGAAACAAAAACTCCAGTTCAACTAATAATCGGCTTGAATATGTCAACTGGACATGGTCAACTCGAGGAGATAATTCTCATAAAAACCGCTTCATCCACTACTTCCTTAGATCGAGGTACTTTCCGAAGACCTGTTCCACCACTCTGACATGGTTAATCCACTATACAAAAACGTCGGCTCAAGTGACACATGTCCTTATAGAGCCGAGTCAAGATATTTTGCATGAATTAAGGATGTGTTCCACCACTCTCCTATAATATCAGATCAGATGCCATGTGGTAAGGTCGAACCAGTCACCATCCCATGTTATAAATAGCCCTCCAGGGCTATGAAGAAAGGACTTTTGGCTCTAGCGTCATCTTCATGACATTATTATCATCTGCAAACAGCATTGTACTCAGATATACCGTCATTTCCACCATTGTGATCAAATTTTCTTACATTATTAAGAGAATTACAAAGTGAACGTAGGCTTGTTGATGCCAAACCACTATAAGTTCATGTGTGCTTGCTTTTTTTTCCCTCATTTTCATTTATTATTCTTCATTTTTATCTCTACATATATTCTATTTAGGTGTTCGTGCTGATTTTTGGCGTTAACACGTATGTTCTCAGATGATGTCATCCATTGGTGCAGCAATTCTACCATAATTAATTGGATGCAAAACAACTCAAGAAGTATGGTCTATTTTCGAAGTCTACTTTCAAAAGAAAGCTTACCTCTCAATCATTCACCAAAATAATGCAATATAGGAGGTTGTTAAAAAACATTAGTAAAGATGGGTCAATCATGAATGAATATCTTTTTTAAGGTAAAAAACTTATGTGAACAACTTGCCTCTATAGGGAAAAAATAACATAGTAACATGTGCTATCAACGAGCAGTGGATTAGATGATGATTACGAGGCTGTGGCAGCAATCAACTCATCCATGGACCCTACATCCTCGCCAAAATATGCGTACCCCATTCTATTGGCGCATGAAGGTAAAATTGAATACACGAAAGGTGACAATTATGATTTATCGGTGAACTATACCAATTTCAACAGAGGTAAGAACTAAGAAAGAGGTAATGGGTCAAGAGGATAACTTAAAATCAAAGAGGTGGTTAGTCTAACAGAGGCAAGGGCTGAGGAACAAATAATAACAACTGTAATAGACTGAAATTTTAGTCAGTTTTAAAAAAAGAATTTTAATATATATATATATATAAGAGGATTTTTAAAGCGATTAAATATTGAATTTAAACCTAAAAAAATTGAAAATGATTTCTAATTTTATTATTTATTTTTCTAAAGTTAAAATAAATTTAGTGAACTTTTAAAACAAATTAAGAATAAATATATTGAAATTTGATAAGTTAATATTATTTTAATAGCTTAAAAATAGCCATTTTGCAAACAACCGTAGAATTCGATGAGACTTGTTTCATTATATCTATGAAGTATGGTAGGATTTCAAATTTTGTATCGATCAGGCTTATGGTTTGAATGTACAAGTTGAAAACATATAAAGGTCGTTTAATTAAACTCGATCTTAAAATAAGTCAAATCACTAATTCTTAGATCTCATCCCTTCTTAACAACTCACCATCACTTACTTATACTCTTCCATGTTGTCATAGCGTATAATGATGATGTCTAAATGGCACAAAAAATAAGAGTTGCATAAAAGATAAGGTAGGAACTAATTTAAAATAACCATAGGTGGAAAATTATCAAAAAGTCCATTACTTCATCCTTACACTATCTCTTCTCGTGGTGATATCTAGGCAAACATTTTTGCACTTAGAACCCTACCATATATGTATAAATAAATACCACTTTCCTTTACTTCTCCTTCCTTCCTTTATTTCTCCATTTTCTCAATTTTCCTCCTCCTTTCTCTCTCTTCTACTCACGTTGGGCCCCACCCGTGCGCCACTAGCCAGCTCTGCCCTCCTCCCTACCTGCCACATCAGCAACCCAGCTCCTTCTCCTTGTTGTGGGCCCTCGCTACCTCAAACACCCCTAAAACACTTTTAACTCCCCTTAAACACCTCAAAGGTCTCGCATTTATACTCCTCCTCCCTAAAATAGCCTAACCCGCGAACCCCACACCCCAAGACAGTCTGCACATGGACCCCACTCCCCTAGGCTGCACATCTATAAGCCCAAATATCAGACCTTTTGTCTCCAAAACCAATATATACCCATATATATACATATATATACATATATACATATATATACATACATATATATATATATATATATATATATATGTATTCAAGTATAGTTTATAAAACCTGTACACATCAAATCCCTATCCATTTAAAATTTGAATTAATACAACGACGTTGAAATATTGCCAGATTGGACCGTGATAGCAGAGGAGTCCTAAGTTCGAAGTTACGAAGGAGTGGATAATTCGGTGGGAAACTACGTACTAAGAAGGCAAACTATTATTGGTTGTTAAATATTAAATCACGTTTGAATTTAATAGTTATTAGTGGAGTAAAGATTTGATTTTTAAGTGATAAACAAATGACACTTAAGTAAGTAACACCCTATGATGATGATTATGTGGATATTGGAAGTTAATTATTGATATAAACCTTATTGGGTTGATTAAATACTATTTTAAATAGTAATGGGTAAACGGATATTGCCTTGCTATGTTAATAGCACCTTGTTTGGTTGATGTTGAATGTTATAAGGTTGATTATGATGTGGTATATGTTACCATAATTAATTATACCCAAAAAGTTGTATTTTTGGGTTAACAGTTAAGTCTCTATTCAATAAAATAATTTAATTGAATATTTTATTAATAATAACAAGTGAAAAAAAAAAGTTTGAATTCGATATCCAACTTTTGATAGAAACGAAGTTAAAGTCATCAAGATAAACATTTGTAAAAGAAAGAATTTATTTGAAAGAGTTTTCAAGTGATAAGGCATGTTCAAGTTTCAAATTAAAAAATGAATAGTAACTTTGAAAAGTGAAGTTTGGTTTGGGTATGTAAGAAATCTTTTAACTGGATTTTCTTTTCCAAACTATCTTATTTATTTTTATAATGGACTTCAGGAAAGTTTGTATTTCAAAATATGAAGTTTGAAAAATATTTTTATTATAATGATTTAAATAATATTTTAATATTTAAATAACGGAATGTTTAAATTTAAAGTTAAATATTGGAAATATAGTTTTCGGAAATTATTATACATAACTTATATAATTAATAAATTATTTTAAAAGAAATTCGACTTGATTTTTAATATAAGTCGAAGTTTCGTCTGAGTATAACAATTCACGTAGCGACCGTTTGCGAATTTCGACCATTGACTTCAAACTGACGTACCGGGAGATCCGACCGTCAAATTTTCCCGAAACGAAAAACATTGGGTTTGAGATGGAAAGAGTTCTCAAATGCAAAGGAAAATTTTAAAATCCAATAGTTAGGTTTTGAAGTATGTTCAAAATAAGTTTCAATAAAAGAAGTGCTAGTGTACACTATGCTATAGATGGCCTACTACACTACAACGAAATTACGTGGTGTTGCTAGCTATAATTTTTCGATAGTTATGCTAATTTTTGTCTATTACAACACCCACTTCAAGGTGTTATCAAAGATATCAACACGATGTTGCAGTAGCTATTGATATATTCAAATTAAAAGATTAATAAAATTATCAATCCACGTGAATACGATCCAATGGTCTATGTTACCAATTCACGTCAATCTGATTTTCCTTCACTGTCTCACCTCCTTTGCCCCAAATTTTCATTTCTTGCTGGAACATAATTCAGACTATTTGCCTTTGTTTCTTTTTCACTTGACAAAAAACATAGCCAGCTTCCTTTTCAATGACCAATTAAAACTAGGGTTTTGCCAAGTTCGTTGAATCCCAAGGTGATGTGCGGATTATCTATTCCCAATCAATCTCATTACCATGGCATGAACACGTAGTTCCCTAGCATTGTCATTCTCTACTAGATCCTTCTCCGACCCCAATCTAAACGACGACTTCATGTTCAAGTTAAAAGTCTGAGAGTTCGAGCTGCATTTATTGATTCGATCGATCTATTCCAACATTGGAGGATCGATTTTGAGAGGAATAGCTGAAACGTGGTGATCTAGTAAGTATATCCTACTTTTCGCTTTGTGACAAAATAAATCTTCTCCTTAATAGCCTTTGTAATGAAGTGTGCAACTAAAGTCTAAAATATGTTAGCAAGAGCTTTAATCACACCTTACTGAGTAATAACGTTTACATTCTTCTTTATATCGATTATATGGTTTTTCCTATTATAGAAAGTTACTGGTCGGAAAGACCAAGTTTTTTATTACGTCTATGTTCACAATTTGCCTACAAACAATAACATATTTTTGACTTTTTCCTTTTAAATAATTTCTCAGTCCGACTTGCAAGGACCAAGGAATTGATATTGTGTTGTATTGGCTTAATAAGTTTGGTTTTATATTTATTTAATCTGTTGGAACGATTGTTCAAGATCATTTACCATACTGTTTTATTTCATTCTGTTTGCACCATTGCCTATAACATGCTTGGTCAAATGCATCTATAAGCAGGTCAAGTTCTAATTTTTAAATTTGCTATTTTAATCTCGTTATAAACCGTATTACTGTCTTACATTTATTTAAAACTCACAATTTAGATGGTGTTATTGGTAAAATTGGAATGTTGAAACTACGCATTTCATTTCGGTAGGGTAAATTGATGTAACGCTAGTAGCACAGCAGGAGAATATAATAATTAACAACAAATCCATAGAACATATGTATTTGTTTGTAATCCAGTCAAGTAGTTTGTTCTGTTGTTAGTTTAGAGACATTCGCATTCTCCTGTGAGACGACCCCAAACCCCGTACTGACGGCGGCAAGGGTAATCCGTGGAATATAACACATAAACAGATAATAGCAGAACAGAATAAAATAAATACAACAGATAATGAACAATAGAATATACTGGATAAACGTAATCATCAGAGTTACACAGTATACAGGATCATACTTAGTACAAATACAGTTCAACTATACATATATGTCTACAGCGGAAAACAAACATAATGTACAATAGGAGCTGAATAGCATAAAAAGAGATAAATGATAGAATCCATCTTCAACTCCAGCTATCCAGAAAGAACCAGCTAAACCTGAATACAAGGCTGCCCATGTAGAAAAAGGGGCACCCGAGTTTGAAAGTGAAACAAACTGCGAGTCAGTCATGGGACTGGTATGAGAAATCTACTCAACACATTTATAATATGGCTAATCACGGGACCACACCACTTTCGTGGAATGGGTTTACTCCATTGGATTGCCAGTGCTTTAAAACAAATCATTCTTTTAAACATCGCTATGCTTTTTATAAAAATGAAGCCATTATAAGACTCAGTTCCCATCACACAATGCAACGCAAACCGGAGGATAGAGTTTTTACCTTATAACGGCCAAAATATGCTTGATACGAATAAAATAGAAGCATTTGATATTATTGCTAGTGTTTATATGTTTTGAAAACAATTTCAAATCATAACTATCAATCATAGACGACATGAGCATCCCATGCCACTATTTCGCCAAATATATATACAATCAAAACCGCACAGTCACGTAATTGGAAATTGGATTTCCGTCATGAACAAAGGCAAAAGATAGTCCTTACTAAATTCGAGACAATCTAGCCCATGTCTCAGGCAAGCGCGCAGGCAAGCCTTGGATCGTCAGGGCCGGTCCACCGAAGTGGATTATTATGCCTGAACAATACGTTTCCCCGCCCTTTGGGGCGTAAACGAGCCAACGAATGACTCCATCGGACCTGGATCGTCCGATCTAACCGAGGCGTCTCGCAACAGCAACAACCACATAAGTCAAACTCGTCAGGGCATGTAAAACCACTGACGCCACTCATAACTAGAAGGAAACGCATGCCCTCCCTGAGGTCCTGCTCCCGTTTCTGGTCCATACCGGGGTGTGAGGCTCGCTATTTCACGTTATACACAAAGCTACGCCACACAGATGGTGCTTTGAATATCACCACAAGATTTTGCTTTTCAACAGAATCCCTGATCACTGCATCTTAGCATGCCACACAGGCAATTCACACCGTGCAACTGATGGTTATCAATCACACATAATAAATTCCAATGTCAGACACACAGTCCATTTGCAAGTCCGTTCTGGGTCTGAATGAAACCGGAGGCACTATATACCTCGCAAACCCATCGATCACCACGTACGTCTGGACGATCACCACTCATTATCCATATTTCGGGATGCCTCCCAATCAAGACCTCGATTACCATCCAAACGAGGTGAAGATCTCCGGTCTTCGACCACTGTCTTCATCTTCGATTTCTTAACGTCGATTCAGTTATTCAGAATGGGATAAACCCGGTCTTTCTGAGCAACTCGCGTATATAATAAACAAGTGCAACACTAACATATACACACATCATTTCAATTCATTAGTCACTAACCGTCAATCAGTAAGAGAACGATTTCCCAAATATTAACCCCGGAGGCCGAAACCAACATCAGATCAACACCCAGGAAACCATTCGACTTAGCCAACCTTCAGTTAATTTCTAAATCACATCTATATCGTTTATAATATTTTATAACGATTTATCGCTATTTTTATTTATTTTAAAATAGCTAATTTATTCAAAACGACGCTTCGGCCATAAGACGGCCGTGGCGCTGTTTTTCTTCAGATTTGATTTACACATATCTGAAAATCTAACCGTTGGATCTTCACAAAATTTAGACCATTAGAAAGATCTTTTCAAAACGAATCCAACGGTTCCAGATTCGGGAAAATCCGACGGTCGGATCTCCCGGTATAATCGTTTGAAGTTTCGATTTCAAAATACGAACTACAGCGTCGTTATTCGATTAAATATAATTATATTTATATATGTATATATAATCGATTCTGGCGCTATTTTTCTTCAGATTTGAATTAAACATTCCGGACAATCCAACCGTTGGATTTTTACAAAGTTGGTGCCGTTGGAAAGATATTTCCAAGGCGAACCCAACGGTTGTGATTTCAGCGAAATCCGATGGTCGGATATTCCGGTATAATCGTTCGAAATCACGGTTTCAATATACGAACTGCAGCGTCGTTATTCGATTTCTTTTAATTCTATTTCTATATATATATATATATCGATTCTTCGATTTCAAAGCTATATTCATTTCATACATTTGATAAAAATGATAATTTTATCTAACTGTCTTCTATTTCAACAATTCACTATTTTTAACAATTCATTTAAATAATAAAAATGTGATTTTTATTGTAAAACAATTTATTTCAAAACACTATTAATTTATATAGTTTATATAGATGATAAAAATGTGATTTTTATTTTAAAACAATTTATTTCAAAATATGAATACCATTCAACACATGAATTTCAATTCAACGATTGAATATCGATTCAACACATGAAGGTTTTCTATAGTTTATATAAATAGATAAAAACGTGATTTTTATATTTAAAACACGAATACCATTCAACACATGAATTTCAATTCAATGAATGAATATCGATTCAACACATGAAGGTTTTCTATAGTTTATATAAATAGATAAAAAGGTGATTTTTATATTTAAAACACGAATACCATTCAACACATGAATTTCAATTCAACGAATGAATATCGATTCAACACATGAAGGTTTTCTATAGTTTATATAAATAGATAAAAAGGTGATTTTTATATTTAAAACACGAATACCATTCAACACATGAATTTCAATTCAACGAATGAATATCGATTCTACATATGAAAGTTTTCTATTCAACAAATAAATATAGTTTCAGCAAATGAAAATAATTCAAACACATGAATATTATTCAAAATTTCGGCAGCATAACGGCAGGGTAGTTAAAACCGGGACCGTCCCTAGTACGGCTCCTCGCTCTACCTTAAAACCTCGCGGTTTTTGACAATGGGGATCATGCATCTAGTTCGCACGCAGGCGGCATGTATATATTTATTTCATTTCCACAAACTAATCCTATGTGGTTTCAACCAAATATTTCTCAACCACAAATGGGTATTTTTCAACCACAATCAATCAATATCAACCACAAACAATCCCAATCAACCATTCGCTATCAATCAATTTTCACACCAATCACAACCAATAAATATCGTCCATGGTTTGTGGACGAGGGGCGTATATATATATATATATATATATATATATATATATATATATATATATATATATATATATAGCAATTCACTTCTATTTCAACACATATATAATTTTTACAACGCATATACAACTTATACATCGAACGTACAACTTATACATGAGGTGTACAACGCTTATATAACTCATTCATTGACTATATAATTTATAAATCGTTGTTTTCCATATCATTTATAAATTAGAAATCTCACATTGGGTTCCACTCCACCAAAAATAGCAGAAGGCTCAGAAAAATATGCGGTCTCTTCTAGAATGTAGAAGACGTCCACACGAGTCCACTGTCTCTTGTTTCACTGAATTTCATCAGGAAACGAAAAAGATATGATTTTTACAGTGTTTGCAACGGTTTAAAGGTGTTAAAACAGTTGAAAATAAAACAAACCGTACCTCAGCTGAAAGGTTCAAAACCAGGTTTGCAATTTTCGATCAAACCGTGAATCGTTAGGAGGATCGGCCAGTGCAGCGACGAAGAGGGGGGAGACGCGTGCCTGCGCGTGGTGGTGGGGTCCAGCTCGACGCTGGTATGGAGGCGCGGCGGCTGTTCGAAGTCCCCAACTTCGCGACGTCGGTTCTCCCAAACCACACAATGAAAAAATCCAAACTGTATATAGTTTTGAAGATCTTCTCGTGCTCTTCAAATTCTTCAACTGGAGGAGGGGTTGATTTTGCTTGTAGGAGGCGCAAAGGAGGAGAGATGGAAAGAATAGCTTTACGTCGTCGACGTCGGGGAAAGAGAAAGAGGGTTTTCTTTTTTTTATATATAAAAATTCTGATTGGCCGATGGGTTTTTAAAATGGGTTTTCTGACACGACCACCAATCTAAACCCAATGACTGCCGTCCGTAGCGTTTTATCCCCATTCCAAACACAATGGGATATGTTTCGAAGGCCCATTCGAATTTTTCAATTAGTTTCCATTCAATTTAAAATATATAACATTCAATATTTGATTTGAACGTACATTTCAATTTGCCAGGGCTACAAACTGATTCGAAAAATTCCAAAAAAATAAATCTGGCTATGTTTTGACGATACGGTCCCAACAAAACTGGTTTCGTCGATTTCTGAGACCGTTTGCAAAAAGGCCCATTTCTGGTCGTTCCAATTTAACTATAATTGATCAAAACACGTTTTCCTTTGCCACGCTCACATACTAGCTTCAAAAATTATGAAATTTGAAACCTAGCAATAACTTCACATCCCAGATCCAACAAAAGTGGTTTCGTCGAATTCCGAGGTCGTATGCAAAATGGCCAATTTCGCGGGCTATATAAATTCCATAGCGACCTTCCTGAAAATTCATTTGGCCATAACTTTTGCTTTCCGCTATGAAAATTCAGTTTTTCAGATTCATTAGAAAGGTATTCACTAACAGATTTAAATATTTTTGGTTTCGCTCAAATCCGTTTTGTTTTGCACCCGGTACAGTCCGACAAAGTTTGAATTCAATTTTTGAAACTACAGCGCCTTTTCAGGCCTTGTTTATAAATAGAATTAATTATATTCGTTTTCAATTGTCGATTCAAACTCAGTTTTCATTGCTATTATTTAAAATATTTATTTAAATTTTTTAAAATCCATTATTTTAGCTAATTTAAAAATTTTAAATTGGTTCAGATTTTCTGGGTCGTTACATCCTGTTACATTCCTTTATTGAATATATATGACAGCAATCTCTTTTTGTTTTATTGTGGAGAAGGAACTATTAAACTGTGTAAAATAGTACACTGAAAAAAATCAGTTACATAAACATGAACATATTAATTATCTATACATCCAACATTGGCAGTAACTGAACTATCCGGAAAAGAGGGAATAAACACATGTGTTATCTATGTTGGTTACTAACAAAGTCAGTTGGAAAGATAAAGCAATCACAAATGATCATCTAAGATTTGTAAACAACTGTCAATGTCTTCGTTTATGTTTTTATTTCTAGCGGTAAGCCGCCAGTGCACAACCTTTTTCTAAAGAATTTTTATATACCATAAATATTTTTGGTTTGTTGGCAAAACACAAATGAAAGAAGATTCCTCCAGAAGCCATTTCGTGTTTACTTTAAAAATATCTGGAGTGAATGAAGTAAGCTCCTACATGCTCCTTTTGATCAGTTCAACTAAAAATGCTCCTTATTGGCTATAATATTGGTTTTGTGCTTCTTATAATACTAGCCAATAAGTGCAAGGATTTCTAAATTTGATTGACCTTGCTGGTATTGAGCGTCTTAGTAGAAGTGGTGCAACTAGCTACTGTCTTAAAGAAACACAGGTAATCCTTCTCAATTTTTCCCTATCCCATTTGACGTTCAAGCCATTATTTAAAATTCTTTAGATTCATTCCTTTTTGAGTATTTTGGCATTTATTTAGGCAATGGTAGGTTTTGCTAATGGTTTATGCATAAATTTAAGGTCGATTATAATCTATTTTAGGTAATGCTAGGTTTGTATAATATGATTTGATTTGTAAATTCGAAGTGGTTTTGATGTTATAATTTTAGCTATTGAAAATATATCATATCATCAAAGATTTTGTTTCCTAACCATCTGGTCAGTGATAATGGAAGTTTATTAGAAATACATGTATTTTGTATCTATTGGTTGTAGTCCATATAAATGAAAATCAGAATAATGATTGATTATGAAAATTAGTTGGGTGAATTAGCTATTAGCTTGTAAATGCTAATGCATATATGTTATGTGAAGTGTCCCTTTGAAAACCACTTCTTCATATTATATGCCTGTCTAAGTTTTTCATTTTAATTGCTTCAGGTATGGTAAAGGGAATTGGAGAACTATTAAAATCAGTTTCCCTAGCGTATTCAAAGATAAATCAATTGTCAAGAATTTTCAACCTCAAACTCTATTTTATGTGCTACTACAATAAAACATGTAAATTAGTAATATTTTATTTTACAGAAAGCTCTAAAGCTAAAGTTGAGATGCGTGACAAGACCACCTTAATTTGAAGTTGTGTGCTTCCACATTGATTATTGTGGTATGTTAATCAGTTCTTTCTTTCTTCCATCTCCAGGCTGATCTAAGATGCAAATTGCAAACTAGGTGTACACAGTGATGTAAGGTAATGAACAAAATTTTATTTGTTGATGTGCATATGTGTCGACCGCCTACAACCTCCGCACTAAACAAGAGGAATAATGCACTGAATGGTGTGTCAGACAGCTATGGACGATCATTAAGGTATGATAAAATAAATGGTACATGTCATAATACTCACAGCGCAAGGATAAAATATAATAGAACATATACAATAGGTTAAAATAGTTGAGCATCATATAACAAACTTTTGAAAATTTTCACAACATCCTGAAAGGTTATCCATACATCATAGGAATATCAAAGTCCGTACATGAAGCCTCACTATAACACTCAGAGAGCAACTCAAATAGCAGAAATAGAACTACTAGATAGTAAGTAAGATAATACGCCAGCCTCCTTCTCACCTCTGAATTGCAACATCGTTCTCACTAAGCTATCATCTATCACCTGCTACCTAGTCTGCCCATCCACAATCGGATGAACAACCAAAGTAATAAGAGGGAAACATAAAACCTTGAGTCAGACGATAATCTTAGTGAGCGATAAAACAACTAACAAACACCAACAATAAAGTATATGAAAATGGATAGATAAACATACTAACCTACCCACAACACTAGAGAAGAACTCAACCCCGTCTTCCCCACATCAGACAGTGATAGCCTTTACAATCCATCCAACCAAAGAAATAACAATCCATCTGTGGCAATAGAACTGTCAATTATTACACTTACAATATCCAGATTATATATCTCACGTAAACCATCCTAATCGACTTCAAGATTTCCCAAGTACAATCCCCAGAGGCTTAAACCAATATTAGACATGCACCCAAGAAATATCTCCTTCGACATTGGACAATCTACATGAGACGGTATAAACAAGACATCCAACATGCATGATAAACCCTGGCTATCATCGCCAATCCTGCTTCGAAACTATCGTTAATCGTATGATGGCCAACCTTGTCATTTGTCAAGGGCTAATTGTAACCCTGGTTCTAACATAAACTCCACACGCCTTTCAATGATACGTATGTTTGTCCAACCTTTACAACTAGGCCTTTCAACAATACCCAGGGTACTCGACTAGCAACTTTCTGATCTTTCGGGTGGCCCCAATTGTACCCTTACTTTGAGCCTGTTAGAACTTATGACAACGATAACTTCTCGGCCTTCGCATCTCTAGTCATCCAACCTGACTACTTTTCATAGCTCAAGAAACCTTCTCAAGCAACCATTATCTACCAACTCACAACCTTTGAGTTGTCATATCATTCGTTGTTCCATATCGATCAACAAACACATTCAACACTTCGAATATTCCCACTTGAATTTACTTCGAACACATTCAACCATATGCGACCGACCCATTCTCTTAGAGCCAACCAATCATTTATACACACCAAACCAACCAAGTTCTTCCACCATGACGTCCTACTTGTCTTTTTTTAATACCGACTGACCCGGTCCCATGGATTCACGACCGACCCAGACCCACGACTGACCCGATCCCTTGTCACTCTAGCTGACCGACCCAACATGGACCGACCGACCTGAAGTCATGCCCGACTAAGCCAGCTTCAAGCCCCAACCGACCAAAAATGTTAACATGCGACCGACCCGGTTTTTTCACATCCCGACTGACCCAGTTTGGACCAATCAACCCAACCTTTTCTTGCTCCCTAAGCCTCACTTTCGAATGACCGACCAGCTCCAACCAGACCGACCAGAAACCTGCACAGGTCCAATCCAAGTCCAATTTCGACCAAAACTTTGCCAATCGACTATCTCGACGAAATCTATCCATCCAATTCATCACATACAACCATAAACACGATATGAAATCACTAACAACATGAATATAACGATTTTCACCAAAATTACGCAAATTTCACCAAAATCATGATAAATGAATACGTGGACATAATTATGGATCTAACTTGCATAAACATATGAAATAGCATAGAAATTACCAACTTTAAGTTGCTAAATTAGATCCTATGGCGATTCATATGAAAATAGACTTACCATGATGTAGATCTAAGAGAAAACATTTGAATTTGATGAAAAACAAGATATAACACTCATATACTTGATTGAATCCGTGTGAGAGATGCATGTCACTCACCAATTCTCCAAATCAAAGCAAAGCGGTGAAATTAGATTCCGAACAGTGAAGAATTTGTTCCAAATCCTTCGATTCGACGAACTCTCAATTCAAATGATGTAGAACTAGCTTCAAATGATGTAGATTTTGGATTCCCTTCCTTATAACTCGATTTTAACAGTGGAAAGGTGTTAAGGGAAGGAGGAACAAAAGGCCACCAAATGAGAGAATGGAGAAAGTAAACTATTATCCATACCTCTCACCCCCTATTTATAGCTTTCCACCAGTCCACTAACGGGCCTCTACAAATCGGACCATTAAGGCTTCCAAAACCTGGACAACAAACCGAAAAACCTTAAAACAGCGATTCTTTCTAAACCACTGAGCCAAATCTTTAATGGAATTACTTAACGGAAAGGGAATCATCATTTCCTTTCCAATGGCACAGGTCTCAACACCTAATTTGATCTAAGTCAAAAGTTATGCCATGTACAAGACTGACAGAGGCGAAATGGTCACAAACAAAATTGGTAAAAATTATGGACATGTCTCACATCCGCATAAGCAATATATCAAAATATGAGAATGATCCAACCCTGAGGGAATAAAATAAAAATATTTTATGATATTTCGATATGTAAAATGCAGGCTGTTACAGCATAGGTAACTATGTAAAATGAGGTGTGGTGGCAGGTATTTACCCATGCATGCAACCCCCCTCCATACACACAAAAATAAATGAATGTATATTAAAAATCCTTCTAAGCCTCCATTAAGTTCCCATCTAGGCGCTAGATAAGGCTTACCACCTAATGATTTGCCTAGGCTTGTTGTTCTCTGTCATCATGCGCGAGTTTAGGTCTAGATGCTCTAGAGTCCTCATCATCACCGACCTCCTTGGCAGAGGTATCGATGTGTAGCAGGTCAGTTTGGTCATTAACTATGACCTGCCCACTCAGCCTGAGAAATACCTACATTGTATTGGACGAAGTGGTAGTTGTATATCCTTTTTTGTGAAATTCACAGGCTGAAGACCAACAGTACAACAATGATGAGTTTAAGAGTATAAAACAAATAAAGTTAAGTGAATATTTGCTTTTTTCTTATAAGTAAAAGCTATGAAGTATTAAAACAACTCAGCTATATCATTCATTTCTTAGGCAGTTTCAGTCAGACTATAAACTCATAAATTTTCTCCTCTCTAATTTTATTCTTTTGCAGTTTGAACTAGAAAAGTTGCGTGCACTTTGCGAGTGAATCGTTAGAAGAAAAAAGTAAAGGTAGTAGTTTATATATTCATTTTCGTTTACTTTTCTTACTTATGGTTGTTTGTGTGAAGTTCCATAGTTTTCATTTATATAACTCTTATAATGGTTAATATAATCAAAAATACTAAGTCTAGGAAGATGATGAGAAACACACTAGAAATATGAGGCAAATAAATTTAAAATAAATTTGTTACTCGAATTTAAATCTATTTTTGTAGTCTATTTATGTGTTTCTATAATTAACAGGTGTGCAGATGGCTGGACAAATAGATATGGAAGCAGTTGAAGATTGTGTGTGTCAAAGAGTGTCATGAGTCTATAAGAGAGTGAATCGAGTGGCAATGTAGTGAGGAATGTATGAAAATATGAATGATTATGTAATATAACAGTGAATGTACAATAGCAAAGTTAGAAATTTTTTACTATTTGAAATGCTGGAATAAAATATTTATTTGGATAAAATATTGTGATTGAATATCCAATTATGACAGTAGTACATTATTCAAAAATATCGTTAAATTCAACAAAATGTTGCAATATGTGTTGGTAGATGTTGCAGTAAGTAATAGTAAATGTTGCAGTATGTGATGGTAAATGTTGTGATAAACTAGCAAAGTGTTGTCATTATATGGTAAAAGTGTTACTATAGATAATATAGGGCCCATTTTTAAGTAAAATAAATATCTGTGGCGACATCAGGAAAATGTTTCTATTGGATGCTAAAGATGTTGCCTTTGACTCTAGGGCAACGTGGCAAAATGCAACACAGAGAAAGTGTTGCCTTTTGTATTTTTTATCCTATAGCAACATTTTTTAGACTTCCTGCATTACTTCTCTGTTGTTCCAGTAGACCATCTATGGCATAGTGGCAGTTTGGGGCCCAAAATTGGATTTTGCTGAAATGGACTATTTTTAAATTATTAAAAATAGGGAAAAATCACTATAAATTATAATAAATGTTTAAAAAGAGTTTTGGACCAAATATATATATGGTTTTTAATGATAAAAACTTATTAACCAGAAATAGCCCATCTTGCAATGTCTTTTGTATCAGTTTTTGGGAAACGTTTTGAGTTAAAGGTTTTAAATTCCCAAATTGAATCTAAACTTGGTAGAACATTTTATATGTTTAATAAAGAATTTATAGGATGATTTTGGAAGCTCAACAACTTAACTAAGTTTAAGAATAAGATCTGAGATTATGAGATATTTTCGAATTAAAAGAGGCTTAATTGGGGATCGGATAATCCAAAAGGAATTTTGTTTGACACTAATTATTTCGAAAAGACAAGGTCCAATCCATCTCAAATAATTATACGATGGGATAGAGATATCGAAGACAGCGAAAGACTGAGAATCTTCACATGGAAAGGATTGTTTGCTGATGCCTTAGGTAACTCCCATTATAAGGTTATAAGCAGTAGTGGTCCAAACGTATCTGTAGATTGTCCGAATATGCAAAGGTATCTCTTCTTTATTAGAAAAGGAATAATGTGCCCTTGGCTTTTTCACAACCTAGAATGAACTTGTATTGAATGTATGTCTGACATTGTATTTTATGGCATAACCAATTAGTTTCTGTTGATGATATATTAGTAGATGGCGAAGGACTTATCCTATTTGCTTAGCACCCTTCTTTGTGACTTATGTACTCATTAAATTATATGTTAATAAACACCAATTATATGTTGTGAATTGACAATGTAGGATGCTAAGTGCTGATAGTTGATAGATCAAAACTTATGTTGAAAAGCATAGCATTATGGAACATGACTTCACGGCCTCACAACCGGTAATAAGCCGAAACAGGAAGAAGTACAAAAGAGATAATGACTAATGTTTCCTTCTAGTTGAGATAGTGATGCCATGGTATGTAGCCCAGGCAATTACTTAGTGGATGATGGAACGAGACACTTCGGATAATGGTCAACAAAAAGACGTTACGTTCAAGAGAAACCCGAACATCACCTGAAATAGTGTGGGCCAGCTCTGCCACTTCAGAAAGGAGCATGGATTGATCCTGGGACATCCTTCCAGAGGTGCCTTAGATCGAGGTTAAGGAAGATCCTTTTCCTTGGTCATTGATGGTACCCAACTTCCATTACGAACCTTTACGGTTTTGGTTATAACATATGTATGTAGAAGTAATATATGGGTACTTATGCCTGCTAAGGTCAATACATTTATTTTGAAAAGTTTTCAAGATAGACATTACTGATAATATCAAATGGTTTTCGCGTATCAATCATATTTGGTTATCATAAGGTAAAACTTGCTTCTAATGGTGTGTGTTTGCATTGTGTGATGGGATGCGAGTCATATGTTAGCTTAATTTTCAAAAAGCGTTGTGAGTTTTTGTGCACTGGTATTCACGAGGAGAAAACCCATTCTGTGCTATACGATGTGGTCCTATAAATTACCTTACTACCCTTGTAAACACAATTTTTTTGGTTTCTCAAACCAGTTCCATGACTGACCCATAGTTTTGGTTTTCCCTTGCAAACTCATGTTCCCTTATTTTCTATACGGGTAGCCTCATATTAAGGTTAGTATTTAAGTTTGTTTTTAGGAATTATATATAGAAGCTATATATGGAAGCTGGTTTTGGATTAGAGCAAGAGTAGAAGCTAGATGTTCATTTTGGATTCTCTCTAAAGACTCAACCAACTTTATTTCCGTTGTGTATTGTTTCTTATTTCCGTTGTTCTATAATATTGAACCTTGTCAGTTGGATTAACTCTCATGTATTCCTAGTGTAATATGTTATACATTATGATGTCGTAATACAATATTTATTATCCGCCATTATTAAATGTGTTATACTCTAGATGCAATTTGTCTTTTCGGGCACTTGGAATGTTGATATCCTAGGTACCAGGGGGGCAGGTCGTCATATCTAGTATTAGAGTTGAAGATTAATCTTAGTTCTAGGGTATAACTTATTAAAGAACTCATCTGAGATAGAATCATTAGTATTCTAGGATGAGTAACTCATTTGATATAGAGTTAGTAACACCCTAGAATGAGTACAACTAGAGCAAACATTCGTTTGTTAAATCCTTTTTCATTTGTATCTATCATTATTCTTTATCATATTCCCTAAGGTATCTTGGCTGCTTGCCTAATTTTTTTCTTACTATGTAGATAGTGGAAAATGAGTAGGAGAGGAGGAAGATCAGGTAGGGGAAGGGGTAGCACTACAACTAATGGTCAAGCCCCCGTAGTAACAGAAGTTGAAGCAGTTATGCAAGAACAAACTGAGCCGGATTTTGGAGATTTATCGAGGAAGTACAATAATCTTGGAGGACAACAATTCCTTGGAAGAGAATCGGTTATTAAGGCACAAGCATGGTTGTGTGCATGTGAAAGAATTTTCAAAGGCTTGAAGCTTAGTGATGTGAAGAAGAGGTATTTGGCAACTTGGTTACTGAAGGATGAAGCATTAGTATGGTGGGAAATGGTTACATTGGAAGATCCCAAAGAAGACTTCTCTTAGGAACGCTTCAAGAAATTTTTCGAAAGCAGGTTTATACCATATGAAGGAATGACTTGCTTATACTGTGAATTTTCTAACTTGAAGCATGGCAATGACTATTCAGGAATATCTGAATTAGTTTAATAAACTTTCTCGTTTCGGGCCCGAACTGATCCATAATCTGACCAAGAAGAATGAAAGGTTTATTAAAGGGTTGCAAAGGAAGTACCAACATAGGACAATGACTCATGTGAAAGCCTCATTTGTGGATATGGTAAATATGGCATGTCACTTTGAATCCCTAGACAAACAGAATTCATTGGAAGATAACAAATAGGATAATTAGTAGAAGAAGAGAAAAATTGGAGACAGGAAGTCGAGATCAGACAAAGAAAGGAAGAAAACACAAGAAGGATGGTTGAAGAATGCCACATGTTATAATTGTAACAAAAAGGGGCATTTGTCGACTGATTGCAAAAAGCGAATGAAGCCAAAAATGAATGCTCAAGAACCCAAGAGAAATGCTCAAATGCTAGAGAATGTTACAACTATCATAAGACCGACCACACTGCAAATAATTGTCCATTGATGAAGAAGACAAAGGTAGAACATGCTTATGTCATACAAGATATACCATCAAGCTCATCACATGTGAAGGGATAGGAAGTTCTTGAAGGTAAACTTTCTATTAAGAACATCCCAATTAAAGCATTATTTGGTACTGGCGCCTCGCATAGTTTATATCAAACAAAGAGGTTAAGGAATAAAATCTAGACTCTGGATATATTAAGAAGCTTATTTGCGTTAGAAATCCAATAGGAGGTTCAACTAACCTAGTTTACACTGTAAAGTGCCCATTTCTTATTCCCATTATCGATTTCCCTTTAATTTGATTACCTTGGATTTCACCGACTTTGATGTTGTTCTTGGGATGGATTGGCTGAACCTATATGAAGCTAGTGTCGATTGTTTGAAAGGATTGTTAGGTTAAAAATAAAATTTGGAAATTTTGTAATGATACTATATGAAGGCCCAAATTTTAGTAAGAATAGTTCTGGTATGCAATAAATGCATCCCTCATCACTATAGAAACCATTCCAATTGTTAAGAAATTTGTGGATGTATTTGATGAAGTTAAGAGCATTCCTCTCCATAGGGAGGTTAACTTTAGAATTGATTCTGTTCCGAATGCAAGACCAGTTGTGCATGTAATTCGGAGAATGACTATGAAGGAGAAAGAGGAGTTGAGTGATCAAACTTAAGAACTTTTGAAGAAAGGTTTAATCAGGCCTTGTTATTCGAGTTGGGGTGCGGTGTTAGTATTTGTTCCAAAATCTGATGGTTCTCTATGACTATGCGTGGACTATAGAGATCTAGATAAACGAAATCTTAAAAATAAATATCCTCTTCCTCACATTAGTGATGTGTTAGATCGCTTGAGTGCAACTCGAGTGCTTTCAAAGATGGATCTAACTTCGGGATTAACCAGTTAAGGATTGTGTAAGAATGTACTCATCTAACTGCTCTCAATGGACCAGATTTGTTCTACAAATGGTTAGTAATGTATTTCGGATTATGCAATGCCCCTGCTTATTTTGTGGATTTAACGAACCGAGTATTTCTGGAAGTGTTAGATAAATTCGTGCTGGTCTTTATTGATGATATTATCATTTTTTTCTAAGATAGGAGAGGAGCAAGGCCAGAATTTAGGATTTCGCCTAGAAATTCTGAGAAGGAATGTGTTGAAGGAAAAGTTTCCCAAATGTCATTTTTAGGAAGAAGAAGTTAAAATTCTCGGATATGTATTGTCGAAAGAAGGAATTTTGGAGGGTTCGAGTGAAGTTTCTTCCACCCAGAGTTGGAAGCAACCTAGAACACCCACAGAGGTTAGAAGTTTCCTTGGTCTGGAAGGTTATTATCGGAGGTTCGTGAAAGTTTTCTCTAAGTTACCCAGCCCTTTGACGAAGCTAACCAAGGAGGAATGCCAAGTTTATTTGGACTGCGAGATGTGAAGAGATCTTTCCAGAATTGGAAAAGAGGTTGACTATTGCTCAAATCTTAACAACTATTAATGGAAATAATGTATTGACTATTTATATATGTTAACACACTTTTTGGTCAAAGTTGTCACACATGGAATTCCTGAGTAGCAACAAGCTCAAGCAGTGGAAACAACGTCAGAACACATAGAGCGGTTAGGTCGGAATCACAACATCAACATAAACAGGCCTGAAACTCCCAACAAATGTCCTCTTTTGGGACGAAAGCAACAATTACGGAGCTTTTCTTTGTAAATCTCATAACCCTCTGAATTAGCTTTAGGCTGAACTTTCGTTTGGCTCAATCGGACTTATGGTTTGAAAGTTACGCCCATTTCCGTAAACACACGCAAAACTTGGATTTTGAGAATTGGTGACATTTATGTTCGGGTTTCACTCTTCGATTCATGGGTTCCTCCTTGGCTTGCACCCTTCGGCTCGTTAAGAACCTTTCTCGGCTCGTGAACACAACCTGGCTCACCCCCTCACCCGGCTCGTGGTGGTCATAGGAGTTACGACCCGCTCGTGATGCACATGGGGATCACGACCCCATGACCACGAACCGGCCCCTGGACCACGAATCGACTCCTGGACCTACTGATACATGCATAGATCTTGACCTATTCTTAAGACTACTTGCTCTCCTACTTTCCCGGATCGGGTGCCATATGCCTCATCACCAACCGCTCCTCCCAGAGGCTCTCCTACGGCTATAAATACACTACTACATGGAATTTTGATTGGATTCTCTCTGACTTTTTGGCTGGGAATTTCTCCTACATCTCCGCAGTCTCTGCCATTACCGAGTGACGGATTTTGCACCTTTATACATCTAAATTCTCCTCTTGTAATCTCAATTAACACACGGATTGTGTGTCTGCATGTTACTGATTCTTGTAATCTGTTAATATAACAATAAGATTATAAAGTGGATGTAGGCTACATCTACAGCCGAACCACTATAAAAACTTCGTATGTCTCCTCTTATTTATCATTTTCTGCATTCTGTGATCTGCATTTGGGTGTTAGTACCACTTTTTGATCTAACAATTTGGCATGCCAGGAAGGGAGCACAAGATACTACTTCAATTTCTAGCTTGGAAGGAATCAGATTGCTTGGCTATTCGATCAATGGAATCAAAAGGAAGGAAACTAGAACTTCCTCTCATGCTGAGGATGTCGGTGCTGAAGGCACTAGAAACGAGGCAAGCCAGCGGCATCATCTCGTGGAGATCCTTCTGCATACTTGATTAGAGAAGAGGTGGACGGCGTTCTCATCGAATTGAGAGCCCAGATGGCAAAGCAAGATGATCTCCTCGGGAAACAACAGGAGATGATCGATGGATTCTTTTCTCGGATGGATGGAAGGCCGAGAAACGTTCAAGTCATTAGAAATGAAGCCATTGAAGCAGTTCATGCATCACATGGACTCGGGGGCAACACCCTCGCTCTTGGAAACGGTCAGGCTCATCCATCTTCAGCTCCGATTCAAATGAATACTAGAATGCAAGTTCCTGCTCCACAACAGGACCCGGCTCGTGATGGGCGTCTAGACCCGGCTCGTGATGGGCATCCAGATCCAACTCGTGATGGGCTTCCAGACCCGTCTTGTGAAGGGGACCACGACCCGGTCGGCTCGCACCCCATAGCCCACGAACCGATCCTCACGACCTGCTCCCGCAGCTCACCAACGGCTTCCTCACTCTCCTGCACTCAACACTGGGGGCACCAACTCTGATATAGGCAATTTGCAACAGCCTTTTGAAGGAAATCGACTAACAGATCTGATTGAACGCCTAAGCGACTTGGATGACATCAACCACACTCCTTTTACTCGGGGAATTGGGAATTCCCGCAATCCCCCAAATTTCAGACTTCCACAACTGGAACCTTACAATGGCAGGGCAGATCCAACCGTGCATCTAATGCACTACAAACGACATATGGAAGTTCAACCAGCATCGGAAAATGTCACGGCAAAATGTTTACCCCTCTTTCTGACTGATATAGCCGCTACGTGGATTCGACAGCTAGAAACAGAATTGATCAGCAGTTGGGACATGTTGGTCGCACACTTCATTGAACAATTTCGGGTTCACATTGCACGACCCAAGAATGTTATGTCCCTCACCACAATCAAACAGGGGCCTAGAGAAACTCTGCGTTCGTTCCTGGAAAGATTCAATATTGCAGCAACATTAGTTGATCGCCTGAACCATCCATGGTATTGATGGCAACGGTATCCGGCGTCCTAGATAACTCAAAGTTCAAAAAATCCTCATACTGAGATCCATCACGAAATCTCGACGAATTCTATCTTAAATTAGATAGATTTCTACGGGAAGAAGCAGCAATTTTCGAGAAGCGCATTCTCGATGTCAACATGATTAAAGACAAAGAACCATCTGATTCTGGAAAAGGCAAAGAAAAACCGACGTCAAGAATGACCGCAACACTCAGCCCTGGAGAGGGCTCAGATATGAAAAATACACTAAACTAAATTCAATGCTGACTGACATCTACATGGACACAGGAGGTGCCACCTCCTATCCAAGGCCTCCCAAGAGGGAGCCAACGATAGCACAACGCAATTCCGGTAGACATTGCATGTTTCATGACATGGACGGTCATAACACTGATGACTGCAGACACTTGCGAGACCTCATTGAGGACCGGGTCAAACGAAGAGAGCTACCCGAGTATGTAACTCAACCAACAACACCTACACCAGCACTGCCACCACCTATTCCCCGGAGAGGGAATGAACCTAGATCGAGCAATCGTGGGCTTATCATTAACTGATCCCACTCCTCAGATCCCTTTAGTTTACCGGACTTTGGTCCGCAGTTCATGTTTTTAGGCTTTTTAGGCGGCTTCTCGCCCCTCTTTGTTTTCTTTACATGTAATAAGCACGGCAACATCGGCCCACATGCACGGAACTGACCCATAGTCTCTAGTCGTATTCAGGGTTAGAATAACTGCCACTTAGATTTCATGAATCAATAAAGATCGTTGATGAGCTCTGGCTCCCAATTAGATCCGTCCAATATAAACAAACATGAGCTCTGGCTCCAAACTGGATCTGTCTAGTATAAACAAGTTCTCATGGCATGTCCTTGGTCATCTTACTCCGGTAAGGCTATCTTGGAACATCACAGGATCTCCTTGGTCGTCTTACTCTGGTAAGGCTATTATGGACCTTCCTTTAGCATTTCCTTGGTCGTCTTAATCCGGTACGGCCGTCTCGAAACTATTCTTGCATTTTTTATCTTATCTTCTTGCAAGTACGGACTCTCGGTCCTTTTGGATTTCTATCGGCCTTAATACGACCCCACGCGATTGTCAGTTTTCTAGCCTTAACACGATTCGGCGTGATCATAGCATTATGGAATTCTTTGGATTTCTCGGATTATCCAAAACACATCTTCCTTCAACCAGCAAGATATGTTTGGGGGAAAACTTTTTGACACACTTTTTGGTCAAAGTTGTCACACATGGAATTCCAGAATAGCAGCATGCTCAAGTAGTGGAAACAACGTCAGAAGACATAAAGTGGTTAGGTTGGAATCGCAACATCAACACAAATAGGCCTGAAACTCCTATGGACGACCTCTTTTGGGCCCGTAAACAACAATTATGGAGCTTTGCTCCATAGCTCTTGTATCCCTCTGAATTAGCTTAAGGAAGAGCTTTCGTTTGGCTCAATCAGACTTACGGTTTGAAAGTTACACCCGTTTTCGTAAATGCATGCAGAACTTGGATTCTGAGAATTGGTGACATTTATCTTTGGGTCGAACCCTTATGTTCGGGGGATCCTCCTTGGCTCGCACCCTCTGGGTCGTGAAGCACCTTCCTCAGCTCGTGATGCAACCTGGCTCGTAGTAGTCACAGTAGTCACCACCCGCTCATGGTGCACATAGGGATCACAACCCCATGACCATGAACCGGCCCCTGGACCACTAACCGACACCTGGACCTGCTGATACATGCATAGATCTTGACCTATTATTAAGGCTACTTGCTCTCCTACTTTCCTCGATCAAGTGCCACGTGCCTCATCACGAACCACTCCTCCCTGAGGCTCTCCTACAGCTATAAATACAACACTACACGGAATTTTGAGGGGATTTTCTCTGACTTTTTGGCTGGGACTTTCTCCTACATTTCCGCAATCTCTGACATTACCGAGTGCAAGGATTTTGCACCTTTCTACATCTAAATTCTCATCTTGTAATCTCAATTAACACACGGATTGTGTGTCAGCATGTAACTGATTCTTGTAATATGTCAATATAACAATAAGATTATAAAGTGGACGTAGGATACATTTACAGCTGAACCACTATAAAAACTTCACGTGTCTCCTTTTATTTATCATTTTCTACATACTGTGATCTGTGATCTACATTTGGGTGTTAGTCCCACTTTTTGGTCTAACAATATAGATGCCTGCAAAGAAAGAGTTAGCGCAGTACTAATGAAAGAAGGAAAGGTAATTGCTTATGCTAGTAGGAAGCTAAAACCACATAAGTGGAAGTATGCAATGCATGATCTGGAGTTGCTTGTCGTTGTATTTGCTTTGAAGATCTGTAGGCATTATTTATTGGGTGATAAGTTTGAGCTATTTACAGATAATAAATCATTGACGTGCCTTTTTACTTAGAATGATTTGAATATGAGGAAACAGTGCCGGTTACAATTTCTGGAGGCGTATGATCTGGATATACTTTGTACTCTAGGGAAAGCTAATGTTGTAGCAAATGCGCTCAACATAAGCATTACATCATTTGATTATTACACCCACTTTGATTGAGAAGGTTATTATCCATCAAAAGAGAGATGAATTCTTCCATAAGTTCTTCAGAAGAATTCAACAGGGAGAAGTCCTGAATTTTAAAATCGATGATCGAGGTATTGTAAGATTGAAAGGGAGAATCCGTGTACCAGACATCCTAGAGCTCAAAAGGGAATCATTGGATGAGTGTCATAAATCCAAGCTGAGTATTCATACTGGAATCCAAAAAATATATCAAGATTTAAAGGGTACATTTTGGTGGAAGTTCGTGAAGAGGGATATCTCAATCTATGTCAATAGTTGCCCAACTTGTCAGGAAGTTAAAAGCGATTAGCAGAGGGTTGCAGTATTACTTCAACCATTGAAGATTCCTGAGTGGAAGTGGGATCAAATATCAATGGACTGTATTGATGGTTTGCCTCGAACCAGTAGAGGTAATGAAGGAATCTGGGTTATTATAGATCATTTGACAAAGAGCGCCCATTTTCTTTTAGTAAATTCAACGAGAACAGCTGTTGCTGTATATAATGGAAATTATTCTATTGCATGGGTTACTAAGTTATAGTAAGTGATCGGGATGCAATCTTTACCATTCATTTCTGGGGAGCATTTCAGTCTGTGATAGGAACGAAGTTAAATCTGAATACTGATTACCATCCCTCAATTGATGGGCAAACAAAAAGAGTAAATCGGATTTTAGAAGAATTGTTGAGAGCTTGCATTTTAATTTTAGAGGATCTTGGAAAGATCATTTGCGTCTAATAGAGTTATCCTACAACAAAAGTTATCAAGCAAGTATAGGTATGTCACATTTCGAGGCATTGTATGGTTGACCTTGTAAATCCCCTGCATGTTGGATTGAATCTGGAGATATGCTTGTATTGGGTACAGATATGATCCGTGAAGCAACTGAGAAAGTGGACTTTGTTAAAAAGCAATTGAAAGTAGCTCAAATCAAACATAAGGGTTATGCTGATCAATGGAGAAGAGATTTGGAATTCTCTATGGGTGAACAGTTATTTCTAAAAATATCTCCGTTGAGAGGAGTCATCAGATTTAGAAAGACTGAGAAGTTATCGCCTAGATATATTGGACCTTTCCCAGTATTAGAAAGGACTGGAACATTGGCTTACAAAATTCAGTTGCCTGAATGGTTGTTAGGCTTACATAATGTTTTCCAAACTTCTCATCTTTGGAGGTATGTTCATGATCCTGATTTGATCATTGAAGAAGCTGCACAACAAGACTTAGAGATTACATTTGGAGTTGACAGTTCCAAATAAGCCTTTAAATATCATTGGCAAGGATGTGAAGGAACTGAGAAACGTGGTGTTAAAATTAGTCAAATGCAATGGAGGGGTGATCCAAGGGATTGCACATGGGAAACAGAAGACAATATACATAAGTCTTATCCCTAATGTAGATTGGATATCTCGGAATAGCTCATTTGTGAGGTAAACTCATTTCTTGAATATCATTTCTATTCAGTATCCCTTTTATTTCAATTTCGAGAGCGAAATTCTTTAAGTGGTAGAGATTGTAATGATTTGAAATTTTAGTCAATTTAAAAGTAATAATTTTAATATATATAAGAGGATTTTTAAAGTGATTAAATATTGAGTTTGAACATAAAAACAATTGAAAATGGTTTCTAATTTTATTTTATATTTTTTTAAAGTTAAAAAAGTTTAGTGAACTTTTAAAATCAAACTAAGAATAAATATGTTGAAACTCGATAATTTAATATTATTTTAATAGCTTAAAAATAGCCATTTTGCAAACAACCTCAAAATTCAATGAGAATAGTTTTATGGATCCATATCTGTGAAATATGGTAGGATTTCAAATTTTGTATCATTCGGGCTTACGGTTTGATCGTACGAGTTGAAAACGTATAAAAGTCGTTTAATTATACTCGAGCTTAAAATAAATCAAATCATTAATTCCTAAAACTCCTATTGTAACACCACTAAGTAAGTCCCATATCGTGGAAGCCTGTGTGAAGTGGGTACTTATATAGTAGAGCCCATCTCTTACTAACGCCGAAGCCTTTTGAGGAACAAAACCCCAAACTTATACGGTAGCTAAGTTGGGGACAATATCTTGTGTTAATGGAGGTGCAGGTTGTTACAGTGGTATCAAAGCCAATACCCAACCGAAATTGTGGCTGCTATGTGGACCACAGCTCCTGGGTGAGGTGTTTGTAAGCCAACGGGGACGTCGGGCTCTGAAGGAAGGAAGAATGTAACACCCTTAAGTAAGTCCCACATCGTGGAAGCCTATGTAAAGTGGTACTTATATAGTAGAGCCCGTCTCTTACTAACTCCGAGGTCTTTTGAGGAACAAAACCCCACACCTATATGGTGGCTAAGTTGGGGACAATATCTTGTGTGAACGAAGGTGCGGGTTGTTACACCTACCTTCTTGGCACCTCAACATAACTTGCTTGCACTATTCCATGTTTACATATCCTATAATGATGATGTCTAAATGGAAAAAAAATAAGGTAGGAACTAATTTAATTAAACCTTAGGCAGAAAATTATCAAAGGGTCTGTTACTTCACCCCTACACTATCTCTTCTCATTATGACACCTAGGAAAGCATTTTTGCAATTAGAACCCTAACATATTTGTATAAATAGAGGCCACTTTACTTTACTTCTTCTTCCTTCCTTCCTTTCTCCATTTTTCTCTTCTTTCCTCACTCATTTCTCTCTCCTATCCCTACGTTGGGCCCCATCCATGCGTCGCTAACCAGCTCCTCCCCCTGCTTGCGACGTCAGCAAGCCGCCTCCTCCCTCCTTGCCGTGGGCCTCCACTACACCCAACACCCCTAAAATACCTTTAAACCCCCTTAAAAAACATAAAGGCCCAACCTTTACAGCTCTCCTCCCCAAATCAGTCCAACCCGTGGATCCCACAACGCAAAACAGTCTCCAAGTGGACCCCAACCCCTAAGCCGCACCCCTCTAAGCTTAAAAATTCGACCTTTTGTCTACGAAAATAATATATACCTATACATATATGTATAAGTATAATTTATAAAGCCTGTACGAATCAAAGCCTTATCCATTGAAAATCTAAAAATCTACTGTGACCCCGAAAGGCTGCCGGATTAGACCTGGATAATAGAGGATTCCTACGTGAAGTTACGAAGGGGCGGATAATTCAGTGAGAAACTACATACTTAAACGACTAAGTAGCATTGGTTGCTAAATATCAATTCAGGTTTGAATTTAATAATGATAAATGAAGTAAAGATCTGATTTTTAAGTGATAAACACATGACACTTAAGTAAGTAACACCCTATGATGATGATTATGTGGATATTGGATGTTGATTGTGGATATGAACCTTACTGGGTTGACTGAATACTATTTTAAATAGTAATGGGTTAATGGATATTACCTTGCTAAGTTAATAGTGCCTTGTTTGGTTGATGTTGAATGATATATTGGTTGATTATGATGTTGTATATGTTACCGTAATTAATTATAACCAAAAAGTTGGATTGTTGGGTTAACAGTTAAGTCTATATTCAGTAAAATAATTTAATTGAATATTATATCAATTAAACAATGAGTGAAAAATAAAAGTTCGAATTTGATATCCGACTTTTGATAGAAACTAAGTTGAAGTCATTATTAAACATCTATAAAAGAAAGAAATTTATTTGAAATAGTTTTCAAGTGATTAAGGCATGTTCAAGTTTTAAATTAAAAAAGAATAGTAACTTTGAAAAGTGAAGTTTGGTGTGGTATATAAGAAATGTTTTAACTAGATTTTCTTTTCCAAACTATCTTATTTATTTTTATAATGGACTACAGGAATATTTGGATTTCAAAAGATGAAGTTTGAAAAATAATATTATTTTGATGATTTAGATAATATTTTAATATTCAAATAATGGAATAACTGAATTTAAAGTTAAATACTAGAAATATAATTTCTGAAAATTATTATATATGTTTTATATAATTAATAAATTAATTTTAAGGCAATTCGACTTTGTTTTTAATATAAGTTGAAGTTTGGTCTGAATAAAACAAGTCGCACAGTGGTAGTTCATGAATTTCGACCACTGACTTCAAACAGACGTACCGGGAGATCCGACCATCGGATTTTCCCGAAACGAAAAGCAGTGGGTTAAAAATAAAAATTGTTTTCAAATGCATAGGAATTTTTTAAAATCTAACGGTAATTTTGAAATAAGTTCAAATAAAATTTGAATAAAAAAAGCACTAATGTAATTTGGGACCCGAAATGGGATTTTATTGAAATGGACTATATTTAAATTATCAAAAATAGGAAAATTCATTATAAATTATAATAAATGAATTAAAAGAGTTTTGAACCAAATATATAAGGTTTTGAATGGCAGAGACCTTTCAACCAGAAATAGGCTATTTTGCAATGCCTTTTGTAACAGATTTTAAGAAACATTTTGAGTTAAAGGTTTCAAAGTCCAAAATTGAATCTAAACCTTGGTAGAACCTTTTTAGATGGTTAATAAAGAATTTTGAGATTGATTTTGGAAGCTCGATAGCTTAACCAAGTCCAAGAATAATACCTAATCTTATGAAACGTTTCCCAATTAAAAGAGACATAATTCGGGATTTGATAATCCAAAAGGATTTTTGTTTAATGCTAATTATTTCGAAAAGACTAGGTCCAAACCATTTCGAATAATAATATGACGAGATAGAGATATCGAAGATGGTGGAAGATCGGGAATCGTCACATCGAAAGGACTTTTGTAGATGCCTTTGGTAGCTCCCATTATAAGGTTATAAGAGGTTGTGGTTTGGACATAATTGTAGATTTTCCGGATATGCAAGGGCCTCTCTCCTTTATTGGATAAGGAATAAGGAGCCTTCATTTTTATTCACAACCCAGAATGAACTTGTATTGGATATATGTCTGACATTGTATTTTAAGACATAACCAATTATTTTATGTTGATGATATATCAGTTGGCGGCTATGGATGTATCCTTTTTGCTTAACACCCCCATCAGAGATTATGTACTCATAGGGTTATATATTATTAGACACTGATTATATGTTGTGAATTGATAGTGTGGCATGCTAAGTGCTAATAGTTGATAGATCAAAGCTTATGTTGAAAAGCATAGCTTTGTGAAACATGACTTTACGGCCTCACAACTGGTAATGAGCCGAAATAAGATGAAATACCGTAGAGATAAGGACTATCATTTCCATGTAGTCGAGAAAGCAATGCTATGGTATGGAGCCTAGGAAATTTACTTAGCGGATGATGAAATTAGGCACCTCGGATATAATGGTCAATAACGACCCGGTGACGTTACATTTAGGAGAAACCCGAACATTAAAAAAAGTGCTAGAGTAGGATCGAGTAATATGGAATAAAAATGACTTACAAGAAGTGTTAATAATGTGATATTCTTAACTATGCAATAGTTATGGAAATAAATATTTAATAAACTAAATATAACGATATCACAAATAAGCAGAATGTAAATGCAGTAAAGTAAAATTAAATGACACCGGGAATTTTTATACTTGTTCAGAGCACCGTCCTACATCTAGTCCCAAAAGCCCTCTGGAATTTCGCTAAACAATACCCACACTTCACTTGGAGGAAAAGGTTTACAAACACCTAAGCAGCAGAACGCATACCTGATTAGTAGAACAAAACTTTGCCTCAGCATCCAAAGAGGACTTATTGCCTAAGCAGCAGAACAGGAATTCACCAATACAACAGTAGCTTTTACTTTTATATGTGTTCTAAGTAACACGGATTAGTCGCGGTTTGGATACACCCTTCCTATAATCTTATCATCAAGTATATGACGTGTTTGTGAAGAGTTGAAGGAAGTAGATTACTTTTGAGTCAAGTTGTATGAAAATAGAAGCAACGATTCAAAGAAATGAGAATTATATAGAGTGCTTTAGAATGCAAAAAGTATATAAAGAGTAAGATCATAAATTAAGACAAGAATCAGTGATTTCGGTGATTTGGAAAGAGATGTTTGTATTGTATAAATAGTAATCGAAGAGTAGTAATTATTCATGAAAAATTTCAATGAAAAGTAGCGACTATTTCTCTTGAAATTGGGTTGAAAACTCTTGGTGAAAGGAAGTGTCTCTTTGTTGGAAATAGCCGTAGGAAATAAACAGTCGACTGGTAAAAAATTACCAGTCAACTAGTCAAAAACACACACGCACACACACACAAGTGGCCATAGTTGTGCACTTTTGTGCTCACCAGTCGACTGGTAGGAATTCAACTAGATGACCGATTAGTGCATCAGTGCACAAGTTTGTCACTTGTGTGCCAATTTTATATACATCATTTTGTGTATTGTTTTTTATTTTTGTTGTTGTGATATTTGAGGATATATTTTAACAATATAACACAATCTAATATAATTAAATAATCTTACTAAATCACTTTCCTTTGATCTTCATCCTCTTCTTTGTGATGAATCAAAAACTTGTGAATCAACATTCTCCCCCTTTTTGATTGATGACAACTACTTACAGTCTCCTGTAGATATTATTGAAATGTATATATCTCCCTCTGAATATATGTTGTATATGAATTTCTCCCCCTGAGTATATGACTGTAACTTTCCTACAACTATTTGTTAGTGTACTTACCTCTCCCCCTTTGTCATCGATAAAAAGGTCAAATAACAAGATAAATAGCATGCACAAAAGTTATAAGTACATACTAGATGTTCATAAGTTAAAATATCGAATAGTGTTCAAAGAGCATGTGACGACCTCCCATAACCCCTGCACTAAACAAGGGGAATAATGCGCTGAAAGACATGCCAGGCAGCTATGGACGATCATCAAGGTATGATAACACAATCAGAACATGTTGTTTAACTCAAATCGCAAGGATAAAATATAATATAAAAATGCAACAGGTAGTAATAGTAAAGGATAATTGCATAGAAATTTAAACTTCCACATTATCAAGGAAATATCCACAACATCTTAGGATCACATCAGTAAATATCTGTACAAATAGCCTCACTACAACACTTAAGAAAACATGACAGCGGAAACAAAGAAACTAGATAGTACAAAGACAATACACCAGCCTCCTGCTCGCCTTCACACAGCAACATCATCCTCACTAATCACTTGTCACCTGCCACCTAGTCTTCCCATCCAAAACAGGATGAACAACCGAAGGTAATAAGAGGAGAACATAAAACCTTGAGTCAGACAAAAGTCTTAGTGAGTGATAAAACAAATGTCTAACATCATCAACAAGAATATGAGAATAAGTAGATTAACAAACCAATCTACCACCACCAGAGAAGAACAAAAACCTGTCTTCCCTACATCCGACAGTGATAGCCTTTACAAAACATGTAATTGGGAACAACCATTCATCCATGGAAATCAAAGAACAACTAACAATTAAATACTCATAGCAACTAGGAGTAACCTAACAATAACAACCAGGAACTAGTTACATCTCACGTAAACCATCCTAATCGAGATCAATGCCCCTTAAGCACAAGCCTATAGGCCTAAACCAATATCTGACAAGCACCCGAGAAACATCTCCTTTGACTGCAGACAATCTAGGTAAGATGATGCAAGCAAACATCCAAACATCCAAGACTGACTCTGGCTATCACTGCCAATCCTGCTTTGAAACTATTGTTCATCATATGACGACCAACTTTGCCACATGTCAAGGGATAATGGTAACCCTAATTCTAGCTCAAACTCCATACGCCTTTCAACGATACATAAGTTTGTCCAACCTTGACGACTAGGCCCTTTACGATTGCCCAGGGTACTCGACCAACAAACTTCAGGTCTTTTAGGTGCCCCAATTATACCCCTGCTTTGAGACTGCTAGAACTTACGACAACGATAATCTCTGGCCTTCACATCTCTAGTCATCCAACCTGACGACCTTAGCTCAAGAAACCTTCTCGAGTAACCATTATCCATCAACTCAATACCCTCGAGAAGCGCACGACAGAATCACTGTAGCAATGCATGACCAGAATCGCTATAGCAATGCACGATCCATGATCACTATAGCAATGCACAACCAGAATCACTTTAGGAATGCACGACCAAAATCATTGTAGCGATGCATGACCGACCCAATAGCAATGCACAACCGACCCTATAGCGGTGCACGATCCATAATCACTGTAGAAATGCACGACCGGAATCACTATAGTAATGCGCGACCAGAATCACTATAGCAATGCACGCTAGAATCACTGTAGCGATGCACGACCAGAATCACTGTAGAAATGCATGACCATAATTACTATAGCGGTGCACGACCAGAATCACTGTAGCAATGCACGACCAAAATCACTATAGCAATGCACGACTGACTCTGTTTTGTCCAAAACCTCGCCAAACGACTATATCGATGAAATCAACTCATCCAATTCAATCACAAACATGTTATGAAATCAATAACAACATGAAAATGACAATCTCATCAATAATTATGTAAAATTCACCAAAATTATGATAAACGAACATATGAACAAAAGAAAGGATCAAACTTCCATAAACATGTGAATTACATAGAAAATACCGGTTTTAAGTTGCTAAATTAGTTTCTATGGAAATTCATATGATAATAGACTTACTATGATGCTGATCTAGGAAAAATCAACTTAAAATGATGAAAAACAAGATCAAGTACTCATATACTTGATTGAATCCATGTGAGAGATGCATATCACTCACCAAATCTCTAAAACAACCCAGAAACACTTAGATCTAGATCCGGACAGCAAAGAATTTGTTTTAAACTCTTCGACTCGATGAACTCTCTCTTGGATTGGCGTAGATCTAGCTTCAAATGACGTAGATCTTCGATTCTCTAACCTCTCATGGTCGAAAGGTGTAGAAGATGGAGTAATGGAGAACCATTAGCTCTTCCAAATGAGATATTGGAGAAAGCAAACTATTCTTCATGCCTTCCACTCTCTATTTATAGTCTTCCACCAGCCCACTAATAGGTCTCCCCAAATCAGCCCATTATGGCTTTAAAAACATGAACAACAAACTGTGAAACCTTAAAACAGTGATTCCTCCCAAACCACTGAACCAAATCTTTAATGTGACCACTCTACGGAATGAGAATCACCAGTTCCTTCCTAATGAGATAAATCTCAACACCTGAATCGATCCAAGTCAAAATTTATTCCCTGAAGAAGATCGATAGGGTGGAAAAAGTCATAAACAAAATTGGTAAAAATTATGTACATGTCTCACATCCGCATAAACAACATATTAAAATATGAGAATAATCCAACCCTCAGGAAATAAAATTAAAATATTTTATGATTGTTTGATACGTAAAATGCGGGCTGTTACATTCTCTCCCCATCCCCCTTTAATAATTTTGGCCCCGAAATTCCAAGAAAACAAAAGCAACCAAAACAATTCTGGATGCCTATCATCCATTAGTAGCAATTTTATCATACAAACTAGCAACAATCAAGCCATGCATCACAGCCCTATTCTAGCAAGCGAATTTCTAAAAACAAACACAATTGTACAAGTTACAATGATGTAATGATGACACAATATCAATGGGTCATACAGACGAAGAGTTCTGGATGGATCGCCTTCATGCTCTCTTCCGTCTCCCATGTACGATCATCGCCATCCTCACTCCATTGTACCTTGACTAGCATAACCATCTTCCACCTAAGCTGTTTCGTGTCATTCCCCATAACACGAAGCGGCTTATGAGGTCTTGCAACTACGTACTCTACTTTCAGGTCTTCATACTGCTCTAGAGATACCACCACATTCGAATCATGCACAAACTTCCGTAGAAAAGACACATGGAAATCATTATGCACACGCGACAACTTCTTGGGTAATTCCAATATATATGCGAGGTTTTCAATTCGCTCGACTATTGGAAACAGTCCAACGAACCTTGAAGCTAACTTTCCTTTATTTCTGAACCAAACGACATGCTTTAACGGAGAAATCTTGATGAAAACCATATCGCCAATGTCAAATTCTAAATCTTTTCGATGCTTAACAACATAGCTCTTCTGATGATCTTGGGCTGCCTTCATTCGTTGCCGAACGATCTTGATATAATCCGATGTCTCTCTTATCATCTCTGGCCCAAGTATAAACTTCTCCAGTTTCTAACAAACATGCCTGATAAATACATGGTCTACCATACAAAGCCTCGTATGGTGTCATCCCAATGCTCGACTGGTAGCTATTGTTATACGCATACTCAACTAGACGTAGATGGTCTTCCCACGATCCTCCAAAGTCTAATACACAAGCTCTTAAGAGATCTTCCAGAACTTGGTTAACCCTTTTGGTCTGACCATTGGTTTGGGGATGATAAGCCATACTCAAACAAAACTCGGTTCCCAAAGTCTCTTGCAACTCTTCCAAAGTCCACTTGTGAACAATGGATCTCGATCACTCACTATGCTCTTTGGAATACCATGGAATCGAACTATCCACTTTATATAAAGCTCAGCCAACTTCAATGTCGTCCTAGTTTAATTGATAGGAATAAGCCTTGCACTTTTGGTCAAGCAATCCATGATGACCCAGATTCCTTCGTTTCCTACCCTGATCCTAGGTAGTCCATCGATATTTGCTACCATTTCCATGTAGGAACCTCCAATGGCTGAAGCAACCCACTCGGCTTCTTCTGTTCAGCTTTCACCAATTGACAGTTCATGCACTTGGAAATGAACTTACCAACATCTCTTTTCATCCCTTCCCAGTAGTAGACTCTCTTCATGTCCTAATACATCTTATTACCATCGGGATGAATCATCAATTTCGAGTGATGGCATTCCCTTAGAACCTCATCTCTCAATCTGTCGATATCCGAAACAACCAGTCGTCCTTGCTTTCAAAGCCAACCTTCTCGATCGACCTCGAACACTTTACTCTATGGTTCCAGCTTCTGGATAAACTCAACAAGCTTCGTATCTCGCTTTTGGCTTCCTCTAGATGAGAATAGGTCTTACGATAAGCTTCCAACATTTCAGGTTCCAACAGACACCTTGGCCTGAAATTATATCCTGCCAAAAACTCAAGGCTCTTCCATTCCGAAAACATTGCTCCCAATCCTGCATGTCTTTGACTAACGCATCTGCAATTGCGTTACCTTTACCAAGAGTGTAGGCTATACCATAGTAATATGAGGCCATAAACTCTAACCTTCGATGCTGCAGAAGATTCAAATCCTTTTGGGAGAAAAGATACTTCAACGACTTATGATCCATAAATAACTCGAATCGAATCCCCAACAGGTAATGTCTCCACATCTTTAGAGCATATACGATCGCTGCCAACTCCAAATCATGGATTGGTTAATTCCTCTCATGCGTCTTTAGCTGTCGACTCGCGTAGGCCACGACCTTATCTTTCAACATCAGCACTTGCTCCAAGTCCAGTACCACATGCATCGATGTACACAACCATCTCTTCATTCCCTCTCGGAATGATCAAAACAGGAGCACCTGTCTGTCTTTTCTTCAAGACTCCAAAAGCTAGCTCACACTTTGCATCCCATGTAAACACTTGGTTCTTTTTGTTAATCCTACCAATGGTGCAGCTGTCTTCGAGAAATCCTTGATAAACCATCGGTAATAACAGGCCAACCCAAGGAAACTTCTCACATCTGTCGCATTCTTAGGTCTATCCCATTCTTGGATTGCTGCCACTATAGCGGGGTCAATCGCTATCCTATTTCCAGAAACAACATGGCCTAAGAATCTCACTTCGCTCTTCCAGAAGTGACACTTCGAAAACTTAGCTCTCAGCTGATGTTTTCGCAAGATTTTCAACACAACTCTCAAGTGCAACTTATGTTCTTCCTCATTTTGAGAGTAAACCAGAATATCTTCCACGAACACAAGCACGAACTTGTTTAACTAACCTCTGAAAACTCTATTCATAAGATCCAAAAAGTATGCTGGTGCGTAAGTCAACCCGGATGGTATCACCAATCATTCGAAGAAACCAGATGGTGACCTAAAAGCAGTATTTGATACGCAATCCTTTGTCACCCTCAATTTGTGGAATCCCATTGCCAAATCCATCTAAGAAAATACTTTGGCTTCGTGAAGCTGATCGAACAAGTCATCAATCCTCGACAACAGATAATTGTTCTTCTTGGTCACCTTGTTCAGCTCACGATAATCCACATACAATCTCAATGAGACATCTGCCTTGGTTGCAAACACTACTTGTGCATCCCATTCAGAAACATTTCACCAAAAGAATTCCTTTCCTAAAAGGTCACGAACTTGCATCTCTAATTCTCATCGTTCGTTAGGCGTCATCCACCTAAGAGGCATAACGATTGGTCTAGTATCCTAGAACAAATCGATCCTAAACTTGATCTCACGATGTGGTGGCAAACCTTTGACATCCTCATAGACATCCACATACTCATTAGCGATCAACACAGATGACAAGTCATCCTATGGAATCACAAGCGAATATTGATATCTCACGAAGACCCGTCTTCGGGTTTACATCTAATCAACACCTTTCTCCCTTCCATATCCCTAACCCTCACCTCTAGATTCTCGCAATTCACTCTTGCCATATACTTGTGACGACCGCCTATAACCCCCCCACTATACAAAAGAAATAATGCGCTGAAAGGTGTGCAATGCAGTCATGGATGATCATCAGAGTAGGTAAACACAAGCGGAACCTGTCGTAAACTCACAGCGCAAGGATAAAATATAATAGAACATATACACAGGTAGTAATAGTGAATCAGAAACACAAGACTTTCATAGAACCAGAAAGTAATATCCACAACTTGGAAATAGTGTTTGTACAAAGTTTCCTCACTACATTACTCATAAAAGCAAACAGCGGAAATCCAGTTATTAGATAGTAGTAAAACTGGTACGTGAGCATCCTACTCGCCACCGATCAGCACCATCGTCCTCACTAAAGCATCACCTGTCACCCGCTACTTAGTCTGCCTATCCACAACCGGATGAACAGCCCAAGGTAATAAGAGGAAACATAAAACCTTGAGGCAGACAACAGCCTTATTGAGCGATAAAACAGCTAACAAACTTCAACAATAAAGTGTATGAGAATGGATAGATAAACATACTAATCTACCCAAGACACCGACACTAGAGAAGAACTCAACCTTATCTTCCCCACATCGGACAGTGATAGCCTTTACAATTACAATTCAACCATTCATCCATGGAAACCAGGACACCCATTCAATCATGGAAAGCACACATGACATCCAGATTATATAAGCGCCACACAGACAACCCTAATCGAGTTTAACAGCCCCAAGTACTCTCCCAAGAGGCCTAAACCAATATCAGTTAAGCACTCAAAGAACATCTCCCTCGACTTTGGATAATCTACGTGAGAAAGTACAAAAAGAACAACCAATCATCCATGACTGACTCTGGCTATCACCGTCAATCCTGCTTTGAAACCATCATTAATCGTATGACAGCCAACCTTGCCATATGTCAAGGGTTAATGGTAGCCCTAGTTCTATCATAAACCGCATATGTCCAACCTTGACAACTAGGCCTTTCCCCAAGACCTAGGGTACTAGAACTTACGACAACGATAATCCCTCGGCCTTCAATATCTCTAGTCGTCCAACCTTGACGACTATTTACTGCTTAACTGACCTTCTCGAGCAACCATTATCCACCAACCCATGACCTTTGCGTTGTTACTTCATTCGATGTTCTATTCCGATCAACGAACACCTCTCAACACTTCGAATCTTCCTACTTGAACTTACTTCGAAGTCACACCATCACCGAGCTAATTACATCACTGCGCTGCGGTTAGGGTTCGGGGGTTGCTCCCGAAAAATATTTTTTCAGACCTTTTTCTCCAAATCTAAGTCTACCCGAAAAACGTACTTTTTTAGAAAATGGCCCTGTTGGAAACAAACCATAGCATCATCACTACCAACCACAGCGTATAAAAGCGCTGTTAAAAACATGACCGATCCGCCCTCTTTTAGACCGACCCGATCAAAACTAGACCGATCCGATCCAAGATGACCGATCCAATCCATATAACAATCAACCGACCCAATCCTGTCTAGCCCGACCTGATCCAGTCTAGCCCGACCCGATCCAGCCTAGCCCGACCCTGACCCGAACCAAATATGACTCGATCTGATCAACTCCTAGCCGATACAACCTATGGCCGAGCTAACTCCTAGCCGAGCCAATCTCTGGTCGAGTCAATCTATGGCCGAGCCAACTCCTAGCCGAGCCAATCTCTGGCCGAGTCAATCTATAGCCGAGCCAACTTCTGACCGAGCCAATTTCTGCATATTGCAATTCAACTCCGATTTCGACCAAAACTTCGCCAAACGATGAATTTGACGAAACCAACTCAACTGAAATCAACAAAGACAATCATAAACATATCATAACATTACTATCCATACGAACATGATGATTACCACAAAAAATGATGTAAATCTCACCAAAAACCATTAAAATGAACATATGATCAAAATGAGAGATCTAACTAACATAAACATGTAAAATGACAAGAAATTAACAAGTAAAACTTGTTAGATTAGATCATAGGGTGATGCATATGAAAATGAACTTGTAATGGTGTAAATATATGGTAAAACATCCCAATTTGATGGGAAACATGCACAAACACTTATATACTTCATTGCATTCATGTGACAGATGTAAATCACTCACCGATTTGCCGAAACAATCAAAAACGATAGAAATAAGAATCCAGATAGTGAGCACTTCGAATCAAACTCCTCGATCTGATGAATTCGCCTTTGAAATGATGTAAATCTAGTCTTGAATGGTGTAGATCTTCGATTTCCTGCCTTAGATTTGGATTTTTAATGGTGGAAAGGTGTAGGAGGAAGAAGGAGATCAAGTGCCTTCAAATGAGAGAATGGGAAAAAGTAAACCTATTCCCTCCACTCTCACCCCTATTTGTAGGATTCCACTAAGGCTCCAAAACCTGAATAGCCAACTGAAAAACCTTAAAACAGCGATTTCTCCCAAACCGCGGAGCAAAATCCTTAATGTAACCACTCTACGGAAAGGCAATCATTGATTCCTTTTCAATGGCACAGTTATCACCCTCTGATTCGACCTAAGTCAAAAGTTATGCCCTCTACAAGGCTGATAGGGGCAAAATGGTCCCAAACAAAATCGGTAAAAATTATGGACATGTCTCACATCCCCTTAAACAACATATTAAAAGATGAGAATGGTCCAACCCTTAGAGAATAAAACAAATATATTTTACGATCTTCTGGTACGTAAAATGCGGGCCGTTACATTCTCTCCCCTTATGAATTTCGCCCCCGAAATTCCAAACAAACCCACTTAATCACAATGATTCCGCATGCTTATCATCCATGAAAATTCAATTCTATCATCCAAACTAGCAACCATCAAGCCATGCATCCACGGCCTTATCCTAGCACACGGAATTCTAACAATCAACAACAAGATACAATGATATAACGAAGACACGATATCAAAGGGTCCTACTGATGAAGAGTTCTGGATGGATCGCTCTCATACTCTCTTCCGTTTCCCACGTACAATCATCTCCATCCTCACTCCATTGTACCTTGACTAGCTTAACCATCTTCCTCTTAAGTTGTTTCGTGTATTCCCCACAACACGAAGTAGCTTACGATGTCTCGTAACTAAGGTCTCTACTTCTAAGTCTTCATACTGTTCTGAAGATACCACCACATTCGAATCATGCACGAATTTCCGTAGAAATGACACATGGAAAACATTATGCACACTCGACATCTTCTCGGGTAATTCCAATCTATATGCAAGCTTTCCAATCCACTGGACTATCGAAAATGGTCCAACAAACCTTGGAGCTAACTTTCCTTTCTTACCAAATCTAACCATTTGCTTCAACGGCGAAGCTTTCGCGAAAACCATATCGCCCACGTTGAATTCCAAGTCCTTGCGATGCTTGTTGGCGTAACTCTTCTGACAGCCCTGGGCTGCCTTAATTCGTTGCCGAACTATCTCGATACAATCCGAGGTTTCTCTAATCATCTCAGGCCCAAGTACCAACTTATCTCTAATTTCTAGCCAACATGTTGGATAATTGCACAACCTTCTATACAATGCTCCATATGGTGCCATCCCAATGCTAGATTGATAGCCATTGTTATACACAAACTCAACTAGATGTAGATGGTCTTCCCATGATCCTCCAAAGTCTAACACACAAGCCCTCGAGAGATCTTCCAAAACTCGATTGGCTCTCCCGGTCTGACCATCAGTTTGGGGATGATATGTCGTACTCAAACACAACTCGGCTCCCAAAGCTTCTTGCAAACTTTTCCAAAATCCACTGGTGAATAATGGATCTGGGTCACTCACTATACTCTTTGGGACACCGTGGAATCCAACTATCCATTTCACATAAAGTTCAGCCAATTTCGATGCCGTCCTAGTCGACTTGACAGGAATGAATCTCGCACTTTTGGTCAAACGATCCACGATGACCTAATACCCATTGTTTCCTGCCCTGGTTCTAGGTAGTCCATCGATAAGTCCATCAATACCTGCTCCCACTTCCACGTAGGAACTTCAAATGGCTGATATTAGAGATAAGTCCATCGATACCAGCTCCCACTTCCACGTAGGAACTTCTAGGTAGTCCATCAACCAACTGATAGTTCATACACTTGGAAATGAACTTTCCAATATCTCACTTCATCCTTTCCCAGTACTAGACTCTCTTCTTGTCCTGATACATCTTATTTCCACCGGGATGAATCATCAGCTTCGAGTGATGACATTCTCTTAGAACCTCATCCCTCAATCCGTCAATATCAGGAACAGTTAATCGCCCTTGCTTTCAAAGCCAACCTTCAGGATCAACCTCGAACTCTTTATCTTTTGGTTCTAGTTTCTGAATGAACTCAACAAATTTCGCATCCTTCTTTTGGCTCTCGCCAATCCTTTCAATAAGGGTAGGTCTTATCGAAAAGCTCGCCAACATTTCAGGTTCCAACTCACACCTTGGCCTGAAATCAAACCTTGCCAAGTACTCGAGGCTCTTCCATTCCGAAAACATCGCTCCCGAACTTGCGTGTCTTTGACTTAACGCATCTGCAACTGAGTTACCCTTACCCGAAGTAAAGGCTATGTCAAAATCATATGACGCCAGAAACTCTAACCATATTTGCTGCCGAAGGTTCAAATCCTTTTGGGAGAAAAGATACTTCAACGACTTGTGATCCATAAACAACTCGAATCGAACTCCCAACATGTAATGTCTCCGCATCTTCAGAGCAAATACAATCGCCGCCAACTCCAAATCATGAGTTGGGTAATTCTTCTCATTCGACTTTAGCTGTCGACTCGCATAGGCCACAACCGTATCCTTCTGCATTAGCACTACTCCAAGTCCAGTACCACATGCATCGGCATGTACCACCATCTCTTCATTCCCACTTGGAATGGTCAACACAGGTGCACTCGTCAACTCTCGTTCAGGATTCCAAACGCATGTTCGCACTTTGCATCCCATGTGAACACTTGGTTCTTCTTCGTCAATCCTATCAACAGTGCATCTACCTTAGAGGAATCCTTGATAAACCGTTGGTAATATCCTGTCAATACAAGGAAAATCCGAACATCCGTCGCATTCTTAGGTCGATCCCAGTCCTGGATTGCTGTAACTTTAGCGGGGTCAACAGCTATCCCTTTTCCGGAAACTACATGACCTAAGAACCACACTCCATCCTTCCAAAAAGTGACACTTTAAGAAGTTAGCCTTAAGTTGATGCTTCTGCAAGATCTCTAACACAACTCTCAAGTGTGTCTTATGTCCTTCCTCATTTCTAGAGTAAACCAGAATATCATCCACGAACACAAGCACAAACTTGTTCAATTGGTCTCTGAATACTCTATTCATAAGATCCACAAAATACACTGGTGCGTTAGTCAACCCGAATGGCATCACCAACCATTCGAAGAAACCAGATGGTGTCCTAAAAGCAGTATTTGGCACACTATCCTTAGCCACTCTCAACGGGTGAAATCCCGTTGCCAAATCCATCTGAGAAAACACTTTGGCTTCGTGAAGAAGATCAAACAAGTCATCAATCCTTGGCAATGGATACTTGTTCTTCTTAGTCACCTTGTTCAGCTCACGATAGTCCACATACAATCTTAACGAGCCATCTGCCTTAGTTGCAAATACGACCGGTGCACCCCATTTGGATACACTCCTCCGAATGAATCCTTTTCCCAAAAGGTCTCTAACTTGCACCTTTAACTCTCGTTGTTCCTTAGGCGCCATCTGCCTAAGTGGCATAACGATTGGTCTAACACCCTCGACCGAATCGATCATAAACTCGATCTCACGATGCGGCGACAACCCTTTGACCTCGTCAAAGACATCTACATACTCTTTAGCGATCAGCACTGAGTGACAGGTCTTCTTGTGGAATCCCAAGCGAATATAGATAACTCACAAAGACCCCGTCTTCGCGCTTACATCTAATCAACACCTTTTGCCCTTCCACATACCCGACCCTCACCTCTAGCTTCTCGCAATTCGCCCTTGCCTCATACCTCCTGATCCAATCCATGCCTAAGATGATCCCAAACCTAGCGAAGTTAAGAACAAAGCAATCACACACAAAAGAGCAACCATGACTTGACAACACTAGATCACGACATATCATGCAAAGATTTGAAGAACCCCCAATCGGATTAGTCACTATGAAGGGTCTATCACAAATCTCATGTTCCAAACCTAAGAGACACACAAGCTCATTGCGAATGAAAGAATGCGATGCTCCAATATCGAAAAGCACACGAACTGAAACACCATTAACAGAAAGAGTACCTTGCACCACGACACCCTTTCCCTTCTCCTCTACCGTAGGAGCTCTCGAAGAAGATGGCACAGCCTCCAAAGCATACGCCTTCACAATCTGCTTTCCCTTAGCTGATTCCAGACAATCTTTCTTCTCATGCCTAGGCTTTCCACATTTGAAGCACTTCTTCTCAGCTTTGGGATTCTTGCACTCACTAGCATAATGGCCTTTCTGTTGGCAGTTAAAGAAAACCACCTCACTCTTAGGCTTCTTTTTACCATCTTTTCCTTTTTGCTGTTGTTGATTCCTCTTCTTATTATTACCACCCTGTTGTGGTTTCTAAGCCTCTTTGGTCGCAGCGACAACATTTGCTTCCTTAGGAAACAAGCTCTCATGACGAATAGCTTTTTTCGCAATCTTATCAAATGAATCATCAAGATGGTCCACTAGCGGCTTTCCAATATGAGCATCCAAACCCAAGAAAAACTTCTCGTTCTTCTGATAGGGTATATCAATGTATGAATGAGCATATATCGACAAAGCTTCGAAATCAGAAATATAGTCAAGCACAAAACGACCATGCTGTTTCAGCTCTATGAACTTCTTGAGTAGAGCAGATTTCTGAGTTGTGGAGATAAACTTTGCTTCAAACTTAGCTTGGAATAGCTCCCATGAAATTTCTTCCTTTAGAGTCTCGAGTGTAATAGAATTCCACTATTCCATGGCCCTACTCTGCAGTTGCCTTGATGCAAGTTTTCTCTATATTGCATCCTCGATACCCAAATCTCCAAAGATTCGAACACAAGAATCCATCCACCTCAGAACCTCTTTAGCTGGTTTAGTTCATTTGAATGGTTTCCCCTTAGAGATGTAAAGTCCTTGCACAACTTTGCAAAATCTACTACTCTAGGAACTTGCACTCCAACATCTACCGTTGCCACCACTGGAGCGGATACCCTTCGCATAATTGCTTCTGCCATGGCTTCAAACATAGCCAGATAATTAGGTTCACTACCATTTCCCCCTCTAGTACTGGCTCCCCTAGCAGTGCGTCTTGTTTATCGTCTACTCATTCTAAATCTGCAATTTATAATAATTAGTCACCTTCAATAAATCTGCTAAAGGAAAACAACCGTTGCTATATTATGCTAATACACATAGAAAGCATCCAACTGAAATCTACAAGTACGTCTCTCATACGCGATTACGTCCTCGAACTTTGGCCAAAAATCGTTGACCAGAGCTCTGATACCAAATGTGACGACCGCCCATAACCCCCGCACTATACAAAAGAAATAATGCATTGAAAGGTGCAAGGCAGTCATGGATGATCATCAGAGTAGGTAAACACAGGCGGAACCTATCGTAAACTCACAGCGTAAGGATAAAATATAATAGAACATATACAACAGGTAGTAATAGTGAAGCAGAAATACAAAACTTTCATAGAACCAGAAAGTAATATCCACAACTTGGAAATAGTGTTTGTACAAAGTTGCCTCACTACATTACTCATAAATGAAAATAGCGGAAATCTAGTTATTAGATAGTAGTAAAAATGGTATGTGAGCCTCCTGCTCGCCACCGATCAGCACCATCGTCCTCACTAAAGCATCACCTGTCACCTGCTACTTAGTCTGCCTATCCACAACTGGATGAACAACCCAAGGTAATAAGAGGAAACATAAAACCTTGAGTCAGACAACAGCCTTATTGAGCGATAAAATAGCTAATAAACTTCAATAATAAAGTGTATGAGAAAGGATAGATAAACATACTAATCTACCCACGACACCGACACTAGAGAAGAACTCAACCTTATCTTCCCCACATCGGACAGTGATAGCCTTTACAATAACAATTCAACCATTCATCCATGGAAACCAGAACACCCATTCAATCATGGAAAACACACATGACATTCAGATTATCTAAGTGTCACACAGACAACCCTAATCGAGTTTAACATCCCCCAAATACTCTCCCATATTCCTAGACCAATATCAGTTAAGCACTCAAAAAACATCTCCCTCGACGTTGGATAATCTAAGTGAGATAGTACAAACAGAACAACCAATCATCCATGACTGACTCTGGCTATCACTGCCAATCCTGCATTGAAACCACCGTTAATCGTATGACGTCCAACTTTGCCATATGTCAAGGGCTAATGGTAACCCCATTTCTATCATAAACCCTATATGTCCAACCTTGACAACTAGGCCTTTCCCCAAGACCCACGGTACTAGAACTTACGACAACGATAATCTCTCGGCCTACAATATCTCTAGTCGTCCAACCTTTATGGCTATTTACTGGTCAAGCGACCTTCTCGAGCAACCATTATCCACCAATCCATGATCTTTGAGTTGTTACTTCATTCGATGTTCTACTCGGATCAACGAACACCTCTCAACACTTCGAATCTTACTACTTGAACTTACTTCGAAGTCACACCATCACCGAGCTAATTACATCACTACGCTGCGGCTGGGGTTCGGGGTTTGCCCCTGAAAAATAGTTTTTTTAGACTTTTTTCTCCAAATCTGAGTCGTACCTGAAAAATGTACTTTTTTAGAAAATGACCCTGTTGGAAACAAACCATAGCATCATCACTATTAACCATAACGTTTAAAAGAGCTGTTAAAAACATAACTGATCCGCCCTCTCTCAGACCAACCAGATCCAAACAAGGCCGATCCGATCCAAGATGACCGATCCAATCCGTATAACAACCAACCGACCCGATCCAATCTAACCCGTCCCGATCCAGTCTAGCCCGACCCTAACCCGATCCAAATAGGACCCGATCAAAATATGACTCGATCCAATCCACTCCTAGCCAATTCAACCTATGGCCGAGCCAACTCCTAGCTGAGCTAATCTCTGGCCGAGTCAATCTATGGCTGAGCCAACTCCTAGCCGAGCCAATCTCTGGCTGAATCAATCTATGGTCGAGCCAACCCTTGACCGAGCCAATTTCTGCATATTGCAATTCAACTCTGATTTCGACCAAAACTTCGCCAAACGACGAATCCGACGAAACCAACTCAACTAAAATCATCAAACACAATCATAAACATATCACAACATTAGTATCCACTGAATATGACGATTACCACAAAAATGATGTAAATCTCACCAATAACCATTAAAATGAACATATGATCAAAATGAGAGATCTAACTAACATAAACATGTAAAATGACATGAAATCAACGAGTAAAACTTGTTAGATTAGATCATAGGGCTATGAATATGAAAATGAACTTGTAATGGTGTAAATCTATGGTAAAACATCCCAATTTGATGAGAAACATGCACAAATACTCATATACTTCATTGCATTCATGTGAGAGATGTAAATCACTCACCGATTTGCCGAAACAATCTTAAACGATAGAAATAAGAATCCAGACAGCGAGCACTCTGAATCAGACCCCTCGATCTGATGAATTCGTCTTTGAAACGATGTAGATCTAGCCTTGAATAGTGTAGATCTTCGATTTCCTCCCTTAGATTTGGATTTTTAATGGTGGAAAGGTGTAGGAGGAAGAAGGAGATCAAATGCCTTCAAATGAGAGAATGGAAAAAAGTAAGCCTTTTCCCTCCACTCTCACCCCCTATTTATAGGATTCCACTAAGGCTCCAAAACCTGAATAGCCAACTGAAAAACCTTAAAACAACGATTTCTCCCAAACTACTGAGCCAAATCCTTAATGTAACCAATCTACGGAAAGGCAATCATCAATTCCTTTCCAATGGCACAGGTCTCACCCTCTGATTCGACCTGAGTCAAAAGTTATGCCCTGTACAAGGCTGACAGGTGCAAAATGGTCACAAACAAAATCGGTAAAAATTATGGACATGTCTCACATCCCCATAAATAACATATTAAAAGATGAGAATGATCCAACCCATAGAGAATAAAACAAATATATTTTGCGATCTTTTGATACATAAAATGCGGGCTGTTACAATACCACTTGAGACAATCCATGCCCAAGATGATCTCAAACCGAGCGAAGTTCAAAACAATGCAATTGCATACAAAAGAGCAACCATACACTAGACCACGACACAACATGCACAAACTGGATGAACCCCCAACTGGATTAGTCACGATCAATGGTCTATCACAAATCTCGGGTTCTAAACCTAAATGACATACTAACTCATTACATATGAATGAATGCGATGCTCCAATATCAAACAACACACGAACCGAAACACCTCAAGCAAAAAGAGTACCTTGGATGATGACACCTTTTCCTTTCTCCTCTACAGTAGGAGCTCTTGAAGAAGATGAAACAACTTCTATAGCATATGCTTTCACAACCTGCTTTCCCTTAACCGATTTTTGGATAATCCTTCATCTCATGCCCAGGCTTTTCTCACTTGAAGCACTTCTTCTCAATGTTAGCATTCTTTCACTCATCAGCAAAATGGCCTTTCTGTTGGCAATTAATCCAAACCACCTCACTCTTTGGCTTCTTTTGGCCTTCCTTTCCTTTCTGTTGTTGCTACTTCCTCTTCCTATTATTACCACCTTTTTGTGGTTTCCGAACTTCCTTGGTTGTTGCGACAACATTTGATTCCTTAGGAAACAAGCTTTCAAGGTGAACAACTTTTTCATCAATCTTCTCAAGTGGATCGTCAAGATGATCCACCAATGACCTTCCAATATAGATATCCAAACCTATGATGAACTTTCCATTCTTCTAATATGGAGAATCAATGTACGAATGAGCATACTTCGACAAGGCCTCAAACTTAGAAACATAATCAAGTGCCGTCCTACCATTCTGTTTCGGCTTCACAAATTTCTTGAATTGAACTGACTTCTGAGCAGTTGAGATAAATTTCATCTCGAACTTAACTTGGAACTGTTCCTAAGTTATTTCTTCCTCTGGTGTTTCAAGAGTACCAGAATTCCACATTCCATGGCCCTACTTGTACCTTCCTTGATGCAAGCTTTCTCTTGGTTGCATCTTCTATGCCCAAATCCCCAAAGATATGAATACAAGCATCTAACCACCTCTGAACCTCTTAAGTTGGCTCAGTCCCTTTGAATGGCTTCCCTCCTAGAGATGTATAATATTTGCACAGCTTCGCAAAATCCACAACCCTAGGCATATGAACACCTGCATCTACCGTGGCTGCCACTGGAGTGGGTACCCTTCTCTTGAATGCCTCCATCATGGCTTCAAACATGGCTGGGTAATCTGGTATACTGCCGTGACCCCCTCCAGGCATAGTCCACTCCGTAGCAGTATGTCTTGTAGCACGTCGACTCATTAAAAATCTGCAAATTAGAATGATTAGCTACATACCAGAAAACTGCTAATGGAGATCAAACGCTACTATATTATATACTACTACATAGTATACATCCATCAAAATCTACAAATATATCTCTCGTACGTAATTACATTTTTGAACTTTGGCTAAAATCGTTAACTAGAGCCAAATGTGACGACTTCTATAACCCCTGCACTAAACAAAGGGAATAATGCACTGAAAGACGTGCCACGCATTTATGGAAGATCATAAAGGTATGATAATACAATAGGAACCTGTCGTATAACTCACAGCTCAAGTATAAAATATAATAGAACATATACAATAGGCAGTTAGTAAAGGATAATTGCATAGAATTTAATCTTCAATATCATCAAGGAAATATCCACAAAATCTTAGGATCACATCAGTAAATGTCTGTACAAATAACCTCACTACAACCCTTAAGAAAACATGACAGCAGAAACAAAGATACAAGATAGTAGTAAAGATAGCAAGTTAGCCTCCTGCTCGCCTTTGCACACCAGCATTGTCCTCAATAATCATCTACCACCTAGTCTTCCCATCCAAAACCGGATGAACAGCCCAACGTAATAAGAGGGGAACATAAAACCTTGAGCCAGACAACAGTCTTAGTGAGCTATAAAACAACTACCTAACATCATCAACAAGAATATGAGAATAAGTAGATTAACAAACCAATCTACCAACACCAGAGAAGAACCTAAACCTGTCTTCCCCACATTCGACAGTGATAGCCTTTACAAAACATGTAAATGGGAGAAACCATTCATTCATGAAAATCGAAGAACAACCAACAATTAACATCCGTAGCAACTAGGAGTAACCAAACAATAAAAACCAGCAACTAGTTATATCTCACGTAAACCATCCTAATCGAGATCAATGCCCCTCAAGCACAAGCCCATAGGCCTAAACCAATATCAGACAAGCACCCAAGAAACATCTCCTTCGACTTCAGACAATCTATGTAAGATGATGCAAGCAAACATCCAAACACCCAAGACTGACTCTGGCTATCACCGCTAATCCTAGTTTGAAATTATCGTTAATCGTATGACAACCAACTTTGCTATATGTCAAGGGATAATGGTAACCCTGATTCTATCACTGTCAATCCTACTTTGAAACTATCGTTAATCATATGACGACCAACTTTGTTATATGTCAAGGAATAATGGTAACCCTGGTTCTAGCTCAAACTCCATACGCCTTTCAACGATACGTATGTTTGTCCAACCTAGATGACTAGGCCCTTCACGACTGCCCATGGTACTTGACCAGCAACCTTCTGGTCTTTTAGGTGCCTATATTATACCTCTGCTTTGAGTCCGCTAGAATTTACTACAATGATAATCTCTCGGCCTTCACATCTCTAGTCATCCAACCCGATGACCTTAGCTAAAGCAACTTTCTCAAGCAACCATTATCCATAAACTCAACACCCTTGAGCATTGCAAGACCAGAATCACTGTAGCGAAGCACGACCGACCCTGTAGCGAAGCACGACCAATAATCAATGTAGCAAAGCACGAACAGAATAACTGTAGCAATGCACGACCACAATCACTATGGCAATGCATGACCAGAATCACTGTAGCAATGCACTACCTACCCTGTAGCAATGCATGACCCATAATCACTGTAGCAATGCATAACCAGAATCACTGGAGCAATGCACGACTAGAATCACTATGGAAATGCATGACCAGAATCACTGTGGCAGTGCACGACTGGAATCAATGTAGTGATAAACGACCAGAATCACTGTAGTGATGTACAACCAGAATCACTATAGCAATGCATGATTAGAATCACTTTAGCGATGCACTACCAGAATCACTACAGCGATGCATGACTAGATTCACTGCGGTGATGCACAACCAGAATCACAATGGCAATGCACGACCAGAATTACTGGAGCAATGCACGACCAGAATCCCTATAGCAATGCATGACCAGAATCACTGTAGCAATGCATGACTAGAATCACTGTAGCGATGCATGATCATAATCACTATAGCAATACACAACCACAATCACTGTAGCAATGCACGGCCAACCCTGTTTTGACCAAAACCTTGCCAAACGACTATATCGATGAAAACAACTCGTCCAATTCACCCAACTCAACCACAAACGTGTTATGAAATCAATAACAACATGAAAATGATAATTTCATCAATAATTATGTAAACTTCACCAAAATCATGATAAACGAACACATGAGCAAAACAATGGATTTAACATGCACAAACATATGAAATTACATAGAAATTACCGGTTTTAAGTTGCTAAATTAGATTTTATGGAGATTCATATGAAAAAAGACTTACCATAATGTAGATCTAGGAGAATCGACTTAAAATGATGAATAATAAGTTCAAATACTCATATGCTTGATTGAGTCCGTGTAAGAGATGCATATCACTCACCAATCTCTAAAATAACCCAAAAACACTTTGATCTAGATCCGGACAGCAAAAAAATTTCTCTAAACACTTCGATTCGATGAACTCTCTCTTAGAATGGCATAGATCTAGCATCAAACAATGTAGATCTTCGATTCACTAAGCTATAGTGGTGGAAAGGTATAGAAGATGGAGTAATGAATGACCGCTAGCTCTTCCAAATGAGAGAATGGAGAAAGTAAACTATTCGCTATGCCTCCTACCCCCTATTTATAGCCTTCCACCAGCCCACTAAGGGGCCTCTCCAAATCTTCCCATTATGGCTTTAAAAACCTGAACATCCAAATGTCAAACCTTAAAACAGCGATTCCTCCAAACTGCTGAGCCAAATCTTTAATGTGAATACTCTACATAATGAGAATCATCATTTCCTTTAAAATGAGACCGATCTCAGCACTTGAATTGATCCGAGTCAAAAGTTATACCCTGTATAAGACAGATAGGGGCAAAATGGTCACAAACAAAATTGGTAAAAATTATAAACATGTCTCACATCCCCATAAACAACATATTAAAATATGAGAATGATCCAACCCTTAGGGAATAAAATAAAAATATTTTACGGTCTATCGATACGTAAAATGTAGGATGTTACTGAGCATATGGGGCTATTTATTATAAGTCTCATAAAGTTATAGAGAAACCGAAATAGCCTTCTCTTTTTTGTGGTGTACCTACAAAAAATATGATATATATACTTTGAAACCCACTTGCTTCGTTAGGGTGCAGGGTTAGATGGAAGGTAACCATACCCAAGAGGGTTTAGTGGAACGTTCAAAAATAAAAAAATTCATTATTAACGACTTAATCAAAATAATAATTAACATATTTTTCTCTGTTTTTCCAACTTACCGGAACCCAAATACTTAAAAAATTCAATTGATATTCCTTTTCGTACTTCTGGATTTATTATAAAAATCTCTAGTCATAGAAGTATTCAAATTTCTATAAAAATCGGTCTTGAATTTATTCGTGCTTTAGTACTAGCAGTGATATTTTTATCATACATAAAGGCATGTCTACTACTATTTCTTTGATTAATTTTGTTATATCCCAAACCACTTTTGTCGTGTAAAGGTCGAGATCCATATAAAATCTTGTTTAAATCATTTTGACCTTTATTAAATTTTGCAAACTTACTTGTACATTTTTCAAATTTGATTCCAAAGTCATGATTGACATTTTTAAAAGAAAATTTGTTATTTTTAAATCATCAATTTCTTTATTTAATACAGAATTCTTCCTTTCCAAAATTACTATTGTCATTTATGAGACGAAAAAAAATTAAATTCTGAATTATCTAAAGATGATTGTAATTTTTCAAAATTTTCTTTTGATTCAGAAGTTTCTTTTTGCAAAATATTGTTACTAACTTTGAAATTCTCATATTCTTTAGATAATTCTAAATTCTTTTCAGTTAAAGCTTCATTCTCTTTTTCAAGAGACAAACTAAAGAACTAGATTTATTTAAAAAATCTTCTAAAGATATATTTTTGTTTTGTAAAAAAATATTTCCTTTAACAGATCATTGTTTTTATCTCTTAGCCGCTCATTTTCTTTTTAAAGAAAATCCTTTTGAAAAATATGCTCTTCTAAAGTATTTTCAAAACATTTAGTTTGTTTTACCAAAAGTTTAATTTTCTCTTTTAAATTGGAATTTTCTTTCTCATAATCTTTTCACTTAGCTAAAATAACTGTATTAAGTTTATTCAAAGTTTTAAAATCTTTCAATAATTTTTCATGGTCTAACAAAAGATCTTTGTATAATGAATCTGCACATAACGATTGTGACCTGACTTTAGCCACGAGACATTTGTTTGCTTGCTTCTCTGATTCTTCTTTGTTGCTCTTCCATTTCTAATGCCTTGACTAGATTTATTTATCGCCATTTATTCTCAGATTTTGTTACGATTTCTAGAATCCCAGGCCCTTATACCAATTGAAAAAAGAGCTAAAGTAGAATCAAGTAATATGGAATAAAATGACTTAGCGGAAGTGTTGATAATGTGATATTCTTAACCATGCTGTAGTTATGCAAATAAATATTTAATAAACGAAATATAACGATATCATAGATAAGCAGAATGTAAATGTAGTAAAGTAAATATAAATGACACTAGGAATTTTTATATTGATTCAGAGCACCATCCTACGTCCAGTCCCATAATCCGGGAATTTCATTAAATAGTACCCTCATTCTACGCAGAGGAACAGGTTCACAAACACCTGAGCAGCAGAACAGGGACCTGAGTAGTAGAACATGACTTCACCAATACAATAATAGCTTTTACTTTTATATGTGTTCTAAGTAACATGGATTAGTCGTGGTTTGAGTAAACCCTTTCTGTAATCCTATCCTCAAATATATGATGTGTTTGTGAAGATTTAAAGGAAGTAGATTGCTTTTGAATCAAGGTGTATTAAAATAGAATCAAGTATTCAAAGCAATGAGAATTATATATAGTGCTTTAGAATGTAAGAAGTATATAAAGCGTAAGATCAGAAATTAAGACAAGTATTGGTGATTTGGAAAGATATGTTTGTATTGTATAAATACTAATAAAAGAGTAGTAATTATTCATGAAAAGTTTCAATGAAAAGTAGCGACTATTTTTCTTGAAATTGGATTGAAAACTCTTGATGAAAGGAAGTGTCTCTTCGTTGGAAATAGCCGCTGGAAATAATCAGTCGACTGGTCAAAAATCACAAGTCAACTGGTTGAAAATGCATATATCGCTACTACAAAAGTGGGCATACTCGACACTATTTTTCTGTAGCCATAGATCAAAAAAGCGTTGCCATCGGCCATTTTTCAAATAGGCAACACCAGGGGGGCGTGGCATCCGCGACCGTTGCATTAGCCATCTAAGGCAATGATTTTGCTCATCTACGGCCACAGAAAGAAAGTATTGCATTATAACCCTATTGCAACAGTATATGCATGTAATGCAACAACATACAACGTTGCCTTAAGCAGAAGCCATAGCCTGGCTTCTAGGTCATAGTAGTGGGGTCCATATGGACTTTCCACGTCAATTGCCAACATGTTACATGCCATGTCAGTTCACCATGTCAGCTGCACATGTGTCACATGCCATGTCAGCTATCCACGTGGCCCACGTAAGCTGTAGGCCCCACGTGCCATACCATTGTGGAATTAATAATATTACAGTCTAATGCAACACCAAAGCACAATTTAATGCAACACCACAGCACCATCTAATGCGACACAACAGCAATTTAATGCGACACCACAACAATCTAATGCAACACTAGAAAACATCAACTGCAATGGTAAAAAAATCAAATGCAACACCAAAAAAAAATCAACTGCAGCTGTAATACAACCCTGTAATTACAGATTCTACAGTACATATATTCGATCCAAAACATACCAAAATATTCATACAACAGATCCTCCCAAAACATTCATCACCACAGTCAGACCAACCAATTATATATACCAACTCACAAGTGTCATCACTAACACATTCCGCAAGTGTCATCACCAACACATTTCACAAGTGCCATAATTCAGTCAGTTGCTGGGGTTGTAGGAGTACAAATGTCATCTTCATCACTTGTTGTGGTGACACAAAAATCTCCGACATCTGAGTTAAGATTTGGATTGGTTTCACCTAGCTTTTTTAACATCCATGACACATTCTCTTTCACTTTTCTGCTCATCTTTTCTTCCAAATCCACCTCAAACACTTGCCTTATTTTTTTGGTCAGCTCTTGCACAAAACTATCCGAAAAACCAGGAGTTATTGGAGACTTTTCATCCATTTTACCTCGTCTTCCTACAAGCTAGTTCCGCATATGGCTCTTCCCACCAGAAACAAGTGCATCTGCCTTAGCAATGTTTCTTGCATCCATCATTGCTTGAATCTTCGCCTACAAAATGAAAACCAGGCAAACATATAGATATATATAGGTAGCTGGCAGGAATGAATTTATTAATAGAACTGGTTTTCTTTCAAACTATGTGTTTGATTTAATAAGCAGCTCCAACAAATGTACAATATGCCAATTATACTGACACAAGTATTTCTATTTCAGTGTCTAATTATATGTGTACTCACATATTTAGCCTTTAGCTCGTCCGTGTTAGACTTATAACTTCTAGCCGATTCTCGTTTATATGTTTCCAAATAAACCAAGGCAACGGATTGGGAGACTTTTTCTAGGTCCTTCTTTCTTTGTCAAGTATTAGGATTACCAAAAATTAAACACAATTTTTAACATTCAATGTTAAGAATTTACAGATGTAGCTGCCGCCTATGAACACTGTGACAATGATATATAAAATATAATTCAATGATATAGCAAATTAGAATTATCATGTAGCCAGTTCAACTCAATCACAAAAAAAAAACTTAAGTTCAAAAAACGCATACTATCTTTTCTTTGGCTGCTGCATGAATTTTGGGACCCATGGTATGTGTATCTTTTAATGAATTACGATGAGCGGAATTAATATTAGCTAGGGCCTAGAAATCCAAAAAAAATTAGCACTAAACAAGGATAATGCGAACTATTAAAGAAAAGATTTGCACTGAACAAGATAATGTGAACAACTAAACATTATACAAACGTGAATATCGTTAGAGTAGTACCTGAACTGCATCATCCCTGCAGTATTCCAGGAGCATTTTAAAATCCTCCAATGGAATTATACTAGGCCTATTTGCAAGTCTTTCCTCATCAGTTGAATATTTTTTATAATACCTTGCTTTGATGCTAGACTTTACTTCCTCCAAGAGTTGTTAAGCATGTTCAAGACCCACTTGTGTCCTTCTTCCAGAATGACATACCTAGCCTAAAATATATCAATCAAAAAATTCAGGAAAAAAACTAATTAATTAAAACCAAACATTTAGAAAGTCAGTTGAACTGTATATGGTTAAGGAAATTAAATTGTACCAGAGCATATTCCAACATTTGTCGCTTTAATTGATCAGGAACAAAATGCCAATTGATGTAAGTAAGAGACACGTTATCCTTTGCTAGTGTCCCAAGAAAATTGCTTAACTCTGTAATATTATCAGATGCTAGCTGACCATCCTCATTCAACTCAATGTCAACTTTATCATTAGGGGTTCTAGCATGTACCTTGGTCGTTTTTGACTTCCCTCTAGGATTTTTTTTGGACCTTGTACCTTATCTACCAGGTTCAAAAAATGAATAGAAGATAGACACACTCAGAAGTGCAGTGCACAGATAAAGAAACATTATATTGTACCTGTACCTGCTTCATCTTTCTGTGCAATCCATTTCTGCTCTAATAGATCAGTAAGATTTTCTATTATTCGAGGTGCTTCAACATTCTACTTTTGACCTTTCTGCATGACTAAACAAGAAGCAACAGGACTAGCGGCTTCACATGAATTGGTTGATCGTTTGAACAATTTGCTACTTGTAGGTTTTAAAATGGATGGACGAGACGTTGTAGGTTTTAAAACTCCTGAAAAAGACGGTGTAGATTTCATAAATTTCTTTAATATTTCTACGAATTTCTCCCGGTTACCGAATTTCTTTGGAGTGGGAGTGTATGTCATGATCAACTCCTTGTTGGTACCAGCTTTCTTTGGAGGGGGGTACAGGTCATCGCTTCCTTCTCAATTTCAATGGCTGCATTGGTTTGCGAACGATTTCTCGGTCCAGGTAAAGGATCCTTTGACTTAACAATTTTGATTCTCTATAATTAAGTCAATATTCAAGATTTTTTACGTTTATAAAGGCAAAGACAATAAGTAATAAACATATAACTTATTTATACCTCTGAATCCGATGAATCATCAGTGACGTCTTCACAAGCATTTTCTAGGATTATTCATCACGTCCAACAACATCTTTACCTTTATCTTTCCTATTTCGTGCGGCAGTCTCTTGCATACAACTAATCAGTGAAGGCACCGTAAGTGATCTACTAACTGCATCTTTTTCTTGCATTCGTGCGATTAACTCTTGTTCATACTTCGTCAAAACTGATGGTTGTGATAAATGGAAGCAGATTAACATTACTACTCACTATAGATGATAAATTTAAGCTAGTTAACCAGATAGAGTCGACGTATAAAAAGCTCTTGCTATTTTGACAGAATGCATGCACAAAGAACAAATAGTAACTTGAATTGGCCCCAGCCTTCATGGTTGGAATAGGACATCGATACAGTAATAGAAACAACTAAAATCCAGTTCTTGCTTTTACATGCAGAATTTTAATAAAAAGTAGTTTGAAATACAAGATTTCATCCGGATTAATAAAACTAAAACGAAAACTGAAAAATACCTGAACATCAGCTTCATTCTCTCGGGTATCATCATCATTATCTATTTTTTTTTCTACATTTAATTTCCTCCTGGTTCCTTTGTCCGTCACAGTAACATCTTCTTCATCATTATTCATATCAGGCTCTGGCAATAGTTTCTTCTGACCCACTTGAGTTGGGTTGTTTTTCAATATTTTGTATTGCTGCTAAAGTCTATGTGCAGTAGTATACTTGTGCTTTGCAACCGGCTTCTTAGCAGAACCTGGAACAAAGTAATAACGATGGCCTCCTTCATAGTTCTTTATACACACAGAGATATATATAAAAATGGATCTATATTACATATACATAAATACCTTGAATTATGTTTTTCCTTTGCCATATGATTACATGTGGTTGTGGTTGAATCAACGACTCACTATCTTTGTCAGTGGAGTTGTCAATGTAAAAAACCACTTCTTCTTGCTTATTGTAGGCCTGTACATACTCGTTTACATCCTTGTTATTCAATAATAGCTATCAGCCACCCCTCATTCCTTTGCTGATGATATGGACTCCTCTTATTTCAGTGTAATGGAGACAATCTTTAACAAAGTCCATAAGCACACTATATGAAAAGCGGTCTACATCACATTTTCTTACTACAAAGGATTCTTCATTGACCTAACAATTCCTTCGAAACTGTCCGCCATGTTGCATTCAGATATTAATAAGTTCATCAATCATGTACAAAATGAATACATTATAGCAAGGTACATGCATGTTAAAGTGGACAAAAAACAACAACTATAACACTTTGGTCTATAACCAATTTGGATGGCAGTAAAAAAGATGTTAAATCATAAAACGTGTGAACAGTGTAGATTGCATTATGAGAAAAGAGTGCCAAATACATTCATCAAAGATAATAATTTCCAGCTAAAAAAAGTGCCAAATACATCATAAATTAGACCAAATTAAAGCAATAAGAAAGAGGAATTTTTTGTCCTAACGAGACGGAACAGGATCAGGAACTTCTGCTTTTAGTTCTGTTTCTAGTTGTAATACACGGACATCATCCCTAATCCAACACCCATTGACAACTTCTGGTTCTAGATCACCATCTGTGCCTATATCATGTGAATATGTATTGCTCATGTCTCCTTCCATTGCATTCTGATTTTCAGTATCACATCAATATCTTGGCAATTTTTTAATAACGTAATGACAGTTCTTTTCAACTGCATCTTCCACATTAAATACTTGCCGCACTTGCAAAGACAGGACATAAGGATCAGTTTTATGGCACTTGCTAAAATTTACTCGCGTAAGACCATATGAATCCTTTTCCTCTTGGTACCAGCAACACTTAAAAAGGACCACTGTGAAAGCTCCCTAATAATCAAGCTCAAAAATTTCTTCGATTGGTCCGTAGTAATTAACATCACCCACCATTGGATTTTGGTCTTTCGAACTTGCAAAGCTGGTGGTTTCGGCAGTCAAAAATACACCACTATTTTTTGTAGTACATTGAGAATCTCCAAATTTTGTATGGAATCTATATCCATTTACTATATAACCAATAAACTTCCTAGCTACTCGATTAGGACCTAATGCAAACACCTCTAAATCTGTTTAAATATTATCCTTTTTCAGAACCTCTTCTTTAAGCCAATTCCAAAACTCTTCAAAATGTTCTCGTTTCCTCTTGTTTCTTCTTGGATTTGCAAGACCATCCACAAAAGCTCGATGAAACCTAAATAATAATTAAGGTAAAAAAACTACGAAATGCAGATGTTAATTTATAGTTAAGGAAAATGATATAGGAACTTAAGAACTTACTCAATCAAACTCTTAATTTCTTTTTTACCGGAATTGAACAGAATATAGCGATGCGTTGCCTTCCAATTAGCATCTTTCAAATTGAACACTTCCCATCTTTATTCTTCTCTGTTCCAATATGATATTCCAAATCAGTTGGACATCTTCCAAAATCAATCGACGTGTTTTCTGTTCCTCCATCAGCACTTAAAAATCTTGAACAGAAGGTCACATACTCTTCTACCAAGTAACCTTCTGCAATCGAACCTTCCGGTCTGTTTCTATTTCGCACATAAGATTTCAACTTTCCTAGATATCGCTCAATTAGATACATGCGTCTAAGATATTCAGGCCTGCCATATTCGATTTCTCTGCATAAATGAACAAGCAAGTGTACCATTATATCAAAAAAAGCCTGTGGAAAAATCATTTCATAATGAAAAAGTATCTCGACAATTTCTTTTTGCTGCCTCTTGATATCATCTACTTCGATAATCTTGCTCCATAGTCCTCTAAGGAATGCACTAAATTTGATCGTTGATAACACAACTTCGGGTTTTGACGCTTTCTTCATGGCAAATTGTAACAAATAGTGGAGAATGAAATGAGCATCATTAATCTTATATCCCATAACCATTCTCTCTTTTATGTGCACGTACCAACTAACATTTGAGGCATAACCGTAAGGCAGTTTGGCGTTCTTCAATACAGAGCAAAAGATTTCTTTTTCCTTATTTGTCATATCATATGTTGCAGCTCTAATTTCAACATTCTTTCCATCACCACATTTAACAGGATGGAGGGCCTTCCTTATGCCAAATTCCTGTAAATCCAAACTAGTGTTTAGTTGATCCTTCGACATGCGACCTATATAAAGTAAAGTACCAAATATTTTGTCGCATATGTTCTTCTCTATGTGCATGGCATCCAGGTTATGTTGAAGGGGATTATGAAACCAATATGGTAAGTGAAACAATATTGACTTTTTTTAAAAAGAGCCATCACTTTTACCAGGCTTCTTCATCTTATCCCCAAATCGATTTTTGAACCCCTGCAATAACTCTTCAATATTAGTTCCTGATAATATTTCTGGAATGCTCCCTATTTCAGTTTCGCCATTAAATCTCCTCTTATCTAGCCTCCACTTATGTGTCGGATCAAGAAACTTTCTATGGTGCATTCAACAAATTTTTTTGCTATGCTTCAAATAATTTGAAGAAGTTTCATAATGGCGTACTTTGACAACCCACATCCGTTAATGTCACTCACAAAGGGAATGCATTAAATTTCGTGAAGCGTTATAGAAAACAAAATGGAAATATTACAAGATGGACATACAAAATAATAGCGGAATAAAAACTTTATTTATCATAAGATATCGTGGTCCAAAAACATCACATGTCTGAAACACAAAAGCCCATTACAGCATTAAAGCTATTGTCTTGCACTTCAAAAATATCAGAGTATGTTAAAGAAATAATATTCCCCAAAAACAAAGCATGGTCATAGCAACAAGGATAGGAGCTTGAGCCATACATATCAGCAGCTCCAGCAAAAGTAAGCAGAATCACTGTCAAGCCTGAGTGTTTCCTCCCTGAGAACCGGAAGGGGGGAACGGAAGAAAGAAGGAGAAACAAAATGGGTCAGACATAAAGTCTGGCGAGTCTAGTTACTTTTAGCAAGTAAAATAATAAAAGTAGCATGATAGACATATAAAGTGGATAAGAGAGATTACTACATAAAAGACAAGTGTGACAAGTTAGACAGGATAAGGTGTATACGCTTTCCTAAAATGATTACTCTGCACTATTACTAGTATATTCAGAATGAGATGACCCTTCCACTATAAGGTGGTAGACTTAGGCATACGTTCAAGTGTACCCTAACTACTACCCTAGTCGATCGGCTCCCTAATCCGCATAGATACTCTGTGTCGTCCCCACCGTAGGATGCATCACATCCTAAAGTGGCAACCCCTCGCTAATATGCACAGCCCCATATCTACAGGTGTCACGGTCGTCTTATCCCCTTCTGCCCGGCTCATGCACGCACATGGCCCGGTCGGTTTGCGCCGCCCACACCGTCCTCCACGTTTGGATCTCTTATAATCAATCCAGTAAGCGTACCCCTTCTCTGACCTAGTATGGAGTACATGTTTTGATATCTACTCTGGGTTACTGGATGAAATGGGTCCCCCACAATATCATACAAGCTCTTCCTTTGTCTTGTATCCCCCACTAGGTTTTCTTTGGATATGTATACCGCAAGGTGTCTTTAGTTACATAACCTTATCATTTCCACTAGTTATGTTTACCCTAAAAGGTGTCGTTAATTACATAACTTTATTATTCTCACTGGTCACGTATACCACTAGGTGTCTTTAATTACATGACCTTATCAGGTTAAGTTTGTGAGCCTATATATAAATATTACCCACCCCTCATATTTGCTTAACCCACCCACTGTCCAACCAATTTTACTTAACCCTAACTTTAGTTCATAACCATACAATCCCTATGGATTATATTCGGCTAAGTAGTCCAATTTATTACCATATCCATTTATGGTTTATAATGGGCCAGACCTCCCACATTAGGCCTACAACTTGTGGATGCTGGATATGTCAGTCGGGTCCTGGCAGTCTTATTCCACAAGTTGGGCCTAACTTCGTGTCTTAGCCCGATTTGTATTTGCGCACTTAGACCTCTCGCATTAGGTTCAACAATAGTGGTTGCTGGATATGCCGGTTGGTTCCGGGAAGACTTCCACCGCTAATGCAATCTAACCTCATGTCATAAGTGTAATTACAATTTCTAATTGTAATCATTAGACATTTCATTCTTATCCAATTCTCACCTATGTCTTTATAGGTGATTATGTTCCCACTTCCCCATTTTGAATTATATGTCCAATTCATATAAACATTATTTAAATTATGCCAATTCTAATCTTTCCCCCCCCCCCCCCCCCCCCCCGTTCCCTAACTAATGCATTCACATATATTTGGCAGCTTCTAGGCTAGAAAGTAGACTAGTCATAAACAATAAAAAAGAAAAAGTGATGGGAATCTTACAAAGGTGATTGTTTTGGCATAAACATAAACTAGCATGTTGATAAGGTGGACATGTAAGCATGCATCTGATGAACTTGCGACAGGTAACTAATTCTAACATAACTATGACGTCATACTAAGCATAATAAGATCTAAATTAATAATTTAGAAATACAACTGGTTTAGATCTAATATGATAGGATTAAGGTGATAAACCATATATGATTAAAAGTTTAAATGTCTATATAATTCAGATCCAATAGTCGAAAAATAGATCTAACACGAATAAGGTTAAAATCAACATCATAGCATGTCATAGAAGTTACAATAGATCCAATAAGTTAGAGATTTAGATCCAATAGCTAAAAAAAGATTTAACACAAATAATGTCAAGATCCACATCATAGAATGCCACAAAATTTACAATAGATCTGACAAGATAAAGATTTAGATCCAAGTTATAATCAGTTTAGAATGGCATATGTTCGCAATTTACAATGGATCCAATATAACATAGGCACATAAACCAATCCAAACTATAGTCATATCACGTTTACTTTTAAATATTTAAATCTAAAAGCAACTAGGACCTCACAGAGTTTGGTTTAGAAAATAGAGCTAGAAAAGAATGGATCTTGAATCTCTAACTGATTTGCTTAAGTTGATAGTAGTAGAAGATAATGGTTCTAGTTCAGTTCAGACACCGGTAGAGTTTAGTCCCCATGGATTCTCAATGAAGAAAACAGGAGAAATGACGATGTATTTATAGCTGTCAGTGCCCTAAAACCGACTACCACGTCAGCCCTAGGGGTGTCAACACCCCTGCAGGGGGGTCAACCTTGGTGTCGACACCCCCTAGGGCGGTCGAACCCAGTGTCGACACCACCCTAGGGGGGTCAACCCCCTAGAGCGGAAAATTTGCCACCATACACAATTTTGATTTTTGAACCATTCTGGATAAGATTCTGACTCATATCTTACTCATATGTACATACATGATTCTTCTGCACGTATATAAACTTAAAACCCTCGTAACTTCTTCATACGATGTCCGTTTTATGCAAACCAAATGTCTATCTTGACAGAATTTCGAGAAGGACGCAATAGCGCAATTCATTTTCCTTATTTCCAAATATTAAATTAATTATTATTTAGTTTATCCTCTTTAATGCTAACAAAATTACGGGGTGTTACATTCCCCCAATCTTAAGGGATTTCGTCGCCGAAATCTCCAAGTTGAGAAGAATGCATATCCTACCATCCATCGTTCATCTACTCATACATCATTCACTGGCACCCATTGTCCTTAAAGATTTCTAATGCTTATATGAATATATGCAAAGGTGTTTGTATATGTCCTAATACTAATGCGAAGATTAAGCGGTCTATTGATTCAGTTGACCTCATAATGCAATCTATATTAGTGCCATGTATCCAATATGTATGCAAATAATCCTATTATAACATGTGAGTTCTATATGTGTGCATAGTCATTCATCCAAATGCAACATCCTTATGCTAATACATCCATTTCCATCGATAAATGAAAAGAAAATGCACACACATCCATATGCAGTATGAGAGTGATTAAGCCGATCTAGTGCATAATGTGTGTATATGCATCCACAGGAAGCCACTAGCAAACACTTGCATCCACTTGCATCCATCAAACATAACATGTCTCAAACACATGTTTACATCCATAGGATTCTTATCTAAAGTCGAAAATACTATGGAAAGGATAATTTCAAATGATAGAAACAAGCACATATATATATTTTTTTTGAAAAGGAGTTAAGAACATATCCTCGAAAAGAAAAAGGAACGAAGCCTGAATCTTGTCTTTGGTCTCCCAAGTCGCATCCTCTGGGTTATCTCTCCATTGAACCTTTATTAGCTTGATCTCTTTATTGCGTAGCTTCTTAACTTCTGATCCAAGAATACAGGTAGGGACTCGTCTGACTGTCGCCTCCCGCTCTACTTCCACTTCTTCCAATATGCTTGGCTCAACCACTTCTGCGGCGTCATGCAAACGCTTTCGCAGATGAGAAACATGGAAAACATCATAAACACCAGATAAATTTTCTGGAAGCTTTACTCTATAGGTCATTTGGCCAATCCTGTCGGTTATGGAAATGGTCCCATAAACCTAGGTGCCAATTTCCCTACCGACCCGAAGCAAACCACATTCCTCAGAGGTGACACTTTGATAAAAACTAAGTCTCCCACTTCGAATTCGATATCAGTCCTTCCCTTGTCTGCATAGGATTTCTGCCTATCCTGAGCTGTCTTCATTCGCCGTCGAATAAGGTCGATCTTCTCAGACGTTTCCCTAACCATATCTGGTCCAAGTAATAATCTTTCTGTAGATTCCCACTAACAGGTTGGCGATCTACAGGGTCGTCCGTGCAATGCTTCGGAGGGTGCTATGCCGATGATAACTTGATAACTATTGTTATAGGTAAACTCTACAAAAGGAAGATGCTCTTTCCAAGTCCCTCCGAAGTCTAGGATACATAGCCTTAAAAGATTCTCAAGAATTCTGTTCATCCTCTCTGTCTACCCATCGGTCTGAGGATGATAACCGGTGCTCAAGCACAACTGTGTACCTAATGCTTCATGTAGGCTCCTCCAAAATTCACTGGTGAAGATGGGGTCATGATCGCTCATGATGCTAGAAGGTACCCCATGAAGACGAACTATCTCTAGGACATAGATTGCTGCTAACCATGGTGTCGTCCTCTTACTCTTAACTAGAATAAAGTGAGTGCTCTTTGTGAGTCTATCTACCACAACACAGATATTGGTGTTGCCTTTCTTCGATCTAGGCAAACCATCAATGAATTCCATAGAGACGCTCTCCTATTTCCACTATGGAACCTCCAAAGGATGAAGTAAACCACTGGGCTTCTTTTGCTCAGCTTTGACTTGCTGGCAGACTAAACATTGAGAAACAAATTCGGCCATATCTTTCTTCATCCCAGCCCAAAAGTAAACCCTCTTCATGTCTCTATACATCTTATCACCGCCTGGATGAATAGTCATCTTAGAATGGTTGGCTTCTTCTAGGACTGCCTTTATCAAGATTCCAGTTTGAGGAACACAAAGCCTTCCATTTCGTTGCAACCACCCCTTTTCATCCATGGTATATCGACTGAGGTGACTAGAAGTCTCCCCTTTTCTGAGCTTTTTCATGATGTCTAAAATTTGCGGGTCACCTTGTTGCGAAGCTCCTATCTGATCCATAAGAGTTGGTCGTATTTTTAATGATGCAAACAAGTTAGGAAAAATCTCGATGGAGAGTTTAAAATCAAAAGTTGAGATGAACTCCAAGCTCTTCCTCTTCACAAACAGAAGTCTTAAGGTCGTCCTTTGCTTACTTAGTGTGTCAGCCACCGCATTGCCCTTGCCAGGGGTATAAGCGATTTCAAAATCATAAGAAGCTAAGAAATCCATCCACATTTGTTGCCTTAAATTAAGATCCTTCTGTGAGAACATATACTTGAGAGATTTATGGTCGGTGTACAACTCGAACTTCTCTCAAAGTAAATAATGATGCCACATCTTTAGCACCAATACTATGGCAGCTAGCTCTAGATAATGGATTGGATAGTTCTTCTCATGAACTCTCAACTGCCTACCCTCATTACACAATACTTTCCCTTCATGCATCAGAACGCACCAAGATTTGTACCATATGCATCAGTGTAAACTGTAAACACTTTGTTACTATTGGGAAAAGTCAAGACTTGTGCTGCTGTAAGAGCCCTCTTCAACCATTGGAAAGCAACATCACAATCCATATCCCATGATAACGCCAATTTCTTCTTCGTCAGCCTGCTGAGTGGGGATAATATCTTTGCGAATTCCTTAATGAACTTCCTATAATAACCTGCCAACCCAAGAAAGCTTCTCACCTCTGTTGAATTTTTAGGAATCTGCAAATCTTGCACCGCAACTACTTTCGCGGGATCCACAACTATCCCTTCTTTGGAGAATACATGCCCTAAGAATCTCACCTCCTATCTCCAAAAATGGCATTTGGAGAACTTTACTTCAAGCTGATGGTCACGGAGAGTTTTCTAAACTTCTCCTAAATGCAGGGCACGCTCTTCTTCAATCTTGGAGAAGATCAAAATGTCATCAACAAAGACTATAAAAAATTTATTTAGGAACTCCCGAAACGCTCTACTCATTAGAACAACAAAATAGGTGGGTCCATTCGTCAGCCCAAAAGACATAACCAGCCACTCAAAGAAACCATCTGGAGTCCTAAAAGCAGTCTTATCTATGTTATCCTCAGCCACCCTCAACTGGTGAAAACCCATGGCCATGTCTAACTTAGAAAATACCGAGGCCTAGACAAGCTGGTCAAACAAGTCGTCTATCCTCAGAAGTGGGTGCTTATTCTTCTTTGTGAGTTTGTTCAACGCTCTATTGTCGACATACAAATGAAGTGAACCATCTGCCGTAGTTGCGAATACAACTAGAGCACCCCATTCAGATATGCTTCATCTGATAAATCCTTTCTCAAGTAGCTCCCCTACTTGCTTACTCAGCTCCCTCCTTCCCTTTGGAGCCATATGGCGCACTGGTAATGCAACTATCTTTGCATTGTCCACCAGATATATACGAAAGTCGATCTCGCGCCTCGTAGGTATACCCCGTACCTCATCAGAAACATCAGAATAATCTCGGAATACTGGAACAGACTGCAGATCGTCGATAGATGCATCAAGAGACAATAGGAAACTAAGAATAACATAACCTTAGGGGTCACAAGAAATCTCGAGTGTCCTTTCATGACAAGTCAGCAGCCTAACGACCCTCCTCTCGCAATCCAGAATGGAACCATACATGGTAAGCCAATCCATTCCTAAAATCAACCCATAATCCATAAACCCAAGCACATATGTGTCGCATTCAAACTCGACGCCTAACATATATATTTTCAAACCCTGACAAAACATAGATAAATGAGTTGAACCACCAATGGGGTTTGAAACAACTACGGGATCCACTACCATACTAGTCATTAAGTGCAGAGATTTAACCACAGAACTAGATATAAATGAATGTGAAACGCCAGAATCAAAAAGTGTTTTAATAGGATTGTTTGAAAGAGAAACTAAACCTTCCACAGAAATTTGTCTACCTCTATCAGGAGCACTGAACGCGGGAGCATGCACCTGCCCTTCATAAATTCCTGCCCTTTGATCTTGTCCATGTGATCCCTGTTTCTTCGGGCACTCTCTAACAAAGTGTCCAACTTCTCCACAATTAAAGCAATTGTTCTTCCTCCTTTTACAATCTTTGATCAAGTGACCCTCCTTCCCACAATTGTGACAATTCCTTTTCTCCTTAGCCTTGTCATTCTCTCCTCTTTTCTTCTATTGCTGCTGTTGTTGTTGTTCCTTCTTGGGCTATCTCTTCTTGTTTTGCGTTGTTTCCTCAGCTTTAACTTCCTTCTTTTCCCCTTTCTCTTCCTCATACATCGCGACCATATCAACAAGTCTTTCAAAGGTGGCTCCCGTTGGGGTGTGGGACATGGCTAACCCATGAAGGGGTTCTTTTCGCCCTTTCGCAAACCGCAAAGCCTTCTTATGCGGCGCGTTTACCAGATCTAGTCCAAATCTTGCCAGCTTGTTAAATTTGTCACATACTCTTTAACCGTCAAGTTCCCTTGTTTGAGTGCTAAGAACCTCTCCATTTTCATGCTCTTCTCAGCTTGGGAAAGTAATTTCATCTCAAACCTCTATCTAAAGTCATCCCAAGTTTCCACCGGACAGCCTTCTTGGGTTACCTCCCACCAAAATGAAGCTTTGTCTTTCAATAGCAAAGCGGTTAACTGAATCTTTCTTCGATCCTCTACTACAAAGATTACAAATAAGTCCTCAGTCTCCTTGTGCCAGTTCCTAGCTTCCACAAACGTCTCGGTTCCATGAAACGACTTCCCTGCCATAGCACGAAAATCTTTGCAGATCTTTGAGAAGTTGTCTGCACGCGGAGGAGGAGGAGGAGGAACAACATGTGTAGCTTGGGGAGGAACGTTTCCTTGGCCCTCGGTAGGCGCCATGGCCTTCAGATACCTACGGAACCATCTTGGAATCGTAACGCCCTCTGGAATGTTGGTTTCCCCAAACATGCTAAAAAGAAAACGAAAGAGGTTCAGACAAGGGATCGAAATATATCACTTATGGCTTTTTTGGGAATGTTTTTCAAAATATACTTTTCTTTTTGAAAATGCTTTCTTTTAAAACCTTTTTGAAAATAGCTTTCAAAAAGTTTTATCTAATTTGGTAACCATCAGCTCTGATACTAAGTGTGACATCCCACACCCGTTAATGTCATTCACGAAGGGAATGCATTAAGTTTCGTGAAGCGTTATACTAAGCAGAACGAAAATATTACAAGACAGACATACATAATAACAGCGGAATAAATACTGTGACGGCCCGCCCCGCACCAGCCTGCATTTCCTTCGAAAGTGCGCTGTACACATGCCCGACTAGCACGAGACGGTCATCAGAAGAAAGGAAAGAAGGGAATGAACTAATCAAGAACTTGTAGAATGTCTCACAGCGCATGGAGTAAAATATAATAATAATAACATACTTGACATAAAACAGGCGAGACAGTGTATAAGCTGATAACTAAAACCAACATCAACATCAGAGCAGCGGAAATCCAAATACAGCTTATTACAACTTTCCAAATTTACCGTCTCTAAACAAAAGAAAGCTAAAATAGAAGATGCACCACTAATGCCCAAGCAGTGATCTTCAACACCACAGGGAGAATACTATATATATATTACGTGGAAGCCTCCTGCTCGTCTCCGGATCATCTACCCGTGCATCACCAGCTAACCTGTCTCTAGTCTACTCGTGTGAGCACCCAGAGTAATAAGAGGAGACATAAAACTCTGGGTCAGACATAAAGCCTGGTATGAGCGATAAGCATCTAAACAGAACAATAACAGGTATACGAAACCATACCTGAACCTGGACCTGCAACCACAGAGTTAGTACCACATACCGTACAATACTCTAAGGTGCCATAATAAATAGTGCAAGAATACGGGGGTGGGGTGTGCATATCATAATGATAGCAAATAAATCAACCATAGCAACCATCCTCACATCTCTCACTCAGTGCGTAAAGCATACGATGTCCACCACTGTCAATCACTAGACCCATTGAAGTAGTGACGGAGTTCAACTTGTACAACTACTGCTACTACCAAGCTTACCACATGGAGTCATGACCAAATCTTTACAAATGACCCCACTTCATTGATCTATAGCCCTTTAGTCGTAGCTAGGCCCTTTCAGCCCTTAATCCGTTCACGTACTTCCCATACATAGTGATCCAAAGTCATAAACATCGACTGCCCCTTGGCACACGTCCCGCAGCAAAGCCCAATCATGAAGTGAACTCATCGGTTCCCAACTGGATCCTGAGCTCTAACTTCCCATATCGGACTACCTTTGCATCTCGGGTTATTGGTCAATACTGGGTCAGGTCGGATTCTCCTTCTAGCCATCAGTTCGGGTCGGGTCCTCTACTTTGAGTTGGTTCATAGTCTTCTCCTATAGCGGTTCGGGTCTTCCTCTGTAGCGGTTCGGTTCGGGTTCATAGCGTTGCGTCGGGTCGGGTCGGGTGTTCCACTTCGGGTCGGGTCGGGTGCCATCTCCCATCCAGTCCGTACTTCCGCTCCGATCTGCTCCCTCGTTCCTTCATTTGCTCCGATCCGATTCCTTCGCCTTACTTCAGTCGGAGCCCTTCATCCTTCAGTCGATCCGATCCGAGCCCTTCGTCCTTAAGTCGATCCGATCTCTCCTCCTTTATCTGATCCGATCCCAGTTCAATTAGCGTGGCCTTCCTTTTTGCCAGTTGTCTCAAGTGTCAAGTTCCGATCCGATCAGATCCCTTGCCCAGATCAACTCATCCGATCCGAGCCTCCATATCCGATCCGATCCGGTCCAGAACCTGCACTTTTCTACAACTCTTCCAGCAAGTATTTTACGCCATTCGACGGCGTTTTTGACAAATCTAACACTTCTAATCAATCGTAAAACACACCATAGAGTCATAGCAACATGTAATAGCAACCACAAACAGCAAAACAACAATTCAAATGAATCAAAATGGATCAAAAGTGGCTAAAACCTCACATTTTCCCATAATCCCACTTAATCATGTTTAAGCACATACTTAGTAAAACTTATCAAATCATCCAAATTTTCTAACAGAGGCATAAAACATCATATTCGAGTTTATCAATATTTTTCCAGATTTTATTTGTGTGTAAATTCTCTAATTAACGCTAATTACCCCTTAATCAACCGTAATTAGTGAGAAATCATGCAAATCACTCACCTTTGCCACAAAATAAAACACCAATTCTGAAATACTCTCTGTTTGGTTCGAATTCCTATGTATAGCAGCAGCTCCAACCTTGCTCTGTGGCAATTTGGCCTTGTTTTGATGTAGTTTAGGCTTAATCTTCACTAAAATGTGTTTTGGAGTGGTTTTAGAGGATGGAAGCCATTACTAGGGTCTCAAGAAGGTTTGTGGCGGCTCAAAACTGAAATGAAAGTGATTTCCTAACCCTAATCAGCCCTCCTATGCATCTGAACCCGAAATTCCCCTCTGGGCCTAGCTGCTAATCACCCGGTTAAGCCTAATTAAGCTGTTTTTCACCATCTGAAACTTGTTTCAGCCATATCTCCCAAACGGTGAGTCCGTTTGGCTAATGTGACCACTCTACGGAATTGTAAACCATCATCCGGAGCCAAAAGAAGTGGTTTCAGGTCAAAATTCCTTTCCAGTCAAAAGTTATGACCAAAACAGTACCAACTAGGGGTAAAATGGTCATTTAAAAATTGGGAAAAATCATGAACATGGGAAATGACCTCAATAGTAGTCTTCCAAAGTTACATGACCATACGACTTCATATGTGAAAGAAATAAATATTCTACGGTCCTATGATGCGTAGAATACGGGTCGTTACTCTCTCCCCCCCCCCCCCCCTTTAAGAAATTTCGTCCCCGAAATTCCTTAACCCAAAACATACAAAAGATCCTGCATGCCTAACAGCCACATACAACAATCAATCATGCAAAACAAGCAAACAAGCCTATCCTAGCATGCAGAAAACTAAATCGAAGTCAAAATCTTACCAGGCAAAGAGTTCTGGATATGTCTTCCTAATGTTCTCCTCTGTCTCCCAAGTACAATCATTCTCGTCCTCGCCCCACTGAACCTTGACTAGCTTCACCGCTTTCCTTCGAAGTTGCTTCATGTCGTGTTCGACAATACGGGCTGGCTTGCGGTTCCCAACCGCCTCGGGTTCTACTTCGAAGTCCTCTAACTGATCGGGTGAAATAGTCATATCTGGGTCGTGAACGAACTTCCTTAGTTGGGAAACATGAAATACATTGTGAACTCCCGCCATCTTCTCTGGTAAGTCAACTCTATATGCCAAATTCCCGACTATTTCAAGAACAGGGAATGGGCCAACAAACCTTGGTGCCAACTTGCCTCTCCTGCCAAATCTTATTACGCTCTTCAACGGAGAAATCTTGACAAACACCAAGTCACCAATGGAGAATTTTAAGTCTCTTCTCCTCTTATCAGCATAACTCTTCTGCCTATCTTGGGCAGCCTTCATTCGTTGTTGAATGATCTTGATCTTATCTGAGATTTCCCTCACCACATCTGGTCCAAGCATAAACTTCTCGCCAGTCTCTATCCAACATGATGGTGAGTTGCACGGTCTTCCGTACAAAGCTTCAAACGGAGCCATACCGATACTGGATTGGTAGCTATTATTATATGCAAACTCTACTAGATGCAAATGGTCATCCCATGATCCAACAAAATCCAATATACATGCTCTCAAGAGATCTTTCAAAATACGATTCACCCTCTCCATCTGACTGTCGGTCTGAGGAAGATATGCTGTACTGAGATGTAACTCTGACCCTAGAGCCTCTTGTAAGCTCTTCCAAAACCCACTAGTGAACAACGGGTCTCGGTCACTCACAATGCTTTTAGGTACTCCATGAAATCTCACTACCCACTTCATATACAATTCTGCTAACTTAGCTGCCGTTCTGGTCGATTTGACTGGTATAAATCTTACACTTTTAGTCAATCGATCCACAATAACCTAAATGCTATCATGTCCCGATCTGGTTCTTGGTAAACCATCGATGAAATCCATCGATACTTGCTCCCATTTCCATTCGGGAATTTCTAATGGTTGCATCAAACCACTAGGCTTCTTTTGCTCAGCTTTAACTAGTTGGCAATTCATGCACTTGGATATAAACTTCCCAATCTCTCTTTTCATCCCTTCCCAGTAGTAGGTCTGCTTCATGTCTCGATACATCTTGTTACCACCGGGGTGTATAGTCAGTTTTGAGTGATGACATTCTCTAAGCACTTCATCTCTCAATCCATTGACATTGGGTACAACAAGCTTTCCATTCTTTCTAAGCCATCCTTCTCGATCAAGCCCATACTTGTTCACCTCCTCATCGATACCCATCTCTAACTTGGAGATGATTTCCAATAGGTTAGGATCGTCCCTCTGACTAGAGCCGATCCGCTCAATCAAAGTGGGTCTGATCTTCAAGCTTGCTAACATTTCTGGATCCAATTCGCATTTTGGTTTGAAATCATACCCAGCGATGTACTCCAGTTGCTTCCATTCTAGAAACATAGCCCCTAAGCTGGCATGTCTCCTACTCAATGCATCAGCCACCGCATTGCCCTTTCCTGGTGTATATGCGATGTCAAAATCATAGGAAGCTAAGAACTCTAACCATCTCTGCTGACGAAGATCCAGATCTTTCTGAGAGAAGAGATACTTCAACGACTTATGATCTGTAAACAGCTCAAATCTTCTCCCAAGAGATAATGTCTCCACATCTTTAACGCGAACACGATCGCTGCTAATTCCAAATCATGGGTAGGGTATCTTCTCTCGTGCGGCTTCAATTGCCGACTTGCATAAGCTACAACCCTACCGCCTTGCATCAATATAGCACCCAGTCCAGGACCACAGGCATCCGTGTATACCGTCATCTCTTCATTCCCCTTAGGATTGACTAACACTGGTGCGCATGTCAACTTGTCCTTTAGACTCTTGAATGCCTTCTCACACCTTTCATCCCAGACAAAAGCTTGATTCTTCTTGGTCAACTAGGTCAATGGTGCTGCTATCTTGGAGAAACCTTGGACAAACTTACGATAATATCCAGCTAACCCCAAGAAACTTCTTACATCTGTTGCATTCTTGGGCGTAGGCCAATCCTGTACCGTAGCCACCTTCGCCGGGTCCACGGCAATACCATTCTCTGATACAACATGGCCCAAGAACCTCACTTCCCTCTTCCAGAAGTGACACTTAGAAAACTTTGCTTTCAATTGGTGTTTTCTTAACACCTCCATCACTATTCTTAAATGTTCCTTGTGTTCTTCCTTTGTCCTCGAATAGACCAAAATATCATCAACGAACACAAGGACAAACTTATTCAACTGATCTCCGAATACCTTATTCATAAGATCCACAAAATATGCTGGGGCATTGGTCAGCCCGAATGGCATGACCAACCACTCATAAAATCCAGACGGCGTCCGAAATGCCGTTTTAGCTATACTCTCATCTTCCACTCTAAGCTGATGAAAACCTATAGCGAGATCCAACTGAGAAAATACTCTCGTACCGCTCAACTGATCGAACAAATCATCTATCCGCGGTAGAGGATACTTGTTCTTCCTCGTCACTTTATTCAACTCGCGGTAGTCTACACACAAACGAAGGGAACCATCCACCATGGTAGCAAACACAACTGGTGCTCCCCATTCAGAAACACTCCTTCTGATAAATCCCTTCTTCAAAAGATCGCTGACTTGCACCTCGAGCTCTCGCTGCTCCCTTGGTGCCATACGACGAAGTGGCATCACTATAGGTCTGGCATCTTTCACCAAATCAATACGGAACTCAATCTCTCGGTGTGGTGGAACCCCGGTCACTTCTTCGAAAACATCCGGGTACTGGCCAACCACGGGCAAACCTGAAAACTCACTATGCGGAATGTCAAGGGAGTTTAGAAAACTAGCCAATACCCCCTTACTGGGTAGACTACCAAACACTATCCTCCGTCCATCATCCTCTCTAGCTGTCACCAAAAATCCCTCACAGTCCAGCACCACCCCGTACCTTTGGAGCCAATCTACTCCCAAAATAATGCCAAACCCAGTAAAGCCCAAAACAAAGCAATCACAAACAAACATGCATCCATGACTCGATAAGACCACATTACGACAAATCATGCTAAGGCTAGTCGAACCACCAATTGGGTTCGTCACCACTAAAGGTTTATCGACAATATCGGGCTCCAATCCTAACCTATCTACCAGGTCACTAGATATGAAAGAACTGGAAGCTCCGGTATCAAACAAAACTCTAACAGGAACATCATAAAGAGAAAGCATACCTTGAATGACGACATTCTTTCCCTTCTCCGCCGCAGTTGGGGCATTCGACGAAGAAGGAATAGCATTAAGGGCGTAGGCTTTCACCATTTTCTTTTCTTTAGGGGGTTGCGGACACTTGTCCTTGTGATGTCCCATTTGGCCACAGTTGAAGCATTTCCTATCCGCTGGCTTGGCCCGACAACTACTAGCATAATGGCCCTTCTTACCACAGCTGAAGCACTCAACATCTTGCTTATTCTTTTTCTTCTGCCCATCCTTAGTCTGATTCTGCTTTCTCTTATTCTGGGAACCACCCTTGCCTCCACCACTAGCTTGTGGCTTTGGCTCATCTGCGGATGCAACCTCAGTCTTCGGCTTAGGGTAGAGACTTTCTGATCTCAATGCTTTCCCCACAATCGATTCAAACGTCTCATCGATGTGGTTAATAAGCCTTTCCCCTAAGTACTGATCCAAACCAGTTATGAATTTCTCATTCTTATTCTCTGCAGTATCAATAAGAGATAACCCATATTTCGACAAAGTGTCGAATTCAGCAATATACTCCGAGACAGCTCTACCATTCTGCTTGGGCTCCAAGAATTTCTTAAACAGCACTGACTTCTGAGCAGCTGGAATGAACTTCTCGCTAAAGAGAACCTTAAACTGCTCCCAAGTAATCTGATCTTCGGGAGTAGCTGCCTTTATAGCATTCCACCAATTCATTGCCCGCCCTTGCAGCTGACGGGACGCTAGCTTTCTCTTCATCGCATCCTCGATACCCGAATCCTCGAAGATACGTTCGCAACTATCCAACCAATCTTGAACATCCGTGGCCGACTCCGTTCCATGAAACGGCTTCCCACCAAGGCTAGTATAATCCTTATTTAGCTTGGCGAAGTCGACTCTCGGCGCCTGCACTATTAGGCCACCACCATTTCCATCATTGGGAGCTGCCCTCTGCACGTCCCTAAGCATCTCTCTCATGAGGTCAGTAAACATCATCCTCATGTCAGCAACATTCCCATTATTGGCCTCTCTACCAGTACCTCTAACATATCGGCTCATCGTCAATCTGTAAAGGGAAACGATTAACGACTCCATAGTGGTGCTAGTGTAGTACGACTTTATCCTTATACTAGTAATAGTATATATATATATAGCTTTTGAAAACCAAAGTAATCACAAATACGCTCTGTCGTATACGTATACTATCTCTCCCTAATAACTTCCCTAGGTTAACTACGCAACCTAGAGCTCTGATACCAAGTGTGACGGCCCGCCCCGCACCAGCCTGCATTTCCTTCGAAAGTGCGATGTACACATGCCCGACTAGCACGGGACGGTCGTCAGAAGAAGGGAACGAACTAATCAAGAACCTGTAGAATGTCTCACAGCGCATGGAGTAAAATATAATAATAATAACATACTTGACATAAAACAGGCGAGACAGTGTATAAGCTGATAACTAAAACCAACATCAACATCAACATCAGAGCAGCGGAAATCCAAATACAGCTTATTACAACTTTCCAAATTTACCGTCTCTAAACAAAAGAAAGCTAAAATAGAAGATGCACCACTAATGCCCAAGCAGTGATCTTCAACACCACAGGGAGAATACTATATATATTACGTGGAAGCCTCCTGCTCGTCTCCGGATCATCTACCCGTGCATCACCAGATAACCTGTCTCTAGTCTGCTCGTGTGAGCACCCAGAGTAATAAGAGGAGACATAAAACTCTGGGTCAGACATAAAGCCTGGTATGAGCGATAAGCATCTAAACAGAACAATAACAGGTATACTAAACCATACCTGAACCCGGACCTGCAACCAAAGAGTTAGTACCACATACCGTACAATACTCTAAGGTGCCATAATAAATAATGCAATAATACGGGGGTGGGGTGTGCATGTCATAATGATAGCAAACAAATCAACAATAGCAACCATCCTCACATCTTTCACTCAGTGCGTAAAGCATACGATGTCCACCACTGTCAATCACTAGACCCATTGAAGTAGTGACAGAGTTCAACTTGTACAACTACTGCTACTACCAAGCTTACCACATGGAGTCATGACCAAATCTTTACAAATGACCCCACTTCATTGGTCTATAGCCCTTTAGTCGTACCTAGGCCCTTTCAGCCCAGAATTCATTCACATACTTCCCATACATAGTGATCCAAAGTCATAAACATTGACTGCCCCTTGGCACACGTCCCGCAGCAAAGCCCAATCATGAAGTGAACTCATCGGTTCCCAACTGGATCCTGAGCTCTAACATCCCATATTGGACTACCTTTGCATCTCGGGTTATTGGTCAATACTGGGTCGGGTCGGATTCTCCTTCTAGCCATCTGTTCGGGTCGGGTCCTCTACTTTGAGTTGGTTCGTAGTCTTCTCCTGTAGCGATTCAGGTCTTCCTCTGTAGCGGTTCGGTTCGGGTTCATAGCGTTGCGTCGGTTCGGGTCGGGTGTTCCACTTCGGGTCGGGTCGGGTGCCATCTCCCATCCAGTCCGTACTTCCGCTCCGATCCGCTCCCTCGTTCCTTCATTTGCTCCGATCCGATTCCTTCGCCTTACTTCAGTCTGAGCCCTTCATCCTTCAGTCGATCCGATCCGAGCCCTTCATCCTTAAGTCGATTCGATCTCTCCTCCTTTATCCAATCCGATCCCAGTTCAATTAGCATGGCCTTCCTTTTTGCCAGTTGTCTCAAGTGTCAAGTTCCGATCTGATCAGATCCCTTGCCCAGATCAACTCATCCGATCCGAGCCTCCATATCCGATCCGATCCGGTCCAGAACCTGCACTTTTCTACAACTCTTCCAGCAAGTATTTTACGCCATTCGACGGCGTTTTTGACAAATCTAACACTTCTAATCAATCGTAAAACACACCATAGAGTCATAGCAACATGTAATAGCAACCACAAACAGCAAAACAACAATTCAAATGAATCAAAATGGATCAAAAGGGGCTAAAACCTCACATTTTCCCATAATCCCACTTAATCATGTTTAAGCACATACTTAGTAAAACTTAATCAAATCGTCCAAATTTTCTAACAGAGGCATAAAACATCATATTCGAGTTTATCAATATTTTTCCAGATTTTATTTGTGTGTAAATTCGCTAATTAACTCTAATTACCCCTTAATCAACCGTAACTAGTGAGAAATCATGCAAATCACTCATCTTTGCCACAAAATAAAACACCAAATCTGAAATACTCTCTATTTGGGTCGAATTCCTATGTATAGCAGCAGCTCCAACCTTGCTCTTTGGCTATTTGGCCTTGTTTTGATGTAGTTTAGGCTTAATCTTCAATAAAATGTGTTTTGGAGTGGTTTTAGAGGACATTACTAGGGTCTCAAGAAGGTTTGTGGCGGCTCAAAACTGAAATGAAAGTGATTTCCTAACCCTAATCAGCCCTCCTATGCCTCTAAACCCGAAATTCCCCTCTGGGCCTAGCTGCTAATCACCCGGTTAAGCCCAATTAAGCTGTTTTTAACCATCTCAAACTTGTTTCAGCCATATCTCCCATACGGTGAGTCCGTTTGGCTAATATGACCACTCTACGGAATTGTAAACCATCATCCAGAGCCAATGGAAGTGGTTTCAAGTCAAAATTCCTTTCCAGTCAAAAGTTATGGCCAAAACAGTACCAACTAGGGGTAAAATGGTCATTTAAAAATCGGAAAAATCATGAACATGGGAAATGACCCAAATAGTAGTCTCCCAAAGTTACATGACCATACGACTTCATATGTGAAAGAAATAAATATTCTACGGTCCTGTGATGCGTAGAATATAGGTCGTTACAAAAACTTTATTTATCATAAGACACCGTAGTCCAAAAACATCACATGTCTGAAACGTAAAAGCCTTTTACAACATAAAAGCTACTGTCTTGTACTTCAAAAATATCAGAGTACATAAAAGAAATAAAAATCCCCAAAAACAAATCATAGCCATAACAATAAGGATAAGAGCTTGAGCCACACATATCAGCAGCTCCAGCAAAAGTAAGCAGAATCACGGTCAAGCCTGAATGTTTCCCCCATTAGAACCTGGGGGGGGGGGAATGGAAGAAAGAAGAATAAATAAAAAGGGTCAAACATAAAGTATGGCGAGTCTGGTTAATTTTAGAAAGTAATTAAATAAAAGTAGCATGACATGCATATAAAGTGGATTAGAGAGATTACTACATAAAAGACAGGTGTGACAAGGTAGACAGGATAAGGTATATACGCTTCCCTAAAATGATTACTCTGCATTGTTACTAGTATATCCAGAACGATATGATCTCTTCCACTATAAAGTGGTAGACTTAGGCATACGTCCAAGTGTACCCTAACTACTACCCTAGTAGATCGGCTCCCTAATCCGTGTAGATACTCTGTATCAGCTCCATCGTAGGATGTATCACGTCCTAAAGTGGCAACCCCTCGCTAATATGCACAGCTCCATATCTACAGGTGTCACGGTCGTCTTATCCCCTTCTGCCTGGCTCATGCACGCACATGGCCCGATCGGTTTGCACCGCCCACACCGTCCTCTACGTTTGGATCTCTTACAATCAATCCAGGAAGTGTGCCCCTTTTCCGACCTAGTACAGAGTACATGTTTGATACCTACTCCGGGTTACTAGATGAAATGGGTCCCACACAATATGATACAAGCTCTCCCCTTTGTCTTGTATCCCCCACTAGGTTTTCTTTGGCTACGTATACCACTAGGTGTCTTCAATTACATAACCTTATCATTTCCACTAGTTATGTTTACCCTAAAAGGTCTCTTTAATTACATAACTTTATCATTCTCATGGTCGCGTATACCACTAGGTGTCTTTAATTACATGACCTTATCGGGTTAAGTTTGTGGGCCTATATGTAAATATTACCCACCCCCTCAGATTTGCTTAACCCACCCACTGTCCAACCAATTTTTTTAACCTTAACTTTAGTTTATAACCATACAATCCCTATGGATTAGATTCAGTTAAGTAGTCCAATTTATTACCATATCCATTTATGGTTTATAATGGGCTAGACCCCCCGTATTAGGCATACAACTTGTGGATGCTGGATGTGTCTGTCGGGTCCGGGCAGTCTTATTCCACAAGTTGAGCCTAACCTCATGTCTTAGCCCGATTCGTATTTGCGCACTTAAACCTCTTACATTAGGTCCAACATTAGTGGCTGCTGGATATACCGGTCGGGTCTGGGCAGACTTCCACCACCGTTACAACCTAACCTCGTGTCATAAATGCAATTACAATTTCTAGTTGTAATTATTAGACATTTCATTCTTATCCATTTCTTACTTATGTCTTTATTGGTGATTATGTCTCCACTTCCCCATTTTGAATTATATGTCCAATTCATATAAACATTATTTAAATTATGACAATTCTAACCTTTTTGCCCCGTTCCATAACTAACGCATTCGCATATGTTTGTCAGCATCTAGGCTAGAAAGTAGCCTAGTCATAAACAATAAAAAGGGAAAAGTGATGGAAGTATGACAAAGGTGATTGTTTTGTCATAAACATAAACTAGCATGGTGACAAGGTGGACGTATAAGCATAAATCTGATGAACTTGCGGTAGTAAACTAATTATAACATAACTATGATGTCATAATAAGCATAATAAGATCTAAATTAATAATTTATATGTACAACTGGTTTAGATCTAATATGATAGGCATAAGGTGATAAACTAGATATGATTAATAATTTAGATATCCATATAATTTAGATCCAATAGCAGAAAAATAGATCTAACACGAATAAGGCCAAAATCCACATCATAGTCATAGAAGTTACACTAGATCCAATACGATAGAGATTTAGATCCCATAGCTAAAAATAGATTTAACACAAATAAAATCAAGATCCACATCATAGAATTCCATAAAAGTTATAATAGATCCAACAAGATAGAGATTTAGATCGAAGTTATAATCAATTTAGAATGGCATATGTTCGCAATTTACAATGGACCCAATATAACATAGGCACAAGAACCAATCCAAACTATAGTCATATCACATTTACTTTTAAATATTTAAATATAAAAGCAACTAGGAACTCACGGAGTTTGGTTTAGGAAATAGAACTAGAAAAGAATGGATCTTGAATCTCTAACTGATTTGCTTAAGTTGATAGTTGTAGAAGATAACGGTTCCAGTTCAGTTCAAATACCGGCAGAGTTTAGTCTCCATGGATTATCAATGAAGAAAACAGTAGAAATGACCATGTATTTATAGCTGCCATCCTCTGAAACCGACTGCCACGTCAGCCCTAGGGTGTCAACACCCCTATAGGGGGTCAACCCTGGTGTCGACACCATTGTTGGGTGGTCGACCCCGGTGTCGACACCCCCTAGGGGGACCGACCCCCTAGAGCGGGAAATTTGCCCCTATATGCAATTTTGATTTTTGAACCATTCTGGATAAGATTATGACTCATATCTTACTCATATGTATATATATGATTCTTCTACGCATATACAAATTTAAAACCCTCATAACTTCTTCATACGGTGTTCGTTTTACGCAAACCAAGTGTCTATCTTGACCAGAATTTCGAGACAGACGCATTGGTGCAGTCCGTTTTCCTTAGTTTCGAATATTAAATTAATTATTATTTTATTTATCCTCTTTAATGCTAAAAAGATTACAGGGTGTTACAATATTGGACATGCTAGTTACCCCTTCGTGCTCCAACCTGACAACATGGCATATCTCGGAAAATCGCTAATGGTCCATTAGACGCTTGTATGTAAATTAAAATTCCCATCAGTCAAGGAATCATATGTTTCGACGTCAACATTCCATAACGCTTTCAACTCCGCAATTTAAGGCTGCATATATATGTCAATGTTGTTCTTTGGAGAATCTGGACGAGATATTAATGTTGAAAGAATCAAATTCTCTTGTTTCATATATAACCAAGGCGGAAGATCATAGTTTACCAACATAATTAGCCATGTACTATAATTTGAATTCATTGAACGATATGGATTAAATCCATCAGATGCTAGACCCAATCTAACATTACGATTTTTGGATGAAAAATCAGGATAGCGAGCATCCATCATCTTCCATGCCACACCATCACCTAGATTTCTTAGTTTTCCATCTTCTTTTTGTTCCACTTGGTGCCATCTCATAAGTTTGGAAAATTCTTTGCATATAAACATCCCTTTGGGAATCGACTTTGGTGGATCATTATTATCAACGATGTCTTCTTTTTCTTTTACAGCCCACCTCGAAAAATCACAAATGTCACAGGCCTCTTTATCTTTATTCTCTGTCCAAAATAACGTGCAATGGTTTGGGCAGGCATGTATTTTATGGTAATCAAGACCTAAATCCTTAATGACATCCTTTGTAGCGTAGGAAGACAAAGGCAGCTGGACATCAGGAAAGGCTTCTTTTATAAGCTTTAGTAATTCCCCAAACGCAGACTCGTTGATTCCATAAGCACACTTTAAATGATAAAGCCTGATCAAGAAACTTAGTCGAGAAAATTTAGTGCAACCTTGATATAATGGTTTTGTCCTTCTTTAACATGCCGATAAAATTTCTCGGCATCTGGATTTGGATCTACTACAAAGTCCCTGGGATTTTGACCAAATTTGTAACCTGCACATTTGAACATCACATCTAAATTGTCCTCAAAATCCATCTCTGTTGCACAACCCATATGGTCATCAACACCTACTAATTTTTTCTGTGAAACTTCACAAATCGACCCGGTATGTAATGGAGAAGGTCCACTAAAAATAAGATGATCGTATATGAAATTTTCACAATACCAATTATGTTCTGTACATTTTTTGCAGTGGCACTTCATCTCATGACCTACTATATAAATGGGAAATGCATTTCTTAGAAAAGTTGTTACCCCTCTTACATATTCTGCACTCGATCTTGAAAGTCCTATCCAAATGTAATACTCACTATCCATTGCCACAATCTAACCACGACCGAGTAAGACCAAATTTGATACCACTAATAGTTTCAAGACATGAACAATGGCTACCCTGTAGGTTTGACTAAAATAGAAATAAAAACAAAACAAGTTAATAATTTACAAATATACATAATCAGTGTTATGATACAAAGACGATTGTTTTGACATGAATTATCACTAATTTTTGGAACTGAGTTATCAGGAGAATACATAAAACAAGAAAATAAGGATACTGAACACAAATTCCTAACATTACATGACTGCACCAAAACAAAACAGTATAGATACAAAGACCATACAGGTGATACAAAGACGATACAGTTGTACCTAATACAAAGAACGATGCAATAATTTAATTTTATCTTCTAATGTTTAGCCCTTGAAGTTGGTCGTTAAGTCTATTAACATCAGTTCGAAAACCAATAACTCGATTTTGCAGCGTTGTAAGTTGATGTTGTAATTCATTTGCGTACTCAGCGGCTTGACTTGGAAACTGTTAGTCAATCCACAGCCAAAAGGTACACCTTGTGGGATGAACACGACATCTAAAATAACGACAACCAATGTTGAATCCAATCTAAATAACATCTTTTACAGTGGCATACCCACAATCTCACATTATGATTGGTGAGTCAGCTTGTTTTTCGTTAACACTTGGTTGTTTTGATGCTGACAACGCAAGGCAGTACGACTATGTCATCGCATCGCCCTTTCTTCACGTCGTTCTTCTTCTCGCCATTGTCTTCGTAGTTCTTCTTGCTCTAGTTCATACTCAATTAAATCATTGTAGTGCCTTTCTTGCATCTCTATATAAAAATCAATAGGAGTTTCTGGTGATGATGGGTTTGACAGTCGTAGATCACGCATGCCCAGGGTATCTTCATAGTCATACAGTGTAGGAAAAGAAATAGGCATTATTTAACTACAAACAGAAATACACATTTAAACATTTAAATTGGATTTCTTTTGTCCTTCAAATTTTGTTTCCACCTGTTGAAATAAGCATTATTTACCAATACATCAATGGTTTGGCAAACATAAAAATACAAAAACTTGCATAATTTCAACACATGCAAACATATAAATAAAACACGTCAAGTATAAAAAACCCTAATTTAAGGCAATCGGTATACCCAAATCACCCAGAGACTTTGAACGTAGACCAAAATAAGTTCAAGATGAAATCATCTAATTAAAACCAAAATGAAGAAGCCCTAACTACCTGTAATTGTCCTAAATGATCCAAGTCGAAGGTGTAAAGTTTATAAAATAGGAGCAATTGGAGGTTTATAGTTTTTAATGAAGGTAGAGTAGGAATCGGAGGTCTTCGTGGACAGATTTCGTTGAGAGAGGAACGGACAGAAGGTGGAGTATGGGAGAAATTTGTTTTGGGGGGAAGTATTTCGTGAATGGGGAAAAGATCACGCCAAATTTTCACTAAACTGAAGCAGAGGTACATTTGCACCATTGGATTAATCAACATCTACGGTTATTTATTTGTTTAAACTTATAACGTGGATCACTGACCTGAAATGTATTTATGTAAAGCAACACTTTGAATTTGTGTTGCACGTCACAACACAAGAATTCCAACCACAACATTGCATTCATATGTAATGCAACAACATATGAATGTTGTTGCAGAAGATCAAAGAGAGCATAGCTTTTGGCATACTTTTCATGCAACACACACAATTTAGTGTTGAATATGCCCACTTTTGTTGTTGTGTATATGTATGTATATACACACACACGCAAGTGGCCAGAGTTGTGCACTTTCATGCTTACCAGTCGACTGGTGGGAATTTAAGCAATCGACTGGTTAGTGCATAAATACACAACTTTGGCACTTGTGTGCCAATATTATATGTAAATTTTTGTACATTGTTTTGTGTTTTCGTGCTGTGATATTTGAGGATAGATTTTAACAATATAACACAATCTAATATCAATTAAATAACCTAACTAAATGCCTTTCCTCTGCTCTTCATCTTCTTCTTTGTCATGAACCAAAAACTTGTGAATCAATAAAAACACCTGAAATAGTGCTAGGTCAGCTCTGCCAATACAAGGAGGAGCATTTGTCAATCCTAAGACATCCTGCTAGAGATGTTCCGAATTGCGGTTAAGGAATATCCTTTGCCTTGTTCATTGATGAAACCCAACTTCCACTATGAACCTTTGCAGTTTTGATTGTAACTATGTATGTATATGTAATATATGGGTATCTATGTCTGCTAAGATCTATATATTTATTTTGAAAAGGTTTGAAATATAGACATTAATTATAATATTGAATGATTTTCGCGTATTAAGAACATTTGATTATTATAAGGTAAAACTTGCATCTAATGGTGTGTGTTTGCATTATGTGATGGGATGTGAGTCTTATGGTAGCTTCATTGTCAAAAAGCATTGCCTATTTTTATGCACTGGTATTCATAAGGAGAAAACCCATTATATTCAATATAGCGTGGTCCTATGAATTACCTTGCTACCTTATAATCACAACTGTTTTTGGTTTCTTACACCAGTCCCATGACTGACCCGTAATTTTGTTTTTCCTTTGCAAACTCGGTGCCCTTATTTTCCATACAAACAATATAGTATTCAGGTTAATAATTAAGTTCTTTTTGGAAACCATATATTGAAGCTATCTATGGAAGCTGGTTTTGGATTGGAAGTTGTATGTTCATTTTGGATTCTCTTTGAAGACTCGGTCACCTTTACTTTTGTTGTGTACTTATTTCTTATTTCTACTGTTTTTTACTATCTAATCTTGTCGGTTGTATTAACTTTGATGTATTTCTGATGTAATACAATGTACATTATAATGTTGTGATGCAATATTTATTTTCCGATGTTATTAAATGTGTTATACTATAGAGGTCATATGTCCTTTCAGGCATTGGGAATGTCAATATCTCAGGTACGGAGAGGGTGTATCATCACAACAACAGATTGCAGTGCTAGATCTGTGAGAAAGTTGGTCATAATGCCAGCAAGTGTTACTTCAGATTTAGTTACAACTACACTTCCTCTTAACAAACCAACAACTCGATTGTCAACATGATAAATACTCAAAAGGATAACACATAAAACTAATCAGAAGTAGCTAACATAAAAACTGCAACTTTTAATAACATAAGTGATGACATTTGATACCCAGACTCAGGTGCTACCAACCATGTGACAAACAACCTTAACAACTTGAACTTGGGAACAAGGAATACACTGGCACACAAAATTTACTTGTTGGCAATGGAAATTAGTGCACATAACACACACACGAAATGCAAGAATTGATGGACCCAGGAAATTATGCCTAGAAAACTAACTAAGGGTACCATCAACCAAAAAGAATCTAATGAGTGTTCCACAATTTGTGAAAGATAATAGTGTGTATTTTGAATTATATCCAAATACTTGTTTAGTAAAAGACATGCTAACATGAGAAATTATGTTGTAGGGTAGAGAATGTAAAGGATTATATAAATTTGATGTTTCTAACTTAAGATAAATTGAGCTTAGGGAGGCCATGCGTTAACTCTAGAGAATGGTTCTGAATGTTGTAAAATTTTTGATCAATGGCATAGTAAACTTGGACATTTTGGTGTTAAGATTGCAAAACATGTATTGAGTAGTAATAACATTTTGGTCAAACAATTTCCTACTTCTTATGTTTATACATTTTGCCAAATATGAAAAGGTCATAAGATAGCATTTCCTAATTCTGACACTAGTTGCATGAAGCCACTAGAACTCATTTCCAATGACTTGTGGGGTCCTGCCCCAATTTATTTTAATTATTGTTACAAGTACTATATATCATTTATTGATGCATACCCTCATTTTGCTTGGATATTGTTAGCCTACTTTGTGAACTAGGCTACACAAAGAGCAAATAGTGAGAAAGACACCAATCGGTTCGGATCGGAGGAAGATAGTGCAGGAGGTGAGTAAAGATCAAGAACACAGATATCACATCGGATCAGATCGGAGAGATACGTCAGAAGTATCGAAGGATAGTAGGTGGCCTCATTGTATCGGTTCGGAACGGTGATACGTCAGCAACCCTAGAAGATAACGAGTGGCCTCATCGGTTCGGTTCGTAGAGATACGTCAGCAACATCATAGGATTGCGAACGGCCTCATCGGATCGGATCGGAAGAATATGGCAGTGACATCATACAACAAATGGCCTCATCGGATCGGATCGGAGGAATACGCAAGTAACATCAAGGGATAGCAAGCTGCCTCACCGGATCGGATCGGAGGCCCCGATCCGAACCCCTTTTACCCCTTGCATCCGTAACCATTGCTGCGCATATCTCCTAAAGACTCGGACTAGGCCTGACCATTTCTTCCACAATCTCCTACTAAATCAATGCGTTGGCACCATCTTGAAGCCTCCGATCCCGACTCTCAAAGGATGGGTGCCACGCGATTCCGAACCGGAGCCACTTCGAAGAGATTTTTCACGTATAAATACACCATCTAGAGGCATTTGAAAGGATCTTTTGGCAAATTCTCAGTCCATACATCCTCCATAGCCGAATTCTACAATCGTATTCAGATCAAAATCATCTCTTAAATCCATTTTTGAGAGATTTGAGTGAGTTTATGCATTGTAATTGTGAAGTTGAGTGAGAATCATTGCTGTATTTGTATTCAAATCATCAATTAAAAGACAACAAAGTGGACGTAGACTCGTTAACGCCGAACCACTATAAATTGCGTGTTCTTTATTGCTATTTGATTCTATTTCATTGAATTCATATCTAATTTGGGTGTTAGAGCCAATTTTTGGTCTAACATTTTGGTGCTTTCACTGAGAAACTTCAAATTCTAAGCCTTTTTGGGATTATCATTCTACTGTTTGGACCTTCAAGTTCAAAGAAGTTAATCCCCTATCTCTGACATCTTTCAGTACTTGTTGACTAACCGCTGAAGAATCAACTATTATGGCTAAGACCAAAGGAAAAGATGTGCAAGGCGCTAGAGGAAATGATTTTAGAGGAGATCAGCAAGCTATCATGTTAACAAGGTCACGCGTTCAAAGCTTTGGAGCAGATCACTCCAACCAGGAGGATCCGAACCGGATCAAAGGTGCTGATCCGAACCGAGAGGAAACGAACCGGATCGTGCTAACAGCGATCCGAACCGATGATCCGATTCGAACTGATGATCTGATCTGAACTGATGGTGTCGGGGGCTCTCACTCTCTCCATCCGAACCGCCCCGACCAGGCTGCTGTGAACCGATTCGATCCAAATCAGAATTAAGCTAGAACTTCTACTCGAGCTCCCTCCAATACTCCGATTCCAGCCACGACAACTAATGTCCATCTTGATCCATCTGCACCGATTACACAGGGAGACTTTTCACGTTTTCTTGACATGCTTCAGAGCAATAAAGAAGCATTGGAGGCCCAAAGGCGTGACAACCTTCCTATGTTGGAAAACATGATCACCATGGGTAGAGAACTACAAGATCCCCGGAGGCAGAGGACTCCTTCCCCACCACGCCGTATTGCTACAGATGATTCGTTTTCTTCGGAGGAGGAACGTCCTCGTGAGAGAAGGCCGCTTGAACGACCTTAGAACCTCGATCAATTGACTTTTGGATCTTTAGGATCCCGAGAAGATGCTGCTCGTGTATTGGGCTCTGATGACCCGAGACTGCAACAGCCTATGTTGCTACCCATGCGCGGATCCCACGTCCTACCCAGGGATCCTAATATTACTAATCCAACATAGTAACAACTTCTCCAACCTCTACCTCCAGAGATTGACCGGGAGCACAGAGAGCAACGTAGAGCAGCTGCCGCCAGAAACAGAAGGTTATCCCCTGATCAGGAACCTAGGGGTAATCCGAACATCAGATCTAGAGAGCCTGTGCAGACATTAACCAACGCCGATGTATGGGCAATGGTGCGCCAGATTATGTCTGAAAGCCGGCGATATACTAATGAAGATTGGGGCATTGAGCGAAGTCATACCCCTTTCACAGATGACATCCTAAATTTCCAGTTCCCCCGATGATTCAACTTGCCTCAGATGGATCGATATTCAGGAAGAACAGACCCAGGGCAGCACTTAATGAGACATGCATGTTTGATGAATGCGGCAGCAGTTCCAAATGCCGTAAAATGCAAAGCATTTCCCATCTATCTTGAAGATGTAGCGTTAATGTGGTTCACTCGACTTCCTCCTCGGTCGGTGTCAAATTTCACAGAATTGAGTGAGTGTTTCATGAATCAGTTTCGACTCCATGCCCAAAAGTCCAAGACCGTCATAGAATTGTCACAGATTAAACAGGGCCCAGGAGAATCTTTGAAGTCATATTTGGATCGCTTTAACCTGGCCGTCACTGAAGTCGTTGTTCCCCATGAGCCCACTATCCTGATGGCCTTCATAGAAGGAGTAGATCCTGACATAGAGTTCGGGGATTACTTAGCTGGAAAACCACCTCCTACTAGAGAATTGTTCTATGAAAAGGCTAATGTTCGCTTAAGGCGAGAAGAAGCTAAGGCAAATTGAAAGAGAAAGCCCGAAGGGGCCTCGAAGGAGGGTGTCCAGAGTAACATTGCTCTGAAACAATCTGGTGACAGTTCAGGGAAGGTGGAAGTAAATGTTGGCAACCAGAGTGGTGGTATAGCAACAGAAATGGGAACGGAAATAGAAGGAACAGAAACCGATGGAATAGCTCTAATAAAAGACCCAGATTCCAGACTTTTGAAAATTACACGCCGTTAAATGATACGTTGGAGAACATTTATTTAGATACAAACAGCATATTGCAGTACAAAAAACTGCCACCCAGAGATTCTACCGAGAAGGAGATTGAAACAGGAAAGTTTTGCTTGTTTCATGGTACACATGGTCATTCCACCAATGAATGTCGTCATTTGAGGGATATCGTTGAAAAATTGCTGCGAGAAGGGAAGTTGGATGAGTACAAAGCCGCCCCAAGAGATAGGGGACAAGCCCCGAACCAAGAACAACCTGCTTCAAAACCCACATCTCAGCAAAAAGGTAAGAGGATCATCATTAACTCCATTATAGGTGGACCTCACTTGGTTGGTCGTAGTTTATAAGCAATGGACCAGTACGTCAACGCTGCCAAGCGTTTTGAAATATGAGAATGCAGCAGCCTTGAAGACATCACTCCAATAAAATAGGAAAAAACAATGTCCGGTGATGTTGTATTCCACAATAGAGATGAGTTTGGAGTTCAATCTCCAACCGACGATCCATTAGTGATAACCACGACAACTGGCCCCGCTTTAGTCCATAAGGTGTTAGTGGACAATGAAAGCTTGGTCAATATCCTCTTCAAGAGAGACTTCGAACAAATGAGGCTCGAAGCAAAAGACTTAAAGAAATGTCAAGGATGGATACGTGGCTTTAACGTAGTATCTACAACACCGATGGGTTTTGTGGAATTACCAGTCACTCTAGGGCAGGGAGATTGCCAAAGAGTAAGGATCTTGCCGTTTGTAGTGTTGGATTTGGAGTCACCCTACAATGCCTTCCTAGGCCGACCGGCCCTTGCTGAATTTAGGGCATGTATTGCGACTTGGTGCTTGCTGCTTAAATTCCCGACTGACTCAGGAGTTGGGACAATGAGGGGCGACCAAGCTACGGGACGAGCTTGTTACATGGCAGTGTTAAAGATGTTAATGAAGGGGCTGAATATAGATGCTAAAGATGATTCCGCCTCTCCAAAGGAAGCTTCAGCATAGCAACTAAGGGGTCCTGCCCCAAGAGAGTCGCCCTTAGACGTGCTCGAGGATATAGATCCCGGAGAGGATAGAAAACCCGGAGACATAAAGGCAACTCCCAATGAAATAACAGTTGATATACCTATTGATGAAACAGATCCAATAAAAGTACTAAAGATTGGCTCGCAACTGGATCCAGTTAGAGCGAGGGAATTGGCTGATTTCTTAAAGTAAAATCTGGATGTGTTTGCCTGGACTCACGCTGACATGTGTGGGATTTTACCTACCATCATGAGCCACTCTTTGTGTATTAATCCAAAGCACCCACCAGTCAAGCAGAAAAGACAGATGTTGGGCCCAGAGCGGTCAGCAGCTCTGAAAGAAGAAGTAGAGAAATTAAAAGGTAACAGATTCATTAAGGATTCGAAGTATCCCGACTGGATATCGAATCCTGTCCTGGTTAAAAAGTCAAATGGGAAGTGGAGAACGTGCATTGACTTTTCTGATTTAAACAAGGCTTGCCCGAAGGATAGCTTTCCTCTTCCCAGAATTGATCAACTAGTAGATTCAACTGCCGGGCATGAACTTTTATCCTTTATGGACGCTTCTTCCGAATACAATCAAATTCCCATGCACATACCAGATCAAGAGCATACAAGCTTTATTACAGACTTGGGATTGTATTGTTACGTCGTAATACCGTTTGGATTAAAAAATGCGGGAGCCACGTATCAGCTCCTGGTCAACCGCATGTTTTACAATCAAATTGGGAAGACCATGGAAGTTTACGTAGATGATATGCTAGTGAAATCCAAGCAAACTCCCGATCATACGAAGGGCTTAACAGAAATGTTCGGCATATTACGAAGGTATGGGGTGATGTTGAACCCCTTGAAGTTTTCTTTTGGCGTGGCATCAGGAAATTTCCTTGGCTTTATCGTGAGTTCCAGAGGAATCGAAATCAATCCGGACCAAATAGCAACAATCCGGAATATAGAGGAGCCGCGAAAGATTAGGGATGTTCAAAGCTTAGCTAGAAAGGTTGCAGCACTGGGCAGGTTCATCTCCAAAGCAACAGACAAGTGTGTGCCTTTCTTCGATCTCATAAAACAGGGAAATCTAAATTTTGAGTGGACTCCCGACTGTGTGGAGGCGTTCCAGAATCTGTTAGACTTATTAGAAAAGCCTCCAATATTATTAAAGCCCGTGCAACATGAGGATTTGTTCGTCTACTTGGTGGTATCGTCCCACGCCGTCAGTGCAGCACTAGTACGTGAAGAGGATAAAGTCCAGAAACCTGTGTATTACGTAAGCAAAAAACTAGCTGCTGCAGAACGTAACTACCCAAAGATAGAGAAGCTTGCTTATAGCCTCCTGATTGCTTCCTGCAAACTCCGCCATTATTTTCAGGCACACCCAATAGTTGTGTATACCGACCAACCTTTGAGACAAGTGTTGTAGAAACCTGAAGCATCAGGGCGGCTACTTAAATGGAATATCGAGCTAAGCCAGTTTGATTTGAACTTTCAGCCGCGAAGATCAACAAGGGGGCAGGCCTTGGCTAACTTCATAGTTGAATTCACAATACCTGAAGAAGAAATGGTGGGTGACAAGATAGTTACTTTGGATCAAGAGTTGGAGCTTAGTCCGTGGAGACTATATACAGACGGAGCCAAGGACGATAGAAAGTCCGGCGTCAGAGTTGTTTTAATAACTCCTGAAGGACGATCCATTTATTATGCATTACGGTTGGAATTTACTGCTACTAACAATGATTCCTAGTATGAAGCCCTAATTGCCAGGCTGAAACTCGCCAAAGATTTGGGAGTGAAGACACTAGATATATATTGCGATTCCAAGATAGTTGTATGTCAAGTTCGGGAAGAATTTGCTGCTAAAGGACCTCGACTTATCACTTATCTCAAGAAAGTAAAGGAGTTGTTGGAAGGTTTTGAGCATTATAGCATAACCCACATTCCAAGAGCGGAAAATCAGAAAGCAGATCCATTGGCGAAGCTAGTAAGTTCAGATATCTTAAAGAATCCGAAATGGTTCCGATAAAGGTGTTGGATTCACCAAGTTTCGATCTAATGGAAACAGATCTAGCCTTGGAAGTTGAACCAGAAAGAGAATCCTGGATGACGTCAATTAAGAATTTTCTCAAAAATGGAACCCTCCCGGTAAAAAAGAGCGAGAGACGAGCTGCAAGACGTAAGGCCACAAGGTACGTTTTACCAGACGACGTCCTTTATCGTCAAGGGTTTTCAATGCCCCTGCTACGGTGTATCACACACGACGACATCAAACGTGTACTGCAATAGGTGCATGAAGGTGAGTTTGGAGATCACGCTGGGGGCCGAACCCTAGCAAAGCAAGTGTTACGGTACTGATATTTCTAGCTTACCGTGAACAAAGATGCGGCTGCTTATTCACGACGCTGCAATAGATGTCAAAGATATGCCGAAGTTACCAGTGCGCCTCCGACTCAACTCAAGTCAATGGTAAGTCCGTGGCCGTTTGCCATGTGGGGAATTGACATTATTGGAGTGCTACCTATTGCCAGAGGAGGAGCTAAGTACGCAATCGTTGTCGTGGACTACTTCACAAAATGGGTGGAAGTTGAACCTCTAACAACCATCACGGCAAGGAAGGTGATCAGTTTTGTTGTCAGAAACATTATTTGCCAATTTGGGTTCCAAAGACCATCATAACTGATAATGGGACACAATTTGATAGTATTGAGTTCAAAAACTTCTGCTAGAAATATAAGATTGATAAACGATATACTGCAGTAGCTCATCCGCAGTCAAATGGACAGGTCGAAGCCGTAAATAAAGTCATTAAATCAATTCTAAAGAAGCGGCTGAAGCAGGCCAAAGCCAGATGGGTAGATGAGTTGTCGTTAGCTTTATGGGCCTACAGGACGACCTTCAAGACGACTACCGGCCATACTCCCTAATCACTTTCCTTTGGGTCTGAAGCGGTGATCCCGATAGAATTGGAAGTCCCTTCTCATCGAGTTGCGTACTATGACCCGATGACAAATAAAGCGCTCCTCCTAGAATCTCTTGATATGATTGAAGAAAAAAGAGATGAAGCCGACTTGCGTGCCTCAAGACATCGACATCAAGTAGCACGTTATTATGACCGGAAGGTTCGCCTCAAAACCTTTGAGCCAGGAGACCTAGTACTGAAGCGAGTCTTCCCACCTTCAACCCAATTGGGTCCAAAATGGGAAGGGCCATACACCATCCAACGGAAGCTTGAAACAGGAGCATTCAAGCTAACGACCGTGGACGGTGAGGAGAATCCCAGAACATGGAACGCTCAGCACCTACGACGATATCTGAGCTAAATATGAAATGTCATTTCTTTTGTTTTCATAAGCCATGTAAAAAGGCACCACTTGCCTTAAAAAGTCTGTTTATGTAAACAAAAGATTATATAGTGGATGTAGGCTACGACTTAGCCGAACCACTATAAAAATATCGTGTGTCATTTATTTTCCTACATTATTTATATCTTCAACTATTATTCTATTATAACTGTGGAATACGAAATGCTAAATTAAAATTTGGAATGTTGGAGATGATTTATATGCAGGAACAAACAAAACGACTATTTGTACGATAAGACATAGAAGAATAGGAAGACGACATTCTTAACTCTAACTCTCAAGAATAAAGAGAGAGTATAAAGGACGGGAAGATGACGTCCTCTGAGGCGTGAAGGTGCACCCAGATGAGAGACCGCCTCAGCGAAAACTCTAACCTAGATATGAGACAGGAAAGTATAAAGATGCCAGAAAGAACAGGCATCAATGACGAAAGGAATATGGCCCCCATCAGAGAAACGGGGACATTTGGACTTTTTAATTTAATCTTGAATAGTTCTTGCTCAATTATTCAAGATTGACTGGGGGCATACATGTGCACACATATTCCCCTCCACCATGACTTCATTACATAACTTTAGTATGACATACTTTTGTATTTTTACTTAAGTGCTGAACTAACGACTATCAGGCATTGCAGGAAATAAACTATTTTTATTTACAAACGTGTGAGTTGTATAAGGAAAACAAGCAAAAAATAAGATGTGAGGGCTGCACTCGCTACAACAATTGCAAACCAATTAAATTCCAAAATAAAACGAAGCACTTCATCATTTGGGCTTCGGATCAGACTTGGATTTTTCGGCAGCTTTCTGAGCAGCCTTAGCTTCCTTTTCAGCTTCGGTCATAACGTGTTTCAACTTTTTCTTCCTTGTAGCCGAAGTACTAGAATCAGTTGGTTTTTTCCCAGGAGATGGAACGCTGGAATCAAGAGAAGACTTTTTAACAAGCTCTTCTGCAATAGATCTAGTTGAAAGCTTAACGACTAACCTTGATCCTGGGTCCACCACTGCAAGAGGCTTAAGGCTTTCGGGGTCCAGGTCTTCAACTTTTAGCTACAAACGTTTATCTTGTTCGGCTTTCATTTCAGCCAAAGTGATGTCATCAATGCTTTTTGAATCCCCGACTATAGCCACATCAGGGTCTTCCTCATGCCCCTCGCTACCGCCATCATCTTTCAAGGCGTCTATCATCTCGTCATCATGAGGAGCATCAACCTTATCCTTTTCTCCTTCAGCCTTCTTTGCGGATTTTGCTCCGGCGGTGGTTCCCTGAGGCACGTCTGTCTTCTCGGACGGTTCAACACCTACAGAATGAGAAGCAACAGTTATCAACTCGAGAGAAAATAAAGGGTCCTTCATTGATTGCCCGATTATGTGATGAAAATTGGAGATGGCTTTGACGAATTAGGGTGAAAAGGTAGAAATACCTTCCAATGATTTCTCAGCTGGAGTGACTGCCATCTCTGACGCCGTCTCGGGTATGGGGGATAAAAGAGATGCCTGAGGGATCTCCGGGTTTTCTGGGTCGTATCCCTCAACTTCAGAAGTTTCAGCGGCAGTAGAAGAAGAACCAGCCTCAGAGATATACTTTTGTTTGGCCATCCTCTTTTCCTCCTCCATAGCAGCGGCGATGAGGCGACGCCCCTCAGCCAGACGTGCCGGCTCATCATCTCTTAGATATTTTTCCATGAGCTTCTCTTCATCGACGGAATCTACCTTGAGTTCCTCTTTCTCCCATTCAATAATTTGGCTCCACACGTGAACCAAGGTAGTAGGATAATCTTCAATCCAAGAGATGTTTCGGCGATGAATTATATGTGCAAAAAATTTGATCAGTAATTCGCCGAAACCATGCACATCCTCCTGGACCTCTGACAGTTGCTTGCGGGTATCTTCGGCGGATTTAATAACACTTTCAACATTACCCTCCGCTAGGGCAACCCTATTCTCGGCCTCCATCAACTTGGAAGCCAAGTCAGCGTTACGCTTTTCCAATTCAGTGTTCTTCCTCGCTAACTCGGCCTTTTCTCGCTCAAGAGCAGTGCAAGCAAGATGCATTTTGGCGTTATCCGACTTAGCATCTTCTGCTTGCTTTTTCAGCTCCAAGCGCTCTTGACTATGAAACTCGAGCAAATTATGATAATGTTTTTGTAGCTCTTCAACTTGCTGCTTGAAGTTGGTGGCATCCCGTTGAGCGATGACCAGTTGGGCCTGTGTATCCTCAAGGTCTTTTCCCAAAAAATTTAAAGCTTTTGCGTCAGCTTCTACAGGCTTTTTCACCGAGTTAGTATCTGTGATTAGAGTTCGGATGATTCCGGAAAGGTTACGTGAATACTTGAACATCTCCGAATATTGTTTTTCGACTGCATCAATTTTTCTTTGGCCTCGTCTTCCCACCTCGAGGAAATAGGCTCGAGAGCCGGTAAGAAAGTCAGATTTTCAAAGTAGTGGTCGGGGAACTGCTTCTCCAGATATGCCCGCTTAACTTTAGCTTCAGCATCCAATGGTGGAGGTGTGCAGTATGCTAACTCAGTATCCTTATGTTTAGTGGGCACGATGGCCTCCTCACCCTTCCTAGGCCGCTTATCAGAAACCTTGTGCTTTCTTCGTGAGTCAGTATCTTTCAGCAGGCTCCTTTCCCTACCGCGTTTGTCTTGAGGAGAAGTTTGATCTTTTGGCTGCGATGTGTCTTCTCCTCGACGACCCTGGTAGCTTTGGTATCATTCTGGGTCCGACTGAACAGGGGAGCGAGAGCGCGAGGTTCGCGACTGATAAGAATCATGAGGCCTTCTATCCTCTCTACCCCGGCTTTCGCGACGATCATGCTCAACATCGGAAGGGGGTCTAGTCATGCTGCGATGAATTTTCCTGATGTCATAATGAGGGCGAGACATTGTACCTGCGCAACAATGCAAGTGGAATTCAACATCAGTATTCTCATGAGAAGTAGGTGCTGTGAAGTGTGGTGCAATTGTGTTAAGTGCATCTTAAGTGGCGTTCCCCCCGACAAACCCAAGTCCGAAGCCAAGCCAGCGTGAGTGGGCTTTTTGGCCTTAACAGGAGTAGTCTCCTCTGAAGAAGTAAAAACTAAAGGATTTGGGCCAAAATCCTCGGAAGTATAGATAGTTTAAGGTGGGGGAGATCTCCTAAGCCCTAAAATGTAGGATCATCAGTAGTAGGGGCATCTCCTTGGGAAGCGTCTGTTGGCATTTCTTTAGGAGATAGTGATTTCTCAGGAGAAATAGCATCCCCAGGGACGATGTACCCTTCTCGGTGCTTTTCGGCTATGTTGGCCAGCTCATCGTCTTGAGTTGAAGATGGAGAAGGTGAAGTCCGAAGAGGTATACTTGGGCTTTTCGACCCTCGGCCATTTCAGGAATTATGTCCACTGGGGGGATGTACACATATGGACCTAAGTCATGACCTATGCTACGGGTAATGGACAATAACCCATGATGATGAAGATATTCATCCTTAAAGACTTCATCGATGGTCAGAAATTTTTGGTCGCCATTGAGGAGGCGATGCATCCGATCAAAGTATACTTGACCCGATATTTGTTTTGGATTATCAACTGCAAACAAAAAGAAAACGGATCAATGTGTTGGCGTGAACATTCAAAGTTGAGATCTAGAAAACCAATGCTTTACTTGATTTTGTCCATCTCCTAGCACATCCCGGCTGTTGCCTTATATAAAACCATTCTAGCTTGGAATCGCCGGCCTTGCTACTGAACGACGCTGAAATAATTTTCCTTTTCGGGACTGATTCGAAGTAAGAGAAGGAAGGAGTTTCTTGAGTCCGATGCTTGAAATTATAAAAAAAGTGAACGTCATCGAAAGTGAGCTCTGTACCTAAAATCTCTCGATATGCTGTATATAAGGTATATAAGTAAGCATAGGAGTTGGGATGTAGCTGCATGGGGGCAATCCGCAACTGTATTAGAAAGTCGACAACAAAAGGCGAAAGCGGTGGAATAGCCCCGACCATGCACATCAATCGTGTAATTGCCATAAATCCTTCTGGGGGATTGTGAGGACGGTCAGTTTTCGATGGCACCAGGGTATCCCTTTTTAGTATCCCGTGCTTTAAACATATGCGGACAAGTCTATCATCGTCGATCGTTGATTCAACCGAGTTTATGAGCGATTCCAAGATAATGGCAGACTCAAATTCGTCAGGAGCTCTATAATCTCCAATCCCTCCTTCCTACTCATAGCCCAGAGAAACTTCGCTATCAGAAGGCGTTTCATTGTTATGCGCTCCTACTTCATAATCTGGGCCCCCGTCGTCCCATTCAGGGTCTGAAGAAGAAGATATGTCATCAATGGTAACTCTCTCAGAAGTTTCCGCAACTTCCATCTTCTTTGCCAATCTAGATGAACGTCTTTCGGCCATGATCACTAGACTATCGAAGTAACAATAGCAAGAATTAGAGTAAAGTTGCCCATGTCTCCCGTGTGTGTACGTGAACTAAAGTGTGTGCTACGTGTAACAAAAATACAGAGCGAATACATGAAAGCATAATGTAAAGGTTCAAGGAAGCAGTAATGTTCAGAACAATTCTTGATATTTGTCATGTTCGAAAGGCGTTATCTGTAAGTGTATGTGTACGTGATACTATAGTACACAAAGGATCGTGTAATATGGCAAACAATATTCAAGTACAAAGTAATAGATAATCACAGAACTGTATAATAGTAAATGTAGTAAAAAGGAAAAATCACACCAAGAAACAAATAGTAAGTACTTTTACGTATGCACTAAAAACATGTTGCAGAGAAGCTTTATATTCAGGGGAGATAAATATACGCAAGCATACATTCAGGGGGAGAAAATAAATAACTCTACATGATTACAAGAGGTTGTCATCAATCAAAAAAGGGGGAGAATGTTAGATCACATGTTTTTGATTCATGACAAGGAAGAAGAGAAGATCAAACGAAAGGTGATATAGGTTATGATTATCTATTTAATTGTGTCTTAGAGGTGTTATATATTGTTAAAATCTATCCTCAAATATATAGCATACACAAATGCACTTACAAAAAGACACTTCGCGAAAAGACACTTCGCGAAAAGATACTTCGTGAAAAGACACTTCGCGAAAAGAAACTTCGTGAAAAGACACTTCGCGAAAAGACACTTCGTCACTTCGTGAAAAGACACTTCGCGAAAAGACACTTCGCGAAAAGACACTTCATGAAAAGACATTTTGCGAAAAGACACTTCATCACTTCGCGAAAAGGAACTTCGCGAAAAGATATCGCGAAAGGACACTTCACGAAAAGACACCTCATCACTTCGCGAAAAGACACTTTGAAAAGACAATTCACGAAAAGACACTTCACGAAAAGACACTTCACGAAGAGACACTTCATAATTCCAACGGTCATATTTTACAACGGTCATATTTTACAAAGGCCATATTTTCTAACTGTCATATTTTCTAACGGTCATATTTCCAACGGTCATATTTTACGACGACCATATTTTCTAAAAGGCATCATATTTCATGAAGAGATTTCTTTTCATTTTTAAAAGGAAATGGGTGCATCTCTTTGATAAAACTCTTCATGGAAGTTGACGACTCTTCAATGATTATATATACATCAAAGCATTTTTTTTTACATCACAAAATCTTCTCATATTTTCTGATCTTAAATTATATACATTCTTGCATACTAAAAAGCTCTCCATTATTCAAATTACTTGTTGAATCGTTGAAATTATTTCATATCTCTTGAATCAATAAGTAATATACTTCCTTCAATCTTCACATACACGTTGCATACTTGAGGATAAGATTATAGGAAGGGTGTACTACAAGTGACTAGTCCGTGTATTGAAGACACAATATATAATCAATCATCAACTACTTTGTATTGAAATTCCGGTAAGCCTGTAGCCATTCAAATCAGGTGGGTAAGCTTGTGGCCCGTGAAATCAAGTGGTTAAGCTTGTGGCCCGTGAAATCAAGTGGGTAAGCTTGTAGCCCGTGAAATCAAGTGGTGTATTGTGAACCTGTTCCTCCGGGTGAAGCGAGGTTGTTGATTAGTGAAAATCCAGAGAGAGGTCTGGGACTAGACGTAGGACGTTGCTCCGAACCAGTATAAAAAGCCCTGGTGTTATTACTTTACTGTTTTTTATTTGTGATATATTTCACTAAACTCATATTTATTTGCATAACTATTGTAAATATACAAGTTAGTTTATCACATACATTCCGCATATCCATATTACACGATCTGAGTGTACTATTACCTGACAAGTACACGCACACACTTTCAATTGGTATCAGAGCCTGGTGTTCTAGAGATCGTAACAACATCCTAGAACAAATGGCTATAAAGAAATCTAGTCAGGGAATTATAAAATGGAAGAGCAACAAAGCAGAATCAGGAGAGCAAGGAAACAAGTGTCTCATGGCTAAAGTCAAATCACAATCAGGAAACAAATGGTAAGTACTTTTACGTATGCACTAACAACATGTTGCATAGAAGCTTTATATTCAGGTGAGATAAATATATGCAAGCATACATTCAGGGGGAGAAAATAAATAACTCTACAAGATTGCAAGTGGTTGTCATCAATCAAAAAAGGGGGAGAATGTTAGATCACAGGTTTTTGATTCATGACAAGGAAGAAGAGAAGATCAAAGGAAAGGTGATATAGGTTATGATTATCTATTTAATTGTGTCTTAGAGGTGTTATATTTTGTTAAAATCTATCCTCAAATATATAGCATACACAAATGCACTTACAAAAAGACACTTCGCGAAAAGACACTTCGTGAAAAGACACTTCGCGAAAAGACACTTCGTCACTTCGTGAAAAGACACTTCACGAAAAGACACTTCGCGAAAAGACAATTCATGAAAAGACATTTCGCAAAAAGACACTTCATCACTTCGCGAAAAGGAACTTCGCGAAAAGATACTTCGCGAAAGGACACTTCACGAAAAGACACTTCATCACTTCGCGAAAAGACACTTCGAAAAGACAAATCATGAAAAGGCACTTCACAAAAAGACACTTCACGAAGAGACACTTCATATTTCTAGCGGTCACATTTTACAACGGTCATATTTTACAAAGGCCATATTTTCTAACTGTCATATTTTTCTAACGGTCATATTTCCAACGGTCATATTTTACAACGACCATATTTTCTAAAAGGCATCATATTTCGTGAAGAGATTCCTTTTCATTTTTAAAAGGAAATGGGTGCATCTCTTTGATAAAACTCTTCATGGAAGTTGACGAATCTTCAACGATTATATATACATCAAAGCATTTTTTTCACATCACAAAATCTTCTCATATTTTCTGATCTTAAATTCTATACATTCTTGCATACTAAAAAGCTCTCCATTATTCAAATTACTTGCTGAATCGTTGAAATTATTTCATATCTCTTGATTCAATAAGTAATATACTTCCTTCAATCTTCACATACATGTTGTATACTTGAGGATAAGATTATAGGAAGGGTGTACTACAAGTGACTAGTCTGTGTATTGAAGACACAATACATAGTCAATCATCAACTACTTTGTATTGAAATTCCGGTAAGCCTGTAGCCATTCAAATCAGGTGGGTAAGCTTGTGGTCCATGAAATCAAGTGGGTAAGCTTGTGGCCCGTGAAATCAAGTGAGTAAGCTTATAGCCCGTGAAATCAAGTGGTGTATTGTGAACCTGTTCCTCCGGGTGAAGCGAGGTTGTTGATTAGTGAAAATCCAGAGAGAGGTATGGGACTGGACGTAGGACGGTGCTCCGAACCAGTTTAAAAACCCCTGGTGTTGTTACTTTACTGCTTTTTATTTGTGATATATTTCACTAACTCATATTTATTTGCATAACTATTGTAAATATACATGTTAGTTTATCACATACATTCCACATATCCATATTACACGATCCTAGTGTACTATTACCTGACAAGTACATGCACGCACTTACATTATCCGAACTATTCGTCAAGTCAAAGGCTATGTCAAGCATTTATTAAGATGGTTGAAAAAATTCTTGCATATTAAATTAGGCTGTTTCGGTTCGGTTCGGATGTCTGTATTGGGATCGGATCGGAGGGCAAAGTCATGTTTCGATCGGAAGAGGAAGTCCTACCCAGTGAGTTAAACCGGATTGGCTCGGATGTAGGCTTTCGGAGCGGATCGGATCAGCTTGACCCTTATTACCATCCGATCCGAACAGGTGAGTTTTGTTTTCCCTTTATTTTTGCCTTTTTCTACTCCGACCTGATCCGGTCTTGTAAACACCATCTGATCCAGTTAAGTGGGTTTTGTTTCCTCTTTTTTGCTTTTTCTTTTGCTCCAACCCGATCCGGTCATGTGAACACCTCTCCTTTTCTTTCACTCCAATGTTTCTTCATCCGAACCGATCCCAGCTTCTCTCTTCTCCTACATCTCCTTCATTCTCCATCTCGCTAAACCAACGCTAAACCCGATTCAATTTCACAAAACCCAATCGAAGCCAAGCACTTACATGCTCAAGCATACCATAGAACCCTAATTATCTCTCTCCACGCTTCGAAGTGGTGATAGAGCCACCAACGACGACGACGAGAAGAGAGGAGGCCAAGGCGTTCAAATCAGACAAACGCCATGATCGAATCATCCAGTTTTACCACAAACTTAAATCGAAATCGGTTACGGTAAAGTAATCAAAGCTTTTGACCTACTGAGTTATTGAATTTAAGGAAGAACGAAATAATTTTAGAGTTTTTTTGAAGCTTTGGGGTTTTGATGCTAAGTTGCTTGGGCCAGAATAAATAAAAAAGGAGAAGAGGAAGAAAGTAGGAGGCGGATTTATATAAAAAACTTGGGTGACCACTCGTATTCCTAGCCTACTTCACTCCATTCGAACCGGGAGTCGAGCACATGAAGGAACTCGGGCTTGTTAGCCTATGGCGTAGCAGTATTGAAAGGCCCATCCGAGTGTGCTATTAAAGGAAACCAGTTCGGATCAGGATCCAAACCGTAGGGGATCATATGCACAGATTTGTCACACAGGGAGAATTCTAAGAAAAAAAAAGAGAAGAAAAAGTTCACCTTGGAGAACCAATAGACATCAAAAGGAGCTCTCGAAGTCGTTTGAAAATGAAGAAAGTGATTCATATGGATTGTGGATATATGTAAGCAGCGAAAGCCACGACTTTATGAAGTGACACAACACTACAAGTAAATGGAGGCGATCATTCAATGATTCTAGTTCAAAGGATATTTTGTAAATTGCTTCGAAGCACACTTTATCTTAAATAAGAGTGTACTTCGAGGGGGCAAAATGTTAGCCTACTTTGTGAACTAGGCTACATAAAGAGAAAATAGTGAGAAAGACAACCAAATCAAAGGACAGTAGGTGGCCTTATCGTATCGGTTCGGATCGGTGATACGTCAGCAGCCCTAGAAGATAACGAGTGGCCTCATCGGTTCGGTTCGGTTCGGCAGTATTGAACGGCTTCATCGGATCGGATCGAAAGAATATGGCAGCGACATCATACAAAAAATGGCCTCATCGGATCGGATCAGAGGAGTACGCAAGCAACATCAAGGGATAGCAAGCTTCCTCACCGGATCGGATCGAAGGCCCCGATCCGAACCCCTTTTTCCCCTTGCGTCTGTAACTGTTGCTGCGCATATCTCCTGAAGACTCGGACTAGGCCTGACCATTTCTCCCACGATCTCCCACTAAATCAATGCGCTGTCACCAACTTGAATCCTCCGAACCCGACTCTCAAGGGAAGGGTGCCACGAGATTTCGAACTGAAGCCACTTCGAAGAGATTTTTCACCTATAAATACACCATCTAGAGGCATTTGAAAGGATTTTTGGCAAATTCTCAGTCCATATTTCCTCCATAGCCGAATTCTACAATCATATTCAGATCAAAATCATCTCTTAAAGTTCATTTTTGAGAGATTTGAGTGAGTTTATGCATTGTAATTGTGAAGCTGAGTGAGAATCATTGCTGTATTTGTATTCAAATCATCAATTAAAAGAAAACAAAGTGGACGTAGGCTCGTTAACGCCGAACCACTATAAATTGCGTGTTCTTTATTGCTTTTTGATTATATTTCATTGAATTCATATCTAATTTGGGTGTTAGAGCCAATTTTTGGTCTAACAGGTATACTTGCTAAAACCAAAATCTAAAACCTACAACACTTTGATATAGCTCATTACCGAGATTGAAAACTCATCCGGTCATCAGGTAAAGAATTTTCAAACTGATGGTAGAAAATAATTTTTACCACTTAAGCAATTTTCTCATAGAAAAGTCATAGTACATAGAACAACTTATCCATACACTTCTGAGCAAAACAGTGTAATTGAAAGGAAACATAGGCATATACTGAAAACTGGGTTAACACTTCTTGCACAAGCCTCTATGCCACTAAAGTTCTAGCAAGAGGCATTTACCATAGTTGTACACCTAATTAATTTGTTACCCACCAAGGTGCTCAAGTTCAAATGTCCATAGGAGGTATTTTTTAACATTAAACCATACTATAAACATCTAAGAGTGTTTGGATGTCAATGTTTTCCCTACATGGGGTCATTTAACATATATTACAATTTAGATCAACTTCTTGTGCCTTCTTGGGTTACTATAACAATCAGAAAGGGTATAAGTGCCTAGGTAGTAAAGGAAAATAAATATTACTAGACATGTGATATTTAATGGAAGGGTGTTCCCATTTAGAAAAACCTCAATTAAAACAACAAGTGAAGTTCAGTATCCAAGGCAGTTTAGTTTAGATATACCTAACGAAGTGATACTGGGAGTGCCATCCAAACAAGGAAAATCAGGTGACAAAGATGACTATCAACCCTCTACGCCTACAAGTGGACTAGATCAAGAGCAATAAAGTTCAATAGTTAGTATCAACAGCAGTGTGTCATCCAAAGAAGATCATGATAACATGCATCAAGATCAAACATCATAGTCTATCAACATCACAACAAATGAAAATGACAAAGACACTATTACTAGTGGCAGTATAAGCAGACATCTAATGCTAGCAAGAGAAAAATGTGGGATTTTCAAACAGGAGGCATACATCGGTGATGTGATGCAAAGTAAACGAACATCATTTCAGGAAGCCAACCACTGCAATAAGTGGAGGACTGCTATAAAAAAGGGTACAATGATCTAATCAAAAATTAAAAATGGACACTTGTAAACTTACCTATAAAAAAAATTAATTGGATGCAAAGGGACCTTTAGACTTAAAAAGAATCTAGGTGGCTCAATTTATAAGTATAAGGCCAGGTTGGTTGCAAAAGGGTATTCACAATGGTGTGGTTTTGATTTCTTAGAAACGTGCTCACCTATTGTGAAACCATCCACAATCAGATCAATATTGACAATTGCCTTATACAAAAATTGGTACATTAGGCAACTTGACGTTACTTATACTTTTTTGAATGGTGAATTATAGGAAGAAGTGTTTATGGAAAGCTCGTTGGCTTCATTCAGAAGAGAAAATAAATACTTATGTGCAGGCTCAATAAAGTCATTTATGGACTAAAGCAAGCACCAATAGTATGGTTTGACAAGCTAGAATCAACACTTGTTAAACATGGATACAATTATATCAAATATGATAACTCAGTATCTACAAAATTTACTGATAACCTACATATTAATTTATGTTTATGACTTTATTATCACAGGTAGCAGCAAATTAGAAATTGAAAGCATAACAAAAATGCTGGACCATGAATTATCAATTTAAGATCTTGGAGGACCGAATTATTTCCTAGGCATTGAGGTAAAAAGACCAGTAACTTCAGAAATGCATCTCATTCAGAAGAAATATATTGTTGAAATCTTGTCAAGAGCCAGAATGAATGAAGCAATAGTTTACCGTCACCAATGATTATTTGCTTACATCTATCAAAGGACAAGGGTAAGCTATATCAAATGACAAGCAATGCAGAAGCATTGTAGGAGCGCTATAGTATGTCACAATCAGAAGACCAGACACTGCTTACAGTCTCAACGAAGTAAGTTAATACATGCAAAAACCAACGAGTGAACAGTAGAAAGCTGTTAAAGAATACTCATATACTTAATTAGAACTATAAACCAGCGATTGATTCTCAAGACCAGCAAAAACATCAACATCAATGCATATGCAGACTAGGGAACTAATCAGGATGATTGAAAATCCACTACAGGTTAATGTGTGTTTCTTGGAAAAAAACTAGTGTCATGGTGTGCAAAAAAGCATGGTATTGTATCTAGATCAAGCAGAAAGGATGAATTTAGAAGTGTACCAAGAACAACTATTGAGATTATATGGATAGAATCACTCCAAGTGAAGTAAAAATCAAATCTGACAAAAAAGCCACTATATGGTGTGATAATGTGAGTGCAATTTCATTCATTGTTAATGCTGTACTACACTTAAAAAGCAAACATAAAGAACTGGATTTGTACTTTATCATAGAGTGAGACATAGAGAGTAATACAAGGAAAGCTAAAACTAGGGTACATACCATACACCAACCAAATAGCTGACATACTTACGAAGCTGCTATCAAGAACAAACTATTTTAGATTAATGCACGAAATGAACATTAATGAAATAGAAACAAAACTCATATCTCAAGCAGCAATCTACTTTCCTGAATAAATACAGAGTGCTCTTCAAATCTCTTTGAATGTTCTCGAGAAGGCGCAATCATGTGTGTCGTGACAAACTCAAGTAATTTCAGCACATATCCGCAATTTGGGAGAAAATCGCCTCAATCTTATCGCCATTATTTTTCTTCGAATCAAACCCTAACCTTAGTTGGGTTTGTGGGGGGTGTTAGAGAAATATAAACAATATGTATGTATCGTATCCATTATAAACTTGCGGTTATTACATAGTGGACAGGTTACTTTGTAAGCCCTATAAAGCTTGTATATAATGTCCTATGTACAATCTGGAGAACGTATCATTCTATTTTACAAGTTTTTTTATAGTAATAATATCTTCAATCTCTCCCGTGCTTCTTTTCACCGTATTATAAAAATTGTACTTTTCATCAAAATTCAACAAAGAGGTATGATTATATATGTCATCCAAAGGTGGAGTAATATACACTAATACATATATTGGTAAGCACTTTTATTTAAAATAATTTACCAAAGGGCATCTTTGTTGAAATGTTCTAAAATTTTAAAAAAAGTTATTATTACGGGTAATGGAAAATACATATGAATCTTCGAAGATGATTTACGTAATTTTCAAATTATGTTACTTAGCATGATTATGCTCTTATATGAGGTTTCAATCCAAAAATATGTCAATGAAAGTATTCTTAAAGTTTTCTAAATCATTGAACACAGTACTTGTTTATAAGAATGGAAATCTAAGAATGTCTTTTAGAAACGTTTTTGGGACCACCTTGGCCTATTCAAATTACTGAAACTCTAATTAGATAAATCTATTATTAATTAAAGGAATATTTATTCGTGAATCATGGCCAAAAGGTCCCTTATATAAGATATGTACTTCTATAATGAGATTTTCTCAGAAACCCTTCTTAGTAGGAACACTAAGAAGTAGTATCTCTAATAAATAATCCGATATCCTTTTTTTAATTCATTGACTCGAAATCTTAACCAATACAAACTTTTTATATAAGAAGAAGTTGTCCTTAAAAAACACTCCCTATTTTACTAAAATACTTTAAGAAGAAGTTCTTTCTCAAAAACCTTTTTCGTCCAAAGAAAAATTCCATATCCTAAAAGTTAAAGCTTTAACTGAATTTGCTTTAAGGAAACGGAGTTTTGGACAAGTTTTTCAAGAACTTTTTTGGTTTAGTGGGCAAAGAGTCATATTGTGCTTGTTGAAACTATAATAATTAGCTATCTTATGGAGTATAAATAGTGGGTGGCCCTCGGTCTAAGGCATATTGTGCTTGTTGAAACTTTTGACCTGATGAGGTTAATAAAGATTTCTTAAAAAAATGCATGCCATCAATATAGTTGATGTACACCTTGAATTAGATGTTACGAGGATGACCAACATTTTAGAAGAATTGCATACAAGTCGGTAGAGTGCCTAAACCCCTTGTAAGGAGTCTAAATCACTAGTAAGGCCAACAAGTAAAAGTCCAAACTATCGTGCTAGGGGTGTAAATATTATTAAGAGGTCCCAAATCCTATGAGGGGTGGGAAGAGGAAAGCCTAAATTACAGGAAAGAGACAAAGGGGGCCCAAAGTTCTAAAGAGTGAAAACAACCAAATGAACGAGTAAGTCCATAGTCCTAGAGGGAGTCCAAAGCCTAAAGAGGGGAAATAAAAGAAAGGAATAATAAGGTCCAAATCTCAAACAATAAGTAAAGGAAATCAATTAAACTTTCCTTATAAAATAGGTAAGAAGGGACGAAGAAGCCGAAGGTCTAAAGAAAGGGAAAAAGGAATTAACCAAAGCCAAAATCATTACATGTTGTGATAACAAAATGGTCCATCAATGTATATCATTTTACCCATTGTGGTAAATCACAGGTGAAATCAAAATCATTATCTATTGTGGTAATAAAGAAGTCAACTGAGTCAGTTAAACTCTAAAAGAAAGAATGGATCAGAATAGTCTTCTAGAGGAAGAACAATCGAACACGTGTAATTTTTCTCCTAACAAAAGATAAAGCAATCTTTAGATGAAAAGTTAGTAACAATTTATCTCTTATGGTTTATAATTAAACCTCTAATGAAGATTATTCTATTCATGTTATTATTAGATAATTTTCAAGAATTATTATTGCAAGATAATTTTCTAGTCTTATCTTTAAGGAGTTATTACTATTGATGGTTTTCTTGTCTCTTATTCATATTATTACAATATGGTATTTTATACATATTATTGAATCAAGGTTTTCAAATCTTCTATTCAAGAAATTATTTCCTTATGGTTTCCTGGTTTTTAATCAAGAATTTGGTATTGTTGATGTATTTCTAGCTGTATATTCATTCCATTGCCAGAAAAGTTTCTGATCTCTCTCCTATTACAATTATAAGATAGTTATCAAATTTTTTTTGTTTATGAAATCATTATTATCAAGTAATTTTTTGGTTTTATATGACTAACACATTCTCTTTTTCATTTTCGTTTTAATAAAGTGGAAATGCATTAAGAATCAAATAGTGCATTTTATATTTGTATTTTTACAAAATAAAGTGAAATAAAAAATTATAATTATACTAATATGATTGCTTACTCTATAGTTAGTCCTCTTTATATCTATATAAATGAAATAAAGATAAAATTGTCAAAAGTAATATAGAGTTTTCCACTTCTTAACACAAAAATGGAATTTCATGTTCTAAAAAGGATTGGTGGATTTTTCGAAGGGACGGAAATTTATGGAATATGCTAGAATTGTGCCTAGGAGGAACGACGTAATTATCAGGGTTGTACGCTACCACTAAGATAATAGCCCTTCGCGCAGGCCTCCCAATTCGAGGCTTGCAATGCCAAAAGCAAGAGAAACTCCCTCCAATGATCGTGCCATCAAATAATTTTTGACAAGTTCTAACATGATCAAATTTATAAGTAAGCATCTCTTGCAAAATATGAGCAACACCAAACCCTTATAGAGCACAAACTTTCATTTCCCTATCATTGCCCCTCTTACTTAACCCTTCCCCTAAGAGGTTGTTGAGCATTGACTATGTAATGCCCACTCAAACGTCCATTAATTTTATCAACAACTTGATGAATTAATTTTAGGATATAAGATTCATTAATAAAATCGAAGTCAATGGAGGTTCTTTTATGAAAAATTTAGGGCTTAGAATTCAAAGACGTAGGTATCCAATAAAAAAGCTAACTTGTCATATAACAATCATATTAAATGATAAGTCAAAATTATCTTTTGATGGATTCAATTTTTACATTCATATTTAGAAAAAAATTGACTTAAATGTAATATAATAAAAAACAACCAAAATCAATTTACTTTTGGTTCGCATAATCAATTTTTTCCGTTAGTCTACAAAATCCATTTCGACCAATGACTATACCAAGTTCAATAACTTTGCATTCGCAATCCCCATTATGATTTTTTTCCCTTAGAGGGAAAAGGTCTTCACTTTTGGGTCAGTTGCGGTGAGGAGGGATTTGAACCCTTGACACCTCCCTAAATTTGTCTCATATCGTTGCATCCATTATAACTTAATACCCAACATAATCATGAAACGGTACTTAAAATTAAAAAAATTTCATCCAGGAAATTGTTTGGAAATACCATAATAAAAGGAACATAAAAATTTACCACTAGGCTTTAACCAAACAGGATCATCCAGTTCAATTAGAACCTATCACTAAAATAACCTTTGAAGGGGATAAGGCTAAGAGGAGTGAAAAGACTTTTCCATGAGATGGGAAATGAAAACTATTGGATTCATACATCTCAATTGGAAAAGAATCAATCGAAAAAGAAAGAATCTAAATTGATCGATATATTTTTTTCAAAACAAAAAAAAAGTAAAGATAAAACATAAATAATGAATCAACTAAACCCAATGGAGGGCTTGATCAACTTTGATTATTTCATTGTCAGTTGATTCTTTTCCGACCTAGAGGTATGGATACATGGATCTCTTCATCGATATTGTTTTTTGATTGGAATACCTAAAGTTAACTATGAGGTATTTGACTATCTTGAAACTTACTTCAAGAAATAGTTCTTACGTATTTGTTACCTGACGTAACAAAATCAAGTTAGCAAGGATAATAATATCATTTCTGGTTTGTATAGATTTGTATGATCACAGAATAATAAAATAGTACGTAAAGAAAAGAGGGAGTATGAAATAACCATAGTTGATGCATTATATGGTCACCAAGTGGTTGATATTATACCTTCGGAGCTAAAATTAGAGGGTGAATCTATAAAGATTTCCCACTTTATGAAGACTCTTATCTTGATACCCGTCAGGATAGTTGGAAATAGGAAAAATTAAAGAAATGAATGCTTCTTTAGATTGAAAAACCTATTGTAACTTTTACATTTCAACTATGAACGATGGATCCGCACATTGAGAAATCTAAAAAATAGTAGATTTGAAAACGTTACATGAAATGAAATGACATGGAATTTTTAAAGGAACATCATCACAAGATGAATTTTTCTACTTCCATTTGGGAAATTATTACTATCAGTTGATTCTCTAAGACTTTGTTGGAGTAAAATAATAGCCAGATAAATTTCAAGTCTCTTTAGGTAAATTTATAACTTTTGAAAGTTATCTTATCATACATTTGAAAGATTATATAAATAAATAAAAATGAAGACAAACTAATTCATAATCTTATCAAAATCTAGGAGGACTTGCCTAAAATAAACTTCATGATTTACTTTTTGTTTTAATGGAAAACATGGTTAGAGAAAGGAACTTCCAAAGAATTACAAAAGCGAGAAAATTCATGGTTTTACACTTAAGTATAAAAGTCTTCTTTCATACAAGGAGGGGGCAGATATTATTCAAAAATATGTAAAAGGATGCAAGCATGTTAGTAATGAAATTATAATGTTATTGCTAATATATAAACCTGATGTCAAGTATGTAAAAGCTGCTTTAAAGAAAGATGTCAAACTTATCCACAAACAAACAATGCCTAAATTAATTATAGGAAGGTATGTCAGATATATGATATAGAAGCGATATCAAATGTATAACAATAAAAATGACATCAAATAGTTAGAAGAGCATCATTACATAATATCAAGCTTTATCACTAAGGAATTACTACATATCAAATTGTATGTAGGGTGGATGATGTCGAACTTCGATTGGCAACATTGAACAGGGCTGCGAATTTGTATGAATGCCCTTGTCCATCCGTGTTCGTGGTCAAAAAAGGTTCTTTCGAGATCGTTTGATTTTCATTTAGGACACGAGTTAGGGCAACAAAATTTGTTTGAGAAAAAACCTGGTTGGTCCGTATTCATTCAAATTCATCCAAATTTCTTATGATCTGATATATCCACTATGTTCTTTAACATATTTATGAATGTTGTTAAATTTAATTCGTTGACTAAAAATTCAAAAAATACTTGTACATTAGTACATAATTATAAACATAATGTAATTGATAGAAATATTGTTAAGAAAACGTAAAATTCAATGTAAAAAGTAATAACTGTCCAAATCTAATTGAGTCTATTATCGAAAAACATCCGTCCATGTTTGTCTGCTTTTATTTAGGACACAAATTAGGATAACAAAATTTGTTTGGACATAATTCTTGTTTGGTTCATGTCCAATCTAATTTTATTAAGGACAGAAACAGAACACGGCTCCGTTTGGTCTGGTTCAATCGACTTACACCCCTGCATAAGAAGATGCATATCATCGAGGTAACGATGATGTCGAATACTAACATACGGTTGACTCTTAACATAATAAGAGGCATCATATATTATCAACGTCAGACTTCAACATTACAACATTTCATCAATGTAATATCAGATGTCACACTTCATCAAGGTAACAAGAATATCAAATAGCTGTAGTATGACATTGATATCGTAAATTTGTAGCATGATCAAAGATGATACATGTCACCGGTACAGTGAAATAAAAGTGTCAAATGCTAACGAATATGAAGGATTTCTAATGAATGCAATAGTAGGAGAAAACTGTAAATTATCAGTATAAACAAGAGGTTGTCAAACTTCTAAATATGAAGGAGGATGTCGAAGATTACCAATAGAAAGTTGGTGTAAGAACCTAGTTTTTCAACCCTCAGATTACCAATAGACACTAATTATCCACGGTATTCATGTGTTGAACATCTAAGTGCTGAAAAACCAAATAATTAGGAGTTAAAAAAATAAGATAGAATAGAATCTCATAATTGCAGCCGATAATATGTAACAAAACTTTGCAAAAGAATTGAATTCTTTTAAAACATCACAGTACATTACTAACCAATTAGTACTAATCTAGATAGTTATAATAACTTGTTCAAACTAACACGGACAACTCCAACACAAATGAGAAAAATTAGAATCTACAAAAATATGTCTTGAACTCGAACTTCCCCCTAAGTTCCGAACACGTAAGCTAACATGACAGAAATTCTCTGTTTGACCCGAGCATTATCGTGAAATAACGCTAAGGTAAGTATAGAAAAACAGCATAAGAAAACTTTAGTAACAAGCAACTTATTTGTCATATTTCAAAAATCCTTTGAAAAACTAGTATCTCATAAGACCATGCCGCATACAAACATAGAAAAGTTTTTACTCTATGATAACTAAAACACATTCATTAAGAATCCAATGATATTATAATAATGTCTAGAATACAAGTACTTAGAAAATAGCTATAATATTTGAATCTCACATTTTAGTAAAATTGGTTTACATCACCATAAAGTAATGTACTGGAGATTGGATACTATATTATGGCAAGGTAAGCAAATTCTTTCTGTGATGCACCCATAGGAAGTACATCAAAATTTGACAGAAACCTCTTATACCCCTGCGAACCAGAGCTGAACCACCTCTCGGACTTGACAATCTGGATTGCCTCATCCAGGACATCATACCATGATGACACTGTTTATGATGCCTGTGTGTAACATGGGATGATGACTATTAATGATGGCCTACCACATAGCCATGGAGAAAAACTCTATTTTTTTTGGTTGATGAGGCTAAAGGACACGTCTCTACCTTTTTTAACAGTTTCCACTTGGAACGTCGCATCATCATTTCCAACCCACTAATTAATTCCCATAAATTATAGCACTTGAGTTCATATGTCTCAAGGAATAGTATTTGGTATAAAAGGTTTTACTTCCTGCACTACTAATAGATGTAAAAACTAATGTACATGGATTAGAAATGCAATGTCAGACATTCATCCATGCAAGTTGTCCTAGTTTTAAACGAACCAAAAGCACTTATTTTATGACATCCAATTGGGAATTACCCCAAGGATTAGTAATAACTAATCATTGCAATACGAAGATTCCAAAACATAGGGACCACTAATATAATATATATCCTAGTAGAAAAATAGGGATGTTCAACAAACAGTCATTTCCATCCAGAAGGTGTGTGTTGTTAAACTACAGTCTTCAAGGTACCATTGATTTCATCAACTACAAAGACTTCTATATTCGCTGCTTCAGTCGGATTGAAATGGTTTTAGGATTGTTAATCTGATCCTGGTCATTTCAAAAATACTATCGGTAGTTTCTAGTAAACTCAGCCGAGTTCTTTAGAAAATAAACAAACAAGAATAACTAGGGAGTTCCCATCTAACCGCTAGTGGATAGATTTCATTATCCCTTATCCTTAGGGAACTAAATATGGTTTATATGCGTAATGAATCATTAACAGGATGACTATGTCGTGTAACTCAAGCACTTCCCCAAGATATTTCCAAACAAAGATTTTTTATATCCAGATACAGTCGGTTTTTTAGCTATAAAATAACACATAAAAAAATAACTAATTTATTTCCCATAATAATCACTAAGCCTCTTTTTAATTAATTTTTTTATTAATTAAATTTTAGATCTCTTATTCCAAAACATTCACATACTTAACCCTCCAATATACTTCAAAACCAATTAAAATGGTTTCTCATTTCTAATTCACCTTTTGAGGTTACTATAACCCATATCAATTTATTTAATATTTAAGACATTTGACTTTTAAGTTATCATTTGAGGAAATAATGACTTAATTTCCAAAATCAACTTATGATCTCAACAAATATAATCCCTTAGATAAAAAACGAAGTCACCCAAGTTAGGTATTTATTTACCTCTTTGATCTTAACTAAATATTGCCTTGATTTTTGAAATAATAGAAGTGTGCCATCTCAAGTTCTAAATGTCTAACTTACTTGGACTAAAATCCAATTGAAATTCATTCCAAAATACATTCTATAAACCCACTCTTCAACCAGATTTAAAATCTCCTTTTGCAAACTTGAAACATTTTATTATTTCCTTTGATTAATTTAATTATTTTATATAATAAGCTTATTAACTTTAAATCTAATTCAAAAATCCAATATTAAACTTAAAGCTTATTCTTAAGTTAAATTAGTTAACTTGAACCTTTCTAATTAGTAAATTAATTAACTATAACAACTATCTATTTTGAATACATTTAGTAAAATGATGCATTTAAATCCAAATCCATTAAATAAACTTCTTTGATAAATATCTTGATCATTTATCATTTCCCTTTTAAAATAACTAATTCAAAACACTTTCAAACGTGCAAGTTACTTCTTTAAAACATTCTTCTTAATTATCTTAAACATACATAATAATTGATGGTTTTTAACAATTATTAAATGCATTATATTACTTTAGAATATCTTTAATAAAATCAGTACTTAAATATATTTTAGATATTATATTTTAAATTGATAATAACTTGTAAACTTTCCAAAAGAATAGGTTACTAATTTCAAAATCAAAAGAGGCTAAGAGACCACAATGTTTTTTTATCTGGTTTGGTTTAACTTAATCAAGTTATACTAATAGCAAATGGTGATATAGCAGAATAGTTTTTTTTTCTTCCTATAAATGTCCAATATAGTTAGCAACCAAGTTATAATGCAATGTGGACGAATTCTACTAACATACGTCGTACCTCAGCGCTTCATAACATGTTAACCATGTTAATGTATAAGTTTTCCATAATATGTTAGTAATATGAGGGTGATTTGTCATGTTAAATAAATGTCCACATTCAACTTTGCTACTAGTAGGATGAGTTTTTATTCTGCTAGCCTGTGTCCTTAATACTCCATACATTTTTAAACTAATAATAGAATGGTTTTTGGTTCTATTAACCAATGTCACCCCTTCCAAATTCACGGGGTTACTTAAAGGAATCGATAATGAGATCCCTTGGATAAAAATACCATTTTGAAATATATTTGGAAAATAAGAAAATTCCAACTTAAGAAACTTTATTTAATAGCTAAACAATATTAAACTCATTATTTAATAATAATTAAACATTTAAATACAATTATTAACAATTTACTTCCAAATCAATATTTAAATAATTAATTAAATATTAATTACCTTCTAAATAATTAATTAAACACTTATTCGACCTTCAAAACAACAGTTAAATATTAAATACCCTTTATATATCAATAATAAATAATACTTATGCTTTAAATAATTAATCTATACTTAATTTAATCCTTGTTTAAACATTTATACTTTAATTAGTAATTGAACACACCTTAATTAAGTTCGTAAATTAAACATAATTTGATTAATAGTAATTAAATATGTAAACCCATATTATTTTGTTAATTAATTAAATAACTTAATTAAGTAACTAATCATTCTTAATACTTGAAATAAAGTCATTATATTATAATTAACTTTTATTAGTTATACAAATTAAAATAAGCCTTTCTTAATTAAAACATAAGTACACATTTTTAAAGTAATAGGTAAATAAGTACTAATTACTTTATTTGATTAACTAAATAATCATTAGATAATTAATTAATTAATGGTAATCACTTATTAAAACTTAAAATAAGTTTTTAAACCTTAGAACATACCTAAATTAGAAGCAATTTTTAAAGCCAGAACAGTGTTTTTGCCAACTTAGCTTATAGTGACAATCGCTATAAAACTCAAAATCTTAGAAATTGGATTTTTAAACAAGACCACTTTAAAAATTGATTCTTTAACACTTTAATATTTTTTATGATGTACGAATATGTTTTTGAAACCAAAGTTGAAATTTTGAAAATTTTAAACAAGTCAGAATATGAAAATATTTCCTTATAAACAAAATCGACAAAAGATTCAGTTTTTTCCGAAGAATCTCAAATGCAATTTCAAGTCAAACTAATATCTTATACATATGGTTTCTAACTAAGTATATGATATTAATAATCGTAACTTAGTAAATAAATTTACTTCTAAATCCAAACTAGCCAACTTTGCTTAATAACTTTCATAAACTTATATTTTTCTCACTAACTTTTTCCAAATATCAACTACTACACCTTAAGCATCATAGTAACATAAGAATATACAATAAAATATAACCAAAAACCAAAATAAAGTTATGAAATTAAATAAAAATGTGAGCTTTCTTGACTTAAAACTTACTAACTTTGCTATAACTTGCAAATACACCTAGAAGTTAACATTTTTCTATGGAAAAAATGTACTTTTCATCATCATAGGTGCTTAATGGTTCGGCTAGGCTAGGGTGGAGCTCGGTCTAGCATGATTAAGGGTGAAACCATTTGAAATCGAAGAAAGAAAGAGTAGAAATAAGAAGGACTTTTAAAGTTGAATTTTAAAAGGTTTTAAGCCAAAAAGATTTTAATTTTAGAAATTCAAAAAAGAAGACATTAAAGTTCTTTTCAAAGCTTAGAAAAGAGGAGAAGAAGAAGAAGGTAAAGAAATAAGAAGAATGACATTAGAATGGAAGAAACATAATGAAAAGGCTTTATATTAATATATAAGCTTGGAGATTACCAAAATACCGTTCCTTAAACTAATTTCACATCATCACCAACCTTTCCACTCTTCCTTCCTCCTTACACATTACCCCCCTTTCTACTCATTTTCAACTTCCATAATGATACAAAGTACATACATGTAAGTATTTTCGTAAATTATGTGTACTTAGTACTTAATGTTTTCTTTTCATTTTTATACCTCTACTTTATTAAAGTTTACTGCTGGTTTGGACGTCACTGGTGGTTTCTTATAGGCATTATGATATTATCTAGGTGAGTTTGGATTAAAATTATTGCCTGTTAAGTTAAGTTATTTTTAATGTAGTTTTTGTATGTAATGTTGTTCCCTTCCCTGTTTGAAGTGGGTTGTTCTTTGTAGCTAATATGCATGTTGTATATCACTTAAACTCCTTCTACTATTATTTTTAGTAATAATATAGTGTCACAAACCACTCTAAAAACTGGTCGACCTTGCAAAAAATAAGTTCAAGTCAAATCAAAGCTTATATTAACTTAATTAATTACTATTTAACCTAATATAACTCAATTATGATTATATATAACTTATATATTTATTTAGGGATTTTAAACAACTTTTACCTGATCAAAAATCAGACTTTTTGAAAAATTCTTTCAGTCACATTTTCTGTTTTTCTTTGGACTATTTATTTTTGCAAACAAAATTTTAAAATAATTTCCATACCTTTTAATATGAATTAAAAGAGTATATTTTAATTATAAAACCATTATTTTCCAAATTTAAATTTAATTTAAATATATTCAATCAAAGTGATAAAATTTCAAGTTATTAGATTCCTCTATCCTTAAAAAGAATCTCGTCCCCGAAATTTCACCCCCAACCCATCTTAAAAACCGTACCCAAATTTAGCAACCTATTTTACTTAACAACCACTTAATCCCGTATCATGAACACATATCATCTATATGTAATATCTGATTCGATCACTTACTCGAATACATAACTACAATTCTGAACTAGTATCGCACATATGATATCCCTAATACAGACTCTGATAGGGCTTCTTGATTTGGAACCTCGATTCACCTTACATAACCAAACACTATGATGGAAAATATTTAGTTTCTTACCAAGAACTCTCTCTAAATGTTCGTCATTAAGAATCGAGTAATTAATCCTTATTCAGATCAATGCATAACACCTCAACACATATACTTAAATCTAAAATCAAAGCAGAACTACGAACAAGTCACCTAAGTACAACTTATGTACTTAGCATTATTGGTTCTTATTATACCAGTTCTATTTATTTCCTAATTTACAAGGGACTAAGAGTTATATTTCGAATACATAATATCAAATTAACATCTCCACAATTTAACAATTTATTAAAATTTAATCCCTCATAACTCACAAACACTTAATTCAATTTCTATATTTAACTTGGAAATTTCGAATGTCCAAAATCATCAAAATTCCTTTCCTATTTTGTCTAATGAAATTGCCAATCAATTTATCATTTAGGATGCTAAACTAACCTATCTAATGAATCAGCTACATGAATCCACATAATAATTCTTACCAAAAGTTTAAGAATTTTAACACCCAGCTGTTGGAAACTGGGGTGTCTATAACACAGTATTTGATGGAGCTTTAGGCTATTTAGACAATAGTAATGGTGAAATGCATATTAACTACTTACTTATGAATATAAAAAGATATTTACTCAAATTACAACAAGAAACAAGTAATTAAAGAACAAGTAAGTAACAAAGTAAAATGCATAAAAGTAAATAACACCTAGATTTTATACTGGTTCGAATTATCCAATCCTACATCCAGTCCTACAATCCACCATGCAAAATTTCACTGTAACTACTTTCTTTCCATGGGTGGCAAGAACACCTCTGCAATCTTGATTTCACGGGCTACAATAACACCTTATCATCAATAACAAATTATGCAAGTAGTCATATCTTCAATACAGTTTCTTATAGATTTGGTACATTGATCCTATAGACCTCTAACGTGGTATGATTTTGAATTCTTTGAGGAAACAGGATGAAATTAGAGAGATAATGATAACAATTCAAGCACAACTCTCTGATTTTGTGTGGCTTGCAAATCCTTAAAGAATTGGCGTGAAAGAGAGTGGATTTCCTGTATAGTCAAATTTGGCTTAAACATCAAGGGTGCTTTGGAAGCACTTCACCAAATTGGTATGAAATGGAAAAACGGGATCACAATCGCAAAATAAAGAGCATAAAAGTAAAAATACTAAGTTTTATAGTGGTTCGATCTAAAATAGATCTACACCGACTTTGGATTATTTCTCATTATGATACTTTATTTTTACAACATACATTAATTCTCTCATTTTTCTCACTTCTCGCTTTTCTCTCTTTTAGGATCTAAATTACACTTGAATTGACAAAGGAATTGGAATGATCTTTTGCTTTGTGATGGTGAATGTATGAATGTTCAATCATTTTATCAATTGGATGATCTTCATGGATTCCATAGTGATTTGGTGTTAGATCTGGGCTTTAGAGAGGTTTAGCGGAGATTCGAGATCACTTGAATTGCATTGGAAAGGTTTGTAGTGTAGTTTGAAGGAGATTTGATCCATTTGATGTTGCACGAAGGTTTATTGATCCTTAGAATCCGTTAGTGGAGTTTGGAGTGTTTGATAGTGGTGGAAAAATGGTTTGGACAACCCTTCGGGGCGGAAAAATATGTCCTCCTTAATGGTGTAGAGGTGGCCTATTTACAGACGTAGTTTGGAGATGTGTAGGGTATGGGTCAGTCATAAACTTATTTATGAAACTGCCATTAGTCTACTCGATAGCTGGCAACAACTGGCCTGCATTTTAAGCCCGACCCAAAATATTTACGAAAATGCCACTTAGTTGATTTTGGTGCCGACCCAGACTTGGTGCCAACCCACTTTAATACTGACCCATGTACTGAAGTTAAGGCCAATCAGAAAATGATGCTGACTAGTATTAAGGCCGACCAGCACACTTATTTTGGAACCGACTAGGCTTATAAATTGGAGCCGACCTATATTAATTCTCTGAAGCCTCCGCCTTTCACTTAGAGTCATTCCATATATTGTATACGTTGCCTGTCTTGTATGCATGGAATAATTAATGCAAACTCATGTCTTATATTACGTTGATAGTTCCCTTTCTATCTGCAAGTTGTATTTTGTAATTGCACATTATTATACTGCCGACCCGTTCCAATTTCATGCCAGCCACGTGTACTCCTCATACATCCAACGCCAGCCCATGGAAGTATCCTTGAACTGAACCATTCTACTGTACAAAATGCCGCCACTATTTAATATAATAATAAGAAAAACATGTTGATCTGTTTGAATTCAACATGGAGCCACTTGCTTGTTTATAGTTGATCCTTATGTGAATGTTGAGCTCACATGTTTTATCTATGTATGTATTACAGCATGCTGACCTTTTTGCACATTTCAGTACCGACCAGTTACAGAAGCTTCATGCCGACCATATGTATAATTTTTGGATCCGACTTGCTTCTTTATGTGATAACGCACTCTCATGCCATGTTATCATCTGTTAACGTTTGACCCCATCTTGTACACTTCGAAGAACATATATCCTTTAAAGTGCCAATTCAAGCGTTCATGTCATCATGTCAATTCACATGTATTGTATGTTAACATGCTATGTTCCACTCTTTGTACGATTAGGCTTACAATATTTTACAATAGTCGATCCCTTCTGCATTTGTCAAAACCAACCCAATGTATGCGGTGCGACCGACCCGCTGCTTTTGTCCAACAACAATCCTCGTCACTGATCTTTTTCATAGACATTTAACTAATTATTTCTGACCCATGTTTTTAACAGGGTTAACATTTGCCCCTCTGAGATTGTATTTTTGCTTGTGAAAAATACAAGCTTCGAAGTTGGTAATGTATTCTGTGTTAAATGCACAAGAACAGATCGTAGAAAACATTTGGGATGGATCAGAGTGTTTTTATTTTCCAGAACATAAACCATTGGATTTGAGCACTCAATCTTGTTCGCATTGCATATGGAACTTTGATCTTGGTCTTGAATGCCCATTTGAAGTGCTCTATTGTGTAAATCTTGTTGTGCTAACAGATGCCCAAGTTTTGAATTCGAATATTTGTCACTTTTGAAGCAAACAACAGTTGTGCCTTTTTAATGCTGCAACATGTTCTGCAATAACAAAAGCATTGCACATTTCTATGCTAATATTTTGTTATTGACAGTGCACATCGACAACAGATTAATCAGTTAAAATTTCAGCTGTAGTGAATTTTATTTTGAATTGAATGAGGTGTTTGCACAGGGCTATTTCATTCAATGGTTCATAGCTCCCTGAATATTATCTGCATGAACACGACATTCTAATTCGAATTCGCATCAGCACTTAAGATCAACTAGTTGAGATAATTCAATTATGGATTTCAAACGTTGTTGTTTTAATGACATGTATGATGGTGTACGACATTTCACATTTGGGAAATATGTATCTGTGATTTATTTTTTGCTTCCTTTTAGAGAAGTTTTTGATATTCGTGCCCTCCCCTTCTTAGGAGGTCATCATTAGCCTTTGTTATGGGAAGAACTTTTGCTACTCAACATTTGTTTATTTTGCCGGTCAGATCTGGCATTAGAGACTTCATTGGATGCCCCTACTATTGAGAGGTCATCTATCACCCAATGCTTGTCTTGTTGACTGAACCAATATTATAGACTTCATTGGGCACTGTTGATCTCTACAATGGAAAAGTTGCCCTTTCTATGAAAAGGACTATTGTTGTTATGCCCTCACTTAGGAAGGACTTTGAATTTCGTGCGCCTGCTCAGGCTAAAAAAAATTACTTGTCGCGTTTGGGGTATTCAGACGCTACGCAAGTTCATTGGTGGTCGGGCATTCTTCACATCTAAGATAATTAGATGTTACATAAATGGATATTCATTCTCCACATCTGATTTTATCAGATGCTATGCAGATGATTTTTCATTCTTTACATCTGATTTTATCAGATGCTATGTAGATGGTTTTTCATTCTTCACATCTGATTTTATCAGATGCTATGCAAATGATTTTTCATTCTTCAAATCTGATTTCATCAGATGCTACACAAATGGTTTGACACTCTTCACATATGAGATTCCAGATGCTACGCAAGTGGATTGGTCATTCTTCACATATGACATTTTCAGAAGCTACGCAAATGTTTTTTCATTCTTCACATCTAATTTTATCAGATGCTGCAAAAATGGTTTGACACTCATCACATTTGAGATTCCAAATGCTACGCAAGTGGATTGGTCATTCTTCACATTTGATATTTTCATATGCTACGCAAGTGGTTTGATACTCTTTACTTCTGAGATTCCAGATGCTACGCAAGTGGGTTGGTCATTCTTCACATATGATATTTTCAGATGCTACGCAATTAGTTTTTCATTCTTCATATCTGATTTTGTCAGATGCTATGCAGATGGTTTTCTGCTCTTCACATCTGAGATTCCAGATGCTACGTAAGTTGATTGGTCATTCTTCACATTTGATATTTTCAGATGCTACGCAAATGGTTTTTCATTCTTTATATCTGATTTTATCAGATGTTATGCAAATCGTTTGACATTCTTCACATCTGAGACTCCAGATGCTATGTGGATTGGTCATTCTTCACATCTGATATTTTTAGATGCTACGCAAATGGTTTTTCATTCTTTACATCTGATTTTATCAAATTCTACGCAAATGGTTTGATACTCTTCACATCTGAGATTATAGATGCTACGCAAGTGGTTCGATAATTCTTTACATCTGGTACTTTCAGATGCTACACAAATGGTTTTTCATTCTTCACATCTGATTTTATCAGATGCTACGCAAATGGTTTGACACTCTTCACATCTGAGATTCCAGATGCTACAGAAGTGGACTGGTCATTCTTCACATCTGATATTTTCAGATGCTACGTAAATGGTTTTCTATTCTTCAAATCTGATTTTATCTGATGCTACATTAATGATTTGGAGCGGTTTGTTGTTGTATTGTTCCAAGGGACAACCACTAGTTCCTTTATCAGACGCTTGACTTGGCAGGTTATTTCAGTTTAGGAACTGAGCCTTTGAACTTCCCACTTGGGGAAGTCCCCTTCGACAAAAGTTAAAGCTCCTTCGTTTGTTTGTTGTGGCGCTTGCTCGCTGTTCGAATCTTTGCGACTCTTTCCATTCACTTTTCAAGGCGGTGCTTCTCTAGTCTCGCATTTTTGTATGTTGATATTTATAGCATTTGGAACTTAAATTAGCGCTGTTGGAGTCGCTTTGTTTCATCAAATTCTAAAGGAACAAGCGCTCGACAGATAGCCTGCAATAAGAAATCACTTTTTAAGAAAATTTTGATTTATTATATTTGCAAGTAAGGAGTTCATTTAGGCATGTATGCCCTTTGTCATAGAGCTAATGTTCAATATAGTATTTGTAAAATAATACAAACTTTTGTGCATGAATTTCTGAATATAGCAGAAAGAAAAACAAGTAGAAAAGCATGAAGATAGAGCAATGGCGATGTTGATCACTTGAGCTATTGAAATTGGAGCACCATTAACGGTCATCAGTCGATGAACGACATTTGATCGGTTTGAGCTATAGCTCTGTTGCTTGGACCAAACTGACCATTTGATGCCCTCTGCCCCTGGGGAGATGCATAAGAATTCACGGTTATCGAATTATTTATATACTACTACAGACTATTTTTTTTGATCAATTCCTCGATGAGGTTCTTTAGGTGTCGACACTCATAAGTGTTATGACTAGGCTGGTTAGTAAATATGCAGAATTTTCCCGAGTTTACCGCTTTGTCGCTTATCCTTATTGGATTTGGCTCCGAATACTCTTCAGAGTTCTTCGTTGCAAGATAGATATTTTCAAGAGTGTCATTCAAAGGTGTCAGGTCAGATGAGCTGAAAAGGCGAGACTTTTTATTAGCCTTGTTGTCGTTCCCATCATTGGCGCGCTTCTGCCCCTAAGTGTTCTTCTGATTACACTGAGTAGCAGCATTTATGGGAGCTTCAAGAAGTTGGTTACCATCAATAATCTGAAGAGGAACAGGATTATAGTCTGCCCTCATATATTCTTTGGCTTCTTTATAGAATATTTCAAGCGTGTTTGGCTCTTTCATTTTGATCCATCTTCCGAATTCGCTCTTCTCATCTATAGTGCTGATTATATACATGAGTATTTTACAGGGTTCTGGATTCCTTACTTCAGACAAGGCAACATTGAATTGACTGAGAAAAGATTTAATGGAATCCCCTCGATTATGTTTCATTGCTGAGAGTGTTATAACATCCTTGGCTTTGGTAGCATATAAGCGGAACTTCTTCTTGAACTCTTTTGGTCAGTCAGAGAACCAGTCTATGGATTTAGGTGGCAACTTTGTGAACCACAATGATGCAACATGTTCTAAGTAGAGAGGAAAGTATGTGCATCTCATCTCATTAGTCACCTTAGCTGCACTCATGTGTCACTCATATTTGAACAAAAAGTAGTTGTGCTCAACAAGGCCGTTGTACGGAGGCAAAGTTGAAGGATTGAACTTCTTTGGGCACTCTTCTTCAAGGGTTCTTTCGGTGAACGGAGTCCTATCAGGAGAGAAGTCCCATTCACTTTCATCATCATTGCGAGCTTTTTTCCTCTTCATGATTTGTTCTATCATATCCGAGACGTACTCTTCAGTGTTATTTCGTTCTAAGGGATAAACTTCGATCTCTTTACCGAATGTTCGCCTCGACAACACATTGCGTTGCCCCTTGTGTGGGACTAACAATCTTTCGAGTATTTCGATCAGAATGGATTTTAGCTCTTAGCTTCAAGTTTTCGATGTTAGCCTCGTCTTTGTTGCTCAACCATTCGTTATCATTTTCGATGTTGTCATTGCGGTTAAGATCATAAGTAGACGAATTGCCATTTTCTTTGAGATCAACATGGACTTTCGAAGGGGTTGGATTTGGTCAAGCATTAAGGATGGAGTCAAGTTTCTCCATCATAGCTTTAGTAGAGGCATCCATTCGTTGGTTCATGTTGGCAATAGCGGCATTCAACTCATTTTTAGTCACATTGGCTCTACCTGCCCAATGTTCACCAACTTCAAAACGGTTAGTAAGTAGTGTTTCTTCATTAGCAACATTGTAACACCCTATAATTTTAAATATTAAAATTAACAAACTTAAGAACAATTAATTTTTAGGAGAAGAATTAAGGGAAATGGGTTACGTCATTGCGTTCGTCTCGGAATTTTGTTTGGAATAGAGTCCAAGTTTTCGTAAATCGGACATCGTATGAGGAAGTTATGGCCTTCAAAAGTTTCAGGGATTTAAATAAATTAAAACAGCTTGAATTCAAATTCAAATTTTAAATAAAAACACAGAAGACGGTTGGGCGGGATTTTTCCCACCCCAGGCCGGTCGACTAGGGAATCGACCTTCCCTATACAGGTCGACCTGGGGGTCGACCTCCCCTGATTTGGTCAGATTCGAGGCAGATTCGGGATTTTGCACCTGGACTTGTTTTCTGGACAGATTCTTTGGCTCCTAACCCATTTAAACACCCCCAAACCTCACTTTCTCTCCACACCAAACCATTGCAATGCTATGCTGCCTCGATCCTAATTAAAATAAGTGAAAGACGTCATTATGCCACTGGAATAGTTCATCTTCTTCTTAAAGCTAAGGAATTGTGAGACAAGATTGTAGAATAAACGACGGACGAATTATTCTCTTCTCTAATCTATTCTTTGTAAGTACAATTTCTTTCACAAAATAATTAATAAACTAATTATGATGAGTTATAATTTGGATTATGAGAACATGCCTGTTGAATCATGTGACGTTACCCAATTTTGTTATCGTTTGTTTGTGAACAAATGACAGTTTTGTTAGCTTATGTTAGTGGATCTATTTCATATGACCAATCACATATGTTTAACTTGACTCATTTTATGACATCCGTTTATATGCGAGTTTGGATGTAAATCATATGCTAGTTTGTATGTGAATCATATGCAAGTCTACATGCGAATTATACGCAAGTTTTTATGTGAAGCAAGTGTGTGTGTATATATATATATATATATGTGAGTTTATATGTAAAACATGTGATATTAGTTTACATGTTTAAATTCATATGCAAGTTTGTATGGAGCCCATATGCAAGTTTAGGTGAAAACCATAGTCATATATGCAAGTTCACAATTTTATGTTTATATCTATATTTAGATCCATGGCAATACATAGTTTATGCAAATTTATGTTCTATAAGTCCATTGCCTATGCAAGTTATTGGCTATGCAAATTTGTGTTATAATTCTTATTTGCAAGTTAGGTCTATTTTATGTGTTATGCAAGTTGTGATGTTTCTTTTCTTATTATGAGTTAGACTATTTGTGAGTCTAACATATTTCATATTAAACGTACGAATGACGTGGGGGCAATGGGAAAATAATAAATATTAATATTGTGAATTGGCATATAATGGCGTTAAAAGCATATAATTAATTTGAGACATTAATAGGTATAATTTATATACTTGAGAATTATGGACATAATTTAAGTGACAATTATGGACATGGATTAAAATTGGAAGTTATTGACAATCTGAAATAGGGATATTAATTCAAATTGGGGTTGAACAATAATGTGTAATAATAAATGCCTAAGACACGAGGTTAGACTCGTTTGTGGTATAAGACTGCCCGGACCCGCCCGGCAAATCCAGCAACCACAAACGGTAGTCTAATGTGAGAGGTCAAAGGCATAAATTAAATGCGTAATAAATGCCTAAGACACGAGGTTAGACTCGTTTGTGGTATAAGACTGCCTGGACCCGCCCGGTACATCCAGCAACCGCAAACGACGGTCTAATGTGAGAGTTTGTAGGCATAATTAAAAGATGCTTAGACACGAAGTTAAGTCTGGCTTGTGGTGGAAGTCTGCCGGAACCGCCCATCATATCCAGCGGCCATAAGCAATTGACTTAATGTGAGAGGTCTGTGCATTAATAATTAATTAATCCTGATCAAAGACGAATATAAATGACAAACAAAAGTTTGGTTGAGTTGAGTAATTCTATGAGTACCAATCTGATGTTGATTTCGGCCTTCGGGGTTGATACTTAGGGATTTATTCTCTTAACCATTGTATCTGCGAACTAAGATGTACTTAATCATAAATTAAGTAAAACATGTTATAATATATATACATATATATATATATATGATACATAAAACATGATAAGTGGATAGGGTTAAGACCAGCCTAACCAATAATCTGATAAGTAGGTAGGGTTAAGACCAGCTTAACCAATAATATATAAGTGGATAGGGTTCAGACCAGCTTAACCAATAATCCGATAAGTAGGTAGGGTTAAGACCATCTTAACCAATAATATATAACGATTTGATAAGTGGGTAGGGTTAAGACCAGCTTAACCAATAATATATATATATATATTAATCTGATAAGTGGATAGAGTTAAGACAAACTTAACCAATAATACATATTAATTTGATAAGTGGATAGGGTTAAGACCAACTTAACCAATAATATATAAGTGGATAGGGTTAAGACCAACTTAACCAATAATATATAAGTGGATAGGGTTAAGACCAGCTTAACCAATAATATATATTGATCTGATAAGCGGAGAGGGTTAAGACAAGCTTAACCAATAACACATGTAGATTTGATAAGTGGTTAATATGGGTGACATTTGGGATATAATTATAAACACTTAACCAAGTTGAAACATGTAAGAAGACATGAATAAGAGGGGGTTAAGTGGGAAATCCTAGTGGGGACCAAGCATAGGTGGAAAGATTGTGTCAAGTGTAGGGACCTTTTTCAACCAGTAACCCATTTAGTATCTAAGTGAACTCGATCTAGATCGAGGACGGGACACGCTTACTGGGTTTGATTGTAAGAGGTCAAAACGGGTTAGCGGTGGCAACGCAAGTCCAACGGGGTCATGTGCGTGTGTGGGCACGGGCTGGTAGGTAAGACGTTGTTGCATCGTGTAGGTATAAGCCGTGCATCTTTAGTGGTACCGGGTTGCCACTTTGGGGAGTGATACACCCCACTGTGGGACCAGCACGGGTATCTACGAGTTAGGGAGCCAGTCAAATGGGGAAGGTAGTGGGTACGACTAGCGGAGATAGGAGCAGGCGGCACCTATGAAGGCAGCTAGGGGTACAACTACCGTATTATGAATAAATGTTGTAATTAGAATGGGAAGGGTAGTGGGTACAACTAGTGGAGATAGGAGCAGGCGGCACCTACGAATACAGCTTGGGGTGCATGAAACTACCATTATTATTATTTTGTTCAGTAGGCAGGATCAACTTTTAGGGTGACTAGTATTGGTGCAGTAGAGTAATTATCCTATAGTGATTAGGAACTCAATTAACGTTATCTTATTCCTCGTGTTGGTTTTGTCATGCCCATTTGTTTCACAGTTTTTCCTTGTTTTACCAGTTTATGCCTTATCCTAATTACTTTAATAATTATATTGTTAAAGTTATTGGACTCTCCAGACTTTATGACTGACCCACTTTGTTTTTGCCTCTTTTCTTCCTTCCTCCGTCCCTCCCCCCTCCCAAGGTTCTCAGGGTGGGACTACTGCTAGTGGAGCTTGATTTGGATCTCTTTCTCTCTCTTTTGGAAGTGCTTGGATTGCTGAAAGTAAAGTTCAGCTTATCACTTTTATGGCTACTTATATTGGGGTTATGCTTTTTACTTTATGTACTCAGAAAACAATTTGTCAAGATGGATATTAACTGTACTTGGTTTTATTGTTGGTTTTTGATGTTTTTGTAACCAAACTATTTCTCCGCTGCAATAAAAGTTGTTTTAAAATTTTCAAGTACCAATATATGTATATGTCTTGTTATATTCCGTTTTATACACCAATAATACTCCATGAAAGTTAATGCATTCCCTTTGTGAGTGACACTAACGGATGTGGGGTGTTACAAACATTATCGGTTTCTACCACGGTTTTGCTCGTAGCTTTCTTAGAATTAGCCATGATTTCGGAGAAGGCTTTGAATTTGGTAGAGAGTTCGTCGATTGGCCTAGATCTTAGACTTGTAGGATCTATGGTAGAAGTAGCCTTAGAACTTCAATGCAAGACCTTCAACCTTGTGAGAGAGTGTGAGAGAAGGAATTGCGAATGCGGCCCCATGGTGGGCACATAATGTTTAAGTCAAAATTGGCTTAAACACCAAGAGTGCTTCAGAAGCACTTCACCAAATTGGTATGGAATGGAAAAACGGGACCACAATCACAAAATAAAGAGCATAAAAGTAAGAACATTAAGTTTTATAGTGGTTTGATCGGAAATAGATCTACGTCCACTTTTGAATCATTTCTCATTATGATACTTTGTTTTACAACATACATTAATTCTCTCATATTGCTAACTTCTCGCTTTTCTCTCTTTATAGGATCTAAATTGCACTTGAGGCAAAGGAAATGGAGAGATCTTTTGCTTTGTGATGGTGGATGTATGAATCTTCATTCACTTTAATAATTGAACGATCTTCATGGATTCCATAGAGATTAAGTGTTAGATCTAGGCTTTAGAGAGGTTTAGCGGTGATTGAAGATCACTTGAATTGAGTTGGGAAGATTTCTATTGTAATTTGAAGGAGATTTGATCCATTTGATGTTGCATGAAGGTTGATTGATCCTTGGAAGTCATTAGTGGAGTTTGGAGTGTTTGAGAGTGGTGGAGAAATGGTTTGGACAGCCCTCCGGGGTGGAAAATCTATCTTTTTTAATGATGGAGGGGTGGCCTATTTATAGATGTAGTTTGGAACTATGCAGGGTTTGGGTCGGTCCTAAACTTATTTACAAAACTGCCACTGGTCTACTCTGTAGCTGGCAATAGCTAGAAACAGCTGGCATGCATTTTAAGCTCGACCCAAAATATTTACTAAAATGCCACTTGGTTGATTTTCGTGCTGACCCAGACTTGGTACTGACCCACTTTAATATCGACCCATGTGCTGAATTTAAGGCCGACCAGAAAATGATGCTGACCAGGATTAAGGCCGACCAGTACCCTTTTTTTGGAACCGACCAGGCTTATAAATTGGAGCCGACCCGTATTAATTCTCTGAAGCCTCCGTCTTTCATTAGAGTCGTTCCATATATTGTATACATTGCTTGCCTTGTATGCATGGAATACTTAATGACAACTCATGTTTTATATTACATTGATACTTCCCTTTCTATCTTCATGTTGTATTTTTTAGTGACACATTATTATACTGCCGACCCGTTCCATTTTCATGCCGGCCACGAGCACTCCTTGTACATCCAACGCCAAACCATGCTGGTGTCCTTGAACCGACCCATTTTGTTGTACATAATGCCACCACTATTTCATATAATTATACACGAAAAACATGTTGATCCGTTTGAATTCAACCTGGAGCCGCTTGCTTGTTTATGGCTGATCCTTAGGTGAATGTTGAGCTCACATGTTTTATCTATGTACGTATTACAGCATGGTAAACTTTATGCACAATTAAGTATCGACCAGTCACAGAGGCTTCATGCCGATCACGTGTATAATTTTTGGAGCCGACCAGCTTCTTTATGTGATGATGCATACTAATGCCACGTTATCATCTGTTCACGTTTGACCCCTTGTTGTACACTTCGCAGACCATATATCCTTTAGAGTGCCAATTCAAGCATTCATGTCATCATGTCAGTTCACACGTATTGCATGTTAACACTCTATGTCCCACTCTTTTATGATTAGGCCAATACATACAATATTTTATAATAGCCGATCCCTTCAGCATGTGTTAAGACCAACCCAATGTATGCAGTGTGACCGACCCGCTACTTTGGTCCAACACCAATTCTCGTCACTGATCTGTTTCGTATGAATTTAACTAATTATTTCTGAATGGTGTTTTTAACAGGATTAACATTTGCAAATAGAATTGGAAAGTATTCAATGGATTTGTATTTCAAGTGTTTAGAGGAGTAGGAGAAAATGAGAAAAATTAACGTTGAAATTAGTTTTTAGAATCCTTTATATAGCGGTTCAAGAGAAGTGGCTTTTGGTGAAGAGGTGGAGGAAATGTCTCTTTATGTAAAATTTGAAAATATGAAAACGGCTAGTATGTCGACATGTCCTACCCTCCATGTCGACACCTCCTACCATGTCAACATGGGTCACCCCCATGTTAGCATCCTCCTGGTATAAAATTTCCCCTACCGTGTCAGTATGGGTCACCCACAATGTCAATATCCCTCTGTGAATTTTAGGTGATTCATTTAAGTTCAACGGTTGATGAGCATTAAGTATAATTGCCATGAAATCTTTAGCAAGATATTTTAAGGTTAAACCAACTCCTCATCACTACAAACACCTATGTCCTTCAGCATTCTTTTAATCTTCAATTGCTCTAATTGTCCTTCCTCTATTATTATTACCACCTTCTTTTATAATTCTTCTTTTGTAATCTTGTTTATCTCAATAAATGTCTTTATATTATATCTAATGTAATTACACATGTAACATCCCTGATTTTTAGGCTAATTTAGTTTAAATTAGTTCAAAAGATTAGAATTAATAATATGATTTCAAAGATATGAGAAGCTAAGATTGATATTAAGATTAAGTTTTGTCAAAATAATAGAAATTTACAAATTTGTCAAAAAGTGTTTAAACATGATTTTTTTAACTTATCGACCTGAATGTAAATTCAAGTTGAGTTTCTGAAATTGATGTAATGTAGTCATTTAAACTATAAAATAATTTATTATAAATGATAATCAAAGTTATTTGAGAATATAAAATATAATCGTCAAAATATCATACGAAAATATGTCAATTTAGTCGCAATGAATTTTGTCAAAATTCGAAGAAGTAAACTATTTTTTCTATGACTTATAAAGCTTAAATATAAGTGCTTAAATATAGTTTATTAAATAAAATAATTATTTTCAAATCATTAAGTTGAATCGATAAATCACTTACAAACATCGTCTAATTTTATCAAAAATTGTTGTATGTTTTCGTTGACAAATTTTGTTAGCAAATGTATTAGGAAATGTGACAAATGCACCTTGAATTGATAACATAAACAAGTAATTTGAGTTTTAATTAATCCTAGAGGGTTATTAAAACTAATTCAACGATAAACAAATATTAAAAGTGAAACCATACATATAAGCATGTGTAGTTTCAAGGCAAGCACATGGTTTTGGTGAGTGGTATTACACATGTATTAAGCCTAAGAAAGGAGAACTTAGGATAATGAAAAGTGCCATTGCACTTTTGCAATTAACCCTTTAGCCTAAGGTTATATAAGTACCATGAATCCATTTCATTTTTATTCACTTCCATCTCTAAAATTTCTTCTTTTTCCTAAGCTTAGAAGTCATGTCTCTCTAGCTAGCTTTCCCTGCCTCTTCCTCCTTCTTTTATCTTCTTCCCATCCTCCACTCTCCCCTCTCCTCTCTCCTCTCCTCTCCTCCTCCCTTCACCACGGCAGCCCACCCCCTCCCTCTAACGCCCCATTCTCCATGATCACGCCCCTTTTCCTCCTCCCCTTGCGCCACCCTACCCTTAGATCCTCCATGCTCATGTCCTCCCACACTAAAAAAGAGGAAAAAAGGAAATGAAAAAGAAAACGAAAAGAGAGGGAAAGAATTTATGTTTGTAAATATACATATTTATTTTTAGTGCAGAGAGAAAATATTTTTACGGCACAGTTACGTTGTCCAACGGTTTACTGAAGTATGGTAGAGTGGAACCCAAAGGTGAGAAATGTTATTTATATGTGTATTTGTTGTTAGCATGTATAGTTATTATAGATAATGGTGAGAAACCTGAATTTTAATTATCATATTTGGTGATAAACTCGATTTGGAAGTGAATAAGTTAGCAGAAAACCTAATACTTATATGTAAACATATATATAAGTGAAAACATTTATTTGTACATATTTGGTTGGAATATATATATATATAAAATAGTGATGAATGGTTATGGTTGATTGATGATTGTATAATTGCGGTTAATCGGTTGATTGACAAAAATATAAGCATTAATAGTCTAATGCTTGTACCATATGAAATATGCCAACATATGTGTATATACATACACCATGTCTGTGTGTGTATGTATATACATTGTGTGTGAATGGATGATTTAAATTTTGGAAAATGTTATTTAAAATGTTAATAGAGATTATTATTTCACTACGCACATATATGTTGAAGATATCGGGATTTATTAAGTCCCATTTCATTTTGATGATTTAATTGAATATTATATTTAATTAAATAAATGGAGATAATTAAAAGTTGGAATTTTAATGATTTGGAGATGTAATTTAAGTGATTATAAATAGTTTTCATAAAGGTGAAAAATTTAATTGAAAAAATTCAAGTAATTATGACATGTTAAAATTTAAAATTTAATTGTGAATAGTAACTCTAAAAAGTGAAGTCTGGCTTGAATATATGGAAAGCGTTTTAACTATATTCTATTATTCAAACCATCTTACTTTACTTTTTAATGGATTTCAGGAAATTTTGGTTTCAAAGGGATAAGTTTTGGAAAATAATATTATTTTAATAATAAAATAATATTATAATATCATTAAATAGGAATATTGAATTTTGCGGTAAAATGTGATTTTTTCATATAAGTATATATATATAAATATTTTAAAATGATGTATAAAATATTTCAAAGTAGATCAGATTTATTTTAATATAAAATTATAATATAGCCTGAATAGGACTACTCGTGCAGCGGTAGTTCGCGAGTTTCGACTGTAAACTTTAAACGCACATAACATAAGCAAATTTAATCGGATTTCTTCAAAACGAAGAATGTTCACTTTATAATGATGATAGATTTCAAATGATAGAGGAACTTTTGAACTGAAATATGTAGATTTTAAGTTATGTGAAAAACCATTTTTGAAAAGGTCGCTACAAATGCAGTTCGTTCACCTTAACGGAAACGACTATTTTTAAGTAAATAAAAATATGGATTTTTTTTTTATAAAATCATTATACATCATTTAAGAGTGATTTGAATTGATAAAATGAAGTTTTGGATAATATAAAAGCCATTTTGACTAAACTAGCCAACATAAGCTTATAGTTACGCTTTTATAACATTTTCCGCTAATGGTTTGATTGAAGGTTTTAAACCCAGTTGGAGTTATCTATAACTTAGATAATTATTCTAGAATGATAATAAAATGTTTAGAGAAGATTTAAACGTTTAAATAGAAATTATTTTGAAATAATTTAAGTTTATTTAATAATGAAATTGTTTTTCCAAATTTATAAATTGTACTTGGATAGGAATAAATCTTCAGATATTAATGTTAAATTCCATTGAAGAGAACTTATATTATTCATGGAATTTGAAAGGTAATATAACCATTATTCCACTTAAAGTTTTGTTGAATATGGAAATTAATATTAGATATTAGTTTATATGATTTATATACAAATCTTATATGTTAATCTCAATTGGTGTTTGGGTTTTACTGTGAACAATGTTTTAAATGACATCATTCTTAAAACCTAAGATTGAGCATGATTTGATATTTAAGAGAATATATAATTTGATAAATATTTTTGTTAAGATTTGAGTTTTCCAATTTAAATAAATCAGATTTGGATGGAAAGAATTCTCTAACAGTCAGTATTGAATTCCGCTATTTAGGCAGGTGCTATCTGAGGAATTTAAAAGATATTTGTATCATTATTCCCCTTATTGTGTTTCTTGGATTCGAGAATTTTTATTGAATATAAGTTGATATAATTTCTGTTTAAATCATATATTTGATATTAAATTAGTTTAGGAATATATAAAAGAATTAAGATCTTTTAAAAAGCTAATAGAAATGCTTAACGATCTTGTTTTGGAATGAAAGAAAATTGGGGAACTAATGAATTTAAAGTAAACGATTTTATTATCTTTTATTAAAAAATTGCGTTTAAAAAAAATAGATTTGTGAAATGAATAAATTCCATAATAATGTTTATTTAACCAATCGAAATGAAAAAGAGACTTAATGAATCTTGTATTCCCTTATAGTTTTAAATAGCAAGCATTATTTAGAAAGATCGAAATTCAGAATTTGGGTCTAACAAAACCATTCGAATAATCATACGACATTTTTAAATAAATCGATGGGTTTGAAGACGATGGTTGTGACGACCCGGGGAATTTGATGCCCGAATTTCGATAATAATACTCAAAACCCATATTATTTTCCAAAACCCAAGTGTCAAAAATACCAGATAGTTAATAGAAAGAATTTAGAGGGTGAGATAAGAAAAGAAAGAAATATTAGAATAAGATAAAAATAAGAAGAACGACAACATAATAGAATCAGAGTCCCACATCGTGGCGGAACAACATATAATATAGAAATAAATCTTTATTGAGAGCTTGATAAAAAACTATAATCATCAGAGTACATCAATACATCTGGACAGTTATACTAATATGTCCTCATATATAACACACAATGAAAATAAATACTAATACGTCTGAACACCTCCGGCATGTCTTTTGAAGTTCGTAGCATCCAAATATGAACCTGTGCAACTCGGTTTAACCAGAGCATTTCAAACGCTGGCTCAGTCCAGTGAACCAGATTGAGAAACCCACTAAGTTTATAAACAACATCCAGCTTGATTTTAAAGTTAACAAATCTTTTCTGAAGTAAAGGATAATCGTAAGACTGATCCACACATAAACATAGATGGTTTTTACCTTACGATAACCCAAAACATTCTGTAATCATATCTTATTCCGATATTGTAATAGCGTCTAAATCAAATAAATAACTATCTAGCAGAACCCTTGCATCTCACGCTCTGCATATATAATATATAATCAAAAATCAGGGGTGCTTATTAGAGATTGGATTCTGGTTATAACAAGTTATGGAACCACCTTCCGATAGTGTATCTCTAGAGGGGAATAATTGGGTTCAACAAGATCATCTTGCAACCCGACCACAAATGACCGACCACTCATTTTCGCTTGAGTGTATTGAATGTATATCACCAACAGCTAGGATCAGCAACTGCTTCCCAAGAGGGACATCATCGATAAAATAAAGAAGGAAATGGAATTTTGCTAGATTGGTGATTATACACCCTAATTGGGAGAGACCCACTTAGCCATGCCGCCTGCTTAGTTTTTGTCATTTCCCAGTTGAAGAGGCTTGAGGTTTGAATTGCTTTTCAAGATAGCACACCACCATTCACTTTGAATGCCACATTTTCAGATCCACAAAATCACTAATTGACGCAAATAAAAATACCTTGGGTATTAGCTATCACCAACAGAATTAAGTTTGTAAAAATCAATGTACGTGATTCTTAAGAAATACTATGTCAGACATTCACCCACACAAGTCATTCAAGAATAGGATGAACCAAAGTCACCCCCTCAACATCCTAGGTACCACCCTATAGATCAGTAGCGAGTAGTCCTTGCAATCCGCTGGATTTCAACCACGACCGAATCACGGTATATCTCTGGAAGCTTAACCAAAAATTATAAGAAATTCTTCCGTTTTATGAAGATCTACTGTCTTCGAATGCTCCATTTTCATCATCATTTGATACCTTCAATGTTTACGTATTTGCTGGTCGGAATGGATTTCGAGTATAAATTCGGTCTCGGTCTTTCTGTACCAATAATAGATAATTGACCAGATTTGTTAGTCGATTATTTAACCATCAAACAAACAATCATGAAAAACGAATTCACCGGTTTAGTACTAAACATCGCTTGGACCTTTTAATTAAAAATAATTAACAAATGGTTAATTAAAAATGATTAAATTTTTCAATATTTAAAATATAATATTTACTTCCCATCTAACTAATATAAGAGTCTTCTCAAATCAATATTAATACTTAAAACAATATATTATAGCCATACCTCATTTTCCAATTAACTATCATTTCAAAAAAATAGTCATAGCATTTCCATGCATTTCTATCCTTTAACATCCGTTAGTCCCTGACTGTAAATTGGTAAGAGAATAATTCCCTGAGTATCAACCCCGAAGACCGAAATCAACATCAGATTAATACTCAAAAAATCACTCAACTCAACCACTCTCCAGTTAGGTTCCAATTTTTATCTTAACTCGTCATCAACCCATAATATTCCTCTTCTTTTTCATTTAACCATTTTCCACTCTGAAAATCTCAATTCAATTCCATTATTGAATAACAATAATTTAAACTAACGTTTTAGCCTCACATTCCTTTTATAAACATCGTTTATAAAACTCAGGTTTAATAGAAAACCCCTTTTTATAACTTTGTTCATAAAACTCGGGTTTCACAAAAAAATCATTGATAACTCCTTCCAAAATCCAACTAATTTTACTTTAAACTCGATCACTTACATAATGAATTTCATTTAAAAATTAGTCACTTATACAATTCTTAATTACCATAAATAGTTTACTTCATTTTTAACTGAAGTAAAAGTGGTTTATTTCAATATTAATTTAATTAAATAATAATTTCCTCTTTATAATCTTGTTAAAATTAAAATAACTATTTGTTAAACTATTTTTATTAGACTAATTAAAACAAATTAACCCAATTTCAACTAAAACAGTTGAGTCAGTCAACTCAAAACATGATTATCTCGTTAATCAACTCCAATTAATCCTTCCTTTAAATTAATTAATAATATAATTAATTTAAAAAAATTCATTCAGTTGTCTCTTGGAAACAATTAATCCAACTATTAACTGTTATGTTAATTTCTTCTCATTTTCTTATAAATCATAATAACATAAGATTAAAAACATTTAATAATTACTTAAAAACTTAAATAATAAATAATACATATTTATTTCCTTTTTTTTAAACCTTTATTCAAACATATACATTTCAAAATCTATATTTAGTTATAAATTTATAACTTCCTTACTGTCGATTCATCTGACGTTAAATCAAAATTTATAAAACAATTGATTTATAGGTCATATGCTGCCAAATACTCAAATAATACCACCCATTGGTTAAATTAAGAAAACGTTGAATTTCAAGTCACCGATCAACAACCAAATTAATCCTCCAATCAGAACGGTTCATATAATGATAATAAATAACATTAAATATATTTGAGGAATCCAGTTGGATCCGTCCTACCTGTTTTTCCCTACATCCAAGTATGCTATCTCAATAAAATCATCTATTCTAAATAAACAGATATAATATTCAACAATCAAATAATAACAAAAACCAAAACATCCATATTTCAATTTAATACGTTTATATTATTATAAACATAACCAACGAGGAAATTTATCTCATTTGGTAATAATCGTTAAAATAACAATCTCATTTCATTTAAATTAAATGAACATTTATTTTAAACAATATATATATATATACGTATATATTCAGCATCCATCCAAAGTATTATCAAATCATCCAAGAACTAGCAAGCATAACATACAAATATTAAACCCGACTTACAAAAATATAAGCGGGACAAAACTGAGAGAGTTGTACTCACTTTAATTCGTTTGCTGCTGAAAATGTTCGTTTAATTAAATTAAACGTGTGCGTAATTTAATTAAAAATCTCTGTAGCTACCAACTCCGGCCTAACCAGCTCCATCATGTCCTCTACGTCCATACGGTTCCATCGTCACTTATGTCATCCACTTCCGTTATTGCGTGGAAGAGTTATAAATTTACATTATTCACCTATTTAAATAATATTATTAAAACCTAAATAATATATTTATTAACTTGATTTTCGGTTTACGTTAAACAACCTTAGTTAGGCACATTTAAACATTATTAAGCGTAATGACTAGGCATACATATAATGATTGGGCACCATTCAAATATCTTTAGGCTCGTTCTAAATGGATTCAACATATTTCGGATTTTCCCTAGGCATGTGAAAACATTTGGCCACGTTAGTGCTTTATTGTATAAAAATAATTAGGCACTATAACATGTAGTTGGGCACGTTAAATTTAAGGGATAGGCGCATTAAAAATAGGCATTTCGAAACTGGGATAGGCACATATCTTCATAGGCCAGACCACGTTAGATTGTTTATTAAAGCAAAAATTGGGTATTCTTATATGAAATTAGGCATATTATAATTGCGTTTAGGCATATTTAAAATATATATTAGGAATATTATAATTTTACTGCATACATTCCATTGTTACCAGCTTGTTCAAAACCGCACTTCACCTTCTCACCTCCACCACTGCATCTCAAGCCACCACCTGACACCGGCCTACTACCGTCGACCTCATCGCATCTCCGACCACCCGGCAAGCCGAAGACATCTCCTCGCCAGTAACCTCACCCAAAAACAAACGCAACCCCATCAATAAACTTCGAAAACCCACTTCCATTCTCATGTCGGACTGCACCGCCCCACCGCGCCGACTTCCCGATGATCACCTGACACCAACAAGAGCACCATCGCACCTTTGCAGCTTCAACGAGTAGTACAAGACTATATTCCCTGTTGCACCCCTCTACTGTTATTGATCGAGAGCTTGTTTATTTCGTGAATGGATTCTTGGTCTTAAAGGGTGAATGTGACGGCCTGCCCTGCACCAGCCGACATTTCCAATGAAACGCGCTGTGACGATGCTTAACCAGCATGGGACGGTCGTCAAATGAAAGAGAAAAGGAAGGGATTTGAAACTATGAACCATCAAATAACCTGTAGTATATCTCACAGTGCATGGAACAAAATATAATAATAACATAACTTGATATAAAACAGGCAAGACGGTGCATAAGCTGAAAACTAAACCATCATAGCAGTGGAAAGATTCAAAATACAGCTTATGATCAAAACCATCATTATTACAACTTTTAAAACTGTCTCTACAGTAAAATAGAAAGGTACACTACTAATGCCCAAAGTAGTGACCAGCAGCAACATAGGGAGAATATGGAACAATACGTATAAGCCTCCTGCTCGTCTCCGGACAGCTGCTCATGCATAATCAGCTGACCTGTCTCTAGTCTTCTCGTTTAGGACCACCCAGAGTAATAAGAAGAGACATAAAACTTTGGGTCAGACAAAAATCTGGTATAAGCGATAAGCAGCAAAAACAGAACAATAAAAGGTATACATAACCATACCTGAACCTGGACCTGCAACCAAAGAGTTAGTACAACAGGATGTACAATACTCTAAGGTGACACTAACGCATGGTGTGAAAATAAAATTGGAGGGGGTGTGCATGTCACGATGATAGAAAACATCAAGCATAGCAATCATCGTCACATTCACTCAGTGCATAAAGTATACAATATCCACCACTTTGATCACCCAATTCTTTGTTACGATCACTCTGCCCCCATGGAGTCATGACGGCTACACTGCACTGATCCGTAACCACTAATACTTTTCTATGTCCACACTGCCCCCATGGAATCATGACAACTTAACTGCATTGGCTCATAGCCCTGCTACGTTCACTCTGCCCCATGGAGTCACGATGACCCCACTGCACTGATCCATAGCCAATAATCCATTCCTTAGTGGTGAGTCAAAGCTATATACATCGATAAACCCTTTGCACATGTCCCGCAACAAAGTACAATTCATAAAGTTGGCTCGTTGGTTCCCATCTAGATCCTGAGTAATAACTTCTCATTTGGACTTCCTTTGCATCTCGGGTTTTAGTCGAATTGGAGTAGGTCTTCAAAAGAGTCATCGCGTAGAAATAAAAGTACACGCCCAGTTCGGTTCAGTTCGGTTCGGTTGTATATTGTTCAAGTTCCCCCATTCGGTTCGGTTCGGGTGTTATCCTCCATTTGGTTCGGTTCGGGTGCCATCCTCCAACTCGGTTCGGTTCGGTGCTTCTGCTTGAATACGGTTCGGTCCTCTAGCTCTCCAGTTAGTCTGATCCGATCCCATGCCCTCCTGCCATTCCGATCCGATCCCAACTCCACTCAACTTGAATGGCCTTGCTTTCTTCCCTTGCCTTTGTGCGCTGTTGAAGATGCCACCACTCTGGTTCAGTCCGGTCCATCCGACCCGATCCCCTCCACCGATCCGATCTGGATCTCTGCAGTATTTCCAGCAAGCTTATATCGTCCATTTTCGCCACACGACGGCATTTTCAACCATTCTAACTATACTAATCAATCATAACACATAACAAACAACAATAACAACATATGGGTTCAATTAAAAAGATCAAAACATCAAGCATATAGGTCATTTTAGATCAAACATACCCAAAAAGTATGTTTTTTCCCTTAATCCCCTTAATCATGTTTTAATAATAGGATTAACAAAACATGTCCAAATTAACCGAAATTTTTATCAAAGCCCTAAAATAATATTTTAAAAAAATTAGATATTTTTCCCAAATTTTAACATGCATAATTTCGCTAATTAACATTAATCACCTCTAATTAGCCGTAATTAGTGAAAAACAATGCAAATCACTCACGTTAGCCACAAATGAATTGTAGATCTAAACTTTTCTACTGTTTTGGGTCAAATTCCTATGCAATACAGCAGCTGCAACTCAGAGTTAGTGTTGCTTCACCTTGATTTGATGTAAATTTAGCTAATACGCAATTAGAGAGTGATTTAGGAGTGATTTAGAAGGTGGAGGCCATTGTTAGGGTTGAAGAGAGGTAAGTGGTGGCTGTAAAAATGACTAAGAAAGGTTTCTCTAACCCTTTTCAGCCTCTATTCAACCCTAATCCCAAGATCCCCCAATGGGCCTAGCTGCTAGTCACCCTATTTGGCCCGGTTAAGCTGTTTTTAACCTTCCAAACCTTATTTCAGCCATATATCCCAAACGGTTAGTCCGTTTACAAATATGACCACTCTATGGAAAGGTAAACCATCATCTGAATCTAATGGAAGTTGTATCAGGTCAGAACTCAATACCAATCAAAAGTTATAGGCAAAACAAAATTTGCTAGGGGCAAAATGGTCTTTAAAAATTCGGCAAAAATCGTGAATATGGGAAATGACCCCAATAGTCGTCTCCCAAAGTTACACGACCATACGACTTCGTATGTGGATGAAATAAATATTCTATAGTCCTTTGATGCGTAGAATGCGGGTTGTTACACTCTCCCCCCTTAAGAAATTTCACCCCCAAAATTCCTTAATTAAAACACACAATGAGTCTCGGATGCCTATCAGCCATTTACAAACAATCAAACAAACAAACATAATAACACAACAAGTTTATCCTAGCATGCGGAATAATTGAATTGCAATTAAAATCTTATCAGGCAAAGAGTTCTGGATAGGACTCCCTTATGCTTTCTTCTATTTACCAAGTACAGTCATGCTCGTTATCACCCCGTTGAACCTTGACCAGTTTCATCGCCTTCCTTTGAAGTTGCGTCATATCGTACTCGATAATACGGATCGGCCTGCGGTTCCCTACCGCCTCGGGTTCTACTTCGATGTCATCCAACTGATCCGGTGAAATAGTCATATCGGAGTCGTCCATGAACTTCCTTAACTAAGAAACATGAAATACGTTGTGAACTCCTACAATCTTGTCTAGTAATCCAACTTTATATGCCAAATTCCCAACTGGTTCGAGAAATGGGAATGGACCAACAAATCTTGGTGCTAACTTGCCTCTCCTACTAAATCGAATCACGCTCTTAAACGGAAAAATCTTGACAAACACCAAGTCGCCAGCGGAGAATTTTAAATCTCTTCTCATCTTATCAGCATAACCGTTCTGCCTATCTTGGGTAGCTTTCGTTCACGATTGGATAATCTTAATCTTATCCGAAGTTTTTCTTATCACATCTGGCCCAAGCACAAATTTCTCACCGGTTTCCAACCAACACGACGGTGAGTTGCATGGTCTTCCGTACAAAGCTTCAAATGGAGCCATACCAATACTGGATTGATAACTATTATTATATGTGAACTCCACTAGATGCAAATGGTCATCCCATGACCCTCCAAAATCCAATATACAAGCTCTCAAGAGATCTTCTAATACTCAATTCACCCTCTCTGTTTGACCGTCGGTTTGATGATGGAACGCGGTACTGAGATGTAATTCTGATCCTAAGGCCTCTTGTAAGCTCTTCAAAAATCCACTAGTAAACAACGGATCTCAGTCACTCACAATGCCTTTGGGTACTCCATGAAATCTCACTACCCACTTCATATACAATTCTGCTAACTTAGTTATCCTTCTATTCGACTTGACTGGTAAAAATCTTGCACTTTTGGTCAATCGATCGACAATCACCCAAATACTATCATGACCCGATCTAGTCCTTGGTAAACCATCAATGAAGTCCATTGAGCCCAGTCCCATTTCCACTCAGGAATTTCTAATGGTAGCAACAAACCACTAGGCTTCTTTTTCTCAGCTTTAACTAGCTAGAAGTTCATGCATTTGGATATAAACTTTCCAAACGTCTCTCTTCATCCCTTCCCAGTAGTAGGTCTGCTTCATGTCTCGATACATTTTGTTACCACCAGGATGTATAGTCAGTTTTGAGTTATGACATTCTCTAATCACTTCATCTCTCAATCCATTGACATTGGGCACAACTAGTCTCCCATTATTTCTAAGCCATCCATCTCGATCAAGCCCATACTTGTTCATCTCCTCGTGGATTCCCATTTCTAACTTGGAGATGATTTCTAATATATTAGGATCGTCCCTCTGACTGGAACCAATCTGCTCAATCAAAGTGGGTCTGATCGTCAAACTTGCCAACATTACTGGATCTGATTCGCACGTTGGTCTGGAACCATACCCTGCGTTATACTCCAGTTGCTTCCATTCAAGGAACATAGCCCCTAAACTGGCATGTCTTCTACTCAATGCATCAGCTACCACATTGCCCTTCCCTGGTGTATATGAGATATCAAAATCATAGGAAGCCAAGAATTCTAACCATCTTTGCTGTCAGAGATTTAGATCCTTTTGAGAGAAGAGATACTTTAATGACTTATGATCGGTAAACAACTCGAATCTTTCTCCCAAGAGATAGTGTCTCCACATCTTCAATGCAAACACGATCGCTGCCAATTCCAAATCATGGGTAGGATATCTTTTCTCATGTGGTTTCAGTTGCCGACTAGCGTAAGCTACTACCTTGCATCAGTACAGTAACTAGTCTGGTACCACATGCATCCGTGTATACCGTCATCTCTTCGTTCCCTTTAGGAATGACTAATACTGGCGCACACGTCAACTTTTTCCTTTAGGCTCTTGAATGCATTTTTACACCTTCCATCCTAGATGAAAGCTTGATTCTTCTCGGTTAACTGAGTTAGCGGTGCCGCTATCTTGGAGAAGTTCTGGATAAACTTACGGTAATATCCAGCCAATCCCAAGAAACTTCTCACGTCTGTTGCATTCTTGGGCGTAGACCAATCCTGTACCGTAGCCACCTTCGCAGGGTCCACAGCAATATCATTCTTTGAAACAACATGGCCCAAGAATCTCACTTCCCTCCTTCAGAAGTGACACTTAGAAAACTTCGCTTTTAATTGGTGTTTTCTCAACAACTCCAACACTAATCTCAAAAGTTCTTGGTGTTCTTCCACTATCCCCGAATAAACAAGTATATCGTCCATGAACATAAGAACAAACTTATTCATTTGATCTCGGAATACTCTATTTATAAGATCCACAAAATATGCTGGTGCATTAGTCAACCCGAATGGCATGACCAACCACTCATAGAATCCAGACGGCGTCCGAAATGTCGTTTTAGGAATACTCTCAGCTGCTACTCGGAGCTGATGAAATCCTGTCGCGAGGTTCAATTGGGAGAACCTCTTGCTCCCTCTAGTTGACCAAACAAATCATCTATCCGCGGAACATGATACTTATTCTTCCTAGTCACTTTATTGAACTCGCGATAGTCCACACATAAACGAAGGGAACCATCTGCCTTGGTAGCAAATACAACTTGTGCTCCCCACTCGGAAACACTTCTTCTAATAAATCCCTTCTTCAAAACATCGCTTACTTGCACCCCGTTCTCTCGCTGCTCCCTTGGTGCCATACGACGAAGTGGCATCACTATAGGTCTGGCATCTTTCACTAATTCAATACGGAACTCAATTTCTCGGTGTGGTGGACGTCCGGTCACTTCCTCGAAGATATCTGAATACTGGCCAGCAACGGGAACCCCTGATAACTCATCCTACGGGATGTCGAGGGAATTTAGAAAACTAGCCATCACCTTATCACTAGGTAGGCCACCAAACACTACCCTCCGCCTATCATCCACCCTAATAGTCACCGAAAATCCCTCACAGTCTACTAACACCCCATATCTTTTAAGCCAATCGACTCCCAAAATAATGCCAAACCCAGTAAAGCCCAAAACAAAGCAATCACTAGCAAACATACATCCATGACTCAATAAGACCAAGTTTCGACAAATCATACTAAGGCTAGTCGAACCACCAATCGGGTTCGTCACCACTAAAGGTCTATCGACTATCCCGTGTTCCAGTTCCAACCTATCTACCAGGTCACTAGATATGAAGGAACAGGAAGCCCCAGTATCAAACAATACTCGAACAGGAACATCATAAATAGAAAGCATACCTTGAATGACGACATTTTTTCCTTTCTCCGCCGCAGTTATGGCATTCGACGAAGAAGGAATAACATTAATAGCATATGCTTTCACAATCTGCTACTCTTCAGGGCTTTGCAGACATTTATCCTTGTAATGTCCCACTTGGCTGCAGTTAAAGCACTTCCCGTCCACTGGCTTTGCTTTACATTCTTTGGCATAGTGGCCCTTCTTGCCACAGCTAAAGCACTCAACATCTTTCTTATCTTTCTTTTTCTAACCATCTTTGGTCTGACTCAGCTTCCTTTTATTCTGAGAATTATTCTTGTCTCCACTGCTTGCCTGCGACTTTGGCCCCTCTGCAGACGCAACAACGACTTCAATCTTAGGCTTAGGATAAAGGCTCTCTGATCTCAATGCTTTCCCAACAATCGATTCAAAAATCTCATCAATATGGTTTATAAGCCTTTCCCCCAATTACTGATCCAAACCTGTTATGAACTTCTCATTCTTCTTCTCGGGAGTATCGATAAGAGATAATCCATTCTTCGATAAGGTATCGAACTCAGCAATATACTCCGAGACTGCCCTATCATTCTGCTTAAGCTCAAAGAACTTCCTAAACAATTCTAATTTCTGAGCAACTGGGATAAACTTATCACTGAATGAGGCCTTGAACTGATCCCAAGTAACTTGATCCTCAGGGGTAACTGACTTAATAGCATTCCACCAATTCATAGCCCATCCTTGCAGTTGACGGGATGCAAGCTTCCTCTTCATCGTATCATCGATCCCTAAATCCTCGAAGATGTGCTCATAATAATCTAGCCAATCCTGAACTTTTGTAGTTGATTCCGTTCCGTGGAACGGCTTCCTACCAAGACTCGTGTAGTCCTTACAGAGCTTTGCAAAATCGGCCATATGTTCCTACACCGCTGCACCACCACCATTTGCAGCATTAGGAGCTGCCCTCTGAACATCCCGAAGCATCTCTCTCAAGAAGTCAGTGAACATCGTTGTAACACCCCACGTCCGTTAGTATCACTCACAAAGGGAATGCACTAAGTTTTGTGGAGCATTTTGGGTAAAAGATGCAGATAAATTACAAGACAGACAGGAATTAAACAGCGGAAAATAAAACTTTGCTTTATTAATAAAATAGTTTGTACAATGATTTCTTTACAATATCAGAGTATCATCTGTCTTACAAAATAAAGAAGCATAAAACAACATTTATAACATTTATATTCCCCGATTTTAGCAAGAGCCAGCCATAGCATCTGAAAAGAGAATCCAAGCAAACTTCGACAAATCTTCAAGCTGGGAAAGAGTGGCATTCCAACTTAACCTGAGTTAAACTATTCCCTCCTTTACTACCTAGGGGGGGAAACGTAAGAAAGGAAGACGAAAGAAAAACAGAGTCAGACATAAAGCCTGAGTAAGTTTAGTAACTTCTAGCATATGAACATGGGGAAAACAAAACGACATGAATTAACTGAATACAAGATAACACCATGATGATAGGGTCAGCAAGGTTAGACAAGATCAACACAAGATATACTAAGATAAGATAAACTGGATATGCTCTAATACGTCCGCCGCTTCGCTCTAATACTTCGCCGCTTCGTTATTTCCTTGTTTTACTGATTCCTATATCTCTGCACCACCTAACTAATGTCCCAACTAGTAACGATAACGTGATCCCAATCCCTGTATTTTCATCGCCTTCAAGCAAACATTTATTACTTGTTACCTAGATTTAATCTAGGGTTTTCCATCAAGTGCCTTCTAGATTTAACTAGAATTTACGTTATCTGCTGAATGCTTCTCGGATTCAGGATTTATGCCACCTAGTTCTACTAGGGATTATGCTACCTGTCGAACGATGCCCCCAAGTCTAGGACACACTACCTAGAGTGGTATATGTTCCTATACTTCCCCACGCATGTATCGCGAATCGTTATCGCTTGTCTAGATGCACATGTCCCGTAATGTGCGGTCCGAGTACTGTGTCAGGGCAAATCAAGGAATACAGAACTCGGTCGGGAGCTTTCAGATATCTGCCGATGCAGATGCTAAGGTCTGTTTTTGTTCCAGTGGCTATGGTCCCACTTGACCCCTCCCTCAACTAATGAAAGGCACACCTTGTAAAATGAGAACTATACGCCGGCCCCCTATGCCCCACTGTCCTATGGCCATCCACAACCATAACTAGATAGCAAGTATATGGTCTTTTGGAGTTCTCCGCCTTTCCGCTTCACATATCTCGATTGACTCAAGATGGATGGTAGGCGACGAGTTGCTATCACAGGGCTACCGTTTTCTCGCCGAATCACGCTGGTCCATCCTAGTCTTTAGGTTGCCATATATTGCAACCAAGGTATACCCCTGGTTCTTCTACGCAGACCTTAACCTCGGTGAGCCCAGGAGGATCGTCCGCAGCCTCACAGAGGGATACCAAGAGTACCCTCATGTCCCCTCGAAGCCTCGGGCTTCGTAACCCAATCCGTTGGAGCCTTCTTTTTAAATCAGACGGACGTTCACTCCACTTCGTGTTATACTAAGAATTACTACTTAGTTTTGTCAACTAAGGTTTACCACTTAGTTTCCATAATCGTTGTTTTCTTAACTAAGGTTTACTACTTAGTTTTCTTTCCCGTCAACTTGGATTGGTTAAGTGTCATTAGTCAATTCCAGCTAACTTAACCCCCTTCATTTATCCTGTTAAACTGGTTAAGTGTTATTAGTAATTCGTGTTGACTTAACCCTACCACAAACCAAGTTATATTGGTTAAGTATTCCTTATTACTTAACCCTACCCATTCATCCTGTATTGTTTAAGTGTTCCTTTTAACTTAACCTTGCCCGTCTGTTTTAACTAACATGTTATTATCAATGGTTAAGTATTATCCCTTCATGTTTTAGACTTAACCACATTCCTTTATCACAACCTGATGGTTAAGTGTTCAAGTTTACTTAACCCTACGGTCTAGCCTAGCTAACATATCAAATTGGCTAAGTGTATTAGTTTTCACTTAACCCCAACCTCTGGTGTAGTTAACATGTTAATTTGGCTAAGTGTATTAACTTTACTTAACCCCAACCTCTAGTCTAGTTAACATGTTAATTTGGCTAAGTGTATTAGCTTTACTTAACCGCACCTTCTAGTCTAGTTAACATGTTAATTTGGCTAAGTGTTTTCTTAGTTACTTAACCCCTACAAATCTTGTCTTGTTACCATGAGTTTGGTTAAGTGTCCCTATGGACTTAGCCCTCCCATTCTAGCTCGACTGTGTTAAGTTGGTTAAGTGTTCCTATGGACTTAACCCTCCTATTCTAGCTTAACTGTGTCTGTATGAACCTAACCACTCCCACCGGTCTGGTTATCATGTTGAATTGGTTAAGTGTCTTAGTTAGCTTAACCCTACCATTCTTGTTCTAGCTTTAACTAAATAAATTAAAGCCGCGACCACTCACATTAGATAGATATTGTTGCGAATACTGGATGTGCCGGTTGGTTCCGGGCAGGTTTACATCGCAACTCAGTTTAACCTCGGGTTAGGCCTATTCGTGTTTTCTAAGTTCAAAGGATTTTGATTAATTTCAAATCAGGTTTTAAAAGCAACCATCTTGTCCGTCGGATCAGTTAGGGATAGTCAGGGAGAGCAGAAAACTTGTATTTTCCAAACCCAAGCCTAGACACTATCCTCTCTGTCACCCTAGAACTTTCTGGTGTATTGTTAAAAGAGATGTCGTTAATAAACCTTTCTTTTGTGTATAAATAAATTGTTAACAATTTATCCTCAAAGCCCATTTTTCCTTTTTAAAATAAATTTGGCATATACCCTATACATTTGCCATGCCTACTAATGGACTTGTATTCTAGGCCCAAATCTTGATTTGCCTATCTTACAGTTTATAGCAATTTAGATCCGACACCCCCATTTACAGTTCATGCCAAAACTTGATTCTACATTCTAATCGACAGTTTATGCCAAACTAGATTTCATATTCTGGTTCACCGTTTAACCATTTACACCTAATGTATTTAAATTATGCTAACATAATTATCATGCTTAATTTGGCCGCCCAATTCTGATTTAATATTCCAACTTCAGTTCAAGTCATAAAACTAGACTTGTTATTCTAATTTTCTTCTTAATAGTCATGCTATAATGCATGTTCCCAAATTATGCCAATTTCCAAGTTTAGTAAATTTCATGTCTTTCCCCAAAACGTATTCCCATCGTTCGTAGAAACGTGATTCAACCTAGATCATAAATAAAGCTAGATTTGTGGATAAAGGGGAATGAACCAAAATGTCGTGAAAGAACGGACATAACAACTGGCATAAGATGATAATTCACAGGCATATAGATTACGACATGAAAAGGGTTGAATAGCATAGATTCCAGAACATGGGTAGACCTAACTCAATAGGTAAATTCCCAAGGTCTAAAACCAAAGAAAAACAAGAATATTGAATAACGACGTGGGTTCAAGAACATGGGTAGACCTAACTTAATAGGTAAATTCCCAAGGTCTAAAACCAAAGAAAACCAAGAATAGACAGAATAGATAATCAGGTTTAGACCCAATTTCATAGTCACAAAACTTAAGCAACACTTTCCTAGTCATGAACCACAGTTGTTCTTGTTATGTTATAGGCAATAGTTTATGTTTTCTAATCAAAGGCATAGGTCTAGTCAAGGAAATAATCCTCATAGTCATAGTCACAGTCATAGGCAATGTTCATAGTCATAGGCAATGTCCATAGTCATAGGAAAATGTTCATAGTCATAGGCATATGGTTTTAAGGTCCATAGTTTAATAATCATGGTCTTATTTGTCCTCGAATCATAACAGTTCTTAGTTAGGTTCAAGAGTATAGGCACTGATTCGAATAGAGAGAGAGAGAGAGAGATTTGGAATATTCTTTTATTCCTTTAATTTCATGTCACGAACAGAGAAAAACGTTCAAATCTAGAAATAACTGGCTTACAGAGATTTGGATTAGAAAAGAAAGATGGCGTTGCTATGATTCATGTGACGTTGCTCGAAACCGTTTGAGCTAGCCTTTGATTCTTTACTTGAAATCCTAGCCTGACTTTAACCTCTTCTTGAAAGTCTTTTAGCAGCATCTCCTCATCTTGATTTATTTTATATATATTATTCTATTTATATTTTATTTAAGAGGAGGAGAAGAAGCCATGTTCACTTAGAATCTTTGCAGCATAAGGGTAAAGGAGAATTGTGAATAGAGAAGAAGACTAGGGCTGTTTATATAGTGTAGAAGTTAACGAATCTGGTCAGAAGGGCGTCCAAATACAGAGAAACGAATCTGGTTCAGGAAGCTAGAAAAAGCGGGAGGGGGGGTCGACCCCAGGTCGACTACCCAGTCGACCTGGGTGACCCAGGTCGACTACCCAGTCGACCTGGGTGCCTTGGGCGGGAAAATTCCCGCCCAGCCCAATCTGGGTCCGATTTTGAATTTTGAACTTGACCTGTTTTGAAATTTGAACTTCGCTGAATCTTCCAGAGGCCACATCTTCCTCATACGGACTCCGATTTACGCAAACTTGGACTCGTTTTCATGTAGAATTCCGAGATGAACGCAATGGCGCAGCCCGTTTCCCTTGATTTTGATTTTAATTTTTAATTCTGCCTTGATTTGTGAATCTTAGTGTTACAGAATTATGGGGTGTTACATTCTCCCCCACTTAAAAGTATTTCGTCCCCGAAATCTTCAAGTTAGGAAGAATGTGTCCTACCATCCAATCACCCATCTACTCAACCATTCAATCACATGCATTCATTGTCCTTAAAAGATTTCTAATGCTTTCATGTTCATATGCATAGTGTGTGTATTTGTCTTTATCTAATGCAGAATCAGGCGGTCTACTGATTCAGTTGACCTCCTTAATGCAAATCATGTCAGTGCCATGCGTCCAATCATGTATGCAAGCATCCCTAGTTATGTAAATATTACATGCGTGCACAACCATTCATCCATATGCAACATCCATATGATACCATATCAAGTTCAACTTACAAACAAATACATATCTGTAAATGCAATATGAAAGCGTCCGAACTGATCTAGTGCCTAATACGTATGCATATGCATTCACAAGCAACCATTAGCAACCACTTGCAACCATCAACCATAACATGTTTCAAATACATGTTTACATCCATTGGCTTCTACCTAAGGATCGAAGATACGACCTAGGTGATATACTTTGGAAAGAGAGAAACAATTATGCGTAAAGGTCCTACCAAAGAAATCAAGGATACACCCTTAAGGAAAAGGGTATGATGCTAGTATATAGCCTTCTTGAGCTTTACTCCACTGTATCCTAACTAACTTAACTTCACGATTGTGAAGTTCCTGACCTCCATTTCCAAAATAAACAGATGTCAATCACGGTACCAAGTGTACATACCAAGATGGATTGAGGTCTCTCCTCTTAACTTATCCATCACGCCATAACTATAAGGGTTGAAAGGTCACTATGTACTTTTTAGAGTGCCTGCCACAACTATTCATCTCTCACAAAAACCATCCTAGTCGAACTCGACATTCCTCAAGTACAAGTCCCAAAGGCCTAAACCAATATCAGACAAGCACCCAAGGAATATCTCCTCCGAATTTAGACGATCTACATGAGATGACATAAGCAAACTCGATAGCTATTCTCAAATCCGTACTAACCAAAAATAAGCTGGTCGGACCACCAATTGGATTTGAGACTCTAGTGGGATCTTTCTACTATACAAGTACTATGGTGCAGAGACTCAACTATGGAAGTGGATATGAACAAATGAGAAGCGATAAAGCCAAAGGAAAGAGTACGAACAGCAAAACTAGACTCTTCCGACAGAACTTCACTACCTTTCTCCTAGGTACACTTGGTGGTGAAAGTATGTACTTGCCCTTCTGAAAATATCATCCTCGTCCTTGCCCTTTTCCTTAAGTATATGCCCTATCATACCCTAGTAAAGGTACTTCCTCTTGTCTTAGGTTCTATAATTTCTTCCTCCTTCGTGTGCTAAGTCTACATCCATGAATTCCTCATCCTAGGATTATGCTCCTTAGCCAAACTCCTCATCCCCTTCCGTGTGTAGTCATGTTGACAAATCTCTCGAAAACTGCCTCCATCGTCCGGAAAACCCCATAAGCTTCGAAAGAAAACTGCCCCTAGATGAAACAACTACGACTATAGATGAAAGCTGGGCACTACCTTGCCCATCGATGAGGTTACCACCCAGAAAACCAGGAGCCCCAGAGACTCAAGAAAGAATGAAACAAGGATTCAAACAGAGGAAGAGAAGATAGTGCGTATGGCTTTGGGGAATATGTCTTTAAAACAAATCTTTTCTCTTGAAAATGCTTCTTCAAAAATCGTTTTGAAAATAATTTTTCAAATCCTTTATCTGATCTGGTAACCTTCAGCTCTGATACCACGTGTAACACCCCACGTCCGTTAGTATCACTCACAAAGGGAATGCACTAAGTTCTGTGGAGCATTTTGGGTAAAATATGCAGATAAATTACAAGACAGACAGGAATTAAACAGCGGAAAATAAAACTTTGCTTTTTTGATAAAATAGTTTGTATAATGATTTCTTTACAATATCAGAGTATCATCTGTCTTACAAAATAAAGAAGCATAAAACAACATTTATATTCCCCGATTTTAGCAAGAGCCAGCCATAACATCTGAAAAGAGAATCCAAGCAAACTTCGACAAATCTTCAAGCTGGGAAAGAGTGGTAGTCCAACTTAACCTGAGTTAAACTATTCCCTCCTTTACTACCTGGGGGGGGGACGGAAGAAAAGAAGACGGAAGAAAAACAGAGTCAGACATAAAGCCTGAGTAAGTTCAGTAACTTCTAGCATATGAACATGAGGAAAACAAAATGACATGAATTAACTGAATACAAGATAACACCATGATGATAGGGTCAGCAAGGATAGACAAGATCAACACAAGATATACTAAGATAAGATAAACTGGATATGCTCTAATACTTTCGCCGCTTCGCTCTAATACTTCGCCGCTTCGCTATTTCCTTGTTATACTAATTCCTATATCTCTGCACCACCTAACTAATGTCCCAACTAGTAACGATAACGTGATCCCAATCCCTGTATTTTCATCGCCTTCAGGCATAGATTTATTATTTGTTACCTAGATTTAATCTAGGGTTTTCCATCAAGTGCCTTCTAGATTTAACTAGAATTTACATTATCTGCTGAATGCTTCTCGGATTCAGGATTTATGCCACCTAGTTCTACTAGGGATTATGCTACCTATCGAACGATGCCCCCAAGTCTAGGACACACTACCTAGAGTGGTTTATGTTCCTATACTTCCCCACGCATGTATCGCGAATCATTATCGCTTGTCTAGATGCACATGTCCCGTAATGTGTGGTCCGAGTCCTGTGTCAGGGCAAATCAAGGAATACAGAACTCGGTCGGGAGCTTTCAGATATCTGCCGATGCAGATGCTAAGGTTGTTTTTGTTCCAGTGGCTATGGTCCCACTTGACCCCTCCCTCAACTAATGAAAGGCACACCATGTAAAATGAGAACTATACGCCGCCCCCTATGCCCCACTGTCCTATGGCCATCCGCAACCATAACTAGATAGCAAGTATATGGTCTTTTGGAGTTCTCCGCCTTTCCGCTTCACGTATCTCGATTGACTCAAGATGGATGGTAGACGACAAGTTGCTATCACAGGGCTACCGTTTTCTCGCCGAATCACGCTGGTCCATCATAGTCTTTAGGTTGCCATATATTGCAACCAAGGCATACCCCTGGTTCTTCTACGCAGACCTTAACCTCTGTGAGCCCAGGAAGATCGTCTGTAGCCTCACAGAGGGATACCAAGAGTACCCTCACGTCCCCTCGAAGCCTCAGGCTTCGTAACCCAATCCGTTGGAGCCTTCTTTTTAAATCAGACGGACGTTCGCTCCTTTTCGTGTTATACTAAGAATTACTACTTAGTTTTGTCAACTAAGGTTTACCACTTAGTTTCCAGAATCGTTGTTTTCTTAACTAAGGTTTAATACTTAGTTTTCTTTCCCGTCAACTCGAATTGGTTAAGTGTCATTAGTCAATTCCAGCTAACTTAACCCCCTTCATTTATCATGTTAAACTAGTTAAGTGTTATCAGTAATTCGTGTTGACTTAACCCTACCACAAACCAAGTTATATTGGTTAAGTATTCCTTATTACTTAACCCTACCCATTCATCCTGTATTGGTTAAGTGTTCCTTTTAACTTAACCTTGCCCGTCTGTTTTAAATAACATGTTATTATCAATGGTTAAGTATTATCCCTTCATGTTTTAGACTTAACCCCATTCCTTTATCACAACCTGATGGTTAAGTGTTCAAGTTTTCTTAACCCTATGGTCTAGCCTAGCTAACATATCAAATTGGCTAAGTGTATTAGTTTTTACTTAACCCCAACCTCTGGTCTAGTTAACATGTTAATTTGGCTAAGTATATTAACTTTACTTAACCCCAACCTCTAGTCTAGTTAACATGTTAATTTGTCTAAGTGTATTAGCTTTACTTAACCCCACCTTCTAGTCTAGTTAACATGTTAATTTGGCTAAGTGTTTTCTTAATTACTTAACCCCTACAAATCTTGTCTTGTTACCATGAGTTTGGTTAAGTGTCCCTATGGACTTAGCCCTCCCATTCTAGCTCGACTGTGTTAAGTTGGTTAAGTGTTCCTATGGACTTAACCCTCCAATTCTAGCTTAACTGTGTCTGTATGAACCTAACCCCACCCACCGGTCTGGTTATCATGTTGAATTGGTTAAGTGTCTTAGTTAGCTTAACCCTACCATTCTTGTTCTAGCTTTAACTAAATAAATTAAAGCCGCGACCACTCACATTAGACAGATATTGTTGCGAATACTGGATGTGCCGGTTGGTTCCGGGCAGGTTTACATCGCAACTCAGTCTAACCTTGGATTAGGCCTATTCGTGTTTTCTAAGTTCAAAGGGTTTTGATTAATTTTCAAATCAGGTTTTGAAAGCAACCATCCTGTTCGTCGGATCAGTTAGGGATAGCCAGGGAGAGCAGGAAACTTGTATTTTCCAAACCCAAGCCTAGACACTATCCTCTCTGTCACCCTAGAACTTTCTGGTGTATTGTTAAAAGAGATGTCGTTAATAAACCTTTCTTTTGTGTATAAATAAATTGTTAACAATTTATCCTCAAAGCCATTTTTCCCTTTTTAATATAAATTTGGCCTATACCCTATAGATTTGCCATGCCTACTAATGGACTTGTATTCTAGGCCCAAATCTTGATTTGCCTATCTTACAGTTTATAGCAATTTAGATCCGACACCCCCATTTACAGTTCATGCCAAAACTAGATTCTACATTCTAGTCTACAGTTTATGCCAAACTATATTTCATATTCTAGTTCACCGTTTAACCATTTACACATAATGTATGTAAATTATGCTAGCATACTTATCATGCTTAATTTGGCCGCCCAATTCTGATTTAATATTCCAACTTCAGTTCATGTCATAAAACTAGACTTGTTATTCTAATTTTCATCTTAATAGTCATGCTATAATGCATGTTCCCAAATTATGCCAATTTCCAAGTTTAGTAATTTTCATGTATTTCCCCAAAACGTATTCCCATCGTTCGTATAAACGTGATTCAACCTAGATCATAAATAAAGCTAGATTTGTGGATAAAGGGGAATGAACCAAAATGCCGTGAAAGAACGGACATAACAACTGGCATAAGATGATAATTCACAGGCATATAGATTACGACATGAAAAGGGTTGAATAGCATAGATTCCAGAACATGGGTAGACCTAACTCAATAGGTAAATTCCCAAGGTCTAAAACCAAAGAAAACCAAGAATATTGAATAACGACGTGGGTTCAAGAACATGGGTAGACCTAACTTAATAGGTAAATTCCCAAGGTCTAAAACCAAAATAAACCAAGAGTAGACAGAATAGATAATCGGGTTTAGACCCAATTTCATAGTCACAAAACTTAAGCAACACTTTCCTAGTCATGAACCACAGTTGTTCTTGTTATGTTATAGGCAATAGTTTATGTTTTCTAATCAAAGGCATAGGTCTAGTCAAGGAAATAATCCTCATAGTCATAGTCACAGTCATAGGCAATGTTCATAGTCATAGGCAATGTCCATAGTCATAGGCAAATATTCATAGTCATAGGCATATGGTTTTAAGGTCCATAGTTTAATAATCATGGTCTTATTTGTCCTCGAATCATAACAGTTCTTAGTTAGGTTCAAGAGTATAGGCACTGATTCGAATAGAGAGAGGGAGATTTGGCATATTCTTTTATTCCTTTAATTTCATGTCACGAACAGAGAAAAACGTTCAAATCTAGAAATAACTGACTTACAGAGATTTGGATTAGAAAAGAAAGACGGCGTTGTTATGATTCATGCGACGTTGCTCGAAACCGTTTGAGCTAGCCTTTGATTCTTTACTTGAAATCCTAGCCTGAATTGAACCTCTTCTTGAAAGTCTTTTAGGAGCATCTCCTCGTCTTGATTTATTTTATATATATTATTCTATTTATATTTTAATTAAGAGGAGGAGAAGAAGCCATGTTCACTAAGAATCTTTGCAGCATAAGGGTAGAGGAGAATTATGAATAGAAAGAAGACTAGGGCTGTTTATATAGTGTAGAAGTTAACGAATCTGGTCAGAAGGGCGTCCAAATACAGAGAAACGAATCTGGTTCAGGAAGCTAGAAAAAGCGAGAGGGGGGGTCGACCCCAGGTCGACTACCCAGTCGACCTGGGTGCCCCAGGTCGACTACCCAGTCGACCTGGGTGCCTTGAGCGGGAAAATTCCCGCCCAGTCCAATCTGGGTCCGATTTTGAATTTTGAACTTGACCTGTTTTGAAATTTGAACTTCGCTGAATCTTCCAGAGGCCACAACTTCCTCATACGGACTCCGATTTACGCAAACTCGGACTCGTTTTCATGTAGAATTCCGAGACGAACGCAATGGCGCAGCCCGTTTCCCTTGATTTTGATTTTAATATTTAATTCTGCCTTAATTTGTGAATCTTAGTGTTACAGAATTACGGGGTGTTACAATCGTCCTCATATCAGGAGCATTCCTATTATTTTCTCCTGAGCCAGTATTCCTCGTATATCGGCTCATCGTTCAATATATAAGGAGAAAACGGTTAACCATCTCTTCAATGGTGCAAGTGCAGTGCTACTCCATCCTTAGATATACTAATAGCGTATATATATATATCTTTTGAAAACCAAAAAATATAACAAATATGCTCTATTATATACGTACTATCTCTCTCGGGTGTCTTTCCCTAGGTTAACTAAGCAACCTAGAGCTCTGATACCAAGTGTGACGGCCCGCCCCGCACTAGCCAACATTTCCAATGAAACACGCGTCGTTAAATGAAAGGGAAAAGGAAGGGATTTGAAAGTATGAATCATCGAAGAACCTTTAGTATATCTCACAGCGCATGGAACAAAATATAATAATAACATAACTTGATATAAAACAGCCGAGACAGTGCATAAGCTGAAAACTAAGCCATCATAACACTGGAAAGATTCAAAATACAGCTTATGATCTAAACCATCATTATTACAACTTTTAAAACTATCTCTAAAGCAAAATAGGATGGTACACTACTAATGCCCAAAGTAGTGACCAGCAACAACATAGGGAGAATATGGAACAATATGTGTAAGCCCATGCTCGTCTCCGGACAGCTAGTCGTGCATAACCAGCTAACCTGTCTCTAGTCTGCTCGTTTAGGAGCATCCAGAGTAATAAGAAGAGACATAAAACTCTGGAGACAAAAGTCTGGTATAAGCGATATGCAGCAAAAAAAAAGAACAATAAAAGGTATACATAAGCATACCTGAACCTGGACCTGCAACCAAAGAGTTAGCACAACAGGATGTACAATACTCTAAGCTGACATTAACACATGGTGTGAAAATAATGGGGGGATGGGGTGTGCATGTCATGGGGATAGAAAACATGAAGCATAGCAATCTTCCTCACATCTCTCACTCAGTGCGTAAAGTATACAATATCCACCACTTTGATCACCCATTTCTTTATTACGATCTCTCGGCCCAATAAAGTCATGACGGCTCCACTGCACTGATCCGTAACCATTAATACTTTGTTATGTCCACTCTGCCCCATGGAGTCATGACAACTCCGCTACACTGGCTCATAGCCCGGCTATGATCGCTCCGCCCCATGGAGTCACGATGACCCCACTGCACTGACCTATAGTCAATAATCCGTTCCTCAGTGGGGAGTCAAAGCTATAGACATCGCTAACCCCTTTGCACATGTCTCGCAGTAAAGTCCAATTCATAAAGTTGGCTCGTTGGTTCCCATCTGGATCCTAAGTAATAACTTCTCATTTGGACTTCCTTTGCATATCGGGTTTTAGGGGAATTGGAGTTGGTCTTCAAAAGAGTCATCATGTAGAAATAGAAGTACATGCCTGGTTCGGTTTGGTTGTATAATGTTCAAGTTCCCCCATTTGGTTCGGGTTGGGTGCCATCCTCTAACTCGGTTCGGTTCTGTGCTTTTGCTCGGATACGTTTCGATCCTCTAGCTCTCCAGTTAGTCCGATCCGATCCTATGCCCTCCTGCCGTTCTAATCCGATCCCAACTCCACTCAACTTGAATGGCCTTCCTTTTTTCCCTTGCCTTTGTGCGCTGCCGAAGATGCCACCACTATGGTTCGGTCTGGTCCGGTCCATCCAATCTGATCCCCTCCACTGATCTGATCCGGATCTCTACAACATTTCCAGCAAGCTTATATCATCCATTTTCGTCATATGACGGTGTTTTCAACCATTCTAACTTTACTAATCAATCATAACACATCACAAACAACAATAACAACATATGGGTTCAATTAAAAAGATCAAAACATCAAGCATATAGGTCATTTTAGATCAAACATACCCAAAAAGTATGATTTTTCCCTTAATGCCCCTAATCATGTTTTAATAATAGGATTAACCAAACATGTCCAGATTAACCCAAATTTTTATAAAAGCCCTAAAATAATATTTAAGAATCTTTACATATTTTTTCCGAATTTTAACATGCATAATTTCGCTAACTAACACTAATCTCCTCTAGTTAGCCGTAATTAGTGAAAAACAATGCAAATCACTCACCTTAGCCGCAAATGAATTGTAGATCTGAACTTTTCTACTGTTTTGGGTCAAATTCCTATGCAATACAGCAGCTGCAACTCTGATTTGGTGTTGCTTCACCTTGATTTGATGTAAATTAAGCAAATACGCGATTAGAGAGTGATTTAGGAGTGATTTAGAAGGTGGAGGCCATTGTTAGGGTTGAAGAGAGGTAAGTGGTGGCTGTAAAAATGACTAAGAAAGGTTTCTCTAACCCTTTTCAGCCTCTATTCAACCCTAATCCTGGGATCCCCCAATAGGCCTAGCTGCTAATCACCCTATTTGGCCCGGTTAAGCTGTTTTTAACCTTCCAAACCTTATTTCAGCCATATATCCCAAACGGTTAGTCCGTTTGACAAATGTAACCACTCTACGGAAAGGTAAACCATCATCCGATTCTAATGGAAGTTGTATCAAGTCAAAACTCATTACCAATCAAAAGTTATAGGCAAAACAAGATTCGCTTGGGGCAAAACGGTCATTTAAATTTCGGCAAAAATCGTGAACATGGGAAATGACCCCAATAGTCGTCTCCCAAATTTACACGACCATACGACTTCGTATGTGGAAGAAATAAATAGTCTATAATCCTTTGATGCGTAGAACGTGGCTCGTTACAGTGAACAAGCGACTTCGGCTTTTTTTTTTGTTCTTATGGTTTGCCATGGAAGATAAACAAAGACGAACCCTTCAGTATGTATAGGAAGGATAATACGTAGGCACCAAGGAATTAGGGTATAGGATTTCAGAGATTATAGGTAGTTGTATTGCGTGGGTTGATTTTTTAGTGAAATACTTGGCTGCCAAGGCGTTAAAGCAGAATGGGGCACAAGGAAAGTTAAGTGGTTTGTCAGGCAAGAAAGTGAAGGATGGTGGAAAGTGGGGTAGGTTTAGATGTATACAATTTTATACCCATTATCATGAATCCCCATTTAATTTTCGTATGGTCACACACGATCTCCAAAAATATCGAAACTAAACATAGTGTTATGTCTTGAACTTCCAAATCCAATGGAATTAATTTCGTTGAATTCCGACTTCATTTGCGCAACAATTTTACTTAAATTTCAATATATTTATTGGTTCACGTTTAAATTTTGTCAACCAACAAAGCTACTGCAATTGGCTCCAAATCGGAAGTCCTACAATAATCAACGATACGTATTCCAATAAAATTCGTTTTATTGAAATCAGAGGTCGTTTGAAAAGAAAACTGATTCTAAGACTTATATAATATTGATAAAATATAATTGAATCCAAAACAATTTGATTTAAATAATAATAAATTATTATTATCATATATCTCTGAATACAATCTTATATAGCTTCAAAATAGACCAATATATATATATATACACATATATATTAAACTCAGTATATAAAATCTTAGGTTAAATGATATTTAAATTATATAGAAATTCCTTATACATCATTATAATTTATACCGATTTCCATAGCGGCTATTTGAAAATTTGGAATTGGACATAGCTGACATATCTACAAGTTGAAATCTCCATTTCTCTCTTTGATTAGAAAAATATAATCAAGTAGATTCAAACATTTCTTGTTTCATAGAATTCCGATTTATATGGGATTCTATATATACAATTAAAGCTTAAATCGTAAATTACGAACAATCGCGACGTAACGAGCTCGTTTATAATTAAGTATAAATTATACGTTCAAACTTCATTTAATAATGAATTTTATAGTATAAATCCATTTATAACACTAATTCAATATTTAAAATAATAAAATATATTAAATATGTAAGTACCCACCGTAATTTTATAACATATTAAAATGATAAACTAAGGAATACTTAATTAAACTTGAGAATTAAAACGGACTGCGCCATTGCATTCATCTCGGAATTCTGCTTAGGACAGACCCCGAGTTTGTGTAAAACGGACATCGTATGAAGAAGATATTAAGGTTTAAAATTTATAAACATATAAGCCATATATATATAATGATTCCAGAAAATTAAAATCAGAGGCGGGAAAATTAGGGGGAAATCGGCCCGTTAGGGGTCGAACCCCACCTAAAGGTGTCGACCCATGGGTCGACACCAACACAAGGGTGTTGACACCCAAATCGACCCCCATGTCGACCTCCCAAGATCTAGGCAAAACTCAGTTTCTGAACGTGGACTCGTTTCTTGATTAGATTCATTGACCCTAGGCTATATAAAGGACCTTATTCCCAATGTTTTGTTCATCCAAGTCAATGGCGACAATGAGGTGCTGCCCTAACTCAAAGTAAAATAGCCTATTCTTCTCCAACAACCAGTCATACGTATTCAGAGATCTGAGCTACAACATCTGCAATTATATTCCCTATTCTTTAGATCCAATCAAAGCGAGTCTATGTTATTTTTAGATATAAACACCTAAAATGTAATCTTGACATGTCTATAAGTTTGGATATAAGCCTATGCCTATTAGAAATCTGAATCTCAAAGGATCTGTCATTACTTGTATATCTAATTTACTATTTAGATCTCATATGTCTGTTCATGATATCCCTATTCTGTTAGTTTGCCTAATCATGTTACCATATGCCTATTATGTTAGTTCGCCTAATCATGTCACTGTATGCCTATTCTGCTAGCATGACCAATTATATCATCATATGCCAGTTTTATTTACTATGCCTATTCTTGTTCTCTCCTCTCCCACTTTCCCTTTTTGTTTTTATAGCCAGGCTACCTTCGAGCCTAGGCCTATCGCTGAAATACACAAATGCACAAATTTGGGAACGATTGGGAATGATTAATTTGGGGCATAATTCATAGTTTAAGCATGATTGGAAAATTTTTAGCATAATTTGTACCTTGAGCCAAAACTTGAGATTTGGGGGCATAATCTATATCTTGATCTAAAACCTTAATCTGGGGCATAACTTGTATCGCAGATCGGACGGGGATTTGGGGCATAATAAAAATGATAATTGGTTAATAATGAAAATGTATAGATTTACAGTAGTTAGAAACTGTAACCACACTTAGACATGAGGTTAGATTACAATTATGGTAGAAGTCTGCCCAGAACCGCCCTGCATATCCAGCGTCCACAAGTGGTAAATCTAAAGTGAGGGGTCTAAGTGCATAAAAACGTAACGTGCTAAGACACGAGGTTAAGTCCGACTTGTGGAAGAAGTCTATCCGGACCCAATCGGCATATCCAACATCCACAAGTGGTAGACTTAATGTGGGACGTCTAGCGCATTATAACCATAAATGAATGAATGGTGATGAACTTGTAATACTTAACCTGTTTGAATCCATAAGAATTGCATGAACCTATTAACTTGAGTAGGAGTTAAGTAAACTTGTTTGAATTGGTGGGAGGGTTAAGTAAATCTTGTGGTGGTGGGTAATATTTATAGGGTCCGTTTTTCACAGGTCCCTATTAAGTTTCAAAATTAGGCTCACATCCGGTCCAACTTTTCATGTAAACCTAGTCCCTATTTTTTGAAAGTACACTATATATATATATATAAATCGCGAAAATTCGTATTTAAATCAAACATGTATTCATCCAAAAAAAATCAGCTCGTAAAAAAATCAAAAAATGTATCAAAATCAAAAAATACAATAAAACAGCGAAAAATGCAGTAATTTGCATCAAATCATGCACATATTTGCAATACTTGCATTCATCTGTGCAAGTATTTTCAAATGTTGAATGTGCATTTGTTTTTTTGCATACATGTATGCAAGGTAAACGTATTCTTGCATACAAGTGTGCAACAATCTTCAGGCAAAATTTTCACTTTATATTTTTACATGCGATACTTGCATACATGTGTGCAAGTATGTCAAATAGTTGCATACATGTATGCAAGTTTTTTTTTTTAAATTTCCGTGAACTTCTGCTAATATTTACGATTTTAGAATTATTTTTTTTACATTGTAGCATATTTTAAAAAAAAAAATCAAAAAAGGAAAAATAAAAAAGAAAAGGGACAAAGTTTCACATTCGTTTCCATCCCCTCTTTTTGAGTTGCCGCCCAATTTTTTTGTCCCTTCCAACTTCCAACGCCTTTCACTTCGCCTTTTCCATTTTTGCACAAAAAAAATGCGCTCTTGCAATAACATTTTTTTTCTAAAATATGGAAATATTCCCCTCAATCCACTCAAATCAAGAAAAAAAAGTTGCATACATGTATGCAATTATTACTAATAGTTGCATACATGTATGCAACTATTTAAATACACATGCAAAAAAAATCCGTATGCCTGCTGAGTAGTTGCATATAAGTATGCAGTTATTCAGAATAGCTGCATACTTGTATGCAGTAATGCGTCGAAAGACCAAGGGCATGGCAATATGTGTATACATGTATGCAAATATTTGAAATATGTGCATGTTTTCATGCATTTTACTGCATTTTCCGCTGTTTTGTGTATTTTTTGATTTTGACATGTTTATCGATTGTTTTCCACTTGATTTTTTTGGCGTGAACGTGTTTTATTTAATAATAAATTTTTGTGATTTTTGTGATTTTTTTATATGTTTTTAAAAATAGGGATCTAATTTACATGAAAAGTTAGACCGGATGTGAGCCTAATTAAGTTTCGTTTTAGGGATGTGTGCCTAATTTTCACATATATATATATATGCCCACAAACTTAACCTATGGGGTTATGCAATCTTGTTAAACTAGTAGGCATAACCTGTTGAAATCCTAGTAGTGGGGATGCAAGCCTAGGAGGAAGCATGTATCATCTGTTGTGTGGGACCCGTTTAGTCAGTAACCCATCTTGGTATCAAATGGAGAATCCCGAACTAGGTCGGGGTCTGGGCACACTTAATGAGCTGATTATAAGAGGTCATTTGAGTGTGGGTGTTGATGGAGTGTTCCAACAGAGTCATGTGCGTGCATTGGTCCGCTTTCTACGGAAGATAAGACGCTATGACATCGGTGGATGTGGTTGTGCACATCTTGTAAACAAAGGGTTGCTACTTTAGGAAGTGATACATCCTACTATGGGGCCAGCACAGGGTATCTACGAGTTAGGGAGCTGATCGATTGGGGGTAGTAATTAGGGTACATCTAGTCTTGCTTGTTTAGGAGCCCATTATTGTCGTTGGGGGTTAGCGCCTGTCAGTTCTGTTGGGCTACCTGTTATTGTATGGGGTAAAACCTCTTACTAGAGATACACCTACGTCTACCATCTTGTACTTGTTGGGATCATCTTGTTCTTTTTATACTAGTATTGGTGCAGAGAAAATAAATATAAAAGCGCAACGCATGTTCTGTTCGGTTTATCTTGTTTACCTTGCTATACCTTCCTTATGACACTGTTATCTCTCTCCAGCTTATATGCCTATCATGATGCATTTACATATTTATATGATAAAAGTAATTGGACTCGCCAGACTTTATGTCTGACCCATTTTGTTTCCTCTTCTTTCTCTTTCATTCCCCCTCCCTCCAAGGTTCTCAATGTGGGAATACATAAGCTTGATCAGGATTCTTCTTTCCTTCTTCTTGGAGCTGCTTAGATGTATTGCTCGATTTCGCATTTCTCTATTATGGATATACTTTGGCATTATGCTCTTTTTATATCATTGTGCTCTAATGATGATTTTTGTACAAGGTAGAAGTTTTATGTTTTCTATGTTCCATACTTATTATGTAATTGGGTTTGAACCACGAAGCTTTTCTATTTAATAAAATTTTAATTCCGCCATTATTTTATATCTATCTTGTAATGTTTTTGTTATTGTTTATGTATAACGCTTCACGAAACTTAATGCATTCTGATAAAGAGTAACATTAAAGGACGTGGGGTGTCACACGGGATGTCACAATGGTAAAGACCAAAAACCTTCACATCAAAAGACCTGCTCACTCAATGTCCCTCATGGGTACTTAGCTCCTTACTTGAGTTGGAAGCATCAGTATTTTAGCAATAGTCCGGACGTATTTGTAGGAATTTTGGATTTACAAGGGCCTCTCTCATTTATTGGATAAGGAATAATGTGCCTTCGGTTTCATTCAGACCCGGAATAGACTTGTATGGATGTGTGTTTGACATCGTATTTTATAATATATGATGGGTTTCCTCTAAACATATTTTTGTTGGAAGTGGAGAATTTATTCTCTTAGGTTAACACCCTTGTTTGAGATGTACGCGTTCAATGGTTATACAGTTAGCGATTATCAGTCGTGTATTATGGAATGACTGTGTGGCATATAGAGTGATATGCTATTAACGATCAAAGTATAGCTAAGAGAGCGTAGCTTTGTGTAACGAGACTTCGACAAACCTTATACCCCGAAAATGACCAAAATAGGGAAGATGCAACAAGGTTATGAGTTATCATCTCTTTCTAGATAAAAAGGTGTACCATGGTATGAACCCCAGGTATTACCTTAGTGGCTACTTCTACTTTTTATGCGGTTGTTGATGTTGCGGGGCCCTGGTTTATAGGTTGGTAAGAGCGTGAGATGATATACTCTGGTGTGACTAGAAAAGGATATCCCGGCTTTGTGTTGGCAGAGTTTGTGTGATTCTCGAGGCATCCCTCTAGAGGTGTCCAAATTTAGTAAGGAAGTTCCTTAGCCTGGTCATTTGTTGGAATTCCATTCTCCACTATGAGTTTGTATGGTTTTAGTTGTAAACCTATATGACGACATAATGGTATGGGACATTATGCCATATAGGATTGATACATTTATTTATGAAAGTAATTTCCACGTTATAGACACTAATAATAATATCAAATGAATTTCGCGTATCAAGCATGTTTGGCTATCATAAGGAGAAACCTTTCCTATGTCTGCATTTGCATAGTGTGTGTGCTGAAGGACCTTATGGTAGCCTCATTTTTGAAAAGCACTGCGAGTTTTTATGCATTGGTATTCATAAGGGAAAACCTGTTCCGTGTTTATATGGTGTGGTCTTATGATTTACCCTACTTTTTAAGATAGAACTGTTCGGTTTCTCATACCTGTCCCATGACTGACGCAGTGTTTATCGTTTTCTATCTAAACTCTGGGTGCCCATATTTTCCACACGAGCAGCTTGGTAATTTGTTATTTTTGAAGATACTATTTTGGAGTCTTTTTCGAGCAGGATTATGGATTATGGCTGGAGTTATACTTTGAATCATTATCCTTCAACCTAAAGTTTTTTCTAATTTTCTTTCCGCTGGTATATGTTGTACTCTGGTATTTTCTTGTACTCTAATGTAACACTCTGATGATATTAATGAAAAAGTTCTTTTGTTCAGTTCTTACATGTAAGTATCCTTATCCATCCATCTTTGAGAACGTCCCGAGTTGGTTTAACTACTGATTAGTGGAGGCTTAAAAGATAGGAAATTAAATTTGGTACCAGAGTTTTGGTTTATTCAAAGCTTTGGGGTACGACTCATTAGAATAGGAGGAAAGAACAAATCAGAGCTAGGAATAATAATATCCTAGAAGAGAAAATCGTTAGAGATAGGGTTAATGATACCGTAAAATGAGTTAAGAGTATTAATACAAGAGAGCGTAATCTCGATATAAAATTGGATTTTGAAAAGTTATAATTTAATAGAAAAATATTGTTAATGGTAAATAAGTTGGATTAGAAATTGAAATTATCGACGATTTTGGATAGTCGATAAGTTCTAAAACCTTTTAGGTAAAAGAGTGAAATAGGTAAGTAGTTACGAATACCTTGTGAATTAAGTTTTCACAATTTTGAATGCAAGGTATTTGATAACTAATTTAGAGAGTTATCTAGATAGGATTATAAATAAAACTGCTTACATCTTTCCTTTTCGAGGACGAATAGTTTTAAGGGGGAAGAATGTAACATCCCTAGTTTTTTAGCCTAATTTTATTTAAATTAATTCAAAAGATTTGAGTTAATAATTTGATTTAAAAGATATGATAGGCTAAAATTAATAATAATATTAAGTTTTGTCAGAATAATAGAAATTTACGAATTTATCAAAAGTGATTTTTGTCAAATGTTAAAAACATGATTTTATAACTTGTCGACTTGAATGTAAATTCAAATTGAGTTTTTGAAATTGATGTAATATAGTTGTTTAAACTACAAACTAATTTATTCTAAATGATAAGGGAATTTATTGGAAAATATAAGATATAATCATCAAAATGTTGCAAAAAAACATGTCAATTTTGTCGTAACGAATTTTATCAAAATTCAAACAAGTGAACTATTTTTCTTATGACTTATAGTGGTTAAATACAAGTGTTTAAATATAGGTTATTAAATAAAACAATTATTTTCAAATCATTAACTTGAATTGACCAATCGCTTATAAACATCGTCTAATGTTGTTAAAAAGGTTGTATGTTTTCATTAACAAAAGTTGTTGGCAAATGTGTTAGGAAATCTGACAAATGCACTTGAAATTGGTAACATAAACAAGTAATTTGAGTTTGAATTAATCCTAGGGGGTTATTAAAGCTAATGCAACCATAAACTAATATTAAAAAAGAAACCATACACATAAGCATGTGTAGTTCCAAGGCAAGCACATGGTTTTGGTGAGTAGCATGACACATGTGTTAATCCTAAGAGAGGAGAACTTAGGATAATGACAAGTTCCATTGCACTTTTGCAATTACTCCTTTAGCCTAAAGCTATATAAGCACCATGAATCCATTCCATTTTCATTCACTTCCATCTCCAAAATTCCTCCTTCCTCCTCCTCTCTTCTTTCCCTCCTTCTCTCTCCCCTTTCCCCTCTCCTCTCCTCCTTCCCTCGCCATGGCAGCCCACCCCCTCCCCTAGCCACCCTAACGCCCCCATTCTCCATGCTCATGCCCCCTTCCCTCCTTCCCTAGCGCCACCCTCCCTTAGCTCTTTCATGCTTACGACCTCCCCCACTAAAAGAAAGGGAAAGGAAAAGAGAGAAAAAAAGGAGAGGGAAAGAGTGTATGTGATACACACACACACACACATATATATATATTTAGTGGAGAGATAAAATATTTTGATAAAATACTTTTACGGTGTGGTTACGTTGTCCGACGGTTCAGTGAAGTATGGTGGAGTGGAACCAAAGGCGAGAAACATTATTTATATGTGTATTTATTGTTAACATGTATAGTTATTATATATGCTGGTGATAAACTTGAATTTTAATTATCATAGTCAGTGATAAACTTGATTTGGAAGTGAATATGTTATTAGAAAACCCAAAACTTATACATAAACATATATATATATATATAAGTGAAAACATTTATTTATACAAGTTTGGCTAGCAAATGTATATACATAATAGTGATGAATGCTTATGTTCAATTGATGATTGTATAATTGCAGTTAATTAGTTGATTGTCAAAAATATAAGCACAAATGGTCTAATGCTTATACCATATGAAATATGCCATCATACGTGTATATACATACACTATGTATATATAGATGCATATATGTTACGTGTGAATGGATGATTTAAATTATGGGAAATGTTATTTAAAATGTTAATAGTGATTATGAATTCACTACACACACATATATGGAAGATATCAGGATTTATTAAGTCTCATTTCATTTTGATGATTTAATTGAATATTATATTCAATTAAATAAACAAAGAAAAATAAATTTGGAATTTTTAATCTGAAACGATTTGGAGATGTAATTTAAGTGATTACGAATAGTTTTAGTAAAGGTGGAAAAATTATGTGAAAAAGCTTTCAAGTAATTATGGCATGTTCAAATTTAAAATTTAATTGTGAATAGTAACTTTAAAAAGTGAAGTTTGGTGTGAATATATGCAAAGTGTTTAGCTAGATTTTATTATCCAAACCATCTTACTTTATTTCTTAATGGGTTTTAGGAAAGTTTGGTTTCAAACGGATAAGTTTTGAAAAATAATATTATGTTAATAATATTATAACATCATTAAATAGGAATATTGAATTTAAAGGCAAAGTTTGAAAATTTGTTTTCAAATAAGTATATATGTGTTTTATAATGATCTAGAAACTATTTTAAAGCAATTTTATTTGTTTTAAAATAAAATTATAATATAGTCTGAATAGGACTAGTCGCGCTGCGGTAGTTCACGAATTTCGACTATAAACTTTAAATGCTCATAAAAGGAGCAAATCTAATCGGATTTCTTTGAAACGAAGAACGTTCACATTGTAACGATGATAATTTTCAGATGAAAGAGGAATTTTAGAATTGTAATATGTAGATTTTAAATTATATGAAAAACAAATTTTGAAATTGTTGTTATAAATGCAGTTCGTTAACCATAGCAGGAAACAACTATTTCTAAGTAAATAAAAATATGATTTTTTTTATAAAAGCATGTAAATCATTTAAAAGTGATTTGAATTGATAAAATGAAGTTTTGGATAATATAAAATCCATTTTGACTAAACTACCTAATATAAGCCTATAGTAATGCTTGCTAATATAAGCCTATATTAACGCTTTTACAACATTTTCAGATAATGGTTTAATTAAAAGTTTTAACTTAGTTGGAGTTATCTATAACTTAAATAATTATTTTAGAACAAAAATATTTTTTTGAGAATATTTAAACATTTAAATAATATTATTACTAATAATTTAAGTTATTTAAGAATGAAATTGGTTTTCAAAAATTATAATTTGGACTTGGATAGGAATAAATCTTGAGATATTGATGTTAAATTCCATAGATGAGAACTTGTACTATTGTAACAACCCCAAATTTTTAAAGTATATTTATTTAATGATTTAGTATAAATTTTGTTTTATTTAATTTATTTGTTTGTATTTTAATAAATTAGTTATTTTGATCTTCGATTTAAAACTAAATTTATTTTGGTTTTATTAAATGAATGAATTTATGTTGGTATGAAAATAGTTTATGATAGCAAATAATATTGGCAATTACAAAGATTAAATCGAGTCTATTCATTTGATTTGAAATTATTTCATAATATTTTATTTTTAAATAGTAGGCTCATAACATTTTACAATTTGTTTTCAATATTAATAAAATTTTATCCTTTATTTTATTTCGAAATATTTCTTTTATAAATGTGCTATTTGTACTGATAAATTGTTGTTACAAAAATCGCTCAATTGCTATTTGTCATTTTCTTTTTCTTTTGTTATTTCAAACCGTTCTTCCAATTCGTTAATATCGTTTGACATCGGTCACTTGCAAATTGGTTGTTTGTGGTTTTCAAAATAGTATCATTTTTATAGCAATACAATATTTTAATGAATTAAATCTTCGATTAATTCCTAAAACCGTTCCTTATTTATTTATTTTTATTTTTTCTAATCGTTCTTTTACTTTTAAAATTCAAATCAGCATGGCTTTCTTTTTTCTCGAAACAGTGAAGCAACTCGTTGCATTTCTTTCTCCCACGTCCATCGTTAATTTTTGAGGTAAACCCATTCAAACTTTGTTGCCCTAAAAAATGCATTCAAATCTTCTGTATATACTTTTGTAAAATTAAAAGGCGAACACATCAGCCACGTGAATCGGACACCCCTTCTTTCTGTCCATCAAATATTTATTCTACCCCTTTCTGAAGAAAAAATAAGTACATAAAAGAAGCAGCTCTCCCCATTTCGTGTCTCCACCACATATCCCATCATTATCCCTACCTACGCAATTCCTTTTCCCTTCATTATCTCTGCTCTCCAACGCCACGTTAAGCCGAAGCTTTTTCCTTCGCACTCCACTTGAAACCTTGAACCACCCGACTTGAGCACCACCTAACCCGTGTGTGGCACCCCATGTCCATTAATGTCAATCATTAAGGGAATGCATTAACTTTCATGAAGCGTTAGAGGTAAATAAGAACATAATATCACAAGACAGACATGTAAAATAGCTGCGAAATTAATACATTATTTAAGTCATAACATCTTTGTCCCAAATACTGAGTTTACATCATAGGTTTGACATAACTAGTTACATGTTTAATAATTTGTCTTTCCAAAAATATCAGATTACAAAAGCATAAACCATATTTCCCAAGCAGAGCTATGACAGAGTTGACAATAAGTCAAACCTGTACATCAATATCCAAAATCCAAGCTAAGCCAAAAGAATCTAAATCAACTCTAAGCACTTCCACCCTGAGAACCTGGGGGGAGGGAAATGGAAGAGAGAGAGGAGAAAAAAAAAGGGTCAGACATAAAGTCTGGCGATTCCAGTTACTTTTAAATATAAATAAATAAAAGTATCATGGCAGGTATATAAAAAATGGAAGAACAAGATAACAATAACAAGTATGAACTGAGCAAGATAAGATGAATATGATATATTACATTTCTTGAATACATTTATCTATATCGCGCAGATACTAGTATATCAGAAGTAGAATGATCCCTACTAATATCATTCCATTAGATTTTCTTGATTATTAGGTTACTTGGGTCAATAGCACTCAAAACTTATAAGTGCATCGTACCCATTTACTTTTCCATGGATTCACCTAATACAATATATGTAGCTATCTCTCATTATTGAGATACATCCCATGGTACCCTACTCGCACGGTCTCCATCGAAATGAACGCGGTCCCTCACCCTACGCCGGAGTGACGTACGGATCCTTATATAACAGTGTTATGTTCCGCATAGATCTATCATTACTATGTTATGTAAGCATATAGACTGCCACCATCGATCGAATCAGATTCCATGTTGGAATAATGCCCTCTAGTCTACGGTACACCACCCAGAGCAAATATGCATGTATCTAGACTGTCCCGCGTATGTACTGTAATTGTAGCTCGATGCCTCAACCGCACGTCCTCTAATGTGCACCGAGTTCCGTGAGGGCTAAATATGGAACTCAGTCGGGAGTTTTCCATACCTATACAGACCCGTCTTTAAGAGCCTTCAAATACAGATAATCCTCAGGTCTGTTTTCCTTGGTGGCTATGGCCCCATCTTGGCCTCTCCCTCAGCTAGTAAAGACTACAGAGCTAAGCGACCGCCCCTAAAACAACCAATCTAAACATCCATGTGGCATCTCCCCTCAACACCGTATCTTGATAGTGAAAGGTGAAATGATATCTTGGGGTAAGCTCGAGTCCTTTTGCATCCCGCTGGCTGCCGATGACGGGTATCCAACGATCTACTATCCTTGTCGGTCCCGACCTTCCACCTCCTCGTGAGGCAACCGTCAAATCACCCAGATGTCACCTCGTCACAGTATTCTGACTACATAGCTACCTCTGCAGTCAAGGACCACCCACCTAGTAGTTATGCGCAGACCCAACCTCTGTGAGCACAGTCCGAAACTACACCACCACAGAGGACTACCAGGAGCACCTTCAACGTCTCAGGAAGCCGCGTGCTTCCCCTTCCGGTCCTTCGGAGCCGTCATAACAATCAGATGAATGTGCGTTCCCCTCATGCCATATAACACCTCGATGATCTACCCCATTTGGTTATTCACCCTCAAACGTACAGACTGGTCCAAGCGCCTCATTTTAATATGTTATTAGACCCTATGTCTAAACATTCTATTATGCGCTTGCTTTACTTCACCGGGTTTTCATCTAACTTGGTTATTACCATTCATATTGAATTCTTATTCAAATTACCAAGTTTCTCTTGCTTATTATTTTCAATCATATAACTTAATCCAAATAAGTTTATTAATAAGCCCACAGAATGTTATTCTCTAGATTATGGCCTAAGGTCTGAAATCCACAATCTATTTTACATTCTTGCTTGGTTACATCATTACAATAACATGTTTTTATTTAATGTGTAATTAAGTACGTCTCGTTTTACATGTTTCTTTTTAACATGATATTTAAGATTAAATATAATTTATCTTATAAGTTTTCCTCGTTCTTTCTTATTTAATCATAATTCCTTTTTACATTGACAATACAACTTATCGTTGTTTACTTGTTAACTTAGTTCTATTAACTAAGGCTCATTAACAAGTTTCTCAACCCATTAATTATAACCTATGTTATAATTTCCTCTTGTCCCTAGGAAAAGCCTAAGCATGTTGTTCACATCAGCGGGTTCCAGGCTTTTAGATTACTTGATTTATAATTAAGTACCTCTTAGCTTATTACTCAGGTTGTCTCATTTCCTTACAAGTTATGCTTACTCTAAATGGTGTCCTTTTAATTACATAACTTTATTGTTTCTACCGGTTATGTAAACCACTAGGTGTCTTTAATTACATAACCTCATCGGATTAAGTTTATGGGCCTATATGTGTATATTACCCATCCCCTATAATTTACTTAACCCACCCGCTACCCATCCAATTTTGCTTAACCCTAACTTAAGTTCATAATCACACAACCCTTATGGATTAAATCGAGTTAAGTAGTCCAATTCATTACCATGTCCAATTATGGTTATAATGGGTCAGACCTATCACATTAGGCCTACAACATATGGATGCTGGATATGTGGTCGGGTCCTGGCAGTCTTATTCCACAGTTGGGTCTAACCTCATGTCTTAGCCCGATTCGTATTTACGTACTTAGACCTCCCACATTAGGTTCAACATTAATGGCTTCTGGATATGCCAATCGGGTCAGGGTAGACTTCAACCACTAATGTAACCTAACCTCGTATCATAAGTACAATTATAATTCCTAATTGTGATTACTAAACATTCCATTTTTGTTCAAATCTACCTCTGTCATCATAGGTAATTATTCTATGTTTTCCCATTTGAATTATGTCTAATTCACTATTCAAATTATAAACCTTTATGCCTCTTTGTAATTTCCCTTTTATTTCCTTTTCCGACTTCTTCTTCCAAGCACCCCAAGGAGTTGTGAGTCTTTTTCTACCAATTGGGGCTTTCCCTTCCCCACCTCCATGGGGATGGTCTATAGGGTTCATAACTACTCCTCTTACTACAGGACGCTTACCTATCCAGCTCTACCCAAACTTTGTTGATTCACCCCAACATTACCCACTTGTCCGACTATTGCTAAGCAATTTTTGGATATCAAACGGACCTCACCGGATGGTAATCTTAATGTGGTTGATTCACCCCTTTCAATGCAAGTTATACCCAAATCCACCTTCACATAATTTGTGCCTAAAATTCATATTCACATATGTTCAAATTTACGTTCCAAATCAATATTTAGACATGTCCATTTTATACCCAATTCTGTATCTACATATATTCCAATGCATGCCTAAATTCATATTTTCCCTAAATTCATATTATCCAACAAGACATGTGCCCCCAAACCCATCTTCGTATATTTCCAATTTTATGCCCAAATTTAGATCCATATTTTCCAATACCAATTATGCCCCAAATTATGTCTTTTCCCATTATTTCCAATTTCTCACATTCGCATTTTTCAGCATTAGGCCTAGGCTCGAAGGTAGCATGGCTATATAAAAATAAAAAGGAAAGAAGGAGACAAGAAAATCAGAATAGGCTTAATAACGAATCAACAACACAACGATAGAAATAGGCATAAACCGAATTGACATATTCTGACAAGATTAGACTTGGTGATGATATAAACATATAAGAACAGTTTAATGGAATATGTTATAATATAACCGATTAGGCACTAATTCAAGATCCAATTATTATATACATATCAAGATCACTATTCAGATATTTAGATCTAAAAGCAACATGAACTCACAGTGAATTTACTGCGAAGAACATGTTGAATAAGTTGTTGTAGCCATCGCAAAATTTATTGCAGCAATCTTGGAATATGTATAATTTTCTTTGAATTGATTTAGAAAAAGAAGAAGAAGAAGAACCATTTTAATTTCCAACGCAGCAGAGCTTCGCCGTCACCATTATTTTTCTATGAACAAAACCTAGGTTTAGGGTTCTTTATATAGGAGTAGCGGAGCAACCAAGGCCATCAGATCAGACCAGAAACCATCAAAATCATCCACATCAGAAGAAGCTTCTCGAGCCACAGGGAGACGATACCTGTGTCTACCCCCATATGGGGGGTCGACACCCCTATTGTAACACCCCACCTCCGTTAAGGTCACTCTCAAAGGGAATGCCTTAACTTCGGTGGAGCGTTTTAAGGTACAAGATACTAATAAATTACAAGATAGAAAATTTATGCAGCGGAAAAAGATCAATATTATTTCATAAATACTTGTTCAACACAACAATTCAATAACTGTTTCAACCTTCCAAATTATTACAACTTTTCATCTGTCTTGAAAACATAAAGAAGCAATACTGAAAATAAAATGACATAAATCCACAATAAGTGCTTGACCATAGTCATAGCTCAAAAAGGAAAGTCCAAGCCTTACATCTACGGTCTTCAAGCTTTGGCTAATCTGGACTAAGCAAAAGTGTTTCCTCCTTGCGGACCTGGGGGGGAACGGAAGAAAAGAAGCGAAAGGAAAATGGGTCAGACATAAGTCTGGTAAGCCCAGTTATTTAATAGCATGTAAACAAGTAAAAGATTATGACATTAATAAACTGAACTTAGAATGATATCACAAGGATAGGGTAGTCCTAAAACGAGGTAAAGTAAGATTTAACAAGATTTGGCTATCGCACCCACTTTTACTTCTATGCACCCACTAAGAGCTGTTTAACTAGCAATGTATGTTTATGATAAAGTGATCCCATACATGTATTGATCGGCTCCTACTCGCATTCATGTATTCCCGGTGTCATGCGGCCCCACGTGATTTTTAAGTACTTGTGTTGGTTCTAGTATAGGGTGTATCAAGTCTTATAATGGCAACCCTGACACGATTCAAAGATGCACAAGTGTATGTCTAATGCCCAGTGCCTGCCTTTTCCACTCTGGAGCCCATGCACGCCCGTACTCCATCGGAACCTACATTGACGCTCCTAAACACCGCCCTTTTGACTTCTTATATTCAGCCCAGTAATCGTGCCCCACCCTGCCTAGTTCAGGGTACCTTGATACATCTATGTGGGTTACTGCTAAAACGGGTCCCCGTTACTATGGCTTTTCTAGTCAACATGCTAAATTGGTTAAGTGCCCTTGGTTTGACTTAACCCCTATCAATCTTGTCTAGATAACATGTTAAGTTGGTTAAGTGTTTCCTCAATTACTTAACCCACCAATCTTGTCTTGTTAACATGTTAAGTTGGTTAATGTTCCCTTAATTACTTAACCTCACCATTTCTAGCTTGATTGTTCATGAGCTTTAATAAATTAATTAATTAAAGCACCAACCACTCACATTAGACAGGTATTGTTGTGGTTACTGGATGTGCCAGTCGGTTCTGGGCAATTTTATACCACAACTCAGTCTAACCTCGGGTCTTTCTGGGCTTGATGCACTAACCTCTCACATTAGACAGGTATTGTTGTGGTTACAGGATGTGCCGGTCGGTTCTGGGCAGGTTTACAACAAAACTCAGTCTAACCTCAGGTTAGGCATATTCATCTTTTACATTTTATATATGTGAATTTTCTACAATTGTTTCATGTCACATATTTTAATTATGTTCAAGACTAATGGTATAAATTATACCATTCAATGCCTTAACCATTTACATGGTTTTGGGCCTACCTACATTATTAATATGTTTTGATTTAATAACTATCCCAACGTTACCCCTATTTGTTCGTTCGTATTAATCACATAAAGTCATTGGGCCCGCATATTAGCCCAATTTATAAACAAGAGGTAAAGAAGGGAATGTGCATAATACAGATTCATGTAAATTTCGCATAAAATTATATTCATATAATTTATCATATCAAACGAACTTGCATATAATTTAGACTTAGATAATCATAAGCCTAAAACATGTTAATATGTAGATCTAGGAATGTGTGAACATAACCTCAATTATAAACTAGCATATGACATAATCATGACATGTCCAATCCCAAGGCATGTATAATTTTAACATTAACAAATAGGTGTGAACTAGATCTAACAAGGTGAACTTGCATAAGTCCACTTTACAAACATGCGTATAAATATAGATCTAGTTTTGGATCTAACATGTAACTTGCATATGAACATATGTATAATTAGATCGTGACTTGGATCTATCATAAAACATATAACTTGCATTAATCATATGAACCTAGATAGATCTTGACAAGGATCCAACATAAAACTTGTAGCTTGCATATGAACATATATATAGGCATATGGATCTAACATAAAGCATATGAATATATATATGTAGATCTTGACTTGGATCTAACATAATACATACAACTTGCATTAATCATATAAACATATATATGTAGATGTTAACATGAAACATATAACTTGCATATGATATTGATAGTTTCATTCTCCATCTTTAATAGATCCAACACCATGTCCAATAAGCCACAAACATTACAAGACAATTCATGATAAATCGTCACAAGAAGCAAAAATGAATTAGCATCGTCAATATTATACAACATGGTGTACTTCTATTTTTCACTTTATATCAAATCACATCTTAAATATATTTACATCTAAAAGATAACTACACTTACAAAAGACAATCTTGATTTCTGGAATCTGTATTCTGAAGTTGAAATGCTTGCCTTTGATGTAGACAATCGTTGTTTTAGTTTAATTTTGATTTGATTTGTCTCTTTTAATTTGCTTCAAGTTAAAGGGCGGCTACTCGTGGTTGTCCAATAGCAGCATGACGGCTCTTGGTTTGATTTTTAATGTGATTTAGGGTTGAGGTATTAGGTTGCTTATATATAAGTCTGATTTAATAGGAACCATTAGATTCACTTAGAGCAAATCAAAGCCATTCAGACAAGATAGAATAGCCGCATCAGCCCTAGTGACTCAGGAAGGAGTCCATCAGAACCAATCAGATGCCACATCTGCCTTAAAGCGACTCGGCCCATGGGTTGACAGCCAAACACCCTGAATTAACCCCTAGTCGACCCAGCAAGGCTCGGGTCGACCTCAAAAATGGGTCGGTTCGGTTATTCCCCCTCCCGATTCACTATTTAGAACTTTTTGAATATTTATTTATTTTTTATATATATCTATATATATTTCTCTCATATGCATAAAAACTTCAAGGCTTAATAACATCTTCATAAGGTATCCGTTTTATGCAAACCGAATATCTATCTTGACCAAAATTTTGAGACGAAAGTAATAGCGCAACCATTTCACTTAATTCTTCTTCTAAAAATTAAGTGTTCTTGAATTTGTTAATTTTAATATTCTCAGAAAATTCGGGATGTTACATTCTCCCCTCCTTAAAGGATTTCGTCCCTGAAATCTTCAAGCTAAGAAGAATGCATCTTAACATCCAATCGTCCTTCTACTCATCCATCATCCACAAGCATCCATTGTCCTTAAAAGACTTCTAATGCCATATGAACATATGTAGAGTGTGTGTATATGTCTCTTATCTAGTGCAAAATCAGGCTGTATATTGATCCAGTTGACCTCCTTAATGCGAATCATGAGAGTGCCATGAGCCCATTATGTATGCAATTTTTCCTATTCATAATTCTACATGAGTGCACAATCATTCATACAAATGAAACATCCATATGATAACACATCAAGTTTCAATCCGCATACAATTTCATGCATTCATATGCAAGTGCAATATGAAAGTCATTGAGCCGATCTAGAACCTAATGTATATGTGCATATGCATCCACGAGCAATCACTAGCAACCACTTGCAACCACTTTGCAACCATCAACCATAACACATTTCAAATACATGTTTACATCCATTGATTTCTAATAAGGATCAAGAAATAGGACCGAGAAGATAACTAAGCCTGAATAAACTTATGATACAGGAGAGATCAAAGATGTATCCTCAAAAAGATAAGGGTAGGCTGCGCGTATCTTGCCTTCGGTCTCCCAAGTCGCGTCTTCTTCATTGCCAATCCATTGTACTTTAACAAGCTTGACTTCACGGTTATGTAGCTTTTTGACTTCCGTTCCCAAGATACGAGTTGGGATTCTTCTCACTGTTGCTTCTCGTTCCACTTCTACCTCTTCTAGTATCTTTGGTTCCACCACTTCTGTGGACTCATGTAAGCACTTCCGTAGGTGAGAAACATGAAAGACATTGTGAACTCCAGCAAACATTTCAGGTAGCTCTAACCTGTAGGTCATCGTCCCACTTCTTTCAATGATAGGAAATGGTCCTATGAATCTAGGTGCCAATTTCCCTTTGGATCCAAAGCGAACAACATTCCTCAAAGGAGATACTTTAAGGAACACTCTGTCTCCAACCTCAAACTCAAGGTCGGTCATTCTTTTATCTGCATAGGATTTCTGTCTATCTTGAGCAGTCTTCATTCGTCTTCTTATTAGGTCCACCTTTTCTGAGGTTTCCCTAATCATGTCTGGCCCAAGTATAAGCTTGTCTATGGATTCCCACCAACAGGTTGGTGATTGACACGATCTCCTGTATAAGGCTTCGAAGGGTGCCATGCCTATTATAGCTCGGTAGCTATTGTTGTAGGCGAACTCCACCAGAGGAAGATGATCTTCCCATGTCCCTCCAAAGTCAAGAACACACAATCTCAAGAGATCTTCTAAGACTTTGTTCACCCTCTCCGTCTGTCCAACGGTTTGGGGATGGTAGGTCGTGCTTAAACATAGTTGTGTTCCTACAACCTCTTGTAAACTCTTCCAGAACTCGCTTGTAAAGATAGGGTCTCGATCGCTTACTATGCTGGAAGGTATCCCATGCAATCGAACTATCTCTTTACGATATAGAGATGCTAGAGATGAGGCAGTCCTTCTACTTTTGACAGGTATAAATTGAGCGCTTTTTGTGAGCCGGTCCACTATTACCCAAATACTGGTATCGCCCTTTCTCGACCTAGGCAACCCATCAATAAAGTCCATCGAAATGCTATCCCATTTTCACTGTGGGACCTCTAGAGGATGAAGCAAATCACCAAGCTTCTTCTGCTCCACCTTGACCTGCTGGCGTATCATGCACTTAGAAATGAATTCAGCTACGTCCCTCTTCATGCCATTCCAAAAGAAAACTCTTTTGATGTCTTTATACATTTTGTCTCCGCCTAGGTGTATGGTCAGCTTTGAATGGTGTGCTTCTTCTAGAACCGTTTTCACTAAATCTCTTACTTGTGGGACGCATAGCCTTCCATCCCGTCTCAACCATCCCTTATCATCGATGGAGTATCTATTGAGGTGACTCGAAGTCTCACCCCTAATCGGCTTATCTATCACATCTACTAGCTGAGGGTCTCCACGTTGTGAGGTTCCTATGGAGTCAAAAAGTGTAGGCCGCACTTCCAGTGTTGCTAACAAGCCAGGTACAAATTCAGAGGAGGGTCTCAAGTCAAAGTTGGCTATGTACTCCAAGCTTTGCCTTTCTATAAAGAGAGGGCTTATGGTCAGCTTCTTTCTACTCATAGCGTCTGCTACCACATTTCCTTTGCCAGGAGTATAGGAGATCTCAAAATCATATGAGGCAAGAAATTCCATCCATCTTTGCTGCCTCAAGTTAAGATCTTTCTGCGAGAAAAGGTACTTCAATGATTTATGGTCAGTAAAAAATTCAAACATCTCACCTAGGAGATAATGGCGCCAAGACTTAAGAGAGAAAACGATGGCCGCCAATTCTAGGTCATGGGTTGGGTAGTTTTTCTCATGTACTTTCTACTGCCTTCCACCATAAGCTACTACCTTCCCTTCTTGCATCAAGAAAGTGCCTAATCCTGTACCACATGCGTCCGTGTATACGGTAAACATCTTGCTCCCATCGGGCAATATCAGAACTAGGGCTGTTGTTAGAGCCCTTTTCAAGCATTGGAAAGTAATATTGCAATCCAAATCCCAAGAAAAAACTAGGTTCTTCTTCGTAAACATTGTAAGTGGAGCTAAGATTTTCACAAAGTCTTTGATGAACTTCTGGTAAAAGCCTGCTAGCCCGAGAAAGCTTTGGACTTCAGTTGCGTTTCGTGGAATCTCCCTATCTTGCACAGCAACCACTTTTGTGGGGTCCACGGCTAAACCCTCTTTGGACTCCACATGTCCAAGGAATCTAACTTCTTCTCTCCAGAAATGGCATTTGGAGAATTTTGCTTTCAACTGATGTGCACGGAGAGTATCCATGACTTCCCTTAAGTGCTGAGCATGCTCTTCCTTACTCTTTGAGAAGATCGAAATATCATCCATGAAGACCACCACAAACATATTGAGGAATTCCCGGAACACCCTGCTCATCAAGTCCATGAAATAGGCAGGTGCGTTTGTCAAGCCGAAAAGCATGACAAGCCACTCGAAGAAACCATCCAGGGTCCTAAATGCGGTCTTGTCAATGCTATCATCAGCCACTCTTTGCTGATGAAACCTGGTAGCCAGATCTAGTTGGGAGAAAACGGATGCACCAACGAGCTGATCAAACAGATCATCAATTCTTGGGAGTGGGTGCCTATTCTTCCTGGTCAGCTTATTCAGCTCCCTATAATCCACGCATAGGCGGAGTGAACCATCGGCTTTGGTCGCGAACACTACTAGAGCACCCCATTCAGAAATACTCCATCTTATGAACCCCTTTTCAAGCAGCTCTTTAACTTGCTTGCTGATTTCTTTTCTCTCCCTTGGAGCCATGTGTCTAACGGGTAAAGCAATGGGTTTTGCAATGTCAACGAGGTATATGCAGATGTCTATCTCCCGCTTCGGAGGTAAGCCTTTTACCTCTTCAAACACATCTGAGTATTCACGAACCACTCTAATAGACTGCAAATTCTCAACAGACACATTAAGAGATTCTAGATAACTTAGCATAACAGAATTCATGGGATTACAAAAGATTTCGAGAGTGTTACCGAGGCGAGTCATGAGTCTAACCACTCTCTTTTCACAATCGAGGACGGCACCATTACTGGATAGCCAGTCCATGCCTAGAATCAGACCATAGCCCGTGAAGCCTAAAACATAAGCATTACATTTAAACCTAAAATAGAGATTTCCAAATCCAAACAAATCATTAACAAATAAAATGAGCCCCCAATTGGATTTGAAACAACCAAGGGATCCTCTACAATATGGGTGTCTGGGTGCAGAGATTCAACTAAAGCAGTAGATATAAAAAAGTGCGATGCGCCAAAATCAAAGAGAATACGAACATGATTATCAAACAAATAAACTAAACTCTCAACACAAATATGTCTACCTCGTTCCTACAGAGGTGCAACGAGAGCATGAACATGCCCTCCAGAAGATGATCCTATCCTCTGTCCCTAACCTTGCCTTTTTAGGCAGTCCTTAGACAAGTGTCCAGTATCCCCGCACTGGAAACAAGCGCCCAATTTCCTCTTTTTCTTTCTACAGTCCCTAGCCAAGTGTCCATGTATCCCACAAGAATTGCACTTCATCTTCTTATGGGATTTATTATCCTTCCCGCCTTTCATGGGGTCCGTCTTCTTGTTCTGAGATCTGTCTCCATTCTTGTTTTGAGGCTCTTCCTTCTGCACCTCCTTCTTGCTATCTTTGTTCTCCTCTTGCAACAGAGCCATGTATACCAGTCTCTCGTAAGTCGCTCCTATAGGTATATGGGACATTACCAAACCTTGCAGTGGCTCATTCAGTCCTTTGGCAAAGCGGAGAGCCTTCTTGTGTGGAGTGTTTACTAACTCCAGTCCAAATCGAGTAAGCTGGTTGAATTTATTGACGTATTCTTTGACCGACAAGCTTCCCTGTTTAAGTGATAGGAACTTCTCCATTTGCATCTGCTCAGCTTGTGAGAGGAATTGTAACAACCCGTATTTTCCATAACCTGTTATAACATAAATCAAGGCAGAAATTCATTTATAAATCTGAATCAAGGGAAATGAGCTATTCCATTGCGTTCGTCTCGGAAAAATATGCGAAATAGAGTCCGAGTTTTCGAAAATCGGAGTCCGTATGACCCGATTAAGGCCCAACGAAGTTTTCTGAAAATTTCAAAGTAAAAACAGATTTCAAATTCAAACCTGAACTTGGAAATTGGGTTATTGGGCCAGGCGGGAAAATTCCCGCCAGAAAACCCCAAGTCGACAGCCCTGTCGACTTGGGAGTCGACTTGGATAGACCAAGTCGACAGCCCTGTCGACTGGGCTGTCGACTTGGCTAAGACGAGCTGTTTAGCCTGGTGCACCATTTTGGGTTTGTGTTGAGCTTGGGGGCCAGATTTGGTTTTAAGGGCTGAGATTGCAACTAGGGTTTAATCCTATGGCCTAAAACACTTGCCTAATCTATAAATAAGACCCTAACCTACCCTAAATCATCATTATTCAATTTAGCAACTAAACTATGGCAAAATCAATCCTCTCATGGCCTCCACTCTCTTCATAAAATTCCTAAACAAATTCTTATGAGATTTTCCATGCATACAAGTGTTTTTAAACTTGTATGAGCCTCTTTAGCTTGCATTCAACTCAAGTTTATATATTTGCATCATAAAGGAAGAGTTTTGATCATTTTGGCTCAAGGGTTTTGCTTGCATTTTGGGTTTAATTGATTTCATAAGGGCTTTGTCATATTTTTGTGACTTCCTAAACATTGTAAGCCCTATTCTACTTTCATACTTGAACTCTAAAGTTAAATGTATGATATGCAAGTTTATATGCGAGTTTACTATGTTATGAAATGCAAGATTATCATGTTATGCAAGCTTGTTATGTTATAATATGCAAGCTTATCATGTTATGCAAGTATGCTATGATATGAAGTGCAAGTTCATCATGTTATGTTATGCAAGTTTGATATGCAAGTTGTCATATGATATGCAAGTTATGTTATGCAAGTTTGATATGCAAGTTGTCATATGATATGCAAGTTATGTTATGCAAGTTTGATATGCAAGTTGTCATATGATATGCAAGTTATGCTATGCAAGTTTGGGTTGAACATTTGTTCATGTTATCATGTTATGCAAGCATATCTTGGGTTTATGAGCATAAAGCTTCAAGCTTTATGCTAAAGGTTGCATTTTGGCAACATGTAAGTTATTATATCTCTTATGATAACTTGCATGTGAGGCCAAATGCGAACTTATGGCCATTTCTACATGTCATTTAGCACCATGTATCACCAATATGCCAAGTTTGGTTTTATGCATGCTTTTGGGGCCTAAAAATGCAATATGCAAAGGTATGAACACATGAACATTTCATATGCCACCATGTTGAACTTGTGGCTTTAACACCTTTATGTCGTGATTATGCCAAGTTCCCTCTTTCTATCCTTTATGCGCTATGGCGATATGTAAGCGATGGGATTGCGTTTGGGGTTGGGTAAACTTAAAAGACCTAAAAACATAAGCTTGGGAATTTACCTATTAAGTTAGGTCTACCCATTGGGAATTTACCTATTAAGTTAGGTCTACCCAATTGCTTGAAAATTTGTAACATGTTTTGGAAACATGATGGACATGACACTTAGAAAAGATAAGTGTGACCAACTCGAGGTTGGGTTGAGTTTGTAGGGTAAACCTACCCGGAACCGACCGGCTTAACTAGTTGCTACAAACAATAGGACCCAATGTGAGAAGTTGGTCATGTTGTACCTTGAACCCGAGGTTAGACCAAGTTGTGGTGTAAAGCTACCCGGACCCGCCCGGCTTAACTAGTAACCACAACGAGGTCTAATGTGAGAGGTTAAGGTGCATTAAATTAATTAATGCTACATGATAAGGTTAAGTAAATTTGATTTATGACACTTAACCAATTTGACATGAATGGGTAGGTTAAGTGAAACCGGGTTTGATTTCTTAATGGCACTTGACCGTAAAATACGACTAGTGGTTAGGGTTAAGTTAACCTACACTTAACCAATCTGAATTCGGTAATTTAACGGGGTTAAGTTGAACTATACTTAACCAATCCAACTCAGTAATTTGATAAGGCTGAGAGCCGATTGGATACCTGGTCTGGATAAACTAACTTGATTGATAAATTAAACGAACCTATTTTGCGGATCTGTAGGACCCACACCAAGTTAGGCAATTTTGTAAATCTGTTATCTGATCCGTTAGTCTGAAAACTGATCGTCTGAATTTTGTATGTCTGAACTCTGGTAATAAGTTAATCTGGATCTGATAGTCTGGGGACACAAGGGGGGAATACTTGTGTCATTTGTTGTTTGGGACCCTTATTAGTCAGTAACCCTTTCTGGTATCAAAACTTTGACCCAACTGTAGGTGGGGTCCAGGCACGCTTACTGAACTAATTATAAGTGGTTCATTCTGATAATGGCAATGTGTGTTGATGGTGCGTTCCAACCGGGTCATGTGCGTGCATGGATCCCGGTCTGCCTCTGAGGATGTAAGACGCCGTGACATCTGTAAATATGCCTGTGCCAATTGGTTGCCACTTTAGGGAGGGATACACTCTATCGTGGGGCCGACATAGGATATTTATGTATTAGGGAGCCGATCGCTTGGGTAGGATTTAGGGTACACTTAGCTCTGTCTGATTCTGTAGGTACCGTCTCTTTTGTTGGGTGGTAACACCCGTCTGTTTCTGTGTGGTGTCGTCTGTTAGGGTGGTAAAGGCCCACTACTAGTGTACACCTAATTGTAGCATTCCATTTCTGTACTTTGTTCTGTTAGGGTGGTAAAGGCCCATTATTGTTAGCATTCCGTTTCTGTACTTTATCTGTTAGGGTGGTAAAAACCCATTTTTTCCCGAACTCTATCTATGGGCCATTCTGTTCCGTCCTGTTTCGATGTAGACATTAGGGTAACACCTAATCCTGTTATACTAGTATTGGTACTAAGAAGATGGATCTTGACTTAGGTCAACACCTGATATTGGGCCAAGTTTAGGCTAAGAGATAAATTCTTGCTTATACATGACATGTTAGAATGCTGGTACACCTGTGGTGAAAAACTTCACCTTGATTATGTGATGACTCCTTTGAATTGTCTGTTAGATATTCACCATGCTAGTGTGTAATTATCCTTATGTTCATCCCTGCTTCTCATGCCAGTTAACTTTATTAGTTTACATTGATTGTAGTAGGGCTTACTCAATCTTTTTGACTGACCTGTTTTCTTTCGCCTCTTTTCTTCTATTCCCCCCCCCCTCCCCCAGGTTCTCAGGGAGGGAATATTGGAGCTTAGCTGGATTTCTGATCGCTTGCTTGTGGGATTTTAGCTCATGTACGGTCTTGACATGAAGCTAGCTATGGTTATCACTTATTTTGGGGATAGTACTTATGTATTTCAGTTTTTCAGTAATGTTGTTTTTATCTAGACTTGTGTATTTGGAAAGTTAACATTATGTTGTACCAGACTTGTTTTGAAATGGTTTGAAAATCTTCCGTTGTTTTATCTATGTTATTTACTCTGTTTACATATATACGTATGTTCTTGTTCTGCCTTGATATATCATTATGCATGTTTATCTGATTCAAACGCCCCTCCAAAGTCAGAGTGCTTGCAAGAGTCACCCTGGCGGAGGTGGGGTGTTACATTTGGTATCAGAGCATATGGTTTACGAGAAGGAACAAAAAGGTTTTTGAAACTTTTGGAAAACTATTTTCAAAACCAAGTATAAAGTAATTTCCAAAGAAAAGTCTAGTTTATTTTAAAGGCTATTCCCCAAAAAGCCATTAGCACAATCCTTAGCTATCTATTCTTAGTTCCCTCGTTCTGAATCTATCTTTTCCTTCGTTTCAGTATGACAGATAACTTTGTTATCCCAGAGGGAGTGCAAGTTCCTGTTTGGTATAGGAGACTTATGGAGGCTAGGGCGACCGAAGCCGGCCCCGCAAATGTTACTCCTCCTCCGGTGGTTAATGTTCCTCCTCCTCCTGTCACTGAGGTTCCTCCTCCTCCTCCTCCCCCTTAGCATCCTCCAGTAGAGTTCACGAAGATTTGCAAGGATTTCAAAGCAATGGGTGGCAAGAACTTTCTAGGTACCGAGACTTTTGTAGAGGCCCGGAATTGGTTGAAAGAGACCGGGGATTTATTCGCTATCTTTGGATTAGATGATCAGAGAAAGATCTTGTTGGCAGTTTGGCTTATGAGAGATGAAGCCGCTTATTGGTTGGTGGTCACCAATGGTACTAGACCCGTTGAGACTTGGGCCGATTTCAGGACAAGATTCGGGCTTAAGTTTCTGTCTTCTACTGAAGAGAATTTGCAAATGGAGAGGTTTATTGCTTTGAAGTAAGGAGACATGTCTGTCAAAGAATATGTGAACAAGTTCAATCAGTTAGCTCGTTTTGGCTTGGAGATGGTGAGTACTACTCAGAAGAAGGCTCTTCGTTTTGCTAGAGGATTGAATGAGCCGTTACAGGAATTAGCTATGTCTCATGTGCCCATGGGGGCCACGTTTGAGAGCTTGGTAGATATGGCCCTACTCAATGAAGAGAACAAGAGTGCAAAGAAGGAGGTCAAGGTGAATGAGTCTCAAAACAAGAAAACGGGGCCCAGTAAGGAAATGCAAAAGAAGGAAGAGAAGTCTGAGGATAAGAAGGAAAAGAAGTGCTTTACTTGTGGAAGCTCAACTCATCTAAACAAGGATTGCAGAAAGAGGAAGGGCACTTGCTTTAACTGTGGAGAGATGGGACACTTCACTAGGGACTGCCCGAAGAAGAAAGGGACTACATCGGAAGGAACGGTGAATACTCGCATGGCGAGTGAATAGATTAGGGCTACAATAATTTGTCTGTAGGATGTTTAATTTTCCTTGTCTGATTTTCAGTTTGAAACTCTTTTTCTGGTATTTTGATTCTGTAATGGAAACTCGGTACTTTAATGCTAGTCTTGCTTCTGATCTGGTAATAGTCTCAAACTCCCTGAGAGTTATAACTCATCTGTTTGTGATAAATTGGGGTTTGAGAGTATATGTGTTGGGCATGAGGGTGACTATGACGAATACATACTGGGTTTCTACCATGCTTAGTTTCCTAAGAATCATTTGGGGGGAAATCTGATCTGTACTAGTAGTCTGTAAGTATATGTACCAAGTTTTTGTTTTATCTGTACTCGCTTCCATCACTCGACTGTATCTTGTTGAGATAGGAATCCTATGGATGTAAACATTTGTTTGAGACATGTTATGTTTGATGGTTGCAAGTGGATGCAAGTGGTTGCTAGTGATTGCTCGTAGATGCATAAACACACACTAGGCACTAGATTGGCTCGAAATACACTCTCATATTGCAAATGGACGTGTGTAGATTTTTAATTCTTATGGTTGCAAGATGGTTAATTCAGCACATGGATGTTGCATATGGACGAATGGTTGTGCACACATATAGTATTATATGATCAGGACTATTTGCATACATAATGGATTCATTTCACTAACATACTTTGCATTGAGGATCTTTGCATTAGATAAGAACATATACACACACCTTTTGCATATGTTCATACAACATTTAGAATCTTGAAAGGACAATGATTGCTCGTGGATGGTGTTTTGAGTAGATGGATGATTGGATGGTAGGATACGTTCTTCCTAACTTGAAGATTTCGGGGACGAAATCCTTTAAGGAGGGGAGAATGTAACAACCCGTATTTTCCATAACCTGTTATAACATAAATCAAGGCAGAATTTCATTTATAAATCTGAATCAAGGGAAACGGGCTATTCCATTGCGTTCGTCTCGGAAAAATACGCGAAATAGAGTCCGAGTTTTCGAAAATCGGAGTCCGTATGACCCGATTAAGGCCCAACGAAGTTTTCTGAAAATTTCAAAGTAAAAACAGATTTCAAATTCAAACCTGAACTTGGAAATTGGGTTATTGGGACAGGCGGGAAAATTCCCGCCAGAACACCCCAAGTCGACAGCCCTGTCGACTTGGGAGTCGACTTGGATAGACCAAGTCGACAGCCCTGTCGACTGGGCTGTCGACTTGGCTAAGACGGGTTGTTTAGCCTGGTGCACCATTTTGGGTTTGTGTTGAGCTTGGGGGCCAGATTCAGTTTTAAGGGCTGAGATTGCAACTAGGGTTTAATCCTATGGCCTAAAACACTTGCCTAATCTATAAATAAGACCCTAACCTACCCTAAATCATCATTATTCAATTTAGCAACTAAACTATGGCAAAATCAATCCTCTCATGGCCTCCACTCTCTTCATAAAATTCCTAAACAAATTCTTATGAGATTTTCCATGCATACAAGTGTTTTTAAACTTGTATGAGCCTCTTTAGCTTGCATTCAACTCAAGTTTATATATTTGCATCATAAAGGAAGAGTTTTGATCATTTTGGCTCAAGGGTTTTGCTTGCATTTTGGGTTTAATTGATTTCATAAGGGCTTTGTCATATTTTTGTGACTTCCTAAACATTGTAAGCCCTATTCTACTTTCATACTTGAACTCTAAAGTTAAATGTATGATATGAAAGTTTATATGCGAGTTTACTATGTTATGAAATGCAAGATTATCATGTTATGCAAGCTTGTTATGTTATAATATGCAAGCTTATCATGTTATGCAAGTATGCTATGATATGAAATGCAAGTTCATCATGTTATGTTATGCAAGTTTGATATGCAAGTTGTCATATGATATGCAAGTTATGTTATGCAAGTTTGATATGCAAGTTGTCATATGATATGCAAGTTATGTTATGCAAGTTTGATATGCAAGTTGTCATATGATATGCAAGTTATGCTATGCAAGTTTGGGTTGAACATTTGTTCATGTTATCATGTTATGCAAGCTTATCTTGGGTTTATGAGCATAAAGCTTCAAGCTTTATGCTAAAGGTTGCATTTTGGCAACATGTAAGTTATTATATATCTTATGATAACTTGCATGTGAGGCTAAATGCGAACTTATGGCCATTTCTACATGTCATTTAGCACCATGTATCACCAATATGCCAAGTTTGGTTTTATGCATGCTTTTGGGGCCTAAAAATGCAATATGCAAAGGTATGAACACATGAACATTTCATATGCCACCATGTTGAACTTGTGGCTTTAACACCTTTATGTCGTGATTATGCCAAGTTCCCTCTTTCTATCCTTTATGCGCTATGGCGATATGTAAGCGATGGGATTGCGTTTGGGGTTGGGTAAACTTAAAAGACCTAAAAACATAAGCTTGGGAATTTACCTATTAAGTTAGGTCTACCCATTGGGAATTTACCTATTAAGTTAGGTCTACCCAATTGCTTGAAAATTTGTAACATGTTTTGGAAACATGATGGACATGACACTTAGAAAAGATAAGTGTGACCAACTCGAGGTTGGGTTGAGTTTGTAGGGTAAACCTACCCGGAACCGACCGGCTTAACTAGTTGCTACAAACAATAGGACCCAATGTGAGAAGTTGGTCATGTTGTACCTTGAACCCGAGGTTAGACCAAGTTGTGGTGTAAAGCTACCCGGACCCGCCCGGCTTAACTAGTAACCACAACGAGGTCTAATGTGAGAGGTTAAGGTGCATTAAATTAATTAATGCTACATGATAAGGTTAAGTAAATTTGATTTATGACACTTAACCAATTTGACATGAATGGGTAGGTTAAGTGAAACCGGGTTTGATTTCTTAATGGCACTTGACCGTAAAATACGACTAGTGGTTAGGGTTAAGTTAACCTACACTTAACCAATCTGAATTCGGTAATTTAACGGGGTTAAGTTGAACTATACTTAACCAATCCAACTCAGTAATTTGATAAGGCTGAGAGCCGATTGGATACCTGGTCTGGATAAACTAACTCGATTGGTAAATTAAACGAACCTGTTTTGCGGATCTGTAGGACCCACACCAAGTTAGGCAATTTTGTAAATCTGTTATCTGATCCGTTAGTCTGAAAACTGATCGTCTGAATTTTGTATGTCTGAACTCTGGTAATAAGTTAATCTGAATCTGATAGTCCGGGGACACAAGGGGGGGAATACTTGTGTCATTTGTTGTTTGGGACCCTTAATAGTCAGTAACCCTTTCTGGTATCAAAACTTTGACCCAACTGTAGGTGGGGTCCGGGCACGCTTACTGAACTAATTATAAGTGGTTCATTCTGATAATGGCGATGGGTGTTGATGGTGCGTTCCAACCGGGTCATGTGCGTGCATGGATCCCGGTCTGCCTCTGAGGATGTAAGACGCCGTGACATCTGTAAATATGCCTGTGCCAATTGGTTGCCACTTTAGGGAGTGATACACTCTATCGTGGGGCCGACATAGGATATTTATGTATTAGGGAGCCGATCGCTTGGGTAGGATTTAGGGTACACTTAGCTCTGTCTGATTCTGTAGGTACCGTCTGTTTTGTTGGGTGGTAACGCCCGTCTGTTTCTGTGTGGTACCGTCTGTTAGGGTGGTAAAGGCCCACTACTAGTGTACACCTAATTGTAGCATTCCGTTTCTGTACTTTGTTCTGTTAGGGTGGTAAAGGCCCATTATTGTTAGCATTCCGTTTCTGTACTTTATCTGTTAGGGTGGTAAAAACCCATTTTTTCCCGAACTCTATCTATGGGCCATTCTGTTCCGTCCTGTTTCGATGTAGACATTAGGGTAACACCTAATCCTGTTATACTAGTATTGGTACTAAGAAGATGGATCTTGACTTAGGTCAACACCTGATATTGGGCCAAGTTTAGGCTAAGAGATAAATTCTTGCTTATACATGACATGTTAGAATGCTGGTACACCTGTGGTGAAAAACTTCACCTTGATTATGTGATGACTCCTTTGAATTGTCTGTTAGATATTCACCATGCTAGTGTGTAATTATCCTTATGTTCATCCCTGCTTCTCATGCCAGTTAACTTTATTAGTTTACATTGATTGTAGTAGGGCTTACTCAGTCTTTTTGACTGACCTGTTTTCTTTCGCCTCTTTTCTTCCGTTCCCCCCCCCCTCCCAGGTTCTCAGGGAGGGAATATTGGAGCTTAGCTGGATTTATGATCGCTTGCTTGTGGGATTTTAGCTCATGTACGGTCTTGACATGAAGCTAGCTATGGTTATCACTTATTTTGGGGATAGTACTTATGTATTTCAGTTTTTCAGTAATGTTGTTTTTATCTAGACTTGTGTATTTGGAAAGTTAACATTATGTTGTACCAGACTTGTTTTGAAATGGTTTGAAAATCTTCCGCTGTTTTATCTATGTTATTTACTCTGTTTACATATATACATATGTTCTTGTTCTGCCTTGATATATCATTATGCATGTTTATCTGATTCAAACGCCCCTCCAAAGTCAAAGTGCTTGCAAGAGTCACCCTGGCGGAGGTGGGGTGTTACAGGAATTTCATTTCAAATCTCGCCCTGAAGTCCACCCAAGTCTCTATCAGTCTTTCAGCATTAATGACTTCCCACCAGAAGGAGGCCTCGTCTTTGAGCAACCACACCACTAACCGTAGTTTCTGCCTCTCATCTACTTCAAAGATAATGAATAAGTCCTCAGTCTCGTTAAGCCAGTTTATGGCTTCCACGAATGATTCGCTCCCCTTAAAGTCTTTTCCACCCATTGATCTAAAGTCTCAACAGATCTTTGAGAAAGCATTTCCTCTCGGAGGAGGAGGAGGAGCAGCAGCTGGGGGAGGAGGAATGTCTGCTGGGCCCACGTCATTGGCCCTAGCTTCTAGGTATCTCCTGAACCAGCCAGGTATCGGTACACCCTCTGGAAGGTTAAGATCCCCAGACATGCTGAAACAAAAAGGAAAGATTCAAAACGAAGGATAGAAAGATAGTGCATATGGCTTTGGGGATTATGCCTTTTTAAATTAACACTTTTTGTTGAAAATGCTTCTTTATGACATCTTTTTGAAAAATAGTTTCAAAAATTTTATCCGATCTGGTAACCTTTAGCTCAGATACCAGGTGTAACACCCCACCTCCGTTAAGATCACTCTCAAAGGGAATGCCTTAACTTCGGGGGAGCGTTTTAAGGTACAAGATACTAATAAATTACAAGACATAAAATTTATGTAGCGGAAAAAGATTAATATTATTTCATAAATACTTGTTCAACACAACAATTCAACATCTGTTTCAACCTTCCAAACTATAACAACTTTTCATCTGTCTTGAAATCATAAAGAAGAAATATTGAAAATAAAATGACATAAATCCCCAATAAGTGCTTGACCATAGCCATAGCTCAAAAAGGAAAGTCCAAGCCTTACATCTATGGTCTTCAAGCTTTGGCTAACCTGGACTAAGCAGAAGTGTTTCCGCCCTGCGGACCTACGGGGGGGGGGGGGGGATGGAAGAAAAGAAGTGAAAGGAAAATGGGTCAGATAAAAGTCTGGTAAGTCCAGTTATTTAATAGCATGTAAACAAGTAAAAGACTATGATACGAATGAACTGAACTTAGAATGATACCACAAGGATAGGGTAGTCCTAAAACGAGGTAAAGTAAGATTTAACTAGATTTGGCTATCGCACCCACTTTTACTTCTCTGCACCTACTGAGAGTTGTTTAACTAGCAATGTATGTTCATGATAAAGTGATCCCATTCATGTATTGATCGACTCCTACTCGCATTCATGTATTCCCGGTGTCATGCGGCCCCACGTGATTTTTAAGTACTTGTGCTGGTTCCAGTATAGGGTGTATCAAGTCCTATAATGGCAACCCTGACACGATTCAAAGATGCACAAGTGTACGCCTGGTGCCCAGTGCCTGCTTTTTCCACTCCGGAGCCCGTGCACGCCCGTACTCCGTCAGAACCTACACTGACGCACCTAACCGCCGCCCTATTGACCGCTTATATTCAGCCCAGTAATCGTGCCCCACCCTGCCTAGTTCAGGGTACCTTGATACATCTATGTGGGTTACTATTGAAATGGGTCCCCGTTACTAGGGTTTTTCTAGTCAACATGCTAAATTGGTTAAGTGTCCTTGGTTTGACTTAACCCCTATCAATCTTGTCTAGTTAACATGTTAAGTTGGTCAGGTATTTCCTCAATTACTTAACCCCCACCAATCTTGTCTTGTTAACATGTTAAGTTGGTTAAGTGTTCCCTTAATTACTTAACCTCACCATTTCTAGCTTGATTGTTCATGAGCTTTAATTAATTAATTAAAGCACCAACCACTCACATTAGACAGATATTGTTGTGGTTACTGGATGTGCCAGTCGGTTCCGGGCAGTTTTACACCACAACTCAGTCTAACCTCGGGTCTTTCTGGGCTTGATGCACTAACCTCTCACATTAGACAGGTATTGTTGTGGTTACCAGATGTGTCGGTCGGTTCCGGGCAGGTTTACACCACAACTCAGTCTAACCTCGGGTTAGGCGTATTCGTCTTTTACATTTTATATATGTGAATTTTCTACAAGTGTTTCATGTCACATATTTTAATTATGTTCAAGACTAATGATATAAATTATACCATTCATAGTATTAACCATTTACATGGTTTTGGGCCCACCTACATTATTAACATGTTTTGATTTAATAACTATCCCAACGTTACCCACGTTTGTTCGTTCGTATTAATCACATAAAGTCATTGGGTCCGCATGTTAGCCCAATTTATAAACAAGAGGTAAAGAAGGGAACATGCATTATATAGATTCATGTAAATTTTGCATTAAACTTTATTCATATAATTTAACATGTCACTTGAACTTGCATATAATTTAGACTTAGATAATCATAAGCCTAAAACATGTTAATATGTAGATCTAGGCATGTGTGAACATAACCTCAATTATAAACTAGCATATGACATAATCATGACATGTTCAATCCCAAGGCATGTATAATTTTAACATTAACATATAGGTGTGAACTAGATCTAACAAGGTGAACTTTCATAAGTCCACTTTACAAACATGCATATGAATATAGATCTAGTTTTGGATCTAACATGTAACTTGCATATGAACATATGTATAATTAGATCATGACTTGGATCTATCATAAAACATATAACTTGCATTAATCATATGAACCTAGATTGATCTTGACATGGATCCAACATAAAACTTGTAACTTGCATATGAACATATATATAGGCATATGGATCTAATATAAAGCATATGAATATATATATATATATATATATATATATATATATATATATATATGTAGATATTGACTTAGATCTAACATAATACATACAACTTGAATTAATCATATAAACATATATATGTAGATCTTAACATGAAGCATATAACTTGCATATGATATTGATAATTTCATTCTCAATCTTTAATAGATCCAACACCAAGTCCAATAAGCCACAAACATTCCAAGACAATTCATGATAAAATCATCACAAGAAACAAACATGAATTAGCATCGTCAATATTATACAACATGGTATAATTCTATTTTTCACTTTATATCAAATCACGTCTTAAATTTATTTACATCTAAAAGATAACTACACTTACAAAAGACAATCTTGATTTCTGGAATCTGTAATCTGAAGTTGAAATGCTCGCCTTTGACGTAGACAATCATTGTTTTTGTTTAATTTTTATTTGATTTAGTTTGTCTCTTTTAATTTGCTTCAAGTTGAACGGCGGCTACTCGAGGTTGTTCAATGGAAGCATGACGGCTCTTAGTTTGAATTTTAATATGATTTAGGGTTGAGGTATTAGGTTGCTTATATAGTAGTTTGATTTAATAGGAATTGTCAGATTAACCTAGAGAAAATCAAAGCCATTAAGACAAGATAGAATAGCCATATCAGCCCTAATGACACAGCAAGGAGTCCATCAGAACCAATCAGATGCAACATCTACCTTAGAGCGAATCGGCCCATGGGTTGATAGGCAAACACCCTGAATCAACCCTAGTCAACCCAGCATGGATCGAGTCGACCTCAAAATTGGGCCGGTTCGGTTATTCCCCCTCCCGATTCGATGTTATTAACTTTTTGCATATTTATTTATTTATTTTTTATATATATATCTATATTTTTTTTCTCATATGCATACAAACTTCAATGCTTAATAACTTCTTCATAAGGTATCCGTTTTATGCAAACCAAATGTCTATCTTGACCAAAATTTTGAGACGAACGTAATAGCGCGACCCATTTCACTTAATTCTTCTTCTAAAAATTAAGTGTTCTTGAATTTGTTAATTTTAATATTCTTAGAAAATTCGAAGTGTTACCCCTATAGGGGGGTCGACACCCCTTAAGGGGGTCGACACCCTTTGAGCAGGATTTTTCCCGCTTACCGACTTTGACTATTTTTGAATCGGTTTGAATTCTGGAGATGATTTTGTTTATATATACTTCCTTGTGAGTATACAAACTTCTACAACTTATAACTTCTTCATACGTTATCCGTTTTACACAAACTTGGTGTCCATCTGAACCAGAATTCCAAGGCGGACGCAATGGCGTAGTCCGTTTCCCTTAATTCTGAATATTAAATTAATTATTCTTTAATTTATCCTCTTAATGTTGTTAAATTTTCGGGGTGTCACACCGTGCCTCCGTGCTCCATAGCCTCTGACCTCGCCATTAACCGCAAGTCCGAACACCGCTGCAGATCCTTGGCCGAGCTAACCACCTTCAGCCATAGCCGCACCCAAGCCCCGAACTCCTTCAACTCATGTCCACCATGCTGTCACACCTCGATCCGAAGCAAGCTCCGATACCACTACCTTAGAGTTCCGCCTCCTGCCAATTTATGCTTCCATTTGAACCCTTGCTAGCCGTGAGTTCACCCAGCTCCGTTGTCTTGCACCTACGCCATTCGAGACTCTGCTGCCGAGCGCCACACCTCCAAGCCACCACCCCGCTTAACCCAGTATCTTCCTGTGTGAGTGCTTTGTCGACATGCGTGATTTTTTTCTGTTTTGTGAGTGTTTAATATTGTGGGTGAATTAGTCTGTGTGTATGTACTATGTATGTGGTATTGAATGTTATTGTTTGAGTGATGTTGCATGAGTATGATATATGTATATATATATATGTATATATATATATATGTATGTAATGTTTAGGTTAGTATGTGTGATATTATATTTTATGTTTATTTATATATATTTTAGAGTGCGTTATTACAGTAAATATATTTATTTGTTTGTTTGTGTATGCGGGCGCGTGTTGTGTGTATGTGCTGTGTTTTGTGTGTGTATATATATGTTCATGTACTTATGTGTGTATATATATATAATGTTTTGAAGTATTTATATAATTTATATATACAAAGATGGTTTTGATATATTTTGATTGTGCATTGAATTTTTTTTATTTTTTTAAAAAAAATATATATTATATTATATTTTACTGTGTGTATCCCTAAATTTGTTTGTAAAATTAATCGTGTTTATTTTCGAATTGAATTTGGTGTTTTGTCTATTTTTATTGAATCGAGTATGGCATCGAGATCGATGCCCATTCTGATACCCACCCCAATAACCCTATAACTGTATCGATCCACTGAAAAATTCCTTAACCTCATCTCATAAATTAAAATAAAATATTGAGTGATCAACGAGTTGAATTTAACCTGAATCGTGTTCGGAAGTCGTCATTTAATTCGGTGTCAATCCGTCGGTCGTCTCCATTTCTGTGCCACGAACGGTGAGTTTATCTCACACCTGACTCACATTATTTCATGGATGTTAGATCAGCTATCTGAGCTGTTACGAAATGTATAGGACTGCTAATAGAAATTGTTTGTTCAATATGTACACTTTTTTTTTTGAAAATTGGTTCACTTTATTTCTACTAAAAAGAAAGTACAACAAACAGGTTAGCATACTAACCTTTACAAGAGAAAATAAACTGAAAAACAACTAACTGAAAAAACATGAAGCTGGAAAAACAAAGAAATAAAATTTAACCCACACAGTGTCCATCATATCTTTCCAGTGCAACTCTGCACTACCTCGAATCAACGAAATTTCATATGTGCAATACCATCTACATGCCGAAATGAACACGGTTTCACTTATCCATCCAAGCTAACCAGTCCTATGTAGACAAAACAATATAGCCCATTGCTAGTGAAATCCCAAATAATACAATTCCAAACACAAGGTCTGGTTGATGATTCACAGACTCCTATGAATCAATCCTTGTTATAGAATTAGGCGATTAGAATATGGATATCATAACAGTAAAGAAATTGCCTCCATAAAACTGTACACCTTGTATGTAGAGTATCATACATGAAAACATAAAGGAAACTCATGATCTGGAAATAGGTTCTGATCTGCAAATCTGATCATAGTTGAACAGATCTGGTGATAAGGTCTGGTAATTGGCCATCCTCTGAAGATGAGGAGAAAACAGATCTAACGAATTATAAAAGCCAGTTGAAGTAAAACAACTGGCTTATCAACAATAGAAAATTGTTGAAAGTTGCAGATAGAATACTGAAGGAAACTAATGAAAAAAGTAAAAATCTCAAACCAGATCTGAGTCCAAGAGGAAATCGAAATCACCAAACCATTCCAACAACCACCAGTTTGAAAACTAGATCAGCGAGCACCTTCATATTTCATACAAATATATTTAGATCCACAACAGCTTAGAGAATTCCCAAAATCGAAATCTATAAAGCCCAAATCGCATCAACTTTTTGTTACTTAAGTAAACGAACAAATCACCCATGTATCATCTTGGACTCCAGATCGAAATCGTCAGAAGCACCCAGCGAGATGAAACTCATAAGTCTTTAGCATCCACGCTAGTCTCAAGGAGGCCAGATCTGGCGATGTGGTGACTTGTCGCTATTTGTAGATTATAGATCTTAAACGGATTCGGTTAGGGGGAGTATAGGTAGTGATTTGAGGGAGGAACTCTCTGATTTTTGCTGAATATTGGAAATAGAACGCATCAGTGGGTAGATCTAGATCTGGCATTTGGATCATGAAAATATATTAAGATTTGAGATCGCTTATCAACAAAACCGAAAGAAATGTTCATTGAAGATTAGCAAGAGAAAATAGTTTCAGATTAGAAGATGTAATTAGGAATAGGGGAGAACTCACGCACAGGGAAATCAGGCCAAATCGCATGTCGCCATTAACAAGCTTCCCCCTCATTATGTACACTTTTATATATGAAACGATATTTATATGACACGTGGGTGCATTGATTATATATATATATATATATTGACGTGATTGATTCTATACGGTGATTTTATATGTTATTGATTTCCCCAGTTTAGGAGAAATCACTACGGCTTGAAATGATATGTACCTGAACGGACATTAGAACAGGGAAAATCGTTATGGATTGAAATGATAGACCTGAACGATTTTTACTAAATTTGGGATAGCGGGTTGAAATGACAGACCCATAGAAATTTTACAAATTGCGGGTTGAAATGATAATTATCTGTATCACTTGACCATACGGCAGAAAACTATATACGGACACTACTGGTCGTGTTTTCGAAATAAAATGATTTGGAATTGGAATTTAACTTAAGATTTTATTTTTTATATATTTATATTTGTAAGATTTTAAAACTTAGATTTTATAAATTTTTAATTATATATTTTAGAATGATTTTTATTAGTAAATATAGATTTTAAACACTTATTTAAGATTTTTACTTACAATTTGTTTATTTAAAACTATAATCTAATTATATAAGTATTTTAAATTTTTTATATTATGTAAATAATTCCTTTAAACCTATTTCTATATTATTTTATCCAAATATGTTTATAATTTATATTCTAATTAGTTTTAGAATTTTATAAAACTTATATATATATATATAAAGTTAAATTTCTTATATATATAATATAAACTTTAATAATAAACCAAGAGTTGGATAAGCTAAGATTTCGCGATTTAAATTCGAGGTTTAAAGATTTGAATTTATATAACGATTTTGGTTTAACAAATGAACTTATAAGATAAGAATTTGAATTTGAATTTAATTCGAACTTAAGAGATGAACTTGAATTGTGAACTTGTTTTGAAATTGAATTTCCTAATTAAGGAATGAATGTGATTGTAAATCAACTGGATGCGAATTTGAATTGATTTAAGTTATGAACTTTTATAAGAATGAATGTTAATTGCGTAAATTGTTTTAACTAATATTTGATATGAAATGAATTCGATTTCAAGTAATTGAATTCGAATTGGAATATATATAATTATATATTTGGAATTGATTCGATAAACTGTTTTGTTTGAGTTAAAGAAATTCCTTAAATCAATTTATATGGATGTTTTTAATTGTATAAATTGAATTGAATATAAGGCTTTGATTAGAATTCTTTAAGTAATGAGTTTGAATTACACAACTTGACTTATGGAAATGATATGGTTTAATTGAATTGGATTATAAAGATGTTGATTTGAATTTTATATATATTGAACTTGAACTTATATATTAGACTTAATGAATTGATTTGAATGATGTTTGAACTTGAGTTTTGATTAGGATAAATCACGTTAATTAAAATCGAAGTTAATATTAAATTTTGAATTCAAAATTGAACCTGAGATTTGTATATATGATTTTATAAAGTGATTTATAAAATAATGATCATGGTGTGAAAAATGTAAACGTTGGGTTGTTAAAGAGTTCGGGATCGAATATTATCATACTCTCTACCAATACCAAAAACCACTTTAACAACTATGTACGCGGTGGAGTTCCAGAATGAAGTAGGATGGATTTGGAGGTGTTTACAGGATTTGAAGAAAGAGAACAATGATGGATAGCCTTGACCTTCGAGTCATAATTAAAATGACTAAAACATTAGCCATACAAAGGTTAATGCGAGCTAGCTCCTCTTAGAAGACATGCTTCTTTGATATCATATATATTACTTTGTGATTGATTGGCGCTTTTGATCTTGGGAGCACTGTATGGGGTAGGCAGCGGTCGTGGCTATGCGTTACCACCGGCCTGGGTCCGCAATCTGGTAGAATCCTACTGATGGGTATTGCCTCGATGCCTTGTTATATTTATCCTGATCGAGCCCCTATGATTTTGATTTATACCATACCTATGGAGTGCCCTCTGATAGCCACGATGTTACCGTGGAATTTACGGTATCCGTACAGACTACAGTATTATAAATAGTGTAAGGGTAAAAATGTGATCCTGCCTACGCTATTTTAATATTTTATATTTAACCATAGACAATATTATAGTAGCGTATTATATTATATGATATTAGTTTAACAGGCCCTTAAAGGATGATGATTCCAAACATCCTTTAAGTTACTAATGCATTTCATTATAGATTCATTTGAGTTGATTTACTTCCATAAGAATGTTAGTCCTGATCCGAGTTGTTTTGTTTTGCATTATTGCTCGGGTCATATCGAGTATTACAGCTTTTGTGGCTCACTCATGGAGTTTATATTGGATCTTCTCATATGTATCTACATATTCAGTTGTTCCACTTCAGCTGTTTCTTGACGTTTCTGTTTCAAACAATTATCATTTATTTATGCATCAGAAATTCACTGTATTAGACTTCCGCTATGTTATTTGTGCAACTCTGTTGTAAAGTTTTATTTAGTAGCTTCATGAACTACTACTGTATTATGTATTTTTACGATGTGAGATATTATATTACTCTGTGTCTGTGGTTTGTGTTTCTGTGATTTTTTCTATTTATCTCAAAAGCTAATAACATTCTGTCATTTTGAATCATTTGAGTTGGTTTAATTATCGGCTTGAACTGGACGAAAGACTGTATGTTACATGTGGTATCAGAGCTTTGGTTTATCAAAGCTTTAGCTTATGGGGTAAAAGCTCATTAGAGAAAGGGTATTGATATCTAGAATGAGTGGAATAAGTCGTAGAATCCTTCTTAAGAGAGAGCTTTTTTTAAGTACAAATGGTTTTTAAAATGGTTTTAAATGTTTTTATACTAATATTTTTGGATATAAAATTTCGTTTAATATTTAAATCTTTTCTAAAATTCTTTTCCATTTGAATCCATCTTCCTTTGTAGATCCTCTTTGATTTGGTTCTTTCGTCCGTTCAACTTTTAACCCGAATTATAGTACTTATCCTTGTCCATTCCAAGGTAAGATGTAGAAAGAGAGTATAAATCTTCTAACGAACTCATCCTTATTAAATATTGGTTTGAAGTACGTATTATAATATTTTCTTGTTGTAATATTTAAATTTTTGATATATATTTGTGGAAGATATATATTTGTAAATAATATTATGTTTTGGTAATACCAATATTTTGAAAAGATTTGATGTTTGTTAGACCCAAATGTGGTTCTAACACCCAAATTGATTAGAAACAAGATAAAATAAAACAGAAATAAAAATGAACACACAAGATTTATAGTGGTTCGGCGAAGAAATGCCTACGTCCACTTAGTTTTCACTATATTCAGTAATTCAGTTACAAATGCAATGTAAGATTCACTCACAACTCACTTTTGTTCACTCAAATGATTAAAACAAGAAATGAAAGATGATTTGGATTCTCCGGGAGTAAAGGAGTTCGGATGATGGAGGCACTTGGATTCTCAAAAGTGCTGAAAAAAGATCCTTCTCTTTGTCTCTAGATGGGGTATTTATAGGTGTGAATTTGCCTGAGATTCAATCCGGGTCGGAACACGTGTCATCCATCGCACTCTCTTCGGGTTCGGATGAACTATCAAGCTGACAACACATCGAAGAGATGGACGTTAGGGGTAGGAATCAGTCATAGCCGGTCCGGTTCTCCAGGCTATTTTATAGGAGATTAACCTGGATCATGGGTGCGGGTCGGAGGCGTGCAGGTTGGGGGTCGGATCGGAATACCCGATCCGAACCGGAGTGGCTTGGACGTCTCTCCTTCTCTAATCATACTCCGCTCCGCTGCAGCGTCGTGGCAAGCAAAAGGCTTTCCGATCCATTTGAGATTTATTGGCCTTCCGATCCGATCAGATATGCTTTGCCAATTTACCCAGTAAGAGCCATCCGATCCGAACAGGGAACTCTATCCGATCCGAACCAATATGCTGCTATCAATCTGAATTGTGGTGTTTTCTTCCGATCCGAACCGAAGTCTTATAACCTAAAATACTCTTCAATGGTTGGTTTCTTGGCTTTGTGTTGCCTAGTTCACAAAGTAGGCTAACATTTTGCCCCCTCAAAGGATGCTTCTGTTGTACAAAGCGTGCTTTGACGTTGTTTAAATGCTAGTTCTTGAATCAGAACAGTTTGGAGTAATGCACAGATTTCCATTCGGTTCGGCGTCCGATCCGAAGCGTTCTCGTTGATTTAGCTCTTAGACATTGGGCCTTCAGAGAGAGTTGTGCTTCTGGGCCTTCATTCCGGTCCGAGCGGGTGAGACAAAATAGGAAGACGAGGAGTCAACACCATTCCTTTTATAAACTCACCACCGTCTTCATTCCTTCCTTCTTCTTTTTTGCTGCCGCTCCCAACCATAGCATTGAAAACTTTAAAAACTCCAAAACTCCGAAATCATTCCTTGTAGATTTCTCAAATCAAGCACATAGGTAGCTTTTTAATCTCGAATAACATCGTAGTAAACGTACTTGATTTCAATTTGCGGTCGATTGGAATGGTTTAGCCACAGAGCTTCGCTTGAACTCCACGTCGTTACTGGTGGATGCGCCGTCACTTCGAGGCGTCGCGAGGCTGGAGAGAGCAAATATCTGCCCTTAACGATAGCTTTGGTGATAAAACGGACTCGTTTGTGAGTAGGGGGGAAAGAAGAAGAAGATGAGGAGCGTGGTGACCTACTGGAGTCGGTTCGGGTAGAAGACGGAGGACCAAAAAAGGAAGGAGAAGGAAAGGGGATCGGCTCGGATTGCACATTTTAGAAAGATGGGAGGAAGGAAAATGTCGGCTCGGGTCGGAGATGAGAACGAGATAAGAGGCTGACATGAACGGACTGGTTGAGTGGTGCTGGTTCGGTTCGGATCGGGTTACCCGATCCGATCAGATCAGTCCTGCTTCCGAACCCGTTGCTTCCCCTGTCTTGAACTGACCATGCTTTAATGAGGCATCCGAACCGATTGTTATCCGCATTTGTATTGAGCCAGTCGTCATATGCATATCCGAACCGAACCGAACGTACCAAACTTGGCACATAAAGACTATCCAACTAATTCAACTAACACTTACTCTAGATGAATATGCTTCGCGGACAGTTAGGATAGTGCCTTGTGAACATAAACGAGAATTAAGAACAGCGCTGACTATCACCTTCTCTTCTAAAGCTTCGTCTTACATTGCTGTATTTTTATTTTGTATTTCCCACATTTGCTGCACACACTTTAGTTCACACACATACACAAAAAGGGGGACACGGGATAATTTACTCTAATCCGTGCTATTGCTTCTTCAATAGTTCCATGACAATGAGGCCCAGACGCTCTTCTCGTCTAGCTGAGAGGAAAGAAGCTCCGGAAACTTCCAACAAAACCACTCTCGAGGATATATCTTCTTCATCTGACCCAGAATGGGACAGTGAGGGTCCGGATTACGGAGTTGGTCATCGGGAAAGCGACGAAATGTCTTCAGAAAGCGAAGTTTCCCTAGGCTTTGAGGAGGAAGGAGGGATTGGTGACCATCGAGCACCCGATGAATTTGACTCAGCCATTATATTGGAGTCACCTCCAGATTCCGTAGAATCGACAATTGACAACGACCGACTTGTGAGAATTTGCTTGAAGTATGGAATAATGAAGAGAGACACTTTAGTGCCCTCACGTTCTGACCGTCCCCATAACCCTCCAGAAGGATACATGACGGTTACTCGACTGATGTGCATGGTTGGCGCCATTCCTCCATTCTCGCCTTTCATCGTTGACTTCTTAAGACAAATGCGGATTGCCCCCATGCAGTTGCATCCCAATTCATATTCCTATCTGCATACCTTATTCATAGCATATCGTGAAATTCTAGGCGTGGAGCTCACGTTCGACGATGTTCATTTCTTCTATAATTTCAAACATCGGACTAGAGAAACCCCTTCTTTCTGTTACTTTGAATCAGTCCCAAAGAGGAAGATAATCTCTACGCCGTTTAGCAGTAAAGCTGGAGATTCCAGACTAGAGTGGTTCTATATAAAGCAACAGTCTGGATGTGCCAGGAGATGGACAAAATCAAGTAAAGCACTGATCTTCTGAACCCGGACTCTATACACTTGAATCATCACTCTGACCTGTTTTCCTTTTTTGTTTGCAGTCGACAATCCCAAACAGATATCAGACCAAGTGTTCTTTGATCGGATGCACCGTCTTCTCAATGGCGACCAAAAATTCCTGACTATTGACGAGGTCCTTAAAGATGAGTACCTTCATTTTCACGGGCTGCTATCCGTTTTCCGTAGCATCGGTCATGGGACGGTCCCTTATGCATATATTCCTCCAGTGGAAACAGTTCCAGAAATAGGAGAAGGCTCGGGAATTCCTGCAGCTCCTCTTCAAACTTCACCCTCTCCCTCTTCCACTCAAGATGATGAACTGGCTAATCTGGCCAAAAAACATCGTGAAGGGTATATTGCCCCTGAGGAAACTACCTCGCTAGACAAATCAAAATCTCCCCAAGGGTCGCCACTTCACGCTTCCGAAGGGGATGTTCCTAGCACCGACGAGCACATATTTCAGGGTTTGGGGGATCTCCCCTTACCCGAGACTATATATACTTCAGAAGATTTCAGAAAGGACCCTTTAGTCTTCACTTCTTCTGAAGAAACTACTCCTGCTAAGGCCAAAGAGCCTGCCCGCACCAGTCTAGCTTCAGACTCGGGTTGGTTGGGGGGACACACACACCACTTAGGATGCACTTTATACCACAGCATTAGCATTCATTGCACTTCTTTCTCCATGAATCCATTGATTCTAAACTTCGCTTATTTTATCGTGCAGGTACAATGTCTAGGTCCCATTATGATATAAGGAAGCTTCGTCGCAGCATGTCCAATCCTCCTCAGGATGTCGAGTATGATCGCCGGGATGATCGTGGTAGGGAGGAAAGAAGACCCTATGATTCCTATCGATCTCGACTCTCACGCTCCCGCTCACCAGTTCGACCGGAACAAGAAAAATACAAGAGCTATCAAGGTCGTAGGGAGGAGGATAGACCACAATCCAGGGATTCCACTTCCTCCCATGAAAAGCGGAGTAGAGAGAAAACTCCTCCAAAGGAAACTGGGTCTAGAAGTAAGCAAAAAGTTCCTGCTACTAAACGACCTAGAACAGACAGGGGTTCTACAGAATCTTCTTCAGGAAGGGACACTGAACTAACGATCCTCGCTCCTCCCCCACCAGATGCGGGAACCGCAGTAAGGCTGGCATATTTAAAGGAGCAATTTCCCGAGCACTACTTCGAGACTCTGACCTTTCTACCTACCCTTGAACCTATTTCTTCTAATTGGGCAGAGGAGGCCAAAGCAAAGATTGATTTGGTAGAAAAACAATATTCCGAGATGTTCAAGTATTCCCGCACTCTTTCTAGAATCATCCGCACTCTAATGACAAATGCTGACTCAATGCAAAAGACTGCAGAGGAGGATGCTAAGGCCCTAAAAACCTTAGGAAAAAATTTAGAAGATACTCAAGCTCAACTAGCTATCGGTCAGAAGAACGCTTCTAACTTCAAACAACAGTTTGAGGACATGCAAAAGCGCTATCATGATTTGCTTGAATCCCACACTCAGGAGCGGTCTGAGTTGAAGAAGCAAGCTGACGAGGCCAAATCAGAGGCTACTAAGACACGTCTTGCTTATGCTGAGCTTGAGCAGAAAAACGCCGAGTTAGCGAAAAGGAGTGCTGAGTTAGAAAAGAAAAACGCTGACTTGGCTTCAAAATTGTTAGAGGCGGAAAACAGGGCTGCTCTGGCTGAGGGCAATGTGGAATGCGCTATTAAATCTGCGGTGGAAACCCGCAAACAACTATCAGAGGCGGAGGCCGATATTCAGGGCTTCGGCGAGCTAATGATCGAATTCTTCGCGCACATTATTCGTCGTCGAAACATTTCCTGGATCGAGGACTATCCATCCACTTTGGTTCATGTGTGGAATCAAATCGTCGAGTGGGAAAAAGAAGAACTTAAGGTTGATTCCCTCGATGAAGATAAGGTGATGGAAAAATACTTGAGGGACGACAAACCGGAGCGCCTAGCTGAAGGGCGCCGTCTAATTGCTGAGGCCATGGAAGAAGAGAGGCGGAAGTCTAAACAGAAAACCGTTCCTGAAGCTGGTTCCTCTTCTTCTGCTCCTGTAACTCCCGAAGTAGAAGGGTACGATCCCGAAAACCCGGGAATTCCCCGAACAACTTTGCTATCTCCTATCCCTGAAATAACTCCAGAGGTAGTAGTCACCCCCGCTGAAAAGTCTTCAGAAGGTATCCCTATCTTTTCTCCTCAATTTGCCAAGGCTACTACTACCTTTGGCTACATAACCGAACGTTCGATGAGAAATCCTTTGCTCTCGCCTGAGTTGATAACCAATGTTTCTCATTTTGTAGGCGTTGAATCATCCGCAAAGACAGATGTAGCTCAAGGAGCTACCGCTGGGACACAGCCCGCTGATAGGGTCAAAGAAGGGGAAGACAAGGCTGCTTCAACAGACCTGGGGGAAAGAAGTGAGCCAACTATGGTCACTACTCCCCATGATGAAGAAATGATTGCAGCTTTAAAAGACGACGGAGGAGACGAGGGGCATGATGAGGAACCAGAGGTTACAATAACCGGGGAATCAAAAAGCGCCGATGACGTTACCTTGGCGGCCATGAAGGCCGATCAAGACAAGCGCTTGCAATTAAAGGCCGAAGAATTAGACCTTGAGGTCCTCAAGCCCCTCGCAGTTGTGGATGCAGGTTCAAGGTTAGTTGTTAAGCTCTCAACTAGATCTATTACCGAAGAACTTGCTAAAAAATCTTCTCTTGATTCCAGTGCCCCGCCCTCCGGGAAGAAGTCTGCTGGCTCCAGTACTACACCTTCAGGGAAAAAGAAATCAAAGCGAATCTTGACTGAAGCCGAGAGGGAAGCAAAGGATGCGGAAAAAGCTGTCAAGAAATCGAAGGCTCATCCCAAACCTAGATAGTGGGTTCCCCTGTATCTTTTTAGCATCTTTGTAAACCAATAAGTGCTGCTACACCAGCAGCTTCCGTATTTTCTTTTTCAGTTATTTCCCTGTACAAATTCATTCATTTGTAAATAAAAGTAATTCACTTTTTGCAATATTTATTTGTTAGCAGTTCTGCACTTATGTAAAAATGCATATCTATAGTTATGAAACAAAGTTGTGGAGAGGGGAGATATGTGTATGTATATGTGTCCCCAGTCAATCTCCATAAGTTATTCAGTGCTTAACCATGCAATCTGAATGCTCCCGATTCTCTAACGGGATAGCATTTCCTGTGTCATCAATACCTGTTGTTTTTCCTGGCATTTCTTTTATACTCTCTCTCATTCTCTTGAGAGTTAGAGTTCGAGTTCAGTTATTTGTTTATTCCCCGGTCGTTCAATCGGGAAAAGATTTCTTTCTCGGCGCTCGGTCGGAGACGCCTTTATACTCTCTTTCTCTCTGGAAAGTTAGAGTTCGGAGTTGAACCTCTTTCTCAGCGCTCAGTCGGAGACGCTTTTATACTCTCTCTCTTTCTCTGGAGAGTTAGAGTTCAGAATAGAATTTCTTTTTCAGCGCTCAGTCTGAGACGCTTTTATACTCTCTCTCTTTCTCTGGAGAGTTAGAGTTAGAATGGAATTTCTTTTTCAGCGCTCAGTCTGAGACGCTTTTATACTCTCTCTCTTTCTCTGGAGAGTTAGAGTTAGAATGGAATTTCTTTTTCAGCGCTCAGTCTGAGACGCTTTTATACTCTCTCTCTTTCTCTGGAGAGTTAGAGTTAGAATGTCGTTTTCTCATTCTTTTATGTCTTATTGCACAAATAATCATTGTGCTTCTTTTTATGTCCAAACTGTTTCAACCCTTTTTTAGGCTCTTAGTTATCCTGTATTTTATAATCACAACAGAACAACTAATGAATGTAAATGCATAAAAGTAAATAACACACAATATTTTTATAGTGGTTCAGCTAAGTCGTAGCCTACATCCACTTTATAGTCCTTTATTCATATCATCAGATTTTCCCAAGGCAAGTCGTGCCTTATTACAGAGTTTACAGGAAGAACAGCAAAAAGTATAGCATTTCTAATCCAAATACCGCATTAAGTGTTGGGCATTCCATGCTCGAGGGACTTCTTCGCCATCTACGGTCGTTAACTTGAATGTTCCTTTATCAAGTTTCCGTTGGATGACAAAGGGTCCTTCCCATTTTGGGCCGAGGTGAGGAAGAGATGGAAAAACTCTCTTTAGCACCAAATCTCCTGGTTCGAAAGTTCTGAGGCGAACTTTTTTGTCATAGTAGCGTGCCATCTGACGCCGATGTCTTGCTGCACGCAAGTCTGCTTCGTCTCTTTTCTCTTCGACTTCATCAAGAGACTCAAGTAAAAGCGCCCGATTCGTCATCGGGTCATAATACGTCACCCTGTGGGAAGGAACTTCCAGTTCAACTGGAATTACTGCTTCTGAGCCAAAGGAGAGAGAGAAAGGGGTATGACCGGTAGCCGTTTTAAACGTTGTTCGATATGCCCACAAGGCTAGGGGCAATTCATCAACCCATTTTGCCTTTGCACGCTCTAATCGCTTCTTGAGGATGGACTTTATTACCTTGTTTATTGCCTCTACTTGCCCATTCGATTGTGGATAGGCAACTGCAGTATATCGTTTGTTTATCTTATATTTCTGGCAAAAATTTCTGAATTCAGTGCTATCAAATTGGGTCCCGTTGTCAGTAATAATCGTCCTTGGAATCCCGAATCGGCATATAATATTTCTGACCACAAAACTTATCACCTTTCTTGTGGTGATCTTAGTCAAAGGCTCAGCTTCCACCCACTTTGTGAAATAATCCACGGCTACTATGGCATACTTAGCCCCTCCTTTAGCAATCGGTAAAACTCCAATGATATCGATTCCCCATGTGGCAAATGGCCAAGGACTCACCATCGATTTAAGCTGGGTTGACGGTGCCCTAGGGATTTTGGCGAATCTCTGGCACTTATCGCAGCGTCGTGAATAATCAGCTGCATCTTTGCTGATTGTAGGCCAGAAGTATCCGTACCGCAATATTTTCTTTGCTAAAGTTTGACCTCCTGTATGATCTCCACACTCACCTTCGTGCACTTCTCTCAGTACACGCTTGATGTCGTCGTGTGCGATACATCGTAACAGGGGCATAGAAAATCCTTGTCTATAGAGAGTATCGTCTTGCATAACATATCTGGTAGCTTTGCGAACTACAGCTCTTTTCTCACTTTTCTTCGATGGGAGTGTCCCGTTCTTAAGAAAACTCTTGATTGGAGTCATCCATGACTCCTTCTCTGGTTCCGCTTCAAGAACGAATTCAATTTCCATTGACTCAAAGCTTGGCGATTCCAACGTTTCAATTGGAATTACCTCAGTCTCTTCTGGATTGTCGGAACTAGCCAATTTTGCTAGTCTATCCGCTTTCTGGTTTTCTACTCTGGGAATATGTGTTATGTTGTACCGCTCTAAGCTATTTAATAGCTCTTTCACTTTCTTGAGGTAAGCGACAAGTCGAGGTCCTCGAGCCGCGAATTCCTCTCGCACTTGACAAACAACAATCTTAGAGTCACAAAATATGTCCATCATTTTTACTCCGAGGTCTTTAGCGAGTTTCAGCCCGGCAATCAGGGCTTCATACTCAGAGTCATTGTTTGTTGCCGAAAATTCTAATCGCAGGGCGTAATATAACGACCGTCCCTCGGGAGTGACTAAGACAATTCCAGCTCCGGATCTTCGGTCATTTTTAGCTCCATCTGTATATAATTTCCACGAATTCATCTCTAGCTTATCCTCGGATTTGACCACTCGGTCATTGATTATTTCTTCCTCTGGAATGGTGAACTCCGCAATAAAGTCTGCTAGAGCTTGCCCCCTGATTGACTTTCGTGGTTGAAAATTCAAATCAAACTGGCTTAGCTCTATGTTCCATTTAATCAACCTTCCCGACGCTTCGGGTCTCTGCAACACCTGTCTTAACGGCTGATCGGTGTATATGGTTATTGGATGGGCTTGGAAGTAGTGACGAAGTTTTCGGGATGCAATCAGGAGGCTGTAAGCAAGCTTCTCGATCTTTGGGTAGTTGCGCTCTGCCGCTGCTAATTTCTTACTCACATAGTATACTGGCCTTTGTACTTTGTCTTCTTCTCGAACCAGGGTTGTGCTGACAGCGTGAGCCGAGACTGCTAGATAAACAAATAGTTCTTCGTGATCTACGGGCTTTGATAAGATTGGCGGTTTCTCTAACAGCTCTAACAGATTTTGAAAGGCCTCGACACAATCGGGAGTCCACTGGAAGTTCTTCTTTCCCCTTTTTATTAAATCAAAAAAATGGAACACATTTATCAGTGGCTTTGGAGATGAATCTACTCAGCGCCGCTACCTTCCCTGCCAGACTTTGGACGTCTTTAATTCTCCTTGGTTCTTCGATATTTCTGATCGCCGCTATCTGGCTAGGGTTGATCTCAATTCCTCGGGACCTCACAATGAAGCCAAGGAACTTTCCCGACGCCACTCCAAATGAACATTTTAAAGGATTCAATTTCATACGGTATTTTCGCAAGATACCAAACATTTCCGCTAAGTCTTGCGTATGACTGGAAGACTGCTTTGATTTAACAAGCATATCATCCACGTAAACTTCCATGGTTTTTCCTATTTGATCATAAAACATTCTATTTATCAACCGCTGATAAGTAGCTCCAGCGTTTTTTAATCCGAATGGCATTACAACATAACAATATAACCCCAAATTCGTAATGAAACTTGTATGCTCTTGGTCTGGTACATGCATAGGAATTTGATTGTATCCAGAGTATGCATCCATGAAAGAGAGAAGTTCATGACCTGCTGTCGAGTCTACAAGCTGGTCAATCCTGGGAAGTGGGAAACTATCTTTTGGGCAAGCCTTATTTAAATCTGAAAAGTCAATACAAGTTCGCCACTTTCCGTTTGGCTTCTTTACCAGGACGGGATTCGATATCCAGTCGGGATAGGTCGAATCTCGAATAAATCCATTTTGCTTCAATTTCTCTACTTCCTCTTTGAGGGCAGCCGACCTCTCTGGACCCAGCGTGCGTCTCTTTTGCTTTACAGGCGGATGCTTCGGATTTACATTCAATTTGTGACTGATAATGGAAGGCGATATCCCACACATGTCAGCATGGGTCCAGGCGAACACATCTAAGTTTGCCTTCAAGAAGTCCGTCAGCTCTTCAGCACGACGCGGATCCAATTGGGAACCGATCTTCAAAACTTTCGTCGGATCAGCTTTATCAACAGGAATTTCCACTGTCGTTTCATTAGGAGTTGCATTCCTAGCCTCTGGTTCCTCGTCTTTTCTAGGATCCAGGTCTTCAGGCGTTCCTTTGGGCAACTCCCTTGGGTTCAATCTCTCTAATTGCTATGCCGAGTCCCCCTTTGAGGGAGATGAGGCATCCTTACTCTCAGCATTAACTCCTTTCATCAACATCTTCAGTTCGGCCACATAGCAGGCCCGTCCAGAAACCTGATCCCCTCTTATTACTCCAGTCCCGGCTTCGGTTGGGAACTTTAGTAACAAGCACCAAGGGGCGATACAAACTCTAAATTCAGCGAGGGCAGGTCTCCCTAAAAATGCGTTATATGGCGAATCTACGTCCAATACTACGAACTGAAGCATTCGCACTCTTCTACGTTCTCCTTGCCCTAGGGTCACGGGCAACTCTATATATCCCATGGGAGCTGTCGTCGCTCCGTTGAAGCCTCTAATCCATCCTTCACAAGGTTTCAGATCTTCGGGCTCAAGCTTCATCTGATCAAATGACTTCTTGAACAAAATATTAATGGAACTTCCGTTGTCTACTAATACCTTATGGACCAAGGCCGACCCAATAGTGGTAGTAATAACCAACGGATCATTGGTGGGAGATTGTATCCCCGTGTTGTCTCGGCTACGAAATACCACGTCGTCGAACATGGTTTTTTGTTGTTTTATGGGAGTGACATCTTCCAAATCGTCACCTTCATTCACATCTAGATGCTTGGCAGCATTCACATATTGGTCCATCGACCTAAAACTTCGGATTGCCGGGTGAGGTCCGCCTACTATGGAGTTGATGACAATCCCTTTACCTTTCTGCTGCGTGGTAGGCTTAGGAGCAGGTAGGATCTGTTTTGGAGCCTGCTCTCCTTGCCCCCTGTCCCTCGGGGCAACCTTGTACTCATCCAACTTTCCTTCACGCAGCAGCTTTTCAATTACATCCCTCAAATGCCGACACTCATTGGTCGAATGTCCATGTGTTCCGTGAAACAAGCAAAATTTCCCTATCGCCATTTCTTTCTCGGTCGAATCACGAGGTGGCGGTCTTTTGTACTGCAACACATTGTACGTATCCAGGTAAATATTTTCCAGGGTGTCATTCAATGGTGTATAGTTCTCGTAATTCTGGAATCGGGGCCTTTTGTTAGGGTCGCTTCCCCTATTTCTGTTTCTCCTGTTACCGTTCGAATTACGGTTGTTGTTGTTTCCCCCATTTCCAGTATTGCTGTTTCCACCCTTGTTTCCTACATTCACTTCAACCTTGCCAGAACTTTCCCCAGACTGCTTCACGGCGATATTACTCTGCACATTCTCCTTTGAAGCTGTCTCGGACTTTCTCTTCCGGTTTGCCCTGGCATCCTCTCGTCTTAAATAAATATCGGCTTTTTCGTAGAATATCGCCCTTGTGGGGGGTGTCTTCCCAGAAAGGTAGTCTCCAAACTCAGATTCAGGATCGACTCCTTCCTTCAATGCCATCAGAATAGTGGGCTCATGCGGGTCACTGACCTCAGTTACAGCTTGGTTAAAACGATCCAAATATGCCCTTAAAGACTCTCCTGGTGCCTGTTTGATCCTCGACAATTCAATAACACTCTTGGACTTTCGGGCATGTAGTCGGAACTGGTTCATGAAACGCTCGCTTAGTTCTTTGTAATTAGAAATTGAACGAGGAGGAAGTCGGGTAAACCAGAATAATGCCACATCTTCTAGATAGATTGGGAATGCTTTGCACTTCACTTCATCAGGGGCAGCAGCGGCATTCATGAGCCACGAATACCGCATCAAATGTTGTCCTGGATCAGTCCTTCCGTTATATTTGTCCATCTGTGGCAAGTTGAAGCGTCGGGGAAACTGGAAGTCTAGGATATCGTCAGTGAACGGAGTATGGCTTCGCTCAATGCCATAGTCTTCATTTGTATAATTCCGGCTCTCGGACATAATTCGGCGAACCATCGCCTGCACATCGGCACTAGTTAGGGGCTGCTCAGGTTCCCTGGCCCTAGTGTCCGAGTTCCTTCGGGGCTCTTGCTCAGGAGATGCCCTTCTTCTTCGAGCTGCCTCTACTCGATTCCTTTCCCTGTGTTCCGGGTCGATCTCGGGAAGAGGGGACTGGAGTCTTTGCCCCCGAGCGGGGCTATCGTTTCCTAATGCTCGTGCGATATCCTCGCGAGATCCCAAGGATCCAAATGTTAGCTGCTCCACGTTCTGAGGTCGTTCGAGTGGCCTTCGTTCACGGGGCCTCTCTTCCTCGGAAGATGAAGATTGATCTACGGGTGTGTGACGAACCGGTGATGGAGTTCTTTGCCGGCGGAGCTCATTGATCTCCCGACTCATGAGCCTCATATTTTCCTGCATCATGAGATTAGTGCGCTCATGAACTCTCATAGCTTCCCTCGTGCTCTCAAGCATATCAAGCAAGCGCGAGAAATCTCCTTGAGTGATGGGAGCAGATGGATTGACCTGGTCTCCAACCCTGGCAGCTGGAATTGGAGCATTCGTGGGGACCCGAGTAGATGTTCCAGCTTCACCAAGCATCGGGTCGGATCGGAGGTAGGAAGCCGAGTCGGATCGGAGCTGGGGTGCCTGGTCGGATCGGTGTGCAGCGAGCAACTCGGGTCGGTTCAGATTGGGGGAGTGCACTGCTTCAGAGTCTCCTACCCGGATCGGATCGGAGCTCTCCCCTTGCTGTCGGTTCGGATTTCCTGCATTGATTCTCCCTGCTGCTGAACTCTGCCCCCGAGACCTTGTTACAACAGCATGTTGCTGATCTTCGCCAGCTCCATTTCCTTGAACAGACTGAACTTCTTTGCCTTTTCCTTTGGCCATGAGTCTTTGACAATTACTTCAACGAATGTAAGAAAGTGGAGAAACTTAAGGATTCACTTCTTTGAACTCAACGGTCCAAAAAGTAGAAAGAGATCCCGGAAAATAAAGAATTTAGATGAGAATTCTCAGTGAAAGCACCAAAATGTTAGACCCAAATGTGGTTCTAACACCCAAATTGATTAGAAACAAGATAAAATAAAACAGAAATAAAAATGAACACACAAGATTTATAGTGGTTCGGCGAAGAAATGCCTACGTCCACTTAGTTTTCACTATATTCAGTAATTCAGTTACAAATGCAATGTAAGATTCACTCACAACTCACTTTTGTTCACTCAAATGATTAAAACAAGAAATGAAAGATGATTTGGATTCTCCGGGAGTAAAGGAGTTCGGATGATGGAGGCACTTGGATTCTCAAAAGTGCTGAAAAAAGATCCTTCTCTTTGTCTCTAGATGGGGTATTTATAGGTGTGAATTTGCCTGAGATTCAATCCGGGTCGGAACACGTGTCATCCATCGCACTCTCTTCGGGTTCGGATGAACTATCAAGCTGACAACACATCGAAGAGATGGACGTTAGGGGTAGGAATCAGTCATAGCCGGTCCGGTTCTCCAGGCTATTTTATAGGAGATTAACCTGGATCATGGGTGCGGGTCGGAGGCGTGCAGGTTGGGGGTCGGATCGGAATACCCGATCCGAACCGGAGTGGCTTGGACGTCTCTCCTTCTCTAATCATACTCCGCTCCGCTGCAGCGTCGTGGCAAGCAAAAGGCTTTCCGATCCATTTGAGATTTATTGGCCTTCCGATCCGATCAGATATGCTTTGCCAATTTACCCAGTAAGAGCCATCCGATCCGAACAGGGAACTCTATCCGATCCGAACCAATATGCTGCTATCAATCTGAATTGTGGTGTTTTCTTCCGATCCGAACCGAAGTCTTATAACCTAAAATACTCTTCAATGGTTGGTTTCTTGGCTTTGTGTTGCCTAGTTCACAAAGTAGGCTAACAATGTTTATATTTTATAAACCATATATTTTATATAAGGTTTAAGGATGTAGATTTTGTAATAATTTTTTTCTCTTGGTTAAAATCTATAATGATATAGTTATAAATATGTGTGTGTGTTATATATGAATTAATAAGTCTAATTCGGTTTATAAATATTTTTATTTGTGATACATATATCAACTTACGGAATTTATCCAGTTTTATAAGTTTAAATATAGATAATTTGGATTTGAAAATATTTAGAAATAATATAGAATATTATTGTTATGTATTTGATTTAATAATAATATTGTTATTTAGTTATTATTGATTATGGTTGATTTTTTTAAATGAGTGGCAAAGAGCTATAAATTTTCCCTACTTAAGATTTTAAATGATTTGAAATATATTATTTATAATATATTATTTGAAAATTTGGTATATATTATGTTTAAATATAGACAGGTGTTTTGAGTATTTAATTGACGTTAAAATTGGCCTATCAAATACCTAGTGATTTGGAGTATACGTCTGATCAATGTATATATTAAGTCCTATGTGTATTTGATAGATATAGAGTCACACTCTAGTCATTTGAAAATGATTTTGGTGATGACCGTGGCATCATCGATATCTATTTTCGGGTTTTGAAAGTTGGATAGGTATATATAGCCAATTGAGACGTCGAGTGAATACTTAAAACTATTTTGAAATATTCGAAAATATTTTAACTTTTGATTTATATATATATATATATTTACATATATATTTCTAATTATATATATATATATATATATGAAAATAGATATGAACAATTGGTCTGTATGTATATATATTATTCAATTACTATTTTCCTACCTCCTTACTTTTCGGGGATGAAAAGGTTTTAGTAGGGGAGATTGTAACAACCCCAAATTTTTAAAGTATATTTATTTGATGATTTAATTTAAATTTTGTTTTATTTAATTTATTTGTTTGTATTTTAATAAAATAGTTATTTTGATCTTTGATTTAAAATTAAATTTAATTTTGTTTTATTAAACGAATTAATTTGTGTTGGTATGAATATAATTTATGATAGTAAATAATATTGGCAATTCCTAAGATTAAATCGAGTCTATTCATTTGATTTGAAATTATTTCTTAATATTTTATTTTTAAATAGCAGACTCATAACATTTTACAATTTGTTTCCAGTATTAATAAAATTTTATCCTTTATTTTATTTCGAAATATTTGTTTTATAAATGTGTTATTTGTACTGATAAATTGTTGTTACAAACATCGCTCAATTGCTATTTGTCATATTCGTTTTCTTTTGTTATTTCAAACTGTTCTTCCAATTCGTTAATATCATTTGACATCATTCACTTGCAAGTTGGTTGTTTGTGTTTTTCAAAATAGTATCATTTTTATAGCTGTACAATATTTCCATGAATTAAATCTTCAATTCATTACTAAAATCGTTCCTTATTTTTTTAATTTTTTTTTTCAAACCGTTCTTTTACTTTAAAATTCAAATCAGCGTGCCTTTCTTTTTTCTCGAAACTGTGAAACAACTCATTCCATTTCTTTCTTCCAGGTTCGTCATTAATTTTTAAGGTAAACCCATTCAAACCTTTATTGTCCTAAAAATGCATTCAAATCTTCTGTATATACTTTTGTATAATTAAAAGGGGAACACGTTAGCCTCGTGAATCAGACACCACATCTTTCTCTCCATCAAATATTTATTCTACACCTTTCGCAAGAAAATTTAAGTTCATAAAAGAAGCAGGTCTCTCCATTTCGTGTCTCCACCACATATCCCTACCCACGCCATCCCCCCCCCCTCATTATCTATGTTCTCCAGCACCACGTCAAGCCGAAGATTTCTCCTTCGCACTCCATTTGAAACCGTGAACCACCCAACCTGAGCACTCCTTAACACGTGCCTCCATGCTCCACAGCCTCCGACCTCGCCATTAATCGCTAGTCTGAACACCGCTGCCCATCCTTGGCCGAGCTAACCACCTTCAGCCATAGCCGCACCTAAGCTCCGAACTCCTTCAGCTCGTGTCCACCCTGCTGCTATGCCTCGATCTGAAGCAAGCTCCTATCCCACTGCCCTAGAGTTCTACCCTCCTGCCAATCTTATGCTTCTATTCAAACCCTAGCCAGCCGTGAGATCACCCAGCTCTGCAGTCTTGCACTTGCGCCATCCGAGACTAGGCTGCCGAGCACCACACCTCCAAGCCACCATCTCGCTTAACCCAATATCTTCCTATGTGAGTGCTTTGTCGACATGCATGAGTTTTTTTGTTTTCTATTTTGTGTGTGTGTCTAATATTGTGAGTAAATTAGTCTTTGTGTATGTACTACGTATGTGGTGTTGAATGTTACTGTGTGAGTGATGTGGCGTGAGTGTGATATACATATATATGTTGTGTTTAGGCTAGTATGTGTGATATTATATTTTATGTTTGTTTATATATATTTTAAACTGCGTTGTTACAGTAAATATATATTTATATGTTTATTTGTGTCTACGGGTAAGCGTTGTGTGTATGTGATGAGTCATGTGTGTGTGTGTGTGTCTATATGTATATATGTTCATGTGCTTATATATATGTATATATATAATGGTTTGAAGTATTTACATATATAATGATGGTTTTGATACATTTTGATTGTGCGTTAATTTTTTTTCTTTATTTAAAAAAAATATATTATATTATATTTTACTGTGTGTATCCCGTATATAAATTGTAACGACTCGCATCCTACGCATCAGAGGATCGTAGAATATTTATTTCATTTTCATATGAAGTCGTATGGTCGTGTAACTTTGAGGAGCGACTATTGGGGTCATTCCCCATGTTCACGATTTTTGCCAAATTTTATATGACCGTTTTGCCCCTAGGGAACCTTGTTTCGCCTATAACTTTTGATTGGTAAGGAGTTTTGACCTGAAACCACTTCCATTGGATTCGGATGATGGTTTACCTTTCCGTAGAGTGGTCACATTTGTCAAACGGATTTACCTTTTGGGAGATATGGCTGAAATAAGGTTTGGAAGGTGAAAAACTGCTTAAGTGGGCTTAATAGGGTAATTAGTGGATGGGCCCATAACCCATTTCGGGATTAGGGTTATGTGGAGACTGAAATGAGTTAGGAAACCATCTAATTTCATTTTCTCAACTGCCATATTCATTTTTCAAACCAAGCAATGGCCTCCACCTTCTAAACTACCTCTTAATCACATTCTAATCCAATATTAAGCTAATCAACATCAAATCAAGACAAATTAACGTTAAATTGGAGGTAGGGCTACTGTGCTGGATTGGGATTTGAACCAAATCAGAGATATTTTCAGATCTATAATTTATTTGTGGCTAAGGTGAGTAATTCACACTTTTATTCATTAATTACGGCTAGTTAGGGGTGATTAGTGATAATTAGCGAAATTATGCATCATAAAAATCTGGAGAAATATGTTGAAATTCTTAAATATTATTTTATGCCTCTGATATAAATTTGGACTAAGTTGGATTAAGTTTGCTAATCGTATGGTTAAACATTATTAAGGGGATTAAGGGGGAAATTATGGTTTTAGGTATGTTTGATCCTAAATAACACATGTGATTGATGTTTTAATGTTTTTGATTGATTACACATGTTACTATTACTATTTGGTATACTTCGAGATTGCATAGGAATGTTAGAATGGTCGAAAACATCATCGTATGGCTTTGGTTATCGATATCTATTGCTTTTGTTCACCACTGAGAGACTGATTAGCGGCTATGGATCAACGTAATGGGACCGTTAAGACTCCTAAGGGCAAATGATCGTAGCATGGCTATGGATCAGCGCAATGGGATTGTTAGGACTCCCAAGGGCAAGGTGATCGTAGCAAAGGATTAGTGGCTATGGACCAGCGCAATGGGACCGTTAAGACTCCCAAGGGCAAAGTGTTCGTAGAAAATGATTTGGTGATCAAAGTGGTAGATGTCGTATACTTTATGCACTGAGTGAGAGACATGAGGTTGTTTGCTACATTTGATGTTTGTTATCACCATGACATGCACACTCCCATTTTACACTTTATGTTAGTGTTACCTTAGAGTACAGTACATCTTGTTGTACTAACTCTTTGGTTGCAGGTCCAGGTTCAAGTATGATTATTTATACCCATTATTGTTTTGTTTTGCTGCTATCGCTTATACCAGACTTTTGTCTGACACAGAGTTTTATGTCTCTTCTTATTACTATGGATGCTCCTAAATGAGCAGATTTGCGACAGTTTAAGTGGAATACACAAGTAGATGTCCGGAGACGAGGAGGAGGCTTCCATGTACTATTTACATATATTCTCCTTGTGTTGTTGCTGGTCACTGCTTTGGGCATTTCTATTTTGCTTTAGAGACAGTATTTTGAGGTTGTAATAATGGTTTGGATCATAAGCTGTACTTTGGATTCTGCTGTTATGATGGTTTAGTTTTCATCTTATGCACTGTCTTGTCTGTTTTATGTCTAATTACGTTATTATTATATTTTATTCCATGCGCTTTGAGATATACTACAGGTTCTTTAATGATTCATAGTTTCAAAATCCTTTCTATTGACGACTGTCCCGTGCTAGTCAAGCATTAGCACAGTGCATTTCGGGGAAATGTCGGCTGGTCCGGGGTGGGCCATCACACTTGGTATCAGAACCTAGGTTGCGTAGTTAACCTAGGGGAAGACATCAAGGAGAGATAGTATACGTATACGAGAGCGTGTATTTGTGATATTTTGGTTTTCAAATGCTATATATATACTATTAGTATATCTAAGGATGAAGTTGCACTGCATTGGCACCACTAAGGAGATGGTTAATTGTTTTCTCTTTACAGATTGAATGATGAACTGATATACGAGGAGTACGGCTTCAAGGCCAATGATAGGAATGTCCCTGATATGAGGACAATGTTTACTACATTCTTGAGAGAGATTCTTAGGGATGTTCAGGGCACAGTTCCTAATGCTGCTAATGGTAATGGTGCAGTTGTGCAGGCACCTATAGCCGATTTCGCCAAGCTCAGCAAGAATTATACTAACCTTGGTGAAAAACCGTTCCATGGAACGGAATCAGATACGGATGTTAAAGATTGGCCGGATAGTTGTGAGCACATCTTCAAATATTTAGGGATCAATGATGCAATGAAGAGAAAGTTAGCATCGCATTAGCTTCAAGGACGGATTATGAATTGGTGAAATGCTATTAAAGAAGCTACTCTCGAGGATTAGATTACTTGGAATTTGTTTAAGACTCGTTTCAGTGATAAGTTCATTCTAGCTGCTCAGAACTCAGAATTGTTTAGGAAATTTCTGGAACTTAAACAGAATGGTTGAGCAGTCTCAGAATATGTTGCTGAATTCGATACCTTGTCGAAATATGGATTATCCCTTATCGATACTGCTGATAAAAAGAACGAGAAGTTCATAACTAGCTTAGATGAGTACTTAGGGGAAAGGCTTACAAACCACATCGATGAGACATTCGAATCCATTGTGGGAAAGGCATTAAGGTCCGAGAGCCTTTACCCTAAGTCAATGGACGAGGTTGCTATTACATCTATAGGGGAGCTAAAGCCGCAGGCAAGCGGTGGAGGCAAGAATAATTCGTAGAATTAGAGGAAATAGAACCAAGCTGAGGATGGTCAGAAAAAGAATAAGAAAGATGTTGAGTGCTATAGCTGTGGCAAGAAGGGCCATTATGCCAAAGATTTTCAGGCAAAGCCAGCGGACAGGAAGTGCTTCAATTGCGGCCAAGTGGGACATCACAAGGATAAATGTCCACAACCCCCTAAAGAGAAGCAGATCGTTAAAGCATATGTTATCAATGTTGTTCCTTCTTTGTTGAATGCCCCAACTGCGGCAAAGAAAGGAAAAGTCATCGTTATTCAAGGTATGCTTTCTGTGTATGATGTTGCTGTTCGAGTGTTGTTTGAAACCGGGGCTTCACGTACCATCAGATCTAGTGACCTGGTAGATAGGTTGGAATTGGAACCTGAGGTAGTCGATAGACCTTTAGTTGTGATGAACCCGATCGGTGGTTCAACTAAACTTAGTATGATTATAATTTGGTCTTATCGAGTCATGGGTGTATGTTTTCTTGTGATTGCTTTGTTTTGGGCTTTACTGGGTTTGGCATTATTTTGGGAGTCAATTGGCCCCAAAGATATGGGGTGGTGTTGGACTGTGAGGGGTCTTCGATGACCATTAGAGCGAATGATGGGTGGAGTGTACTATTTGGTTGCCTACCTAGTTATGGGGCGATGGCTTGTTTTCTAAATTCCCTCGACATCCTGCATGATGAGCTACTAGATGTGCCTATTGATGACGAGTATCGGACATCTTCGTGGAAGTGACCGGACTTCCACCACACCGAGAGATCGAGTTTTGTATTGATTTAGTGAAAGATGCCAGACCTATAGTGATGCCACTTCGTCATATGGCGCCAAGGGATCAGAGAGAGCACGGGGTGCAAGTAAGCAAACTTTTGAAGAAGGGATTTACAAGAAGAAGTGTTTTCGAGTGGGGAGCACCAATTATATGCCACTAAGGCCGATGGTTCCCTTAGATTGTGTGTGGATTACCGCGAGTTGAACAAGATAACGAGCAAGAATAAGTATCCTCTCCCACGGATAGGCGATTTGTTTGATCAGTTGAATGGAGTGAAAGTTTTCTCCCAGTTAGATCTTGCGACATGATTTCATCAGCTTCTAGAAGCAACTGAGAGTATACCTAAAACGGCATTTCGGACGCCATCTGGATTTTATGAGTAGTTTGTCATGCCATTCAGGTCGACCAATGCGTCCATATACTTCGTGGATCTTATGAATAGGGTTTTCAGAGATCAGTTGAATAAGTTTGTTCTTGTGTTCATGGATGATATCTTGGTTTACTCGAGGACAGAAGAACACAAGGAACATTTGAGGATAGCAATGGTGGTGTTGAGGAAACACCAATTGAAAGCGAAATTTTCTAAATGTCACTTCTGGAGGGGAGAAGTGAGATTCATGGGCCATGTTGTTTCAGATAATAGTATTGCCTTGGACCCTACGAAGGTGGCTTTGGTGCAAGATTAGTCTATGCCTAAGAATGCAACAGACTTAAGAAGTTACTTGGGGTTAGCTAGATATTATCGTAAGTTTATCCAAGACTTCTCCAAGATAGCGGCACGGTTAACTCAGTTGACCAGAAAGAATCAAGCTTTTGCTTAGGATTGGAAGGTGCGTGGATGCATTTAAGAGTCTAAAAAAAAGTTGACGTGTGCACCCGTGTTAGTTATTCCTAAGGCGAGTGAAGAGATGACGGTATGCACAAATGCCTATGGTACTGGACTAGGTGTTGTATTGATGCAAGGAGGTGGGGTTGCAGCTTATGCTGATAGGCAACTGAAACCACATGTGAAAAGATATCCTACCCATGATTTGGAATTGGCAGCGAACATTTTCGCGTTGAAGATATGGAGATAATATCTCTTAGGAGAAATATTCGAGTTGTTTACCAATCATAAGTCATTAAAGTATCTTTTCTATTAAAAGGATTTAAACCTTCGTCAACAGAGATAGTTAGAATTCTTGGCTTCATATGATTTCAATATCGCATACACACCTAGGAAAGGAAATGCGGTAGCTGATGAATTGAGTAGGAGAAATTCCAGTTTAGGGCTATGTTTCTTGAATGGAAGCAACGGGAGTATATCGCGGGATATGATTTTAGATCTAAGTGCGAATTGGATCCAGAAATGTTAGCAAGTTTGACGATTTGGCCGACTTTGATTGAGCGGATTGGTTCTAATCAGAGGGACGATCCTAACCTATTGGAAATCATCTCCAAGATAGAGATGGGTATCAACGGTGAGGAGATGAACAAGTATGGACTTGATAGAGAAGGATGGTTTCGAAAGAATGGGAGACTAGTTGTACCCAATGTTAATGAACTGAGGGATGAAGTACTTAGAGAGTGTCATCACTCGAAACTGATATATATCCCGGTGGTAACAAAATGTATCGAGACATGAAGCAGACCTTCTACTATGAAGAGATGAAGAGAGACGTTGGGAAGTTTATATTCAAGTGCCTGAATTGCCAGTTAGTTAAAGCCGAGCAAAAGAAGTCTAGTGGTCTGTTACAACCATTGGAAATTCCCGAATGGAAGTGGGAACCAGTCTCAATGGATTTCATTGATGGTTTACCAAGAATTAGATCTGGTCATGATATTATTTGGGTGATTGTGGACCGACTGACCAAAAGTGCAAGGTTTATACCGGTCAAGTCGAATAGAATGACAGCTAAGTTAGCGAAACTGTATATGGAGTGGGTAGTGAGATTTCTTGGAGTACCTAAAGGTATCGTGAGTGATCGAGATCCATTATTTACTAGTGGGTTTTAGAAGAGCTTAAATGAGGTTTTAGGGTCAGAATTACATCTCAGTACCGCGTGCCATCCTCAAACCGACGGTCAAACTGAGAGGGTGAATCATGTATTAGAGGATCTCTTGAGAGCTTGTATATTGGATTTTGGAGGGTCATGGGATGACCATTTGCATTTGGTTAAGTTTGCATATAATAATAGTTATCAGTCCAGTATTGGTATGGCTCCATTTGAAGCTTTGTACGGAAGACCGTGCAACTCACCATCATGTTGGCTAGAAACTGGTGAGAAATCTATGCTTGGGCTGGATGTAATAAGAGAAACTTCAGATAAGATCAAGGTTATTCAACAGCGAATGAAGACTACCCAAGATAGGCAGAAGAGTTATGCTGATAAAAGACGAAGAGACTTGAAATTCTACGTTGGCGATTTGGTATTTGTCAAGATTTCTCCATTAAAGAGTGTGATTCGATTTGGTAGGAGAGGCAAATTAGCACCAAGGTTTGTTGGTCCGTTTCCAATTCTCGAACAAGTTGGGAATTTAGCGTATAGAGTCGGATTACCTAACAAGATGGCGGGAGTACACGGTGTATTTCATGTTTCCTAGGTAAGGAAGTTCGTGCATGATTCTTGTACGAATATTTCACCAGATCAGTTGGGCGATATCGATGTAGAATCTGAGGCAGTTGGGAGCCGCAGGACGATTCATATTGTCGGACAGAATTCGAAACAACTTCGAAGGAAGACGGTGGAACTAATCAAGGTCCAGTGGGGCGATAATGAGAATGATTGTACTAGGGAAACAGAGGAGAGCATAAGGAAGTCATATCCAAAACTCTTTGCCTGGTAAGGTTTTAATTGCGATATAGTTATTCCCTTGTTAGTAAACCGCATGCTAGGACAGTCTTATTGTGTTGTTATGTATGTTTGATTGTTTGTAAATGGCTGATAGGCATATGGCACACCGTAGTATGCTTTGCTTAAGGAATTTCGGGGGCGAAATTTCTAAAAGGGGGGGGGGGGTGTAACGACCTGCATTCTATGCATCGGAGGATCGTAGAACATTTATTTCATTTTCATATGAAGTCGTATGGTTGTGTAACTTTGGGGAACGACTATTAGGGTCATTTCCCATGTTCACGATTTACCAAATTTTATATGACTATTTTGCCCCAACAAACCTTGTTTCGCCTATAACTTTTGATTGGTAAGGATTTTTGACTTGAAACCACTTCCATTGGATTAGAATGATGGTTTACCTTTCCGTAGAGTGGTCACATTTGTCAAACGGATTTACCACATGGAAGATTTTGACTGAAATAAGGTTTGGAAGGTGAAAAACTGCTTAAGCGGACTTAATAGGGTAATTAGTGGATGGGCCCAAAGCCCACTTCGGGATTAGGGTTACGGGGAGGCTGAAATGAGTTAGGAAACCAACTCATTTCATTTTCTCAACCGTCACTTTCATTTCTTCAAACCTAGAAATGGCCTCCACGTTCTAAACTACCTCCTAATCACATTCTAATCCAATATTAAGCTAATCAACATCAAATCAAGACAAATTAACATCAAATTGGAGGTACGGCTGCTGTGTTGCATTGGCATTTCAACCAAATCTTTTCAGATCTATTATTTATTTATTGCTAAGGCGAGTGATTTGCACTTTTATTCACTAATTACAGCTAATTAGGGGTGATTAGTGATAATTAGCAAAATTATGCATCATAAAAATCAGCAAAAATATGTAGAAATTCTTAAATATTATTTTATGGCTCTGATATAAATTTGGAGTAATTTGGATTAAGTTTTCTAATTGTATGGTTAAACATGATTACGCGGATTAAGTGGAAAATTATAGTTTTGGGTATGTTGGATCCTAAATAACACATATGATTGATGTTTTAATGTTTTTGATTTATTGCACATGTTACTATTACTGTTTGGTATGCATTGAGATTGCATAGGAATGTTAGAATGGTCAAAAACGTCGTCGTATGGCGTAAACACTTGCTGGAAGGAAGTGAGGAAATGGGATCAGATCGGATCCCGAATCCGCTCGTGAAGCACCTCACAATTCGCCCCACCTCCTTCGAACAGACCCGGTCGCATTAGAGACTCATGAATCTAGCCGCTTCTGCCCGAGCACCACAAACCGGACCATGAACCCTGACCCCGAACTGCTTGGTGACCACGAACCGAAGTACCATGAGTGGAATGTCACGAATCGAGGAGCCCGACCCGACCCAGATGCTCATCACAAACCGACCCGAGCAGCATACCACGAGCCGCGAACCATGATGTACTCTAAACCGATCCGGAGAGTAATGCACCCACGAACTGAAGCTCCCACTCGAACTGAACGGAGACCAAACCGTACTAGAGAATACTAGAACCTAAGATGCAAAGGAAGTCCAAGTGAGAAGTTATTACTCAGGATCTAGATGGGAACCAACGAGTTAACTTCATGATTGGACTTTGCTGCGGGATGTGTGCAAAGGGGTTATCAATATCTATAGCTTTGATTCACCACTGAGAGATGCATTAGCGACTATGGATCAGTGCAATGGGACCGTTAAGACTCCCAACGGAAAGTGAGCGTAGCACGGCTATGGATCAACGCAATGGGATCGTTAGGACTCCCAAGGGCCAGGTGATCGTAGCAAATGGTTATTAGCTATGGACCAGCGCAGTGGGACTGTTAAGACTCCCAAAGGCAAAGTGGTCGCAGAAAAGGATTTGGTGATCAAAGTGGTAGATATCGTATACTTAATGCACTGAGTGCGAGACGTGAGGTTGATTGCTATGTTTGATGTTTGATGTTACCATGACATGCGCACTCACATTTTACACTTTAAGTTAGTATTACCTTAGAGTATTGTACTTCTTGTTATGCTAACTCTTTGGTTGCAAGTCCAAATTCAGGTATGATTATTTATACCCGTTATTGTTTTGTTTTGCTGCTATCACTTATACCAGACTTTTTTCTTACCCAGATTTTTATGTCTCTTCTTATTACTCTGGGTGCTCCTAAATAAGCAGACTAGAGGAAAATTAGGTGGTATGCACGAGTAGTTGTGCAGAAACGAGCAGGAGGCTTCCACGTACTATTTACATATATTCTCCCTGCGTTATTGCAGGTCACTACTTTAGGCATTTGTACTGTATTAGAGATATTATTTTGAGGTTGTAATAATGGTTTGGATCATAAGCTATATTATGGATTTCACTGCAATAATGGTTTAATTTCCAGCTTATGCACTGTCTCGCCTGTTTATGTCAAGTTATGTTGTTATTATTATATTTTATTCTATGCGTTGTGAGATATACTACAGGTTCTTTGATGATTCATAGTTTCAAAACCATTTCTTTTGATGACCGTCCTATGCTAGTTAAACATAAGCACAGCACATTTTGGGGAAATGGCGGCTGGTCCGGGACGGGCCGTCACATAAATATAAATTTGTTTTTAAAATTTATCATGTTTGTTCTCGAATTGAATTTGGTGTTGTTTCTATTTTTTTAGTTAAGTTTGGCATCGAAATCGATACCCATTCTGATACCCACCCCAATAACCCAATAGTTGTACCGATCCACTGAAAAATTCCTTAACCTCCTCGCATAAATTAAAATAAAATATTGAGTGATCAGCGAGTTGAATTTAATCTGAATCGTGTCTGGAAGTCATCATTTAATTCGGTGCCAATCCGTTGGTTGTCTCCATTTCTATGCTACAAAAGGTGAGTTTATCTCAAACCGGACTCACATTATTTCATGGATCTTAGATCAGCTATCTGAACTGTTATGAAATCTATAGGACTGCTAATAGAAATTGTTTGTTTAATATGTACACTTTTATATATGATTCGATATTTATATAACATGTAGGTGCACTGATTATATACAAATTTTGATGTGATTGATTCTATACGATGATTTGATATGTTATTGTTTTCCGCAGTTTAGGAAAAATCACTAAGGGTTGAAATGATACATACCCGAACGGACATTAAAATAGGGAAAATCGTTATGGGTTGAAATGATAGACCTGAACGATTTTTATTGAATTTGGGATCGTGGGTTGAAATGATAGACTCGTAGAAATTTTATAAAGTGCGGGTTGAAATGATAAATATCTGTATCACTTGACCATAGGGTAGGAAACTATATACGGACACCGCTGGTCGTGTTTTCGAAATAAAATGATTTGGAATTGGAATTTAGCTTAAGATCTTATTTTTTATATATTTATATTTTTAGGATTTTAAAACTTAGATTTTATAAATTTTGAATTATATATTTTAGAATGATTTATTATAAGTAAATACAGATTTTAAACACTTATTTAAGATTTTTGCTTACAATTTATTTATTTTGACTATTATTTAAATATATAAGTATTTAAAACTTTTTATATTATTGTAAATAACTCCTTTAAACCTATTTCTATACTATGTTATCTTATATATATTTATAATTTGTATTCTAATTAATTTTATAATTATATAAAACTTACATATATATATATATATATATATTCAATGTTAAATTGCTTATATGTATATTTTATAAACTTTAATAATAAACCAAGAGTGGGATAAGTTAAGATTCCGCAATTTAAATTCGAGGTTTAAAGATTTGAATTTATATAACGATGTTGGTATAACAAATGAACTTATAAGATAAGAATTGGAATTTGAATTTAATTCGAACTTAAGAGATGAACTTGAATTGTGAACTTGTTTTGAAATTGAATTTCCTAATTAAGGAATGAATGTGATGGTAAATCTACTAGATGCGAATTTGAATTGATTTAAATTATGAACTTTTATAAGAATGAACGTTAATTGCGTAAATTGTTTGAACTTATATATGATGAAATGAATTCAATTTCAAGTAACTGAATATGAATTGGAATATATATAATTATATATTTGGAATTGATTTCATAAACTAATTTGTTTGAATTAAAGAAATTTCTTAAATCAATTTATATGGATGTTTTTAATCATATAAATTGAATTGAATATAAGGCTTTGATTTGAATTCTTTAAGTAATGGGTTTGAATTACATAACTTGACTTATGAAAATGATGTGGTATAATTGAATTGGATTATAAAGATGTTGATTTGAATTTTATATATATTGAACTCAAACTTATATATTAGATTTAATGAATCGATTTGAATGAATTGTTTGAACTTGAGTTTTGATGAGGATAAATCACGTTAATTAAAATCAAAGCTAATATTAAATTTTGAATTCAAATTCGAACCTAATATTTGTACAAATGATTTTATAAAGTGATTTATAAAATAATGACCATGGTGTGAAAAATGTAAACATTTGGTTATTAAAGAGACCAGGATCGAATATTGTCATACTCTCTGCTAATACCGAAAACCACTTTAACAACTATGTACGCGGTGGAGTTCCAAAATGAAGTAGGATGGATTTGGAGGCCTTTACTGGATTTGAAGAAAGAGAACGATGATGGATAGCCATGACCTTTGGGTCATAATTAAAATGACTAAAATAAGAGCCTTACCCAGGTTAATGTGAGCTAGCTCCTCTTAGCAGACATGCTTCTTCAATACCATATATATTACTTTGTTATTGATTGACGCCTTTGATTTTAGGAGTATTGTCTGGGGTGGGCGGTAGTCGCGGCTATGCATTGCCACCGGCCTGGGTCCGCAATCCGGTAGAATCCTACTGATGGGTACTGCCTTGATGCCTTGTCATATTTATCCTGATCGAGCCGTTACGATTTTGATTTGTACCATACCAATGGAGTGCCCTTTGATATCCACGACGTTACTATGGACTTTACAGTATCTGTATAGACTACAGTATTATAAACAGTTTAAGGGTAAAAATGTAATCCCACTTACGCTATTTTAATATTTTATATTTAACCATAGACACTTCTATAATAGCGTATTGTATTATATGATATTTGTGACGACCGCCCACAGCCCCCACACTATACAAGAAGAATAATGCGCTGAAAGGTGTGCCAGGAATTTATGGACGATCATCAAGGTATGGTAGATAAACGAATTTTGTTGTAAACTCACAGAGAAAGGATAAAATATAATAGAACATATGCAACATGTAATGATAGTGAAGCAGAAAACACTAAACTTTCATGACAACTAGAAAGTTTTCCCATACACGTGGATAACAACGGTAGTGTTTGTACAATTTGCCTTACTACAACACTCATAAAAGTAGCACACTGTGGAAACAAATACTAAATAGTAGTAAAAATAGTACGCCAGCCTCCTGCTCGCCTCCGAATAGAAACACCGTCCTCTCTTAAGTTATCTGTTACCTGCTAGTTAGTCTGCCCATCCAACAATCGGATGAACAACCTAAGGTAACAAGAGGAAACATAAAACCTTGAGTCAGACAACAGTCTTAGTGAGCGATAAAACAGCTAACAAACTTCAACAATAAAGTATATGAGAAGGGATAGATAAGCATACTAATCTACGCACGACACCAGAGAAGAACTCAACCTTATCTTCCCCACATCGGACAGTGATAGCCTTTACTATAAACAATTCAATCATTCATCCATGGAAAACAAAACACCCATTCAATCACAGAAAGAACTCATAACATCCAAATTATATATATATATATCATGTAGACCATCCTAATCAAATTCAACATCCCTTAAGTACAAGCCCCAGAGACCTAAACCAATATCAGACAAGCACCCATCAAACATCTCCTTAGACATTGGACAACCTACATGAGACGGTACAAACAGAACAAACAATCATCCATGACTGACTCTGGCTATCACCGCCAATCCTGCTTTGAAACCATCGTTAATCGTATGACGGCCAACCTTGCCAAAGGTCAAGGGCTAATGGTAACCCCATTTCTAGCATAAACTCCATATGTCCAACCTTGACAATGTCTAACCTTGACAACTAGGCCTTTCAAAGATACCCAAGGTACTCAACCTACAATTGGTCTTTTGGGTGCCCTCATCGTACCCCTGCTTTGAGCTAGCTAGAACTTACGACAATGATAATCTCTCGGCCTTCAATATCTCTAGTCATCCAATCTTGACGGCTATTTACTGCCCAAGCAACTTTCTTGAGCAACAATAATCCACCAACTCACGAACTTTGATTTGTCTGCCTATTCTTGCTTTTCACCGATCAACGAACGTATCACATCACTTCTAACATCCCCTTCTGGACTCTTGTCGAAGCCACCACCATCGCTGAACCAACCAACATCTTTATAAGGTTCAAAGCAATCCATAGCATTATTTCAGCACTTCCTGACTTCCCGATTAAATTTACTTTGAAGTCACACCATCATTGGAAATGTCCGGGTCACTTTAGTTTGAATCACTTCTGGCTGATCCAATTCTGACTAAGCCAATTCTGGCTTAGCCAATTCTAGCCAATCCAACTTCTGTCCGATCCAGAGATAACTTCCGCCCGAGCCAACTTCTGCCTGAGCCAACTTGTGCCCGATCCAACTTCTGTCTGATCCAACTTCTGGCGGAGCCAACTTCTGCCCGATCCAACTTCTGCCCAAGCCAACTTCTGCTCTATCAACCTTCTGCCTGATCCAACTTCTGCCCGATCCAACTTCTGCCCGATCCAACTTCTGGCTGAGCCAACTTCTACGCAATCCAACTTTAGGCTGAGCCAACTTCTGCTCGATCCAGAGCCAACTTCTGCCCGAGCCAACTTCTGCCCGATCCAACTTCTGTTGGAGCCAACTTCTGCCCGATCCAACTTCTACCAGAGCCAACTTCTACCCAATCCATCTTTTTCCCGATCCAACTTTTTCGCGAGCCAACTTCTGCCCGATCCAACTTTTGACTGATCCAACTTCTAGCTGAGCCAACTTCTACCTGATCCAACTTCTGGCTGAGCCAACTTCTGCATGATCCAACTTCTTCCCGAGCCAACTTCTAGCTGAACCAACTTCTACCTGATCCAACTTCTGCCCGATCCAACTTCTGCCCGAGCCAACTTCTGAATAGTGCAATTCAACTCTGATTTCGACCAAAACTTCACCAAACGACGAATCCGATGAAGCCAACTCAACCAAAATCAGCAAACACAATCATGTACATATCATAACATTACTAATCACACGAGTATGACGATTTTCACAAAAATGATGTAAATCTCACCAAAAACCATTAAAATGGACATATGATCAAAATGAGAGATCTAACTAACACAAACATGTAAAATGACATGAAATTAACGAGTAAAACTTGATAGATGAGATCATAGGGTGATGCATATGAAAATGGATATATAATGGTGTAAATCTATGGTAAAACATTCCAATTTGATGAGAAACATGCACAAACACTCATATACTTCATTGCATTCATGTGAGAGATGTAAATCACTCACTGATTCTCCAAAAATAGCTAAAATGACAGAACTATGAATCCGAGCAGCGAATACTTCGAACCAAGCTCCTTGATCTGATGAATTTGTCCTTGGAACGATGTAGATCTAGCCTTGAATGGTGTAGATCTTCGATTTCCCACCTTGGATTTGGATTTTTAATGGTGGAAAGGTGTTAGAGGAAGAAGAAGCACAAGGTCTCCAAATGGGAGAAGGAGAGAAGTAACCTATTCTCCATACCCCTCACCCTCTATTTATAGTTTCCACCAACCCACTAATGGGCCTCCCCAATTCAGCCCATTAGTCTCTCAAAACCTGATCAACCAACTGAAGAACCTAAAACAGCGATTTCTCCCAAACCGCTGAGCCAAATCCTTAATCTAACCACTCTACGGAATGGCAACCATCAATTCCTTTCTAATGGCACAGATCTCACCCTTTGATTCGACCTGAGTCTAAAGTTATGCCATGTACAAGACTGACAATGGCAAAATGGTCACAAACAAAATCGGTAAAAATTATGGACATGTCTCACATCCCCATAAGCAACATATTAAAAGATGAGAATGATCCACCCTCAAGGAATAAAATAAAAATATTTTACGATCTTCCGATACGTAAAACGCAGGCTGTTACATTCTTCCCCCCTAAATAATTTCGCCCCGAAATTCCAAGTAAACATAAGCAACTACAACAATTTATGCATGCCTATCATCCATGAGAAGCCAATTCTATCACCCAAACTAGCAAACAACAAGCCATGCATCCATAGCCTTATCCTAGCATGCGGAATTCTATCAAACAACCCCAAAATAACAACAATATCAACAAGTAACAATAATGACAACAAGTAATAATGATGTGATGATGGCGCGATATCAATGGGTCCTATGGACGAAGAATTTTGGATGGGTCTTCCTTATACTCTCCTTCGTCCCCAACGTACCATCGTCGCCATCTCCACTCCATTATAACTTAACTAAATAAAATGCCCTCTCCCTATGCTGTTTCTTGTTATTCTCCCTAACACGCAGCAGCTTATAAGGTTTCGTAACTGCAAACTGAACTACAAGGTTGACGTACTACTCTGGAGGCACTACCACATCCGGACCATGCAAATATTTTTGCAAAAACGACTTATAGAATATTGTGCACACTCTACATCCCTCGTGTAAAATCACTTTATACGCGAGCTTTAGGATTTGCTCGTCTATCAGAACTAGTCCAACAACCCATAGCACTTAAGCTACCCACCACAACGTTTAGAAGCATTGCTGAAAACTTCTCCAACATGACCGACCCATTTCCTGGCATGGTTCTAGGTAGTCCAATGATAAAATCCATCGATACTTGCTCCCACTTCCACGTAGGAACTTCTAATGGCTGAAGCAATCCACTCGGGTTCTTCTGTTCAGCTTTCACCAACTGACAATTTATGCACTTGGAAATGAACTTTCCAATATATCGCTTCATCCCTTCCCAGTAGTAGTTTCACTTCATATCTTGATTCATTTTATTACCACCGGGATGAATCGTCAAGTTCGAGTGATGACATTCTCTCAAAACCACATCTCTCAATGTGTCAATATCAGGAACAACTAATCGCCCATGCTTTCAAAGCCAACCTTCTCGATCGACTTTGAACTCTTTGTCTTTCGGTTCCAGCTTTGGGATAAACTCGACAAGCTTTGCATCTTCCCTTTTGGCTATCGCCAATCCTTTCGATGAGAGTAGATCTTATCGATAAGCTTGTCAACATTTCAGGTTCCAACTAGTGCTTTAGCCTGAAATCAAACCTTGCTAAATACTCAAGGCTCTTCTGTTCCGAAAACATCACACCCAAACTTGCGTGTCTTCGACTCAATGCATCTGCAACTGCGTTACCTTTACTAGGAGTATAGGCTATATTCAAAATCATACGATGCCAGAAACTGCAACCATCGTTGCTGCCGAAGATTCAAATCCTTTAGGGAGAAAAGATACTTTAACGACTTGTGATCCGTGAACAACTCGAATCTAACTCTCAATAGGTAATGTCTCCACATCTTCAGAGCAAACACAATCGCCGCCAACTCTAAATCATGAGTTGGTTAATTTCTCTCATGCGGCTTCAGCTGGCGACTCGCATATGCCACAACCTTATCCTTATGCATTAGCACGGCTCCAAGTCCAGTACCCCATGCATCAGTGTATACCACCATCTCTTCATTCCCACTCGGAATGGTTAACGCAGAGTACTCAATAGTCTCTTTTTCAGGATTACAAATGCTTGTTCACACTTCACATTCCATGTGTGTTAATGGTGTAGCCATCTTGAAGAAATCCTTGATAAACCATCGGTAATATCCTACCAACCCAAGGAAACTCCGAATATCTATTGCATTTTTAGGTCTATGCCAGTCCTGGATTGCTTCCACTTTAGCAGGGTCAACCGCTATCCCATTTCCAAAAACAACATAACCTAAGAACCTCACTTCATCCTTCCAGAAGTGACACTTCGAGAACTTAGCTTTCAACTAATGCTTTCGCAAGATCTCTAACACAACTCTCAAGTGCGTCTTGTGCTCTTCCTCATTCCGAGAGAAAACCAGAATGTCATCCATAGACACAAACGCGAACTTGTTCAACTGATCTTTGAAAACCCTATTTATAAGATCCATAAAATACGCTGGCATGTTAGTCAACACGAATGGCACCACCAACCATTCGAAGAATCCGGATGGTGTTCTAAAAGCAGTCTTCGGTACACTATCCTTGGCCACCCTCAATTGGTGAAATCCCATTGCCAAACCCATTTGAGAAAACAATTTGGCTTCGTCAAGCCGATCGAACAAGTCATCAATCCTTGTTAACGGATACTTGTTCTTCTTAGTCACCTTGTTCAGCTCACGATACTCCATACACAATCTTAACGAGCCATCTGCTTTGGTTGCAAACACGACTGGTGCAACCCATTCGGAAACACTTCTCCGAATGAATCCCTTTTCCCAAAAGGTCATAAATCTGCACCTCTAACACTCGCTGTTCCTTAGGTGTCATCCACCTAATAAGCATAACGATTGGTCTAACGCCCTCGACCAAATCGATCTCTCGATGCGCCACAACCCTTTGACCTCATAAAAGACATCTTTATACTCCTTAGCGATCAACACAGATGACAAGCCTTTTTGTGGAATCCCAAGCGAATATAAAAATTTATAAGAACACCGTCTTTGGGTTAAACCGAATCAACACCTCCCGCCCTTCCACATCCCCAACTGTCATCTCTGGCTTTTCGCAACTTACTTTTGCCACACATCTCTTAGGCCAGTCCATGCCCAAGATGATTTTAAAGCCAGCGAAAGTTACAACTAATCAACCATTCATAAATGAGCATTCATGATCAACAATACTAGATCCAAAAAGCTTGCATAAAGTAGATGAACCCATACTAGATCAATTATAACTAAAGGCCTATTACAACTTCAAGTTCCGAAACCATTCAACATACAATCTTATTATAGGTAAAAGATGACGATTTTCTAGTACCAAATAGAACTCAAGCAACTTCACTAGTTGGATGCACATCCAGACAACAATTTCTTTTAGTTCTCTTCAGGAATACAATAGGAAATTGGAATAGCTTCCACAACAAATGCTTCCTCCGATTGCCTATTCTTTAGAAGGCCCGGACAGTCTTTCTTCTTATGTCCAGGCTTGCCGCATTCAAAGCACTTCCTTTCGGTTTTTGGCTTCTCACAATCGTTGGCATAATGACCCTCCAATTGACAATTAAAGCAAGTGACATCCTTCTTAAATCTCTTCTTCTTGCTTTTTTTCTTATTAGCACTGGGGCCAATAAAGGTTTCTTCATCTATAGGAAAATATTCCCTCTGTTGCTTAACTGAATCCCTTTTGGGTACTTGCACAGGAACACCACGCTCTACTGACGCTTCTGGAACGGGCCTCCTTATCATGGCTACTGCCATCATAGCCGCCCCAAACATAACTAGATACTTCGGTGCAACAGCTAAAGCTCCCAATTGGCTTCCATCTCCTACTCTTCCAGCCTCAGGCTCACCCCTAAAGGATCGATGACTCGTTCAAAACCTAAAATAGAATGATTAGTCCACTTACAAGATAAACTGCTAAAGGAAAACAACCGCTACTATTATATATGCTTATAGATATAGTAAACATCCAAATAAAATCTACAAGTACGTCTCTTATATGTAATTACATCTTCGAACCTTGGCCACATCGTTGACCAGAGCTCTAGTACCAAATGTGGCAACCACCCACAGCCCTGCACTGAAAGGTATGCCAGGAAGCTATGGATGATCATCAAGGTATGGTAGATAATCAAAATCTATCGCAAACTCACAGCGCAAGGATAAAATATAATAGAACATGTCGAGTATAACAGTATGATTTTTTTTATGATAACAAACGTATATATATTATTTTATAAATGTGTTTGTAAGCAGTACTATTCTATATCATACACACAAAAATAATTATTTATTGAATAGAACACTGCTGTACAGAATTGAATATCCAAATAGTGTTTTTATTCAAATAAATATTTTATTTTTACAGTTGAAATAGTACATATACATCACTCCACTATTTACCATTCAAATATTTTTGAATATTTCTGACATGACACATTTACTACATCACATAAATTGTACTTAAAGATTAAACAAAATGAAACAAATTGAATTGAACAGCAAAAATATATTTTTATTTCAATCAATATTGATCATTACAAATAAAAGTCAGTTCTATTCAGTTGTGTCTACAACTACTCTCATATACACAGATTCCTCATTACATACATCACTCAGTACATTTACATATGCACACACACTAACACTGTTCTTGTCTTCATCTTCAATCTTCTGTCTTCACAGCATTCTTTTGTCAGTCTAGTCATTTTCATACCTGTCACATACAGAAGAACACACACAGTAGACTACAATAAAAATAAAATAAAATAAAAGCAAATAAAAATTTATTTTTAAATTTTATTTACCTCAGAATTACGGTGTGTTTCCCATCATTTTTCTAGACTGGGTCTGATATGCAAGGATAGAAAAACTCGTCTGGATAGCTACATATACACACGTGTGTATATATATACACATGTGCACTTCCTCACCAATCCAGTGTGCAACTGAGGAGTAGCCACGTGGACCATCTCGACTCAGTGAAATAGTAATCAATGCGATCGAGCATAAGTAAACATGGCATGGTCGAGCCAAAATTGCAAACAAACATAAAAAGCCAAAGTGGTCGAACAAATCAGTTTGTGTTCACGTCCATACAGTGATGTTCATATTCAAGTTAGTGTGGAAATTCAAGCCAACATGTTCACAGCAAGCCAAGTACTCAAGCAACACATAATGAACAAGTACGGATCAAACTCAAGTATGGCATGGATAAAGCATTTGTCAACAAACTCAAGTCAAGGTGATCATGGAAGATTCAAAAAGATTAGTGCAACATTGTACTTAAATATAGCAGTTCTACATGAACAAACAAAGCTACATGGTGCAACAAGTTATACAAGGCAGTGTGTTTGCAAAGCATGAATGGTCAAGCCATGCAACAAGTTCACATAGAAAGTTCATACATGAATCTAGTATAAGGCATCTTTACATGAATGGTGAAGCAAAACAAATAAACATGGAGCTGCTACAAACATGGGATGGCTATAACTCAAACAAGCAGCAAGGCTACATGGAGTCAAGCCATATAGATTACATGGTGAGACCTGCACAAGGCAGATTATACATTATGTCACAAGGCAATTGTGCACAAAGCAGAGTGAGAGTATACATGTAGCAAGTCAAAGGAACAATACAGTGCAACAGCAAAAAATTTTTTGGCACAAACTAGTCGAGAAAAGTGATTCAAGTATGCAAGAAAGCCACAACATTAAAATAAGCATGCCTAATACAAAGACCACAAAAGTGTTGTATACAAGTTAAAGTACAGTGATACAGGATGGAAACTATTTTTTTTATTTTGATGAATTAAAGTTCGGCAAATGCGCAAGTAAAAGTGACAGTTATACAACAAACTACTTTGGTGACATAGATCAGGTAGTAGAGTATAAAAAGTATCAGAAAATCACAAGCCAGGTCAATAATGGAATGTCACAGTGGATACAAGTTAAAATAAAGTAGGTGAGGCATGACAAAAATTACCAAAGTGTAGTATCAGTTAAGATGTTCAAAATCAGAGTAAAACATCAATTAAAGATGGGTAAGTAAATTGAGCAAAACAAGGTATATGTATGCATGATAATCAAGTTCAAATCTGTTCAAATGGGACAACAACTATTCATATCAGCTCATAGCAGTTCTAAGATGAGTGTACACAAGGCGTAATAAATTACAAATCATCTAATTGTATCAGTTTTTAATCGAGCAGTCAACATTAAGATCATTAAGATTAACGCGACAATTCTAAGAAAAGTTTTGAATTTTAAAATCTGTTTTAAATGGGAAAGAAATCATTGTAATATATTCAGCAAATCAGGAGAAATAAAGACCAATTCAAAGTCAGAAAACGTCACGCAAAAATTCCAAAACAGTTTGAAGATTTCAAACTCCAAAAATTCAAGGCCTCCGGAAAGAAAATTTCCAGAGAAATCGCAAGAACAATTCAAAGCTGAAGATTTCAAAAAGCCCAAACATCTCATATATATCAGACCAATAAATTTAGTATTTTCAATCCTATAAATACACCCATCATCACTGGCTTTTAATTCATCCAAGTTCTAGCACTAATTCAAAACCGAAACTCAAATTAAAATTCATACTAGAAAAGGAGTAAGCTTGGATCGAAATCCAACATCCAATTGAAGAAGAAAGCCACCAGAAACTCGAAACCATCACATGAGAAAGCAGCAGCCTTCAGATTGAAAGAGAATCGAAACCCTAAAATCAATTGCCACTTTAATCTTCAGTTTCAAGGAGGAAGCAAACCCTAGATCGCAGAGCAAAACCGCCGCCATCATTTTTTTTAGAGACTAACAAAGTGATCGGGCTCAAGTGAAAAGGAAATAAATGAACCAAGATAAATGGTCGGCCAAGTTTTCAACTAAAGGGGATAACCCTTATTTTAATTCCTAGGGTTTTTAAAGTTTTTTTTGGGGTTTTTATTCGTCTTTAATTTAAATATGTAATCGAGTGATAGTTTTCTAGTTTGTCTCTAAAACTAGGGAGACAAATTACGGGATTTGTAATTTGGGGAAATCTAGTTTCGGGGATAGAAACCAGTGCAGGGTTTTGAGCGTAGGGTTAAGAACAGTTGGAGGCGAGTGTCGCGAATTTACAGGGGATTGTAAGCGTAGGGATTGTTTTAACTCCTAGTAGAAACCTTGGGGAATGCAGCAATAGGCAGGGTTTTGCCAAAGCTAGGTATATCTGTGTGTTATTCAATTTCCATATTTATTCTGATTATTATTTGTGTTATGCTTATTTAATTACTCTGTGAAAATATGCGATAAACCCTATTCACCCCCCCCCCCCCCCGGGGTAAATTTAGATCCTACGAGTGGTATCAAGGTAGGTATTTTTTATTTTATTTTAACTCCAGAGTCATGAACCTGTCTAATAACGCTTTTTTTGAAGGTCATTCCATAACTAGGCCCCCAATGTTTAATGGAACTGATTATGCGTATTGGAAAGCTAGGATGAAAATTTATTTGAGTTCAGTCGATTATGATGTGTGGGATATTATTGAAAGGGTTATAGATCTCCCACTGGTATTGTTAGTGGTGTTGAAATTCCTAAATCAAAAGACAGGTGGGATGCTAATGATAAAAAACTGTTTTCAACTAATGCCAAAGCAATGAATGCTTTAATTTGTGCTCTTGATAAAACTAAATTTAATCGAATTTCTCACTGTGAAATTGCATAGGAAATATGGCATACGTTGGAGGTCACACACGAAGGAACATCTCAAGTGAAGGAATCTCGTCTTGCTCTTCTCAGCAACGAATATGAAAATTTCTCTATGCAACGAGATGAAGATATAAAAGAGATGTATGGACGCTTCTCGTCACTAGTCTACAATGCAAAAGCTCTTGGCAAAACCTATACCGAAGTTGAATTGATCAGAAAAATATTGAGAGTGCTACCGATGAATTTTGAAGCAAAAGTGACGGCAATTCAAGAATCAAAAGATCTGAATAAAATAAGCATGGAAGAGTTGATCGGAAATCTGAGTACTTACGAGATGGAGTTAAAAGCAAGAGAAGATCAAAAGAATTCCGAATCAAAGAAAAAGACGATCGCTCTAAATAATACTGTTGAAAGTGATGATGAAGATTCTGCTGAAGAACTAGCCATGGTTTTGAGAAAATAGGCCAAAGGAAATTACAAGCCACGAAAGAAGAATTCAAAAATCCACAAGTCCGAAAGTTCAGATAGTTCAGACGATGAAGTGTTTTGCTACAATTGCAAGAAACTCGGACATATCAAACCGAATTACCCACATCTCAAAAATGAAAAGAAAATGAAGTTCAGAAGAAAGAAGAAGGCTTTTGCTGCTACAAGGGATGACGAGGAAGGAGAAGAAGTTTCTGAAAGTGATGAAGAGGAAGCTAATTTGTGTCTTATGGCCCAATCTGATTCCGAAGGTAGTGAAGAGGATTCTAGTGAGGTATCGAATTTTACCTGCAAAGAATTAATTCTAATGTGTCATGACCTCACAAAAACCATTGATTCTCTTGAACTAAAAGTTAAGAAATTGAAATCTGATAGGTCAAAACTAGTTCAAGAAAATAACAGCTTAGAAAGAAAACTTGAAAAAGTTAAGAATTCACCATTTACAGAATGCAAAAAATGTCAATTTTTGAGTTATGATCCTTTGAAATTCAAAACTGACTTTGAATTACTCAAAAGTGAAAACGAGAATTTGAAAAGCGAAAATCGTGATTTTGAGAAGGAGATTGAAAAGTTTAGAGAATCTGAAAAACTGGATTTTGAAAAGCGAAAAGAATTTGAAATTGATATTTCTAAGTCCAATGATAAAATCAAAGCACTTGAAAACGAAAATTTGATTTTAAAATAAACTGACGTTGAAAAAAGGATAATTGCTATTAATCGTTGTTCAAATTTAATGAAAGAAAATAGCAATCTTAAATTTGAAATTCAACGACTTGAGTCAGCTTTGAATAAATTTTCTAAAGGAGAGAAATCGTTGAATATATTGTTAAAAAATCAATTTTTTGTTTAGAATAAATGGGGACTTGGTTTTGGATTTGATCCAGTTGAAAAACAAAATCCTAATGATTTTAAAAATCCTTTAAATGGCTTTGAAATTGATCACATTGAAATTCTGAACTCTAATAATTTCAAAGGTTTTTTTAATCATGAACGATATGAAAACTCATTTAGAAGCAATTCAATTAAACGAATTTGGATTCCAAAAAATAACAAAATGAATTTGAATAAATCTAAACGAATTTGGGTTCCAAATGGTACACTAGTGGATAGTAATGGATTGTTATATAAACAGGTTTGGGTACCAAAACGTGTAAACGAAGATAAGAGTGGTAAAACAATTTTTGTTAGACCACTCCGTCCTATAAACATTTAGGTTCCGGGGATAGGCTAAGGAACAATTGTGTTTAAAAGAAAAAAATTCAAATTGTTCCATTTTATTGAATTGTTTGAAGTTCCTTAGCCAAAGATTCAGAGTTGGAGATTCATTGGATCACATTGATTATGGTAAGTCAGGTATGATCTCTAAACTCTTTTTTTTAGTTTATTTTCATTTTTAGTTTTTATTTTTTTTATTTTTTACTTGGCTGATTTTGAAATCATTCGTTATTGATTGTTGAATTTCCTATATTATAAAAAATTTGATTTTTTTTAAGTGATCTCAAATAATTATCTTAGATTTGATCGTTGAACGTTTCTTGTGTTTGTCTAGAAATTCTCTTAGAATGTCACTTGTGATTCTTGCTTTGAAAATGATCTTATGCTGCTCTGATAAGGAAATTGATTTGATTTGGAGATTGGACGATGAGTTGAAAAAACAGTAATTAAATATCTTAAAATTTCATAGACAATTTGAATTAAATATATAAGTTGTTTTAAAATTGTCTTGGAACAATCAGCATTAGAAAAATTAGATAATTTCATATTCTACTAATTGATTTTTGAAACTGATTTTCAAACTTGCATTGATATTACCAAAAACTCCTCTTGAAATTGATATTTTCAATTTTAAAATTATTTTTGATTATTTATTCAAAAATTGAGATTATTGATTGATTTGAACTGTTTTGTGACCCATCAAAATTATTAATAGATTTATGAATTTGTGACGGGTTGTGACTATGGTATAATTCATAACTAGAGGAGATATTATTTTAAATCTCATGATGATTGGACATATTTTATAATATCTTTGAATTAAAGCTTATTTCACGACCATCTTCTATATCTACCGTATTTCTGTCTTTCATCATGTTTTTATTTAATTTGGGGAGTTCTAATTACTCTTGGAATTAAAAATAAAATAAAAATAATAAAATAAATAATTTATCCTTGGTATTCACTCTTATTTAAAAGTCCTCCTGGTTATGCGTGGGTGAATTACCTTAATTTCTATGTGCTTCCATTCTCACTTAAAAGACCTTTATGTTGTGCATGGATGGAACTCATTAGAGAGGATAAAGTTATATTACTATTAACCCCATTTAAAAGACCTTTGGGCTAAATGTGGTTAGCAAGTGCTTAACACATTTTTGAGCATATTTAAAATCTTCAAAAGTCGTATTCAAATATTCAATTTTTATTGAACTCTCCTCATTCTATAAAATCCATCGTAAATGCATTCATTCTGAAAGTGAAATTTGGTTCTGATTTAAAGATTATTATGATTTTTGTTTGATTAAATGAGATTTGCGATATATATTGAAATGACCCGAAATCCCCCTTACGGGAAATCACGTATTGAGTTGAGAACAAGCCACATCCAAATGCAGACAGAAGAACATTTCATTGCTTATTACAACAATTCATTAGAATACAAGAATATACAGAGTATTAACAAATAATATGCATTATAAAATATTAGATATTACAATACATTACATAGCAGTGGAAAATAATACAATACACAACTAGAAGAGATATACGGATACAGAGCTTTCCGGATGTCATTCCAGCTGTAAACCAGGTTCCTGTGAATATAAATCTGCAAAACCAAAACTACTAGCTACCCATGTCAAAATAAGGGCACCCAGATTTTAGGTTAAAACAATAAACTCCAGGTCAGTCACGGTACTGGTGTGAGAACTAAAACAATTATTAATCTTTATTTTAAAGTTAGGTAAATCAAGGGACCACGCCGTATAACATGGAACGGGTTTCCTCCCAAGAATACCAGTGCATAAAACAACAACACAATGCTAAATAAAGAACAATGAAGCTATTATAAGATCCAAGTCCCATCACACAATGCAACGCAACCCGGAGGATAGGGTTTTTACCTTATAACAGCCAAGAATGCTTAATACGTGAAATTTCATGTTTTATTATTACTATAAGTGTATAGTGTCAAAACAATTTCAAATCATAAGTATCAATCATAGGCGGCATAAGTGCCCCATACCATTATGTCTCCATACTAGGCTCTACAAATAAAACCGCAAAGTCACGTATTGGAAGTTGGATTTCCATCTGTGAACCGAGGCAAGGGATCGTCCTCACCGGCTTCGAGACTCTCTAGCCCAAGCCTCAGGGTCAGAGCGCATCGACCCTTGGAGCGACAGGGCCGGTCCACCGATGTGGATTAATTAAATGCCTGAACACTGCGTTTCCCTGCCCTTTGGGGCGTAAATGAGCCAACGAATGGCTCCACCGGCTTCACATAGTCACCGATATATCCGAGGCGCCTTGCAACATCAACAAGCACATAAGTCAAACTCGTCAGGGCGTGTAAAACCACTGACGCCACTTCTAACTAGAAAGAAATGCATGTCCTCCCTAAGGTCCTTCTCTCGTTTCTAGTTCACAACCGGGGTGTGAGGCTCGCGAATAAACGCTACACAAAGCTATGCCACACAGGCCGTGCTTTGATCATCAACCACAGGACTTTGCTTTTCAACAAAAGCCTTGATCATTTTCCACGTAGGCATGCCACATTGGAAATTCACTCCATGCGATTGATATCCACCAATATATAACCTCTAAGCTCGTACGTCTCAGAGAACGGCGTTAAGCAAGAGAATAAATTCATCGCTGCCAAACAGATTTATATTTAATAGAAATCTATCACACAGAATAAAATCCAATGTCAGACACACAGTCCATTTTGCAAGTCCGTTCTGGGTCTGAACGAAACCGGAGGCACCTTGTACCTCGCATATCCATTAATCTCCAAGTACATCTGGACGACTACTAATTGATTCCCTCCTCTTGGGTATACGGCCCAATCAAGATCACAGTAATCACCCAAACGACGTGAAGACCTCCGGTCTTCAACCACCGTCTTCCTCTTCGACACCACGTCGAATCAGTTATTCAGAATGGGATAAACCCGGTCTTTCTGAATAAATCGCGTATATAATAAACATGTGTTACACAAACACAACATACGCCTCATTCCAATTCATCAATCACTAACCGTAAATTAGTAAGAGAACAATTCGCCAAATATTAACCTCGAAGGCCGAAACCAACATCAAACCAATAACCAGGAAACCATTCATCTTAACTAATCTTCAGTTAGTTGCCAAATTTCACATTTTTAGGGATAGGCTCCCATTAATTTTATCAAAGATAAATTCCTCAAATTTATTCTTTAATCTTCTTTTGAATATCAATTCAAACCAAATTATGGTTTATCCAAACTAGCCGGGATTAACGAACCTAACCGAAGCAATCATTTATTTTAATTTCCCAATCCTAACATATTCATCCCATGAAGTAAAACTGGTAATACTTCATATCTAACACCACGGTGTTATCGGTAAATTCAATTACCATTTCACGTTCAAATCTAATTAAAGATTTAACTATCGCCTGGAGCAAAACTGGTGATACTCCATTTTCGATCTTTTCAATTTAATTAAAGATTCATTAAAACTCCACTTAGTTTTAATCTTTAGCTGGGTTAAAGAACCGATGTCATTTAAAACACGGCTCACGATAAACCCCAAAATCACATCACATTTCAATCAATCCCTAACCGTAAATTAGTAAGAGGACAGTTCCCTAAATATTAACCCTGAAGGCCGAAACCAACATCATTTCAATATCCAAGAAACCATCCAACTTAATTGATCATCAGTTAGTTCTTAATTTTCTTAACTCCATTTGGGTTTAAGAACAGTATTATTAAAGATACCGTTCACGGCAACCCAAAATCCCATTTGATATTAAACACAAGGCTCTAAATAGAAAATATATCGGCTTATATTCAATATCAAATTCTGAAACCAACAAATATCGTATTGGAAATAACGATATAAATATATCTTTCAAATTTTCATAACAACATATGTACAATCACGAAATCCAATATCGAATTATTCCGAAGATGATTTCGATTCAAATCCATTCCAATTAATATATTGGAAACTTCTAGTTATTTTAAAACCGTTTCAAATCTAGTTCAAAACTAGTTTATTTCGATAAAAATCTATTTTTATCTTTTCAAATTTGGAGTTTTTCACCCCAATTCTTCCCAAATCATTTCTTATGATTTTACACAAATTATCATTACTTTTAATAATTTTATCAAGGCCCGTACAATCGATTTCCATCAACGGCCATCGAACTGCACTTACAGCAACCTTTTCCAAATTTGATTTGGACATAATTCCAAATCCAACCGTTAGATTTCAAATATATAATATTCATTAGAAAGCTCTTTTCGATACGAACCCAACGGTTCTGGTTTTAGGATAATCCGACAGTCGGATCTCCCGCAATATCCATTCGAAGTCAATGGTCGAAATTCGTGAACTACCGCGGCGCGGCACGGCGCGTTCTATTCAGGCCATTATACTATATGTATAATATATATATAATATATATTTGGTCTATTTCCTTTCGAAACGAATTTTATAAATCGTTTTAAATTCGTTTTCAAAACAAAACGATTTCAACTTCATATTCAATTTCAAATCAAAATTGAATATTCCACATCATCGATATACAAATGATAATATCTTCAAAACATATTTTGAAATCACTTTCTTTTCTATATTCATTATAAAAATGAATAAAATCGATATAAATATAGTTCACATTTAAATGGCGCATATCTAACCAACACGGTTTTCTATATTTCAATAACTTCGTTATTCTATTCAACAAATGAATATTTTCTTCAACACGTGAATATATATTTTATTCAACACATGAATATATATTTCTATTCAACACATGAATTTACATTTCTATTCAACACATGAATTTATATTTTTATTCAACACATGAATTTATATTTCTATTCAACACATGAAATTATATTTCTTATTTTCCAAATTGGAATGAGGCCCAATCAATTTCCATATAACGTTTATTATATGGATTCCCTACAACACATGTATATAGTAGCAACGATAAATCATCAACCATTATCCAGAGTGCACCACACAACTGTATAAGCATTAAATATAAATAATTAACGCTTACACAGTCTGTCAACCCATCGATTGACATACAACTAAACAATCGGGATTAGTGTACGTCAAATATCATCCCAATACCCGTGTGGGGTTTCAAATCAACAAACACAGATTTTTATTTGTGCAGTTGGGCGATGTGTAAAATTTATCGTCCCAATCAATATCAGTCAAATCAGTGTATATAAACAAATCGTCTGATTTGTTTATATTTATTTATTTCATTTTTAATACACGTTAAAAATTCTATTTTCAACTATAAAATATTTTTAACTATATAAATATTTTATTTCATTTCACATCACACAATCAACTACACATCAAAATCAAACAAACAAGCATATAAGTCGTCCATGGTCTGTGGACGACGGGTGTCGGGTGCTGCTAAACACCATCTGCATCCTAGTATATATTTTAACTAGAAAATTAAATTAAAAGTGAGAAGTTCTCACCGACTAGCTAAATTAACACCACGAATCTTCATATGTAGAAATCTTCGTCGTGCTCGCCTTTTGTCACTTTCGTTGCCCGTAGCCACTACATATATAAAAATCACATTTTTATATTGTTGCTATGTATATAAAAATTCTATTTTTATACCGCTACCATATAGATAAAAATTCTATTTTTATCTTGCTAGTAATATTATAAATATTTTATTTTTATTACTCTACATGAATAAAAATCATATTTTTATTCCTTTGAAACTGAGAATAAATTTTACGCTTTATACTATTAAGAATCGAATCTTTATCGCATTAAAAATCGCATCTTTATCATATTAAAATCGAATCTTTCCTCTACTTTTAAACTAATTAACTTGGATAATTAAAAATAAGCAAACAAGAGTAAGGACTTACAATTTGCTTCTCAGCGAAATAAGGTGGTTAGAGGGCTGTTTGTAGACGAAGGAGGCAAAAGGGAGGGAGATGGACGGAGAAGGAAGAGGAGGTGAAGCAGAAGGGGATGGCGGCGGAGGGAGGAAGGGAGGAGAAGAAGGGAGGGGGCGGCGCGCAGCTAGGTGGTGCGGAGGGGCTAAGGGGGGCTCGGCGGTTTTGCCAGAAGAGGGGAAGGAGGAGGTCGATACGAAGGGGAGGTGGGGGAGAAAGGAAGGCGGAGGAGGGGGAAGAAGAAGAAGCGGCGGCAGCAGCAGATGGGGTGAGCGACGCGATTCCCCCCCCCCTTTTTTGATCTGTATGAATGAAGATGGGGAGAGAGAAAGGTAGAGGGAGGGGCTTAAGGGAATTATATAATTATATATATATATATATATATTATAATTATTTTTAACTTCAAAAAGTAACTTTTATTTTCGAACTCGAAATCGAATCCACCGCCTGTCGTCCATAGCTAATTACCCCCATTTCGAACACAATGGGATATGTATCGTAAGCTGATTTGATCGTTTTTCGTCAAAATCAAAATATAAATCTATATATTGAATTTGAAAACGCATTTCAATTTACCGGGGCCACATACGGACTCTAAAAATTCTCGAATTTTTTTCTAGCCACGTATTGATGATACGGTCCTAATAAAACTAATTTCGTCAAATTCTGAGACCGTTTGAAAAATAGCCATTTTCCAGTCGATTAAAATCAACTGAAACTGGTCAAACACGTTTTCCTTTGCCACGCTCACATATTGATTCGAAAAATTAAGAATTTTGGAATCTAGCAATTATTTGACATCACGGATCCAACAAAAGTGGTTTCGTCGAAAACCGAGGTCGTTTGCAAAATTCCCATTTTTGAGGGCCAGAATTCCATAGCGACTATTCTGAATTTTCAACTGGGCATAACTTTTTATCCCCGCTATGAAATTTCAATTTTCCGAATTCGTTGTAAAGATATTCTCAATTAGATTCTAATATTTTTGGTTTCGCTAGAATCCGATTTATTTTGAATCCTGCATATTCATTTGAAATTCGAAATCGAAATTTCGAACTACCGTGACATTTTCAATTCCTTTTATAATTAAAATAAAATATTTATATTCTAACGACGATTCGAATAAATATATACGTTCTAATTCTATTCAAAATAAATTTCTCGTCGTTATTATTTAAAATAATTCATTTTAAATATTCAAAATTCAATAAAATTGCCAAAATAAAAATTTTAAATTGGCTTAGATTTCCGAGTTATTACAATCTCCCCCACTTAAAAATTTTCGTCCCCGAAAAGGAACAAAGCCGAAAGTTGTTCCACAAATCAACTCAACTTCCGGTATTTTCATTACGGCTTAAATTCTTCAACTTTTCAGTTTCTAAGAACATTTCAAATTTTTCAAAAATTTGGCTAACACCCTAAATTTCCAAAAAAAATCGCCATAACCTCCCCTGCACCGGGGACTTCGGGATATTTCAAATAGCCTCCCTTGGCCCTCATCAATCCAAAAAGAAAAGGAAACAGCCAAGCGGCTCATAAAATCATCAAAAACCCAATAAATTTGTAAACATGTACCTATTTGTTGGGCAAACAATTTTATTCCTCTGCTCTAGCCTCCTTGCTATGACCTATTCAATGTAAGTACATGTATATGTATGCAAATGCGATCCTTTTTCAATACAGTTCAATATTTGGTTCAATTTGGCTAAAGGTTCAACATTTAATTAATCAAACAATAATCAAACAACACAACCATCAATCAATTAGTTGATTATCTTTTCAAATTCATAATTTTGATACATAGTCAGAAATCACATTTTTGATGCCAAATCACAACAATATGCCCTATCTAATTTTGGTTCTCACACCAGTCAATTGGAAATATATAGAAATCCCACTTTCGACACTCGAATATAAATTCTGATGATGATATATCAATCATCAGAATCACCCCCGGGCGACTAGAGTGTAATTCTATATCCATCCATTATATTTGTGACTTCCAATACACGTGGATCAGACGTATATGAAAATCTCTATATACTGGATTGTCTAAATCAATACTAATAAATATTCAAATACGAATAATTGAATTTAATTTTTCAAAACAAATTTTGTTTTCATTCTAAAAATATACTCTTCACTCTTGTTCTAGGATACTACCGATCTCATCTCTAACGAGTCATTCCCATTGGATATTACTAATCCAATTTCTAATGAGTTCTTTCGTTTGGTTCTAACGTGTCATGTTCTCGAGCTCTATAAGCCAAAGCTTTGATACCAAAATGAAGCGACCCGAAATCCCCCTTACGGGAAATCACGGATTGAGTTGAGAACAAGCCACATCCGAACGCAGAAAAAAGAACATTTCATTGCTTATTACAACAATTCATCAGAATACAAGAATATACAGAGTATTAACAAACAATATACATTATAAAATATCAGAGATTACAATACATTACATAGCAGCGGAAAATAATACAATACACAACTAGAAGAGATATACGGATATAGAGCATTCCAGATATCATTCCAGCTGTAAACCAGGTTCCTGTGAATATAAATCTGCAAAACCAAAACTACTAGTTGCCCGTGTCAAAATAAGGGCACCCAGAGTTTAGGTTAAAACAATAAACTCCAAGTCAGTCATGGGACTGGTGTGAGAACTAAAACAGTTATTAATCTTTATTTTAAAGTTAGGTAAATCAAGGGACCACGCCGTATAACACGGAACGGGTTTCCTCCCAAGAATACCAGTGCATAAAACAACAGCGCAATGCTAAATAAAGAACAATGAAGCTATTATAAGACCCAGGTCCCATCACACAATGCAACGCAAGCCGGAGGATAGGGTTTTTACCTTATAATAGACAAGAAAGCTTGATACGTGAAATTTCATGTTTTATTATTACTATAAGTGTATAGTGTCAAAACAATTTCAAATCATAAGTATCAATCATAGACGGCATAAGTGCCCCATACCATTATGTCGCCATACTAGGCTCTACAAATAAAACCGCAAAGTCACGTATTGGAAGTTGGATTTCCATCTGTGAACCGAGGCAAGGGATCGTCCTCACCGGCTTCGAGACTCTCTTGCCCGTGCCTAAGGGTCAGAGCGCATCGACCCTTGGAGCGACAGGGTCGGTCCACCGATGTGGATTAAAATGCCTGAACACTGCGTTTCCCCGCCCTTTGGGGCGTAAATGAGCCAATGAATGACTCCATTGGCTTCACATAGTCACCGATATATCCGAGGCGCCTCGCAACAACAACAACGACATAAGTCAAACTCGTCAGGGCGTGTAAACTACTGATGCCACTTCTAAATAGAAAGAAACGCATGTCCTCCCTGAGGTCCTTCTCCTGTTTCTGGTTCACAACTAGGGTGCGAAGCTCGCGAATCAACGCTACACAAAGCTATGCCGCACTGGCCGTGCTTTGATCATCAACTACAAGACTTTGCTTTTCAACAAAAGCCTTGATCATTTGCCACTTAGGCATGCCACACAGGCAATTCACTCCATGCGATTGATATCCACCAATATATAACCTCTAAGCTCGTACGTCTCAAAGAAGGGCGTTAACCAAGAGAATAAATTCTCCGCTACCAAACAGATATATATTTAATAGAAATCAATTACAGAGAATAAAATCCAATGTCAGACACACAGTCCATTTTCAAGTCCGTTCTGGGTCTGAACGTAACCAGAGGCACCTTGTACCTCGCATATCCATCAATCTCCAAGTACGTCTGGACGACCACTAACTGATTCCCTCCTATTGGGTGTACGGCCCAATCAAGATCATCAATAATCACGCAAACGACGTGAAGACCTCCGGTCTTCAACCACCGTCTTCCTCTTTGACACCACGTTGAATCCGTTATTCAGAATGGGATAAACCCGGTCTTTCTGAATAACTCGCGTGTATAATAAACAAGTGTTACACAAACACAACATACTCCTCATTCCAATTCATCAGTCACTAACCGTAAATTAGTAAGAGAACAATTCCCCAAATATTAACCCCGAAGGCCGAAACCAACATCAGATCAATACCCAGGAAACCATTCATCTTAACTAATCTTTAGTTAGTTTCCAAATTTCACATTTTTAGGGATAGGTTCCCATTAATTTTATCAAAGTTAAATTCCTCAAATTTATTCTTTAATCTTTTTTTGAATATCAATTTAAACCAAATTATGGTTTATCCAAACTAGCAGAGATTAACGAACCTTGCCGAAGTAATCATTCGTTTTAATTTCCCAATCCCAACCTATTCATCCCATGAAGTAAAACTGGTAATACTTCATATCTAACACCACGGTGTTATCGGTAAATTCAATTACCATTTCACGTTCAAATCTAATTAAAGATTTAACTACCGCCTGGAGCAAAACTGGTGATACTCCATTCTCGATCTTTTCAATCTAATTAAAGAATCATTAAAACTCCACTTAGTTTTAATCTTTAACTGGGTTAAAGAACCGATGTCATTTAAAACACGGTTCACGATAAACCCCAAAATCACATCACATTTCAATCAGTACCTTACCGTAAATTAGTAAGAGGACAGTTCCCTAAATATTAACCCCGAAGGCCGAAACCAACATCAGATCAATATCCAAGAAACCATCCAACTTAACTGATCCCCAGTTAGTTCTTTATTTTCTTAACTCCATTTGGGTTTAAGAAAAATATTATTAAAGACACCATTCATGACAACCCAAAATCTCATTTGATATTAAACACAAGGCTCTGAATAGAAAATATACCGGCTCATATTCAATATCAAATTCTGAAACCAACAAATATCGTATTGGAAATAACGATATAAATATATCTTTCTGATTTCCATAGCAACATCTGTATAATCACGAAATCCAACATCGAACTATTCCGAAGATGATTTCGATTCAAATCCATTCCAATTCATATATTGGAATCTTCTGGTTATTTTAAAATCGTTTCAAATCTAGTTTAAAACTAGTTTATTTCGATAAAAATCTATTTTTATCTTTTCAAATATGGAGTTTTTCACCCCAATTCTTCCCAAATCATTTCTTATGATTTTACACAAATTATCATTATTTTTAATAATTTTATCAAGGCCCGTACAGTCGATTTCCATCAACGGCCATCGAACTACACTTACAGCGACCTTTTCCAAATTTGATTTGAAAATAATTCAAAATCCAACTGTTAGATTTCAAATCTATAATATTCATTAGAAAGCTCTTTTCAATACGAACCCAACCGTTCTGGTTTTAGGAGAATCCGACGGTCGGATCTCCCGCAATATCCATTCGAAGTCAATGGTCGAAATTCGCGAACTGCCGTGGCGCGGCGCGTTCTATTCAGACCATTATATTATATATATATATATAATATATACTTCATTGATTTCCTTTTGAAATGAATTTTATAAATCATTTTAAATTCGTTTTAAAAACGATTTCAACTTCATATTCAAATTTCAAATCAAAATTGAATATTCCACTTCATCGATGTACAAATGATAATATCTTCAAAACGTTATATTTTGAAATCACTTTATTTTCTATATTCATTATAAAAATGAGTAAAATCGATATAAATATCGTTCATGTCTAAATGGCGCATATCTAACCAACATGGCTTTCTATATTTCAAGAACTTCGTTATTCTATTCAACAAATGTATATTTTCTTCAACACATGAATATATATTTTATTCAACACATGAATATATATTTTATTCAACACATGAATTTATATTTATATTCAACACATGAATTTATATTTCTATTCAACACATGAATTTATATTTCTTATTTTCCAAATTGGAATGAGGCCCAATCAATTTCCATATAACGTTTATTAAATGGATTCCCTACAACACAGTATATAATAGCAACGATAAATCATCAACCATCATCCAGAGTGCACCACACAACTGTATAAGCATTAAATATAAATAATTAACACTTACACATTCTGTCACAACCCATCGATTGACATATGACTAGACAATCGGGATTAGTGTACGTCAAATATCATCCCAATACCCGTGTGGGGTTTCAAACCAACAAACACAGATTTTTATTTGTGCAGTTGGGCGATGTGTAAAATTTATCGTCCCAATCAATATCAGTCAAATCAGTGTATATAAACAAATCATCTGATTTGTTTATATTTATTTATTTCATTTTTAATACACGTTAAAATTCTATTTTCAACTATAAAATATTTTTAACTATATAAATATTTTATTTCATTTCACATCACACAATCAACTACACATCAAAATCAAACAAACAAGCATACAAGCCGTCCATGGACTGTGGACGACGGGTGTCGGCTGCTGCGAAACACCGTCTGTATCCTAGTATATATTTTAACTAGAAATTTAAATTAAAAGCGAGAATTTCTCACCGACTAGCTAAACCAAACACCACGACTCTTCATATGTAGAAATCTTCGTCGTGCTCGCCTTTTGTCACTTTCGTTGCCTGTAGCCACTACATATATAAAAATCACATTTTTATACTGTTGCTATGTATATAAAAATTCTATTTTTATACCGCTACCAAATAGATAAAAATTCTATTTTTATCTTGCTAGTAATATAATAAAAATTATATTTTTATTACTCTACATGAATAAAAATTATATTTTTATTCCTTTAAAACTGAGAATAAATTCTACGCTTTATACTATTAAGAATCGAATCTTTATCACATTAAAAATCGCATCTTTATCATATTAAAATCAAATATTTCCTCTACTTTTAAATTAATTAACTTGGATAATTAAAAATAAGCAAATAAGAGTAAGGACTTACAGTTTGCTTCTCAACGAAATAGGGGGGTTATGGGGCTGTTTGGTGATGAAGTAGGCAAAAGGGTGGGGAGTTGGATGGAGAAGGAAGAGGAGGTGAAGCAGAAGGGGATGGCGGCGGAGGGAGGTAGGGAGGAGAAGAAGAGAGAGGGCAGTGTGCAGCTAGGTGGTGCGGAGGGGCTAAGGGGGGTTCGGCGGTTTTGCCAGAAGAGGGGACGGAGGAGGTCGATACGAAGGGGAGGTGGGGGAGAAGGGAAGGCGGAGAAGGGGGAAGAAGAAGAAGCGGCGGCGGTGGCAGCAGATGGGGGCGACGCGATTCCCCCCTTTTTTTTGATCTGTATGAATGAAGATGGGGAGAGAGAAAGGTAGAGGGAGGGGCTTAAAGGAATTATATAATTATATATATATTTTGTTATTTTTAACTTCAAAAAGTAACATTTATTTTCGAACTCAAAATCGAACCCACCGTCTGTCATTTATAGCTAATTACCCCCATTCCGAACACAATGGGATATGTTTCAAACGCTGATTCGATCGTTTCGATCAGTTTTCGTCAAAATCAAAATATAAATCGATATATTGAATTTGAACGTGCATTTCAATTTACCGAGGCTACATACGGACTCTAAAAATTCCCGAAAAATATTTTCTAGCCTCGTATTGACGATACAGTCCTAACAAAACTAATTTCGTCAAATTCTGAGACCGTTTGAAAAATGGCCATTTTCCAGTCGATTAAAATCAACTGAAACTGGTCAAACACGTTTTCCTTTGCCACGCTCACATATTGATTCAAAAAATTATGAATTTTGGAATCTAGCATTTATTTGACATCACGGATCTAACAAAAGTGGTTTCATCGAAAACAGAGGTCGTTTGCAAAATTCCCATTTTTAAAGGCCAGAATTCCATAGCGACTATTCTGAATTTTCAACTGGGCATAACATTTTATCCCCGCTATGAAATCTCAAATTTTAGAATTCTTTGGAAAGATATTCTCAATTAGATTCTAATATTTTTGGTTTCGCTAAAATCCGATTTATTTTGAATCCTGCACATTCATTTGAAATTTGAAATTGAAATTTCGAACTACCTCGCCATTTTCAATTCCTTTTATAATTAAAATAAAATATTTATATTCTAACGACGATTCGAATAAATATATATGTTCTAATTCTATTCAAAATCAATTTCTCATCGTTATTATTTAAAATAATTCATTTTAAATATTCAAAATTCAATAAAATTGCCAAGATAATTTTTTTAAATTGGCTCAGATTTCCCGGTTATTACATATATTCTCTCTCTGAATTTGAATTTATATTTATGGTCTAAATTTGTCACTATTTCGATCACTATTATCCTTTTGATGATAACAAAAGGGGGAGAATGGTCAAGACTTTGATTGATGAGTATTTAATTTAAGACTATTTTAAAGTTGGAAATTAAATATCTAGAGGCAGAATGGTCAATTGAATTTCGTTATTCATATTTTCCACATATATAGGGGAAGTTCAGTTATAGGGGGAGCTAACAAATAGGAGGAGTAATATATTTCACATACAAACACATTTAACACATTCAAAATCCTGTATATGTTTTTCATCATCAAAAAGGAGAGATAGTTGAGTATAACAGTATGATTTTTGTTTGATGATGACAAACATATATATTATTTTGTAAATGTGTTTGTAAGTAGTACTATTCTATATCTTACACACAGAAATAAATATTTATTAAATAGAACACTACTATACAGAATTGAATATCCAAATAGTGTTTTTATTAAATAAATATTTTATTTTTGCAGTTGAAATAGTACATATACATCACTCCACTATTTACAATTCAAATATTTTTGAATATTTCTGACATGACACACTTACCACATCACATAAATTGTACTTAAAAGGTTAAACAGAATGAAACAAATTGAATTGAACAGCAAAAAATTATTTTTATTTCAATGAATATTGATCATTACAAATAAAAGTACAATTCTATTCAGTTGTGTCTACAACTACTCTCATATACACAGATTCCTCATTACATACATCACTCAGTACATTTACATATACACACACACTAACACTGTTCTTGTCTTCATCTTCAATCTTCTGTCTTCATAGCATTCTTTTGTCAGTCTAGTCATTTTCATACCTGTCACATACAGAAGAACACACACAGTAGACTGCAACAAAAATAAAATAAAATTAAAGCAAATAAAAATTTATTTTTAAATTTTATTAGCCTCAGAATTATGGTGTGTTTCTCATTATTTTTCTAGACTGGGTCCGATATGCAGCGACAGAAAAACTCGTCTGGATGGCTGCATGTGTATATATATACACGTGCGCATTCCCTCACCAATCCAGTGTGCAACTGAGGAGTAGCCACGTAGACCATCTCGACTCAGTGCAATAATAATCAATGTGGTCGAGCATAAGTAAACATGGCATGGTCAAGCCAAAAGTGCAAACAAACATAAAAAGCCAAAGTGGTCGAACAAATCAGTTTGTGTTCAAGTCCATACAGTGATGTTCATATTCAAGTCAGTGTGGAAATTCAAGCCAACATGTTGACAGCAAGCCAAGTACTCAAGCAACACACAATGAACAAGTATAGATCAAACTCAAATATGGCATGGATAAAGCATTTGTCAACAAAATCAAGTCAGGGTGATCATGCCAGATTCAAAAAGATTAGCACAACATTGTACTTAAACATAGCAGTTCTACATGAACAAACAAAGCTACATGGTGCAACAAGTTATACAAGGTAGTGTGTTTGCAAAGCATGAATCGTCAAGCCATGCAACAAGTTCACATAGAAAGTTCATACATGAATCTAGTATAAGGCATCTTTACATGAATGGTGAAGCGAAACAAATAAACATGGAGCTGCTACAAACATGGGATGGCTATAACTCAAACAAGCTGCAAGGCTACATGGATTCAAGCCATATAAATTACATGGTGAGACATGCACAAGGTAGGTTATACATTATGGCATAAGGCAAATGTGACAAATCAGAGTGGGAGTATACATGTAGCAAGTCAAAGGAACAATACAGTGCAGCAGCAAATTTTTTCTTAGCACAAACTAGTCGAGCAAAGTGATTCAAGTATGCAAGAAAGCCACAACATTAAAATAAGCATGCCTAATACAAAGACCACAAAAGTGTTGTATACAATTTAAAGTACAGTGATACAGGATGGAAACTTTTTTTTTTTTGACGAATTAAAGTTCTGCAAATATGCAAGTAAAAGTGACAGTTACACAACAAACTACTTTGGTGACATAGATCTGGTAGTAGAGTATACAAAGTACCAGAAAATCACAAGATAGGTCAATAATGGAATGTCACATAGGATACAAGTTAAAATAAAGCAGGTGAGGCACGACAAAAATTACCAAAGTGTAGTATCAATTAAGTTGTTCAAAATCAGAGTACAGCATCAATTAAAGATGGGTAAGTAAATGGAGCAAAACAAGGTATATGTATGCATGATGATCAAGTTCAAATCTATTCAAATGGGATAGCAACTATTCATATCAGCTCATAGCAGTTCTAAGATGAGTGTACACAAGGCATGATAAATTATAAAGCATCTGATCGTATCATTTTTTAATGGAGCATTCGACATTAAGATTAATGCGACAATTCTGGGAAAGGTTTCGAATTTTAAAATCTGTTTTAAATGGGCAAGAAATCATCGCAACATATTCAGCAAATTAGGGTAAAATAAAGACCAATTCAAAGTCACAAAACGTTACGCAAAAAATTCCAAAACAGTTTGAAGATTTCAAACTCCAAAAATTCAAGGCCTCGCGGAAAGAAATTTTCCAGAGAAATCGCAAGAACAATTCAAAGTTGAAGATTTCAAATAACCCAAACATCTCGTATATATCAGACCAAATCGTATTTGAAATCAGAGCACAAATTTTGGATTTTCAATCCTATAAATACACCCATCATCACTAGCTTTTAATTCATCCAAGTTCTAGCACTAATTCAAAACAGAAACTCAAATTAAAATTCATACCAGAAAAGGAGTAAGCATGGATCGAAATCCAACGTCCAATCGAAGAAGAAAGCCATCGGAAACTAGAGACCATCACACGAGAAAGCGTCAGCCTTCAAATTGAAAGAGAATCGAAAACCTAAAATTAAATGCCACTTTAATCTTCAATTTCAAGGAGGAAGCAAACCCTAGATCGCAAAGCAAAGCCATCACCGCCATTTTTTTCAGAGACTAACAAAGTGATCGGGCTCAAGTGAAAAGGAAATGAGTGAACCAAGATAAATGGCCAGACAAGTTTTCAACTAAAGGGGATAAAGGAAATGAGTGAACCAAGATAAAGGCTTCAACTAAAGGAGATGGATGGCTATTTAGTGCCCAAGCGAGCTTCTTGAGCGACCATTATCCACCAACTCACGACCTTTGAGTTGTTTGCCTATTCGTTGCTTTTCATCGATCAACGAACGTATCACATTACTTCGGACATCCCCTTCTGGACTCTTGTTATAGCTACCACCATCGTTGAACCAACCAACATCTTTATAAGGTTCAAAGCAATCCACAGCATTAATTCAGCACTTCCTGACTTCCTGATTAAATTTACTTTGAAGTCACACCATCATTGGAAATGTCCAGGTCACTTTAGTCCGAATCACTTCTGGCTGATCCAATTCTAGCTGAGCCAATTCTGCCCAATCCAACTTCTGCCCGATCCAAATTCTGCCCGATCCAACTTCTGCCCGATCGAACTTCTGCCCGATCCAACTTCTGCCCGAGCCAACTTCTGCCCGAGCCAGCTTTTGCCCTATCCAACTTCTGCCCGATCCAACTTCTGCCCGATCCAACTTCTGACTGAGCCAACTTCTACCAGAACCAACTTCTGGTCGAGCCAACTTCTACCCGATCCAACTTCTAGCTGAGCCTACTTCGACCCAATCCAACTTCTGCCCGATCCAACTTCTGCCTGAGCCAACTTCTGGATAGTGCAATTCAACTTTGATTTCGACCAAAACTTCGCCAAATGACGAATCCGACGAAACCAACTCAACCAAAATCATCAAACAAAAACATATACATATCATAACATTACTGATCACATGAATATGACGATTTCCACAAAAATGATGTAAATCTCACCAAAAATCATTAAAATGAACATATGATCAAAATGAGAGATCTAACTAACACAAACATGTAAAATGACATGAAATTAACGAGTAAAACTTGTTAGATTATATCATAGGGTGATGCATATGAAAATGGACATGTAATGGTGTAAACCTATGGTAAAACATTCCAATTTGATGAGAAACATGCACAAACACTCATATACTTCATTGCATTCATGTGAGAGATGTAAATCACTCGCCGATTCTCCAAAATAAGCTAAAATGGTATAATAATGAATCCGAACAGTGAATGCTTTGAACCAAGCTCCTTGATCCAATGAATTTGCCCTTGGAACGATGTAGATCTACCCTCGAATGGTGTAGATCTTCAATTTCCCTCCTAGGATTTGGATTTTTAATGGCGGAAAGGTATTAGAGGTAGATGAAGCACAAGATCTCCAAATGATAGAAGGAGAAAAGTAACCTATTCTCCGTACCCCTCACACTCTATTTATAGTTTCCATCAACATACTAATGGGCCTCCCCAATTCAGCCCATTAGACTCTCCAAACCTGAAAAACCCTAAAACAACGATTTCTCCCAAACCGATGAGCCAAATCCTTAATGTTACCCCTCTACGGAAAGGCAATCATCATTTCCTTTCCAATGGCACAGGTCTCACTCTTTGATTCGATCTGAGTCAAAAGTTATGCCCTGTACAAGACTGATAGTTGCAAAATGGTCGCAAATAAAATCGATAAAAATTATGGACATGTCTCTCATCCCCATATGCAACATATTAAAAGATGAGAATGATACGACCCTCAAGGAATAAAATAAAAATATTTTAAGATCTTCCAATACGTAAAATGCGGGCTGTTACAATATTAGTTTAACGGACCCTTAGAGGATGATGATCCAAAACACCCTTTAAATTACTAATGCAACTTATTGAACATTTCATTTGAGTTGATTTACTTCCATGAGAATGTTAGTCGTAATCCGAGTTGTTTTGTTTTGCATTATTACTCGGGACAGATCGAGCATTACAGCTTTCGTAGTTCACTCTTGGAGTTATATTGGAACTGCTCATCTGCATCTACCTATTCAGTTGTTCCAATTCAGCCGTTTCTTGACGTTTCTATTTCAAATAATTACCATTTATTTATGTATTAGAAATTTATTGTATTAGACTTCCACTGTATTATTTGTGCAACTCTATTGTAAAGTTTTATTTAGTAGCTTCATGAACTACTATTGTATTATGTATTTTTCCGCTATGAGATATTATATTACTCTGTGTTTTATGATTTGTGATTCTGTGATTTGTTCTATTTATCTCAAAAGCTAATAACATTCTATCATTTTGAACGGTTTGAGTTTGTTTAATTACCGGCTTGAAAACGATGGTATGTTACAACTATACGTGGAATTTGAAAGGTAATTATATCATTATTCCTCTTATAGTGTTTGTTCAATATGGAAATTGATATTAGATATAAGCTAATATGATTTCTATACAAATCTTATATGTTAATATCAATTAATGTTTGGGTTTTGTTGTGAACGATATTTTAAACGGCATCACTCTTGAAATCTAAGATTCAGTATGATTTGGAATTTAAGAAAAGATCTATTTTGATTAATCTTTTTGTTAATATTTTGTTTTTCCAATTTAAATAAATCAAATTAGGATGGAAAGAATCCTCGATAGTCAGTATAAAGTTCCGCTATTTAGGCAGGTACTATCTGAGGAATTTAAAAGATATTTATATCATCATTCCAGTGTTTGTTGGATTCGAAAATTTGTGTGAATATAAATTGATAAATTTTCTATTTAAATCTTATATTTTATATCAAATTTGTTTAGGAATATTTAAAAGAATTAAGATATTTTAAAAAGCTAATGGAAATGCTTAATGATCTTGTTTTGAAATGAAAGGAAATTGTGAAACTAATAAATTTAAAGAAAAAGATTTTATTACCTTTTATTGGAAAAATGCATTTTAAAAAGGAGATTTGTTAAATGAATAAATTCCATAACAAGGTTTTAGTTATCCAATCAAAGTGGAAAAGAGACTTAGAGAATCTTGTATTTCCATATAGTTTCAGAATAGCGAGTATTATTTGGAAAGACCGCAATTCAAAATTTAGGTCTGACAAAACCATTCCAAATAATAGTAGAACTTTATGGAATAGATCGACGAGTTTAAAGATGATGGTGAAGAGTGGAAACCTTCACATCTAAAGGACTGCTCGCTCAATATCTCTCGTGGGTAGCTTCTTACTTGAGATGGACGCACTGGTATTTTAGCAGTAGTCGAGACTCATTTGGAGGAATATCGGATTTGCAGGGGTCTCTCTCCTCCTATATTGAATGAGGAATAAGGTATCTTCGATTTCGTTCAGACCCAGAATGGACTTGTATGGATGTGTGTGTGACATTGTATTTTATAGTATATGATGGATTTTCGCTAAATATGTTTCTGTTGGTGGCGGAGAATTTATTCTCTTAGCTTAACACCCTTTTTTGAGACGTACGAGCTCAAAGGCTATATGGTCAGCGATTACCAGTCATGTATTATGGAATGACTATGTGGCATACAAAGTGATGTGCTATTTATGATCAGTGCATGGCTAAGAGAGCATAGCTTCGTGTAATAAGGCTTCAACAAGCCTCACACCCTGGAAATGACCAAAACAGGAAAGATGCAGCAAGGTTATGGGTTATCATCTCTTCCTAGACAAAAAGGTATACCATGGTATGGAGCCTAGGTATTACCTTAATGGCGACTTCTACTTTTTATGTGGTTGTTGTTGTTGCGGGGTCCTTGTTTATAGGTTCGTAACGACTAGGAGATGATATACTCTTGTGTGACCAAGAAAGGATATTCAGGCCTTGTGTTGGTAGAGAACTTGTGTGATTCTCGAGGCATCCCTCTAGAGGTGTCTGAATTTCTAAAGGAAGTTCCTTAGCCTACTCATGCGTTGGAAATCCATTCTCCACTACGAGTTTGTACGGTTTTATTGTAAACCTATATGGCGGCATAATGGCATGGGACATTATGTCGTCTAGGATTGATACATTTATTTACTAAAGTAATTTCTGCATTATAGACACTAATAATAATATCAAATGAATTTCACGCATTAAGCATGTTTGGCTACCATAAGGAGAAACTTTTCTAAAGTCCGCATTTGCATAGTGTGTGTACCGAAAGACAATATGGTAATTTCATTGTAAAAAAGCAATGCGAGTTTTTATGCACTGGTATTCATATAAAGAAACCTATTCCGTGTTTATGCAGACTAGAGAAGACTAGAACTCGAGATGCAAAGGTAGTCCATGTGAGAAGTTATTAATCTGGATCCAGATGGGAATGAACGAGTTAACTTCATGACTGGGCTTTACTACGCGACGTGTGCAAAGGGGTTATCGATATCTATAGCTTTGGGTCACCACCGAGAGACGGGTTAGCGGCTATGGATCAGCGTAATGGGACTGTTAAGACTCCCAAGGGCAAGTGATCGTAGCACGCCTATGGATCAGCGTAATGGGATTGTTAGGACTCCCAAGGGAAAGGTGATCGTAGCAAAGGATTAGTGGCTATGGACCAGCGCAATGGGACCATTAAGACTCCCAAGGGAAAATTGGTCGTAGCAAAGGATTTGGTGATCAAAGTGGAAGATGTCGTATACTTTACGCACTAAGTGAGAGACATGAGGTTGTTTGCTATGTTTGATGTTTTCTATCACCATGACATGCACACTCCCGTTTTACACTTTACGTTGGTGTTTCCTTAGAGTACAGTACATCTTTTTGTACTAACTCTTTAGTTGCAGGTCCAGGTTCAGGTATGATTATTTATACCCGTTATTGTTTTATTTTACTGCTATCGATCATACCAGACATTTGTCTGACCCAGAGTTTTATGCCTCTTCTTATTAATCTGGATGCTCCTAAATGAGCAGACTAGAGACAGGTTAGGTGGTATACATGAGTAGTAGTCCAGAGATGAGCAGGATACTTTCACGTACTATTTACATATATTCTCCATGTGTTGTTGTTGGTCACTGCTTTGGACATTACTAGTGTACCTTTCTATTTTGCTTTAGAGACAGTATTTTGAGGTTGTAATGATGGTTTGGATCATAAGCTGTATTTTGGATTCCGCTGCTATGATGGTTTAGTTTTCAGCTTATGCACTGTCTCGCCTGTTTTATGTCAAGTTATGTTATTATTATATTTTATTCCATGCGCTGTGAGAAATACTACAGGTTCTTTGATGATTCATAGTTCCAAAACCCTTTCTTTTGAGATATACTGTCAGGCATTAGCACAGCGCATTTCAGGGAAATATCGGCTGGTCGGGGGCAGACCATCACACTTGGTATCAGAGCCTAGGTTGCGTAGTTAACCTAGGGGAAGACATCAGGGAGAGATAGTATACGTATATGAGAGCGTGTATTGTGATATTTTGGTTTTCAAAGGCTATATATATATATACTATTAGTATATATAAGGATGAATTTGCACTGCACTGGCACCACCAAGGAGATGGTTAATCGTTTTCTCTTTACAGATTGAACGATGAGCCGATATACGAGGAGTACGGGTTCATGGGCCAATGATAGGAATGTCCCTGATATGAGGAAAATGTTTACTACCTTCATGAGAGAGATGCTTAGGGATGTTCATTGAGTAGTTCCTAATGTTGCTAATTGGAATGGTGTAGTAATGCAGGCGCCTAGAGCCGATTTCGCCAAGCTCCGCAATGATTATACTAATCTTGGTGGAAAGTCATTCCATGGAAAGGAATCAGCTATAGACGTTAAAGATTGGCTTGATAGTTGTGAGTGCATCTTCGAAGATTTGGGGATCGATGATACTATGAAGAGAAAGTTAGCTTCGCGTCAGCTTCAAGGACAGATTATGAATTGGTGGAATGTTATTAAAGCAGCTATTCCCGAGGATCAGATTTTTTTTTGGAATCAGTTTAAGACTCGTTTCAGTGATAAGTTCATTCCAACTGCTCATAAATCGAAATTGTTTAGGAAATTTCTGGAACTTAAACAGAATGGTAGAGCAATCTCAGAATATGTTGCTGAATTCGGTACCTTGTTGAAATATGGATTATCCCTTATCGATACTGCTGAGAAAAAGAACGAGAAGTCCATAACTGGCTTAGATGAGTACTTGGGGAAAGGCTTATAAACCACATCGATGAGACATTCGAATCCATTGAGGGAAAGGCATTAACGTCCGAGAGCCATTACCCTAAGTCAAAGGCTGTAACACCCGTATTTTCTGTGAATATTGAAATTAACAAATCTAAGAACACTTAATTTTTAGAAGAAGAATTTAGGGAAACGGGTTACGCCATTTCGTTCGTCTTGGAATTCTGCTTGAGATAGAGTCCGAGTTTGCATGAATCGGACTCCGTACGTAGAAGTTATGGAGTTCAGAAGATTTCAAGAATAAACAGAAAATAATAATTAAATAATAAATCAAGTTCAAAATTCAAAATTTGGACAGAATAGGGTGAGCTGGAAAATTCCCACTCAGGGTGTCGACTCCCCTATAGGGGAGTCAACACAGGTGTCGACCTCCCTGCAGGGAGTCGACCCCTTTGAGATCTGCTTCGTGTGATAAACTTCTGTAGTCCTGAGCTAATGTGGCCTTCTCTGATTGGCCAATGACTAATTTCTGAAGTGTTAGGGCTTATGTGTCATGCTATGGTTGGCTGCATGACACATCTCTTTGATTTGATGGCTTTGATTTCTCCTAGACTAATCTAAAGGATAGAATTAATCCTAGACATCTATATATACATAACCAAACCTAGACCCTAACCTCATAACCATAAGACTATGGTGTCATCATGTTGTTTGTCTACAAGCTAGCCTAGCCTCCTTCATCTTCTCCTAACTTGAAAAATAAATCCAAACTAGTAATCGATTAGAAGAACTTCAAATCAAACGTCTACATCAAAGGATAGCTTTTCAAATTCAGAAATTAGATCCCAGAATACAAGATCCGTCCATTTTCTGTAAGTTCGGTTATTATTTAGATTTAAAAATCTAATAGAAATCATGACTGTAATAATCGGATCTAGAAACAATGCCTAATTCTGATTAGTTCCTATCCTTTTGTCAAATCTAAATTGCTTATGCCTATGAGACTATTGTGATTGATGTAATGACACCTATCATGCCTATGAGACTGTTGGAACGACAAAATAGAACCTATCATGCCTATGAGACTGTTGGACTGACACAATAGAACGTATCATGCCTATGAGACTGTTGGACTGACACAATAGAACGTATCATGCCTATGAGACTGTTGGACTGACATAATAGAACCTATCATGCCTATGAGACTATTGGAGTGACATTATAGAACCTATCATCCCTATGAGACTATTGTGACTGACATAATAAAACCTATCATGCCTATGAGACTGTTGGATTGACATAATGGAACCTATCATGCCTATGAGACTGTTGTGATTTATATGATGGAACCTATCATGTTGTACATCCTATGCCTATGAGACTATTGTGATTGATATAGTGGGACTTATCATGTTGTACATAAAAATTAGTGATTCTCTTAAGTCCAATTATATCTAATCTTTATACCTATGGTATAAATTTCTAAGCTTGTCTACCCATATTGTTAATGTACAACAGAAACATGATTCTTGAATTAGGTACATCTTTACATGCCTATTTTTCCTTATGTCAATTCTTATGCCCCTTCTCTATTTTTCCCCATTTTACTTGCTTTTGTGAATACTAAGTTCATTCGGAACTTAGATTGAATCTTGTTGTATACGCGATTATAACGCGGGGAAAATTGGGTATAGTTTAATTTGGTAAATTTTGGGCATAGCTTAGGAATGTGGCATAAACTTGTATTCACTAGACTTGTGGACAATTTTACATATAGATTTGGATACATATGACAAATATGTAATTTGGCTAAAGATGGACATGCCTAACCCGAGGTTAGATTGAGTTGCGGTGTAAGACTACCCGGAACCGCCCGGCACATCCACCTACCGCAACAATATAAATCTAATGTGATAGGTTAGTGCATTAAGCCCAAAAACCCAAGGTTAGATTGAGTTGCGGTGTAAGACTGCCCGGAACCACTTGGTACATCCAACGACCGTAACAATATAGATCTAATGTGAGAGGTTGGAGCTTTAATGAATAAATTAAAGCTAAGAAATAGACAGGATAAGAATGGTAGGGTCAAGTAACATAAGAGAGCAACATTTAACCAATATAACATGATGTGTGATAGGGTTAAGTAACACAAGAGGGCAACACTTAACCAATGTAACATGACAAGTGGTAGGGTTAAGTAACTTAAGAGAGCAACACTTAACCAATATAACATGATGTGTGATAGGGTTAAGTAACACAAGAGGGAAACACTTAACCAATGTAACATGACAAGTGGTAGGGTTAAGTAACACAAGAGGGCAACACTTAACCAATGTAACATGACAAGTGGTAGGGTTATGTAACACAAAAGGGAAACACTTAACCAATGTAACATGACAAATGGTAGGGTTAAATAACATAAGAGAGAAACACTTAAACAATGTAACATGACCAGTGGTAGGATTAAGTTAACACTTAACCAATGAACGAGTGGGGTTAAGTTAATGGGAAACACTTAACCAATATAATATGATGAATGAACAGGGTTAAGTTAATAGAAAACACTTAACCAATTACAACATGATGAATGAGAAGGGTTAAGTTAATAAGAAACACTTAACCAACATGACATGGCATGTGTATGGGTTAAGTTAACTTGAGTGGATGGATAACATTTAGCCAATTTGGAGGGTATACGGATAGACCGTAGAAAACCGTAGTAACAGGGACCAATTTCAGCAGTAACCGACATAGATGTATCATGGTACCCTGAAACTAGGCAGGGTGGGGCACGATTAGTGGGTTGATTATAAGCGGTCAAAGTAGCGATAGGGGGGCAGTAGTGTAGTTTTGACGGAGTATGGGTGTGCACGTGCTCCGGAGTGGAAAAGAAGGCACAAGGCATCAGTAGTATACACTGTGCATCTAGAATTTGTGTTGGGTTTTTATCATAGGGATTGATACCCCTTACGGTGGGACCAGCACAGGGTATCTACACGCAAGAGAGGGCCGATTGATACAGACAAAAGGAAAAATTAACACAAGTAGGGAGCTGATCGGAAGGGTAGTAAGGGTACATCTAACATCTTCATGGCAATTAGGATGACTGAGGTAAGATCCTCATACTAGATGTACACCTGAAGGCTACCACAATTGCGGGGTTGGGATCACCTTATTATATAACATAGGATACTATTTAGGACACTAGTAGGGGATATGGATCCTTTTTCACAGGATACTAGTTGAGACACTAGTAAGGGATACAAATCGTTCTATAAAAGACACTAGTTAGGATGCTAGTTGGGTGGTGCATAGAAAATAGGAAATCAGAGAAAGAGCCGAAGTGCATTCAGTGTATCTTACCTTGTCATGTCTAACGACCATCATTTGTTGTCTTGTCGTGCTTATTATCATGGTTATGGTCTGGTATCCAGTTTATTCATGTCATGATCCTTTTACCTGTTTACATGCTAAATAATCACTGGACTTGCCAGGCTTTATGTCTGACTCTGTTTTGTTTTGCTCTCTTTTCTTCGGTCCCCCCCCCCCCAAACAGGTTCACAGGGAGGGAATATTACCACTTAGCTCAGTTTTTTTTCCAAGCTCGAAGATAGACGATGTATTGCTTTGGACTCTCTTTTCCACTACTATGGCTGGCTCATGCTTTATTGGGGAATATCATTGTCATTTCATGCTTCTTTATTTTGTTAAACAAGACAGATGCTTTGTTGTAATGGGTATTGGTGTTTTGGTGCTGGAAAACAATCTTTGTACAAGCTGTTGTTTTATCAATAAAGTAAAGTTTTGTTCAATTTCCAATGTTTAGATTTTTTCTATTTTGTAATTTATCTGTTCTATACACTTATGACGCTCCACTGAAGTTAATGCATTCCCTTTGTGAGTGAGCTTAATGGAGGTGTAGTGTTACATGTGGTATCATAGCTAAAGGTTCCCAGAATAGATAAAAGATTTTTCAAATGCATATTTTAAAAGGGGTATTTTCTAAAACATGTTTTGAAGAAGCGTTTTTCAAGAGAAAGGTATTGTTTTTAAAAGGCATATTTCTCAAAGATGTATGCACTATCTTTCGATTCTCTATTTGAATCTCTTCTTCCTTTCTTTTCGCCATAGTTTCGTAGGCATACGCCACATGTCAAGGGCGAAGTAGTGCCCATCCTCCATCTGTAGCCGCAGTTGTTTCACCTGAGGCTAATCTTCTTTCAAGCTTTGTAGGTTGCCGTGCGATGGAGGCAGTTTCGAGAAACTTGTCAATAAGCTACACAAGGATAGTAAGGATGAGAATAAGGGAGTTTGGGCTAAGGAGCACAAGCCCAAGGTTAAGAAGCTTGTTGATATGGCTTAATCCACACAGAAGGAGAAAGGTGAAAAGAAAGAGGCCAAAGTGGAAGAACCACAAACAAGGGATTGGAATGCAAGAAGAATGAAAGAAATAATAGATCCCGCGACAAGAGGGAGTGTCTTTTCTATGGTATAGTGGGTCATTTAATTGTAGGAAGAAGTAGGCAGGCTGTTGTTTTCAGTATGGTGGAGCATGGCATCTTATCAAGGATTTCCCAAAGGACAAGGACAAGGGCAAAGGGCATGATCTTCTAGAGGACAACTGCATGCTCTCACTACTAGTGTACCTAAGAGAGGTAGGAACGTTTCTGTTGAAAGTTTAGTTTTTCTTTTTCAATCATCATGTTAGAACTTTGTTCGATTCTTGTACTTCACATTCTTTTATATCTGCTTCCATAGTTGAGTCCCTGCACCTTAGTACTTGTATAGTAGAAGATCTCATTGTTGTCTCAAATCCAATTGGTGGTTCGGCTTATTTATCTATGATTTGTTTGGATTTGGGAATATCTATACTAAGCATTGAGTTTAGATGTAATGCTTACGTTTTTGGTTTCATGGGCTATGGGTTGATTCTAGGGATGGATTGGTTATCCAGTAATGGTGCCATTCTCGATTGTGAAAGGAGGGTAGTTAAACTTTTGACTCGCCTTGGCAATACCCTTGAAATCTCGTGTAACCCTAAGGGTTCTGTCATGCTTAGTTACCTAGAATCTCTTGATACATCTGTTGATAATTTGCAATTTGTTCAAGTAGTCCATGAGTATCCCAATGTCTTTGATGAAGTGAAGGGTTTACCCCTAAAAATGCGAGATATATTTCCACATATACTTGGTTGATAACGCCAAACCAGCTGCATTACCCGTACAACACATGGCTCCTAGGGAGAGGAAGGAGCTCAGCAAGCAAGTTAAAGAGTTGCTTGAGAGGGGGTTTATTTGGTGAAGTATTTTTGAATGGGGTGCTCTAGTAGTGTTTGCTACTAAGGTAGATGGTCCACTTCGCTTATGCGTGGATTATAGAGAATTAAACAAGCTGACTAAGAAAAATAGGCACCCACTTCCAAGAATAGATGATTTGTTTGACCAGCTTGTAGGTGCGTCTGTTTTCTCCCAACTAGATTTGGCTACAGGGTTTCATCAGCTGAGGACAGTATAAACAAGACTTCTTTTAGGACCCCTGACGGTTTCTTTAAGTGGCTCGTCATGCCTTTCGGTTGGACGAATGCGCCAGCTTATTTTGATGGCTTAATGAGTAGGGTGTTTAGGGAGTTCCTTAATAAGTTTGTAGAAGTCTTCGGGGACGATATCTTTATTTTCTCAAAGAACGAGGGAGAACATGCTTTGCATTTAAGAGAAGTCATGGATACACTTCGAGCACGTCAACTTAAGGAGAAGTTCTCCAAAATGTCATTTTTGGAGAGAAGAATTAAAGTTTCTAGGACTGTGGCGTCCAAAGAAGGGATAGCGGTAGATCCCGCAAAATTAGTTGTGGTGCAAGACTGAAAGGCCCCAAGGAATGCAACAGAAGTAAGAAGCTTTCTTGGACTAGCGGGTTAATATAGGAAGTTCGTTAAGAACTTTGCGAAGGTATTAGCCCCACTTACTGGATTAATGAAGAAGAATCTAACCTTTGCTCGGGATATTGATTATGATGTCGCTTTCCAACGATTGAAGAGGGCTCTTACAACGACCCCAGTTTTGACTATTACCTTACGGTAGTAAAAGGTTTACGGTATACACGGATGCATGCGGCACGGGACTAGGCGCTATTTTGATGTGAAAAGGAAGGGTAATGTCGTAGCAGATGCCTTAAGAAGAAAAAGGTTGACTTCAAGTCTTCTTTATGAGAAAAGAAAAAGTTCAGAATATACATCATCCTTTGATTTTAAAACCTTCCGTTAAGTTAGTAGTTGGCATCGCTAGGAGTAAGACCTACACTTTTGGATAAAACAGGGACTTCACAAAGAAAAGTCTCTCAGATAGTTGACATAATAGATAAGTTAAGTAGAGAAGAGACCTCTAATCACCTTAATAACTACACTTGGAAATATGGTTAGCATCTTTTTATTTTCAAGAGATAGTTCTTCCACATGGAATACCCTCTAGTGAATTTTTAAGACCCTTTAAGGAAATGTTAACATGACACAACAGAAGTTGTAGTCCCGAGTATACTAGAGAGAGAAGAGGTAATGGGTTCCAACTTATATTTTGGAAACAGAAATTAAGAAGCTATGCAATCGTGAATTTAAGACAGTCAAAGCACAATGGGGTGAAGCTCAAGAAGATGCGACTTAGAAGGCTGAAGACTAGATACGCACATCACACCCTTTTGGGGGTATATCTTTGATCTCTTTTTTTCTGTAAAGTTTGTTTGCATGCTAGTCTTTATATTTTAAGTATATCCTCTTGGTCCTATTCTTGATCCTTAGGTAGAAACCAATGGATGCAAACATGTATTTGAAACATGTTATGATTGATGGTTGCAAGTGGTTGCTAGCGGTTGCTCGTGGATGCATATACACACACTAGGTACTAGATCGGCTCAGTCACTTTTATATTGCATATGCATATATGAATATATATATGGATTGAAACTTGATGTGTTACCATATGGACGTTGCATTTTTACGAATGATTGTGCACTCATGTAGAAGTTACAAAATACAATTTGGAATAATTGCATACATGATGGACTCATAGCACTGACATGATTCGCATCAAGGAGGTCAACTGAATCAGTAGACCGCCTGATTTTGCATTAGATAAGGACATATACACACACTATGCATATGATCATGAAAGCATTAGAAACCTTTTAAGGACAATGGATGCTTGTGATTGATGGTTGAGTATATGGATGTTGGATGTTAGGATACATTCTTCTTAACTTGGAAATTTTGGGGACGAAATCCTTTAAGGAGGGGAGAATGTAACACCCCGTATTTTCTATGAATATTAAAATTAACTAATCTAAGAACACTTAATTTTTAGAAGTAGAATTTAGGGAAACGGGTTATGCCAATGCATTCGTCTCAGAATTCTGCCTGAGATAGAGTCCGAGTTTGCATGAATCGGACTCCGTATGCAGAAGTTTTGGAGTTCAGAAGATTTCAAGAATAAATAGAAAATAATAATTAAATAATAAATCCAGTTCAAAATTCAAAATTCAGATAGAACATGTCGAGCGTGAAAATTCCCACTTAGGGTGTCGACCCCCTCCCCCCCAGGGGGAGCCGACTTAGGCATCGACCCCCCTATAGGGGAGTCGACATAGGCGTCGACCCCCCTGTAGGGAGTCGACCCCTTGAGATCTGCTACATGCCTGTAGTCCTGAGCTGATGTGGCCTTCTCTGATTGGCCAATGACTAATTTCTGAGGTGTTAGGGCTTATGTGTTGTGCTATGGTTGGCTGATGACACATCTCTTTCGTTCGATGGCTTTGATTTCCCCTAAACTAATCTAAAGGCTAGAATTAATCCTAAACATCTATATATACATAGCCAAACCTAGACCCTAACCTCATAACCCTAAGACTATGGTGTCGTCATGTTGTTCGTCTACAAGCTAGCCTAGCCTCCTTCATCTTCTCCTAACTTGAAAAATAAATCCAAACTAGTAATCGATTAGAAGAACTTCAAATCAAACGTCTACATCAAAGGATAGCATTTCAAATTCAGAAATCAGGTCCCAGAATACAAGATCCGTCCTTTTTCTGTAAGTTCAGTTATTGTTTAGATTTAAACATCTAATAGAAATCATGACTGTAATAATCGGATCAAGAACGATGCCTAATTCTGATTCGTGCCTATCCTTTTGTCAAATCTGAATTGCTTATGCCTATGAGTGATTGATGTAATGACACCTATTATGCCTATGAGACTGCTGGACTGACATAATAGAATCTATCATGCCTATGAGTGTTGGACTGACATAATAGAACATATCGTGCCTATGAGACTGTTGGACTGACATAATAGAACCTATCATGCCTATGAGTCTGTTGTGACTGACATAATAAAACCTATCATGCCTACGAGACTGTTGGATTGACATAACGGAACCTATCATGCCTATGAGACTGTTGTGATTTATATGAGACATAATAGAACCTATCATGCCTATGAGTCTGTTGTGACTAACATAATAAAACCTATCATGCCTACGAGATTGTTGGATTGACATAACGGAACCTATCATGCCTATGAGACTGTTGTAATTTATATGATGGAACCTATCATGTTGTACATCCTATGCCTATGAGAATATTGTGATTGATATAGTGGGACTTATCATGTTGTACATAAAAATTAGTGATTCTCTTAAGTCCAATTCTATCTAATCTTTATACCTATGGTGTAAATTGCTTAGCTTGTCTACCCATATTGTTAATGTACAACATTGAAACATGATTCTTGAATTGGGAACATCTTTACATGCTTATTTTTCCTTATGTCAATTCTTATGCCCCTTCTCTATTTTTCCCCTTTTTACTTGCTTTTGTGAATACTAAGTTCATTTGGAACTTAGATTGAATCTCGTTGTACATGCGATTATAACACGGGGAAAATTAGGTACAATTTAATTTATTGAATTTTGGGCATAGCTTGGGAATGTGGCATAAATTTGTATTTACTAGACTTGTGGAGAATTTGACACATAGATTTGGATACATATGACAAATATGTAAATTGGCTGAAGATGAACATGCCTTACCCGAGGTTAGATTGAGTTGCGGTGTAAGACTGCCTGGAACCGCCCGGCATATCCAGCTACTGCAACAATATGAATCTAATGTGAGAGGTTAGCGCATTAAGCCCAAAAACTTGTGGTTAGATTGAGTTGCGGTGTAAGACTTTCGGAACCGCCCGACACATCCAACGATCGCAACAATATAGATCTAATGTGAGAGGTTGATGCTTTAATGAATAAATTAAAGCTAAGAAACAGACATTCTAAGAATGGTAGGGTTAAGTAACACAAGAGAGTAACACTTAACCAATATAACATGATGTGTGATAGGGTTAAGTAACACAAGAGGGCAACACTTAACCAATGTAACATGACAAGTGGTAGGGTTAAGTAACACAAGAGAACAACACTTAACCAATATAACGTGACAAGTGGTTGGGTTAAGTAACACAAGAGGGCAACACTTAACCAATGTAACATGACAAGTGGTAGGGTTAAGTAACACAAGAGGGCAACACTTAACCAATGTAACATGACAAGTGGTAGGGTTAAGTAACACAAGAGGGAAACACTTAACCAATGTAACATGACCAGTGGTAGGGTTAAGTTAACACTTAACCAATGAATGAGTGGGGTTAAGTTAATGGTAAACACTTAACCAATATAATATGATGAATGAACAGGGTTAAGTTAATAGAAAACACTTAACCAATTACAACATGATAAATGGGAAGGGTTAAGTTAATAAGAAACACTTAACCAACATGACATGACATATGGATGGGTTAAGTTAACTTGAATGGATGGATAACATTTAGCCAATTCGGGAGGTATACGAATAGACCCTTGAAAACCCTAGTAACGGGGACCCATTTCAGCAGTAAGCCACATAGATGTATCATGGTACCCTGAAACTAGGAAGGGTGGGGCACGATTACTGGGCTGATTATAAGCGGTCAAAGTAGCGGCAAGGGGTGCAGCGGTGTAGTTCCGATCGATTATGGGCGTTCACGTGCTCCGGAGTGGAAAAGTAGGCACTCGGCATCCGTAGTATACAGTGTGCATCTAGAATTTTTGTCGGGTTGCTATCATAGGGATTGATACACCTTATGGTGGGATCAGCACAGGGTATCTACGCACAAGATAGGGTCGATTGACACAGACACAAGGAAAAATCAATACAAGTAGGGGGGCCAATTTGTAGGGTAGTAAGGGTACATCTAACATCTTTATGGCAATTAGGCTGATTGAGGTAAGATCCTCATAATAGACATACACCTGAAGGCTACCACAATTGTGGGGTTGGGATCACCTTATTATTTGACATAGGATACTAGTTGGGACACTAGTAAGGGATATGGGTCCTTTTTCACAGGATACTAGTTGGGACACTAGTAAGGGATATGAATCGTTCTATAAAAGACACTAGTTAGGATGCTAGTTGGGTGGTGCAGAGAAAATAGGAAATCAGAGAAAGAACCGAAGCGCATTCAGTGTATCTTACCTTGTCATATCTAACAATCATCATTTGTTGTCTTGCTATGCTTATTGTCATGGTTATGGTCTGGTATCCAGTTTATTCATGTCATGATCCTTCTACCTGTTTACATGTTGAATAATCACTGGACTTACCAGGCTTTATGTCTGACTCTGTTTTGTTTCTCTCTCTTTTCTTCCGTCCCCCCTCCCCCTCAGGTTCACAGGGAGGGAATATTACCACTTAGCTCGGTTTTCTTACCAAGCTCGAAGATAGACGATGTATTGCTTTGGACTCTCTTCTCCACTGTTATGGTTAGCTCATGCTTTATTGGGGAATATCATTGTCATTTCATGATTCTTTATTTTGTTAAACAAGACATATGCTTTGTTGTAATGGGTATTGGTGTTTTGGTGTTGAAAACAATCTTTGTACAAGCTGTTTTACCAAGCTGTTGGTTTATCAATAAAGTAAAGTTTTATTCATTTTCCACTGTTTAAATTTTGTTTATTTTGTAATTTATCTGTTATTTACACTTACTACGCTGCACTGAAGTTAATGCGCTCCCTTTATGAGTGACCTTAACGGAGGTGGGGTGTTACAAAGGCCGAGGTTGCTATTACATCTATAGGGGAGCCAAAGCCGCGGGCAAGTGGGGGAGGCAAGAATAATTCGTAGAATAAAAGGAAACAGAACCAAGCTGAGGATGGTCAAAAGAAGAAAAAGAAAGATGTTGAGTTGTATAGCTATGGCAAGAAGGGCCATTATGCCAAAGACTGTTGAGTAAAGCCAGTGGTAGGACATCACAAGGATAAATGTCTACAACCCCCTAAAGAGAACCAGATCATGAAAGCATATGCTATCAACGTTGTTCCTTCTTCGTCGAATGCCCTAACTACGACGGAGAAAGGAAAGGGCGTCATTATTCAAGGTATGCTTTCTGTTTATGATGTTGTTGTTCAAGTATTATTTGATACCGGGGCTCTCATTCCTTCATATCTAGTGACTTAGTAGATTGGTTGGAACTGGAACTTGAGATAGTCGATAGACCTTTAGTTGTGATGAAACCAATCGGTGGTTCGACTAGCCTTAGTATGATTTGTCGTAATTTGGTCTTATTGAGTCATGGGTGTATGTTTGCTTATGATTGCTTTGTTTTGGGCTTTACTGGGTTTGGTATTATTTTGTGAGTCAATTGGCTCCAAAGATATGGGGTGGTGGTGGACTGTGAATGGTCTTCGGTGACCATTAGAGAGGATGATGGGCGGAGGGTACTGTTTGGTTGCCTACCTAGTGATGGGGTGATGGCTTGTTTTCTAAATTCCCTCGACATCTCGCATGATGAGCTGCCAGATGTGCCTATTGCTGGCGAATATCCGGACATCTTCGGGGAAGTAACCAGACTTCCACCACACCGAGAGATCAAGTTTCGTATTGATTTAGTGAAAGATGCCAGACCTATAGTGATGCCACTTCGTCGTATGGCGCCAAAGGACCAGCGAGAGCTTAGGGTGCAAGTAAAAAATCTTTTTAAGAAGGGATTTATAAGAAGAAGTGTTTTCGAGTGGGGAGCACCAATTATATTTGCCACTAAGGCTGATGGTTCCCTTTGATTGTGTGCGGATTGGATTACCGCGAGTTGAACAAGGTGACGAGGAAGAATAAGTATCCTCTCCCATGGATAGGAGATTTGTTTGATCAGTTGAATGGAGCGAAAGTGTTCTCCCAGTTAGATCTTGCGATAGGATTTCATCAGCTTCGAGTAGCAGCTGAGAGTGTACCTAAAACGGCATTTCGGATGCCATCTGGATTTTATGAGTGGTTTTTCATGCCATTCGGGTTGACCAATGCGCCCGCATATTTCGTGGATCTTATGAATAGGGTTTTCAAAGATCGGTTGAATAAGTTTGTTCTTATGTTCGTGGACGATATCTTGGTTTACTTAAGGATAGAGGAAGAACAGAAGGAACATTTAAGGATAGCGATGGAGGAGTTGAGGAAACACCAACTGAAAGCAAAATTTTCTAAATGTCACTTCTAGAGGAGGGAAGTGAGATTCTTGGGCCATGTTGTTTCAGATAATGGTATTGCCATGAACCCTGCGAAGGTGGCTACGGTGCAAGATGGTTCTACGCCCAAGAATGCAACAGACGTAAGAAGTTTCTTGGGGTCAACTGGATATTTTCGCAAGTTTATCCAAGACTTCTCCAAGATAGCGGCACGGTTAACTCAGTTGACCAGCAAGAATCAAGCTTTTGCTTGGGACGGAAGGTGCGAGGATGCATATAAGAGTCTAAAGGAAAAGTTGACGTGTGCACCAGTGTTAGTTATTCCTAAGGGAACGAAGAGATGGCGATATACACGAATACCTGTGGTACCGGAGTAGGTGTTGTATTGATGCAAGGAGGTGGGGTTGTAGCTTATGCAAATTCACAACTGAAACTGCATGAGAAAAGATATCCTACCCATGATTTGGAATTGGCAGCGGTCATATTCGCGTTGAAGATGTGGAGACAATATCTCTTGGGAGAAAGATTCGAGTTGTTTACCGATCATAAGTCATTAAAGTATCTTTTCTCCTAAAAGGATTTAAACCTTCGTTAGCAGAGATGGTTAGAGTTCTTGGCTTCATATGATTTCAATATCGCATACACACCTGAGAAAGGAAATGAGGTAGCTGACGCACTGAGTAGGAGACATGCCAATTTAGGGCATTGTTTCTTGAATGGAAGAAACTGGAGTATATCATGGGATATGATTTCAGATCTAAGTGCGAATTGGATCCGGAAATATTAGCAAGTTTAATGATCCGCCCGAATTTAATTGAGTGGATTGGTTCCAGTCAGAGGGACGATCCTAACCTATTGCAAATCATCTCTAAGATAGAGATGGGTATCGACAGTTAGGAGATGAAAAAGTATGGACTTGATAGAGAAGGATGGCTTTGAAAGAATGGGAGACTAGTTGTACCCAATGTTAATGAGTTGAGGGATGAAGTACTTAGAGAGTGTCATCACTCGAAACTGACTATATACCCGGTGGTAACAAAGTGTATCGAGACATGAAGCAGGACTATTACTGGGAAGGGATGAAGAGAGACGTTGGGAAGTTTATATTCAAGTGCATGAATTGCCAATTAGTTAAAGCCGAGCAAAAGAAGCCTAGTGGTCTGCTATAACCATTGGGAATTCCCGAATGGAAGTGGGAACAAGTCTCAATGGATTTCATTGATGGTTTACCAAGAACAAGATCTGGTCATGATAGTATTTGGGTGATTGTGGATCGACTGACCAAAAATGCAAGGTTTATACCGGTCAAGTCGAATAGAATGACAGCTAAGTTAGCGGAACTATATATGAAGTGGGTAGTGAGATTTCATGGAGTACCTAAAGGTATCGTAAGCAACCGAGATCCATTATTTACTAATGGGTTTTGGAAGAGCTTACAAGAGGTTTTAGGGTCAGAATTACATCTAAGTACCACGTACCATCCTCAAACCGATGGTCAAACAGAGAGGGTGAATCGTGTATTATAGGATCTCTTGAGAGCTTGTATATTGGATTTTGGAGGGTCATGGGATGACCATTTACATCTGGTTAAGTTCGCATGTAATAATAGTTATTGGTCTAGTATTGATATGGCTCCATTTGAAGCTTTGTAAGGAAGACCGTGCAACTCACCATCTTGTTGGTTAGAAACCGGTGAGAAATTTTTGCTTGGGCCGAATGTAATAGAGAAACTTCAGATAATATCAAGGTTATTCAACAGCGAATGAAGACTGCCCAAGATAGGAAGAAGTGTTATGCTGATAAAAGACGAAGAGACTTGAAATTCTCCGTTACTTGGTATTCGTCAAGATTTCTCTGTTAAAGAGTGTGATTCGGTTTGGTAGGAGAGGCAAATTAGCACTAAGGTTTGTTGGTCCGTTTCCAATTCTCGAACAAGTTGGGAATTTAGCGTATAGAGTCAGATTACCTGACAAGATGGCGGGAGTTCACAATTTATTTCATGTTTGCTAGTTAAGGAAGTTCGTGCACGATTCTGATATGAGTATTTCACCAGATCAGTTGGACGATATCGAAGTAGAATCCGAGGCAGTTGGGAGTCGCAGGACGATTCGTATTGTCAGACACAATACGAAATAACTTCGAAGGAAGACGGTGGAACTAGTCAAGGTCCAGTGGGGCGATAATGAGAATGACTATACTAGGGAAACAGTGTAGAGCATAAGGAAGTCGTATCCAGAGCTCTTTGCCTGGTAAGGTTTTAATTGCGATAGTTATTCCCTTGTTAGTAAACTACATGCTAGGATAGGCTTGTTGTGTTGTTATGTATATTTGATTGTTCGTAAATGGCTGATAGACATGTGGGACACCATAGTATGTTTTGCTTAAGGAATTTTGGGGGCGAAATTTCTTAAAAGGGGGGGGGGAGTGTAACGACCTGCATTCTACGCATCGGAGGATCGTAGAATATTTATTTCATTTTCATACTAAGTCGTATGGTCGTGTATCTTTGGGGAACGACTGTTGGGGTCATTTCCCATGTTCATGATTTTTACCAAATTTTATATGACCGTTTTCCCCCGGCAAACCTTGTTTCGCCTATAACTTTTGATTGGTAAGGAGTTTTGACGTGAAAACACTTCCACTAGATTCGGACGATGGTTTACCTTTCCATAGAGTGGTCACATTTGTCAAACGTATTTATCATGTGGGAGATATGACTGAAATAAGGTTTGAAAGGGGAAAAACTGCTTAAGAGCGGCTTAGTGGATAATTAGTAGATGGCCCATAACGCATTTCGAGATTATGGTTATAGGGAGGCTGAAATGAGTTAGGAAATCATCTCATTTCACTTTCTCAGCTGCCACTTTCATTTCTTCAAACCTAGCAATGGCCTCCACCTTCTAAACTACCTCCTAATCACATTCTAATCCAATATTAAGCTAATCAACATCAAATCAAGAAAACTAACATCAAATTGGAGTTAGGGCTGCTGTGTTGCATTCGGATTTGAACCAAATCAGAGATATTTTCAGATCTATAATTTATTTGTGGCAAAGGTGAGTGATTTGCACTTTTATTCACTAATTACGGCTAATTAGGGGTAATTAGTGATAATTAGCAAAATTATGCATTATAAAAATCTACAAAAATATGTAGAAATTCTTAAATATTATTTTATGGCTCTGATATAAATTTGGACCAATTTGGATTAAGTTTTCTAATCATAAGGTTAAACATGATTAAGGGAATTAAGGGGAAAACTATGGTTTTGGGTATGTTTGATCCTAAATAAAACGTGTGATTGATGTTTTAATGTTTTTGCTTGATTGCACATGTTACTATTACTGTTTGGTATTCGTTGAGATTGCATAGGAATGTTAGAATGGTAAAAACGTCGTCGTATGGCGTAAACACTTGTTGGAAGGAAGTGTAGGAAATGGGATCGGATCGGGTCCCGAACCTGCTCATGAAGCACCTCACAATCCGCCCTACCTCCTCCGAACCGACCCGCTCGCATTAGAGACTCAAGAATCAAGCCGCTTCTGCTCGAGCTCCACAAACCATGCTGAAGCTCCCATTCGAACTAAACGGAGACTGAACCGTACTGGAGAAGACTAGAACCCGAGATGTAAAGGAAGTCCAAGTGAGAAGTTATTACTTAGGATCTCGATAGGAACCAACGAGTTAACTTCATGATTGGACTTTGTTGCGGGACGTGTGCAAAGGGGTTATCAATATCTATAGCTTTGGTTCACCACCGAGAGACGCAATAGCGGCTATGTATCAGCGCAATGGGACCATTAAGACTCCCAATGGCAAGTGAGCGTAGCACGGTTATGGATCAACGCAATGGGATCATTAGGACTCCCAAGGGCAAGGTGATTGTAGCAAAGGGTTATTGTCTATGGAACAACGCAATGGGACCGTTAGGAATCCCAAAGGAAAAGTGGCCACAGTAAAGGATTTGGTGATCAAAGTGGTAGATGTTGTATACTTTATGCACTGAGTGCGAGACGTGAGGTTGATTGCTATGTTTGATGTTTGCTATCACCATGACATGCGCACTCCCATTTTACACTTTATGTTAGTGTTACTTTAGAGTACTGTTCATCTTGTTGTGCTAACTCTTTGGTTGCAAGTCCAGGTTCAGATATGATTATTTATGCCCGTTATTGTTTTGTTTTGCTGCTATCGCTCATGCCAGACTTTTGTCTAACCCAGAGTTTTATGTCTCTTCTTATTACTCTGGGTGCTCCTAAATAAGAAGACTAGAAACAAGTTAGGTGGTATGCACGAGTAGCTGTCCGGAGACGAGCAGGAGGGTTCCACGTACTATTTACATATATTCTCCATGCGTTATTGCTGGTCACTACTTTGGGCATTAATAGTGTACCTTTCTATTTTGCTTTAGAGATAGTATTATGAGGTTGTAATAATGGTTTGGATCATAAGCTGTATTATGGATTTCGCTACTATGATGGTTTAATTTTCGGCTTATGCACTGTCTCGCCTGTTTTATGTCAAGTTATTTTATTTTATATTTTATTCCATGCGCTGTGAGATATACTACAGGTTCTTTGATGATTCATAGTTTCAAAACCCTTTCTTTTGACATCCGTCTTGTGCTAGTCAAGCATTAGCTAGCGCATTTTGGGGAAATGTCGGCTGGTCCGGGGCGGGTCGTCACATAAATATAAATTCATTTTTAAAATTTATCGTGTTTATTCTCGAATTGAATTTGGTGTTGTTTATATTTTTATTGAGTTGAGTTTGGCATCGAAATCGATACCCATTCCGATACCCACCCCAATAACCCAACAGCTGTACCGATCCACAGAAAATTCCTTAACCTCCTCGCATAAATTAAAATAAAATAATGAGTGATCAGCGAGTTGAATTTAATCTGAATCGTGTCTAGAAGTCGTCATTTAATTCGGTGTCAATCTATAGTCGTCTCCATTTCTATGCTATGAATGGTGAGTTTATCTCACACCTGACTCACATTATTTCATGGATGTCAGATCAGCTATCTGAACTGTTATGTAATGTATAGGACTGCTAATAGAAAATGTAACACCCCATAATTTTAAATATTAAAATTAACAAATTTAAGAACACTTCGTTTTTAGGACAAGAATTAAGGGAAATGAGTTACGCCATTGCGTACGTCTCGGAATTCTGCTTGGATTAGAGTCCAAGTTTTCGTAAATCGGATTTTGCATGAGGAAGTTATGGCCTTCAGAAGTTTCAGGAATTTAAATTAATTAAAATAGCTCGAATTCAAATTCAAAACACAGAAGCGGGCTAGGCAGGATTTTTCTCCCCGCAGGCCAGGTCGACCAGGGGGTCGACCTCCCCTATACAGGTCGACCTGGTGGTCGACCTCCCCTGATTTTTCAGATCCGAGGCAGATTCGGGATTTTGCACCTGGACATGTTTTCTGGACAGATTCTTTGGCTCCTAACCTATTTAAACAACCCTAAACCTCACTTTATCTCCACACTAAACCATTGTAATGCTATGCTGCCTCAATCCTAATTAAAATAAGTTAAAGACGTCCTTATGCTGTTGGAATAGTTCACCTTCTTCATAAAGCTTAGGAATTGCAAGTCAGGATTCTATTACAAACGACCAACGAATTATTCTCTTCTCTAATCTGTCTTTGTGAGTACAGTTTTTTTCATGAAATAATTAATAAATTAATTATGATGAGTTATAATTTGGGTTATAAGATTATGTATATTGAATCATTGACTGATATGATATTGTCTATTTTGTGAATATACGCTAGTTGTTGTCTTATGTACATAGATTCATGATGTTGGTTCATATGTCTAAACACATATGCTAGATTTGATTCGTTTTGTGACATTAATTTACATGTCTAAATCATATGCAAGTGTATATGTAAATCTTAGTTTACATGTCTAAATTATATACGCAAGTTTATATATAAGTTTGGATGTGAATCATATGCTAGTTTATATGTAAGTTTGTATGCGAATCATATGTAAGTGTTAATTTACATGTCTAAATTGCATATGCAAGTTTAATACAAGTTTGTATGTAGATCATATGCAAGTTTATGCGAAAACCATGTTCATATATGCAAATTCACCTTTATGTACATAGATCTATGCAAATCATATCTTATATAATTTGATCTATGCTAGTTTTTAGTTTATGAAAATTATGCTTATTGCCTATGCAAGTTATTGATTATGCAAATTTATGATTATATAAATTATAATCATGCAAGTTTTGATCCATGCTAGCCTATTCTTGTTTGCAAGTTAGATCTACTTTATGTGCTATGCAAGTTGTGATGTTTCTTTTTTTTATGAGTTAGACTATTTGCGGGTCTAACATATTTCATACTAAACGTACGAACAACATGGGGGAAATGGGAAAATATTAAATATTAATATTGTGAATTGGCATATAATGGCTTTAAAAGCATATAATTAATTTGAGACATTATTTGGTATAATTTATATACCTGAAAATTATGGACATAATTTTAGTGACAATTTTGGACATGGATTAAAGTTGGAAGTTATTGACAATCTGTAATAGGCATATTAATTGGGGTTGAATAATATTGTGTAATAATAAATGGCTAAGACACGAGGTTAGACTCGTTTGTGGTATAAGACTGCCTGGACCCGCCCTGCAAATCCAGCAACCACAAATGGCAGTCTAATGTGAGAGGTCAAAGGCATAAACTAAATGCGTAATAGATGTCTAAGACACGAGGTTAGACTCGTTTGTGGTACAAGACTGCCCGGACCCGCCCAGCACATCCAGCAACCGCAAACGGTAGTATAATGTGAGAGGTCGTAGGCATAATTAAAAGATGCTTAGACACGAGGTTAAGTTTGGCTTGTGGTGGAAGTCTGCCCGGAACCACCCGGCATATCCAGCGGCCACAAGCAATCGACTTAATGTGAGAGGTCTGTGCATTAATAATTAATTAATGTTGATCAAAGGAGAATATGAATGACAAACAGAAGTTTGCTTGAGTTGAGTAATTCTCTGAGTACCAATCTGATGTTGATTTTGGTCTTCGGGGTTGATACTTAGGGAGTTATTCTCTTAACCAATGTATCTGTGAACTAAGATGTACTTAATCATAAATTAAGCAACATGATATACGATATATATATATATATATATATATATGATACATAAAACATGATAAGTGGATAGGGTTAAGACCAGCTTTACCAATAATCTGATAAGCAGGTAGGGTTAAGGCCAGCTTAACCAATAATATGTAAGTGGATAGGGTTAAGGCCAGCTTAACCAATAATTTGATAAGTAGGTAGGGTTAAGACCAGCTTAACCAATAATATATATATAAATTTGATAAGTGTGTAGGATTAATACTAGCTTAACCAATAATATATATTAATCTGATAAGCGGATAGAGTTAAGACAAACTTGACCAACAATACATATTGATCTGATGAGTGGATAGGGTTAAGACCAACTTAGCCAATAATATATAAATGGACAGGGTTAAGACGAACTTAACCAATAATATATAAGTGGATAGGGTTAAGACCGGCTTAACCATATATATATATATATATATATAGATCTGATAAGCGAATAGGGTTAAGACCAGCTTAACCAATAACACATGTTGATTTGATAAGTGGGTAACATGGGTGACATGTGGGATATAATTATAAACAGTTAACTAAGTTGAAACATGTAAGAAGACATGAATAAGAGGGGGTTAAGTGGGAAATCCTAGTGGGGACGAAGCATAGGTGGAAAGCTTGTGTTAAGTGTAGGGACCCTTTTCAACCAGTAACCCATTTAGCATCTATGTGAGCTCGATCCAGATCGAGGACGGGACATGCTTACTGGATTTGATTGTAAGAGGTCAAAACGGGTTAGCGGTGGCAACGCAAGTCCAACGGGTTCATGTGCGTGCGTGGGCCCAGGCTGGTCAGTAAGACGTTGTTGCATCGTGTAGGTATAAGCCGTGCATCTTTAGTGGTATCAGGTTGCCATTTTGGGGAGTGATACACCTCAATGTGGAACCAGCACAGGTGTCTACGAGTTAGGGAGCCGATCGAATGGGGAAGGTAGTGGGTACGATTAGTGGAGATAGGAGCAGGCGGCACCTATGAAGACAGCTAGGAGTCCAACTACCATATTATGAATAAATGTTGTAATTAGAATGGGGAGGGTAGTGGGTATAACTAGAGGAGAAAGGAGCAGGCGGCACCTATGAAGACAGCTATTGTAACACTCCACATCCGTTAAGGTCACTCACAAAGGGAATGCCTTAATTTCAATGGAGCATTATGGGTACTGAAACAGAAATATTACAAGACAGACATATATAAAACAACAGAAAGTGAAGTAGAAGTACTTCAAATCATTTATTAAATAGAATTGCTTACAATAAAAGCCCATCATCTTCCAAAACCCAAATACAAAGCTAAAATATCTGTCTTGCTCAAAAACAAAGAAGCATAAAAATAAACTGTAGCATTCCCCAATAAAGCAAAGCAAGCCATAGCCAAGAGAAATCCAAGCCGTACATGAAAGAGCCTTGGAGCTTGGTAAGATCCGAATTAAGCTGTATTCCCACCCTGTGAACCTGGGGGGGTGAATGGAAGAAAAAGAGGCGAAACAAACCGGGTCAGTCATGAAGACTGAGTAAGTCCTGGTGACTTTCAGCATAAAAACAGGTAACGATAACATGGCATGAATAAACTGAAAGCAAACATAAGCATGATGACAAGATAAGCTACAGGCACGATAACTAAGAATAACATCATAGGATTTATGTCATGTATAACATTGCAAGGTTCCCATTCAAGATGAACTAAGTATAGCATCGCAAGATTTCTATCAAGCATCGCAATATTTCTCTGCTTCACCACTAAAATGATATCTATTTTCTCTGCACCACCTAACTAGTGTCCCAACTAGTAATCTATATAAAACGATAAAATCATAACGTGGTCCCAATCCCCGAAAATTAAGGTTACTTTCACGTGTACATTTATTATTTATTACCTAGATCTAATCTAGGGTTTTCTATCGAGCGCTTCCTAGATTCAACCAGGATTTATGCCACCTAGGTCCAACCTAGGGATTATGCTACCTATTGAGCGCTTCTCGGATTTAGGGTTTATGCCACCTAGGTCCAACCTAGGGATTATGCTAGCTATGTGTGTCATACGGCCCCTAATGATTGTAGATACCTATGCTGGTCCCACCATGGGGTGTATCAAGACCCATGGTGGCGGCCCGACGCAATTCTAGAAGTTATAGGTTATACTATAGTGTCCCCAGTGCCCTGGTTGTCTACTCCGAAGTGTGTGCACGCCCGCACCCCGTTAGACCTACACTATGCACCCACCGTCTTCGTTTGACCGCTTACAATCAGCCCAGTAATCATGCCCCACCTTGCCTAGTTTCAGGGTACTGTTGATACCTGATTTGGGTTACTGCTGAAATGGGTCCCTGTTACTAGGGTTTCCTACTAGTTAAGTGTGTGGGCCTATATATAAAGATATTACCCACCTTCCCGTGATGTACTTAACCCACTTATTCAAGCGTGCTTATTAATGGTTAAGTTTGTTGGCCTATATTTACTAATATTACACACCAACCCGATATGTACTTAACCCTCTCCGTCCATTACGTTAAGTTGGTTAAGTGTTTCATCTTGTTTTACTTAACCCTACCACACATCATGTTATATCGGTTAAGTGTTGTTCCTTGTGTTACTTAACCCTACCGCAAGCCTTGTTATACTGGCTAAGTGTTCCCCCTTGTGTTAACTTAACCCCACTGCATGTCATGTTATATTGGTTAAGTGTACATTGACTTAGCCCACCTACTTATCTGGTTGTGACGGTTAAGTGTTACCCTCTGTTGTTACTTAACCTTACTACGCATCACGTTATATTGGTTAAGTGCATGTAAACTTAACCCCATCCACCAATCATATTATAATGGTTAAGTGTTACCCTCGTGTGTTTACTTAACCCTACCATGCATCAGGTTATATCGATTGGGTGTTATCAACCTAATCAAGTTAGCCCAACCCATCCGCTAGTCATGTTATAACGGTCAAGTGTCATTAGCCTAGCTATGTTACTTAACCTACCCATTAGTCTGATTAACAGTTATGTTGGTTAAGCCCACATTTATAAGTTTTACATGTTCTTAACTCATACCGGTTAGGTCCATATTCACATGTCAAATTTCCATGTCATCCCACCTATCCCTCTAACCATACCCACGTCTTATTATGGTTAGTATTCCTTAATTCATTCATTATGAAGAACGAATCATGACCTCTCATATTAGACCATGCATTTTGTGGCCCCTGGATTAACCGGGCGGTTCCGGGCAGATTTACACCACAAACTGGGTCTAACCTCGTGTCATAAATCGTTATGCCTACAATTTGACCTTCGACCTCTCACATTAGACTGACACTTTGTGGCTAATGGATTTGTCGGGCGGTTCCGGGCAGATTTACACCACAAACCGAGTCTAACCTCGTGTCAAAGGTTCATTAATGGTCGTGTTCCACCCAAAACCCCAATATCAGTTCATGTGTTTAACATATAGAAATGTTCATGTTCAAGTCAATTATCCAATACACAATCATTTTCATGTTTCAAATTCCCAACTTTACATATTAATAAACATATGCCCAAGTTCCAAAATTACATGCCAATTTATATATGTATATGTATATGTATATGTATATGTACATATGGATATATATACCTAATTCTAGTCAGTTTACGTATGTCCAATTCTTGCCTATTTACATGTGTGCCAAGTTTGTGATATTTCCCCCTTATCGAGTTCTAGCCAAAATTGCATGTATCATGCCCAAATAAACCCAAATCATGATTCATGATGTAGTTATCCCAAACAATAATCTTTTTATTACAACACATGCCAACTACCCAAGTTCATAATACATATTTATGCCAATTATCAAATTTACAATCGCTTTTATATTCAAATCCCCAATTCTACATATGCCCAATCGTAAGCCAAATCTTTTGATTTAATTTACATAGGCCCGAACTCGTGGTTTAATTTACATGCCAAATTACATACATGTTATATATACCAAATCTCATGTTACATTACATAGATCCTATTTGTGCCAAATTCCATGTATATAATATTTATGCAAATTTGTTCATAACAAGATTATACCAAAATTTACAGATCAAGCCCAAACTTGCAAATACAATGATAATATCCAATTTCATATTGCCAATTATTACATCATGTTCATAAAGGAAATAATCCCATAATTCCCCCGTATACATATCGTACGCAAATCGCGATTTTAGGCCAAGGTCCGAAATTGACCAAGGTTCATGAAAAGAAAATAAATTGGGAGAGATAGAAATTGAATAAAAATGAGATCAGAGGAAAACATCATCATAGGCATAAATATTACAACTTGATGATAACGTTATCACAAATCAAGAAAACTGCTGAATAGATCATAAACTTGTCATGAACATAAAGATAGACAAGTCCCAAAACAGAAGATTCAAGGAGCAACAGAAATAGATCAGAATTGATAAACATACTTAGATCCATTTCCACTTTATTTCATGTCCATATTATAACTAAATGTTTAAATCTAAAAACAACTAGAACTTACAGAGCATGGCTAGTGAATTTAGGAAGTGAAATTGTCATAGAACGTTGTAGTAGTGTTGATTTATTGTCTTGAATCATTGTACAAGCTTTAATCTTCGAATTGGATTGAGTTTGAATGCTTGTTCTTTAATTTGGGGGTGGCAGCCATGATTCAAGAGGAAGTCTAGCCGCATAACAGTGTAAGAATGATTTGATATGAATTCGGTTAGGTCTAAGGGTGTTTTTATAGGTGTAGCAACTAGTTTAGGCCCTTAGATTAACCGTAGAATCAATCCGGACCGTCAAAACACGTCTTAGGCTTCAAAAATGAGTTCTGGGTCAAAGCAGGCCGAAAAGGTTGACCTGTAAGGTGGGGGGTCGACACTATGGTCGACCTGGGGGGTAGGTCGACCCTATGGTCGACCTGGGGGGGTAGGTCGACCCTATGGTCGACCCCTTGGTCCAGTCTGCCTGAAAACTGCTGAAACTTGTACAGGACATAACTTCTTCATCCGAACTCCGATTTTCGAAAAATAGGACTCTATTTCATGTAAAATTTTGAGATGAACGCAATGGCATAACCTGTTTCCCCTGATTCTGAATTTTAAATTTAATTCTGCCTTGATTACGTGTTTTAACATGTTATAAAATACGGGTTGTTACATTCTCCCCTCCTTAAAGGATTTCGTCCCCGAAATCTTCAAGTTAAGAAGAATGTGTCCTACCATCCAATCATCCATCTACTCAATCATCAATCACAGGCATTCATTGTCCTTAAGAGATTTCTAATGCGGTATGAACATATGCAGAAAGTGTGTGTATATGTTCCTTATCTAATGCAAATGATCAGGCATGATTGATCTTCTTAATGCAAAATATGTTTGGTGCAATGAGTCCAACATGTATGCAAATAGTCCTAGTCACATAAACACTATATGTATGCACAAACATCCATCCATATGCATCATCTATATGATAACACATCTGTTGGCTAGCTTTTTGACCAAGCCACCAAGGTTCACACACAAGAACAAAGTATGAAACTACGTTCCTTAAGTCCATGAAGGATCGGATCGCACCAGAGGGTCGCCCCTCCCGGATCGCCCCCCATCGGATCGCCCCCATAGCATCAGCGATCCGACTACCTCTACACGACTCGATCCGCACTTAAACTACTACCCTGCACAGACCGATCCGACTCCCCGACGCACAGCGAAGCCTCTGACCTATTCAAGCACGAGCTAGTCTTCGACGATCCGAGATGCACGGATCCAGCGACACATGTCCCCAACTGTCACTTTGACCAATTCCTCCTCCTTGCTCGATCCGATATTTAAGGGGATCGCGACACCTGTCCACAATGGCTAATTTGACTAATTCTTCATCAAGCTGCGATCGATCCGATATTCTCGGGATCTATGCCACGTGTGACCGCGATCCGCCTAACAAAATCAGCTATAAATAGCCCAGAGCTTGACATTTTTCAGGATCTTTTTGGCAGTATTGAGCACTGGTTCCACCATTACTGTCATATCACTACTTCATATCAGTTTTACTTCGAAATTACTGAGAGAAATCACAATTGTAAAAGTGAGTTTGAGAGAAATCATTGGTTGTACTAGCATTCAAAGTATAATCGATAGCATATAAAGTGGACGTAGGCTCGTTAACGCCGAACCACTATAAATCTTGTGTGTTCTCTGTTTTTTTCCTCATTTTTCAGTTATAATTCTCTACGAATCAGAACAATTTGGGTGTTAGGTCCAAATTTTTATCTAACATTTTGGTGCTTTCACTGAGAATTGAATTCTCAGCCTACCGGATTGCTATTCTACTATTTGGATTTGAAAGTCCGAAGAAAACAGTCCCAAAACTTCACTGTTCAGATTTTTGAAGATTCCAGCGACATCTGATATCACGGCTGGAAAGAAGTCTAAGGAAGTGCGAGCTTCGCAAGCGAATGAAGTCGCGAATGAAGTGGTTGGCGAAAGTGCACACGAGCAGGTCGTCGAGGGGGTCACGGATCGCGAGGACAGGGGGCGACCCGAACCAATCAAGGTGCCACGATCCGACTTGAGGGTGGCGCTGCGAACCACGAAGCTGGAGGGGTTGTTATTCGATCCCGTGATAACGCCCCGAATCCTCCGCATACCGTGACCACGAACCGATCCCAGGGGGGCGCTGCGAGCCACCAACCTCGATCCACAGCGATCCAAATTGATGACCAGACTACAACTCGACCTGGAAAGGAGCCTATGGCTCGCTCCTACCGTCCTGGACCCTCCGCTCGACCTGGCTCAAGCTCTTTGTGCATAAGAGAAAATGATGATGAACAATATGACCCTTCTGCTCCCGTTACTAAGGGGGATCTCTCTCGCTTTTCCGAAATGTGGGAGAGGCTGTTTGATGAATTGGTTGCTCAATGGCAGGAGAGCTCCGTTCTGCGACAGAACTTGACCTCTATGGATAGAAGGCTTAATGATCTCGCAAGGCAAAGGATGCCCCCAGTTCGTCCGCTCACCCCAGAATACTCTTCTTCGTCAGCGGAATCGCCGAGACCTCCGCGGCGACCATATGAGAGGCCTGAAAACATAGAGCAGCTTCGATTTGGAACCCTGACATCACGGGAAGAAGAGGCACTGGGTGCAGGGCCCTCAAACCGCAATGTGAATCATCGCGCCGCAACTCCCAGAGCTCGAGGTGTGGACAGCCCTGTTCAGAATAGACTACCACAGCCCCGTCTCCGTACAAACGCTCATGGTAATAGGGGGCAGCGAAGCCCAATCCGAGCCACGGATTTCGTGGCTGCTCCTGGAAGAGAGATTAGAGAAACCCACCGAGCAAGAAGCGCTGACCCCGAGCCTCCGCTGACCAGTGCAAATGTTGCAGCTATGATCCATCAAATTCGGGCAGATAGCCGTGGACAACGGAATGAAGATTGGGGAATTGACCGCAGTCACACCCCTTTCACTGATAACATTTTAGATGCGACATTCCCGAGGCGCTTCAACATGCCGCAGATGAACCGTTACGCGGGTAGATCCGATCCCGTCCAACATCTGATGAGATATTCTTGGTCAATGACCGCTGCCGCAGCTTCTGACGCTGTCAAGTGCAAAGCATTTCCCATATTCCTGGAGGATGTAGCATTATTATGGTTTACTCGCTTACCAGCAAGATAAATTTCCAGCTTCAGGGAGTTGAGTGAAAGGTTTGTGGAACAGTTCCGCATCTATGCACAAAAGACGAAGAGTGTGATTGACTTGTTCCTTGTCAAGCAACGACCAGGCGAGAGTTTGAGGGTGTATCTAGACCGTTTCAACCTAGCCGCTACTGAAGTCAAAGATCCTCATGAGCCAACTGTTGTGGCAGCCCTAATTGATGGGATAGATAAAGACACCGAATTTAGGAGATATCTGGCCGGCAATCCACCTCATACTAGAGAGTTATTCTACGAAAAAGCTAACGTACACTTACGCCGGGAAGAGGTATATGCTAACCGAAAGGCAAAAATGGCCGATAAAGAGGAAATCCAGAGCAATGTCGCCATAAAGCAGACAGGAGACAGCTCGGGGAAGGTCGAGATTAATGTCGGAAATCGGAACCAGGGTGGTCGTCAGTCAGGAAACAATGGTAATAACAGTAATTGCAACAACCGGAAGAGGAATTGAGGGAACGACTCCCAGAGAAGGACTCGTTCCAGGTCTTTTGAGAGTTATACGCCAATAAACGATACTTTGGAGAATTTCTTCATGGATTCGTACAAAATCCTCCAAAATAAAAGGCCTCCTCCCAGAGAGTCGACGGAGAAAGAACGTGAAACGGGGAAGTTTTGTCTCTTCCATCAGATTCATGGCCATTCGACAAATTAATGCCATCACCTAAGAGATGTGGTCGAGAGGCTTCTCCGAGAAGAAAAATTGGATGAATACAGAGTGACACCCAGAGACAGGGGGCAAGCCGTACAGGTCCCAAATCAGAACCAGAATCAACCTGTTGTCAGGCCAATTGCCCAGCAAAAGGGAAAGGACCTTGTTATCAATACCATAATTGGAGGGCTTTATCTCGCCGGGCACGGTTCCAAGGCATTGGATCAGGATGTCAATGCAGCCAAGCAGCACCTCGGGGTAGAGGAGTGTAGCAACCCTAAGGACAATGTCCCGGTAAAGCAACAAAAGACGATGTCCGACGACGTCGTTTTCCGCGAACGAGAAAGCATTGGAGTCCATGCTCCGACCGAAGATCCATTTGTAATCATAGTACCTATTGGCCCGACCACTGTTCATAAAGTCTTGGTGGATAACGGGAGTTCCGTCAACATTCTTTTCAAAAAAACATTCGACCAGATGAATCTCGAGATAAAAGACTTGAAACCCTGTGAGGGATGGATCCGTGGATTTAACGGAGCATCCACCGCTCCAATGGGTTATGTAGAGCTACCAGTTACGCTTGGGGAAGGAGAACGCCAGAGAGTGAGAATTCTTCCCTTCGTGGTTTTGGATATTGAATCACCCTATAATGCCTTCCTGGGCCGACCGGCCTTCGCAAAGTTTAGAGCCTGTATAGCCCCTTGGTGCTTATTATTGAAGTTTCCTACGGAAGCTGGTGTTGGTTGTTGTATATAACATTGTTGTATACACAATTATATGATTTTTGTTTGATGATAACAACCAAATACATTTTTATTATTGAATGTGTTTGTAAATACACTGATACAGAAATTTGAACAATCACACAGTATTCTATAAAAATATTTTATTTCAATATCAAAAATACATCTTTTTACTCCACTATTTGACATATTACATTTCATTCATACAACTCTGTCACTCACTCTATACAACTGCACATACAAACACTTTCATACATTAATTTTTTTTTTTTGTCTTCTATCGTCCATCTTCTGTCTTCACAACCTTCAGTCAAATCCTGACTTCATACCTGTCACAAAAAGAACACACAGTAGACTGCAACAAAAATAAAAATAAAAAAAAAATATTTTTAAAATTTTATTTGCCTCAGAATTACAGTGTGTTTCTCATCATTTTTCTAGACTTTGTCTGATATGCAGGAATAGGAAAACTCGTCTGGATGGCTGCATATACACACGTGAATACACGTGTGCACTACCACGCCAATCCAGTATCGCAACTGAAGAGTAGTCAAAAAGACCATCTCAACCCAGTGTACAATCAACAATGGGAAAATCGAATACAAGTCCAAGAAATAAAGTCAATACAGAAAACCATGGCCCAAAATCAAAGGCCAAGATGCAAGTCATGTATCAATTCAATGGACGAGTACATAAGAAGGATGGCACAAGCATAAGAAGTATGGCACAGCAACTAGCATGGATGGTTCAAATTCAAGCACGAGATCATGTGTGCATAGTGGTGTGTAGTATGGCAGGTGATAAGTGCAGGTGCAAATTTTCATGTACAGGGTGATACACAGTGTATTAAATGGTGCAGCAATGGTCGAGCCAGAAAGTGATGCAACAGTTCAGGTTTATGACATGGTGCATAAATCAAAACAGTTCATGCTGACACAAGAAAATGGAGCATCAATGCTAATTCAAGTGATCATCATAAGACAAAAGGGTATGCAGCAAATACATACATGGCAACATACAAGATAGTGTGACACAAGTTCAAAGTCTACAACTATAAGTCCGGAAACAGAGTAGTGATCAAGATAGAATTGCATGGTTCAAAGTGTCGAGCAAATCAACAATGCATGAATGGTGATAAACATACACAAAACTTGCATGGTGCAACATGGCCAAGGATGCTCAGGAGCAAAGTGCGTGAAGCAGTAACAAGGATGGAGAAATCAGCAAAAAGAAAATGGTGCAGCAAAACAAATCTGGACAAGTTCATGATGAACACACAAGAAAAATCAAGGATGACATGTACTCTGTGCACAAAAGTCTAGCTGTGTTTAAGTTCAGAAGAAAGCAAACAATTTGTACAAAGCAGCATGGGCATAGCAACCGTCAGCCAAGCCAATAAACATGGGTGCACATATATTAAAATGGCAAAGTGTAGTGACTGCTCTTATCAAAGAATAGCAACAGTTCAAAGTTGAGCAGTACAAACACTCTAAAGAATGTGATCAAGCGAGTATCTATTCTTGTCAGTTCATGTATCAGAAAAACACAAACCAATTTCAAGCGCAAAGAACAAGTGTAGAGGTTAACTCAGAAATGGTCAAAGAAAAATAAAACTCAAAGTTCAAGTGTTCAAAGGAAGATCAAGACAGTGATGATTTGTATCAGTTTTTTTTAAGAGCAATATTGAAGAAGTCAAGCCAATAAGAAATCAATTCCAGAATATTTGACTCCAGAAAAACATATACGGCAATTATTTTTCAAAAGACCAAATCAAAGTTTTTAAAAGAAGCTACCGAGAAGTTTTCTCCAATATATACGGCCAGTTTTAAAATCAAAGAAATTTCAGAAGAAAAGTTCAAATCAGAGCTACCGAGAAGTTTTCTCCAATATATACGGCCAGTTTTAAAATCAAAGAAATTTCAGAAGAAAAGTTCAAATCAGATACCCAAGTAATAAGAACAATTCAAGGTACATGATTCGTCTAGAATCAGAGGCTCAAGGGTTTAAAAAACCCTATAAATACACAATCATCATCGGCATTATATAGGCACCAAAAAAATTCGAAGTTCCAGCACTAATTCAAACTGAATCACAAATTAAAATTCATACCAGAAAAGGAGGAAGCTTGGATCGGGAATACAACATCAAATCGAATAGAGTCGAAACCCTAGAACCAACCACAGTCGCCATTTCTATTTCAGAAGCAAACCCTAAGAGCCGCTGTATTTTCCAGAGACAAAGTGATCGGGCTCGAGTTTAAAGTGGTGAAGCAAATACAAGAGGGGCCGGCCAAGAAATCAAAGAGGATAACCCTTCCAATTTAAACTCCTAAGAGACTTATTTATCAATTACAAAACTAGGGTTCTTTTCTTTATGTTTTTATTTGTTTCAAAATTCAAGTTTTTTTTAGGAGTCAATAACAACTTGTGTAGTTAGAAAAATCACAGCTCAAGGGATAGAGTTGTGTCAAGGTCTTGAGCGTAGGGTTTAAACAGTCGGGAGCGAAGGTCGCGAGTTACAAGAGTCTGTAGCGTAGAGATTGTTTAAAATTCCTAGTAGAAACCTTGAATGCAGCAGTAGGCATAGTTTTTGCCGAAGCTGGGTATTTACTGTGTGTGATCTTTTTATTTCTGAAATTATTTTTAAATATACTTATTTGCAATAAACCCTATTCACCCCCCCTCTAGGGTTAATTTAGATCCTACAAGTGGTATCAGAGCAGGTATTTTTAACTCTAGAGTCATGAATTTGTCTAACAACGCTTTTTCTGAGGGTCAGTCCATAGCTAGGCCACCAATGTTTAATGGAACTGATTATGCTTATTGGAAAGCTAGGATGAAAATTTACTTAAGCTCAGTTGATTATGATGTATGGGATATCGTTGAAACAGGCTATAAACCTCCAGTCACGACTATCAATGATATTGAAATTCCTAAACCAAAAGATAAGTGGGATGCTAATGATAAAAAATTATTCTCAACTGATGCCAAAGCAATGAACGCTTTAATTTGTGCTCTTGATAAAACTGAATTTAACCGTATATCTCACTGTTCAACTGCGCAAGAAATTTGGCATACTTTGGAAGTTACACATGAAGGAACATCTCAGGTCAAGGAATCTCGTCTTGCACTACTCTGCAACGAATATGAAAATTTCACGATGCGAAAAGACGAAGATATAAAAGAAATGTATGGTCGATTCTCCACACTGATTTATAATGCAAAGGCTCTTGGAAAAGACTATACTGAAGTAGAATTAATACGCAAGATACTGAGAGTACTGCCAATGAATTTCGAAGCCAAAGTAACTGCCATTCAAGAATCAAAAGATCTAAATAAGTTGAAAATAGAAGAATTGATTGGAAATCTGATTGCTTATGAAATGGAGTTAAAAGCCAAAGAAGGACGCGATGATTCAGAATCAAAGAAAAAGACAATTGCTCTAAGCAACACTGTTGAAAGTAACGATGAAACTGAGAATCCTATCGAAGAGTTGGCCATGGTTCTTAAAAAGTGGACTAACAAAAAATACAAGTCACGAAAGAAGAGTTCAAAATCCAACAAATCCAAGAATTCCGACAATTCAGATGATGAAGTCATATGTTACAACTGCAACAAACCTGGCCATATCAAACCAAATTGCCCATTACTTCAGAAAGACAAAAAGAAGAAGAAGAAAAAGAAAGCCTTTGCAGCTACATGGGACGATGAAGAAGGAGAAGAAGAAGACTCTGACAGTGATAAAGAGGAAGCCAATTTATGCCTTATGGCACAGTCAGATCCAGACAGTAGCGAAGATGATTCCACTGAGGTACCAAATTACTCTTATAAAGATTTAATTTTAATGTGTCATAATCTCACCAAAACCGTTGATTCACTTGAATTAAAAATCAAGAAATTAAAATCTGATAGGTTAAAATTGGTCCACGAAAACAATAGGTTAGAAGATGAGCTTGGAAAGATGACAAACCCTGAATGTGAAAACTGCAAGTCATTAAAACAAGAGCAAACAAAATTTAAGACAAATTTTGAAAAATTAAAACAAGAATATTTGGCTTTAAGAGAAAGTGATGACACAAAAAGAAAGAACTTTATTAACAGATGTACTTCTCTTGTAAATGAAAATGAAGCACTTAAAACCAAAGTAAAAAATCTGGAAATAACATTGAGTAAGTTTTCAAGAGGGGAAAAGTCATTTAGAATGTTGCTTGGAAACCAATTATGTGCAAATAATAGAAAAGGATTAGGATTTGGGAAAACATACGTTAAAATGAATGATAATGCGAAGGGTGGAAGTGTTTTTCCTAAATGTACAAAGTGTGGAAAAATTGGACATAGCTATGAAAAATGTCAAAATAGGAACAATAATAAAAAATTCATACAAATTTGGGTTCCAAAAGGGTTGACGAGTAATTGTAATAGATTTGGATTTAATAAAAACAAACAAATTTGGATTCCAAAAGGATCAGTTGTTCAAAATCAAAATTTGCCAGTTACTAATGTTTTTAGACCTATGAGTTACTCTAGGTCATTCTCTTCTTCTTGTGTGTAGGTATGTTGGCGGGCTAAGGAACAACAAGAATGGTACTTGGATTCAGGATTTTCCAAACATATGACAGGAGATAAATCAAAGTTCCTTAGCCTTGAAAAATGTAAAGGAGGAAGTGTGATAATGGGCGATAACAGAAAATGTAAAATTATCGGTAATGGTAAAGTAGGTAATAGTACTTTCTCCTTAACTGATGTTTTATATGTTGAAAACTTACATCATAATCTAATTTCCATAAGCCAACTATGTGACAAAGGAATGAGTGTAATATTTGATAATGAATCCTGCAAAATTATTGAAAAATCCACAAACAATATTGTGTTCACGGGAAAAAGAAAAGGAAATGTTTATACTATTTCATTTGATGATTTGACTCTCTCACGATGTTTAGTAGCTACGGATGAAGAAGTATTCTTATGGCATAAGAGATTGGGTCATGCTAGTATGAGTCTCTTGGAAAAACTTGAATCAAAAGAATTGGTAAGAGGTCTACCACATCAGAAATACAAAAATAATAAAGTATGCAAATCATGTGCTATGGGAAAATTCAGTCGTTCAGCATTTCGTCCCAAAAATGTTGTTAGCACTAATAGGGTACTTGAATTGATTCACATGGATTTATTTGGACCAAATGAAATCGCTAGCTTAAATGGAAAAAGGTATTGTTACGTGTTAGTTGATGATTACTCTAGATTTACATGGGTTTATTTTCTAGCCAAAAAATCCGAAACTTTTGATTACTTTTCAAAGTTTGCAAAACTCGTTCAAAATGAAAAAGGTGTTTCAATAAAAACTTTAAGAAGTGATCATGGTGGTGAATTTGAAAATTTGGATTTTGAAAATTTTTGTGAAGAAAATGGTTTTAAACACGAATTTTCTGCTCCTCGAACACCACAGCAAAATGGGGTAGTCGAAAGGAAAAATCGTACATTATAGGAATTGGCTAGATCTATGTTAAGTGAATATAATTTGCCTTTGACTTTTTGGGCAGAAGCAGTTAATACATCCTGCCATGTAATGAACAGAGTAATGATTAGACCAATACTTAACAAAACATCCTATGAATTGTGGTTTGACAGAAAGCCTAACATTTCATATTTTAGAGTGTTTGGATGCCCTTGTTATCTTCTTAATACAGGTGATCATCTTGGTAAGTTTGAATCAAAGGCTGACGAGGGAATTTTCATGGGTTACTCGTCAAGAAGCAAGGCTTATCGAATTTTCAACAAACGATCAAAAACCATTGTTGAAACCATAAACGTGAAATTTGATGAATCAGATCTGGATACGATGGAAAAAGAGAAAAACGATGAGGAAATTACACATGAGGGTGAAAAAGAAAATAGCAAAGAGAAGACTGGAAGTGATGACCAAACAAAACAAACATTTGAAGTCGAAAAGTTGAAATTCAAAACCAACCATCCTCCAGAATTGGTGATAGGAAATCCAACGGCAGGTATACGAACTCGTTCATCATTTAATAAAGATATCTGTACTTTCTGTATTCACAGTTGTTTTATCTCAGAAATCGAACCTAAAAACGTTGAAATTGCACTTAATGATGAAAGTTGGATTTTAGCAATGCTAGAAGAACTTAATCAATTTGAACGGAATAAAGTTTGGAAATTAGTTCCTAGACCGAATGACTATCCAGTAGTAGGAACTAAATGGGTGTTCAAAAATAAAATTGATGAATCCGGAAATGTAATTAGAAACAAAGCTAGGTTGGTTGCAAAAGGATATAATCAAATTGAAGGCATTGATTTTGATGAAACATTTGCACCAGTAGCAAGGTTAGAAGCCATTAGAATTTTGCTCAGTTTCGCATGTTATAAAGGTTTCAAATTAAAACAAATGGACGTAAAAAGTGCATTTTTAAATGGAGAATTAAAAGAAGAAGTTTTTGTGGAACAACCCCCCGGTTTTGAAGATTATGAATTTCCAAACCATGTATTCAAACTTGAAAAAGCATTATATGGTCTTAAACAAGCTCCTAGAGCTTGGTACGATTGTTTGAGTGCATATCTTTTGGAAAACGGATTTAAAAAGGGCAGTGCTGACACTACATTGTTTCTATTACATGAAGGTGATGATTTTTTAATTGTCCAAATTTATGTTGATGATATTATATATGGTGCTACTAACGATTGTTTGTGTGAGAAATTTGAAAAAGTCATGCAGGATAAATTCGAAATGAGCTTGGTAGGTGAATTAAAATATTTTCTTGGATTTCAAATTAAACAAAGCTCCAAGGGGATTTTCATATCACAAACAAAATACATTGCTGAATTGCTGAAAAAATTTGGACTAGAAAATGCAAAACCACTCAGAACACCGATGAGTCCTTCAACCAAGCTTGACAAAGACGAGAAAGGAGTTGCAGTTGATCAGAAGAAATATCGTGGAATAATTGGTTCACTCCTTTATCTCACTGCATCTAGGCCTGATATTATGTTTGCTGTTTGTTTATGTGCTCGCTTTCAATCCAACCCAAAAGAATCTCATTTAAAAGCCACAAAAAGAATTTTAAGATATCTTTTGCACACACACAAATTTGGTTTATGGTACCCCGCATGCAATAATTTTAAACTAATTGGATATTCTGATGCTGATTATGCTGGATCTCTTGTTGATAGAAAAAGCACTAGTGGAACTTGTTTTATGCTAGGACACTCGTTAGTTTCATGGTCAAGTCGGAAACAAAATTGTGTTGCTTTATCCACAACTGAGGCTGAATACATTGCTTTGGGAAGTTGTTGTGCACAAATATTATGGATGATGCAAACTCTTTCAGACTTTGGCATAATTTATAAAAAAGTACCACTAAAATGTGATAGTAAAAGTGCTATAGACTTGTCTAATAATCCTGTTCATCATTCACGCACTAAACACATAGATGTGAGACATCATTTTATTAGAGATCACATTTCACGAGAAGATATTTGTATTGAGTTTATTACAACTGAAGGTCAACTTGCTGATATCTTTACAAAACCTCTTCCCGAAGATAGATTTTCACGATTACGATTAGATTTGGGAATTATAGAAATAGATTAATCACTATCCCCTTACAAAAAAAAAAAAAAAAAAAAATCATAATATATATAAAGTAATAAAATAAAATTTCTTAAATGGTTATTCAAAAGTCAAATGATTGATCATTTGAACTACTCTGGAATTCGTTGAAATTATGACAGATCTTGAAATTGTGATGAGTATTGACTATAATATATTTTCATCATAAGGAAATATTTTAAATCTCATGATGATTGGACAGATTTTATGATATTTTTTGAGTTAAAGCTTATTTCACGACCATCTTCTATATCTACCATACTTCTGCCACTCATCATGGTTTTATTTAATTTGGGGAGTTCTAATTATTCTTGAAATTTAGAAATAAATAAATAAATAAATAAATAATAATATCCTTGGTACTCACTCCCATTTAAAAGTCCTCGCGGTTATGCGTGGGTGAAATACCTTAATCTCTATGTGCTTTCATTCTCACTTAAAAGACCTTCGGGCTGTGCATGGATGAAACTCATCAGAGAGGATAAAGTTAAGTTACTACTAACCCCATTTAAAAGACCTTTGGGCTATGCGTGGTTAGAAAGTGCTTAACATATTTTAAGCATATTTGAAATCTTTAAATTTTGTATTCAAATATTGGACTCTCGTAATTCTATAAAATCCATAGTACATTCATTCTGAAAGTGAAATTTGTCTCTGACTCAAAGAATATTTTGATTTTTGTTTGATTCAATGAGATTTACGATATACTATCCTCTTGATCCGAATTTATATCTCTAGTTTCTATTCATCACTATTTTAATTTATTGTTATTCTTTTGATGATAACAAAAGGGGGAGAATGATCAAGATTTTGATGGATGAGTAAACATTTATAGAATATTTTCAAATTTTGGGATTGATTAATTCATTTTAGAATATTTTCAAATTTGGATTGACTAATTCATTTCAAAATTTTCAAATCTATGTGCATCAATAAGGGAAGCTTAGTTGTAGGGGGAGCATACAAATAGGGGGAGTAACATACCTCACGTTATCAAACACATTCACACATTCAAAATCTTTTATTTGTTTGTCATCATCAAAAGGGGGAGATTGTTGTATATAACATTGTTGTATACACAATTATATGATTTTTGTTTGATGATAACAACCAAATACATTTTTATTATTGAATGTGTTTGTAAATACACTGATACAGAAATTTGAACAATCACACAGTATTCTATAAAAATATTTTATTTCAATATCAAAAATACATCTTTTTACTCCACTATTTGACATATTACATTTCATTCATACAACTCTGTCACTCACTCTATACAACTGCACATACAAACACTTTCATACATTAATTTTTTTTTTTGTCTTCTATCGTCCATCTTCTGTCTTCACAACCTTCAGTCAAATCCTGACTTCATACCTGTCACAAAAAGAACACACAGTAGACTGCAACAAAAATAAAAATAAAAATAAAAAATATTTTTAAAATTTTATTTGCCTCAGAATTACAGTGTGTTTCTCATCATTTTTCTAGACTTTGTCTGATATGCAGGAATAGGAAAACTCGTCTGGATGGCTGCATATACACACGTGAATACACGTGTGCACTACCACGCCAATCCAGTATCGCGACTGAAGAGTAGTCAAAAAGACCATCTCAACCCAGTGTACAATCAACAATGGGAAAATCGAATACAAGTCCAAGAAATAAAGTCAATACAGAAAACCATGGCCCAAAATCAAAGGCCAAGATGCAAGTCATGTATCAATTCAATGGACGAGTACATAAGAAGGATGGCACAAGCATAAGAAGTATGGCACAGCAACTAGCATGGATGGTTCAAATTCAAGCACGAGATCATGTGTGCATAGTGGTGTGTAGTATGGCAGGTGATAAGTGCAGGTGCAAATTTTCATGTACAGGGTGATACACAGTGTATTAAATGGTGCAGCAATGGTCGAGCCAGAAAGTGATGCAACAGTTCAGGTTTATGACATGGTGCATAAATCAAAACAGTTCATGCTGACACAAGAAAATGGAGCATCAATGCTAATTCAAGTGATCATCATAAGACAAAAGGGTATGCAGCAAATACATACATGGCAACATACAAGATAGTGTGACACAAGTTCAAAGTCTACAACTATAAGTCCGGAAACAGAGTAGTGATCAAGATAGAATTGCATGGTTCAAAGTGTCGAGCAAATCAACAATGCATGAATGGTGATAAACATACACAAAACTTGCATGGTGCAACATGGCCAAGGATGCTCAGGAGCAAAGTGCGTGAAGCAGTAACAAGGATGGAGAAATCAGCAAAAAGAAAATGGTGCAGCAAAACAAATCTGGACAAGTTCATGATGAACACACAAGAAAAATCAAGGATGACATGTACTCTGTGCACAAAAGTCTAGCTGTGTTTAAGTTCAGAAGAAAGCAAACAATTTGTACAAAGCAGCATGGGCATAGCAACCGTCAGCCAAGCCAATAAACATGGGTGCACATATATTAAAATGGCAAAGTGTAGTGACTGCTCTTATCAAAGAATAGCAACAGTTCAAAGTTGAGCAGTACAAACACTCTAAAGAATGTGATCAAGCGAGTATCTATTCTTGTCAGTTCATGTATCAGAAAAACACAAACCAATTTCAAGCGCAAAGAACAAGTGTAGAGGTTAACTCAGAAATGGTCAAAGAAAAATAAAACTCAAAGTTCAAGTGTTCAAAGGAAGATCAAGACAGTGATGATTTGTATCAGTTTTTTTTAAGAGCAATATTGAAGAAGTCAAGCCAATAAGAAATCAATTCCAGAATATTTGACTCCAGAAAAACATATACGGCAATTATTTTTCAAAAGACCAAATCAAAGTTTTTAAAAGAAGCTACCGAGAAGTTTTCTCCAATATATACGGCCAGTTTTAAAATCAAAGAAATTTCAGAAGAAAAGTTCAAATCAGAGCTACCGAGAAGTTTTCTCCAATATATACGGCCAGTTTTAAAATCAAAGAAATTTCAGAAGAAAAGTTCAAATCAGATACCCAAGTAATAAGAACAATTCAAGGTACATGATTCGTCTAGAATCAGAGGCTCAAGGGTTTAAAAAACCCTATAAATACACAATCATCATCGGCATCATATAGGCACCAAAAAAATTCGAAGTTCCAGCACTAATTCAAACTGAATCACAAATTAAAATTCATACCAGAAAAGGAGGAAGCTTGGATCGGGAATACAACATCAAATCGAATAGAGTCGAAACCCTAGAACCAACCACAGTCGCCATTTCTATTTCAGAAGCAAACCCTAAGAGCCGCTGTATTTTCCAGAGACAAAGTGATCGGGCTCGAGTTTAAAGTGGTGAAGCAAATACAAGAGGGGCCGGCCAAGAAATCAAAGAGGATAACCCTTCCAATTTAAACTCCTAAGAGACTTATTTATCAATTACAAAACTAGGGTTCTTTTCTTTATGTTTTTATTTGTTTCAAAATTCAAGTTTTTTTTAGGAGTCAATAACAACTTGTGTAGTTAGAAAAATCACAGCTCAAGGGATAGAGTTGTGTCAAGGTCTTGAGCGTAGGGTTTAAACAGTCGGGAGCGAAGGTCGCGAGTTACAAGAGTCTGTAGCGTAGAGATTGTTTAAAATTCCTAGTAGAAACCTTGAATGCAGCAGTAGGCATAGTTTTTGCCGAAGCTGGGTATTTACTGTGTGTGATCTTTTTATTTCTGAAATTATTTTTAAATATACTTATTTGCAATAAACCCTATTCACCCCCCCTCTAGGGTTAATTTAGATCCTACATTGGTATTGTTAGAGGAGATCAGGTTGCCGCACGAGCATGTTATGTTGCAGAGCTAAAGCTACTCCGCAACGGAGGAGACATAGAAACCAAGGGCACTTCTCCCCCCGCAAGGGCGGAAACCTTATAGAAATTAAAGTGGATAACCATAGGAGAGTCGCCCAGAGAGCTGCCTGAGGATATAGATCCCAGAGAGGATAAAGAACCTGGGGGCAGAAGGGCGACTCCCAACGAGACTACTGTGGATGTACCGATCGATGATAGTGACCCAGTGAAGGTCCTTAAGATTGGATCCCAGTTAAATTCGAATTTAGCTAAAGAACTGAAGGATTTCTTGAAAGATAATTTGGATGTATTTGCTTGGACCCACGCAGACATGTGCGGGATATCTCCATCAATTATGAGCCATTCATTAAGCATTAACCCTAAGCATCCTCCGATAAAACAAAAAAGGCGAATGCTGGGCCCAGAGAGGTCCGCTGCCTTGAAAGAAGAAGTTGGAAAGCTAAAGAGTAATGGATTTATCAGAGACTCAATCTATCCAGACTGGATTTCAAATCCAGTCCTGGTAAAGAAGGCCAACGGGAAGTGGCGAACGTGTATCGATTTCTCGGATTTGAATAAAGCCTGCCCAAAAGACAGTTTTCCGTTACCCCGGATCGATCAGTTGGTGGACTCAACGGCGGGCCATGAACTTCTCTCCTTTATGGATGCTTATTCAGGATATAACCAGATTCCAATGCACGTTCCAGATTAAGAACACACTAGCTTCATTACGGATCTGGGATTATACTGCTATGTGGTAATGCCCTTTGGCTTGAAGAACGCAGCCGCTACATATCAACGGTTAGTGAACAGAATGTTCTATAACCAGATTGGGAAAACAATGGAAGTATACGTCGATGGCATGTTGGTCAAGTCCAGGCAATCCTCCAATCACACTACGGACTTGGCAGAGATGTTTGGCATTCTTCGAAAGTACAGGATGAAACTCAACCCAACAAAATGTTCATTCGGGGCTGCCTCCGGAAAATTCTTGGGATTCATCGTCAGTTCTCGTGGGATTGAGAATAATCCAGACCAGATTGCAGCAATCAAAGACATTCAGGAACCTAGGCAGATTAAAGATGTACAAAGCCTTGCAGGGAAAGTAGCCGCACTAAGCAGATTTATCTCCAGGGCTACGGAAAAATGCATCCCATTCTTCGAATTGATAAAGCGAGGAAAGCGCCACTTCAAATGGACGTCCGACTGCATAGAAGCATTTCAGAACTTGCTGAGACACCTAAAGAAACCTCCAATATTATCTAAGCTGGAGGATCACGAGGACTTATTCATGTACTTGGCAGTGTCGTCCCACGCGATCAGCTCAGCATTGGTGAGAGAAGAAGATAAAGTTCAAAGACCTGTGTATTACGTGAGCAAAAAATTGACGGCAACAGAGCGTAATTATCCAAGGATAGAAAAGTTGGCATATAGTTTGCTGATTACCTCTAGAAAGCTTCGACATTATTTTCAGGCTCATCCAATTACCGTATACACTGATCATCCACTCAAGCAAGTTCTACAGAGACCAGAAGCGTCTGGAAGACTACTCAAGCGGAACATTGAGTTGAGTCAATTTGATCTGATCTTTCAACCCCGGCGGCCAATACGGGGGCAAGCGATAGCCGACTTCATAGCAGAGTTTACTGTCCCAGAGGACGATATAACGAACGAAGAAGTTAACCCCTCAAAGTTGCTTCTCGACCCCGGTGCCTGGAGATTGTATACTGATAGCGCTAGGAATGACAAGAGATCCGGCGCTGGAGTAGTGCTTGAAACTCCCGAGAAACGGTTGATATCCTATGCTATCTGGATGGAGTTTCACGCCACTAACAACGACTCTGAATATGAAGCCCTGATAGTCGGGCTAAGGATTGCAAAGGAGTTGGAAATCACAAAGCTGGACATCTTTTGCGACTCCAAGTTAGTTGTAAACCAGGTCACTGGGAAATTCCAAGCCAAAAGCCCAAAATTGATTTTATACTTAGAGAAAGTGAAGGAGTTACTGAACAGCCTCGATCACTATAGCATATCTCATATTCCACGGTCATAGAATCAGCAGGAGGATAAGTTGGCGAAGATGGCTACTTCCGACGATCCTGAAGAGACCGGGCTAGCCCCTGTTGAAGTACTTTGGTCTCCTAGTATAGATCAGATGGAAATTGATCCGGTACTAGAGACAGAACCAGAAAGGGAGTCATGGATGACCCCTCTAAAGAATTTCTTGACGAAAGGAACGCTTCCGACCAAGAAAAGCGAGAGGTGTAAAGTAATTCGTAAAGCTGCCCGATACGTTCTGCAAGGCGGAGTTCTTTACAGACAGGGATTTTCGATGCCCCTTCTCCGGTGTATAGCTCATAACGACATCAAGCGTGTGCAGCAAGAGGTACATGAAGGTGAATGCGGCGATCACGCTGGAGGGCAAACATTGGCGAAAAAGGTGTTGCGGCATGGTTATTTATGGCCTACCATAAACAAAGATGCGGCGAAGTACGCACGATGGTGTGATGCATGCCAGAGATTTTCAAAGATACCTAGAGCGCCTCCTAGTCAGTTAAAAATGATGACGAGCCCATGGCCTTTCGCTATGTGGGGGATTGATATCATCGGAAGTCTCCCCATAGCTAAGGGCGGAGCAAAGTTCGCTATTGTAGCCGTAGATTACTTCACTAAGTGGGTCGAGGCTGAGCCACTGACTACAATCACAACCAAACGAGTGATCAATTTCGTCGTTAGAAACATCATCTGTCGATTTGGGATTCCAAAGATTGTTATAACTGACAACGGAACTCAGTTCGATAGCACTGAATTCAGAGACTTCTGCCAGAAATACCACATTGAGAAATGGTACACCTCTGTGGCGCATCCGCAATTAAACGGACAGGTCGAAGCGGCAAACAAAGTGATTAAGTCCATTCTGAAAAGAAGACTGAAACGGGCCAGAGCCATGTGGGTTGATGAATTGCCCTTAGCACTATGGGCCTACAGGGCAACGTATAAATCGGCAACAGGACATACCCCCTTCTCCCTTGCTTTTGGAGCAGAAGCAGTCATCCCGGTTGAAATAAAAGTACCTTCTCACCGAGTGACTTATTATGATCTGATGACTAATAACGAATTGCTCCTTGAATCCCTGGATATGATCGAATAAAAGAGGGACGAAGCAGACCTGCGTGCCTTGAAATGCAAGCAACAGGTCGCCCGATACTACAACAAAAAGGTTCGAGCCCGAACCTTTGAACCCGGAGACTTGGTTCTGAAGCGTGTCTTTCCAGCCCCAACTCATATGGGCACGAAGTGGGAAGGACCGTACTCCATTCTGTGCAAGCTTGATAATGGAACTTTCAAGCAAGAGACCGTAGATGGAAAGGAAATCCCCAGAGTGTGGAATGCCCAACATTTACGGCCGTATCTAACGTAAATATGTCAGATCTATTCTTTTGCTTTATTAAGGACCATGTACAAGGCACGACTTGCCTAGAATAGTCCGATTTCTTAAGAAAAAAATTATAAAGTGGATGTAGGTCATGATTCGAACGAACCACTATAAAAATATTGTGTGTCGTTTACCTTTATTGCACTATTTTTTATCTGCCTTTCTATTTTTATGGAAATTGCTGTGAACCATGCAACGATCACAGAAGCGTATGATTATAGGTGCCTTCCATCAGAATGGAATGCAGTCACCAGTCAAAACTCTGAGGGTGCGATAAAGTAAATCATATCATTGATAGCGCTCTAACTCTCCAGAGCCGAGAGAGAGCATAACGGACATGAGGGCTATGTCCGTAAGTCATGGCGGTGTACCATGATCGGAACCGCCTTGACATAACTCTAACCTCGGCGACTGCCAGGAGAGTATAAAAGCGTCTCCGGTTGAGCGCTGAGAAAGAGCTCTTGCCCCGCTGGAGGATCGGGGAGCGATTGAACTGCTGAGCTTGAACTCTAACTCTCCAGAGCAGAGAGAGAGTATAAAAGCGTCTCCGATTGAGCACTGAGAAAGAGCTCTTGCCCCGCTGAAGGATCGGGGAGCGATTGAACTGCTGAGCTCGAACTCTAACTCTCCAGAGCAGAGAGAGTATAAAAGCGTCTCCGACTGAGCGCTGAGAAAGAGCTCTTGCCCCGCTGGAGGATCGGGGAGCGATTGAACTGCTGAGCTTGAACTCTAACTCTCCAGAGCAGAGAGAGTATAAAAGCGTCTCCGATTGAGCGCTGAGAAAGAGCTCCTACCCCGCTGGAGGATCGGGGAGCGACTGAACTGCTGAATTCGAACTCTAACCTCGGCGACCGCCAGGAGAGTATAAGAGAGTCTATGATTAAGCGCTAAGAAAGGTGCCGGAAACTCAGCACCATAAGGACAGTTATCTTACTAAATTTTCTAAGTCCCCCATATTCAGAAATAGGGGGCAACATGCAAACAACGCTAATCAATCCTTAATAAGCCCTAGTCAGGCGCTACGTTAATGATTGATTGGAGGCATATACATATACACATGAACCTTGATGCAGCACGGAAATTTTTAAATTTTTCTTTCTGGTGCTTGACTGATTTGTAGTTATAATCAGATGATCTATGACTAAGCATTAAAAGTTTATTAAATGCAGGTACACGATGATGCAAAAGATATAAACTTTCATTTATAAACTGCGAGCCTACAAAGTGAAAAACAACCTAAAACAAAAGTGAGGGCCAGTCTCATAATTACATTTCATGGCCAGAAGGAAGCCTAAAGACGAAATATAGACAAGCGACAATATCTTATTTACGCTTGGACTTCTTCTCCTGTTTCTGCTTCTCCAGCTTCGCCGTGTCAGTTTCGGATTGATCACCCTTCTTTCTTTCCCTTTTGTCTATAAGAGGAACGTCTGACTCATTAGAAGACTCCTCCTCCTCCTTTCTCTTTATTTTATCAGTAAAGGAAACTGGGAAATCATCAGGGTTCGCAAAGTGAAGCTGTTTGCTGATGGATTTGGGCTGGAGTTTCAGAACCATCCCAGTTTTGGGATTAAACTCCGAGATAGGAGCTACGTTCAAAGGCTCTTGTCCCACCTTCTTTAAAGCCAGCTGCTTTTCCTGCCTAGCTTTTCTTTTAGCCAAAATTTCGTCGTCATCATCTTCGGCTTCTTTGGTACTAATGATATCCTCCTCATCCTCTACATGGTGCCCGTCCATATCTTTCAAGGCCTCGATGGTTTCATCATCCTTAGGAGCATCAGCACTGGGTGCCAGGACGCCCTTCTCTGCTGTTGTACCTTCAGCCTGCTTCGGTATATCAACACCGGCGCTAGGCGAGACGACAATCTTCTCCGCCTCTGTCCTCTTCTCGACATCCTTGTCGACGGGCTCACCACTTGTATTATGGGGAACACATGTTATTAATTCGATTGGTGGCTCCACCAGACGACGACAACTCACAATTGCTTTGATAAATTGTGGGGAAAAAAGGGAGTTACCTTCCGCTGATCCTCCATCTAGGCTAGCTGCAGAAGCTCCGACAACCACAGGAGTCAGGCCCAAAGGAATTAATGGATCATCAGGACTGTATTCCTCAACTCCGGAGACCTTGGGCTCTACAGCTGAGCTCGAACCTTCGTCAATCTTGTTTTTGCCCTTAGCCAGGGTCCTCTCCTTCTCTATTTCTTCTTGAATTAGGCGCCGGCCTTCTGCCAGATCCTCGGGCTCGTTATCCCTCAGAATGGTCCTCATCAGCTCATCTTCGTCAATCTCTTAAGCACCTAATCTCTGCTTCTCACCCTCGACGATGGCGTCCCATATGTTGGCTAAAGTAACGTGGTAGTCTGGGATCCACGAGATGTTACGGGTTTTGAGGACGTGGCCAAGAAAGTCAAAAATCATCTCTTCGAACCCTTCGATATCCTTTTCTCTCTCGAGGAGCTTGTTGTTAGAAGCAGTAACCATCTCAATGGCACTTTCAACATTCTTTTCGGCGAGAGCCGCGCGCCTCTCCGCATCCGCGACTTGATCATTTAAAATCACCTTCTCCGCTTCAGCCAAAGCTAGACTTTCTCTCAAACTTGCTTTTTCTTCCTCCCAAGCAGCTCTCTCAGCTTCAAAATGGCCCTGTGCCATCTTCAACTCAATGTTGGCCATTTTAAGATCTTCTACCTCCTTCTTTATGGCTATTTTCTCTTGACTATTTGAGTCGAGTTTAGAATGAAAGCGTTTCTTAGCATTCTCCAATTTAGTCTTATAATTTTCAGCATCTCTCCGTGCTAAGGCAAGTTGGGATTGAGCGTCTTCCATGTCCTTCTCCATTTTTGTCCTGGCCCTTTCATTGTTATCTATCTTCACTTTGGATCTATGTGCTTCCATCTCAAGTGTTCGGATGACCTCTGAAAGATTAACAACATGTTTCTTCATCACTTCATACTGCCTGGCTACATGTCGAATGTGCCCGATGACTTCAGTATCCTAGTTCCTAGGGACTGGTTCCAAGGCTGGAACAAACATCATCCTTTCGAAGAAGATGTTAGGGAATTGTTCTCGCAACTTTTCCAACTTAGCCTGAGTCTCGGGACCATGGATGTAATCTCGTGACCCGGGGGCAACCAAATCTTGCTGGCTGGAAGGGACAATGTCACTTTTCTCCTTCTTAGAATCCTTGATTGGATCCTTGCTTTTATCCTTGGGCTCGTAGTGTCTTTTTGATGACCTGCTATGAGAGGGTGCACTCTTCGGAGGGGTTAACTCTTTAGGAAGTTGTTTTCCCCCTGTAGGTGGCACCGAATAACTGGGAAGCTTGCCAGAGGTTGATTTTGGTGGAGACCGGGATTGCGAAGAAGTAGGCTTGTGAGAAAGGCCGCGAGAACGCTCAGGATTTGGATGAAGACTGGGTGTGCCTTCACGAAGAGAGCGATAAGAATAAGACCGCCTGCGAGACATCTTTCCTGCAAAAGAAAAAAGAGCATATTAAAACCTTGAATACTGTTGATATAAAAGTGTGGGGTCAGGCAGTGCGTGTGATTTGTGCCTCCTATATAATTCCCCCTAACAGACCCGGGCCCGAAGTCAGGCTCATCTGAGTAGTTTCCTGTCCTCCAACTGGAACAGTGGTTTCCTCAAAAGCAGGGAAAAATGGCTCCCCTTCAAAGTCCCTCTGTGTGTATACATCATCAGGCAAAGGAATTTTGCTCAGCTCTTTAAATAGATGTTCTTCTGTTAAATCATCGGGAGCAGCAGGTTCGATCGGAAGAGAAGCCCTTGAGGGGAAACCCCCCGAAGAAACTGGGATTTCCTTAGACTTGTCACCATGGGCCTCATCTCCTCTATATATGTTTAGGTCCTCGTCATCCTCGATGATTATCGGGGAAGGACTCTTACGGAATTTAATTGTTTCTACTGCCCGTGATGTTCCTGCTCCCTCCGTTGGGGGCACGTATTTGTAGGGTTTGCCGCCTGCACCAAGTCCAAACCTTATATCCAGAAGGCGATGCTTGTGAAGATTCTCGTCAATAATGCACTTCTTGATCCTTAGAAAATCGGATCTGCTTTGTAGAAGAAGAGACAGACGATTATTGTATACCGAGCCTTCCGTCTTGGGAAAGACGTGATCTGCTAAAAAAAGGGGGGCATGTTAATGCTTCGATTTCTTAAACAAGTTATTCAGTTAAAAGATTAAAGTTTACTTGATTTAAGCCATCTTCTTGAGCACCCAGCCTGTCTCTTTATATAGAACCAATCAGCCTTGGGATCCCCTATGTTGTTGTATCCGTCACACAGAACCTTCCTATTCGCTACCGATTCGAAGAAAGAGAAATTTGGGGTTGCCGAGGAGCGATGCTTGAAAAGATAAAAGAATTTTAAATCTTTAAATGTAAGCTCGGTATGCAGAATTTCCGCGTATGCGATATATAGAGTGTATAGAGCCGCGTAGGCATTGGGATGAAGCTGCATCGGAGCGATGCCCAATCGTTTTAAGGTCTCAATGACGATTGGAGGAAACGGAGGAATAGCTCCTACCCAGCACATGAGTCGGCTGACTGTTATATACCCTTCCGGAGCTAAGTGAGGTCTATCTTCGCTACCGAGTGTCCTCACATCATCCCAGGGGATCCCATGTCTCAAGCAAAATCTCTTAAGCTTTATGTCATCGAGTTTGGAAGCTAAAGAATCAGTAAATTTCTTTATCCCAAGTGCGTCAGGAATCTTGTCAGGAGCTCGGCCGTCTACTTTAGACTCCGCATCAAGTGAGGTACTTTCAGATGGATTTGATTCTGTAGCCTCATATTCGGATCCAGAATCCTCGCCCCATGGGTTAATTGGAGGGACCTCGGGGTTGTGGTGCTCAGGCACCTCGGGATCCGTCTCTGTGTCATATCTTGAAGAGGAGTGATTATCCGACATTACTGTTTAGGCGAGTAAACATGAGAAATAAGAATATAATTGTCCTTCCCCCCCCCCCCCCCCCCCGTGTGTGAAAGTGCAAGTGTGTGCCTGTGCTTGCATTAAAGAAAAACATAGAAGTTAAAAGATCATCGAGACATTAGTGGTTGTCCGTTGTTAAGTTGTGCTGCTGATCGGTCCAGAAATGTTCGTCTAGAGGGCTCTAGCCTAACTGTCCATCGATATATCTGAGTTAGGTCGCATTATTTATGTAACAAGTTCATCAAACTGGATCGCGCAGCATGGACCGGATCGTGGTATATCTACGGATCGTGAAGCGGGTATGGACCCGCGGCAAAAGCACCAACTCATGAAAAAGCATCGGATCGTGAGACCGAAACGGATCGCAAAGACCCCCCGCAATCCACTTCTTCCTATTCCCTCGTGAACCAGTGACTTTTCACGACCCGGTCCAACCCGCTCCTGCTACCTTGTTCTGATCCAAGACTGTTCTCCCACTCCTCTCTTTGCTTTCACCATTGCCGCGACCCGAGTCGAAGCCCCTACCCACAAACCGACCTGGTCATCCCTTCCTTCTTCTTCATCAACTCTCCTCTCCACCCTTAAACCCATGGAATCGAACTAGGCACGTTCATGTTTACTATCACCAAATCCTACAAAACTCCGCTGTCTCCACTCTCTAAACCAGTGCGAACACGATAGAAACTAAAGAGAAGTTATTCAATTACCTTTTTAAAGTTTGAAATCGGGTGGGAATTTGGAAATCAAAGTTAGGGTTTTTCTCAAGAAAACTGGCGGCGGCTGTGAATGAAGGAAGAAGAGGAGAAGAATGAGGATGGGGATCAGCTTATATAGACTGAGGGGCGACCGTTTGTCTCCCCCTTTTTTTCTTATTCGATCCGTGAAAATAGACGGGCCACGAATCAAAATCCCTCACGATCCGTGGAGAAGCCCATCAAGTTTCAAGGCCCAGATGCTCAATGGATCAGATGAATCACACCACGAGTCGCATCGCGCTTAGGTGAGCCGAATCGACAGGACGCGAGCAGAAGTAAAAAAAAGGAGGAAAAGAGAAAAAGAAAAATTCAAGGAATTTACCTGGTGAACTCGGCGACGAAGTCTCTAAAAGATCCCAGAAAAGAATTGTCCAATAAACAGGGAAATTATTGAAGATTTATTCGACATTTATAGCGAGCAAAGGGACACGACTTTCCGTAAATAATACGACCTTTCGAATAGATGCTACCATTGATTTGCATCTCTTTATGAGAAGATATTTCTGCAGTTTCAAAGCATGTTCCATCATCGATAAAACATACTTCGAGGGGGAAAAATGTTGGCTAGCTTTTTGACCAAGCCACCAAGGTTCACGCACAAGAAGAAAGTATGAAACTACGTTCCTTAAGTCCATGAAGGATCGGATCGCACCAAAGGGTCGCCCCTCTCGGATCTCCTCCCATCGGATCGCCCCCATAGCATCAGCGATCCGACTACCTCTACACGACTCGATCCGCACTTACACTACTACCCTGCACAGACCGATCCGATTCCTCGACGCACAGTGAAGCCTCTGACTTGTTCAACCACGAGCTAGTCTTCGACGATCCAAGATGCACGGATCCAGCGACTCGTGTCCCCAACTGTCACTTTGACCAATTCCTCCTCCTTGCTCGATCCGATATTTAAGGGGATCGCGACACCTGTCCACAATGGCTAATTTGACTAATTCTTCATCAAGCTGCGATTCGATCCGATATTCTCAGGATCTGTGCCACGTGTGACCGCGATCCTCCTGACAAAATCAGCTATAAATAGCCCAGAGCTTGGCATTTTTCAAGATCTTTTTGGCAGTATTGAGCACTGGTTCCACCATTACTGTCATATCACTACTTCATATCAGTTTTACTTCGAAATTACTGAGAGAAATCACAATTGTAAAAGTGAGTTTGAGAGAAATCATTGGTTGTACTAGCATTCAAAGTATAATCAATAGCATATAAAGTGGACGTAGGCTCGTTAACGCTGAACCACTATAAATCTTGTGTGTTCTCTGTTTTTTCCTCATTTTTCAGTTATAATTCTCTACGAATCAGAAAAATTTGGGTGTTAGGTCCAAATTTTGATCTAAGAACATCCAATTTCATCCATAAACACGTATAAACACTCATGCATATGCAATATGGAAATGTGTCTGAGCCGATCTAGTGCCTAATGTGTGTTATGCAATCACGAGCAACCACTAGCAGCCACTTGCAACCACTTGCAACCATCAATCATAACATGTCTCAAACACATGTTTACACCCAATTGTTCCTACCTAAAGATATAGCCGAATGATAGAAGCAAGCAAAAACTTTGTGCCCATTAGGCAATGTCAAAGCTGGAAATTTACGTCACATATATACTGAATAGGAGGAGAAATCCCTAAGCACCAACCCATATCCTATAAAACCCAAACAGTTTAGTCAACCCAACGGACACCCTCAAGCCCTAACATGTATTACAACCAGATGAGTCATACTCCTTATGGGGTTTGCAACCGAAATAAGATTGAGAATAGGACAGAGAGGATATACGTAAAAGATAGCATACAGGTAAGCTCTACAGGAAAAGAGGGATTAAGGATATACTCTTAAGAAGAGATATGATGCGCGTGTCTAGTCTTCAATCTTCTAAGTCTTATTCCTTGAGCTTAACTCCATTGTGTTTTGTCCATCTTTAACTTCATAATTTCGTAGCTTCTTAATTCTTGTTTCCAAAATATGAGTTGGAACTCATTTCACTGTTGTCTCTCGTTCCACTTTTACTTATTCTTCTTCTAGTATACTCGACTTAAACATAACTGCGTACTCATGGTTTCATGCAAGCTCTCCAAAATTCACTAGTGAATCTCGGATCTCGTTTACTTACTAGAAGGTATTCCACATAAATGAATTATCTCTTGAAAATAAACAAATGCCAACCATGTTGCCAAGTGTACATACTAAGGTGATTTTCTATAACTCATGCATAAGCGAGATGAACCATCCGCCTTAGTGGCGAACACTACTCGAGCGAATCAATAGATGTATCAAGAACGGATCGATAAATGTATCAAGAGATTCTAGGTAACTAAACATGGTAGAACCCTAAGGGTTACACTAGACTTCAAGGGAAATACCAAGGCAAGTCGAGCGTCTAACTACCCTCTTTTCATACTCGAGAATGGTACCATTTCTGGACAACCACTCCATCCCTAGAATCAACCCATAGCCCAAAAACATAAGCTTTACTTCTAAACTCAACATTTAGCATAGACATTCTCAAATCCAAACAAGTCATGAATAAATGAGCCGATTCCCCAATAGGATTTGAGACAAAAATGGGATCCTCTACTACGCTAGTACTAAGGTGCAGAGACTCAACTATCGAAGCAGAATTAAAAGGATGCGATGTACAAAAACAAATTTCTAATGGGATGATAGAAAAGAAAAGCTAAACCTTTAACAGAAACATTATCTCTCCTCTTAGGTACGCCAGTAGTGAGAGCATACAATTGCCCTCTCGACGATCTTGTTCTTTGCCCTTGTCCTATAATACTTATTACATGTCCCTTTTTACCATACTAAAGATATCCTCTCTTGTCATGGGTTTTTATTATTCTTTCACTTGGCCTCTTTCCTTTCACCTTTTTCCTCTTCGTGGATTAAGCCATATCAACAAGTTTCTCACCCTTAGACTTGTGTTCTTTATCCTCGTTCCTACTATCCTTGTATGGCTAGTTGAAAAGTTTCTCAAAAACTACTTCCATCGCACGGCAACCCTACAAAGCTTGAGATAAGATTAGTCGCAAGTAAAACTACTGCGGATACAGATGGAGGTTGGACACTACTTTGCCCTCCGACATGTGTCGCATGCCTACAAACTATGGTGAAAAAGAAAGAGAGAAGAGACTCAAGGAGAGAATCAAAAGATAGTGCATACGGATTTAGGGAATATGCCTTTCGTAAAACAAAACTTTTCTTTAGAAAAATGCTTCTTTGTAAACGTTTTGAAAATAATTTCAGAAGGTTTTCAAAAGCTTTTGCCCAGTCTAGTAACCTTCTGCTCTGATACCAAATGTAACACCCCACATCCGTTAAGGTCACTCACAAAGGGAATGCCTTAATTTCAGTGGAGCATTATGGGTACTGGAACAGAAATATTACAAGACAGACATATATAAAACAGCGGAAAGTGAAGTAGAAGTACTTCAAATCATTTATTAAATAGAATTGTTTACAATAAAAGCCCATCAACTTCCAATACCCAAATACATAGCTAAAATATTTGTCTTGCTCAAAAACAAAGAAGCATAAAAATAAACTGTAGCATTCCCCAATAAAGCAAAGCAAGCCATAGCCAAGAGAAATCCAAGCCGTACATGAAAGAGCCTTGGAGTTTGGTAAGATCCGAATTAAGTTGTATTCCGACCCTGTGAACCTGGGGGGGGGGGACGGAAGAAAAAGAGGCGAAACAAACCGGGTCAGTCATAAAGACTGAGTAAGTCCTAGTGACTTTCAGCATAAAAACAGGTAAAGATAACATGGCATGAATAAACTAAAAGTAAACATAAGCATGATGACAAGATAAGCTACAGGCACGATAACTAAGAATAACATCATAGGATTTCTGTCATGTATAACATTGCAAGGTTCCCATTCAAGATGAACTAAGTATAGTTTCGCAATATTTCTATCAAGCATCGTAATATTTCTCTGCTTCACCACTAAAATGATATCTATTTTCTCTGCACCACCTAACTAGTGTCCCAACTAGTAATCTATATAAAATGATAAAATCATAACATGATCCCAATCCCCGAAAATTAAGGTTACTTACACGTGTACATTTATTATTTATTACCTAGATCTAATCTAGGGTTTTCTATCGAGCGCTTCCTAGATTCAACCAGGATTTATGCCACCTAGGTCCAACCTAGGGATTATGCTACCTATAGAATGCTTCTCGGATTTAGGGTTTATGCCACCTAGGTCCAACCTAGGGATTATGCTACCTATGTGTGTCATACGGCCCCAATGATTGTAGATACCTATGCTGGTCCCACCATGGGGTGTATCAAGACCCATGGTGGCGGCCCGACGCAATTCTAGAAGGCATAGGTTATACTACTGGTGTCCCCAGTGCCCTGGTTGTCTGCTCCGGAGTGTGTGCACACCCACACCCCGTTAGACCTACACTGTGCACCCACCGCCGTCGTTTGACCGCTTACAATCAGCCCAGTAATCGTGCCCCACCTTGCCTAGTTTTAGGGTACCGTTGATACCTGATTTGGGTTACTGCTGAAATGGGTCCCCGTTACTAGGGTTTCCTACTGGTTAAGTGTGTGGGCCTATATATACAGATATTACCCACCTTCCCGTGATGTACTTAACCCACCTATTCAAGCGTGCTTATTAATGGTCAAGTTTGTTGGCCTATATTAACTAGTATTACCCACCAACCCGATATGTACTTAACCCTCTCCGTCCATTACGTTAAGTTGGTTAAGTGTTTCATCTTGTTTTACTTAACCCTACCACACATCATGTTATATTGGTTAAGTGTTGTTCCTCATGTTACTTAATCCTACCGCAAGCCTTGTTATACTGGCTAAGTGTTCTCCCTTATGTTAACTTAACCCCACCGCATGTCATGTTATATTGGTTAAGTTTACATTGACTTAGCCCACCTACTTATCATGTTGTGACGGTTAAGTGTTACCCTCTGTTGTTACTTAACCTTACCACGCATCACGTTATATTGGTTAAGTGCATGTTAACTTAACCCTATCCACCAGTCATATTATAATGGTTAAGTGTTACCCTCGTGTGTTTACTTAACCCTACCACGCATCAGGTTATATCGATTGGGTGTTATCAACTTATTCAAGTTAGCCGAACCCATCCGCAAGTCATGTTATAATGGTCAAGTGTCATTAGCCTAGCTATGTTACTTAACCTACCCATTAGTCTGATCAACAGTTATGTTGGTTAAGCCCACATTTATAAGTTTTACATGTTCTTAACTCATACTGGTTAGGTCCATATTCACATGTCAAATTTCCATGTCATCCCACCTATCCCTCCAACCATACCCACGTCTTATTATGGTTAGTATTCCTTAATTCATTCATTATGACGAACGAATCATGACCTCTCACATTAGACCGTGCATTTTGTGGCCATTGGATTTGTCGGGCGGCTCCGGGAAGATTTACACCACAAACTGGGTCTAACCTCGTGTCATAAATCGTTACCCCTACAATTCGACCTCTCACATTAGACTGACACTTTGTGGCTACTGGATTTGTCGGGCGGCTCCGGGCAGATTTACACCACAAACCGAGTCTAACCTCGTGTCAAAGGTTCATTAATGGTCGTGTCCCACCCAAAACCCCAATATCAGTTCATGTATTTAACATATATAAATGTTCATGTTCGTGTTCAAGTCAATTATCCAATACACAATCATTTTCATGTTTCAAATTCCCAACTTTACATACTGATAAACATATGCCCAAGTTCCAAAATTACATGTCAATATATATATATATATATATGGATATATATATATATATGGATATATATGCCCAATTCTAGTCAGTTTACATATGTCCAATTCTTGCATATTTACATGTGTGCCAAGTTTGTGCTATTTCACCCATATCGAGTTCTAGCCAAAATTGCATGTATCATGCCCAAATAAACCCAAATCATGATTCATGATGTAGTTATCCCAAACTATAATCTTTTTATTACAACACACGCCAACTACCCAAGTTCATAATACATATTTATGCCAATTATCAAATTTACAATCGCTTTTATATTCAAATCCCCAATTCTACATATGCCCAATCGTAAGCCAAATCTTTTGATTTAATTTACATAGGCCCAAACTCGTGGTTTAATTTACATACCAAATTACATACATGTTATATATACCAAATCTCATGTTACATAACATAGGTCCTATTTGTGCCAAATTCCATGTATATAATATTTATGCAAATTTGTTCATAACAAGATTATACCAAAATTTACAAATCAAGCCCAAACTTGCAAATACAATGATAATATCCAATTTCATATTGCCAATTATTACATCATGTTCATAAAGGCAATAATCCCATAATTCCCCCGTATACATATCGTATGCAAATCGCGATTTTAGGCCAAGGTCCGAAATTGACCAAGGTTCATGAAAAGAAAATAAATTGGGGGAGATAGAAATTGAATAAAAATGAGATCAGAGGAAAACATCATCATAGGCATAAATATTACAACTTGATGATAACATTATCACAAATCAAGAAAACTGCTGAATAGATCATAAACTTGTCATGAACATAAAGATAGACAAGTCCCAAAATAGAAGATTCAAGGAGCAACAGAAATAGATCAGAATTGATAAACATACTTAGATCCATTTCCACTTTATTTCATGTCCATATTATAATTAAATGTTTTAATATAAAAACAACTAGAACTTATAGAGCATGGCTAGTGAATTTAAGAAGTGAAATTGTCATCTAACGTTGTAATAGTGTTGATTTATTGTCTTGAATCATTGTACAATCTTTAATCTTCGAATTGGATTGAGTTTGAATGCTTGTTCTTTAATTTGGAGGCGGCGGCCATGATTCAAGAGGAAGTCCAGCAGCATAATAGTGTAAGAATGACTTGATATGAATTAGGTTAGGTCTAAGGGTGTTTTTATAGGTGTAGCAACTAGTTTAGGCCCTTAGATTAATCCTAGAATCAATCCGGACCGTCAAAACACGTCTCTGGCTTCAAAAATGAGTTCTGGGTCAAAACAGGCCGACCAGGTCGACCTGTAAGGTGGGGGGTCGACATTATGGTCGACCTGGGGGTTAGGTCGACCCTATGGTCGACCTGGGGGGCTGGGGGGTAGGTCGACCCCTTGGTCGACCCCTTGGTCCAGTCTGCCTGAAAACTGCTGAAACTTGTACAGGCCATAACTTCTTCACCCGGACTCCGATTTTCGAAAACTCGGACTCTATTTCATGTAAAATTTTGAGACGAACGCAATGGCATAAATTATTTCCCCTGATTCTGAATTTAAAATTTAATTCTGCCTTGATTTCTTGTTTTAACATGTTATAAAAATACGGGTTGTTACAGCTATGGGTACACAAAACTACCATTTTTTTTTAGTAGGCGGGATCAACTTTTAGGATGACTAGTATTGGTGCAATATAGTAATTATCCTATAGTGTTGGAGGCGCAATTAACGTTATCTTATTCCTCTTGTTTGTTGTGTCATGCCCATTTGTTTCACAGTCATTCCTTATTTACCAGTTTATGCCTTATCCTAATTACTTTAATAATTATATTGTTAAAGTTATTGGACTCGCCAGACTTTATGTCTAACCTCGTTAGTTTTTGCCTCTTTTCTTCCTTTTCCCCCCTAGGTTCTCAGGGTGGGACTAGTGCTAGTGGAGCTTAATTTGGATCTCTTTCTCCCCCTTTTAGAAGTGCTTGGATTGCTGAAAGTAAAGTTCATCTTATCTCTTTTATGGCTACTTATGTTGGGGTTATGCTTTTTACTTTATGTACTCAAAAAATAGTTTGTCAAGAGGGGTATTAAGTGTACATAGTTTTATTGTTGGTTTTTGATGTTGTTGTAACAAAACTATTTCTCCATTGCAATAAAAGTTGTTTTAAATTTTTCGAGTACCAATATATGTATCTGTCTTGTTATATTCCATTCTATACACCAATAATACTCCGTGAAAGTTAATGTATTCCCTTTGTGAGTGACAGTAATGGACGTGGGGTGTTACACATGGTATCAGAGATGAAGGTTACCAAAACAGATAAGAGATTTTGAAAAACCGCTTTCAAAAGCATTTTTATAAAGAAATACTTTCAAAAATATGTCTTAAGGAGAGTATTTTTAAGAGAAAAGTTTATTTTGAAAAACATAACCCCCAAGAGCCATATACCTTTCCTTCGATTCTCCGATTTAAATCTCTTCCTCTTTCCTTTTTGAGTTTCTTCCTCCACGTATAGACGCTTTTTCTAAGATATGTAAGAACTTCCGTACGGTGGGCAGAAAACCGCTTCGTGGGACTGGGACGTTTGCCAAAGCTAGAAGGAAGTGGAGGACTTGTTGGTACCTTTAAGATCGACGATGGGAGGAAGGTTCAATTAGCTGCTTGGTTAATGAAGGACGAAGCCTCATTTTGGTAGGAGGTCACGAACGGAGAATGTGCAGGAGAGACATGGATAAGACACACAATAAGAAAGTAGATCCAAAGAAAGGCAGTAAGGATAAGAGAAAAGGAAGGGCCACACTTGTGAAATACCTGACTACTTAAATAAAGACGTTAGAAAGAAGAAGAAGAAGACTAGTTGTTATCGTTATGGAGAAATAGGACATCTTATTACGATCGTCTAAAAAAGCAAAAGGTAAGGACAAAGTACAGGATCTTCTAGAGGGCAGACGCATTCCCTCACGGCTGGCATACCTGATAGAGGTAGAAATATCTTGGTTGGAAGTTTGGTTTTTCGTTTTGATCATCCTGTTCGAACCTTGTTTGAATTCTGGCGCTTCACACTCGTTTGTATCTGCTTCATTAGTTAAAACACTGCACTTAAATACTAGTCTAGTTACAGATCCCATAGTAGTCTCAAATCCTATTGGTGGTTCGGCTCATCTTTCGATCATTTGTTAGGATTTGAGAGTGTCTATCTTGGGCGTTGGGTTTGAATTCAACGCCTTCGTTCTTGGCTCCATGGGCTACGGCTTGATTCTAGGCATGGATTGGCTAGCCAGATACAGTGCCATCCTAGACTGTGAAAGAAAGGTAGTTAGATTGTTGACTCGTTGTGGAAAGACCCTTGATATTTCTTGTGACCCTAGAGGTCCGGTGATGCTTAGCTACCTAGAATCTCTTGACGCATCAAACGATGATTTGGAATTTGTTCGTGTGGTCCACGAATATGATGACGTCTTCGATGAAGTTCGTGGTTTACCCCCGAGGCGCGAGATAGACTTTCGTATATACCTAGCAGATAATGGAAAGCCAGTTGCATTACCAGTGCGCCAAATGGCTCCGAGAGAGAGAAGGGAACTCGGTAAGCAAATGAAAGAGTTGCTTGAGAAAGAGTTCATAAGAAGAAGCATTTCAGAATGGGGTGCTCCAGTTGTTTTTGCTACAAAGGCTGATGGTTCACTTAGACTGTGCGTGGACTATAAAGAGCTGAATAAGCTCACCAAGAAGAACAGACACCCATTACCGAGGATAAACGATTTATTCGATCAATTGGTTGGTGCTTCGGTTTTCTCGTAGATGGATTTGGCTACAAGATTTCATCAGCTAAGGGTGGCTGAAGACATCATAGATAAGACTGCATTTAGAACTCTTGACGGTTTCTTCGAGTGGCTCATCATGCCTTTTGGTTTGACGAATGCACCCGCATACTTCGTTGACTTAGTGAGTAGGGTGTTTAGGGAGTTTCTAAACAAGTTTGTGGTAGTCTTTGTGGAAGATATCTTGATTTTCTCTAGAAGCGACGAAGAGCATGCCCTACATCTTAGGGAAGTCTTAGAGACCCGATGAGCGCATCAACTCAAAGCTAAGTTCTCCAAATGCCATTTTTGGAGAAAAGAAGTGAGGTTCTTAGGACACGTGGTCTCTAAGGAGGGGATAGTTGTGAATCCCGCAAAGGTGGTGGCAATCCAAGATTGGAAGATTCCTAAGAACGCAACAGAAGTAAGAAGCTTTTTAGGTCTGATGGGCTATTATAGGAAGTTCATTAAGGACTTCGCGAAGATATCAGCCCTACTTACTCGGTTAACGAAGAAGAACTTGACTTTTGATTGGGATGTTGACTGTGACGATGCTTTCCAGCATTTAAAGAGGGTTTTGACGACAGCTCCAGTTTTAGTTTTTCCAGATGGAAGTAAGCCATTCACAGTGTATACCGGTGCTTGCGGGACATGGCTTGGAGCAGTTTTTGATGCAAGAGGAAAAGGAGATATGCAAAAGGCGGCAAATACGAGTATCGCGTATCATCCACAGACGGATGGACGGACAGAAAGGGGTGAATTGAATCCTTGAAGATCTTTTGAGGTTATGTATCCTAGATTTTGGAGGGACATGAGAAGAGGCAACGAGCTTAGTGGTGTTCATGACGTGTTTCACGTGTCACATTTGCGGAAGTGTTTACTAGATATTGCGGAAGTAGTAGAGCCAAGCAGGCTTAGAGAAGTGGAAGTGGAGTGAGATGCACCGATAAGACGAGCCCCTACATGCATCCTTGGATCTTAGGTCATAAAGCTATGCAACAAAGAGGTCAAGTTGGTTAAAGTGCAATGGGGAGATGACCAAGGAGACGCGACTTGGGAGACGGAAGACAAGATGCGTACGTTGTACCCTTTCCTTTTTGAGGGTATGTTTTTAACTTCTCCTTTTTCTACCGCTTTATTGATACTTATCCTATCATTTAATATGTCTTTGCGATGATATGTTCGATCTTTAGTTAGGAAAAAACCCTATGGTTGTAAACATGTGTTTGAGACATGTTATGTTTGGTGGATGCAAATGGATGCAATGGCTGCTGTGGTTTCTCGTGGATGCATGTACACACACATTAGGCACTAGACCGGCTCAATCACCTTCATATTGCATATAAATATGTGTGCATATTTAAATAAATAGATGTATAATGGTTGTGTTATCATATGGATGTTGCATTTTGATGGATGGTTGTACATACATGTAGAAATAATATGTATCGTTTGGATTCTTTTGCATATATAATGGACGCATGGCACCATCATGATTTGCATTAAAGAGGTCAACTGAATCAGTAGACCGCCTGATTTTGCATTAGATAAGGAACATATACACACACTTTTTGCATATGTTCATACGACATTAGAAATATTTTAAGGACAATGGATTCATGTGTTTGATGATTGAGTAGATGGATGATTGGATGGTAGGACATACATTCTCCTTAACTTGGAGATTTCGAGGGCGAAATCCTTTGAGGAGGGGAGAATGTAACACCCCATAATTTTAAATATCAAAATTAACAAATTTAAGAGCACTTAATTTTTAGGATAAGAATTAAGGGAAATGGGTTACACCATTGCCATCGTCTCGGAATTCTGTTTGGAATAGAGTCCATGTTTTTTGTAAATCGGACTTCGTATGAGGAAGTTATGGCCTTCAGAAGTTTCAGGAATTTAAATAAATTAAAACAGCTTGAATTTTGAATTCAAAAAACAGAAGCGGGCTGGGCGGGATTTTTCCCGCCCTAGGCCAGGTCGACCTCCCCTATACAGGTCGACCTGGAGGTCGACCTCCCCTAATTTTTCAGATCCGAGGCAGATTCAGGATTTTGCACCAAGACTTGTTTTCTGGACAGATTCTTTGGCTCCTAACCTATTTAAATACCCCAAACCTCACTTTCTCTCCACACCAAACCATTGTAATGCTATGCTGCCTCAATCCTAATTAAAATAAGTTAAAGATGTCCTTATGCTGCTGGAATAGTTCATCTTCTTCTTAAACTTAGGAATTGCAAGTCAGGATTCTAATACAAACGACCAACAAATTATTCTCTTCTCTAATCTGTCTTTGTGAGTACAATTTCTTTCACAAAATAATTAATAAATTAATTATGATGAGAATTAATTTGGGTCATAAGATTATGCGTGTTGAATCATTGACTGATATGATATTGTCTATTTTGTGAATATACGCTAGTTGTTGTCTTATGTACATAGATTCATTATGTTGGTTCATATGTCTAAACACATATGCTAGATTTGATTCATTTTGTGACATTAATTTACATGTCTAAATCATATGCAAGTGTATACGTAAATCTTAGTTTACATGTCTAAATTATATATGCAAGTTTATATATAAGTTTGGATGTGAATCATATGCTAGTTTATATGTAAGTTTGTATGCGAATCATATGTAAGTCTTAGTTTACATGTCTAAATTGCAAATGCAAGTTTAATACAAGTTGTATGTAGACCATATGCAAGTTTATGCAAAAACCATGTTCATATATGCAAGTTCACCTTTATGTGTATAGATCTATGCAAATCATATCTTATATAATTTGATCCATGCCAATTTGTAGTTTATGCAAATTATGCTTATTTCCTATGCATGTTATTGATTATGCAAATTTATGATTATATAAATTATAATCATGCAAGTTTTGATCCATGCTAGCCTTTTCTTGTTTGCAAGTTAGATCTACTTTTTGTGTTATGCAAGTTGTGATGTTTCTTTTCTTTTTCTGAGTTAGACTATTTGCGGGTCTAACATATTTCATATTAAACATACGAACGACGTGGGGGCAATGGGAAAATATTAAATATTAATATGCGAATTGGCATATAATGGCTTTAAAAGCATATAATTAATTTGAGACAGTAATGGTATAATTTATATACCTGAAAATTATGGACATAATTTAAGTGACAATTATGGACATGGATTAAAATTGGAAGTTAGTGACAATCTGAAATAGGAATATTAATTCAAATTGGGGTTGAATAATAATGTGTAACAAAAAATTCCTAAGATGCGAGGTTAGACTCGTTTGTGGTATAAGACTGCCTGGACCCGCCCGGCAAATCCAGCAATCACAAATGGTAATCTAATGTGAGTGGTCGAAGGCATAAACTAAATGCGTAATAAATGCCTAAGACACGAGGTTAGACTCGTTTGTGGTATAAGACTTCCCGGACCCACCCGGCACATCCAGCAACCGCAAACGGCAATCTGATGTGAGAGGTCGTAGGCATAATTAAAAGATGCTTAGACACGAGGTTAAGTCTGGCTTGTGGTGGAAGTCTGCCCAGCATATCCAGCGGCCACAAGCAATCGACTTAATGTGAGAGGTATGTGCATTAATAATTGATTAATGTTGATCAAAGGCGAATATGAATGACAAACATAAGTTTGGTTGAGTTGAGTAATTTTATGAGTACCAATCTAATGTCGATTTCGTTTTTCGGGGTTGATACTTAGGGAGTTATTCTCTTAACCATTGTATTTGTGAACTAAGATGTACTTAATCATAAATTAAGTAAAACATGTTATACGATATATATATATATATATATTACATAAAACTTGATAAGTGGATAGGGTTAAGACCAGCTTAACCAATAATCTGATAAGTAGGTAGGGTTAAGACCAGCTTAACCAATAATATATAAATGAATAGGGTTAAGGCTAGCTTAACCAATAATCTGATAAGTAGGTAGGGTTAAGACCAGCTTAACCAATAATATATATTAATTTGATAAGTGGGTAGGATTAAGACCATCTTAACCAATAATATATATTAATCTGATAAGTGGATAAGGTTAAGACAAACTTAACCAATAATACATATTGATCTGATGAGTGGATAGGGTTAAGACCAACTTAGCCAATAATATAAAAGTGGATAGGGTTAAGACCAACTTAACCAATAATGTACAAGTGGGTAGGGTTAAGACCAGCTTAACCAAATATATATATATATATATATTGATCTGATAAGTGGATATGGTTAAGACAAGCTTAACCAATGGCACATGTTGACTTGATAAGTGGGTAACATGGGTGACATGTGGGATATAATTATAAACACTCAACCATGTTGAAACATGTAAGAAGACATGAATAAGAGGGGGTTAAGTGGGAAATCCCAGTGGGGACCAAGAATAGGTGGAAAGCTTGTGTCAAGTGTGGGGATCCTTTTCAACCAGTAACCCATTTAGTATCTAAGTGAGCTCGATCTAGATCGAGGACGGGACATGCTTACTGGATTTGATTGTAAGAGGTCAAAACGGGTTAGCGGTGGCAACGCAAGTCCAACGGGGTCATGTGCATGCGTCGGCCCGGGCTGGTAGGTAAGACGTTTTTGCATCGTGTAGGTATAAGCCGTGCATCTTTAGTGGTATCGGGTTGCCACTTTGGGGAGTGATACACCTCACTGTGGGACCAACACGAGTATCTACGAGTTAGGGAGACGATCGAATGGGGAAGGTAGTTGGTACGACTAGCGGAGATAGGAGCAGGCGGCATCTATGAAGACAGCTAGGAGTCCAACTACCATAAGAACCATGCCCCACATAAACAAGGACAATTTTTTACCTTACGATAATAAAACGCTTTTATTAAGAATCCAATGATATTATAATAATATATAGAAACAAGTACGTAGAAAATAGATGAAATGCTTGCATCTTACGTTTTTTCATAACTGGTTTACATGTAAAACCGTAAAAACATGTATTGGAAATTGGATTTCATAATATGGCAAGGTTAAGGACTACCTTCTATGATGCACCCCTAAGAAATGCATCGGAGTCTGACAAGAATCTCTCGCACCCTTATGAACCAGAGTTGGACTTCCCCTCGAACATGACAATCTCGATTATCTCGTCCTAAATATTGTATGGTGATGACACTATATACGATACCTGCGCACAACCAAAGCCAAAGAATAAACTAAAAATGGGATGAAGGCTTTTAACGGGGGCCTACCATATGGCCCTAGAGCATACCTATGTTTTTCTAGTTTCCTGGTTGATGAGTGTAACACCCCACGCCCGCTATGGTCACTCTATAAGGGAATGCCATAACATCGGTGGAGTATTTTTAGTGAATATAGAACAGAGTAATTACAGCAAGACAGATATAAGTAATACTTGAAAATTTAAAACATCATTTCAACTTGCAGCGGAAAATAGAACATGTCTGGTTACATCACAAAACCATAATAGGAGTCAAGTACAAATATCCATCATGATAAATAAAAATACATAATCCCAATACATGAACTGATAGCCATAAAAGAAAAGGGTAAACTGAACTCTACATCTAGGGTCCAAGCTCCAAGAGAGAAATAAAAGCAGCCTGATCAAAGCCCACTCGTGCTGGGCCCACTTTGATAACCTGAGGGTTGGGAAAAAGATAAAAAAACAACGGGGTCAGACATAAGTCTGAGCGAGTCCTATAACTTTAACAATATAATCATTAAAGTAACCAGAGAAGACATAAACTTGACATACGGTAATGTCTGGGGATGAATGGCTACACTAAGCAGCTTGGTAGACTAAGATAACTATAAAGACGCATTTACCCACCCAAGGATAATTACTACACTGCACCACACCAGTCATTCCTACTTAAAGGTTGATCCCTCCCAAGGACTTAGAAAATTTCCCAGTAGTTTCGTGTACCCCTAGCTGACTACATAGGTGCCGTCTACCCCTATCTCCACTAGGTGTACCCACCACTCCCAAGCGATCGGCTCCCTACCGTAGATACCCGTGCTGGCCCCACAGTGGGGTGTATCACTCCCCAAAGTGGCAACCCGATACAACCAACGGTGCACGGCTTATACCTATACGATGCAACAACGTCTTACCTACCAGCCCGGGTCCACACACGCATATGAAACCCGTTGGACTTGCGTTGCCACCGCTAACCCGTTTTGGCCTCTTATAGTCAAGCCAGTACGCGTGTCCCGTCCTCGACATGGGTCGAGCCCAATAAGATACATATGGGTTACTGGTTGAAATGGGCCCCCACAAGCTACCCACCTAAGCTTGTCCCTTTTTCTAGTGCATCCCACTTAACCCTTCCATCATGTTTAATTACATGTTTCCACTTTGGTTAAGTATTCTAATCGTATTTTCTATTGCCACCCAAGGCAACCACTAGATTTCCACATGCCACCCAAGGCACCCACTTAACCCCTCATGTCCCACTACATGCTAATATGGTTAAGTGTTTCTTAATTAATTAATTAAGATCATGACCTCATAAAGACCTCCCACATTAGACCGTCTTTTATGACTGCTGGATATGCCGGTTGGTTCCGGGCAGACTTCTGTCATCAAAAAGGGTCTAACCTCGTGTCTTTACTTTAATCACGCATTTAATTTATGACTAAGACCTCTCACATTGGGCCAATCATTTGTAGCCGCTGGATGGCCGGTCGGTTCCGGGCAGACTTCCGCTACAAAAGGGTCCAACCTCGTGTCTTAGTTGATTAATTACGCCTAATTAATCACCCCCATAATTAATTATCCCTAATTAATTACACATTTTTCATAACATGGGTAGACCTAACTCAATAGGTAAATTCCCATGGGGTAGACCTAACTCAATAGGTAAATTCCCACTTATGTTAATTTATTTTTTTATGGTATGCTTAATCATACCCAATCATACTTTTATTAACATATTTATTAACCCCATCGTTCCCCACGTAAATCATTCTCCTTTCATGACATAATAAAGGGAAGATCCATCACAAATATCATGGGTTTAACCAAATCTTAGCATATAACTTTGTCATGGGTTAAGAGGATGTCAACTTGCATATATGAGCATATATTAACCCAACTACATTCAACCCAAACTTGCATATTATCATACACATGACTTGCATAACATGTTGAACTTGCATATAAGCATTCTCATAACTTGCATAACATGTTAAACATGCATTTAAGCATACACATAACTTGCATAAGCATTCTCATACTTGCATAAGCATGCATAACTTGCATATCATGTTAAACTTGCATTTAAGCATACACATAACTTGCATAAGCATTCTCATACTTGCATAAGCATGCATAACTTGCATATCATGTTAAACTTGCATTTAAGCATATACATAACTTGCATATGAACTTGCATAACAACCTACACATAACTTACATAACATCATACACATAACTTGCATATGAACTTGCATAACTCACTTGTTAAACATGCATAAACCCACTTATTAAATATGCATAAACCCACTTATTAAACATGCATAAACCCACTTGTTAAACATGCATAAACCAACTTATTAAACATGCATAAACCCACTTATTAAATATGCATAAACATAGGAAAACATAGAGTAGCCTATCATTACAAATGATTCAAACTCACTAATCCGCATTCAAGACCATAAGTCTCATTACACCCAATCTACTTACTTTAGCAATTGATGTTAAAGTGATAGAAACTCACCCAAAACCAAGATTAGCAAACTTATGAAGTAGAACTAGTTGCTAAATATGAAGAAGATGATGATTAGAGGTTGATTAGCTTGCAACTTCCTTCATAAACTAGTGGAGGCTCCTCTTAAGTTTGATTTTGGCGGCATGAGGCCATCATTTCTATTTTTAGTATGGATTAGGCTTGCATTAGGGTGTATTTATAGATTAGGTGAGTGTTTTAGGCCCTTAGATTAACCCTAAATTAGATTAGGACCCTTAGATTTCGGCACCTTCCAGAAACTAGCCCTAAGACCAAGCCCAAACCCCAAACTGGTGCACCCAACCACAGAACTCTCTAGAAACTGTGCAGGTTTCTTGGCTCGGCACGGGCGCACTTCCCAAGTGCGCCAGTGTATTTTTGTACTGGCGCACTTCATAAGTGCGCCAGTACATCTTTGTACTGGCGCACTTCACAAGTGCGCCAGTGCATTTCTGGCCTGTTTCTGGTTTTTCTGCCTAACTTCGTTCGTCCATATCTCTTTCATACGGTACCCGTTTTACGCAAACTCGGACTCTATTTCGCGTATTTTTCCGAGACGAACGCAATGACGCAGCCCGTTTCCCCTAATTCCCACATCTGGGATTAGTTATTCTTTAATTTGTGAATTTTAGCATTAACCGGAAATTCGGGGTGTTACATTCTCCCCTCCTTAAAGGATTTCGTCCCCGAAATCTCTAAGCTAAGGAGAATGCATATCCTACCATCCAAACAACCATCTACTCAATCCATCAAACACGGGCATCCATTGTCCTTAAAACAGCTTCTAATGATGTATGAGCATATGCAAAAAGTGTGTGTATATGTTCCCTATCTAATGTATGAACATATGCAAACCATGATAGTGCCATGCATCCATTATGTATGCGAGAGAACCCTATCGACACATACAATATCTACATGAGTGCACAATCATTCACCAAAATGCATCATCCATATGATAACACAATCATTATACATCCATAAATATAGCTTCCTACACGCAATTTTATGCAATATGCAATATGAAGTGATTGAGCCGATCTAGTGCCTAGAGTGTGTGTACATGCATCCACGAGCAACCACTAGCAACCACTTGCATCCACATGCATCCATCAAACATAACATGTCTCAAACACATGTTTCAACCATAGGTTTACCCTATCTAAAGGTCAAAGGTACTAATGAGAGGACATACCAAAGATAAGATAAGTACTAGACAAACGATAAATGAGAAGTTAAAAGACATACCCTCAAAAAGGAACGGGTACAATGAACGCATCTTCGTTTCCGTTTCCCAAGTTGCGTTGCTCTCGTCTTCTCCCCATTGTACTTTGACTAGTTGAACCTCTCGATTCCTCAATTTCCTAGTCTCTGACCCAAGGATGCGGGTAGGAGCTCGTCGAATAGTCGCATCACGCTCTACTTCCACTTCTTTAAGCAAGCTCGGCTCTACCACCTCTGCGGTTTCATGTAAGCACTTCCTCAAATGGGACACATGGAATACATCATGTACACCACTAAGTCTGTCGGGCAACTCCACTCTATACGCCATCCGTCCAATCCTTTCCTTAATAGGAAATGGCCCTACGAATCTTGGTGCTAACTTCCCAACAGATCCAAAGCGAACCACATTTCGTAACGGAGACACTTTGACAAAGACCATGTCCCCAACTTCAAACTCAAGATCCGTTCTTCTCTTGTCCGCATAAGATTTTTGCCTATCCTGCGCTGCTTTCATCCTTCTTCGAATCAAGTCAATCTTCTCAGAAGTCTCCCTAATCATATCAAGCCCAAGCAAGATCTTATCCGTAGATTCCCACCAACATGTAGGTGATCGACAAGGCCTTCCATAGAGAGCTTCAAAAGGAGCCATACCAATACTGGACTGAAAGCTGTTATTATATGCGAACTCCACCAATGGAAGATGCTCTTCCCATGTACCTCCAAAATCTAAGATACAAAGCCTCAAAAGGTCTTCTAGAACACGATTCACCCTCTCAGTCTGGCCGTCCGTCTGAGGATGATATGCGGTGCTCAGACACAATTGAGTCCCCACTGCTTCTTGCAAACTTCTCCAGAACTCGCTAGTGAAGATAGGATCTCGATCACTCACTATGCTAGAGGGTACCCCATGCAATCGAACTATCTCTCGAAGATATACTGAAGCTAGCCATGGAGCAGTCCTCTTGCTCTTCACAGGTATGAAATGGGCGCTCTTAGTAAGTCTGTCTACCACCACCCAAATTCCTGTATTACCCTTTCTCGATCTGGGTAACCCGTCAATAAAATCCATCGAGACGCTATCCCACTTCCATTGCGGAACTTCCAATGGGTGAAGCAACCCACCAGGTTTCTTTTGCTCCGCCTTCACTTGTTGGCACACCAAGCATCGAGCGACATACTCGGCCACATCTTTCTTCATACCGGCCCAGAAGAAAACCCTCTTCAGGTCTTGGTACATCTTGTCCCCACCGGGATGAATGGTCATCCTAGAACGGTGTGCATCATCAAGAATAACCTTCCTCAAACCCTCGTCTTGCGGTACACAAAGTCTACCGTCTCTACGCAAGCACCCCCTATCGTCTAGGGTGTACCTACTCAAATGGCTGGACGACTCCCTCCTTATGAGCTTCTCCACCAACTCAACCAACTGTGGGTCGTCCCTTTGTGCTTCTCCAATCCGCCCCAAAAGAGTAGGTCTAACCTCCAAGGAAGCTAGCAAACCGGGTACATAATCAATGGAAGGTCTGAAATCAAACATCGAGATAAATTCCAAGCTTCGTTGTTCCACGAACAATGGACTCAAGGACAACCTCTTTCTGTTCAAGGCGTCCGCCACCACGTTACCCTTGCCAGGGGTATACGCTATCTCGAAATCATAGGATGCTAAAAACTCCATCCACCTTTGCTGTCTCAAATTCAAATCCTTCTGAGAAAACAAGTACTTCAATGATTTGTGGTCAGTGAACAATTCGAATCTCTCACCAAGAAGATAATGGCGCCAAATCTTAAGCGCAAAAACAATAGCGGCCAACTCTAAATCATGGATAGGGTAATTTTTCTCATGCACTCTCAACTGCCTTCCACCATAGGCTATTACCCTTCCCTCTTGCATTAAGACTGCGCCTAGTCCTGTCCCACAAGCGTCAGTATAGATAACAAATGGCTTGCTCCCATCTGGCAACAGTAAAACTGGAGCAGTGGTTAAAGCTCTCTTTAACCGCCGGAACGCATCATCACAATCTACGTCCCATGCGAAAACAAGATTCTTCTTCGTTAAGCGGGTTAATGGGGCTGATATCTTCACGAAGTCTTTAATAAACTTCCTATAATAACCCGCCAACCCCAAGAAACTTCTTACTTCGGTAGCATTCTTCGGAACCTTCCAATCCTGAATTGATACTACCTTCGCGGGATCCACAGCTATCCCTTTCTTGGAGACCACGTGCCCCAAGAAACGCACCTCCTTCCTCCAGAAGTGACATTTAGAGAATTTAGCCTTAAGGCTATGTGCTCGAAGAGTCTTCAATACCTCCCCAAGATGTAGGGCATGCTCTTCTTCACTCTTAGAAAATACTAAGATATCATCCACAAAGACCACCACGAATTTATTAAGGAACTCCCTGAACACCCTACTCATCAAATCAACAAAGTATGCAGGGGCGTTCGTCAACCCAAATGGCATCACCAGCCACTCATAGAAACCATCTGGAGTCCTAAAGGCAGTCTTGTCTATGCTATCCTCAGCCACCCTCAACTGATGAAACCCCGTGGCTAAGTCCAATTGAGAAAATACTGAAGCGCCAACCAACTGATTGAAAAGATCATCAATCCTCGGGAATGGGTGTCTATTCTTCTTTGTGAGCTTGTTGAGTTCTCTATAGTCTACACAAAGTCTGAGGGACCCATCCGCCTTCGTAGCAAAAACTACTGGAGCACCCCACTCCGATATACTTCGTCTTATGAACCCCTTCTCAAGCAACTCCCCTACTTGCTTATGGAGTTCCCTCCTCTCACGAGGAGCCATGTGGCGCACTGGTAAAGATACAGGTTTAGCATTATCCACCAGATATATTCGAAAGTCAATCTCCCGCTTCGAAGGTAAGCCTTTCACCTCCTCAAACACATCCGAGTATTCCCGGACCACTCTAACAGATTGCAAACTCTCGACCGAAGCGTCAAGCGATTCAAGATAACTTAGCATAACAGAATCCATGGGATTACAAGAAATCTCGAGAGTGTTACCCAAACGGGTCATGAGCCTAACAACTCTCCTTTCGCAATCAAGAACGGCACCATTACTGGATAACCAGTCCATGCCCAAAATCAACCCATAGCCTGTGAAGCCCAAAACAAAAGCATCACATCTAAACTCAATGCTAAGTATAGAAATCTTCAAACCCAAACATATCATGGACAAATAAGTGGAGCCCCCAATTGGGTTTGAAACAACCAAGGGATCATCTACCAGACTGGTGTCTAAGTGCAGTGACTCAACTAATGATGATGAGATAAACGAATGCGATGCGCCTGAATCAAACAATGTACGGATAGGATGATCAAATAGGAAAACCAGACTTTCAACGGAGATAGCTCTACCTCTTTCCTGAATCGGTGGAACCGCGAGAGCCTGTACTTGCCCCCTAGCCTGACTCGGTGCCATAAGAGCTTGCACCTGTCCTCCTGAGGTAGATCCCGTCCTTTGCCCCTTCTTAGGGCAATCCTTCACTAGATGCCCCGCTTCGCCACAGTGGAAGCAGCCAGTCTTCTTCTTCTTGCGACAATCCTTGCTTAGATGGCCAGGTGTCCCACAATTGAAACACTTCTTCTTGCCCTTGCCACCGTTGCCTTTCCCACCTTTGTTTTGCTGTTGTTGCTGAGGTTTCTTTTGATCTCCCTTCTTCTCAGGTGCCTTATTAGCATTGGGACCCTTCTCTTCTTCATGCATGAGTGCCATGTCAACTAGCTTCTCAAAAGTGGCCCCCATTGGGATATGAGTCATAGCCAACCCATGCATCGGTTCATTCAAGCCTTTCACGAACCTCAAAGCCTTCTTCTCCGGTGTATTCACCATGTCTAGGCCAAACCTTGCCAATTGATTAAACTTGTTGACATATTCCTTCACTGAGAGATTTCCTTGCTTTAGGGTCAAGAATCTTTCCATATACAAGTTTTCCTCCGCCCTTGAGAGAAATTTTGCCACAAATCTTTGCCTAAAATCCGCCCAAGAGTCAACGGGGCGTTCCCCATTAGCGACCTCCCACCAGAATGAGGCCTCTCCCTTCATTAACCAAGCAGCTAACTTGACTTTCTTTCCTTCTTCCATCTCAAAGATATCTATCAACTCTTCCACCTCCTTAAGCCAATCCATAGCCTCCACAAAAGTTTCAGATCCTTGAAAAGGTTTCCCTCCCATAGCTTTGAATTCTTTGAAAGTCTTAGCAAAAGTATCCGTGCGAGGAGGAGGGGGAGGAGGAAGATCGGGTGCTACGGTTGGTGGAGGAACATTTGCTAGACCCGCAGTGGTGGCCCTAGCCTCCATCAATCTCCTATACCATACTGGTATCGTCACACCCTCCGGAAAGTTAAGATCCTCAGCCATGCCGAAACGAAAAAGGAAAGATTCAAAACGGAGAATTCAAAGGATAAAGATATGGCTATTGGGGATTATACTTTTCTTTCAAAAACTTTTCTCTTAAAAGACATGTTTTTGAAAATATCTCTTCCAAAAATGTTCTTAGAAAAATAGTTTTCTAAAAATTTTATCTGTTCCGGTAACCTTTGCTCTGATACCACGTGTAACACCCCACGCCCGCTATGGTCACTCTATAAGGGAATGCCATAACATCGGTGGAGTATTTTTAGTGAATATAGAACAGAGTAATTACAGCAAGACAGATATAAGTAATACTTGAAAATTTAAAACATCATTTCAACTTGCAGCGGAAAATAGAACATGTCTGGTTACATCACAAAACCATAATAGGAGTCAAGTACAAATATCCATCATGATAAATAAAAATATATAATCCCAATACATGAACTGATAGCCATAAAAGAAAAGGGTAAACTGAGCTCTACATCTAGGGTCCAACCTCCAAGAGAGAAATAAAAGCAGCCTGATCAAAGCCCACTCGTGCTGGGCCCACTCTGATAACCTGAGGGTTGGGAAAAAGATAAAAAAACAACGGGGTCAGACATAAGTCTGAGCGAGTCCTATAACTTTAACAATATAATCATTAAAGTAACCAGAGAAGACATAAACTTGACATACGGTAATGTCTGGGGATGAATGGCTACACTAAGCAGCTTGGTAGACTAAGATAACTATAAAGACGCATTTACCCACCCAAGGATAATTACTACACTGCACCACACCAGTCATTCCTACTTAAAGGTTGATCCCTTCCAAGGACTTAGAAAATTTACCCAGTAGTTTCGTGTACCCCTAGCTGACTACATAGGTGCCGTCTGCCCCTATCTCCACTAGGTGTACCCACCACTCCCAAGCGATCGGCTCCCTACCGTAGATACCCGTGCTGGCCCCACAGTGGGGTGTATCACTCCCCAAAGTGGCAACCCGATACAACCAACAGTGCACGGCTTATACCTACACGATGCAACAACGTCTTACCTACCAGCCCGGGTCCACACACGCATATGAAACCCGTTGGACTTGCGTTGCCACCGCTAACCCGTTTTGGCCTCTTATAGTCAAGCCCAGTACGCGTGTCCCGTCCACGACATGGGTCGAGCCCAATAAGATACATATGGGTTACTGGTTGAAATGGGCCCCCACAAGCTACCCACCTAAGCTTGTCCCTTTTTCTAGTGCATCCCACTTAACCCTTCCATCATGTTTAATTACATGTTTCCACTTTGGTTAAGTATTCTATTCATATTTTCTATTGCCACCCAAGGCAACCACTAGATTTCCACATGCCACCCAAGGCACCCACTTAACCCCTCATGTCCCACTACATGCTAATATGGTTAAGTGTTTCTTAATTAATTAATTAAGATCATGACCTCATAAAGACCTCCCACATTAGACCGTCTTTTATGACTGCTGGATATGCCGGTTGGTTCCGGGCAGACTTCTGTCATCAAAAAGGGTCTAACCTCGTGTCTTTACTTTAATCACGCATTTAATTTATGACTAAGACCTCTCACATTGGGCCAATCATTTGTAGCCGCTGGATGGCCGGTCGGTTCCGGGCAGACTTCCGCTACAAAAGGGTCCAACCTCGTGTCTTAGTTGATTAAATACGCCTAATTAATCACCCCCATAATTAATTATCCCTAATTAATTACACATTTTTCATAACATGGGTAGACCTAACTCAATAGGTAAATTCCCATGGGGTAGACCTAACTCAATAGGTAAATTCCCACTTATGTTAATTTATTTTTTTATGGTATGCTTAATCATACCCAATCATACTTTTATTAACATATTTATTAACCCCATCGTTCCCCACGTAAATCGTTCTCCTTTCATGACATAATAAAGGGAAGATCCATCACAAATATCATGGGTTTAACCAAATCTTAGCATATAACTTTGTCATGGGTTAAGAGGATGTCAACTTGCATATATGAGCATATATTAACCCAACTACATTCAACCCAAACTTGCATATTATCATACACATGACTTGCATAACATGTTGAACTTGCATATAAGCATTCTCATAACTTGCATAACATGTTAAACATGCATTTAAGCATACACATAACTTGCATAAGCATTCTCATACTTGCATAAGCATGCATAACTTGCATATCATGTTAAACTTGCATTTAAGCATACACATAACTTGCATAAGCATTCTCATACTTGCATAAGCATGCATAACTTGCATATCATGTTAAACTTGCATTTAAGCATATACATAACTTGCATATGAACTTGCATAACAACCTACACATAACTTACATAACATCATACACATAACTTGCATATGAACTTGCATAACTCACTTGTTAAACATGCATAAACCCACTTATTAAATATGCATAAACCCACTTATTAAACATGCATAAACCCACTTGTTAAACATGCATAAACCAACTTATTAAACATGCATAAACCCACTTATTAAATATGCATAAACATAGGAAAACATAGAGTAGCATATCATTACAAATGATTCAAACTCACTAATCCGCATTCAAGACCATAAGTCTCATTACACCCAATCTACTTACTTTAGCAATTGATGTTAAAGTGATAGAAACTCACCCAAAACCAAGATTAGCAAACTTATGAAGTAGAACTAGTTACTAAATATGAAGAAGATGATGATTAGAGGTTGATTAGCTTGCAACTTCCTTCATAAACTAGTGGAGGCTCCTCTTAAGTTTGATTTTGGCGGCATGAGGCCATCATTTCTATTTTTAGTATGGATTAGGCTTGCATTAGGGTGTATTTATAGATTAGGTGAGTGTTTTAGGCCCTTAGATTAACCCTAAATTAGATTAGGACCCTTAGATTTCGGCACCTTCCAGAAACTAGCCCTAAGACCAAGCCCAAACCCCAAACTGGTGCACCCAACCACAGAACTCTCTAGAAACTGTGCAGGTTTCTTGGCTCGGCACGGGCGCACTTCCCAAGTGCGCCAGTGTATTTTTGTACTGGCGCACTTCATAAGTGTGCCAGTGCATCTTTGTACTGGCGCACTTCATAAGTGCGCCAGTGCATCTTTGTACTGGCGCACTTCACAAGTGCGCCAGTGCATTTCTGGCCTGTTTCTGGTTTTTCTGCATAACTTCGTTCGTCCATATCTCTTTCATACGGTACCCGTTTTACGCAAACTCGGACTCTATTTCGCGTATTTTTCCGAGACGAACGCAATAACGCAGCCCGTTTCCCCTAATTCCCACATCTGGGATTAGTTATTCTTTAATTTGTGAATTTTAGCATTAACCGAAAATTCGGGGTGTTACAATGAGGCTAATGGTTACGTATTTACCTTTCTTTAGTATTTTCCACTAGGAATACCACATCACCATTTCCAACCCACTAATTAATTCTCACAAAAATACAATCCTTGTGTACTTATTCCTTAAGAAAGGGTATTCGGCATAAGAAGGTTTACCTTCTACACAACTAACAGATGTACGTTTATAAAAACCAATGTACATGAATTAGAAATGCAATGACAAACATTCATCCATACAAATTGTCCTGTGATTGAATGAACTGAAGGCACTTCTTTTACTACATCCTATTGAGAATTACTCTTAAGATTAGTAACAAATAGTTCTTGCAATACGAAGATTCCAGAACATAGGGATCACTGCTATAATATATATTTTAATAGCGAACCATAGACATTCAACAAGCAGTCTTGTCCGTCTCTAAGGTCTTCGCCTTTAAACTTCAGTCTTCAAGATGTCCTTGATTATATCATATTCAAAGTCTTCGACATTCGCCCCTCAGTCGGGTCGAAGTGGTTTTCGGATACATGATCCAATCTCAGTCTCTTCAAAATGACTATCGGTAGTTTTCGATAAACTCAACCTCAGTTCTTTAGAAAATAAAGAGTCAATGATAACTATAGAGTTCACCTCTTAACCGTTAGTGGACTGATTTCATTATCCCTTGTCCTTCAGAAACTAAACGAGGTTTATACGCACACTGGATGATTATCAAAGATGATTATGTTGTGTAACTCAAGCATTTCCCTATGATATTTCCAAAGTAAGATTTTGGTCCGAATTTGGTAGTCGGCTATTTAACGGTCAAATGCATACAAAACAATCAATAATTAATTTCCTATAATAATCACTAGTCCTCTTTGGAATTAATTTCTTATTAATTAGATTTCAGATCCCTTATTCCGAAACATTCACATCCTCAACCCTACGATATAATATGTACTTCAAAACAAATTAAGATGGTTTCTTATTTTTAATTCGGCTTTTATGGGTTACTAGAACTCATATAATTTTATTTAACATCTAAAGCCTTTGTCTTTAAATAAAAAATCATTTAAGGAAATTATGGTTTAATTTCTAAAATCAACTCTTGATCTTAACTAATATATCCCTTGGATAAAAACGAAGTCATTCAAGTTAGGGTATATATTTACCTCTCAAACTTTGACTTTGACATCGCCTTCGTCTTTGAAATAATAGAAGTTTAATATCTTGAGTTCTAAATATATACCTTAAGCTGACCAAATTCCAATTGAAAGTCATTCCAAAATGCGTTCTTTAAACTTGGAAAAGTTTTACATAAAATATAAGCTTGGAAATTACTAAAATAACATACATTAAAGTAATGTCGCATTGTCACCATCATTTCCATTCTTCCTCCCTCCTTACACGTTAACCCCTCTCTCTTCATTCAATTTGAACTTCCATAATCACACAAAGTACATATGTGTAAACATTTCCATAAATTTTAGCGTACGTACTTTAGTACTTCATGTTTTCTTTTCTTTTCTTTTCTATACTTCTACTTTATTAAAGAACAAATCAAATCAAAGCTTATATTAACCTAATTAATTACTATTTAACCTAATCTAACATAATTATATTTATATATAATTTATATATTTATTTAGGGATTATAAACAATTTTACCTGATAAAAAAATTCAGCATATTTGAAAAATCATTTCGGTCACATTTTCTGTTTTACTTTGAATTATTTATTTTAATAAAAAAAAATCTAAATTATTTTTCATATCTTTTAATATGAAATAAAAGTGAGTATTTTAATTATAAAAACCAATATTTTTCTTTTTTAAAATTAATTGACATATTTCTAGTTAAAGCAATAAAATTTCAAGTTGTTATAGTGAATGTCGAAGATTATCAACACGCGTATTAATATCGTATGTCAAGAACTTTGAATACCTGAGCATTCCAAGAGACATCATGCATCGTCAAGCCATGCGAAGAAAGATGATTAAAAGTCATTAATACAAGAAGATAAAAGCCGAATTTAGTATTTTCCTTCATGAAACTTTAAAGGCGTTCGCATCTCATTACACATGTTTCATGTCGAGACCACTAACAAGATATCAATCAATGTGAAGAAATGGGCCTTAAAGAGATCACAACAAGTCTCCCAAATGTGTCATTACATCAAGTCATCAATCTATGCCAATTCACATCCATCAGTGGAAGCAAGTTTCACCTCCTCTGACCATTGTAAATAGATGTGCATTCCATGACAGAAATAAGCCACTAACTTCTTTCCTTTTTTTGCATAAATCATTTCTTGAACAACTTTTTCCAGGCTTCTTCAAGAGCCTGAGATTCATTTCAATGGCAACTGGCTTACGAGACGAAGAAGATGATATGGCCATATGCAGGTAAAGACATGGACAACTATAATTTTGCATATGACTTGTTCCACGACATTTACATAACAGCAATACTAATTACTGTTTTCCATATGGATGCAGCTGTTTTCTTTTAACTTGTTTAATCCCGGACTTTTATTCTTTGTCATGTGATTCTGACCTAGAATTAGATTACGTGTCTACATTGACTAGTAGACGCTTTATAGCCAAAGGCATAAATAATTAATTTAATAATTTCATACCCATCAACTAGACACTGTGACTTCAACTAGTCAAACAATAAAACAACCATACCCAGGGGGAGAATAAGAAACGTGAGATGAAGTTAGAAAGAAATTTCGCCATGCGATCTGCTGGAGAATCTTCAGGTTTCTCCTTCTTCGAATTTTGCAGTTAAATCACCATCAAATTTAGTGAAAATTCATATAGTTTATTTATGCTTTTGTTGCTTCTGTTAATTTCCAATTCTTTTCATGAAGGTCAGATGAATTTCAGTGAGTTTTTCTGTTTGTATATTAGTTCAGATATTTGTTGCCAAAATCTGATTAATTTATTTGGTTGTTTGATTCTATATGTTATATTAGCAATTTTAGCTGTGTAGGTATTTGATTCTGCATATAAATTTCATGCTTGCAAACTTTTAATTGTAAGCTAAATATTTGATTAGTTAATAGAAAGTAAATATTGGATAAATAGATTTCAAAGTGTTCTACTTCTAGTAGATCCTTTTCAAGGGATATCATTTGGAGGTGTAATTAATGTACTGCAATATGCCTAGGATGGTCAAACCAATTTAAGAACTACAGAATTCCAACTACAAATATATACATCCCTTAAAATACCTGAATCCTTTAGCTACAGAGGTTCAGACTCTAATCGGAGGGTTTTGAGTATTTTGACCCCAAAATTTGATCCGCTTTGTTTATGAACATATGTAAACCAAAAATTGGGAATTTTTACAGCACATTTTCATGTGTTTTAAACCCAGCCAAAACCTGTTCAATGTAATTTTGTGTTTCTTTCAATCTGTCAGATGGGGGGATCTGGTTTCCTGAATTTCTTCCAGTTTTGCACTATTTGAAGCAATTATTTTGAATTATTGAATGTAACAATATATTGCCAACAGGTTTGTCTTCGTTGGTTAGTTGTTCAGACTACGAGATTAAAGATCATGAGCTTCGTCTTCATCGATACTTGTTGGCACTAACGATATAAGTTTGATTTCTCATGTTCACTAATTTAAAGAATGCTTGAAATAAAATACGTTATATTGGAATTTTTTAACTTCTTTCTAGAAAAGCACTAATTTAATGGTAATTCTATTTAAACCCATGATTTTGCGGAGTTCAACTAGCAAAACCGAAAAAATAAGAGAAACCCAACGTTTTGCTGAGTTCACTTGTGTAATATTTAAAAAAAAAAAACGATTGGCACCTCCACTATGAGATGCCTTTAGGTACCTCGTAGAACCCCTATAAGGTGCTCTAAAGACACAGGCACCTTGTAGGGGCTCTACGAAGTATGCTGAAAAAATAAAATAAAAATATATAACAAAACAAGGGCAGTTTGGTCATCAGTTTTTATAGGTGAACTCAGCATATCCTTGTGTTTAAATAGAATTAGCCTTAATTTAATTATTGGAGACATTACTTATTACATTTTCTCACATTCAGTGTGTTATCTTCTTATTTAATACTGACTTCATCTAAATTTGATTTTTTTTCCCCTTTTTAAAGTATAGCTTATCATGAATTTGGTAACAATTTTAAAACTTAACTTTGAACAGCTCTTTCTCGAAAACTGGTTATTAATTACTCTCTTACAAATTTTTCTGTATTTTTTTTTAACAACATGAACCTGTCTTAAATCGTGACATCGTCCGAGCAAAAAGTGAAAGAAAGATTAGATTGTATTTTTTAAATTTTTACTGCAAATATTTGCAGTAGTCTACCTCAGAACTTTTTTCGTCACTTCAATCATCTTTAGATTATTTTCCATGTTTATTTGAAATATATGTGCAGAAAATACAAACTGAAAAAAAATAGCAGGATTGTATACTAATTTTAAATGTTTTTCCTTGATCAGTGAAGTTTTGAAAAATGGGATGTAATTTTCATGGTTTTATCGAAATGGAGATTTCACATATTTTGAAATGTTTGAAGAGTGCTGTTCAGGAGTTCTCTTATTAAACTACAGTTTCTTAAATTTTGGAAGATTATTTATTAGTAATTATTATTAGTACAATATATATGTTTTGCTTAGGTATATTTGTCTGGTTTCACAATATTTGAGTGCCTTCTCCAGATATGTTCTTAAATGGTTTAAAGTTGCAGTCTTGTAAAATTTCCTCATTAAGGTCAAAATGGGTGCTAACCTTTCATATTCCACCTTTAATAGACAATGCTGCTTAACGCAGAGCCTTAAATCACTGCTAGGAATATGCATATGTTCCAGGCCTCTCATTCTTCTTTGAGCACACTGCAATTCTTACTCCATAATACCTTCTTTGAAGCACCAATTTCTTCAAAATATACTCTCCATTACCCGAGCTATCATAAAATTTGATATGCAAAGTAATTGGTCCGTAGTTTATTTGCCTACCAAAAAGACTCTTATTTCTATGCTGCAGCATTGAATATCTGGTAATTCGCTTTGCCAACAAACTAAAGAAGTGGGAGTGTGATTTTTTTTAAAGTACTATATATTTTATTAGCCTACGAAAAAGATGATTTCCACCTGTTGTAACTAAGTAGTTAGAACTGATATTTTAAATTACAGGGAATGAACCTGTATCATCCATCACCCATATCCAATAAGTCCATCCTTTCAAAGTCAATAGTCAATAGTCAATTCAAACTTGGAATGAAGACTTTTTAAGATGAGAATTTTATTGACTATTTGCAAATAACATGATTTATCTGCTAATTTCTTTCTGAATTGTAAGCTTACATTGCTTCTAATATGGTTATGTTTTACTAGACTCACCATCAACATTTCCGAGGTTGGATGTTTTGCTAATTGCACGTATTCCTGAATTTTGGGGATTAACATGGGCTCATGTTTGAGTTAAATAATGTCCTGCACGTTTAAGCATATTTTAGGATTCGTAATCCAAGGATAACACAATATAAAATCTTGCTATCATGATTTAAGTGGAATTTTCCTTCTTTCTATCGTATATGAATTATTACTGTTAATGTGCAATATTGTTTGCAGAAGGAAGACAAACTAGCTGCATCGTAAACCAAATCAGCATGCTCCGTGAAATACTAACCAACTGGGATTGCGTGAAATCCATGATATGGATTCATGCACCAGAAGAAGCTGCAGAGTTTCTCAAAATCGTGGATGAAGTTCGTAGATATACTGAAAAACCAGGTGAAGAAGAACAAGAAGGGCTTTTAAGTGATGCTCATAGCATTCTACAACCAGCAATGGCTAGGCTCGAAGATGAATTTGATTATCTTCTTAATGAACACAGACAACCGTTGGAGCCTGAATATATGTCATTTAGATCTATGGATGATGACTTGATTGATGACTTTTCATCGAATTCTTTTGAGGCGCAACCCATTGAAGGAAAAATCGAACTAGAGAGTAGTCGGGTCTCGGGCTCAGGAGAGTTTGTTATAGATTTGATCCACCCTAAAGCAATATCCGAGCTTAAATCAATAGCGGAGCTCATGGTTTTATCAAAGTATGACAAAGAGTGTTGCCAAGCTTATATTATGTCTAGAAAAGATGCATTAGATGAATGTTTGTCTATTCTAAAAGTAGAGAGATTTAGCATTGAGGAGGTTATACAAATGGATTGGAGCACGTTAAATGTTTTGATTAAAAGATGGAATCGTGCACTCAAAGTATTTATCCGTGTATTTCTCTCGAGTGAAAGGCGACTATGTGACTCGATATTTGGGGACATTTCTGAGTCAATGAGCGACTACTGTTTTCTCGAATCATCGAAAGCTGCCATTCTTCAATTTATCAATATCGGCGAGGCTATTGCAATTGGTCCTGTAGAAGTCGAAAAGCTCTTCAGAGTTTTGGACATGTACGAAAGCCTAACAGAACTTCTAGTGGATATGAATTGCTTGTACCCAGAAAAGATTGGATCTTCAATCATGATGGAATGGCATGAAGTGTTGTTGAGATTAACCACGTTGATCAAAGGAATTTTTGCCGAATTTAAGAAGAAAATAAAGAAGAACACAACCAGTACGCCTTACCCTGGTGGTGGAGTTCCTCATATTACTAGATATGTCATGAACTACGTGAAGTTGCTTTCTGATTATACCAAAACACTGAATATGCTCCTTAGAAACAAAGAGGATGAAAGCTCAAATCCTCCAATTGTGCATCATCTTCATTCTATAGCATCGATTCTTGAGGCCAACCTAGAATCTAGGTCGAGGCTGTATACTGATACCGCTCTCCAGCACATATTCATGATGAATAATCTATGCTACATGGTTCAGAAAGTTAAAGATTCAGAAATTAAGACTATTTTTGGTGATGACTGGGCACGCGACTATAATAGGAAGTTCAGACTGCAGGCTAACTACTATGAAAGAGTTACCTGGAATCCAGTGCTTGAAAATTTACGCGATGAAGGAGTGAGCACTAATGGTTCAAGCTCGGGTTTAAGCTCTCGTGGAAGAGCAATCATTAGAGAAAAATTTAAAGCATTTAACAGTTCGATTGAGGAAGTTTATAGAACTCAAACTGCTTGGAACATTCCTAATATTGAGCTAAGAGTCGATTTGAGAATATCGATTTCTCTTAAGCTTATTCCAGCTTATAGGCCGTTTTGGGGTAGATACAAGAATCAACTAGATGCTGGGAGACACAGGGATACTTACATCAAGTATTGTTGTGAGGATCTTGAGAAGTACTTGTTAGATCTTTTTGAAGGATCGCCTAAAGTGATGCATTCCTATCAGAGATGAATGTCATGGATGTTATGAGCTTGAAGATTGCTTAATGGTGTATTGTTTATCATAATTACCGTCTGGTAGTGTTCGGCTGTGGCTGTTATTATTTAGATTGCTGTTATGGGAATTATCGTCTGGTTTTTAGCATAAATATGAATGTAATTAATTGCTTTGTTGTATACATACGTTAGGAATGCATATCATGTAAGCATTATTATTATTTTTATTTTCTGATTGACAAGGTTTTTTTTTTTCTTTCTTTTTTTCCTTTTAATGTGGTTGCCGGGACTTATGGGAAGGAGAACAATTAATTTATGCAAAAAGGTTGATATTTTTAAGTAAAAGAGTAAACATTCATCTTTCTTGGAGAATTTAATGTTCATATCTAAGTTCTGCGTTATTTTATTCTGGATTAATGATAATGAGCAATTGCTTTTGAAATGGAATTTTACTTAATTTTAATAAAAAGCGGTGGTGATGGAACAATGCATCAAACTTTTTGAGCAAATGATCACTGGGTTCTTTCTTTCGTACTGCATGCAATACTATATTATGCCTTGAAAGTACCCAGAAACTTAAACAAATTATCAAATGCGCATGGACCATGTAAAGTTGCTTGCAACTATTGTAACATACATAAATGCAGATTATTTCGTTAATAGTTTTATGCAATTTTCAAATCAAAGGTGTATTTATTACAAAGTGTTTATTGCTTATGATATTTTTGTTCTTAATTAACGCGAGTTTCCAACTATCCATTGATTAAAATATCTAAAAAAAAGAAAACACAAGTTTATTTTGAAGTTTATAAGTTTGTTGATGATATATTTTAATCGAAACAATAGCACGTGCTGAGTTGGTATGTTACCTACAAATATGGAAGATGATGTGTAACTCATAAGAGCAGTCTTTTGGAATATAATTTGAAAAAGTCTTTTGCTATTTATGTTTAATGTTGGTTCATGTATTAAACGTGTCCGTTCAAATAAAGAGTCATGTCCATTCAATAAAGAGTCGTGTCCGTTCAAGTGAAGAGTTATGTCCGTTTAATAAAAAGATGTGTCTGTTCAAGGGAAGAGATGTGTCCGTTCAAGTGAAGAATCATATCAGCAGTGAAGAGTCATATCCATTCAAAAAGTCATATCTATTTCTAGGGTATGTAATCCACTATATATATGTGGTCATTTTATTGTGTTTGTAAAGGGAAAACTAGAATGTTGTAAGAAAAGGTTGGTGGCAAGAAATTCAAATAATTTCTGTGCTTAAATTAAGCACTCTTCCTCTAGTTTATCTTCCTTTTAACAAAGTGGTATCAAAGCAGGTTGAAATTATGCTATGTCTATTTCTTCCGTCGTTTCTTCTCACTGTTATCACAAAAGAAAATTTTGAAGAATGGAGTAATAAAAAGAAAGAAGAGCTGATTTTTAAAGGGTTATGGGAGATCGTTGAAAATGGCTATGAATGGCCAAAAGATATTAAAAATATGATGGAGAAAGAAAGCAACTCATTTATAAGTTGGAGACGAAAATACCTTCAAGCTTGTGTTGTAATGAGTGACAGCATTGATGAAGAAGTATATCGTCGTATTTATGTACAAATATCCGCAAAAGATTAATGGAAATTATTGAAAGAGGTGCATGCAAAGGATGACACAAAATTGATTTAAGAAGACAATTTGATTGTTGACAAAGAGAACGCGAAGAATATTGAGAAGGAGAAAGTTGTTGAAGTTGAAGTGTACATTAAAGAGGTTAAGTCAACTAATGATGAGAAAGATAATGAAAACAATATGAAGTACGAAGATGTTGCAAATAAGGCTGAAGAAGAAACAACCAATATTAAAGAAGACATTGGTATTGATGATGAAAAAAAATGTTGATGTGGAGGAGGAAAATGGAGGGAAAGATGCTGATGTAAACCTCAAAGAAGATTTGAAGAATGAGAATAGTGTAAAGAATAAAGACATGATAGACGAAAAGATAATCGAAGCAGAAGGGGAATTAAATGATGGCATGAAGATGAAGGACGTTAAAGAAAACTATCTTGAAATAAAAGAGGTTGCAGAAACAGAAGACATATGCGATAATAAAAGTGAGGATGTCGAGATAACTGACCCTGACGGTGCTGAGGTCGATGTTGATTCAATAGAAAAGGATGTTTGCGAAAACGAGAAGGAAGATGAATATAAAGGAGAATTAGAGAAGAAAGAGGAACCAAAAGAGAAGAAGAAGCTTGATAGTGTAAAGCTCTCAATGACAATACCAAACTGGCTAACAGACTTGCAAGAAAAAGACCCGGTGATATCAACTTGCTGCATCAAACTCATTTCGTTAAAAGGAAAGGGCAATTATCAGTTGTTCTAGATTTTCCTGTTGGCTGTGGTAAATCTGTTTCTGTTGAAAACAGAAGGTTGATTTCGGTAGTTGAACAAATGGAAAAGCCTGAATGCAAGTGCATAAAAGGTGAGTTGGAAGCTAGCGCAACAATGAAATATGTTTGTAATGATGAGAAGAATATCATTAAGTATTATGAAGATAAAAATGAGAAAGAAAGAGCTTGATTGGAGAGAAGATACAACCTATGGAACTTGAGCCATTCAACCCAAAAAGAGTAAGAAAGAAATTTTCAAATTAGAAGGAAGTGTTGGAATATAATTTGAAATAATATTTTTCTATTTTATGTTTAATGCTGGTTCATGTATTCAACATGTCAGTTCAAGTGAAGAGTCATGTCCACTCAATGAAGAGTCATTTCCGTTCAAGTGAAGAGACATGTCCGTTCAATGAAGAGATATGTTTGTTTAAGTGAAGAGATGTGTCCATTCAAGTGAAAAGACACCCGTTCAAGTGAAGAGTCATGTCAATTCAACGAAGAGTCATATCCATTCAGTGAAGAGTCATGTCCATTCAAAAAGTTGTGTCTATTTCTAGGGTATGTAATCCACTATATATATGTAGTCATTTTGTTGTGTTTGTAAAGGGAAAACTAGAATGTTGTAAAAAAGGTTGGTGGAAAGAAATTCAAAAAAGTTCTCTACTTAAATTAAGCACTCTTCCTTTAATTTCTCCTCTAAGATAGTTTCACTGTAACAACCCGCATTCTACGCATCGGAGGATCATAGAATATTTATTTATTTCTTATACGAAGTCGTATGATCATGTAACTTTGGGAAACGACTATTGGGGTCGTTTCCCATGTTCATGATTCTCGCCGATTTTTAAAAAACCGTTTTGCCCGTAGCTGATTTTGTTTCGGCCATAACTTTTGATTGGAAATGATTTTTGACCTGAAACCACTTTCATTGGCTTCGGATGATGGTTTATCTTTCCGTAGAGTGGTCACATGTGAGAAACGGACTTACCGTTTGGGAGATATGGCTGAAATAAGGTTTGTAAGGTGAAAAACTGCTTAATTGGGCCAAATAGGGTGATTAGTGAATGGGCCCATAACCCATTTCGAGATTAGGGTTATGGGGAGGCTGAAAAGAGTTAGGGTTTCATTCCATTTCAGTTTTCTAGCCTCCATTTACCTCTTAGAAACCCTAAAACTGGCCTCCAACCTCTAAATCACCTCCAAATCACTTTCTAATCAAGGATTAAGCTTAGCAACATCAAATCAAGGGAGAACTTCACCAAATCAAGATTAGAGCTGCTGTTTAGCATTGGTATTCGCGCCATATCAGAGATTTATTTCAGATCTAAGGTTTATGTGTGGCTAAGGTGAGTGATTTGCATAGTTCCTCACTAATTATGGTTAATTAAAGGTAATTAGTGTTAATTAGCGAATTTAAACATGATAAAAATCTGGAAAAATACTTATAAATTCTTAAATGATGTTTTAGACCTCTGATATTAACTTGTGTTAATTTCATTAAGTTTTGCTAATCCTATCGTTAGTTATGCTTGAACATGTTTAAGGGAAAATATAGGGTTTTGGCTATGTTTGATCCATTTTAACCTATCATATTTATGTTTTGGTGTTTGAGGTCACTTCTACTTGTTGCTATGACTATATGGTATGCTTTGTGATTGATTAGAATAGTTAGAATAGTCGAAAACGCCGTCGAATGGCGTAAAACACTCGCTGGAAAAGTTGCAGGAAAATGGTGCAGGCTTTCGGATCGGATCGGGGGAATGGGCTCGGAACGGATAGTGGACTGGGCAAGGGATCACCGAACCGAACCGAGGCTTGGCACAAGGGAAAGAATGGCAAAAAGGAAGGCCAAATGGTTGAACTGGGATCGGATCGAGCTAAAGAAGGGGGAATCGGATCGACTGAAGGGAAGAGAAGGGGATCAGAACGGAAGAGGAAGGGGAAGTGGATCGGATCGGAGACCAGGAACCTGAACCGATGGAGCAAGGGTACACCGAACCGAACCAAGATGCATCTACCCGACCCGCCAGAGAACACCCGAACCGAACCGATGTACTACGAAGGGACTTGGAGGCTACGATCCGACCCAGAGCACTTGGAAGAGACCGATCCGAACCGACAGAGAAGAAGAGTTGAGGATCCGAACCGATCCAGTGATGACCAAAAACCCGAGATGCAAAAGTAGTCCAAATGGAAGTTAGAGCTCAGGATCCAGTTGGGAACCAATGAGTTCACTTCATGATTGGGCTTTGCTGCGGGATATGTGCTAAGGAGTTGTTGACGTTCATAACTTCGATTCACCACTGAAAAGGAATGATGGGCTACGTATCAGTGCAGTAGAGTCATCATGACTCGAGGGGCAAAGTGATCGTAGCAAGACTATGTATCAATGCAGTAAAGTCATTACGACTCGAGGGGCAAAGTGATCGTAGTAAGACTATGAGCCAGTGCAGTGGAGCCATTGTGACTCCATGGGGCAGAATGGACATAGTAAAGTATTAGTAAGGCTATGAGCCAGTGCAGTGGGGTGTGTACGACTCCATGGGGCAAAGTGGACATAGCGAAGGATTAGTGGCTATGGATTGGTGCAATGAAGCCGTTGTGACTTCGTGGGGAAGAGTGATCATAGCAAAGTATTGGGTGATCGAAGTGGTGGATATCGTATGCTTTACGCACTAAGTGAGAGATGTGAGGATGATTGTTATGCTCGATTGTTTGCCATCACTATGACATGCACACCCCCCCAACCCCGTATGCTTGTACACCATATGTTAGTGGCACCTTAGAGTGTTGTACAGTATGTAGTGCTAACTTTTTGGTTGCAGGTCCAGGTTCAGGTATGGTTTAATATACCTGTTATTGTTCTGTTTGGCTGCTTATCGCTCATACCAGACTTTTTGTCTGACCCAGAGTTTTATGTCTCTTCTTATTACTCTGGGTGCTCTCAGGAGCAGACTAGAGACATGTTAGCTGGTGATGCGCGAGTAGCGGATTCGGAGGTGAGCATGAGGCTTCCACGTATGATATATATAGATATTCTCCCTGTGTCGTTGCTGGTCACTACTTTGGGCATTAGTAGTGTACCTTTCTTGTTTAGCTTTTTGAGACAGTTTTTAAAGTTGTAATAATGTTGGCTTTGGATCATAAGCTGTACTTTGGATTTTCCGCTGCTATGATAGTTTGTTTCAGCTTATACACTGTCTCACCTGTTTTATGTCAAGTATGTTGTTATTATATTTTGTTCCATGCGCTGTGAGACATTCTACATGTTCTTTGTTGATTCTTCGTCTTCTTCCTTTTCTTTTGACGACCATCTCGTGCTAACTAGACATGTGTACAGCGCACTTTTGGAGGAAATGTCGGTTGGTGCAGGGCGGGCCGTCACATTTGGTATCAGAGCTCTAGGTTGCGTAGTTAACCTAGGGAAAGACACTAGGGAGAGATAGTACGTATATGAGAGTGTGTATTTGTGATTACTTTGGTTTTCAAAAAAAATTATATATATATGTATATACTATTAGTAGTATAAGGATGAAGTCGTACTGCACTAGCACCACTATGGAGATAGTTAATCGTTTTCTCTTTACAGATTGAACGATGAGTCGAGATACGAGGGGTGCTGGTAGAGGGACCAATAATGGGAATGTTCCTGACATAAGGACGATGTTCACTGACTTCTGAGAGAGATGCTTAGGGATGTTCAGGGAGCAGTTCCCAATCCCGGTAATGGTGGTGGTCCAGTAGTGTAGACGCCTAGGGCCGATTTCGCCAAGCTGTCCAAGGATTACACTAACCTTGGTGGGAAGCCATTCCACGGAACGGAGTCGGCCACAGATGTTCAGGATTGGTTAGATAGCTGTGATCGTATCTTCGACGACTTGGGTATCGAGGATGCGATGAAGAGAAGGCTAGCGTCTCGTCAGCTGCAAGGGCGAGCGATGAATTGGTGGAATGTTATTAGGATAGCCACTCCAGAGGATCAGGTTACTAGGGATCAGTTTAAGGCTCGCTTTAGCGACAAGTTTATCCCAGCTGCTCAGAAGTCGGAATTGTTTAGGAAGTTCTTGGAGCTTAAGCAGAATGGTAGGGCAGTCTCGGACTATATTGCTGAGTTCGATACTTTGTCGAAGTATGGACTATCTCTTATCGATACTCCTGAGAAGAAGAATAAGAAGTTCATTACTGGTCTAGATGGATACTTGGGGGAAAGGCTTATTAACCACATCGATGAGACGTTTGAGTCGATTGTTGGGAAAGCTTTGAGATCGGAGAGTCTTTACCCTAAGTCGAAGACTGAGGTTGCATCTGTAGAAGGGCCAAAACCGCAAGCGAGCGGTGGAGGCAAGAACAACTCTCAGAACAAGAGGAAGCAGAACCAAACTAAGGATGGCCAGAAAAAGAGTAAGAAAGATGTTGAGTGCTTCAGCTGTGGTAAGAAGGGCCATTATGCCAAAGAATGTCGGGCCAAGCCAGCGGATAGGAAGTGCTACAACTGTGGCCAAGTGGGACATCATAAGGATAAATGTCCACAACCTCTTAAAGAGAAGCAGATTGTAAAAGCATATGCTATTAATGTTGTTCCTTCTTCGTCGAATGCCCCAACTGCGGCGGAGAAAGGAAAGAATGTCGTCATTCAAGGTATGCTTTCTATTCTTGATGTACCTGTTCGAGTTTTGTTTGATACTGGGGCTTCCCGTTCCTTCATATCTAGCGATCTGGTAGATAGGTTGGGACTGGAACCCGAGATAGTCGATAGACCGTTGGTTGTGACGAACCTGAGTGGTGGTTCGACTAACCTTAGTATGATTTGCCGAAATTTGGTCTTATCGAGTCATGGATGTATGTTTGTTTGTGATTGCTTTGTTTTGGGCTTTACTGGGTATGGCATTATATTGGGGGTCGATTGGCTCCAAAGATACGGGGTGGTGGTAGACTGTGAGGGCTTTTTGGTGACAGTTAGGGCGGATGATGGACGGAGGGTAGTGTTTGGTAGTCTACCTAGTGATGGGGTAATGGCTAGTTTTATAAATTCCCTCGACATCCCGCATGATGAGTTGTCAGATGTGCCCGTGGTTGGCCAGTATCCGGATGTCTTCGAGGAAGTGACCGGGCTTCCACCACACCGAGAGATTGAGTTTCGTATTGATTTAATGAAAGATGTCAGACCTATAGTGATGCCACTTCGTTGTATGGCACCAAGGGAGCAGCGAGAGCTCAGGGTGCAAGTAAGCGATCTTTTGAAGAAGGGGTTTATTAGAAGAAGTGTCTCCGAGTGGGGAGCACTAGTTGTGTTTGCCACTAAGGCAGATGGTTCCCTTCGTTTGTGTGTGGACTATCGCGAGTTGAATAAGGTGACGAGGAAGAATAAGTATCCTGTACCGCGGATAGATGATTAGTTTGATCAACTGGAAGGAGCAAGAGTGTTCTCCCAGTTGGACCTTGCGACAGGATTTCATCAGCTCCGAGTAGCAGCTGATAGTATAGCCAAAACGGCATTTCGGACGCCGTCTGGATTTTATGAGTGGTTGGTCATGCCATTTGGGTTGACCAATGCACCAGCATACTTTGTGGATCTTATGAATAGGGTATTCAGAGATCAGCTGAATAAGTTTGTTCTTGTAACACCCCACCTCCGCCAGGGTGTCTCTTGCAAGCACTCTGACTTTGGAGGGGCGTTTGAATCGGGTAAACATGCATAATGATATATCAAGGCAGAACAAGAACATATGTATATATGTAAACAGAGTAAATAAGGTAAGTAAAATAGCGGAAGATTTCAAACTATTTCAAAACAAGTCTGGTACTACATAATGTCAACTTTCCAAATACACAAGTCTAGATAAAAACAACATCACTGAAAAACTGAAATACATAAGTACTATCCCCAAAATAAGTGATAACCATAGCTAGCTTCATATCAAGACCGTACATGAGCTAAAATCCCACAAGCAAGCGATCAGAAATCCAAGCTAAGCTCCAATATTCCCACCCTGAGAACCTGGGGGGGGGGGGGGGGGAACGGAAGAAAAGAGGCGAAAGGAAAACAGGTCAGTCAAAAAGACTGAGTAAGCCCTACTACAATCAATGTAAACTGATAAAGTTAACTGGCATGAGAAGCAGGGATGAACATAAGGATAACAACATACTAGCATGATGATTAACTAACAAGGTAGATAAAGGTGTCATCGCATAATCAGGTTTAAGGTTTTTGCACCACAGGTGTACTAGCAAACTAACATGACTTGAATAAACAAGTATTGATCCCTTGGCCCAAGCTTTGGCCCAATAACATGAAGTGACCCTAATACGCGGTCCAACCAAACGGTCTAGTCGATCGGCTCCCTATAAGCCTAACTCGTCACGTGTTGGTGTCAATGCGGCCCAAACATAATTGTAGTCAGACTGTGCAGGGTCTCCCGTCGGGTGTATCAAGCCCTAGGGTGTCAACCCCTGGACACCATAAACATAAGTGCACAGTCTCGATCTACTGGTACCCGTGCATGTTTTCCCCGGCTTCGGGCTATGTGCACGACCATTAGTCCGCCCGGAACTACACCGGCGTACCACTCTGCCGTCGTTTTTGGTCACTTACCTCAAGTCCAGTAATCGTGCCCCCACCCTAGCCTAGTCCCTAGGGTCATAATGATACAAACTTGGGATTACTGCTGGAGTGGACCCCCATTGCTAGGATTTTCTAGTGGGTTAAGTACGGTTTAACCCTCTTGCTAATCATGGATTAACTTGGTTAAGTGTAACGATGAGTTCACGACTTAACCCTGATTAATCTACCAAGCCCAAATTGGTTAAGTATTAAGTGGACCATGACTTAACCCTAATCATGAGGCATTAATTAATTAATGCGCCTTAACCTCTCACATTAGACTTTGTTGCGGTTACTAGTTAAGCCGGTCGGTTCCGGGTAGCTTTACACCACAACTTGGTCTAACCTCGGGTTCAAGGTACAACATAACCAACTTCTCACATTGGGTCCTATTGTTTGTAGCAACTAGTTAAGCCGGTCGGTTCCGGGTAGGTTTACGCTACAAACTCAACCCAACCTCGAGTTGGTTACACTTATATTTTCTAAGTGTCATGTCCATTATGTTTCCAAAACATATTACAAGTTTTCAAGCATTTGGGTAGACCTAACTTAATAGGTAAATTCCCAATGGGTAGACCTAACTTAATAGGTAAATTCCCAATCTTATGTTTTTATGTCTTTTAAGTTTACCCAACCCCAAACGCAATCCCATCGCTTACATATCGCAATAGCGCATAAAGGATAGAAAGAGGGAACTTGGCATAATCATGACATAAAGGTGTTGAAGCCACAAGTTTAACATGGTGGCATATGAAATGTACATATGTTCATATACTTGCATATTACATTTTTAGGCCTCAAAAGCATGCATAAAACCAAACTTAGCATATAGATGATACATGGTGATAAATGACATGTAGAAGTTGCCATAAGTTCGCATTTAGCCTCACATGCAAGTTATCATAAGGGATATGATAACTTACATGTTGCCAAAATGCAACCTTTAGCATAAAGCTTGAAGCTTTAGGCTCATAAACCTAAGATAAGCTTGCATAACATGATAACATGAACAAAATGGTCATCCCAAACTTGCATAACATAACTTGCATATCATATGGCAAACTTGCATATCAAACTTGCATAACATAACATGATAAACTTGCATATCATAACATGGCAAACTTGCATAGCATAACATGGTAAACTTGCATATCATAACATGGCATACTTGCATAACATAACATGATAAACTTGCATATCATAACATGACAAACTTGCATAGCATAACATATCAAACTTGCATAACATGACATAGTAAACTTGCATATCATGGCAAACTTGCATATCATAATGATCAACCAAACTTGCATCATTCATTTAACTTTAGAGTTTAAATATGAAAGTAGAAAAGGGCTTACAATGCTTATGAAGACACAAAAATCTGACAAAGCCCTTATGCAATCAATTAGACCCAAAATGCAAGCTCTAATAGAAAAACCCTTGAGCCAAAATGATCAAAACCCTTGCTTTATGATGTAAATATGGAAACTTGACTTGAATGCAAGCTAATGATGCTCATACAAGCTTGAAAACACTTGTATGCATTGAAAATCTCTCATAGAAATAACTTAGGAATTTTATGAAGAGAGTGGAGGCCATGAGAGGATTGATTTTGCCATAGTTTAGTTACTTGAATGAATAATGATGATTTAGGGTTAGGTTAGGGGCTTATTTATAGAGATTAGGATTAGTTTCAACCTTAGGATTAAACCCTAATTCCAATCTCAGCCCTTAAAACCGAATCTGGCCCCCAAACTCAACACAACTCCAAAATGGTGCACCAGGCAAAACTGCCCGGCTGAGCCAAGTCGACAGGGCTGTCGACTTGGGGCCAACCAAGTCGACTCCCAAGTCGACAGGGCTGTCGACTTGGGTGCTCTGGCGGGAATTTTCCCGCCTGGCCCAATCTGACCCTAATTTCCAAATTTAAACTTGAATTTGAAATTTGTTTTTACTTTGAATTTTTCTGAAAACTTCGTTGGGCCTGAATCGGGTCATACGGACTCCGATTTTCGAAAACTCGGACTCTATTTCGCGTATTTTTCCGAGACGAACGCAATGGCATAGCCCGTTTCCCTTGATTCAGATTTATAAATTAAATTCTGCCTCGATTTATGTTATAACAGGTTATTGAAAATACGGGTTGTTACATTCTCCCCTCCTTAAAGGATTTCGTCCCCGAAATCTTCAAGTTAGGAAGAACGTATCCTACCATCCAACATCCATCTACTCAAAACATCATCCACGAGCAATCATTGTCCTTACAAGATTCTAAATGTTTTATGAACATATGCAAAGGTGTGTGTATATGTACTTATCTAATGCAAATATCATCAATGCAAATTATGTTAGTGAAATAAATCCATATGTATGCAATTCCTAACATAATGTATAACATCTATATGCGTGCACATAACATACATCCATATGCAACATCCATGTGATAACACAAAAAAATTTCATCCATGAATAAGCATAAACACTCATGCATATGCAATATGAGGAGTGTGTGAGCCGATCTAGTGCCTAACGTGTATAATGCATCCACGAGTAACCACTTGCAACCACTTGCAAACATCAAGCATAACATGTTTCAAACACATGTTTCATCCAAAGGGTTTCTACCTAAGGTTCTCATGACAAGATTAACATGATAAACTAGATAATCAAGACAAACATGGATAGCAAAAGATATGCTACAAAGAGATCGGGAAGATAAGCAAGATATACTCCTTTTGGATTACAAGAAATCCCTTCCTAACTTAACCCCAATCCTATAAAAGCCCAAAAGGTTTAGTCAACCTAACGGACCCCTTCAAACCCTGATATGTATTACTAGCCAATAAGTCATACCTCCCGACAGAAATAGGACCGAGAATGGGACCGAGAGGATATATGTAAAAGATAACATGCAAGTAAGTTCCACAGGAAAACAAGGATCAAGAATATTCTCTTAAAAAGAGATATGATGCGCGTATCTAGCCTTCAATCTTCTAAGTCACGTTTCGTTGAGCTTAACTCCACTGTGATTTGACCGTCTTTTACTTCATGATTTCTTAGCTTCTTAACTCTTATTTCCAAATATGAGTTGGAACCCATTTCATTGTCGCCTCTCGTCTTCCTTTTTCACTTACTCTTCTATCATTCTTGGCTTAAACATAACTATGACCTCATGGTTTCATGCAAGCTCTCCAAAATTCACTAGTGAATCCTGGATCTCGTTTACTTACTAAAAGTATTCCATACAGCAGAACTTTTCTTGAAAATACCAATCCACGTTGCCAATTGCTCTTACTAACGTGATTTTCTATAACTCATGCTTGAACGAAATGAACCATCCGCCTGCGAATGATAGGCCGTACTTAGATTCAGTTGCTTGCCCATGACTTCCCGTAGACTATCCCAAAACTGGCTAGTGAAAATTGAGTCATGGTTACTAACTATCCTTTAGGGAACCTCGTGCAACCGCTTTATTTCTTGAAAGTAAACTGTCGCTAGCTATGATGCAGTCCTTTCGCTCTTTACCGGAGTGAAATGAGCACTCTTCGTGAGTCTACCTACTATGACCCACATGCTTGTATTCCCTTTCCTTGATCTAGGCAGCCCATCCATGAAATCCTTCGTGACGCTCTACTACTTCCATTGCGGGGACCTCCAATGGATGTAATAGCCCACCGGGCTTCTATGACTCGGCCTTTAACCTGTTGGCACAACATGCACCTTGGGTCAAACTCGGCCACCTCCTCGGGTGATGTGCATCTTCAAGAACCTTCTTTCTCTCATCGCGTCTTAGCCATCCCTTGTCATCTATAGCGAGGTGACTTACCATCTCGCCTCGAATCAACTTGTCCATGATCTCGACTAACTGCGGGTCTTCTTTCTGTGAAGTCCCTACTTGATCCAGAAGGGTAGGTCTAAGCTCAAGGGACGCTAACTAACTAATTAAACTGAGAGAACTTCTTACTTCGGTTGCATTCCTTGGAGTCTTCCAATCCTGAACTGCAACTACCTTAGCGGGATCCACCGCTAAGCCTTGCTTAGAAACTATGTGCCCAAGAAATCTAACTCCTTTTTCTCCAAAATGACATTTGGAGGACTTGGCTTTCAACTGATGCGCTCTAAGCGTATCCATCACCTCCTTGAGATGTCTAGCATGTTCTTCCTTGTTCTTTGAGAAAGTCAGGATATCTTCTACAAAGACTACGACAAACTTGTTCAAGAACTCCCTGAACACCCTACTCATCAAGTCCACGAAGTAGGCGGGTGCATTAGTCAAACCGAATGGCATGACCAGCCATTCTAAGAATCCATCTGGAGTTCTGAACGCAGTTTCGCCTATACTATCCTCAGCTATTCTGAGCTGATGGAACAGATGTTCCTACAAGCTGATCAAACAAATCATCGATCCTTGGCAATGGTTGTCTATTCTCCTTGTTTAACTCACGATAATCAACACAAAGTCGAAGAGAACCATCTGCCTTGGTAGTAAATACTACAGGCGCTCCCCATTCAGATATACTTCATCTAATGAAGTTCTTCTCAAGCAACTCCTTGACTTGCTTTCTTAACTCTCATCTTGCGGGGCCATGTGCCTAACTGGCCACAAAACTATCTTGGCATTATCAACCAGATAAATGCGGAAATCTATCTCTCGTTTAGGGGTAACCCCCTTCACTTCACCCAAGATATCAGGATATTCTCGGACCACCCTCACCGATTACAAACTATCGATAGACGAGTTGAGGGATTCAAGATAACACAACATGACGGGACTCGTAGGGTTACTAGAAATTTTTAGGGTATTACCGAGGCGAGTCATGAGCCTCACAACCCTATGCTCAAAAATCAAGAAAGGCTCCAAAACTGGACAACCAATCCATGCCCAAAATCAACCCATACCCCATGAAACCGAGAATATAAGCATCACGCGAGAATTCTATACTCAAGATAGAGATTTTCAAATCCACGTAGATAATAGACAAATGGGCGGAACCCCCAATTGGATTTGAAACACACACGGGATCATTAACTAGACTAGTACTTAGGTGCAAACTTTCAACTAGATCAGATGAGATAAAGTTATGCGATGCACCAAAATCAAACAAGGTACGAACTGGAAAATCAAAAATATATACAAGGCTTTCAACAGAAATACTACCTCGATCGGGAACTGGAGCGGCATTGAGAGCATGAACTTGCCCTCCCGAAGGTCCAGCACGCTGAGTCTGACCCTGGCCTTGCCCTTGCTTCTTCGGGCAATCCTTACTGAAATGTCCAGTCTCACCGCAGAAAAAGCATTCACCATTCTTCCTTTTCCTCTTCTTACAATCCTTAATAAGATGCCCAATTGAACCGCAATAATGGCACTTCCCCTTGTTGTTCTTGCCCTTGTTGTTGTTCCCCTTGTTGCCTTGACTCTTGTTCTTGTTCTGATTGCCTTGACTGCTCTGACCACTTGGATTACCCTGATTTCCTTTCCACTGGGAATCAGTCTTCTTGGCTTGAGCATCATTCATCTTGATCTCTTTCTTGACATCTCCCTGAAGTAACGCCATATCAACCAAGCTCTCAAACGTGGCCCCATGGGGAATATGTGACATAGCCAATCCCTGCAACGGCTCATTCAATCCTCTAGCAAAACGAAGAGCCTTCTTCTGAGGAGTACTCACCATATCCAAGCCAAAACGAGCTAACTGATTGAACTTGTTCACATATTCTTTGACAGACATATCTCCTTGTTTCAAAGTTATGAACCTCTCCATTTGCAGATTCTCCTCAGCAGAAGATAGAAACTTAAGCACGAACCTTGCCCTGAAATCGGCCCAAGTCTCAACAGGCCTAGTACCATTGGTGACTTCCCACCAATAAGCGGCTTCATCCTTCATAAGCCAAACCGCCAACAAGATCTTCCTCTGATCGTCTAACCCGAAGATAGCAAATAAATCCTCGGTCTCTTTCAACCAATTTCTGGCCTCTACAAAAGTCTCAGTGCCTTGAAAGTTCTTGCCACCCATTGCTTTGAAATCTTTGCGAAGTCAGCTTGAGGAAGCTGAGGGGGAGGAGGAAGAGGAACCTCAGCGACAGGAGGAGGAGGAACATTAACTACCGGAGGAGGAGGAGGAACATCTGCGGGGCCGGCTTCGGTCGCCCTAGCCACCAAAAGTCTCCTATACCAAACAGGTACGTGTACTCCCTCCAGAATGGCAAAGTTATTGGCCATACTGAAAACGAAGAAAAAGATAGATTCAGAATGGAGAAAAACGAAGGAATTTTTCTAATGGCTTTTTGGGGAATAGCCTTTAAAATAAACTAGACTTTCCTTTGGAAAATGCTTTATACTTGGTTTTGAAAATAGTTTTCCAAAAGTTTTAAAAATCTTTTTGTTCCTTCTCGTAAACCATATGCTCTGATACCAAATGTAACACCCCACCTCCGCCAGGGTGTCTCTTGCAAGCACTCTGACTTTGGAGGGGCGTTTGAATCGGGTAAACATGCATAATGATATATCAAGGCAGAACAAGAACATATGTATATATGTAAACAGAGTAAATAAGATAAGTAAAACAGCGGAAGATTTCAAACTATTTCAAAACAAGTCTGGTACTACATAATGTCAACTTTCCAAATACACAAGTCTAGATAAAAACAACATCACTGAAAAACTGAAATACATAAGTACTATCCCCAAAATAAGTGATAACCATAGCTAGCTTCATGTCAAGACCGTACATGAGCTAAAATCCCACAAGCAAGCGATCAGAAATCCAAGCTAAGCTCCAATATTCCCACCCTGAGAACCTGGGGGGGGGAACGGAAGAAAAGAGGCGAAAGGAAAACAGGTCAGTCAAAAAGACTGAGTAAGCCCTACTACAATCAATGTAAACTGATAAAGTTAACTGGCATGAGAAGCAGGGATGAACATAAGGATAACAACATACTAGCATGATGATTAACTAACAAGGTAGATAAAGGTGTCATCGCATAATCAGGTTTAAGGTTTTTGCACCACAGGTGTACTAGCAAACTAACATGACTTGAATAAACAAGTATTGATCCCTTGGCCCAAGCTTTGGCCCAATAACATGAAGTGACCCTAATACGCGGTCCAACCAAACGGTCTAGTCGATCGGCTCCCTATAAGCCTAACTCGTCACGTGTTGGTGTCAATGCGGCCCAAACATAATTGTAGTCAGACTGTGCAGGGTCTCCCGTCGGGTGTATCAAGCCCTAGGGTGTCAACCCCTGGACACCATAAACATAAGTGCACAGTCTCGATCTACTGGTACCCGTGCATGTTTTCCCCGGCTTCGGGCTATGTGCACGACCATTAGTCCGCCCGGAACTACACCGGCGTACCACTCTGCCGTCGTTTTTGGTCACTTACCTCAAGTCCAGTAATCGTGCCCCCACCCTAGCCTAGTCCCTAGGGTCATAATGATACAAACTTGGGATTACTGCTGGAGTGGACCCCCATTGCTAGGATTTTCTAGTGGGTTAAGTACGGTTTAACCCTCTTGCTAATCATGGATTAACTTGGTTAAGTGTAACGATGAGTTCACGACTTAACCCTGATTAATCTACCAAGCCCAAATTGGTTAAGTATTAAGTGGACCATGACTTAACCCTAATCATGAGGCATTAATTAATTAATGCGCCTTAACCTCTCACATTAAACTTTGTTGCGGTTACTAGTTAAGCCGGTCGGTTCCGGGTAGCTTTACACCACAACTTGGTCTAACCTCGGGTTTAAGGTACAACATAACCAACTTCTCACATTAGGTCCTATTGTTTGTAGCAACTAGTTAAGCCGGTCGGTTCCGGGTAGGTTTACGCTACAAACTCAACCCAACCTCGAGTTGGTTACACTTATATTTTCTAAGTGTCATGTCCATTATGTTTCCAAAACATATTACAAGTTTTCAAGCATTTGGGTAGACCTAACTTAATAGGTAAATTCCCAATGGGTAGACCTAACTTAATAGGTAAATTCCCAATCTTATGTTTTTATGTCTTTTAAGTTTACCCAACCCCAAACGCAATCCCATCGCTTACATATCGCAATAGCGCATAAAGGATAGAAAGAGGGAACTTGGCATAATCATGACATAAAGGTGTTGAAGCCACAAGTTTAACATGGTGGCATATGAAATGTACATATGTTCATATACTTGCATATTACATTTTTAGGCCTCAAAAGCATGCATAAAACCAAACTTAGCATATAGATGATACATGGTGATAAATGACATGTAGAAGTTGCCATAAGTTCGCATTTAGCCTCACATGCAAGTTATCATAAGGGATATGATAACTTACATGTTGCCAAAATGCAACCTTTAGCATAAAGCTTGAAGCTTTAGGCTCATAAACCCAAGATAAGCTTGCATAACATGATAACATGAACAAAATGATCATCCCAAACTTGCATAACATAACTTGCATATCATATGGCAAACTTGCATATCAAACTTGCATAACATAACATGATAAACTTGCATATCATAACATGGCAAATTTGCATAGCATAACATGGTAAACTTGCATATCATAACATGGCATACTTGCATAACATAACATGATAAACTTGCATATCATAACATGGCAAACTTGCATAGCATAACATATCAAACTTGCATAACATGACATAGTAAACTTGCATATCATGGCAAACTTGCATATCATAATGATCAACCAAACTTGCATCATTCATTTAACTTTAGAGTTTAAATATGAAAGTAGAAAAGGGCTTACAATGCTTATGAAGACACAAAAATATGACAAAGCCCTTATGCAATCAATTAGACCCAAAATGCAAGCTCTAATAGAAAAACCCTTGAGCCAAAATGATCAAAACCCTTGCTTTATGATGTAAATATGGAAACTTGACTTGAATGCAAGCTAATGATGCTCATACAAGCTTGAAAACACTTGTATGCATTGAAAATCTCTCATAGAAATAACTTAGGAATTTTATGAAGAGAGTGGAGGCCATGAGAGGATTGATTTTGCCATAGTTTAGTTACTTGAATGAATAATGATGATTTAGGGTTAGGTTAGGGGCTTATTTATAGAGATTAGGATTAGTTTCAACCTTAGGATTAAACCCTAATTCCAATCTCAGCCCTTAAAACCGAATCTGGCCCCCAAACTCAACACAACTCCAAAATGGTGCACCAGGCAAAACTGCCCGGCTGAGCCAAGTCGACAGGGCTGTCGACTTGGGTCCAACCAAGTCGACTCCCAAGTCGACAGGGCTGTCGACTTGGGTGCTCTGGCGGGAATTTTCCCGCCTGGCCCAATCTGACCCTAATTTCCAAATTTAAACTTGAATTTGAAATTTGTTTTTACTTTGAATTTTTCTGAAAACTTCGTTGGGCCTTAATCGGGTCATACGGACTCCGATTTTCGAAAACTCGGACTCTATTTCGCGTATTTTTCCGAGACGAACGCAATGGCATAGCCCGTTTCCCTTGATTCAGATTTATAAATTAAATTCTGCCTCGATTTATGTTATAACAGGTTATTGAAAATACGGGTTGTTACAGTTCTTGTGTTCGTAGACGACATCCTTGTTTACTCGAGGACAGAGGAGGAACACAAGGAACATTTGAGGATAGTGTTGGTGGTGTTGAGAAAACACCAATTGAAAGCGAAATTTTCTAAGTGTCACTTCTGGAGGAGAGAAGTGAGATTCTTGGGCCATGTTTTTTCAGAGAATGGTATTGCCGTAGACCCTGCGAAGGTGGCTACGGTACATGATTGGTCTACGCCCAAGAATGCAACAGACGTAAGAAGCTTCTTGGGGTTAGCTGGATATTATCGTAAGTTTATCCAGGACTTCTCCAAGATAGCGGCACCGTTGACTTAGTTGACTAAGAAGAATCAAGCCTTCGTCTGGGACGGAGCGTGTGAGAATGCATTCAAGAGTCTAAAAGAAAAGTTGACGCGTGCGCCACTGTTAGTCATTCCTAAACGGAATGAAGAGATGACGGTATACACGGATGCTTGTGGTACCGGACTAGGTGATGTATTGATGCAAGGAGGTAGGGTTGTAGCTTATGCTAGTCGGCAACTAAAGCCGCATGAGAAAAGGTATCCTACCCATGATTTGGAACTGGCAGCGATCGTGTTCGCGTTGAAGATGTGGAAACATTATCTCTTGGGAGAGAGATTTGAGTTGTTTACCGATCATAAATCGTTAAAGTATCTCTTCTCTCAGAAGGATCTGAATCTCCGTCAGCAGAGATGGTTAGATTTCTTGGCTTTGTATGATTTTGATATCGCATATACACCTGGGAAAGGTAATGCGGTAGCCGATGCCTTGAGTAGGAGACATGCCAGTTTAGGGGCTATGTTTCTTGAATGGAAGCAACTGGAGTATATCGCAGGGTTTAATTTCAGACCAAAGTGCGAATTGGATCCAGAAATGTTGGCTAGTTTGACGATCAGACCCACTTTGATTGAGAGGATTGGTTCCACTCAAAGGGACGATCCTAATCTATTGGAAATCATCTCCAAGTTAGAGATGAATATCGACGGCGAGGAGATGAATTTGTATGGGCTTGATCGAGAAGGATGGCTTCGGAAGAATGGAAGACTAGTTGTACCCAACGTGAATGGTTTGAGAGATGAAGTGCTTAGGGAATGTCATCACTCAAAACTGACTATACATCCCGGTGGTGATAAGATGTATCGAGACATGAAGCAGACTTACTACTAAGAAGGGATGAAAAGGGAGTTGGGAAGTTTATATCCAAGTGCATGAATTGCCAGCTAGTTAAAGCCGAGCAAAAGAAGCCTAGTGGTTTGTTGCAACCATTAGAAATTCCCGAATGGAAATGGGAGCAAGTCTCGATGGATTTCATTGATGGGTTACCAAGAACTAAATCGGGACATGGTAGCATTTGGGTAATTGTGGATCGATTGACCAAGAGCGCAAGATTTATACCAATCAAATCGACCAGAACGACAGCTAAGTTAGCAGAACTGTATATGAAATGGGTAGTGAGATTTCATGGAGTACCTAAAAGCATTGTGAGTGACCGAGACCCGTTGTTTACTAGTGGGTTTCAGAAGAGCTTACAAGAGGCTCTAGGGTCGGAATTACATCTCAGTACCGCGTATCATCCTCAAACCGACGGTCAGACAGAGAGGGTGAATCGTATATTGGAAGATCTCTTGAGGGCTTGTATATTGGATTTTGGTGGATCATGGGATGACCATTTGCATCTAGTAGAGTTTGCATATAATAATAGCTACCAATCCAGTATCGGTATGACTCCATATGAAGCTTTGTACGGAAGACCGTGCAACTCACCATCATGTTGGATAGAGACCGGTGAGAAGTTTGTGCTTGGACCAGAGGTAGTAAGAGAAACTTCAGATAAGATTAAGATCATTCAACAACGAATGAAGGCTGCCCAGGATAGGCAGAAGAGTTATGCTGATAAGAGGAGAAGAGACTTAAAATTCTCCGTTGGTGACTTGGTGTTTGTCAAGATTTCTCCGTTGAAGAGCGTGATACGATTTGGCAGGAGAGGCAAGTTGGCACCAAGATTTGTTGGACCATTCCCAGTTCTCGAACAAGTTGGGAATTTGGCGTATAGAGTTGACTTACTAGAGAAGATGGCGGAAGTTTACAACGTATTTCATGTTTCCCAACTAAGGAAGTTCGTGCATGACCCAGATATGACTATTTCACCTGATCAGTTAGAGGACTTCGAAGTGGAACTCGAGGCGGTTGGGAAACGCAAGCCGATTCGTATTGCCGAGCACGATACGTAGCAACTTTGAAGGAAGGCGGTGAAGCTAGTCAAGGTTCAGTAGGGCGAGAACGAGAATGACTGTACTTGGGAGACAGTGGAGAGCATTAGGAAGACGTATCCAGAACTCTTTGCTTGGTAAGATTTACTTTGCAATTTAGTTATTCCGCATGCTAGGATAGACTTGTTTTGCATGTTTGATTGTTGTTTTATGGCTGATAGGCATGCGGGACCCTTTGTGTGTTTTGGTTAGGGAATTTCGGGGGCGAAATTTCTTTGGGGGGGGGGGGGGGGGGAAGAATGTAACAACCTGCATTCTACGCATCGGAGGATCGTAGAATATTTCTTTCTTTCTTATACGAAGTCGTATGATCATGTAGCTTTGGGAAACGACTATTGGGGTCATTTCCCATGTTCATGATTTTCGCCGATTTTTAAATGACTGTTTGCCCTTATCTGATTTTGTTTCGGCCATAACTTTTGATTGGAAAGGAGTTTTGACCTGAAACCACTTCCATTGGCTTTGGATGATGGTTTACCTTTCCGTAGAATGGTCACATGTGAGAAACGGACTTACCATTTGGGAGATATGGCTGAAATAAGGTTTGGAATGTGAAAAACTGCTTAACCGGGCCAAATAGGGTGATTAGTGAATGAGCCCATAACCCATTTCGGGATTAGGGTTATGGGGAGGCTGAAAATAGTTAGGGTTTCATTCCGTTTCAGTTTTCTAGCCTCCACTTACCTCTTAGAAACCCTAAAAATGGCCTCCACCCTCCAAATCACCTCCAAATCACTTTCTAATCAAGGATTAAGCTTAGCAACACCAAATCAAGGGAGATCTTCACTAAATCAAGATTAGAGCTGCTGGTTAGCATTGGTATTCGCGCCATATCAGAGATTTATTTCAGATCTAAGGTTTATTTGTGGCTAAGGTGAGTGATTTGCATAGTTCCTCACTAATTATGGATAATTAAGGGTAATTAGTGTTAATTAGCGAATTTAAATATGATAAAAATCTGGAAAAATACTTATAAATTCTTAAATGATGTTTTAGACCTCTGATATTAACTTGGGTTAATTTGGTTAAGTTTTGCTAATCCTATCGTTAGTTATGCTTGAACATATTTAAGGGAAAATATGGGGTTTTGGCTATGTTTGATCCATTTTAACCTTTCATATTTATGTTTTGGTGTTTGAGGTCACTTCTACTTGTTACTATGACTGTATGGTATGCTTTGTGATTGATTAGAATAGTTAGAATGGTCGAAAACACCGTCGAATGGCGTAAAACACTCGCTGGAAAAGTTGCAGGAAAATGGTGCAGGCTTTCGGATCGGATCGGGGGAATGGGCTCGGACCGGATAGTGGACTGGGCAAGGGATCACCGAACCGAACCGAGGCTTGGCACAAGGGAAAGAATGGCAAAAAGGGAGGCCACAATGGTTGAACTAGAATCGGATCGAGCTAAAGAAGGGGGAATCGGATCGACTGAAGGGAAGAGAAGTGGATCGGAACGGAACAGGAAGTGGATCGGATCAAAGACCAGGAACCTGAACCGAACCGATGGAGCAAGGGTACACCGAACCGAACCAAGATGCATCTACCCGACCCGACCCGCCAGAGAACACCCGAACCGAACCGATGTACTACGAAGGGACTTGGAGGCCACGATCCGACCCGGAGCACTTGGAAGAGACCGATCTGAACCGACAGAGAAGAAGAGTTGAGGATCCGAACCGGTCCAGTGATGACCAAAAACCCGAGATGCAAAGGTAGTCTAAATGGAAGTTAGAGCTCAGGATCCAGTTGGGAACCAATGAGTTCACTTCATGATTGGGCTTTGCTGCGGGACGTGTGCTAAGGAGTTGTCGACGTTCATAACTTCGATTCACCACTGAAAAGGAATGATGGGCTACGTATCAGTGCAGTAGAGTCATCATGGCTCGAGGGGCAAAGTGATCATAGCAGGACTATGTATCAGTGCAGTAGAGTCATTACGACTCGAGGGGAAAAGTGATCGTAGTAAGACTATGAGCCAGTGCAGTGGAGCCATTGTGACTCCATGGGGCAGAGTGGACATAGTAAAGGATTAGTAAGGCTATGAGCCAGTGCAGTGGGGTGTGTACGACTCCATGGGGGCAAAGTGGACATAGCGAAGGATTAGTGGCTATGGATCAGTGCAATGAAGCCGTTGTGACTTCATGGGGCAGAGTGATCATAGCAAAGTATTGGGTGATCGAAGTGGTGGATATCGTATGCTTTACGCACTGAGTGAGAGATGTGAGGATGGTTGCTATGCTTGATTTTTTGCCATCACTATGACATGCAGACCCCCCCACCCCCGTATGCTTGTACACCATATGTTAGTGGCACCTTAGAGTGTTGTACAGTATGTAGTGCTAACTTTTTGGTTGCAGGTCCAGGTTCAGGTATGGTTTAATATACCTGTTATTGTTCTGTTTGGCTGCTTATCGCTCATACCAGACTTTTTGTCTGACCCAGAGTTTTATGTCTCTTCTTATTACTCTGGGTGCTCTCAGGAGCAGACTAGAGACATGTTAGCTGGTGATGCGCGAGTAGCGGATTCGGAGGTGAGCATGAGGCTTCCACGTATGATATATATGGATATTCTCCCTGTGTCGTTGCTGGTCACTACTTTGGGCATTAGTAGTGTACCTTTCTTGTTTAGCTTTTTGAGACAGTTTTTAAAGTTGTAATAATGTTGGCTTTGGATCATAAGCTGTACTTTGGATTTTCCGCTGCTATGATAGTTTGTTTCAGCTTATACACTGTCTCACCTGTTTTATGTCAAGTATGTTGTTATTATATTTTGTTCCATGCGCTGTGAGACATTCTACAGGTTCTTTGTTGATTCTTCGTCTTCTTCCTTTTCTTCTGACGACCGTCCCGTGCTAACTAGACATGTGTACATCGCACTTTTGGAGGAAATGTCGGTTGGTGCAGGGCGGGCCGTTACACTCACCATGGGTCGGTTACCAAATTTAAGTCACTAAGTGACTGGCCCCCAATAGGTGATGGGTGAGCTCATATTTAGGCTCACACTGACTAGCATTGTCGCTTTGGTAATACTAACTGTCATTGAGTTATCTTACATTCAGAATGTCGGATAACTTTGTGTCAAGATTAACTGATTTTCAATTGAATTCAATCTTGACCACATATGATTATCTGACATTAAAACTGCATGATAAATTTGTTCATTTATCCAACATTATAAATGTTTTGTAAGTGCTCATTTGATCACCTCGGCAATATGATTCATATTTCTTAGCAGAAATCTCTCATGCACATCCTCCAAATTGAACGTGATTTGTTCCAAGTTTTTGGATCTTAGGGTATGTCTAGTTTGATCTCTTCCAACTCTGTTAGTTCCTGTGATGTTTTCCTATGCTTGATCTTGAATTTTTATAGTTCTAGTAGCCTCTTTTTTCCTTATCCTCTGAATCATATATAATTTTCCATTAGCTAGAAACCATTCCGTCTTTCATCTCATTGATCATTCTTTCCATGACTTCTTTGGTAACATAGCTAAATCTAGTAGAATGTAAAGACACCTCCTGTTTGACTCCATGCTAAGAATGGCTTCATCTAACTCTAGATCTGATTCTAGGGCTTGCCATCTTCTCAAATTCTTCAATTTTTTTCTTCTCTTTCTCAGTGAAAGCACCAAAATGTTAATCCAAAAGTTGGATTGGTACCAAAAAATAAGGTGAAACCCCTAGTCAAAAAACAACAAGCACAGATAAAGTAGAAATAGCAGAAAGAGTAAAAAGATAAGAATTTTATATTGTTTTGGCTTACCTTGATTTACATCCACTTCAGTCAGTCTTTTATTATGATTATACTAGTTGGATCTCTTCAGATCTCAACTATTAGTTCTAGATCGATGTGATAAAGTGTTTGAAAAAGTTTAGAGGAGGAAATAATTGAAGAAGTGGGAGTGGTCTAGCAGAAAAATGACAGAGTCTTCAATTAGTTCCCAAAGTCCTTTTCTTATTGTAGAAGGTCAAGTTGAGTCATCACTATGAAGCACGACTCATGATGACTCAATATTATGACTCATAACCGAGTCATGGGAATGACTTGGTTTCGAGCCATACACTTAGAGTGTTTTTGGCTTTTTAATCGTGAATCATCCTTCTATCTGCTAGTTAAGCAGCTTAGCCCAGTATTGAGTCGTTCTGATTTGATTCGATCATTTATCTTCATAACACCTTAAGTCCACCCAATTCCATAGCATTAGTCATCCAGTCTTCATCCAATCCTTGTTTGAATCATGTGAAATCACTTAAGTGCAATGCGATGGAGTACATGAGTTTAAGTCATAAAGGTAGAGAGGCTGTATAAATAGCTTAAATGACTCGATGCCATGTCCTCATGATAAACCGGTACTGAGTCTTCACTTTAGTTGCTTTTTTTGGTGTGATTTTATCAAGTTACTTCTTTATATTTTCTAAGTGTTGCTTTCAAGTTTTACGTCAATCCGATTCTGTTTGAGTTCCCTAAGTTAAGTCAAAGTCTCTTTGATCCAAAAGCAAGCAATAATGAGTCCTTTTTATTTTAAATCCTCCATAATTATGAAGCTAATCTTAAATACTCTATGAAACTTCTTGGATTAACTCATATGAACACATTAGGTAATATCCTTAACTTTTAGCATAACATTATCCAAGAAAATTTGATTGGATAGATTAAACAGAAAAATGTAGTGGGTTTGATATTTGGCTAATATTAAGGGAGTTCCTTGGTAAAAAGGATAATTGGATTAATTTGAATGTTTAGTAAGGTGTAATATGAGAAGGGGAAACTAAAAAAAAAGCATATTCCTATTTCTTAAGTTCTTATCACCTCTCGACTGTCACTTCATTTTTCACTTACACAACTTAAATTCTAAGAAGAGGCCAACCATATCCTAGCTAGGGAAGAGGATTTAGATAGAAACCTATGATTTATGTCCCCTAATGACTTTGGATACATTATGCTTAACACTAATTTGGAAAAGTATGAAAATAAAAACCTAAGTTTTTTTTGGCAAGGCCAACCGGTTTTTAAGGTGATGAGTATCCTAAGTTTTAAATGTGATAAATTTTGGTTTTAATTAATAAAAATAATTAAATAAAGTTTTTAATTCTGAAATTTGTATATGAGGTAGAATATATATAAAGGGATTTATTGTGAATATTTTATCATGTTTCTATAAATTGATACAAACTTTCTAAGCTAGAAAAGCTTAATGAACTAATCAAGTTATTAATAAATAATAAAAGGTTTTTAGATGTTCTTTGAATTTCAGGTCAGATATATGACATAACTCTAAAAAATAACTGGAACAGAATCTATTAGCTAATGAGTTTTTGATATATATGTGGAGTTGGTGGAAAGAAATTAGTTTAGAAAGTTAAAAATCGGTTTTAGATTAAATTACAATCGGACAATTGCCTATATAGGTAGAGACAGTGCGCTCCATCCCCTCCAGGGTCGGCAATCTAGATGCATGGAATTCCATGATTTAAGATTTATGATGCATTAACTAGCTAGTCGCTTCAATTCCTATCAAATTGGTCCTATCGCCTTAACCATTTAAAAAAGCCCTACCACTTTATATATAAGTCCACTCTGCCATGGCCTATCACTCTAGTACCATGGTGATACTGGCTCTTTTGCAATGCCCCAGGAAATTCGATCCTCGAATTTTGACATGAATACTTTCTTTGTATTCACATGCCTAAACTCATGTATCGAAAACCCAGAAAGTTAGAAGAAAGAAGTTAGAGGGTGAGAAAGAAGAAAGAAAGGTTAAAACAGAAGAAGAAGAAGAAGAACATAAACACATCTTAATCAGAGTAGATTAGAATCTAACAGCGGAAAATGTAAAATATAATATATCAATACACTTTACAAAAGAGAAAAATTGTATATACACATGAATAAATCATCAGAGTACACAAATGGATCAGTCTATACAGTCATAACAATTCATCTGTACTATAACTAATAAATACAACACACACACGGAAATAGAATAATACGAGAATACGTCTCGACTCCAGCTCTTCTCCTTCACCTCCAAGCAAATCTAGAAATATACTCGATCTGACTCGAGAACATTTTGAGGAAAAGCGAAAATTCTCGGATCGGTCTGGAATGCTTTCAGTGAGAAAACTCACATCACAAACAACTTGCTTAATATAAGACCACACATAAACATGACATGTCCTTTCCCCCTACGATAACCAAATCACTTTCATTATAAATCTAGTGATATTACAATAATGTCTAAAATCCCTAAATAAAATAGAAATATAGCCGAAAATCATACATCTCACATTCTCAGATCGGTCTGGAATGCTTTCAGTGAGAAAACTCACATCACAAACAACTTGCTTAATATAAGACCACACATAAACATGACATGTGCTTTCCCCCTACGATAACCAAATCACTTTCATTATAAATCTAGTGATATTACAATAATGTCTAAAATCCCTAAATAAAATAGAAATATAGCCGAAAATATTACATCTCACATTTCAGCATAGTTGGTTTACGTATAAAACCGTACAGGAACGTACCGGTGTTTGGATTTCCATACAATGACAAGGAACTGGGATATCATCTATTAGGGTACCGCTCTAGATAAAGCGTACCAAGAGCCTCACATGGACTTCCTGCGAATCAGCACCGGCCAACCTCTCTCTGAATTTTACATAATATTTCACCCCATTGGTTGTTATTAGAAACCAAACCTCAGCATACAATAATCAAAGGGACATTCAATCTATATCGGGTGGTCATAATACCCTACTTGGGTGCTACCCACTTAGTCCTAAAGCATATCCCCAGTTTTAGTCATTATCGGTTGATTAGGCTAGGACTACATTTTTTCCTTATATACATGACACACACCCATCTTTGGATGACACATCTCAATTTCCGTCAATCACTAATTGATGTCTAATAACGTCCATATAAATACAACCTTCGATCTCATACGTCTTAGAGAAGGGTGTTAAGCTAAGAGAAGTAGTGTTCACCACCACCAAATAAATGTCCGTTTGTAAAAATCAATGTATGTGATCTAAGAAATGCAATGTTAGACATCTGTACATTTAAGTTGTCCAGGAACAGGATAAATCGAAGATACACTTTTACTACATCTTGTTGGGGTAATCCCTAGGATTAGTAAAGAAGGCATCACATTATGAAGAACCCCAAAACATAGGGACTATTGCTACAAGTATAATCCTGGTGGCTAATCAGAGACATCAACAAGCAGTGCTTTCCATTTTAAGGCCTATGCCTTCAATCATTTTCATATGCATACCTACAAATTAAGTTTCGAACACAAAGTTGGTTTGAAATGGTTTTGGATCCAATTCCAATCCTAATTCCTTTTACAAACATGTTACAAGTAAAAGGGAATTTATTGATAGTAAGTTCTTTAACTATCAATCAATAATTGTATAGTTAAGTACATTAGCAGCACAAACCCTTTTAAATTAAAACACTCATTATAATCATTTTATCGTTTCTTAAAAATCTATTCCATATTCTTATCTCAACAAAATAAGCATATTCACAAATCTCTCGTTTTCATTACTTTGAAAACCATAGTTATACACTTATCACTTTGGAGTAAATATATTCACAAATTCATATTATTTCCATTACTTAGAAAATAGCTCTATATACTTAAAAACATGGCATAAATATAGTTACCAACTTACATGGCCAAATAATGTCATGTGATACATTGTTTACTATAAACCCAAACAGTTCTATTTAACTTATAAACTTTACAACTTAAAGTTTATGATATCTGTTGACAACAAAAATGGTCCACTTGACAATCAACCCCCAAATGCACAATTTGTACACAAATCACAGAAATATTTTCACAATCACAATCACAGAATGCAAGAATAAAGTAAATTAAGAAAATGGGAACACACAAGAGTTTTTATAGTGATTCGATAATCCGGGCCTACATTCACTTTATAATCTATTGTTTATACTGTCAGATTATATGATACAGTACATTTGTATGAATGAAAGTAGAGAAAGAAGTGTATTGCCATACACAATGTCCTTACATTGGTCATTGAGTTTGATTCTCCCTCATTGCAATGCCCTTGCGTGTAGGGCGTTAAGAAAGAATCTAATCCCATTTAAAGTCCGTGAAGCATGTATTTATATGCAGTGATAGGCTCGGGGTCAGCGTGCCACGTGCTGGCCATCCCGAGTTAGCCTGTGACACGTGTCGCTTGATCTAATTGTGAAGGAGTTAGCGGAGAAAGTCTTTGGCCAGTGGAGAAGTCCCCTCCAGGCTTGATGCAACATACGTGTGCTTCAATCCGAAGTAGTAGGGGACATATTAGGTATTTGACACCGTTTATAGCTGGTAGAATAGGTTTTACACGATCCCAGGGTCCGGGTCGATATAGACCGGATCAGTATGGTCGACCCGGGATGGTCTGATCCGAACCATAGAAGGTGAAGTGAGAAGTCAAGTATCCGGGCAGACCCAAGTGTGCCGAGTCAGGTTTGTTCGATCCGGAAAAACGCTGGGTTAGAGTAGACCGAGCCTCCCATCCAAGCTGAAGATTGCATACATCCTATGCATATATTTCGGAGTACTTCCATGCTTCAACAAAGCATATACGAACTCTCCTAAGAATCTATTCAAATCTCGAGCACTCCATTCGTAGAAAATCTATGATGTGACTGCATTGCCAAAAGGCAGGTCAATACTTTGCCCTCCAAAATATATTTTTCAGTGGAAGATGTGCTTTAAGAATCCACAAGCCATATAAATCCAGAATAGAAGTCCAATATCCAAAATCCAGAAGTCCACACGATCACTTGGGATCGTAATAAGTAATAGAAGACTAGAAAACGACGATCGCTCAAGATCGTATTAATAGAAAACTAGAAATCCATGGTCGCGCCGGACTATATTATAAAAAAAGTCGTGATCACTCCGAATCATATTATAAGGAAACCATTATTCCAGAATACCTAGAAATCCGACGATCACTCCAGATCGTATCATAAGAGATATCCAAACGCAAGAAATCTATGGTCTCGCCGGGCCTGGTTAATGCGAGTATAATCCATACCTGCAAATAAACCAAGTGAATAGCTTTGTCAAATTCTGACATTACTATTTAGCCTTTCCAATCATAAACTATGCTTATAAAATGATAGTGAGTATAATCCATACTCGATCTTTGATTGAATCGCCTTGTTAAGACCTAACAAGCTAACTTAACCGTTCGGGAATAATCCATTTCCAAAAATCCAAACTGAGTATAAGCCATACTCGAGTTGTGATTGAGTTTTCTTGCCAAGTCATGACAAGTTAATCCAACCTCACAGGTTTAATCCATACATGGAAGCCTAAATCGAGTACTGTTAGATCCAAAAATGAAAGAGAAAAACAAAAGAGAACACGAGATTTATAGTGGTTCGGCGTTAAAGAGCCTATGTCCACTTTATATCTCATTGATAGATGATTAGAGTACAAATACAATACTTGTCTTAACTCAATTTCACTTTTACAATGAATGATCTCACTCAAATTTTGATAAAATGTACTCTAAAAGTTGATAATGATCTGAATAAAACAGTGAAATTCGGTTTCTACGGAGTAGAGAGTCAACAATTTGCTAAAAGATCCTTTCAAATGAGCTTTGGTGGTGTATTTATAGGCAGAAAATTCCTTTGGAAGGCCTCCGGTTCGGGTACATGTGGTGTTGATCCCTTTAAAATCAGGTTCGGAAGCTCCAAGATGGTGCCGACATGCTATGTTAGTGGGTGAACGTGGGGGAGTGGGTTCCTAACCGCTCCGAGTCTTCAGGGAATCGTGCATTGTTGGTGTGGCATTGTGGTTCGGATCGGATAATTGATGAGGGTTCGGATTGGAAGGAGCCGACCCGATTCGGATGTGCTTTCTATCCATCATCTCCTGAGTTGCTTGCTTTAAAGTAAAAGGGATCGGCTCGGGGGTCACCGAACCGAACCGACTTCCTGGTGCTCATCCCCACTTTTGAACCTATTTGTAAAGTAATCTCTTATCTTTGTGTAGCCTAATCACAAAGTAAGCTAACATTTTGCCCCTCGGAGTACACTCCTATCGGAGATGCAGTGTGCTTCGAAGTGATCCATCTATTTGTTTCTGAATTGAAGTCATTGAATAATTGCTTCCATTCGTTTGTAAAGCCGTGTTGCTTCATCAAGTCGCATTTCTTGTTGTCTATAAATACACAATGGAATGCATAAATCGCTTCTGTTATTTAAAATAACTTCAAGAACTTCATTGTTCAAGTAGCTCCTCCAGGTAAACTTTTATAATGCATACTTATTAACTTGTTGCTTCTTCTTTTGGGTTTGTCTCACGTGCTTAGTTAACTCTAGTGATTATTGTTCGGATTAAGTTTATCTGATCCGGTCTGTGTTTCAATTACCATCGCATCAGTGGGCTTTCGTGCTTTATTCTGGGCTGGACCTTTTTGCTGATCAGACCGGCTTGGTGTGTCTAATCCCCCAGAACACGAAGGGACACCTATCTCCCTCATATATATATATATATATATATTTGCACATTTCTATCTTATTCCACATTTCCTACTGCCGCTTTCTTCATTTCCAAAAACCGTAACCCTTGAATCACGAAGAAACTCTTCCGATTTCTTGAAATAATCTCATAGGTGGGACTTCAATCCTTGATTAACTCCGCTTTAATCGATTCTAACACAAATTTAGGAGCAATTTGAGTAATTCCGCTCGCTCTCGTATCAACCTTGACGCTGTGTTCCCCACTCCCTTGCCATCATCGTTGGTGGCCTCATCGCCGCCTCGAGATGGTTGTGGAGGAGGTCAGAGCCAGCGCTGAACATGTTATTTTATAAATGCTTAGCTACAAGTAGATTTTTGAAATAAAAGGGGGTTAGATGGTGCTGAAATAGTAGAAAGGAAGAAGAGGAAAGAAGAGAAGTCAGTTCGAGCTGAATATCTCTGAGAGATGAGGAGGAACAACTAATATTAGAGGGTGGAATCACTTCAGGTCGGTTCAAGTGAAGGAAGCTGGGGCTTGTCCCAAGGCACATGCAAAAAAGGGAGAGTTGGTGGTACAGGATCGGGAGAACTGCTAAAGGAGAACATTAGCTTCTAAAAATGTGCTCCGGTCCGGATAGGTGTCAATCAATCGGAATCGCTTTGAGTTTGTGAGATCCGATCCGATCCTGGTCTGTCATGCTTCCGCCACCGAACCGCTCTGCATGAGTTGTGAACGTCCAAACCGATCCGAACACGAAGAAGAATTCCAAACTGATTCACATTTATACATCAACAATGCAACCATATTATAAATAACTTAGCCAATTCCAAGCATGGCTTGCGACTTCATGAACAGTTAGGATAGGGCCTTATGATCATGACTGAACTTCCAAGGCCATCGTGAACACATAACTGCTCTGTCAATTTCTTGCATTGCTTTCTTTTGTGTTGATCTTGTATATTCTAATTCTATCATTACATGTACACTTGCACACTTTTAACTTTAACACATGCAAGAGGGGACACAGGTAACTTCAGCCTAATTTTGGTTATTGTTTCTTCGATAGTACAACATACATGACTGGGAGACGTTCATCTAGATTAGCAGAGAGAAGAGAGGCCATGGGGGCATCTGAAAATCTTACCGTCGAAGATATATCCTCCTCCACAGATCCGGAATGGGATAGCGAGGGTCCAGACTACGAGATGGAGACTTGGAATGGTGAAGTATCATCCGGGGGTGATGTCTCCATGGATGAAAAGGACGAAGGCGGAGTAGGAGATAATCGTCCTCCTGATGAATTTGGGAATGTTGTAGTCTTAGAAAAACCCAAGGATTCTGTAATATCAATAATCAACAATGATAAGCTTGCATGAATATGTTTAAAGGATGGGATCCTCCGAACAGATACTGAGCTGCCTTCTAAAACAGATCATCCCCATAATCCACCCGAAGGGTTTATGGCCATCAGTAAATTAGTGTTCCTTGTTGGGGGTGATACCTCCATTTTCACCATTCATTGTTGATTTTATAAGACAAATGCGCATTGCTCCCATGCAACTCCAGCCCAACTCTTATGCTTATCTTCACACATTATATATTGCTTATAAGGAAATCCTAGGTATCGAACCTACCTTTGAAGATGTTCACTTTTTCTACAACTTCAAGCATAGGATTCAAGATTCTCCATCATTTGTGTATTTCGAAGCCGTGCCAAAAAGGAGAATTGTTAGCGTTCCTTTTAGTAGCAAGGTTGGTAATCCGAAATCCGAATTGTTTTACATTAAACAGCAGCCTGGGTATGCCAGAAGATGACTGCAATCAAGTAAAGCTCTAACTTTTCTTTCATTTTGCCTTTCTCCATTATCATCGCGATATTGATGTCTATTCAATTTAACTTGCAGTTCCCAATCCGCCACAGGAGAAGCATCAAATGTAATTTGGTCGTTTAAACCGACTACTCAATGGTGATCAAAAATTCTTGACCATCAAAGACTTCTTAGTGGACAATTATCTTCACCGTCACCGGTTATTGGCCATCACATGTAGCATAGATCACGGAGAAGGTCCTTATGTGTGTATACCTCATGTCGAGGGACCAATTGACACTCCACTCAAGAGGGGAGAAAGTTCAAAAAATCCAACGGTGCCTCTTAGGGATCCTCCTTCTCCCTCTTCGACTCAAGAAGATATATTAGCAAATATAGCAGAAAAAGATAGAGACAAATACATCACTCCCGAGGATGCTGCCACTCCTGAGAAACCAGTTTCTCCAAAAGAGTTAACGTTAGCTGCTCCTCAAGGAGATGCCCCCACTATAGATGAATCTATATTTCGGGGTTTGGGAAATCTTCCCTTGCCCGAGATCCTTTACACTTCAGAAGATTTTAGTACAAACAATCTTACCTTCACTTCCGAGGAAGAAGTTACTCCTATGAAGAATAAAGAAACTGCACATCCTGGCCTAACTTCGGGCTCTGGTCGGTTGTGGGGGGATATCACTTAGGATATGAACAACACACTAGCACTGCACGTCACAGTACATGTGCTTTACATAAACATTGGTTCTAAACTTTACGTACTCTATTTTGCAGGAACAATGACACGCCCCCGTTATGATGTCAGGAAAGTCAGCAACAGCATGCCTAGATTTGATTCCGACACAAAACATAATCGCCACGAGAGCCGTGGTAGGGATGATGAGGCATTATGATTCCAGTCGTATTCATTCTTTGCACTCCCGTTCTCCCCGTCGGTCAGATTCTGACAAGTATAAGAGCTACCAAGATTGTCGTGAGGGGGACAAACCACATTCCAAAGTTCCTACTCCTCCTAAAGAGAAGCATGTTCAGAAGAGGCCGTCATCGAAGCGTGCTGAATCGCAAGATAAATATATAGTTCCTGAAAAAAGGTCGGGCAAAGATGAAATATCCATTGTACCCGCTAAGCGAAGAAATGTTGAATTATCCCTATCCAAACCCATGTCGCTCGATTCTGAGAATAAAGCGAAACTGGCATATTTGAAGAAACAATTCCCGGATCATTATTTTAATCATTTGCAGTTTGTTCCTTCACTTTAGCATGTTTCTTCGAAGTGGGCGGATGATGCTAAAGCAAAGATAGACTTAGTGGACAGGCAATACACGGAGATGTATAAGTATTCGCGAAACCTTTCTAAGATTATTCGGGACTTAATCATTGATATCAGTCACATGAAGGAAATGGCCGATTATGACGAAAGCATCTTGAAAAATTCAGAGAAGGACTTGGAAAATGCACAGGCTCAGCTTGCTCTTGCTCAACGGGATGTTGACAACTACAAAAAGCAAAATGTGTATTTACAAAAGCGCTATCACACTTTATTGGAATCCCATATCCAAGAGCGCTTAGATATAAAGAAGCAAGCTGAGAATGCTAAATCTGAGAGTGTTAAAGCACAATTGGCTTGCACAACCCTTGAACAGGAGAAGGCTGAGTTAGAGAAGAAAAATACTGATTTGACAAAACAGAATGTTGAATTAGAAGCTAATGGAGGCTGAATCTAGAGCAGTATTGGCCGAGGGGAATATGAGCATCGCCATTAAATCGGCTGAAGAGGTCGAAGCTCAGCTTTCTACGGCCCAGAAGGAATTGGATGGTTACGGTAAGCTGATGATAGAGTTCTTTGTCCAAGTGATCCGTTGTCGGGACATTGCATAGATCAAACATTACCCGACAACTCTGGTTTATATGTGGGATCAAATCATTGAATGGGAGAAGAAAGAGCTCAAGGTGGACTCCATCGATGAAAACAAACTTATGGAGAAATTCCCGAGGGGTGAAGAACCGATGTGCTTTGTGACACCCCACGTCCGTTAATGTCACTCACAAAGTGAATGCATTAAGTTTCGTGAAGCGTTTTAGTAAACATAATAGAAACATTACAAGACAGATATAATTTTTTTGCAGCGGAATAAAAACAACTTTTATTAATCATAAAGCATTGTTACACCATATGCATGAAAATACATAAACTCTGTTCATCATTAAAACTTCTGTCTTGTACTTTAAATATCAGAGTACAATAACAAAGAAATCATAATCCCCAAATCATAAGCCATAGTAGCAAAGATAGAACCTTGAGCAATACATCTAGAAGCTCCAAGCAAGATGATAGCAGAATCCTGATTAAGCCTGAGAATTCCCTCCCTTGAGAACCTGGGGGGGGAGGGGGGAACGGAAGAAAAAAGGAGAAACAAAAAGGGTCAGACAATAAGTCTGGCGAGTCTAGTTACTTTTAGCCAGTAGATAAATAAAAGTAACATGATAGGCATATAAAGTGGATAAGAGAGATCAATACATAAATAGCAGGCATAACAAGGTAAAAAGGACAACAGGATAGAATAGATAGCGCTTCTTAATACTTTCCTTGCTCTGCACCAATACTAGTATAACAGATATGTAATAGGATTACATATTCCCCAATTGCTTAACAAAAACAGGATGATCCCAACAGAAACATAATGGTAGTTTTAGGTTTACTCTAGTAACGGGTTTTAACCCAAACAGAACTGGTACCTAAACAGAAATAACGGGTTTTAGCCCAGACAGAAATAGGTACCCCCGTAGAAATAGACAGGACTAGATGTACCCTATTTACTACCCCCAATCGATCGGTTCCCTATTGCGTAGATACCCTGTGCTGGCCCTACGGTAGGGTGTATCACTCCCTAAAGTGGCAACCCTTCATTTTCTGGATGGGCACAACCATATCTACTGATGTCACAGCGTCTTATCTTCCCCAGCAGGCAGAGTCATGCACGCACATAACCCCGTTAGAACGCGCCGTCAACACCGCCTCCACGTTTGGATCTCTTACAATTAGCTCAGTAAGCGTGCCCCATTCCGACCTAGTTCGGAGTACCCGTTTGATAATTATTTAAGGGTTACTGACTGAAATGGGTCCCACACAAGATGATGCAAGCTCTTCCCTTTGCCTTGCATCTCCACTACTAGGTTTTCCACTAGTTATGTTTACCTAATGATGTCTTTAATTACATAACCTCGACAGGTTAAGTTTGTGGGCCTATATATATAAATAATACCCACCAACCCAAGATGTACTTAACCCTCCTACTGATTCAAGCATGTTTATTTAACGGTTAAGTTTGTGGGCCTATATATATTAATATTACCCACTTACCCAAGATGTACTTAACCCTCCCACTGATTCAAGCATGTTTTACTTAACCCTATCTTTAGTTCATATTCATATAATCCCTTATGGATTAGATTAGGTTAAGTAGTCTGATTCATTACCATGTCCATTTATGGTTTATAATGGGCTAGACCTCCCACATTAGGCGTACAACATGTGGATGCTGGATATGCCGGTCGGGTCTGGGCAGTCTTATTCCATAGTTGGGCCTAACCTCGTGTCTTAGCCCGATTCGTATTCGCGTACTTAGACCTCCCACATTAGGTTCAACATTAGTGGCTGCTGGATATGCCGGTCAGGTCCGGGTAGACTTCCACCACTAATGTAATTGCATCTTCAATTGCATCTTTAGAGCATACAACTGTCCATTCCATATTTATTTCCATAACACTATTTATTTTCCTTTCACATGCTTTTATTTTTAATATTCCCATTCACTCATAATGAAAACACAGAAAACTATCCACCAGGTATATTACTTACCGTTCTCTTTCTATTTACCAAGCTAATCTTCAATTGGATTCCTATGTCTACATGCAGGTTGACTATCTCACAAAAATAAATCTTTACACCTTTACTGTAAGTTTTGATAAATCATTTTGTCTAAATATTTTATGACTTCAAACTATACCCAATTTTTTTTTATTGATTTGTGATAAGGCATCTTATACATCTTTTTTGTTTTTTGTTCCATCATTAACTAGGTTTACCTTTCCAATCATCTCTTGCAAGTCTTTTGTTTTATCTTCAACAAAGTATCAATCGTAGACAAAAGGTAATTATGTAAAATTTATTTCATTTTATCTAAAATGAGGTTTTCATGATATATTTCTGGCCTTTATTTTATGTGTGTACAAAAGACATTCTTATTTGATCCATTGAAGTCATCAATCTCAATTTTGATTGATAAAGAAAGTTATGATATTTCTCTCTTTGTCTTTAACTAATTTTGAAGAATTCAAATCAAATGTTATTTTTCTTATTACCCTATATATCTTACTAATATTCTATTTAATGATGGAACAAAAAACAAAAAAGATGTATAACTAAAACAGAAGTAATATGTTTTTTGATTTTTGTTCCATCATCAACTATACCCAACTCGGCCCATTTTTTTGTTTTTTGTTCCATCATTAAATAGAATATTAGTAAGATATATAAGGTAATATGAAAATAACATTTGATTTAACTGCTTTTAGCTAATGATAAAGAGAGAAATATCATAGCTTTCTTTATCAACCAAAATTGAGGTTAATGGCTTTCAATGGACCAAATAAGAATGTCTTTGTACACACAAAAAATAAAGGCCAGAAATATTTAATGAAAACCTCATTTAAGAAAAAAAGCAATAAATTTTACATAATTATTTTTTGTCTATGATTGATACATTGTTGAAGATAAAACAAATGACTTGAAAAAGATGATTAGAAAGGTAAATCTAGTTAATAACGAAACAAAAAACAAAAAGATGTATAAGACACCTAATCACAAATTAGTACGAAATTTGGTATAGGTTAGAAGTCATAAAATATTTAGGCATAACCTACATGAAAGATGTAAAGATTTATTTTGTTGGGATAGTCAACATGCATGTAGACATAGAAATATAATTGAAGATTAGCTTAATAAATAGAAAGAAAACAGTAAGTGTTAAACCTGATGGATTGTTTTTTTTTCGTTGGGAGTAATGAGTATAATAAAATGAAAGCATATGAAGAACATAAACAATGTCACAGAAATAGATGTGGAATGGACAATTGCATTAGTACTAATAAAGAAATTACAAAACAAACCCATCAAATTAACAAAAAAAACTCATATAGCTAGAAAATATTAAGCCTAACGCATTCTCTTGAAAGGTTGTTGCAATTATTATGCTCCAAATGTTGAAAAAATATACTAAAAAGCTTATGTGAACACTTTAAATGCCCCAAAAAATTAGTCAAAAATGAAATATATTAATTAGAAAAATATTAATGGTGGAACAAAAGATAGAGGAGATATATACTGAAGATGTGTAGAATGTACCTTCTACGTTTTTCTTGGTAAAGATCGTTTCACAAAATGGAGAAACCATGCAAAATTCATGCATCCTACAAAAAAAGGTTATATATATATATTAATCTGTTGAGATATTTTCAAATAACAATTTTTATACATTAATGTTGTCGTGACATGCACAATACTTAAGTTGTTATGCATGGAGAAAGGTCTACAACTTATACAACGACAATAATTAATTGCAAAGCACAATAAGTTACAAAAAATAAAATAAAATATTAGTAGGATAACAATACGATAACATGGAAAGTAGAATTTGATTTGATTACCTCCAAATTAGTTAGACTCAAAGAGGGTGATTGTAACACCCCACGTCCATTAATGTCACTCACAAAGGGAATGCATTAACTTCAATGGAGCGTTTTAAGTAAGTATAGAACAGAAAATCACAACAAGACAGATATAAAACAATACTTGAAAATTCAAAACTTTATTTATTGCAGCAGAAGGTAAATATGTTTGGTTACATCATCAAAACCATAAACCAAAGTCAAGTACATCATATCCATCTTGATAAAACAAAGTACATAATCTGAAAGACATAATCCCCAACATTAAAATAGCCATAATTAAAGAGAAGCTGAACTTTACTTCAGCGGTCCAAGAAATCTTCTAAAAGCAGTCCAAAATCAAGCTCCACTGGTGCTAGTTCCAACCTGAGCACCTGGGGGGGAGAGAAAAGGAAAGAGATGGAAAAAGGGGGTCAGACATAAAGTCTGGCGAGTGCGATAATTCTAACAATATAATTAACAAAGTAACTAGGCTAAGGCATAAGTTGGAAAATAAGGAAATGATCATGAACCATTGAGTATGGCAGAGTAAATAAGGAAACAGGATGATCAACAATATCGTTAAGCGCACCTAGACCACTATAGGATGATTACTAAACTACACCAACACTATGAGATGATTGCTATATTGCACCGCAACTAATATACTGCACCACCACTAGTCACCCTAAGGTTGATCCCGCCTACAGACTTAATAATGATATTGGTAGTTTGTGCACCCCTAGCTACCTTCATAGGTGCCGTCTGCCCCTGTGTCCACTTGGTGTACCCACTACCCCCAAACGATCGGCTCCCTAACTCGTAGATACCCGTGCTGGCCCCACAGTGGGGTGTATCACTCCCCAAAGTGGCAACCCAATACAACCAACAATGCACGACTTATACCTACACGATGCAACAACGTCTTACCTACCAGCCCGGGTCCACACACGCATATGAACCCGTTGGACTTGCGTTGCCACCGCTAACCCGGTTTGGCCTCTTACAGTCAAGCCCAGTATGCGTGTCCCATCCTCGACTTGGGTCGAGCCCACAAAGATACGTATGGGTTACTAGTTGAAACGGGCCCCCATTACTTGGCACAAGCTATCCTCCTAAGCTTGGTCCCCTCTAGTACATCCCACTTAACCCACTTCTTATTCATGTTTCAATTACATGTTTCAATTTTGGTTAAGTGTTTCTAATCGTATTTCCAAATGCCACCCAAGGCACCCACTTAACCCCCTCATGTCCCACTACATGCTTATCCGGTTAAGTGTTTCTTAATTCATTAAGACCGTAACCTCATAAAGACCTCTCACATTAGACTGACATTTGTGGCAGCTGGATTTGCCGGGCGGGTCCGGGCAGTCTTACACCACAAAAGAGCCTAACCTCGTGTCTTTACAATTGTTACGTATTTAGTTTGTGCCTAAGACCTCTCACATTAGACTAGCATTTGTGGCAGCTGGATTTGTCGGGCGGGTCCGGGCAGTCTTACACCACAAAAGAGCCTAACCTTGTGTCTTAGACGATTAATTACTCCTAATCAATCACCCCCAATTTGAATTACTTTCCCTATTCAAATTATCAATCAATTCCAAATTTAGCGATGTCCATAATTGACTCAATTAAGTCCATCCATTTATGGTATGTAAAATCATACCAATTTCACCACAATTTTATTTTATGCCTTTTAAGGCATTTATGCCAATTAAATATTTTTAATATTATCCCCTTTTCCCCATGTAGTACGTTTGTTCATTTAACGTAAACATATACGTTAGAATCGAATAGTCTAACTCATGAAATAAAAGAGAACATCACATATATACACATAATTAAAACATAGATCTAACATAGGGGTGAACTTGCATATATGAATGATGTTCTACATCTAAAACTTGCATAGGCCAAGATTACAACTTGCATAAACAACATATGTCATGGATCCAAATCTAAAGGGGTGAACTTGATGAGATAATAGCCACAAACTCGCATAAACATCATATGTCATAGATCCAAATCTAAAGGGGTGAACTTGATGAGATAATAGCCACAAACTCGCATAAACATCATATGTCATAGACCTATATCTAAAAGGGTAAACTTGCATAGGTAATAACATAACATGATTCATATCCAACTCATATACTCACATATGTGATTTATACATCGCAACAATGGTGTAAACTAATATCTAACATGTAAAGTATCATGTAGAATTTAGCATATATCATAGCCTAACTTTCAATTAAATTTCACATAAACTAGGTGCCATAGCCATGTAAAGTCACATATAATTCTACCCAAACTTGTATATGGTTCATGTTTGAATCAACATCTAAACTTTCCTACATATGATTTATCATATGAATCAATACAAACTAGCATAAGAAACATGATGATTTGATTGTATATAAAATTTACAACATGGATGATAGCAACATAACTTTGCATCATAAATGATAGCATCACAACATTACATCATAGATATTTCAATCACAATCCTACAAAATAATTACAACATGCAATCAATACTTCATATCACATCCATACAATCCGCATTATAACTTAATCTAATTAAATTAATAATTATTTTGCTAAAACTATCGATCTCACAACTCAAAAGCAGTCTTGAGTTCTGAATTCTGATTTCTGAAGTTGAATTAGCGCTTCTTTGATGAAGATTCGCTGTTAGGGTTGAGTAGTTCTGATTTGGTTGCTGTTCTTCCTCTTAATTTTGGTGGCGGCTGCTCTAGGGTTCAAGACAACAACATGACGGCCATAGTTTTAGTTTTAATTCTGATTTAGGGTTTGAGTCTATGGGTCTTTTTATAGAGTTATGAATTAATTTAATCCGTCGGATGTTCTTAGGGTTAATCAAAACCATTCAATCATGATAGGGTGATGAGTCAGCCCTAATGACTCAGCAAGGAGTCAGAAAGGACTCAACAACACGGGTCAGCTTGAACCAGAAAGCTGTGCAGGCTCCTGCCTCGGCCTGGGCGCACTTGGCAGGTGCGCCAGTGTAAATATGTACTGGCGCACTTCCCAAGTGCGCCAGTGCATTTTTTCCTTTACTTTGCCACCAAACTTCGTTCGTCCATAACTCCTTCATCCGGTACTCGTTTCCCGCAAACTCGGACTCTATTTCAACCAGAATTCCGAGACGAACACAATGGCGCAACCCAATCCCCATAATTCTCACGTCTGGGATTAATTATTCTTTATATTAGTTAATTCGATTATTAAAATATCCGGGGTGTTACAGTGATACCACAACTTTCTATATCAATCAAAAATTGATGTTGACATCTTTCAATGGACTGAATAAGAATGCCTTCAAACATACAAAAATTGAATATTAGAAATTCACTTTGAAAATCTAATTTATGAAATTTTGCAATTAATTTATTATTATTAGCTTTTACCTATGTCTAATACATCTATAAAGCCAAACAAAAAATGATCAAACTGAATGACTTGAAGGGTTATTCCAGTTCCCGACTGTAACGAACGGTTTTTTCTTATCATTTAAGTGGGTAATAAAACCAACTCAAATCGTTAGAAACAACGTATTGATTTAACTATGGGGTTTAATAAAACCAAATCACAGAACAAAGACAGACTGCATATACAAAATAGCAGACACTCGTAGTGGAATAAATAACTTAGTAGTTCATGAAGCTACTAATTACAACATCTCAAGCTAAATTGCTTAAAATATCAAAGTCATAATTTAAAACATTAGAAAATTCCAGATAAATAAATGCCTAGAACATAAGCAATTGTTGTAAATAGAATAACGGAATCACCAAGATAGCAATTGCACCATGGATACGATTTTACCACTTGCACGCCCGTACCGACGGTAACACATAGTCTAACTACCGCCCACCTTGAACGACAATCCCATAATCAAAGAGTCCCAAAATCAATCACAAAACGATAGAGACTATTTCGAAGAAGTGCGTCGAATAGGAGATGCAACCTCACTTAATCATGGTATAACTCTTGTTTTAGTTATTTTAATTGTAACTACTCGCCTTTTTAGGATAATTCAAGTTGACAATAAGCCACATATATCCAACTCGGACCACTCCAAAATGGCGATTATTACTGGGTTTAATACAAGAACAGAAAACAAGATGAGAAGGACTTAAACAATACAAAGAATCTCACACCAGATCTATCAAATATAATAATGACATATATCCAATTGTTAAATAATATTCCCTTGATTTTAGTTTACAATCCAATTGTTAAATAATATTCACTTGATTTTAGTTTACAATATCAGAGTTCTACATTTTAACATAAGATACCAATAATGCAACGGAAATAAATGGTATATACGGTCATCAACTTCGTCTTCATCTACAAGAATAAATATCTTCAAAATGATGAAAAACTCGGTCTGACCCAAGCGTAAAGTTAAAAAAACAAAGCATTTGGGTCACGACAAACATTCTTCTGTAGTCAAATTAAATCAAGTGGTATGTACCAGTAACTCAATAAATGGATTGCGCAAATTTAAATAAACATCATATTTCATGATATAAATCGATTCAGTTCAAACACCGAATTTCATTGTGATTCCAAATCACTTCAATATTGAATTAAATTTTTTGTACCACAAGACAACTCATTACCAAAACTCCAAATTTGATTTCAGATATCTTAGTCATAATTTATTTTGATTTGAACTCAAATGATTCGGATTGGAATAATTATTATTTTCTCCAATACTAGTTATATAAATGTAATAGTCAAATTAAATGTGTAATATTTAATTAACATCATTATAAAATAAAAATAGTTTGATAATTAATTTAAATAGTTATAAAAATTAAAATTGTAAATTTTATAAAAGTAGATTAATCGTATATTGTTATGGATTAACAGTATGAAAATAATAGGAAAAGAGAAATTTGTTTAATAAAAAAACTAAATATAAAATAATACTAATTTAAAATCATTTTAATTCAACAATTTTGAGCAAAAGAGTTTATTTTCTATTAAACTATTGGAATTCAACTTCAGGTTTAAAGTTCCATATTCCAATTTGAACCACATGCCTAACACTCCAAATTCTAACTAAAAATCAATACATACAAACAAACAACAATCATAAATCAATCACTATCATTTCATTTACCACTATTGTCTTATGCAACACAACAAGTTATTATTTCATGTAAACTCGATTGAAATGAATTGATAATTCACTTAAATTCATTTTAAATCAACATAGTGATTTTCATTTATTTTTTAAATTGGTTAATATACCAACATGGTGGTCTAGGTAGGCCTTGAACTCCTGACCTCTTACTAGACAAGAGCACGTCTTTCCACTGAGCCACACTATGTTGGCATTTTAATTCAATTTTAATTTATCATATATATTGTGTGTGTATGCGTGTGTGTATATATATATATATATAAATATACATATATATATATATATGAGGAAGTCTATTTTGACACAAATGGTGACACAATTGATTTGCACCATTTGATCACCTATGAATTTCACTTCTCCATATAAAGACAAAAAGATCTAACGGTTGATGCTTTATGTCTCTTCCTTTGTGTCCATATAGTCATCTTATATATATAGGCAACGATACGACCCGAACTTCCCCGTGAAGGAAAGCACATATAGAATTGAGGACAAGACAAAATAGAACGCAAACGGAAGAACATTTCATTGTTATTACAACAATTCCATCAGATACAAGAATATACAGAGTATAAATGAATAAATTACATTCAACAAATATCAGAGATTTAAATTACATTTAAATACATCGCAACAGAAAATAGTACAAAAGCACAACTGAAAGTAATGCACGGATACAGAGCTTTCCGAGCATCGTTCCAGCTGTAAATCAGGATCCTGTGAATATAAATCTGCAAAACCAAAACTACTAGCTGCCCGTGTCGAAAATAGGGGCACCCAGAGTTTAGGTTAAAACAATAAACTCCAGGTCAGTCATGTGACTGGTGTGAGAACTAAAACAGTTATTTAAAACTTTACTTTAAAAGAGAGTAATTCAAGGGACCACGCCGTATAACACGGAACGGGTTTCCTTCCAAGAATACTAGTGCATATAACAAAACAGCGCAATGCTCTTTGGAAAAATGAAGCTATTATAAGACCCAGGTCCCATCACACAATGCAACGCAAGCCGGAAGATAGGGTTTTCCCTTATAATAGCCAAACATGCTTGATACGTTTAAAACAAATCACTTGATACTATAATAAGTGTATAGTATCAAAACAATTCAATCATAAATATCAATCATAGGCGGCACGGGTACCATCTATCATGTCGCCATACTAGTTCTACAATTAAAACCGCAATATCACGTATTGGAAATTGGATTTCCGTCATGAGTCGAGGCAAGGGGCAAGCTCCTCTCCGATTCGAGACACTCTAGCAAATGTCCCAGGACCCCACTATGATCCTTGGATCTTCAGGGCCGGTCCTCACCTAACTTTGGAGGATTAATTATTCCTGAACACACGTTTCCCGGTCCTTACAGACCTATATCCGAGGCGCCTCGTATCCAACAACCACACAGGTGAAAAGTATATAAATGTCAGGGCTGGTAGGTCACTGACACCACCCTAGCTAGAAAGAAACGTCGTGCTCTCCCTGTTGTCACTATCCCGTTTTTGACTCATACCGAGGTGTGAGGCTCGCGAATTCACGTTATACACAAAGCTGCGCCACACAGGCCATGCTTTGATCAACAACCACAAGACTTTGCTTTTCAATAGAAGCTTTGATCAATTGCCACTTACGCGTGCCACACAGGCAATTCACTCCATGCGACTGATGTCCATCGATATACAACCTCTGAGCTCGTACGTCTCAGAGAAGGGCGTTAAGCAAGAGAATAAATTCTCTGCCGTCAAACAGATGTATATTTAATAGAGATCAATCAACACAGAATAAAATCCAATGTCAGACACACAATCCATTTACAAGTTCGTTATGGGTCTGAACGAAACTGGAGGCACTTTCCTCGCATATCCATCCATCTCCAAGTACGTCTGGACGATCACCAACTGATTCCCTCATCTTGGGTGTACAACCCAATCAAGAACATCAGTAATCACCCGAACGATGTGAAGACTTCCGGTCTTCAACCACCTGGGTTAAAGAACCAATGTCATCTAAAACACGATTCACGATAAACCCAAATCATATTTGATATTAAATACAAGGCTCTGAATAGAAAATATATCGGCTTATATTCAATATCAAATTCTGGAACCAACAAATATCGTATTGGAAATAACGATATAAAATATATCTTTCAAATTCCCATAACAATATTTGTATAGTCACGAAATCCAACATCGAAATATTCTGAAGATAATTTCGATTCAACTCCAGTCCAATTCACGTATTGGGAATATTGATTATTTTTAAAATCACTTTCAAATTCAATTTATTTATTTCAAAAATAAATTGATTTTAATTCTAGTTCAAAACTAGTTCATTTCGATAAAAATCTATTTTTATCTTTTCAAATGTGGAATTTTTCATCCCAGTTCTTTCCAATTCACATATTATGATTTTACACAAATTATTGATATTTTTAATAATTTTATCAGGGCCCGTACAGTCTATTTCCATCAACGGCCATCGAACTGCACTTACAACGACTTTTCCCAAATTTGATTTGGACATAATTCCAAATCCAACCGTTAGATTTCAAATTTCTAATATTCATTGGAAAGCTATTTTCGATACGAACCTAACGGTTCCTGTTTTAGGAGAATCCGACGGTCGGATCTCCCGTAATGTCAATTCGAAGTCAATGGTCGAAATTCACGAACTGCCGCGGCGCGGCGCGTTCTATTCAGGCCATTATTTATATAATATATATATTATATATTTCGTCGATTTCCTTTTTAAAACGTATTTTATAAATCGTTTTAAATTCGTTTTCTAAACTATTTCAACTCTATATTCAATTTCAAATCAAAATTGAATATTTCCTATCATTACTATATAAATGATAATATTTTCAAAACGTTATATTTTGAAATCACTTCTTTTTCAATATTCATTATAAAAACGAATATAATCGATATAAATATCGTTCACGTCAAAATGGCGCAACTCTAATCAACACGGCTTTATATCTTTCAATAAATTCGTTATTCTATTCAACAAATGAATACTTATTCTATTCAACACATGAATCTATATTTCTTTCAACACATGACTAATCTCAACACATGAGTACTGTCAACACACGACTATTTTTGTTATGTAAAATATTTTATAAAATTATGGTATCTAACGTTTGATTTTTAAATCAGACTCCACCGTGAAGTAGTTTCTAATTTAAATATGATGAAGATGTAAATTTTATTATTTAAAATATTTTACTCAACACATGAACATCGTCAACACATGACTATTTTTATATTCAACACATGAATTCCCTTTTATAATATTCATTATTTTCCCGATTGGAATGAGGCCCAATCAATCACCATATAATGTTAATTATATGGATTCCATACAACACATGTATATAACAGCAATGATAACCAATCAACCATAATCCATAGTGCACCACACAACTGCATAAGCATCAAATATAAATAGTTAACGCTTATAACAGCCTGTCGACCGATCGATCGACATACAATTAAATAATTGGGATTAGTGTACGCCAAATATCATCCCAACACCCGTGTGGGGTTTCAAAACAACAAACACAGATTTTTATTTGTGCCGTTGGGCGATGTGTAAAATTTATCGATCCAATCAATATCAGTCAAATTAGTGTATATAAACAAATCGGCCGATTTGTTTATAAATATTCATTTATTCACATTCACGTTAAAATTATATTTTTAACGATAATGATTTATTTCAACCATCTACAATTTATTATCGATTTCACATCAACATCACAAACAAATTTTCACAACACATCAACCAAACAAACAAGCCGTCCATGGTCTGTGGATGACGGGTGTCGGGTGCTGCTAAGCACCGTCTGCATCCTAGTATATATATTTATAACTAGAAAAAGAAAGAACTTAAAGTGAGAAGTTCTCACCGACTAGCTAATCCAAACATCTCGACTCTTCTCATGTAGAAGTCATCACTGTTCTCGCCTTTTGACACTTTCGTTGCCCGTAGCCACTACATATATAAAAATCACATTTTTATATTGTTGTTATGTATATAAAAATTATATTTTTATAATCACTCCATATGGATAAAAATTCTATTTTTACATCGTTACTATATAGATAAAAATTCTATTTTTACACCGCTACTATATAGATAAAAATTCCATTTTTACATCGATACTATATAGATAAAAATTCCATTTTTATACCGCTACTATATAGATAAAAATTCTATTTTTACATCGATATTATATAGATAAAAATTCAATTTTTATACCGCTACTATATAGATAAAAATTCCATTTTATACCGCTACTATATAGATAAAAATTCTATTTTTATATCGCTATTCTCTATATAAAGATTTCGCCTTTTCAAATATAAAGATTTCACCCTTTCAAATATAAAGATTTCACCTTTTCAAATATAAAGATTTCGCCTTTTCAAATATAATGATTTCGCCTTTTCCTACTTTAAAAATGTCGTCTTTCACTACATAAAAATATCGTCTTTTTATATCCTACCATATAAAGATCACATTTTTATTATCTATATAATATGAAAATTATATTTTCAACCTTCACATGCGATAAAAATTATAATTTTAACTTCTACATATAATAAAAATTATATTTTTCTAACTCTACAATATAAAAGATTATATTTTTATTTTTTCTTTTCTTTAGAAAAATCCAATCTTTTACCATGTTAATATATATATATATATATAAATATAAAAAGAAATCTAATTTTTATTTACAAACATATATAAAAATTCCATATTTATTTACATACATATAAACCCTACTTTTATAGTGTTATTTATATGATAAAAACCAGATTTTTATTAAAATAACTAAGACAAAAAAAATCAGAAAAGCTTACTGTGATTTGATCGGAGATGGGGTGCACGTCGGAATCGAGGTGGTGGCCAGCAGGGGGCGCGGCAGTGGGGGTGTGGCCAGGGCTGAACGGAGGGTGGCGCCCCTCTGGTGGCGGCAGTGTCGGTTTCAATTGGAGGAAGGGGGAGAGAGGGGTTTCGACGTGGTAGGAAGAGGAGGGAGAAGAAGAGGGTGGGGTGGGGGGGCGTCGGATGGGGGAAGTGGTGGCGCCCCGCCCTGAGCGGCGGCGGTGGCTCGTGCGGCGGAGGGAGGGGATGAATGCGATGCCGTCCCTTTTTCTTTTTCTTTTTTTTAATTTTTTCTATCTTGACAGAATGAACAAAAAGGGGGGCCAGATTGATAAAAGGAAGAGGGAGATATTTTTATTTATTTAATTAATTAATTTAATTTCGAAAAGGTGCTTTTATTTTCGAACTCGAAACGGGATCCACCGCCTGTCGTTCATAGCTAATTACCCATATTCCGAACACAATGAGATATGTATCATAGGATGATTCGATCGTTTCGATCAGTTTTCGTTAAAATCCAAATATAACTCTATATATTGAATTTGAACGTGCATTTCAATTTACCGGGGTCACATACTGACTCGAAAAATTCCAGAAAAATATTTTCTAGCTTCGTATTGACGATACGGTCCTAACAAAACTAGTTTCATCGAATTCTGAGACCATTGGAAAAATGGCCATTTTCCAGTCGATTAAAATCAACTTAAACTGGTCAAACGCGTTTTCCTTTGCCACGCTCACATGCTGATTCGAAAAATTATGAAATTTCAAACCTAGCAATAATTTGACATCACGGACCCAACAAAAGTGGTTTCGTCAAAATCCAAGGTCGTTTGCAAAATGGCTATTTTTAAGGGCCTGAATTCCATAACGACTATTCAGAATTTTCAACTGGACATATCTTTTGATTCCCGCTATGAAATCTTGATTTTTCGGATTCGTTGGAAAGATATTCTCAATTAGATCCTATTATTTTTGGTTTCACTAAAATCCGGTTTGTTTTGCACCCGGTATGTTCAATTGAAGTTTGAAATCGAATTATCGAACTACCGCGCCATTTTCAATTCTATTTATAATTATATATAATTATTTATATTCTAACGACGACGTATATAATATATACGTTCAAATTCTATTCAAAATAAATTTCTCGTCGATATTATTTAAAATAATCATTTTAAATATTTAAAATCCATTATTTTAGCTAATTTAAATTTTTTAAATTGGTTCAGATTTTCTGGGTCGTTACAATCTCCCCCACTTAAAACTTTTCGTCCCCGAAAAGGAACAAAGTCGAAAGTGGTTTGATTAATCAACTCTACGTTCGATCTGGCTTCCATTCTCCAATTTTTCAGTTTCTGAGAATTTTCAAATTCTTCAAAAATTTGGCTAACACCCGGAATTTTCGAAAAATTTCGCCATAACCTCCTTTGTACGGGGAGAGGTTTGGAAATTTATTGGGCCGTATTAGGTACCCAATAAATCCTAATAAGCATACACATATTTATAGTGATATATTCTAGGGTTTACAGGGGAGCGTGTATTGATAATAACTCCAGAGAATAAATTCTCGTCACCCTGTCAAAGCATGAGGGAGTGTGTATTTTAAATGCTCCAGAGGATAAATCCTCGTCACCTCGTCCCGTGTGGGAAATAAACAATCCATGTGTCGTATCTAATAACTAGAGAGACGTGATTATTGTCAACTCTAGATCCGTGTAGGGTTTTTATTAATCTGGCAATTTTATCGTTACAATTTAAATAGTCCATATCAGTCATCAGTTCAACCTGTAAAATATAGTCATCGCCATACAAGCCTCTCGCTCGTATGGTAAATCTTCCACCTCGTCACACAAGCTCCAAATGCTTATGTGGTATATGATGAAGTATGCATATCTTCCAGAAGTATGCCATGTAATGTAGTTCAAAATTAATTGTTGCTATCCTATGGCGGTGTTTATTATTTCACACAGAATAACCAGCACTCCGCATCCAATGGCATTCACAGGAGTTGATATAATAATATTTCGCATCCAACTCATTAAGGTTTACCTATTTGTCGGGCACGCAAATAAAATCTTTACTCAACAGCTATCCAATTTCCTGTTCAAACATATATAATGCACAAGTATATATTTCTAACTATTTTCTAATCAGTTCAATGTGTGATTTAATTGAATAAATTTGTTCTGGTTTTTATTGATGATATTCTAATCTTCTCTAAATCAAAGGCCGAAAAGGAACATAACAATGGAAGCCGAAAAGGAACGAAGCTGAAAGTTGTTTAACAAATCAACTCAACTTCCATTATTTTGACTACGGCTTAAGTTCTTCAACTTTTCAGTTTCTAAGAACTTTTCAAAATTTTCAAAAATTTGGCTAACACCCTAAATTTTCGAAAAATTTCGCCATAACCTCCCCTGCACCGGGAGCAACGGGAAAATCCCGAAATTGCCATACAGGCCCTCTGATCTCAAAAAGAAAAAGAAAAAGCCAAGCGGCTCATAAAATCATCATCACCCAAACAAAACAGTAAATTATAGTAAATATGTACCTATTTGTCGGGCAAACAAATTTTATTCTTCTGCTCTAGCCTCCTTGCTATGACCTGTTCAATAGATATACATGTATATGCATGCAATTGCGACCAATTCTCAATACAATTCAATATTTGGTTCTATTAGGCTAAATGGTTCAAAATTATTAAACAAATAAACAAACAAACAAACATCAATCAATTAGTGGATTAGAGTTTCAAATTCATAACTCTGATATATATATGCAAAAATCATGTTTTTGATGCCAAATCACAACAAATGAATCTATTTATATAAGTTTTGGTTCTCACACCAGCCTAATGGAAATATCTAGAAATCACACCTTCGTCACTCGAAAATAAGTGCTGATGATGTTTTGAACCACCATCAGAACATCTCCGGGCTACTAGAGTGCGGTTCTATATCTATCCGATATATTAAAACTTCGAATATACGTTCATGATGCGTATATGCAAGATCTTTATATATCGGATTGTCCAAATTCAAAATAAATAAATATTCAAATACGTATAAAATGATTTAAATTTCAAAACAAAATTGTTTTCATTTGAAAAATATACTCTTCACACTCGTTCTAGGATACTACTGATTCTATCTCTAACGAGTCATTCTAATTGGATATTACTAAGCCAATATCTGATGAATTCTTTCGTTTGGTTCTAATGTGTCTTGTTCTCGAGCTCTGTAAACCAAAGCTCTGATACCAAATTGATACGACCTGAACTTCCCCGTGAAGGAAAGCATAGATAGAATTGAGGACAAGACAAAATAGAACGCAAACGGAAGAACATTTCATTGTTATTACAACAATTCCATCAGATACAAGGATATACAGAGTATAAATGAATAAATTACATTCAACAAATATCAGAGATTTAAATTACATTTAAATACATCACAGCGGAAAATAGTACAAAAGCACAACTGAAAGTAATGCACGGATACAGAGCTTTCCGAGCATCGTTCCAGCTGTAAATCAGGATCCTGTGAATATAAATCTGCAAAACCAAAACTACTAGCTGCCCGTGTCGAAAATAGGGGCACCCAGAGTTTAGGTTAAAACAATAAACTCCAGGTCAGTCATGTGACTGGTGTGAGAACTAAAACAGTTATTTAAAACTTTACTTTAAAAGAGAGTAATTCAAGGGACCATGCCGTATAACATGGAACGGGTTTCCTCCCAAGAATACTAGTGCATATAACAAAACAGCGTAATGCTCTTTGGAAAAATGAAGCTATTATAAGACCCAGGTCCCATCACACAATGCAACGCAAGCCGGAGGATAGGGTTTTTCCTTATAATAGCCAAACATGCTTGGTACGTTTAAAACAAATCACTTGATACTATAATAAGTGTATAGTGTCAAAACAATAAATCATAAATATCAATCATAGGCGGCATGAGTACCATCTATCATGCCGCCATACTAGTTCTACAATTAAAACCGCAATATCACGTATTGGAAATTGGATTTCCGTCATGAGTCGAGGCAAGGGGCAAGCTCCTCTCCGATTCGAGACACTCTAGCAAATGTCCCAGGACCCCACTATGATCCTTGGATCTTCAGGGCCGGTCCTCACCTAACTTTGGAGGATTAATTATTCCTGAACACACGTTTCTCGGTCCTTACAGACCTATATCCGAGGCGCCTCGCATCCAACAACCACACAGGTGAAAAGTATATAAATGTCAGGGCTGGTAGGTCACTGACACCACCCTAGCTAGAAAGAAACGTCGTGCTCTCCCTGTAGTCACTATCCCGTTTTTGACTCATACCGAGGTGTGAGGCTCGCGAATTCACGTTATACACAAAGCTGCGCCACACAGGCCGTGCTTTGATCATCAACCACAAGACTTTGCTTTTCAACAGAAGCTTTGATCAATTGCCACTTACGCGAGCCACACAGGCAATTCACTCCATGCGACTGATGTCCATCGATATACAACCTCTGAGCTCGTACGTCTCAGAGAAGGGCGTTAAGCAAGAGAATAAATTCTCTGTCGCCAAACAGATGTATATTTAAAAGAGATCAATCAACACAAAATAAAATCCAATGTCAGACACACAATTCATTTACAAGTTCGTTCTGGGTCTGAACGAAACCGGAGGCACTTTCCTCGCATATTCATCCATCTCCAAGTACGTCTGGACGATCACCAACTGATTCCCTCATCTTGGGTGTACATCCCAATCAAGAACATCAGTAATCACCCGAACAATGTGAAGACTTCCGGTCTTCAACCACCGTCTTCATCTTCGACATTTCGTCGAATCGGTTATTCAGAATGGGTATAAACCCGGCCTTTCTGAATAACCCACGTATATGATAAACAAATGTTATACAAACACAACAAACGCCTCATTCCAATTCAGAATATTCTTTTATTCACAAAATCACATTCTTAGGGAAAGGTTCCCATTAATTTTATCCAAGATAAATTCTTCTAAATTTATTCTTTAATCTTCCTTTGGATATCATATCAAACCATATTATGGTCTTCCAAACTAGTCGGGATTAGCGAACCACACCGAAGTAATTATTTATTTTATTTCCCAACCCCAACCTATTCATCCCCTGGAGAAAAACTGGTAATACTCCATATCTAACACCACAGTATTATCGGTAAAATTAATTACCATTTCACGTTCAAATCTAATTAAAGATTTAACTATCGCTTTGGAGCAAAACTGGTGGTACTCCATTCTCGATCACCTTTCAGATTTGATAATTTAAATTATCAATTCACATTTCAATCTAATTAAAGATTCATTAAAACTCCACTTAGTTTTAATCTTTTCAAAAATCAAAATCCTGCCTTTAACTGGGTTAAAGAACCAATGTCATCTAAAACACGATTCACGATAAACCCAAATCATATTTGATATTAAATACAAGGCTCTGAATAGAAAATATATCGGCTTATATTCAATATCAAATTCTGGAACCAACAAATATCGTATTGGAAATAACGATATAAAATATATCTTTCAAATCCCCATAACAATATTTGTATAGTCACGAAATCCAACATCGAAATATTCCGAAGATAATTTCGATTCAACTCCCGTCCAATTCACGTATTGGAAATATTGATTATTTTTAAAATCACTTTCAAATTCAATTTATTTATTTCAAAAATAAATTGATTTTAATTCTAGTTCAAAACTAGTTCATTTCGATAAAAATCTATTTTTATCTTTTCAAATGTGGAATTTTTCATCCCAGTTCTTTCCTATTCACATATTATGATTTTACACAAATTATTGATATTTTTAATAATTTTATCAGGGCCCGTACAGTCGATTTCCATCAATGGCCATCGAACTGCACTTACAACGACTTTTCCCAAATTTGATTTGGACATAATTCCAAATCCAACCGTTAGATTTCAAATTTCTAATACTCATTGGAAAGCTATTTTCGATACGAACCCAACGGTTCCGGTTTTAGGAGAATCCGACGGTCGGATCTCCCGTAATGTCAATTCAAAGTCAATGGTCGAAATTCACGAACTGCCGCGGCGCGGCGCGTTCTATTCAGGCCATTATTTATATAATATATATATATATATTATATTTCGTCGATTTCCTTTTTAAAACGTATTTTATAAATCATTTTAAATTCGTTTTCTAAACTATTTCAACTCTATATTCAATTTCAAATCAAAATTGAATATTTCCTATCATTACTATATAAATGATAATATTTTCAAAACGTTATATTTTGAAATCACTTCTTTTTCAATATTCATTATAAAAACGAATATAATCGATATAAATATCGTTCACGTCAAAATGGCGCAACTCTAATCAACACGGCTTTATATCTTTCAATAAATTCGTTATTCTATTCAACAAATGAATATTTATTCTATTCAACACATGAATATATATTTCTTTCAACACATGACTAATCTCAACACATGAGTACTGTCAACACACGACTATTTTTGTTATGTAAAATATTTTATAAAATTATGATATCTATCGTTTGATTTTTAAATCAGACTCCACCGTGAAGTAGTTTCTAATTTAAATATGATGGAGATGTAAATTTTATTATTTAAAATATTTTACTCAACACATGAACATCGTCAACACATAACTATTTTTATATTCAACACATGAATTCCCTTTTATAATATTCATTATTTTCCCGATTGGAATGAGGCCCAATCAATCACCATATAATGTTAATTATATGGATTCCATACAACATATGTATATAATAGCAACGATAACCAATCAACCATCATCCATAGTGCACCACACAACTGCATAAGCATCAAATATAAATAATTAACGCTTATAACAGCCTGTCGACCGATCGATCGACATACAATTAAATAATTGGGATTAGTGTACGCCAAATATCATCCCAACACCCGTGTGGGGTTTCAAAACAACAAACACAGATTTTTATTTGTGCCGTTGGGCGATGTGTAAAATTTATCGACCCAATCAATATCAGTCAAATTAGTGTATATAAACAAATCGGCCGTTTTGTTTATAAATATTCATTTATTCACATTCACGTTAAAATTATATTTTTAACGATAATGATTTATTTCAACCATCTACAATTTATTATCGATTTCACATCAACATCACAAACAAATTTTCACAACACATCAACCAAACAAACAAGCCGTCCATGGTCTGTGGATGACGGGTGTTGGGTGCTGCTAAGCACCGTCCGCATCCTAGTATATATATTTATAACTAGAAAAAGAAAGAATTTAAAGTGAGAAGTTCTCACCAACTAGCTAATCCAATCATCTCGACTCTTCTCATGTAGAAGTCATCGCTGTTCTCGCCTTTTGACACTTTCGTTGCCCGTAGCCACTACATATATAAAAATCACATTTTTATATTGTTGTTATGTATATAAAAATTATATTTTTATAATCACTCCATATGGATAAAAATTCTATTTTTACATCGTTTCTATATAGATAAAAATTCTATTTTTACACCGCTACTATATAGATAAAAATTCCATTTTTACATCGATACTATATAGATAAAAATTCCATTTTTATACCGCTACTATATAGATAAAATTCCATTTTTACATCGATATTATATAGATAAAAATTCCATTTTTATACCGCAACTATATAGATAAAAATTCCATTTTTATACCGCTACTATATAGATAAAAATTCTATTTTTATATCGCTATTCTCTATATAAAGATTTCGCCTTTTCAAATATAAAGATTTCACCCTTTCAAATATAAAGATTTCACCTTTTCAAATATAAAGATTTCGCCTTTGCAAATATAAAGATTTCGCTTTTTCCTACTTTAAAAATGTCGTCTTTCACTACATAAAAATATCGTCTTTTTATATCCTACCATATAAAGATCACATTTTTATTATCTATATAATATGAAAATTATATTTTCAACTTTTACATGCGATAAAAATTATATTTTTAACTTCTACATATAATAAAAATTATATTTTTATAACTTTACAATATAAAAGATTATATTTTTATTTTTTTCTTTTCTTTAGAAAAATCCAATCTTTTACCATGTTTATATATATATATATATAGAAAGAAATCTAATTTTTATTTACAAACATATATAAAAATTCCATATTTATTTACATACATATAAACCCTACTTTTATAGTGTTATTTATATGATAAAAACCAGATTTTTATTAAAATAACTAAGACAAAAAAAAAACAGAAAAGCTTACTGTGATTTGATCGGAGATGGGGTGCACGTCGAAATCGAGGTGGTGGCCAGCAGGGGGCGCGGCAGTGGGGGTGTGGCCAGGGCTGAACGGAGGGTGGCGCCCCTCTGGTGGCGGCAACGTCGGTTTCAATTGGAGGATGGGGGAGAGAGGGGTTTCGACATGGTAGGAAGAGGAGGGAGAAGAAGAGGGGGGGGGGCGTCGGATGGGGGAAGTGGTGGCGCCCCGCCCTGAGCGGCGGCGGTGGCTCGTGCGGCGGAGGGGGGGGCTGAACGCGACGCCCTCCCTTTGTAACACCCCACTCCCGCTATGATCACTCACTAAGGGAATGCCATAGCATCGGTGGAGTATTTTAGTGAATATAGAACAGAAAAATTACAACAAGACAGATATAAATAGTACTTGAAATTTTAAAACATCATCTCATAACAGCGGAAGTAAAACATGTCTGGTTACATCATAAAACCACAATAAAGGTCAAGTACAATATCCATCAAAATAAAGAAGTACATAATCCCACTCTCATACAATAGCCAAACAAAAGAAAAGATAACTGGGTAACTGGAGCTTTACATCTATCCAAGCTCCTAAAGACTGGAACAGCAATCCGATCAAGCTCCACTACTGCTAGGATCCACCGTAGGACCTGAGGGTTGGGAAAAAGATAAAAACAACGGGGTCAGACATAAGTCTGAGCGAGTCCTATAACTTTAACAATACAATCGTTAAAGTAACCAGAGAAGACATAAACTGATATACGGTAACATATAGGGATGAATGGCTACCCTAAGCAGTCAACTAAACGAAGATAAAGGATAAAGACGCATCTACCCTCCCTAAGGTAAATTACTAAACTGCACCACACCAGTCGTTCCTAACTTAAAGGTTGATCCCACCCAAGGACTTATAAAATTTACTAATTAGTACCTGCGTACCCCTAGGTGACCAAGTAGGCGCCACGGGGCCCTACAATCCACTAGGTGTACACACCACTTCCCATTCGATCGGCTCCCTAACGTAGATACCCGTGCTGGCCCCACCGTGGGATGTATCATTCCCCAATGTGGCAACCTGATGAAACTAAAGGTGCACGGCTTATATCTACTCGATGCAACAACGGCTTACCTACCAGCCCGGGCCCACTCACGCATATGAAGCCCGTTGGACTTGCGTTGCCACCGCTAACCCGTTTGCCTCTTACAGTCAAGCCCAGTATGCGTGTCCCGTCCTCGACATGGGTCGAGCCCACAAAGATACGTATGGGTTACTGGTTGAAATGGGCCTCCACAAGCTACCCACCTAAGCTTGTCCCTTTTTCTAGTATATCCCACTTAACCCTTTAGTCATGTTTTAATTACATGTTCCATTTTGGTTAAGTATTCTAATCGTATTTTCTATTGCCACCCAAGGCAACCACTAGATTTTCTCATGCCACCCGAGGCACCCACTTAACCCCTCATGTCCCTCTACATGCTAATGTGGTTAAGTGTTTCTTAATTAATTAATTAAGAACGTAACCTTTGTAAAGACCTCTCACATTAGACTGTCTTTTATGACCGCTGGTTAAGCCGGTTGGGTCCGGGCAGCCTTATGTCATAACAGAGTCTAACCTCGTGTCTTTACATTAATTACGTATTTAGTTTGTGCCTAAGACCTCTCACATTGGGCTAACATTTGTAGCAACTGGTTAAGCCGGTTGGGTCCGGGCAGTTTTACGCTACAACTGAGTCCAACCTCGTGTCTTAGTCAATTAATTACACCTAATTAATCACCCTCATAATTTTATATTAATTATCCCTAATTAATCAAGTTTTCTTAACATGGGTAGACCTAACTTAATAGGTAAATTCCCATGGGGTAGACCTAACTCAATAGGTAAATTCCCAACACATAGTATGGGTACACCTAACCAAATAGGCAAATTCCCATACTATGTTTATTTATTTTGTGTTATGCATAATTATATTAATTTCACACAATCTTATTAACTTATGCATTTAATTACCCCATCGTTCCCACGTAATTTCGTTCATGATATAACACATATAAAAGGTGTCAACTTGCATATGAATGAACATGTTTCAAAGGTGCCATCTTGCATATTAACAAACACATAACTTGCATATGAACTTGCATAACATGTCACATAACTTGCATATAATATGTCACATAACTTACATATTCATTTTGCATAACAAACTTGCATATTAGCTTATAGACTTGCATAATGTGTCATCATGAACTTGCATATTAATAAACATGTAACTTGCATATTTACATACATGTAACTCGCATATTAACAAACATGTAACTTGCATATAAAGAAACATGTAACTTGCATATTTACATACATGTAACTTGCATATTAACAAACATGTAACTTGCATATTAACAAACATGTAACTTGCATATTTACATACATGTAACTTGCATATTAACAAACATGTAACTTGCATATTTACATACATGTAACTTGCATAGCATATTACCATGAACTTGCATAACATGCATATGATTACATAGCCCACAACTTGCATATTTAGCATCATGCAAACATAACATACATCATATTAAACTTGCATAAGCTTACATACTCAACATGCATAAACATAAGATTAATGCTAACATCATATCATATGATTCAAAGCTCATTAACCCACATACAAAACCATAAATCTCATCACATCTCATCTAATTAGTTTACCAAAAGATCATCAAAGTGATAGAAACTCACAACTAGCAACTTTGCACACCAAATGAAGAAGATTAAGATGCTAAGAAGAGATTAGAGGTTGATTAGAGAGTGATTAGCATGCAACCCTCTTCATGAAATTAGTGGAGGCCATGAGAGCTAGCATTTTGCCATAGTTTAGTTACTAGGTTTAATTATGAATGAATTAGGGTAGGTTAGGGTCTTATTTATAGATTAGGCAAGTGTTTTAGGCCATAGGATTAACCCTAGATTCAATCCAAGCCATCAAAGCATGTCTTGGGGAAGAAGTCAAGTGTAGGAACCATCTAGGGCCTTTAGATTAAAGATGGACCATGAGAACCATTCAAATGCAAAATCTGCACTTGAGCGAATCGGCCCACGGGTTGACAGCCAAACACCCTGGATTAACCCCTAGTCGACCCAGCGGGCTCGGGTCGACTTCAAAAATCGGCCGGTTCGGTTATTCCCCTCTCCCAATTCGCTGTTTTGAGCATTTTTGCATATTTATTTATTAAATTTTCAATTATATATATATATATATATATCAATATATATATATATATATATATATCTACACAACCCATTTCACTTAATTAAGTATACTTTAATTTGGGAATTTTCGCGAAACTTCGCGAGGCCATATCTTGGTCATACGGACTCCGATTTTCGAAAACTCGGACTCTATTTCGCGTATTTTTCCGAGACGAACGCAATGGCATAGCCCGTTTCCCTTGATTCCCATTTTAGAATTAACTTCTGCCTCGATTTATGTTATTACAGGTTATTGAAAATACGGGTTGTTACATTCTCCCCTCCTTAAAGGATTTCGTCCCCGAAATCTTCAAGTTAGGAAGAACGTATCCTACCATCCAATCATCCATCTACTCAAAGCATCATCCACGAGCAATCATTGTCCTTACAAGATTCTAAATGCTGGATGGATATATGCAAAAGTGTGTGTATATGTACTTACCTAATGCGAAAATCAGGCGGTTACTGATACAGTAAACCTCCTTAATGCAAACCATGATAGTGCCATGCATCCAATATGTATGCGAAACCCTATTGACACATACAAATTTCTACATGCGTGCACAACCATACACAAAAATGCATCATCCATATGATAACACAGCCATGATACATCCATCAATCTAACTACCACATCCATTTATGCAATATGCAACATGAAGTGACTGAGCCGATCTAGTGCCTAATGTGTGTGTATATGCATCCACGAGCAACCACTAGCAAACAATTGCATCCATATGCATCCATCAACCATAACATGTTTCAAACACATGTTTCAACCATAGGTTTTACCCTATCTAAAGGTCATAGGTATTAGCGAGAGGATATACTAAAGATAAGATAAGTACTAGACAAGCAATAAAGGAGAAGTTAAAAGACATACTCTCAAAAAGAAATGGATACAAAGAACGCATCTTTGCTTCCGTCTCCCAAGTAGCATTGCTTTCGTCATCTCCCCATTGCACTTTAACTAGCTGAACTTCTTTGTTCCTCAACTTCCTAGTTTCTGACCCAAGGATGCGAGTAGGAGCTCGTCGAATCGTCGCATCACGCTCTACCTCTACATCTCTAAGCAAGCTCGGCTCTACCACCTCCGCGGTCTCATGTAAGCACTTCCTCAAATGTGATACATGGAATACATCATGAACACCACTAAGTCTGTCGGGCAACTCCACCCTATATGCCATCCGTCCAATCCTTTCCTTAATAGGAAACGGCCCAACAAATCTCGGTGCTAACTTCCCTACGGACCCAAAGCGAACAACATTTCTCAATGGAGATACTTTGACAAAAACCATGTCCCCAACCTCAAACTCAAGATCCGTCCTTCTCCGATCCGCGTAAGATTTCTGTCTATCTTGCGCTGCTTTCATCCTTTTTCGAATTAAATCAATCTTCTCTGAAGTCTCTCTAACCATATCCGGCCCAAGCAAGATCTTATCCGTAGATTCCCACCAACATGTAGGAGATCGACAAGGCCTTCCATAAAGAGCTTCGAAAGGAGCCATACCAATACTGGACTGAAAGCTGTTATTATATGCGAACTCCACCAAAGGAAGATGTTCTTCCCATGTACCTCCAAAATCCAAGATACAAAGCCTCAAAAGATCTTCTAAGATACGGTTCACCCTCTCAGTCTGACCGTCCGTCTGAGGATGATATGCGGTGCTCAAACACAACTGAGTCCCTACCGCCTCTTGCAAACTTCTCCAAAACTCACTAGTGAAAATAGGATCTCGATCACTCACAATGCTGGATGGTACGCCATGCAATCTAACAATCTCTCTAACATAGACTGAAGCAAGCCATGGAGCGGTCCTCTTACTCTTTACGGGTATAAAATGGGCACTCTTGGTAAGTCTGTCTACCACAACCCAAATTCCCGTATTGCCCTTCCTCGATCTCGGTAACCCGTCGATGAAATCCATCGAGACACTATCCCACTTCCACTGTGGAACTTCCAATGGGTGTAGCAACCCACCGGGTTTCCTTTGCTCCACTTTAACTTGTTGGCACACTAAGCATCTAGCCACATACTCGGCCACATCTTTCTTCATACCGGCCCAGAAGAAAACTCTCTTCATGTCTTGGTACATTTTGTCTCCACCGGGATGAATAGTCATTCTTGAACGATGTGCATCATCCAAAATAGCCTTCTTCAAACCCTCATCTTGCGGTACACAAAGTCTACCGTCTCTATGCAACCATCCCTTATCATCTATGGTGTATCTACCCAAATGGCTGGACGACTCCCCTCTTATAAGCTTCTCTACCAACACAACCAACTGTGGGTCGTCTCGCTGAGCCTCGCCAATCCGTCTCAAAAGAGTAGGTCTAACCTCCAAGGATGCCAACAAACCAGGTACAAAATCAACAGAAGGTCTGAAGTCAAACAAAGAAAGAAACTCCAAGCTTCGTCGTTCCACGAACAATGGACTCAAAGATAGCCTTTTTCTACTTAAGGCGTCTGCCACCACGTTACCCTTACCAGGGGTATACGCTATCTCGAAATCATAGGATGCTAAGAACTCCATCCACCTTTGCTGTCTTAAGTTTAAATCCTTCTGAGAGAATAAGTACTTCAATGATTTATGGTCGGTGAACAACTCGAATCTCTCACCAAGAAGATAATGGCGCCAAGACTTAAGTGCGAAAACAATCGCGGCCAACTCTAGATCATGGGTAGGGTAATTCTTCTCATGCACTCTCAATTGTCTCCCTCCATAGGCTATTACCCTTCCCTCCTGCATCAAGACTGCGCCTAATCCTGTTCCACAAGCATCGGTATAAACAACAAACGGCTTACTCCCATCCGGGAGCACTAAAACTGGAGCGGTGGTCAAAGCTCTCTTTAACCGTCGGAAAGCATCATCACAATCTACATCCCACGAGAAAACCAGATTCTTTTTCGTCAAGCGGGTTAATGGGGCTGATATCTTCGCGAAGTCTTTGATGAACTTCCTATAATATCCTGCCAACCCCAAGAAACTTCTTACCTCGGTAGCATTTCTAGGAACTTTCCAATCCTGGATAGATACTATCTTTGCGGGATCCACAGCTATCCCTTCCTTAGAGACCACATGCCCTAAGAATCGCACTTCTCTTCTCCAAAAATGGCATTTAGAGAATTTAGCTTTAAGACTATGCACTCGAAGAGTCTCCAACACTTCCTTGAGATGTAAGGCATGCTCTTCTTCATTCTTGGAAAAGACCAAGATGTCATCCACAAAAACTACTACAAACTTATTCAGATACTCTCTGAACACTCTACTCATGAGATCAACAAAGTATGCGGGGGCGTTTGTCAACCCAAATGGCATCACTAGCCACTCATAAAAACCATCCGGAGTCCGGAAAGCAGTCTTCTCTATACTGTCCTCCGCCACTCTTAACTGATGAAACCCTGTAGCTAAGTCCATCTGCGAAAATACTGACGCGCCAACCAACTGATCAAAGAGATCATCTATCCTCGGTAATGGGTGTCTATTCTTCTTCGTGAGCTTATTAAGTTCTCTATAATCCACACAAAGTCTGAGGGACCCATCCGCCTTCGTGGCAAACACTACTGGAGCTCCCCACTCCGATATACTTCGCCTTATGAACCCCTTCTCAAGCAACTCCCCTACTTGCTTATGAAGTTCTCTTCTCTCACGAGGAGCCATGTGGCGTACTGGCAAAGACACTGGTTTGGCATTATCCACCAAATAAATTCGGAAATCTATCTCCCGCTTCGGAGGCAAACCCTTTACTTCTTCAAACACATCCGGATATTCCCGGACTACTCTGACAGAACACAAACTCTCGACCGAAGCATCGAGCGATTCAAGATAACTTAGCAAAACAGATTCCATGGGATTGCAAGAGATCTCGAGAGTGTTACCCAAGCGGGTCATGAGCCTGACAACTCTCCTTTCGCAATCAAGAACGGCACCATTACTGGATAACCAGTCCATGCCCAAGATCAACCCATAGCCCGTGAAGCCCAATACAAAAGCATCACATCTAAACTCAACGCTAAGTATAGAAATCTTCAAACCCAAACATATCATAGACAGATATATGGAGCCCCCAATTGGGTTTGAGACAACCAAGGGATCATCAACTAGACTGGTGTCTAAGTGCAGTGACTCAACTAACGATGATGAGATAAAAGAATGCGATGCGCCAGAGTCAAACAAAGTACGAACTGGATGATCAAACAGAAAAACCAGACTTTCAACGGAAATAGTTCTACCTCTCTGCTGAATCGGTGGAACTGAGAGAACCTGTACTTGCCCCCCTGACTGAGGTGGTGCTATAAGAGCTTGCACCTGGCCTCCTGAGGTAGACCCCGTCTTCTGCCCCTTCTTTGGGCAGTTTTTCACAAGATGCCCTGCTTCACCACAATGAAAGCAACCGGTCTTCTTCTTTTTGCGACAATCCTTACTAAGGTGTCCTGGTGTTCCACAATTGAAGCACTTCTTCTTCGTCTTCTTTTTGTCACCATTGCCTTTTCCGCCCTTGCCTTGTTGTTGCTGTTGCGGTTTCTTCTGATCCCCCTTTTTCTCTGGTGCCTTAGAATTCTTATCATCCTCATGCATAAGTGCCATGTAGACAAGCTTCTCAAAAGTGGCCCCCATAGGAATGTGAGTCATAGCTATTCCTTGCAATGGTTCGTTCAAGCCTCTAACGAACCTCAAAGCCTTCTTCTCCGGTGTATTCACCAACTCTATGCCAAACCTTGCTAATTGATTGAATTTGTTGACATATTCTTTCACCGTGAGATTCCCTTGCTTCAAATTCAAGAACTTCTCCATAAACAGATTCTCTTCCGCCCTTGAGAGAAACTTAGCCCCAAACCTTTGCTTAAAATCTGCCCAAGAGTCAACAGGGCGTTCTCCATTAGTGACCTCCCACCAGAATGAGGCCTCTCCCTTCATTAACCAAGCCGCCAACTTGACTTTCTTTCCCTCTTCCACTTCAAAGATATCTAGCAACTCTTCCACTTCCTTAAGCCAATCTCTAGCCTCTACGAAAGTCTCTGAACCAAGAAAAGGTTTTCCTCCTATAGCCTTGAATTCCTTGCAAACCTTAGCAAAATTATCCACTCTAGGCTGAGGAGGAGGAGCGGTTGTCTCTGGTGTAGTAGCATTGGCCGGACCCGCAGCCGCGGCCCTAGCCTCTTGCAACCTCCTATACCATAGTGGTATAACTAAACCCTCCGGGATGTTAAGATCTTCAGCCATGCTGAAACGAAAGAGGAAAGATTCAAAAAGGAGATTCCGAAAGATAAAGATATGGCTATTGGGGATTATGCTTTTCTTTTTCAAAAACTTTTTCTCTTAGAAGACATGCTTTTGAAAATACTTTCTTCGAAAATACTCTTAGAAAATAGTTTTTCTCAAAAAATTTATCTGTTCTGGTAACCTTAAGCTCTGATACCACGTGTAACACCCCACTCCCGCTATGATCACTCACTAAGGGAATGCCATAGCATCGGTGGAGTATTTTAGTGAATATAGAACAGAAAAATTACAACAAGACAGATATAAATAGTACTTGAAATTTTAAAACATCATCTCATAACAGCGGAAGTAAAACATGTCTGGTTACATCATAAAACCACAATAAAGGTCAAGTACAATATCCATCAAAATAAAGAAGTACATAATCCCACTCTCATACAATAGCCAAACAAAAGAAAAGATAACTGGGTAACTGGAGCTTTACATCTATCCAAGCTCCTAAAGACTGGAACAGCAATCCGATCAAGCTCCACTACTGCTAGGATCCACCGTAGGACCTGAGGGTTGGGAAAAAGATAAAAACAACGGGGTCAGACATAAGTCTGAGCGAGTCCTATAACTTTAACAATACAATCGTTAAAGTAACCAGAGAAGACATAAACTGATATACGGTAACATATAGGGATGAATGGCTACCCTAAGCAGTCAACTAAACGAAGATAAAGGATAAAGACGCATCTACCCTCCCTAAGGTAAATTACTAAACTGCACCACACCAGTCGTTCCTAACTTAAAGGTTGATCCCACCCAAGGACTTATAAAATTTACTAATTAGTACCTGCGTACCCCTAGGTGACCAAGTAGGCGCCACGGGGCCCTACAATCCACTAGGTGTACACACCACTTCCCATTCGATCGGCTCCCTAACGTAGATACCCGTGCTGGCCCCACCGTGGGATGTATCATTCCCCAATGTGGCAACCTGATGAAACTAAAGGTGCACGGCTTATATCTACTCGATGCAACAACGGCTTACCTACCAGCCCGGGCCCACTCACGCATATGAAGCCCGTTGGACTTGCGTTGCCACCGCTAACCCGTTTGCCTCTTACAGTCAAGCCCAGTATGCGTGTCCCGTCCTCGACATGGGTCGAGCCCACAAAGATACGTATGGGTTACTGGTTGAAATGGGCCTCCACAAGCTACCCACCTAAGCTTGTCCCTTTTTCTAGTATATCCCACTTAACCCTTTAGTCATGTTTTAATTACATGTTCCATTTTGGTTAAGTATTCTAATCGTATTTTCTATTGCCACCCAAGGCAACCACTAGATTTTCTCATGCCACCCGAGGCACCCACTTAACCCCTCATGTCCCTCTACATGCTAATGTGGTTAAGTGTTTCTTAATTAATTAATTAAGAACGTAACCTTTGTAAAGACCTCTCACATTAGACTGTCTTTTATGACCGCTGGTTAAGCCGGTTGGGTCCGGGCAGCCTTATGTCATAACAGAGTCTAACCTCGTGTCTTTACATTAATTACGTATTTAGTTTGTGCCTAAGACCTCTCACATTGGGCTAACATTTGTAGCAACTGGTTAAGCCGGTTGGGTCCGGGCAGTTTTACGCTACAACTGAGTCCAACCTCGTGTCTTAGTCAATTAATTACACCTAATTAATCACCCTCATAATTTTATATTAATTATCCCTAATTAATCAAGTTTTCTTAACATGGGTAGACCTAACTTAATAGGTAAATTCCCATGGGGTAGACCTAACTCAATAGGTAAATTCCCAACACATAGTATGGGTACACCTAACCAAATAGGCAAATTCCCATACTATGTTTATTTATTTTGTGTTATGCATAATTATATTAATTTCACACAATCTTATTAACTTATGCATTTAATTACCCCATCGTTCCCACGTAATTTCGTTCATGATATAACACATATAAAAGGTGTCAACTTGCATATGAATGAACATGTTTCAAAGGTGCCATCTTGCATATTAACAAACACATAACTTGCATATGAACTTGCATAACATGTCACATAACTTGCATATAATATGTCACATAACTTACATATTCATTTTGCATAACAAACTTGCATATTAGCTTATAGACTTGCATAATGTGTCATCATGAACTTGCATATTAATAAACATGTAACTTGCATATTTACATACATGTAACTCGCATATTAACAAACATGTAACTTGCATATAAAGAAACATGTAACTTGCATATTTACATACATGTAACTTGCATATTAACAAACATGTAACTTGCATATTAACAAACATGTAACTTGCATATTTACATACATGTAACTTGCATATTAACAAACATGTAACTTGCATATTTACATACATGTAACTTGCATAGCATATTACCATGAACTTGCATAACATGCATATGATTACATAGCCCACAACTTGCATATTTAGCATCATGCAAACATAACATACATCATATTAAACTTGCATAAGCTTACATACTCAACATGCATAAACATAAGATTAATGCTAACATCATATCATATGATTCAAAGCTCATTAACCCACATACAAAACCATAAATCTCATCACATCTCATCTAATTAGTTTACCAAAAGATCATCAAAGTGATAGAAACTCACAACTAGCAACTTTGCACACCAAATGAAGAAGATTAAGATGCTAAGAAGAGATTAGAGGTTGATTAGAGAGTGATTAGCATGCAACCCTCTTCATGAAATTAGTGGAGGCCATGAGAGCTAGCATTTTGCCATAGTTTAGTTACTAGGTTTAATTATGAATGAATTAGGGTAGGTTAGGGTCTTATTTATAGATTAGGCAAGTGTTTTAGGCCATAGGATTAACCCTAGATTCAATCCAAGCCATCAAAGCATGTCTTGGGGAAGAAGTCAAGTGTAGGAACCATCTAGGGCCTTTAGATTAAAGATGGACCATGAGAACCATTCAAATGCAAAATCTGCACTTGAGCGAATCGGCCCACGGGTTGACAGCCAAACACCCTGGATTAACCCCTAGTCGACCCAGCGGGCTCGGGTCGACTTCAAAAATCGGCCGGTTCGGTTATTCCCCTCTCCCAATTCGCTGTTTTGAGCATTTTTGCATATTTATTTATTAAATTTTCAATTATATATATATATATATATATATCAATATATATATATATATATATATATATCTACACAACCCATTTCACTTAATTAAGTATACTTTAATTTGGGAATTTTCGCGAAACTTCGCGAGGCCATATCTTGGTCATACGGACTCCGATTTTCGAAAACTCGGACTCTATTTCGCGTATTTTTCCGAGACGAACGCAATGGCATAGCCCGTTTCCCTTGATTCCCATTTTAGAATTAACTTCTGCCTCGATTTATGTTATTACAGGTTATTGAAAATACGGGTTGTTACACCCTTTTTCTTTTTTCTATCTCAACAGAATGAACAAAAAGGGGGGCCAGATTGATAAAAGGAAGAGGGAGATATTTTTATTTATTTAATTAATTTCGAAAAGGTGTTTTTATTTTCAAACTCGAAATGGGACCCACCGCCTGTCGTTCATAGATAATTACTCCCATTCCGAACACAATGAGATATGTTTCATAGGCTGATTCGATCGTTTCGATCAGTTTTCGATAAAATCCAAATATAACTATATATATTGAATTTGAACGTGCGTTTCAATTTACCGGGGTCACATACTGACTCGAAAAATTTCAGAAAAATATTTTCTAGCTTCGTATTGACGATACGGTCCTAACAAAACTAGTTTCATCGAATTCTGAGAACGTTGGAAAAATGGTCATTTTCCAGTCGATTAAAATCAACTTAAACTGGTCAAACGCGTTTTCCTTTGCCACGCTCACATGCTAATTCGAAAAATTATGAAATTTGAAACCTAACAATAATTTGACATCACGGAACCAACAAAAGTGGTTTCGTCAAAATCCATGGTCGTTTGCAAAATGGCTATTTTTAAGGGCCTGAATTCCATAGCGACTATTCAGAATTTTCAACTGAACATATCTTTTGATTCCCGCTATGAAATCTTGATTTTTCGGATTCGTTGGAAAGATATTCTCAATTAGATCCTATTATTTTTGGTTTCACTAAAATCCGGTTTGTTTTGCACCCGGTATGTTCAATTGAAGTTTGAAATCGAATTATCGAACTACCGCGCCATTTTCAATTCTATTTATAATTATATATAATTATTTATATTCTAACGACGACGTATATAATATATACGTTCGAATTCTGTTCAAAATAAATTTCTCGTCGATATTATTTAAAATAATCATTTTAAATATTTAAAATCCATTATTTTAGCCAATTTAAAATTTTTAAATTGGTTCAGATTTTCTGGGTCGTTACAGGCAAGAATTCGGTTGCACCCAAAAACTGAAGCACCCCAAATGCCCTCTGATTTTCACCACCCGTTTATATGAAAGAATGTGAGTGAGAAGTGAGAGAGTGAGTGGAAGAAGAGAGAAGGGGAAATATTCGGTGGAGATTGAAGGGTATTTGAGGTGCTGCACTGTATAATATGCTCTCGAACCTGCCTCATATATATATATATATATATATATATATGATTGGTACACCTTTTATTAACATATAAAATAAAAGTACATAAGCAAATAAAATACAAACATGCATGGACCCAAATACATAAAAAGAGAAATACAAAAGCAGAACACAATACGAGATAAACTGAAAATCGTGGATAAGCCGAACTGCTTTTTGGCAGTTACGCATGATCCTTGATCAACCAATCCAAGTTTCCAACTTCACGCATGTCAAGCTGCTCTACACGTTAAACCCATGTTCTTCAATCAAATGGAACCAGTAAAACAATTCAATTAACAACTGAATCTTCAGTAACCTCATAATATCCGAACAATCCGCTGTTACTAATCACTTATATTCTGTCGACATAAATTTGCTTAACCGCATGTGAGAAGGAAGAGAATAACCAACCCTGAACCTTGCCAACATACCACTATAACATACATCAAGTTCAAACTAAAATAACCGTACAACAAGAATATTTGTCAAACTAAATGCACAACTGCCTGCTTTGATACAACAATATATTTCCATACGATTGTTTGTGCAGTGTCATTATTAAACCAAATGCACAAGTATGAGTCAAGAGAGCAACTACGTTGTGCTCATAAACTAAGCTACGCACATGCATCAACAACTCCAAAGGAAGAAAGTACTTTAATACGAAAACTTGAACCAACAACCCTGAAGAAGTGTTGCATGAAGGTAGCCGAAATAAAGATAAACTATGCCACCATCCCAAATTAAGACAATGCACATCACCATAATTCATGTAGGATTACCCACACTTCATTCCATCGTAGGTCCATCGATGTAGTGTTCTACAAAGATTGACTAGCAACAAAATGTGTGAGTCAATGAGAGGATATGACATGCCACATCATGGATTAAGGTAACTATGCAAGAAAACATGAGGCCTAGCAAACCTTGAATCCAGTTTTCCTTGAGAACCAGCGTAGAAAATTAACACAAAATATTCCCGTTTGAAGATTAGATAAGCATATAATTTATCAATGAAAACCGTTTTTGCTGTCAAAATTAGCAAACCCCACAAATCAATATACAAAACTGTATGGGGCCAACAGTAAATCCAACACCAAAACACAATGAAAACCAGTGCCCAAGTCTATATCACTTTCGCCATTAGACCAAAAATATATATAAGCTAGTAGTTCGTACCTTAACACCGAATAAACCCCCACTGACCAAAAGAATTTCGAATTACAAGAAGAATCGATTAATGAGAAATTGGAATTAAAGTAGCTACAATTACGCCGGAACATGCCGAAACCCAAATTCCTTGGAGGCTTGATCCTCTGTATTCCGATCTAAAACGAGCGGTGAGTATTGGTGATGTAGGAACTCAGATCTGAAACAATCTGGTGCTAATAGAACGAAGGGTAGCAAGATTTCTGAGATTTGACCTTCACGAGTTGGATTTGAATATTTTCGGATTGAACCTGAAAAGGTTTCAGTTGAAAATGTGGATCAAAACCTTGGCCATGACAACAACTAATTATAACAAACCAGTGTTAGGAGATTAAGTTAGACCTACCCACCTAACGAATTGCATGCATACCTCCCTTTAAAATGTCACATATTTGTCAGTATATTGAAGCACTAATCTAAAATCTAAAAGCGATTTAAAGAAAAAGTACATTGACATAGCTATGATATTTTCAAGTCAGGTTAAAAGTCTGGATGGTACTCGGTTTTCTCTTTGCAATTTATCAAGTTTCATATTGTTGACTCCAAGGCAACATCATTGGCCTTCAGGAGGGAAAATAAAGTTTATACCCATCACGTTTTTTTTTTCCTGTAAGCTAACTAACAGCAAAATGAATGGTGTTTTGTTACTCAAATGTTTTTTTTTCCTGTAAGCTAAGCAGCTAAACAACAGCAAGATATTAGCAGTGGGAAACCAAAACCATAACTTCGACGCTTATGTTTAAGCTATTATATAAGAAAGCAATCAAGAAAAAAAAAATGAGATTGTAAGGCAAAGACCATTGTCGAGCTTATCTAAATCAACATAAAGAAGTTACTTGAAAATGCACGAAGTAAAAGAGTTACAGCAAGGATTGACAGCATTTACCTTAGTATGATTGAATCAAAAGTAGCTCGAATCAAACACAAAACCCTAATCTATGCCAGAGCGAAGGATCCACTGTAGTAGATAATAAAACACTTGACGATTTAATTAAATTGAATCGACAATATGAAAGAAACAAAAAGTTTGATTTTACCTGAATTTGTGATGATCGACGAAAATGGGAGAAGAGAAAGAGTGCGGCCAGAAAAGGGATTAGGTATTTTTTACGCGTTTGGTTTGTTTTTGGGCTTTTGGTTTTCTGAATTTTCTGTTGGCCTTGAAAACAGAGAAAATGAAAAAAATTTGTTTTTAGTTTCCTTTGTTTAGCCCATTTTGTAAAATGGTGATTTTTTAAAATGAATTTTTGAAAACGACAAAGGGAACGTGTTTTCATTGTTTTTCAAAATTGAAAACCGAAAATGAACCGAAAATGACAAACCAAACGCACCCTACAGGTTTCGTTTTTCAGTGAATGATGATAAAATGAAGGGTGCGTCTATTCGCAGTCCATTCTTTTACTCTTTTAAAATTTAAGAACTTTATTTCTAAATTTACCGGTTAATAACTAATTAGATAACTTGTCTAATATTGTACAATATCAGCTACATCTATATATGGGTGATCGTGGTTAAATTGCAAACAATAATTTAAAATTAGCATTGTACATATTCTTTAAAAGAAAATTAAAGATAGAAATTACAAATAACGATTAAAAAAATTAAAATAATGATTGAAAATTTAAAAACCATACAATAAATGATGTGTATTATTATGTACTAGATATGGTGCCTATTAAAATTAAAGGAGGATAAGGAAAGAAAATTTATGTTAACACCACAAAGCTTTGCAATAAAAGATAAGTGTGACTATGGGGTATAGAGTTTATTTATCGCAACAATATATGATTGTGTGCAATGGGTATTATTATGAACACAGCCAATCAAACTTGATCCAGAAAGTACTTGCTATGATTGAATTAAAAAAAAAGATACGTAAATGTATTATTCTACCAAAACTTCCATTCAATGTTAATTCATCTAGTTTCAAGGCATGGAGGAATATCTTCTCAGACTATAAATTTGGCATTATTTAGTTCCCTTTTTGGTCATTTTTTTGGCATTATTTCCAACCTGATTTAGACCATAGGGGAGAAAGTTACAAATCTAATATTATTTGGTGCTTTTTGCCCTTTTTTGGGATTAAAAATTATTTTTCTTTGACCGAAATATAATTGTATTATTGATAAGAAAATTCTTTTCCATTTTTACTAATTATTTCTCTTGTTGTAATGGTCGATGTTATCTTGGATTATCTAATTGATCCGATATGTTTCTATACTTTGATTATATATCCTTACTTAATTGTAGTAGCTCAATGAATTATTATTTTGATCCCCTAATAGAATTTCAACTCTCTTCTTCCATACTTAAACAAAACTGAAACAAAAAAAAAAAAGCAATCTAAAAATGCAGCTCAAAATATACATGAGAAAAGTGAACATGTTTTACTTATCAAGTGCATATAAATCACTGCCATGAAGGATTAATCAATGTGTTTTAAAAACAAATAGTGGTGGATAAAATGCAATGCTGTCTGGGTCTTTTTTTTGGCAAAGCATTGTCTAGGTCTTATTAGCATCGTGCAAAACAGACTTATATAGAGACAGAAATATAAAATAAAATAAAATATAATCTATCCAATGGATGTTCTATTACAACTAACCTCGGTGAAATGCTGGTAGAAAATTAAAATAAATACTGGAAGTTACAAGTTATATTGTTTATTGAAAACAACCATGGGCAAACTAAATTTAGTATGCAATAGTACAACGATTTCAATGTAACGAGTACAGAAGATGAGGAAGAGGAACGAAACACGAACTCATACATTTGATCGTAGGTAAAAAAAAATCGTAAATTGCATGTTATACCTCTTCAATAACAACAATAGCTGACATAAAGTAATAGACGATGGAAATAAGTAAAGTAGCAGAAAATGGGACTATTAATCTTGCATCAACCTTTAGATGTTCATCCTCTTGGCCACCGAAAATCACTGTATCCTAACAGTGTAGCATTCATGAATGCACATACAACTAACATAAATACAAAGATTAGCGAAAATATTGAAACATGTAAGTGGATCTAATTAGCATAAATATAAAACAGAATTTAACCAAAACAAACAAAAGGTTTGAACAAAATAATTCAATCAGTGTTTCCTTCATTATTTTTAAAAAGTACAGGCAAAGAAAAAATAGTTTGCAACCATTTCAAACCATTGTGATAGATCAACATTAGTGCACATTCATTTAGGGAGGAAAAAAGGGTTTAAAGGACTGAAAAAGGCATGAATGAGAACAAAATAAAGGAAACATGTTACCAAAAGCCATGACATAGGTAAAATAGTTACCTGAAACAAAGCGTCGATTGAACTGTGTTGGGAAATTACGCAAATTTCCTTATAATTATATTTGTAGAGAAAAGAAATGAAATGTAGAATGGTAAGAGACACACAAATTTGATAACGGAGTTCGGCCAATTATGCCTACATCTCCGGGCTGCTGCAGATCTTTTATTTTAGAGAATATTACAAAGTGATTACACAGAGCACTTTATACACAACACTCGGTCTCACTCTCTTCTTGCTCTCCTCTTCTTCTTAGTGGATTTGGAATGGATTGGGATGAGATATGAATTATGAAGAGGAGGGATGTATATATAGGTGAGAAATAGTTGGTGGGGGTTGGTGGCTTGGTTGGTGGCCCGGTTGGTGGGGGTTGGTGCATGAGGTTGGTGGCACACCATGTTGAACACATGGGTGGCTTGGTTGTTGCTACACATGCAACATTACTAACAATCTCCCACTTGAAGACTGATTTCAATCTGTCTTCACACCTTGATCGATGCAACAGCCATTCTGCTCTTTTTACTCTAGTAGACCAACTGAAGTTGAACACAACTTCAGTTTATCTATAGTTACCGTCTTTGTCAACATATCTACTGGATTCTTGCTTCCTTCGATCTTCTGTTGAAATCCTTTGGCAACTAGTCGAGCTTTGTATCTCTTGGAACCATCATGCTCCTCTTTCACGCGATACACCCATTTATTGTGAAGTGCCTTCTTTCCTATGGGAAACTCAGCTAGTTCCCATGTCTGGTTGGAGATAAGAGACTTCATCTCATCTTCCATGGCAAGCTCCCACTTACTAGCATCTTCAGTCTGAGATGCTTCATCATAGCATTCAGGTTCCTCTGCATCAGTCAGCAACAAATAATTCATGTATCTTTTGTTAGGTACATGAGGTCGAGAAGATCTTCTCAATTCTGGAACTGGAGTAGGATGTTGTAGTGTGTCAGACTGGTCCACACTACTCAGATCAAAGGTTTCATCAGGCTGAGCACTTTCTATAGTCGGTTCTGTGATGAGACTATCTGGAATATCGTTTGCTTCTGCAAATACTGACTCACTCTGCTTTGAGTCATTGACTTCTGTTTTGTGTCTGTCTTTGTACATTACTCTTTCGTTAAAAATCACATCTCGGCTACGGATCACCTTCTTGTTTTCATCATCCCAAATGCGGTAGCCAAACTCGTTTTCGCCATAGCCGATGAGAGTGCATTTCTTGGATTTGGGGTCAAGTTTATTCCTGCTTTGATCGCTAATATGCACATATGATATGCAACCGAAAACTTTTAAATGTGATAATTTTACCTCTTTTCCACTCCATATCTCCTCTGGTATTTTATGTTCTAATGGAACCGAAGGACCTCTGTTGATCAAATAAGCTGTTGTGTTGACTGCTTCTGCCCAGAATTGCTTCGGTAGACCTGATTGTATACGAATGCTTCTGGCTCTTTCTGTCAATGTTCGGTTCATACGCTCAGCTACACCATTGTGTTGAGGCGTACCCGGCACGGTTCTCTGCATTTTGATTCCGTGCTCATAACAGAACTGCTTGAATCTGGTGTCTTCATATTCACCTCTATTATCAGTTCTAAGCTTTTTGATCTTTAGATTTGTCTCATTTTCAACCATAGCTTTTCATATCCTGAAAGCCTCGAACACTTCAGATTTATGCCTTAAAAAATAAACCCATACCTTTCACGAGTGATCATCAATGAATGTAACGAAGTAATGCTTTCCACCGATGGATGAGATGGTTGTTGGCCCCCAAACATCGGAATGAACAAGCTCCAGCTTTTCCTTCTTTGGGGTTTTACCACTTATTTGAAAGCTGACTCTCTTCTGCTTTCCAAATATGCAATTTTCGCACATGCCTATTTCCATTGACTGTAGACCTGGAAGTTTACCCTTCGAGTGCATAATCTTCATTCCCTTTTCACTCATATGGCCTAGCCTCTGGTGCCATATGTTGGAATTTTCGTTGCTGGCTGCAACAGTGATCGAACATCGCGCTCCTGATGTCATGTAAAGACACTCTTCTTGCTTTGAGCAATCGTCATTGCACCCTTTGAAATTTTCCAATCATCACCATGGAAGGTCGTAGTATAGCCTTCACTAGCTAATTGTCCTACGGAGATCAAATTCTTTCTCAAGTCTGGTATGTGTCTGACATCCTTTAGCTCCCAAACTGACGCATTCAGCTTAATCTTCAGAGAACCTTTACCAACAATATCACAAGATTGATCGTCACCAAGATATACCTTTCCAAGATTTCCAGAGGCGTACCTTTCGAAGAATTCTTTCTGCGAAGTGGCATGAAACGATGCTCCAGAGTCTAGCACCCAAGACTCTTCCTTGCTCTCCAAAGAGCATATCAACGCTTCATCTCCTCCTGAGGTAGAAGTAACATTTGCCTCTGCCTTCGCCTCATGATCCTTTGGTGCACTTCTGCATTGATTTTTGCAGTGCCCGGTCTTGCCGCAGTTCCAACACTCAATGGTCTTTGAGTCGTTGGGATTTCTGGATTTAGATCTCCAGTCCTTCGACCTACCACGGTAGTTCGATTTGCTACGTCCATTTCCTCTTGTTGAATTTCTTCTTCTTCATTGTGTATGCAAAATTGAAAAATTTGATGACTCACCAGAATATCTTCGCCGGATCTCTTCACTGAGAACCATATCACGAATATCTTCAAATTTTAACTTATTGCTTCCCGACGAGCTACTCACTGCTGTGACAGTAGCGTTCCAACTTTCTGGCAGGGAAGACAAAAGTATCAACGCGCGTACTTCTTCGTCAAACTCAATTTCAACTGAACTTAACTGAGTAGTAACTGTATTCAGTTCATTGAGATGTTGAGCTACCAATGCACCTTCTGTCATCCGCAAATTGAACAATCGCCTCATCAAATGAACTTTGTTAGAGGTCGATGGCTTCTCGTACATACTGGAGATAGCCGCCATAAGACCTGCCGTGGTCTTTTCCTTTGCTATGTTGAAAGCAACATTGCGAGATAACGTCAATCGAATAACTCCAAGAGCTTGTCTATCAAGAAGAGCCCAATCTTCATCCTTCATATTCTCTGGTTTCTTTTCTGAGAGAGGTTGATAAAGTCTTTTCTGATACAGGTAATCTTCAATCTGCATTTTCCAAAAGCCAAAGTCGGCTCCGTCAAACTTCTCGATTTTCACCTTTCCTTCATCTGCCGCCATCGCTCCCACTCGAATTTAATTTCTTTTCTAACAAATTATGGCTCTGATATCAGTTGTTGGGAAATTACGCAGATTTTCTTATGATTATATTTGTGGAGAAAAGAAATGAAATGTAGAATGGTAAGAGACACACAAATTTGATAACGGAGTTCGGCCAATTATGCCTACGACTCCGGGCTGCTGCAGATTTTTTATTTCAGAGAATATTACAAAGTGATTATACAGAACACTTTATACACAACACTCGGTCTCACTCTCTTCTTGCTCTCCTCTTCTTCTTAGTGGATTTGGAATGAGATTGGGATGAGATATGAATTATGAAGAGGAGGGATGTATATATAGGTGAGAAATAGTTGGTGGGGGTTGGTGGCTTGGTTGGTGGCCCGGTTGGTGGTGGTTGGTGCATGAGGTTGGTGGCACACCATGTTGAACACATGGGTGGCTTGGTTGTTGCTACACATGCAACATTACCAACAATGGAACAGGCAAAGGCTATTCCGTTAAATTATAGACCATGTAAATTTCTAAGCAACATGCACAGATGAAGTAACTAAATATCAAATGGAAGTTGACCAAAATCTTTCATTGAAGCTTGTCATTATCAAAATTATTGGTGGCTATGCATATCTTATGGATGATATCAATAATTTGCAGGAGACAAATTAAGGAAATAAAATTATTGTTCTAAATAAAAACAAATTGAGATTTGAAACATGGAACAATGAACATAAAAAATGGTAAAAACGATCAGCTATACATTATTAATAAGGAAGAACCAAGCATATCATGCATGCCCTGTTTATCAGTAACCTACTTGTTATATTTGTTTACACTCTTCCATGTTGGCAGCACATAAAAGAGACGGAATGAGAAAGTGTATATTGAAACTTATACCGGTACGTTATCAAATAAGTGTAAAATTAGAAGTTTCCGATTAGGAAAACTGAAAATGTAGATTTGAGCATACAACAAAAATTCAACTTCGGATAAAGTATAACCAAATTAAATATGGAAGTACATATTAAATATAATGCAAGTAATCAACAATCGATATTAATTTGTTTACAGTCAAAATTAAGTCTGTGAACTCATATAGCGCAAGAAAGCAACAATCCATACTATAGTGCAAGAAATTTATGGCAAATCAACCTACCGTGCATACTACGAAAATTGAAGACACGACTATTATACCTGAATACATATCATCCCTACATGCATTTCAGTTTAATACGGGCACAAATAAAAATAGATATGATGCAGAGGAAGAAAAGCGTCTTAATGGAAACAAACAGAAAATTGTTAATTCATTGTCAATTTTCCAACTTAATCTCTAACCGTTCAAGTTGTGATAACTTACCATACCAGTAACAACCAGAGGACTAATAATTTTCGTATTTTGAAGGCGGTCTATAATCTGTTCTACATTACAATCATGTACAATCTGCAAATTACTTAATGAGTAAAATAAAATTTATTTCCAACTTATATTTTGCATCGCTTTACGTAAGGAATTCAAGTGAATATCAGAATTTAAACAAATTTATACTGGTGGTTTGAAATAACCAAATTTATGTCTAATAACATTATTTCTGCTGTTAATTAATGAACAAAGATGATGTAAAGAATGTCTACTCGTTAAAATGATGAATTGAGATAAAAGTTTTCTAATGTTTCTACCATTTGGGTAAATCAGACATCATCGATGATTAATTCCATCTTAATTCCAGAAAACCCATAACATCTAATACCATTTCAGTTCAGTCATAAAACAAACAAGATATACCAAAATAATATACCTATAAACATTGAGTAAAGCCATCCATTTGCTTAAAGTACTACACAATTATGATGTAGAAAAAAAACGGATTTGATCAAAAATTCGGTTTGTTTTGGGTTGTTTATCCGGTATCAACCAAAATATCATAAGAATAACAAAAATCAAGCAAGTGACAGAACAATTTGTTATATATCAGACATCCAACAGTCTAAAATTTAATTTAGTTCAAGGTTGAACTCGATTATGTACGAATGTAGCTCCTTATTTTAAGAATGGATCTAAAATCATCGAACTCCAATTCAGATTGTATGTGGAACTATAAATTTGTTTAAATTAACATGGAAAACTCAAAGATGTTTAAGGATTGAATATCGCAACCATGTTTACAACTTTTTGTTGTGTTTCCAACTTACCATCAAGCATTTAAAATGTTTAAAAGAATCAAACAATTGCGTATTCAACAGGAAGATACTAAAACTCAAAATTATTAATTGTAGTGCTAAGGAAATAAGTAATAACCTTCAACTCAATATGAGTTTTACTCTAATTTTCAACTAAGCTTTTCCATTGCAACTACATGCTGCAACAAACTTTGAATCTCATGCTCCGTATCAACCTAATTGCTTGTGGAAGAAAAATCAATTATTCTAATTGTATTCAAATGACTCTCCTCATCACCGATCTCTGTTAGACAACGAATTTTATCAGTAATTGGAGAGAGAAAAATTTGACTCATACCAATAAAAAAGCTACTTCAAGAAATCTAAGCGTCTTCAAATTTTCTAACTGGATGAACGGTTAGTCGTGCACCTTCAATTACAAATACTTGATTCAATTTGTGCGTAAAAATAAACATGGAAGGAACTGCTAGCGTCGTTGACTAATTCCTTTGAAACATGATATACACGTAAATGTGTATATTTTATCCGCTTATTTATCTTATTTTTATACTTAAAATAATTGATACTGTGTATTTATAGCTGTGTTTTCAGATTGTTGATAAAAAGCATGGTTTAAAGCATTTGGTGGATAAAAGCATGAAGAATTTGGTTAAAAAGGGTGAAGCTTGAAATTTCTACAGCTTGAAGGGTGTAAAAATTGAAGAACGGTTGCAAATAGAGTTCAGTTAGAAAGATTTGGCTCAGTGATTACTTATGTTGCGTTCACATTAGCTCATTTGCAAGACCACTCACTCTACAGCTGTGTTCACACTGGCTTATGTGTTATTTGGGCTAATTCTTTAGTCCCACATTGTGTAATGAGCCTCTTAGCCTTGGCCAATACAACTATAAATACCTTGTATCTTATTCATGTAAAGGACACTTAGTTTTATTCTGTAATTCTCTTCTTGGAATAAAAATCTTCTTTCTCTTTTCTGTTTAGTTTTATTTACATGTATTTTCTTTTCTGCAATTAGTGTAGCTATTTAGTTAATATCTTTTCTTAAGTCCTTACTAGTTTTTCTTCAATGTTGAAATATATTTGTGTTGAAATAATAACACAAATGAGGAGCTAAACCCCTACAATTTAGGGGTGAAGAAGCTCTCTAATCACATAGATTCAACATAGTTTATTCTTCATGGTCTCTATTTGTGTTTATTAAAGAATGGATGTTTAGCGTATTTTGTTAATCATATTTGGTTTTGATGATCTATGCCTCTAATTAATAGAGGATAGATCATGCTTGATCAAATGACACAAATAATTTACCTTTTCATCTATATATTATTTTGGCAACAAAAGGAAGTGTTAATCTACATTTGATATTCTATATTACTAATTATTAGTAAGTAGAGTATTCTTAAAATTGATGTTGCTTTTAACTTGTTTTCTTTTTCGTGAGAATTGAATAGTGAATTAGATTTATGTTATAGTTTGATGACTTATATTATGCTAATTTCCACCACATATTCCTCATTCTCTCTCCTTCCACTAACTCTCTCTCTCTTCCCACTAACATATTTAAATATAAATAAGTGGCTACAATTCGAGTGCAAATGGGGTGCCACAAAATTGGGATGCCATAGAGCGTGCCTCATATATATATATATGTATATATATATATATATATATATATATGTATATATATATGGGGCTGGCTATTTGAACACAAAATTAAACACAAACAGAGAGAAATAGAATCTCAGCCGTTGGTTCATTTTGTCTTTATATGGAGAGGTGTAATTCATGGGGTGATCCAATGGTCCAAATCAATTGTGTCACCATTTATGTCAAAATTTGGTCTCTTTAGATTTTCCATATATATATATATATATATATATATATATATATATATATATATATATATATATATATATGTATGTATGAGGCAGGTTCGAGGGCACCCGTAATAGTCCAACACCCCAAATGCCCCTCATTATCCAACAAGCATTTCTCCTTCTCTCTCCTTCCACTAATTCTCTCACTTCCCACTCACTTTCTTTAATATAAATCGGTGGTGAATATCAGGGGGCATTTGGGGTGTTGCCGATCCCTTGCCTATATATATATATATATATATATATATATATATATATATATATATATATAGGATCAGGGAGCCCTCCTGAATTTCAACCCCCATTTGCACTCCAATTTCAGCCACATATTTATATTTAAAGAAAGTGAGTGGAAGGTGAGAGAATGAGTGAAAGGAGAGAGGGGAGAAATGTGTGGTAGAAAAGTGGTTCGCTAAAGGAGTGCTAAGTTTTTTGGATGTCATTGAATCTGCCCTATATATATATATATATTCACCCTGGACAATCCATTTATATTTGAATAATTTAGTGAGGGGAGAGAGAATTTGTGGAAAGAAGGAGATACAAGAATATGTGGTGGAAATGAAGGGAGCCAAAAGGGTGCTGAACTGTTTGGGCTAAATAGGTGAGCGTTCAATGGCACCCCAAAAGCCCCCTGGTATAAACTCTACATTTATATTAAAATAAGTGAGTGGAAGGTGAGAGGATGAGTGGAAGGGGAGAGAGAGAGGGGAAATAGTTGGTGGGAAATAGGGAGGTTAAAGGGGTGCACCACTGTTTCGGGTGCTATTGAACCAGCCTCATATATATATATATATATATATACATACATATATATATATATATATATATATAAAGTTTTAAAACGCAAAAGGCGTACATGAGGCATTTTCAAGTCTACGAGGTGAGGCATAAGACTCGAAACATTGAGGCGTAAACTTTTCGGGTAAAAATGAAACTAAAAACAAATAAAGAAATTCCGACACTTTAAACTAACTAATGCAAAAAATGAAAAACAAATAATTTAAAATCCGACTTTTACCAAGTATATATTTCTATTATAGACTATAAATAAATAATCGAAACTCATGATTTAAAATTTGATTTCTTAAAACTTTTTGAAGATCGGATCCAACCTAATTTTGATACGTTCTATCAATTCAAATTGATTTGCAAAATTTATTTCGAGATTTCACAAAGTTTATTGAAAAACATTTTTTAAATACCAATGAGAAAATTCATTACATTGCTCATGATCATTATTTCATAAACAATCTTACTTGATCATGTCGATATTGAAATTGAAAAGTAAAAAATGCTAATTTTTATTTTCTTAAATTAACTTTTTTATTTCCGTTAAATAACTAAAATTTAATGAATTTTTACCTATGTCAATATCTGCAACTAAAGATAAAAAAATAAAATAAGTCATATGCCTCAGCTATTTGAGGCGTGCAAGACATACGCTTTATGCGCTTTTTATGCCTCAAATTTTGAGTCATAAGCTTTAGAGGTAAAAAGCCTTTTGGAATACACTACAAGAAAAATACCCTATTGCAACTAGCTATTTGCAACATGCGACAAATGATAGTTGTAGTAAATAATATTTAGCAACAGACCAATTATAACAGTTGCAATAGATGAGATTTAGCAACATGCCTTTTTTTCCTGTTGCGAAAAGCTTATTTTTAGCAACTGCACTTCTCTTCCTGTTGCAAAAACATACTTTTTGCAACTGTGCTTTCATAACAGTTGCAACAAACATATTATTTGCAACTGCGCTTCCAAGCCACTTGCGAATAAATATCTTTAGCAACTATTTTCGCCTGTTGCAATGTATTTTTTTGCAACTAATAAAGCCAGTTGGAAAATACATACTATTGAAAATTAGTATTTAGTGGTTAACTTTTAATAATTAATTTTAATTAGTTGTTATTAATCATTTAACTACTAGTAATTATATAATAACTAAGATTAGTATTTAATAATTATTAATTAATCATAAAATTTAAGTATTATAAAGTGATATTTATAACCGATAATTAAATAATAATAATTACTAATTAACTGATAATCAACATTTGGTAAGCATAGTTACTACAAAATTACGAAGTAATAAGTAATATTTAGTTACAATATAATAAGTATTTAAGTAATAATAATTAATTGATATGTATTAATATTTTACTAATTTATCACGGTTTGTTGTTAATAGTGTATAAATTATATTTAACAATTATTATTATCTACATTTAATAATAAATAAATCTAATTAACAACAAATTTTAAATAATTAATAAAATATTCATAATAATTACTAAATAATTAACCATTAGTAATTACATAATAATTAAGATTACAATTTAATACTATTATAAACTAATATTTATATTTAACTATATTATTCAGTAATTTTACCAAAAAGGTTTACAACTTTGGATTATACAAAATAATACTAGATTATTATGATTCAACCCAACTTTGTGGCTCCAAACCTTAGTCTTAATGTTCGCGCCCCTTTCACATGAAAAATTTATTTCCCGCTTTCAATTTGAGAGACCCAGTAACCCAAATCCGCCGAAACTTCCAGATACCCTTCTCCACCTTCACAATTCACTTTCCAGATCTTAGACTCAAGTTCTTCCCATGGCATCCTATGTTTTTCGCTTCTTTCCCTTTCTGGTTTCTTATTGATTCCAACCTGTAGTCGAACCATTTACCATAGCTTACCAACGCTTTTTTTTCCTTCTAACCGTTCGCTATACCCTTCTACTTCCAAATACTGTTTCCCCATCTTCCTCCTCATTTCACGCAACCGTCTTCAAAAAAAGGGAAAAAGGTAATTGAAACTTTCGAGGTTGCAAAGAAGGCGTCCGATTTGACGACTAATGGCGCTGTGCAACTGGAGGAAGATCGCTGCGTCGACGCTCTCAAAACTCTCAGGAAAATGGCTGTCACCATGGATGTTCTCGTTCAGACTCAGGTATTATATAATTTTGGCTGCTTTGCTGTTTTTTGCGTTTAATTTAGTGAGTATATTTAGTTAGGGATCCGAAATTGATATGAAATTTAGTTGCAGAGTATGACATTGTTGATCTCACTTGACCTTGTCTTTGTATGATTATTACTTAAATATCATTGGCTTATGCCTAAACATCCAAGATATTTCTTTTCCCACCAAAGTTATTTAATGTTTTCTGCTTCTGTATTCCAATCAGACCATGTTCGTGAATCAGAAGAAGTTGAATTGGTATTAGTTGTTCAGTCTCCGAAATTTGTGCAGTAGACTAAACCAATCATAACAGTTAGTAGCATTCGTATGGTTAAAAGATCCCTAAAGTAGGAGTTGTAACGAAAATGGAAAAACTTGGTCACTAAAGAGTTTATAGTTGCGAGATATATATTTTACTTTGATAGAAATTAGTGTACATAAAATCCTCTAAACCCACAAAATTTTGTTCTTTGAATGTAAGTCGTGTTATAGAGTGTTTTGTTTTTTGGCATGTGAAAGATGTGTTTTGATCTACTTTATAACATGCTTTCAATTACACTAACATATATTTTTGTCAGGTTTTCTAGTAAAAACACCAAATTGCAGAAGGTATAAATTATATATATATATATATATATATATATATATATATATATATATAACCTAAAGGTGCCCTGATAGCATCCTTCAGTTCTAAACGCTACATTGTTGTTCCTGATACGTGGATGTCTTATTATGTTTGATCATTTTCTATAAATGTATTCAGTCATAAGCTCATCATGCACAAAGTTAGGAAGAATAAATACCAAACATATAAACACAATGCTCTAGAGTGCTATCTGTAAACCGGTTACAATGTTTCATCTCCGCCGTATAGCCTGAGTTTTGCCATCGTATCCACTGCCTTGGTTTTCCTTTTGCAATTTTGTTTCGTTTAAGTATTGTTTTGTTGATGCTACTGTTACTAGCATGGAAGTGGTGTTGGGAAAGACTTTTTGGTCTTGTTATGTTGATTCACATGAGTAATTCGCATGTTGCCATGTGGAATGGACAAGGAATTGCATAAATATCAAAGCATGGTTGCAAAGAGTAAAGGAATTGGGATCTGCATTGAAGATGTCAAATTTTGGTAACAGGTGTAGCTTTAATTGTGAAATCCAATTATTTTGATTGCTCAACCATTTGCTTATGCATGCACGGCTTCTAATTTTTTTTGTAAATTCATTTGTGTGCTTTCATAATATAGAGAAGACTTGCTAGGGCCAAATGATACAAAAGCAATTAACCAAACAGATGGTCTGGACAACCAGGGCTTAGTTGGATTACAAAGGATAGTAATGAAAGGTATTGTTGTATATATTTGTTTCACTGATAATTTTTGAGTAATATTCTTTACAGAAAAATGATTTAACACTTTTCTCGTTGTCATCTGTGCTTAATTCGCTTATGGATAAAATTACCCCACTGGAAAATTTATTTATTTTTTTGAAAACTTTTCAATTTGCCTATATCATGGTTATGGCTGCTAATAATAGTGCAGAGTCAAATTTATTTCTTATTTTAACACAGGCTAATCTTTTGTTTACTCTCTATATCAAACAGAGCAAGATGAAGGCCTGGAGCATTTGGAACATACCGTCCTTAGCACTAAACATATCGCCTTGGCTGTTAATGAAGTACTGGATTTGCACACAAGACTAATAATATGTAAAATGCGTGATGTTGATTTAGATTTCACTCTATGTATTTACCAATATTGAGCTTCATCGACCTAATTATTTTACCAATTCCATCTACTTTATAGGATACTCTTGACCAACACGTCGATAACCAACACGTCGATGTTTCGGATTCAAGGCTCCAGGTGATTGATAAATGATGTGAAGTAAATTAAAAGATGTTAATTCTAGTGTTTTGCCGTGTTTTGGTAGCGGTGCTGTTTTGTTAATTCTAGAGTAGAAATATGATTAGAAAATACTCCATTTGAAAAAATTGTGTTGTGTGAGAGAAGAAATTGTTATATATGAATGGTGTATGAAAATTGTTGAAATTTTTGTTGTAATTGTTTGTACTATTAAAATTTTGTTAAAATAAAATTTTTATTTGTTTATTTCATTCTGTGATATACACTATTACTGAAATGAATACATTTAATATGTAATATCCATAAGTTGTAACATTTTTTTTATATAGATTTATGAATTTATTGCAACAAGCTTATACTGTTGCAAAAAGGTCTGTTGCAACAGCAAAAGCCTGTTGCAAAAAAAGTATATTGCAACAAACCGAAAATGTTGCAAGACTTTTTACAACTCTGGCTATACCAACAGGAGCGGGCCTGTTGCAATTGGTCTACTGCAACATATATGGCCTGTTGCGAAAAATGTTTTTTCTTGTAGTGTAAGGCTCAAGACGTTTTATTTCTTATTTCCTCGAGGCGGACCTTGAGGCGAGTATCGAGGCGGGTTTTTTAAAACAATGATATATACATATATATATATATATATATATATATATATAATACCAAACAACCAATCAGTTAAATTCCAGTATCGGGTGTCAACTAGAAATAGTGTCAAAATGTCATATTAATTTAAATTCTTAAACTACAATCTAACAATTTAACTTATATAAATTATATATGTCGGAAATCAATAACTAGACTGCACAAAAATGTAAGTCCTGTGAAACTCACCTTTCGAGGATTCTGAATATGACAATCAATAAACACGGGTAGCGACCAATTCTAAACAGCGAAATTGAAATCTTTTTTCTTTTGAGATGGAGGATGGACAAAAATTTAAGAAAAAGATGATACTATGAATTTTTAGAGAAGAGGAGGTTGCTTTGTGTTTATTTCTTTTTATTTTGATTTCCTGAAATTGTGTATATATATATATATATATATATATATATAAGAAGAAAAAGGAAAATAAAAGGCATAGTTTTGTTTCTGAATATTTGAATGATATATAGAAAAAAGAGAGAGAATAAATACATGATTTATTTTTCCTAAGATGCCTCACCGTACTACACATGTTATAGATAAATTAAACGTGGCTAGCTAAGGCTGAGGTGACAACATTCATTTCTCATTTAAAATTCAAAAGTAAATCACAGAGGATAAGAGAATAAACGGAAATAAATAAATGCATAATTAATTATCTTACGATGTCTATTAGAAAGTTATGTGACCCAAGTTTGAAAACGATAATATTAAAATAAGGAGCATACTCAATTTGTTAGAGAAGAATAAGGCAGAGAAAGTGGTTAGATATACGCATAAACAATCTTGACAGTTTTGCGGTTTTTTGTTGTCTTTTTTTTTTAAATAAACAACATGACATAAAAGTGAAGGGAAAGATATGTACGTGGAGATGATTTGTTTTTGGAGAAAAATAATGATATGAACAAAGGGAAAATGTGAAATAATGGAATGTAAATTTAAGGATTGAAAGTATGTAAGTGAAATAATATGAGGAGAAATAGAATGAATTAGGAAACGAAACTAACAGAGTGAAGGAAAATAAATTAATAGAATGAAGGAAAGAAATGAATGTGTGGTTACTAAAAGAAAATAAACTTGCATGAAACATGAATGGACAGAGAAATTACATGCTTAATTTATTTTTCTCTAAAAAGAATTGAATGAGAAAATGTTACTTTATAATTGAGGAGAAATTGCATGAGATAAAAGGGAAAGGGAAATAAGACAAAAAGAAGGAAATATCTGAAAAATGATAAACAAATTAAAGTAACGCATCAATTTTAAGGGAGAGGAATGATGTGGTATTAAGGAATTAAGGGAGGGCACTCAAATGAATAAAGCTATTCACATTTCAAAATTAATTAATTAATGAAAGTTTGAAAATGTAATAGACATTCCGAAATTCTAAACGTTACATTTTGAACAGATGGAGAATTAATTAAAAAGGATAACCAAAGATATATATGTATGTATGTATATATGTTATCAGAATTTTTTTATTTAGAATTTACGCATTACTTTCAATTAGTCTTTCAGCAAGAAATTAATAAATTTTACTAATAATGTATTAGAATATCTAAGGCATTTTTAGGCACGTAGTTAATTAGAGACCGTAGCAATTTAGGAATAACATCCTTGCTATCAAGCACCAGATTAAGACAATATTTTAATTTTTTCTCTCTCTTTGTATGGTTAGTATGTACGTTAAATAAGCGCCTACAAAGTTAAGCCAATGTGTAATATCTAAAATTGTATGTATTATATATAAGTGCATAATACGCTATAATTGATATATATGTTCGTAAATGCTTGCATAATAGTATAGATGAATACTAAACATTAAATTTGCACTCATGTTCCGGAGATGTCTTATGCACCAAATCCTTCTAATAACAATCAACCTTCTATTAGTCTTACTACTGGTGACTTGTTTCCTCCACTTCCCCGTATTAAAAAGAGCAAAAAGTCTAAAAACAAAGTACTAAATATAGACAACAACAGTTCCTCTTCCCTACTTAATCGAAAAAAGAATTCAGCAACTATATCTAATTCTGTTCAGCCTAGCTCATCAAAAAATAAATATATTTCTTCATCATCTAATTAATCATGTGGCAGGCTCGGTAAATTCCTCAAGTTTTCCTCAGCTTAAACCTCTGCATGATCATGTTATGGACTCTTCTAATCCTATGAGTTCTTCCCAGCTTGTTAGACCATTACATAAGTCAAGTGCGTTGGTATCAGATTCTAATGGTAATAATACTTCGCAGAAAAAAATGTGTGTCTAATACGACAGCTGCTGCTCTGGGAGCACAAGCTCTTGTAACAGAGGAAGTGAAGACGTCAAATAAGTCTTTTTTTAAAAAGATTTTATATGCATTAGGAGATGACAAGGAGAAGTTTGCAGCATTTAAATGCATATCATCCAAGTACCGCGATGGGCAAACTAACAGTTTGGACTTGCACATCTCTTGTTTGAACTAGCTTTGCTTTGTCCTGATCCTGATAAAAGGAAAGCGCTTGCAGAAAAAACTGAAATTAGTAACAAATAAAGGGAAGGGAAAAGCCAGTGTGCTGGATCACAACTTTCTTAGCAATGTGAAGAAACTTCAGTTGAATCAGAAGCATCAATGCATCATGAAGTGGAAGAGGTTGAAGTTTTGTCTAAATTAAAAAGAACAAGTAGCAGGTCTAGTTTGAACTTAAGTAGAAACTGCAGTGGTGGAGCAAATAGTAAGACAAATAGAAAAACCTCGAAATTTAATAGAGTAAGATTGTGTGAAAATTCAGAAGCTGCAGTATTAAACCTTGGACATGGAAATTCTAACACTGAAACTACGACGCCGGAATCTAGTAAAAAGCCACAGCCTAGAGGTTTGCCTGTTAAAGGAGTTTGGAGGAATAGTGATGCAAGGTGAGTGAATGCAAGGATCGACGGAAGAGTTGATGTAAGGTGAGTGCATACCTTGTAAATAGGAATGAGTAGGCTAAAGCGTTGAATGCATGTAGTGCTGAAATGATAAGCGAATGCATGCGTGCAGTGGTGTTGAAACATTGATTTGTATGGTAGGTGAAGCATTGATTTGAATGGTATGGTAACGGAAGAGCTGAAGCACAGCTGAGCCAAAGCATTAGGTTACATTGATTTGAATGGTATGCTTGAATCAACCAATTAGATTTTTAGTTTTACTTGTCCTGGGTACAATTTTTATTTTTTTTATTTTTTTTTGCACTCTTATAATGTGCTTACTAATGCATGCAGTCTATTAAAACTAGAAAATGATTTTTAGTTTAGGTTTTCTTCAAAATTATGTGAATTATTTTTTATTGCTAGTTTTTAATTTCGAAATAGGTTTCTCTTTACAGTATTCATGAATCGTTTGACATTAAATTGATTAGACTGTAGAAAATCTAATCTCTTTGATGAAGAATCATCCATAATTAATAAATCGTTACCGTTAGTTATCTTTACGATGTTCTTAAGTTTAAGAGGCAAGTATTACGTATTCTTTTGATTTTATTTTCTAATATTTATGCAATTTTTAGGCTGAGTGTCTTATTGTTGGTTCAACTAAAGTTTACTGGAGTAAAAGGTGGGAAAGTAATTCCCTGTGCGTAGCCCTTCTTGATCTTTAGCTGCTTCTGCTACTGCTACGCTTACTAAGACAACCCAAGCAGTTTTGATTACTTAGCCTACAATCTCTTTTTCAAGGTACTTCTTCTTTTATGTTTATGCTTGGGTTTTTATTAATGATCCATATATGAGTGCGTTTGGTGTTTATAAGCATATTATAAGAGTATTGCACTAAAATGCCACCAAGACTTAGAGCTGCTAGCTTGTTTTATGAAGTTAGGTCGATATACTAATGTCTAAAGAATTTGAATTTACGGTGCCCTCATAGTAAGCATTCTGATTGTATACATTAATTCTGCTCATTCACCTTAACAAATTCAATTTTTTGTAATCAACTTCAGATCTTTGAAAACTAAGCTTATAGTCTCTAAGTTTGCAGAATGGAAGGTGGGCTTGATACTTTTCGTGCTGTATTTGTAGGTGCATCAGTTGTCCAGGAAGAAAGGATAGATTAACATGTGCAGCTTATTATCCCATCCCATTAGGCATTTAGATGTATCTATAGTTGCATTTTTTCGTTGTCGGAGAATTTTGAAACAGCAGGTTGGATCGAGGGGAAGGCTCGAGATACATGCGGAGGGGAGGCGCGGGGCGAGTTCGCAGCGAAAAGTGTTTTTTGTTGTAGTGTAAGGCTCAAGACGTTTTATTTCTTATTTCCTCGAGGCGGACCTTGAGGTGAGTATCGAGGCGGGTTTTTTAAAACAATGATATATATATATATATATATATATATATATATATATATATATATATAATACCAAACAACCAATCAGTTAAATTCCAGTATTGGGTGTCAACTAGAAATAGTGTCAAAATGTCATATTAATTTAAATTCTTAAACTACAATCTAACAATTTAACTTATATAAATTATATATATCAAAAATCAATAACTTTACTGCACAAAAATGTAAGTCCTGTGAAACTCACCTTTCGAGGATTCTGAATATGACAATCAATAAACACGGGTAGCGACTAATTCTAAACAGCGAAATTGAAATCTTTTTTCTTTTGAGACGGAGGATGGACAAAAATTTAAGAAAAAGATGATACTATGAATTTTTAGAGAAGAGGAGGTTGCTTTGTGTTTATTTCTTTTTATTTTGATTTCCTGAAATTGTAGATATATATATATATATATATATATATATATATATATATATATATATATATATATATATATATATAAGAAGAAAAAGGAAAATAAAAGGCATAGTTTTTGTTTCTGAATATTTGAATGATATATAGAAAAAAAAGAGAATAAATACATGATTTATATTCCCAAGATCCCTCACCGTACTACACATGTTATGAATAAATTAAACGTGGCTAGCTAAGGCTGAGGTGACAATATTTATTTCTTATTTAAAATTCAAAAGTAAATCACAGAGGATAAGAGAATAAACGGAAATAAATAAATGCATAATTAATTATCTTACGATGTCTATTAGAAAGTTATGTGACCCAAGTTTGAAAACGATAATATTAAAATAAGGAGCATACTCAATTTGTCAGAGAAGAATAAGGCAGAGAAAGTGGTTAGATATACGCATAAACAATCTTGACAGTTTTGCGGTTTTTTGTTGTCTTTTTTTTTTTTTTTAAATAAACAACATGATATAAAAGGGAAGGGAAATATACGTACGTGGAGATGATTTGTTTTTGGAGAAAAATAATGATATTGTAACACCCCACTCCCGCTATGATCACTCACTAAGGGAATGCCATAGCATCGGTGGAGTATTTTAGTGAATATAGAACAGAAAAATTACAACAAGACAGATATAAATAGTACTTGAAATTTTAAAACATCATCTCATAACAGCGGAAGTAAAACATGTCTGGTTACATCATAAAACCACAATAAAGGTCAAGTACAATATCCATCAAAATAAAGAAGTACATAATCCCACTCTCATACAATAGCCAAACAAAAGAAAAGATAACTGGATAACTGGAGCTTTACATCTATCCAAGCTCCTAAAGACTGGAACAGCAATCCGATCAAGCTCCACTACTGCTAGGATCCACCGTAGGACCTGAGGGTTGGGAAAAAGATAAAAACAACGGGGTCAGACATAAGTCTGAGCGAGTCCTATAACTTTAACAATACAATCGATAAAGTAACCAGAGAAGACATAAACTGATATACGGTAACATATAGGGATGAATGGCTACCCTAAGCAGTCAACTAAACGAAGATAAAGGATAAAGACGCATCTACCCTCCCTAAGGTAAATTACTAAACTGCACCACACCAGTCGTTCCTAACTTAAAGGTTGATCCCACCCAAGGACTTATAAAATTTACTAATTAGTACTTGCGTACCCCTAGGTGACCAAGTAGGCGCCACGGGGCCCTACAATCCACTAGGTGTACACACTACTTCCCATTCGATCGGCTCCCTAACGTAGATACCCGTGCTGGCCCCACCGTGGGATGTATCATTCCCCAATGTGGCAACCTGATGAAACTAAAGGTGCACGGCTTATATCTACTCGATGCAACAACGGCTTACCTACCAGCCCGGGCCCACTCACGCATATGAAGCCCGTTGGACTTGCGTTGCCACCGCTAACCCGTTTGCCTCTTACAGTCAAGCCCAGTATGCGTGTCCCGTCCTCGACATGGGTCGAGCCCACAAAGATACGTATGGGTTACTGGTTGAAATGGGCCTCCACAAGCTACCCACCTAAGCTTGTCCCTTTTTCTAGTATATCCCACTTAACCCTTTAATCATGTTTTAATTACATGTTCCATTTTGGTTAAGTATTCTAATCGTATTTTCTATTGCCACCCAAGGCAACCACTAGATTTTCTCATGCCACCCGAGGCACCCACTTAACCCCTCATGTCCCTCTACATGCTAATGTGGTTAAGTGTTTCTTAATTAATTAATTAAGAACGTAACCTTTGTAAAGACCTCTCACATTAGACTGTCTTTTATGACCGCTGGTTAAGCCGGTTGGGTCCGGGCAGCCTTATGTCATAACAGAGTCTAACCTCGTGTCTTTACATTAATTACGTATTTAGTTTGTGCCTAAGACCTCTCACATTGGGCTAACATTTGTAGCAACTGGTTAAGCCGGTTGGGTCCGGGCAGTTTTACGCTACAACTGAGTCCAACCTCGTGTCTTAGTCAATTAATTACACCTAATTAATCACCCTCATAATTTTATATTAATTATCCCTAATTAATCAAGTTTTCTTAACATGGGTAGACCTAACTTAATAGGTAAATTCCCATGGGGTAGACCTAACTCAATAGGTAAATTCCCAACACATAGTATGGGTACACCTAACCAAATAGGCAAATTCCCATACTATGTTTATTTATTTTGTGTTATGCATAATTATATTAATTTCACACAATCTTATTAACTTATGCATTTAATTACCCCATCGTTCCCACGTAATTTCGTTCATGATATAACACATATAAAAGGTGTCAACTTGCATATGAATGAACATGTTTCAAAGGTGCCATCTTGCATATTAACAAACACATAACTTGCATATGAACTTGCATAACATGTCACATAACTTGCATATAATATGTCACATAACTTACATATTCATTTTGCATAACAAACTTGCATATTAGCTTATAGACTTGCATAATGTGTCATCATGAACTTGCATATTAATAAACATGTAACTTGCATATTTACATACATGTAACTCGCATATTAACAAACATGTAACTTGCATATAAAGAAACATGTAACTTGCATATTTACATACATGTAACTTGCATATTAACAAACATGTAACTTGCATATTAACAAACATGTAACTTGCATATTTACATACATGTAACTTGCATATTAACAAACATGTAACTTGCATATTTACATACATGTAACTTGCATAGCATATTACCATGAACTTGCATAACATGCATATGATTACATAGCCCACAACTTGCATATTTAGCATCATGCAAACATAACATACATCATATTAAACTTGCATAAGCTTACATACTCAACATGCATAAACATAAGATTAATGCTAACATCATATCATATGATTCAAAGCTCATTAACCCACATACAAAACCATAAATCTCATCACATCTCATCTAATTAGTTTACCAAAAGATCATCAAAGTGATAGAAACTCACAACTAGCAACTTTGAACACCAAATGAAGAAGATTAAGATGCTAAGAAGGGATTAGAAGTTGATTAGAGAGTGATTAGTATGCAACCCTCTTCATAAAATTAGTGGAGGCCATGAGAGCTAGCATTTTGCCATAGTTTAGTCACTAGGTTTAATTATGAATGAATTAGGGTAGGTTAGGGTCTTATTTATAGATTAGGCAAGTGTTTTAGGCCATAGGATTAACCCTAGATTCAATCCAAGCCATCAAAGCATGTCTTGGGGAAGAAGTCAAGTGTAGGAACCATCTAGGGCCTTTAGATTAAAGATGGACCATGAGAACCATTCAAATGCAAAATCTGCACTTGAGCGAATCGGCCCACGGGTTGACAGCCAAACACCCTGGATTAACCCCTAGTCGACCCAGCGGGCTCGGGTCGACTTCAAAAATCGGCCGGTTCGGTTATTCCCCTCTCCCAATTCGCTGTTTTGAGCATTTTTGCATATTTATTTATTAAATTTTCAATTATATATATATATATATATATCAATATATATATATATATATATATATATCTACACAACCCATTTCACTTAATTAAGTATACTTTAATTTGGGAATTTTCGTGAAACTTCGCGAGGCCATATCTTGGTCATACGGACTCCGATTTTCGAAAACTCGGACTCTATTTCGCGTATTTTTCCGAGACGAACGCAATGGCATAGCCCGTTTCCCTTGATTCCCATTTTAGAATTAAATTCTGCCTCGATTTATGTTATTACAGGTTATTGAAAATACGGGTTGTTACATTCTCCCCTCCTTAAAGGATTTCGTCCCCGAAATCTTCAAGTTAGGAAGAACGTATCCTACCATCCAATCATCCATCTACTCAAAGCATCATCCACGAGCAATCATTGTCCTTACAAGATTCTAAATGCTGGATGGATATATGCAAAAGTGTGTGTATATGTACTTACCTAATGCGAAAATCAGGCGGTTACTGATACAGTAAACCTCCTTAATGCAAACCATGATAGTGCCATGCATCCAATATGTATGCGAAACCCTATTGACACATACAAATTTCTACATGCGTGCACAACCATACACAAAAATGCATCATCCATATGATAACACAGCCATGATACATCCATCAATCTAACTACCACATCCATTTATGCAATATGCAACATGAAGTGACTGAGCCGATCTAGTGCCTAATGTGTGTGTATATGCATCCACGAGCAACCACTAGCAAACAATTGCATCCATATGCATCCATCAACCATAACATGTTTCAAACACATGTTTCAACCATAGGTTTTACCCTATCTAAAGGTCATAGGTATTAGCGAGAGGATATACTAAAGATAAGATAAGTACTAGACAAGCAATAAAGGAGAAGTTAAAAGACATACTCTCAAAAAGAAATGGATACAAAGAACGCATCTTTGCTTCCGTCTCCCAAGTAGCATTGCTTTCGTCATCTCCCCATTGCACTTTAACTAGCTGAACTTCTCTGTTCCTCAACTTCCTAGTTTCTGACCCAAGGATGCGAGTAGGAGCTCGTCGAATCGTCGCATCACGCTCTACCTCTACATCTCTAAGCAAGCTCGGCTCTACCACCTCCGCGGTCTCATGTAAGCACTTCCTCAAATGTGATACATGGAATACATCATGAACACCACTAAGTCTGTCGGGCAACTCCACCCTATATGCCATCCGTCCAATCCTTTCCTTAATAGGAAACGGCCCAACAAATCTCGGTGCTAACTTCCCTACGGACCCAAAGCGAACAACATTTCTCAATGGAGATACTTTGACAAAAACCATGTCCCCAACCTCAAACTCAAGATCCGTCCTTCTCCGATCCGCATAAGATTTCTGTCTATCTTGCGCTGCTTTCATCCTTTTTCGAATTAAATCAATCTTCTCTGAAGTCTCTCTAACCATATCCGGCCCAAGCAAGATCTTATCCGTAGATTCCCACCAACATGTAGGAGATCGACAAGGCCTTCCATAAAGAGCTTCGAAAGGAGCCATACCAATACTGGACTGAAAGCTGTTATTATATGCGAACTCCACCAAAGGAAGATGTTCTTCCCATGTACCTCCAAAATCCAAGATACAAAGCCTCAAAAGATCTTCTAAGATACGGTTCACCCTCTCAGTCTGACCGTCCGTCTGAGGATGATATGCGGTGCTCAAACACAACTGAGTCCCTACCGCCTCTTGCAAACTTCTCCAAAACTCACTAGTGAAAATAGGATCTCGATCACTCACAATGCTGGATGGTACGCCATGCAATCTAACAATCTCTCTAACATAGACTGAAGCAAGCCATGGAGCGGTCCTCTTACTCTTTACGGGTATAAAATGGGCACTCTTGGTAAGTCTGTCTACCACAACCCAAATTCCCGTATTGCCCTTCCTCGATCTCGGTAACCCGTCGATGAAATCCATCGAGACACTATCCCACTTCCACTGTGGAACTTCCAATGGGTGTAGCAACCCACCGGGTTTCCTTTGCTCCACTTTAACTTGTTGGCACACTAAGCATCTAGCCACATACTCGGCCACATCTTTCTTCATACCGGCCCAGAAGAAAACTCTCTTCATGTCTTGGTACATTTTGTCTCCACCGGGATGAATAGTCATTCTTGAACGATGTGCATCATCCAAAATAGCCTTCTTCAAACCCTCATCTTGCGGTACACAAAGTCTACCGTCTCTATGCAACCATCCCTTATCATCTATGGTGTATCTACCCAAATGGCTGGACGACTCCCCTCTTATAAGCTTCTCTACCAACACAACCAACTGTGGGTCGTCTCGCTGAGCCTCGCCAATCCGTCTCAAAAGAGTAGGTCTAACCTCCAAGGATGCCAACAAACCAGGTACAAAATCAACAGAAGGTCTGAAGTCAAACAAAGAAAGAAACTCCAAGCTTCGTCGTTCCACGAACAATGGACTCAAAGATAGCCTTTTTCTACTTAAGGCGTCTGCCACCATGTTACCCTTACCAGGGGTATACGCTATCTCGAAATCATAGGATGCTAAGAACTCCATCCACCTTTGCTGTCTTAAGTTTAAATCCTTCTGAGAGAATAAGTACTTCAATGATTTATGGTCGGTGAACAACTCGAATCTCTCACCAAGAAGATAATGGCGCCAAGACTTAAGTGCGAAAACAATCGCGGCCAACTCTAGATCATGGGTAGGGTAATTCTTCTCATGCACTCTCAATTGTCTCCCTCCATAGGCTATTACCCTTCCCTCCTGCATCAAGACTGCGCCTAATCCTGTTCCACAAGCATCGGTATAAACAACAAACGGCTTACTCCCATCCGGGAGCACTAAAACTGGAGCGGTGGTCAAAGCTCTCTTTAACCGTCGGAAAGCATCATCACAATCTACATCCCACGAGAAAACCAGATTCTTTTTCGTCAAGCGGGTTAATGGGGCTGATATCTTCGCGAAGTCTTTGATGAACTTCCTATAATATCCTGCCAACCCCAAGAAACTTCTTACCTCGGTAGCATTTCTAGGAACTTTCCAATCCTGGATAGATACTATCTTTGCGGGATCCACAGCTATCCCTTCCTTAGAGACCACATGCCCTAAGAATCGCACTTCTCTTCTCCAAAAATGGCATTGAGAGAATTTAGCTTTAAGACTATGCGCTCGAAGAGTCTCCAACACTTCCTTGAGATGTAAGGCATGCTCTTCTTCATTCTTGGAAAAGACCAAGATGTCATCCACAAAAACTACTACAAACTTATTCAGATACTCTCTGAACACTCTACTCATGAGATCAACAAAGTATGCGGGGGCTTTTGTCAACCCAAATGGCATCACTAGCCACTCATAAAAACCATCCGGAGTCCGGAAAGCAGTCTTCTCTATACTGTCCTCCGCCACTCTTAACTGATGAAACCCTGTAGCTAAGTCCATTTGCGAAAACACTGAGGCGCCAACCAACTGATCAAAGAGATCATCTATTCTTGGTAATGGGTGTCTATTCTTCTTCGTGAGCTTATTAAGTTCTCTATAATCCACACAAAGTCTGAGGGACCCATCCGCCTTCGTGGCAAACACTACTGGAGCTCCCCACTCCGATATACTTCGCCTTATGAACCCCTTCTCAAGCAACTCCCCTACTTGCTTATGAAGTTCTCTTCTCTCACGAGGAGCCATGTGGCGTACTGGCAAAGACACTGGTTTGGCATTATCCACCAAATAAATTCGGAAATCTATCTCCCGCTTCGGAGGCAAACCCTTTACTTCTTCAAACACATCCGGATATTCCCGGACTACTCTGACAGAACACAAACTCTCGACCGAAGCATCGAGCGATTCAAGATAACTTAGCAAAACAGATTCCATGGGATTGCAAGAGATCTCGAGAGTGTTACCCAAGCGGGTCATGAGCCTGACAACTCTCCTTTCGCAATCAAGAACGGCACCATTACTGGATAACCAGTCCATGCCCAAGATCAACCCATAGCCCGTGAAGCCCAATACAAAAGCATCACATCTAAACTCAACGCTAAGTATAGAAATCTTCAAACCCAAACATATCATAGACAGATATATGGAGCCCCCAATTGGGTTTGAGACAACCAAGGGATCATCAACTAGACTGGTGTCTAAGTGCAGTGACTCAACTAACGATGATGAGATAAAAGAATGCGATGCGCCAGAGTCAAACAAAGTACGAACTGGATGATCAAACAGAAAAACCAGACTTTCAACGGAAATAGTTCTACCTCTCTGCTGAATCGGTGGAACTGAGAGAACCTGAACTTGCCCCCCTGACTGAGGTGGTGCTATAAGAGCTTGCACCTGGCCTCCTGAGGTAGACCCCGTCTTCTGCCCCTTCTTTGGGCAGTTTTTCACAAGATGCCCTGCTTCACCACAATGAAAGCAACCGGTCTTCTTCTTTTTGCGACAATCCTTACTAAGGTGTCCTGGTGTTCCACAATTGAAGCACTTCTTCTTCGTCTTCTTTTTGTCACCATTGCCTTTTCCGCCCTTGCCTTGTTGTTGCTGTTGCGGTTTCTTCTGATCCCCCTTTTTCTCTGGTGCCTTAGAATTCTTATCATCCTCATGCATAAGTGCCATGTAGACAAGCTTCTCAAAAGTGGCCCCCATAGGAATGTGAGTCATAGCTATTCCTTGCAATGGTTCGTTCAAGCCTCTAACGAACCTCAAAGCCTTCTTCTCCGGTGTATTCACCAACTCTATGCCAAACCTTGCTAATTGATTGAATTTGTTGACATATTCTTTCACCGTGAGATTCCCTTGCTTCAAATTCAAGAACTTCTCCATAAACAGATTCTCTTCCGCCCTTGAGAGAAACTTAGCCCCAAACCTTTGCTTAAAATCTGCCCAAGAGTCAACAGGGCGTTCTCCATTAGTGACCTCCCACCAGAATGAGGCCTCTCCCTTCATTAACCAAGCCGCCAACTTGACTTTCTTTCCCTCTTCCACTCCAAAGATATCTAGCAACTCTTCCACTTCCTTAAGCCAATCTCTAGCCTCTACGAAAGTCTCTGAACCAAGAAAAGGTTTTCCTCCTATAGCCTTGAACTCCTTGCAAACCTTAGCAAAATTATCCACTCTAGGCTGAGGAGGAGGAGCGGTTGTCTCTGGTGTAGTAGCATTGGCCGGACCCGCAGCCGCGGCCCTAGCCTCTTGCAACCTCCTATACCATAGTGGTATAACTAAACCCTCCGGGATGTTAAGATCTTCAGCCATGCTGAAACGAAAGAGGAAAGATTCAAAAAGGAGATTCCGAAAGATAAAGATATGGCTATTGGGGATTATGCTTTTCTTTTTTTCAAAAACTTTTTCTCTTAGAAGACATGCTTTTAAAAATACTTTCTTCGAAAATACTCTTAGAAAGTAGTTTTTCTCAAAAATTTTATCTGTTCTGGTAACCTTAAGCTCTGATACCACGTGTAACACCCCACTCCCGCTATGATCACTCACTAAGGGAATGCCATAGCATCGGTGGAGTATTTTAGTGAATATAGAACAGAAAAATTACAACAAGACAGATATAAATAGTACTTGAAATTTTAAAACATCATCTCATAACAGCGGAAGTAAAACATGTCTGGTTACATCATAAAACCACAATAAAGGTCAAGTACAATATCCATCAAAATAAAGAAGTACATAATCCCACTCTCATACAATAGCCAAACAAAAGAAAAGATAACTGGATAACTGGAGCTTTACATCTATCCAAGCTCCTAAAGACTGGAACAGCAATCCGATCAAGCTCCACTACTGCTAGGATCCACCGTAGGACCTGAGGGTTGGGAAAAAGATAAAAACAACGGGGTCAGACATAAGTCTGAGCGAGTCCTATAACTTTAACAATACAATCGATAAAGTAACCAGAGAAGACATAAACTGATATACGGTAACATATAGGGATGAATGGCTACCCTAAGCAGTCAACTAAACGAAGATAAAGGATAAAGACGCATCTACCCTCCCTAAGGTAAATTACTAAACTGCACCACACCAGTCGTTCCTAACTTAAAGGTTGATCCCACCCAAGGACTTATAAAATTTACTAATTAGTACTTGCGTACCCCTAGGTGACCAAGTAGGCGCCACGGGGCCCTACAATCCACTAGGTGTACACACTACTTCCCATTCGATCGGCTCCCTAACGTAGATACCCGTGCTGGCCCCACCGTGGGATGTATCATTCCCCAATGTGGCAACCTGATGAAACTAAAGGTGCACGGCTTATATCTACTCGATGCAACAACGGCTTACCTACCAGCCCGGGCCCACTCACGCATATGAAGCCCGTTGGACTTGCGTTGCCACCGCTAACCCGTTTGCCTCTTACAGTCAAGCCCAGTATGCGTGTCCCGTCCTCGACATGGGTCGAGCCCACAAAGATACGTATGGGTTACTGGTTGAAATGGGCCTCCACAAGCTACCCACCTAAGCTTGTCCCTTTTTCTAGTATATCCCACTTAACCCTTTAATCATGTTTTAATTACATGTTCCATTTTGGTTAAGTATTCTAATCGTATTTTCTATTGCCACCCAAGGCAACCACTAGATTTTCTCATGCCACCCGAGGCACCCACTTAACCCCTCATGTCCCTCTACATGCTAATGTGGTTAAGTGTTTCTTAATTAATTAATTAAGAACGTAACCTTTGTAAAGACCTCTCACATTAGACTGTCTTTTATGACCGCTGGTTAAGCCGGTTGGGTCCGGGCAGCCTTATGTCATAACAGAGTCTAACCTCGTGTCTTTACATTAATTACGTATTTAGTTTGTGCCTAAGACCTCTCACATTGGGCTAACATTTGTAGCAACTGGTTAAGCCGGTTGGGTCCGGGCAGTTTTACGCTACAACTGAGTCCAACCTCGTGTCTTAGTCAATTAATTACACCTAATTAATCACCCTCATAATTTTATATTAATTATCCCTAATTAATCAAGTTTTCTTAACATGGGTAGACCTAACTTAATAGGTAAATTCCCATGGGGTAGACCTAACTCAATAGGTAAATTCCCAACACATAGTATGGGTACACCTAACCAAATAGGCAAATTCCCATACTATGTTTATTTATTTTGTGTTATGCATAATTATATTAATTTCACACAATCTTATTAACTTATGCATTTAATTACCCCATCATTCCCACGTAATTTCGTTCATGATATAACACATATAAAAGGTGTCAACTTGCATATGAATGAACATGTTTCAAAGGTGCCATCTTGCATATTAACAAACACATAACTTGCATATGAACTTGCATAACATGTCACATAACTTGCATATAATATGTCACATAACTTACATATTCATTTTGCATAACAAACTTGCATATTAGCTTATAGACTTGCATAATGTGTCATCATGAACTTGCATATTAATAAACATGTAACTTGCATATTTACATACATGTAACTCGCATATTAACAAACATGTAACTTGCATATAAAGAAACATGTAACTTGCATATTTACATACATGTAACTTGCATATTAACAAACATGTAACTTGCATATTAACAAACATGTAACTTGCATATTTACATACATGTAACTTGCATATTAACAAACATGTAACTTGCATATTTACATACATGTAACTTGCATAGCATATTACCATGAACTTGCATAACATGCATATGATTACATAGCCCACAACTTGCATATTTAGCATCATGCAAACATAACATACATCATATTAAACTTGCATAAGCTTACATACTCAACATGCATAAACATAAGATTAATGCTAACATCATATCATATGATTCAAAGCTCATTAACCCACATACAAAACCATAAATCTCATCACATCTCATCTAATTAGTTTACCAAAAGATCATCAAAGTGATAGAAACTCACAACTAGCAACTTTGAACACCAAATGAAGAAGATTAAGATGCTAAGAAGGGATTAGAAGTTGATTAGAGAGTGATTAGTATGCAACCCTCTTCATAAAATTAGTGGAGGCCATGAGAGCTAGCATTTTGCCATAGTTTAGTCACTAGGTTTAATTATGAATGAATTAGGGTAGGTTAGGGTCTTATTTATAGATTAGGCAAGTGTTTTAGGCCATAGGATTAACCCTAGATTCAATCCAAGCCATCAAAGCATGTCTTGGGGAAGAAGTCAAGTGTAGGAACCATCTAGGGCCTTTAGATTAAAGATGGACCATGAGAACCATTCAAATGCAAAATCTGCACTTGAGCGAATCGGCCCACGGGTTGACAGCCAAACACCCTGGATTAACCCCTAGTCGACCCAGCGAGCTCGGGTCGACTTCAAAAATCGGCCGGTTCGGTTATTCCCCTCTCCCAATTCGCTGTTTTGAGCATTTTTGCATATTTATTTATTAAATTTTCAATTATATATATATATATATATATCAATATATATATATATATATATATCTACACAACCCATTTCACTTAATTAAGTATACTTTAATTTGGGAATTTTCGTGAAACTTCGCGAGGCCATATCTTGGTCATACGGACTCCGATTTTCGAAAACTCGGACTCTATTTCGCGTATTTTTCCGAGACGAACGCAATGGCATAGCCCGTTTCCCTTGATTCCCATTTTAGAATTAAATTCTGCCTCGATTTATGTTATTACAGGTTATTGAAAATACGGGTTGTTACAGATATGAACAAAGGGAAAATGTGAAATAATGGAATGTAAATTTAAGGAATGAAAGTATGTAAGTGAAATAATATGAGGAGAAATAGAATGAATTAGGAAACGAAACTAACAGAGTGAAGGAAAATAAATTAATAGAATGAAGGAAAGAAATGAATGTGTGGTTACTAAAAAAAATAAACTTGCATGAAACATGAATGGACAGAGAAATTACATGCTTAATTTATTTTTCTCTAAAAAGAATTGAATGAGAAAATGTTACTATATAATTGAGGAGAAATTGCATGAGATAAAAGGGAAAGGGAAATAAGACAAAAAGAAGGAAGTATCTGAAAAATGATAAACAAAAGTAACGCATCAATTTTAAGGGAGAGGAATGATGTGGTATTAAGGAACGAAGGGAGGGCACTCAAATGAATACAGCTATTCACATTTCAAAATTAATTAATTAATGAAAGTTTGAAAATGTAATAGACATTCAGAAATTCTAAACGTTACATTTTGAACAGACGGAGAATTAATTAAAAAGGATAACCAAAGATATATAGGTATGTATGTATATATGTTATCAGAATTTTTTATTTAGAATTTACACATTACTTTCAATTAGTCTTTCAGCAAGAAATTAATAAATTTTACTAATAATGTATTAGAATATCTAAGGCATTTTTAGGCACGTAGTTAATTAGAGACTGTAGCAATTTAGGAATAACATCCTTGCTATCAAGCACCTGATTAAGACAATATTTTAAAAAAAAAAATCTCTCTTTGTATGGTTAGTATGTACATTAAATAAGCGCCTACAAAGTTAAGCCAAGGTGTAATATCTAAAATTGTATGTATTATATATAAGTGCATAATACGCTATAATTGATATATATGTTCGTAAATGCTTGCATTATAGTATAGATGAATACTAAACATTAAATTTGCACTCATGTTCCGGAGATGTCTTATGCACCAAATCCTTCTAATAACAATCAACCTTCTATTAGTCTTACTACTGGTGACTTGTTTCCTCCACTTCCCCGTATTAAAAAGAGCAAAAAGTCTAAAAACAAAGTACTAAATATAGACAACAACAGTTCCTCTTCCCTACTTAATCGAAAAAAGAATTCAGCAACTATATCTAATTCTGTTCAGCCTAGCTCATCAAAAAATAAATATATTTCTTCATCATCTAATTAATCATGTGGCAGGCTCGGTAAATTCCTCAAGTTTTCCTCAGCTTAAACCTCTGCATGATCATGTTATGGGCTCTTCTAATCCTATGAGTTCTTCCCAGCTTGTTAGACCATTACATAAGTCAAGTGCGTTGGTATGATCAGATTCTAATGGTAATAATACTTCGCAGAAAAAAATGTGTGTCTAATACGACAGCTGCTGCTCTGGGAGCACAAGCTCTTGTAACAGAGGAAGTGAAGACGTCAAATAAGTCTTTTTAAAAAAAGATTTTATATGCATTAGGAGATGACAAGGAGAAGTTTGCAGCATTTAAATGCATATCATCCAAGTACCGCGATGGGCAAACTAACATTATGGAATACTTCTTCAATGTCGAACAGTTTGGACTTGCACATCTCTTGTTTGAACTAGCTTTGCTTTGTCCTGATCCTGATAAAAGGAAAGCGCTTGCAGAAAAAACTGAAATTAGTAACAAATAAAGGGAAGGGAAAAGCCAGTGTGCTGGATCACAACTTTCTTAGCAATGTGAAGAAACTTCAGTTGAATCGGAAGCATCATGAAGTGGAAGAGGTTGAAGTTTTGTCTAAAAAAGAACAAGTAGCAGGTCTAGTTTGAACTTAAGTAGAAACTGCAGTGGTGGAGCAAATAGTAAGACAAATAGAAAAACCTCGAAATTTAATAGAGTAAGATTTGTGTGAAAATTCAGAAGCTGCAGTATTAAACTTTGGACATGGAAATTCTAACACTGAAACTAGGGGTGTCAAATGGGTTGGGTTGGGTCTAAATGGGTTGGGTCGAGTTTTGACCCAACCCATTTATGACCCATTCTCTTTGACCCATTTATTACCCAATCCGTTTGTAACCCAACCCACTAATAAGTGGGTTACCCATTTAAGCCAGGTATCTAAAGTTGATTTAGCAAATAAAAACAAATGCTAAATTTTTAAAGTTAAAAAGGTCAAAATTACGAAAATAAATAAATTTCAAAAAATCCAGAAAATTACGAAATGAAAAGTAAAAAAAAAATATTCGAAAATTACGATTTTTAAAGCTAAATATGTCAAAATTACGAAAATGCCCTCCATGTTGAAAAAAGTGAAAAAAATAAATAAAAATTAAAAAAACCAGAAAATTACGAAATGAAAAGTAAAAAAAGAATTATTCGAAAATTACGATTTTTAAAGTTAAATATGTCAAAATTACGAAAATGCCCTTCATGTTGAAAAAAGTGAAAAAAAACAAATAAATTTTAGAAAATCCAGAAAATTACGAAATGAAAAGTAAAAAAAGAATTATTCGAAAATTACGATTTTTAAAGCTAATTATGTCAAAATTACGAAAATGCCCTTCATGTTGAAAAAAGTGAAAAAAACAAATAAATCTTAAAAAATCCGGAAAATTACGAAATGAAAAATAAAAAAAGTATTATTCGAAAATTACGATTTTTAAAGCTAAATATGTAAAAATTACGAAAATGCCCTTCATGTTGAAAAAAGTGAAAAAAACAAATAAATTTTAAAAAATCCGGAAAATTACGAAATGAAAAATAAAAAAAGAATTATTCGAAAATTACAATTTTTAAAGCTAAATATGTCAAAATTATGAAAATGCCCTTCATGTTGAAAAAAGTGAAAAAAACAAATAAATTTTAGAAAATCCAGAAAATTACGAAATGAAAAGTAAAAAAAAGAATTATTCGAAAATTACGATTTTTAAAGCTAAATAAGTCAAAATTACAAAAATGCCCTTTATGCTGAAAAATGTGAAAAAATAAATAAATTTCAAAAAATCCAAAAAATTTATTATTTTGAAAATCATTATTTTAAAATATCTTTTTTTACTTTTCATTTTGTAATTTTCTGGATTTTCTGATATTTTTTCATTTTTTTCACTTTTTCTAAAATGAAGGGAATTTTCGTAATTTTAGCATTTTTAGCTTTAAAAATCATTATTTTAAAATAATTCTTTTTTTACTTTTCATTTTGTAATTTTTTGGATTTTCTGAAATTTTTTCATTTTTTTCATTTTTTTCACTTTTTCCAATATGAAGGGCATTTTCGTAATTTTGGTTCTTTTAGCTTTAAAAACCTTTATTTTGAATTAATCCTTTTTTAACTTTTCATTTTGTAATTTTCTGGATTTTCTGAAATTTTTTCATTTTATTTCACTTTTTGCAAAATGAAGGGTATTTTCGTAATTTTAGCATTTTTAGTTTTAAAAATCGTTATTTTAAAATAATTCATTTTTTACTTTTCATTTCGTAATTTTTTGGATTTTCTGAAATTTTTTCATTTTTTTCACTTTTTCCAATATGAAGGGCATTTTCGTAATTTTGGTTCTTTTAGCTTTAAAAATCGTTATTTTGAATTAATTCTTTTTTAACTTTTCATTTTGTAATTTTCTGGATTTTCTGAAATTTTTTCATTTTTTTTCACTTTTTCCAAAATGAAGGGTATTTTCGTAATTTTAGCATTTTTAGCTTTAAAAATCGTTATTTTAAAATAATTAATATTTTACTTTTCATTTCGTAATTTTTTGGATTATCTGAATTTTTTTCATTTTTTTCACTTTTTCCAAGATGAAGGGTATTTTCGTAAATGGGTCAACCCAACCCATTTATGACCCTTTTAAAAATGGGTCAACCCAACCCATTTATGACCCTTTTAAAAATGGGTCAACCCAACCCATTACTCATTTAATAAAATTCATAAATGGATTAACCCAACCCATTTGTGGATAGGGTAAATGGGTTGGGTAAACGGGTTGGGTCATATTTTGACATCCCTAACTGAAACTACGACGCCGGAATCTAGTAAAAAGCCACAGCCTAGAGGTTTGCCTGTTAAAGGAGTTTGGAGGAATAGTGATGCAAGGTGAGTGAATGCAAGGATCGACGGAAGAGTTGATGTAAGGTGAGTGCATACCTTGTAAATAGGAATGAGTAGGCTAAAGCGTTGAATATAATGCATGTAGTGCTGAAATGATAAGCGAATGCATGCGTGCAGTGGTGTTGAAACATTGATTTGTATGGTAGGTGAAGCATTGATTTGAATGGTATGGTAACGGAAGAGCTGAAGCACAGCTGAGCCAAAGCATTAGGTTACATTGATTTGAATGGTATGCTTGAATCAACCAATTAGATTTTTAGTTTTACTTGTCCTGGGTACAATTTTTATTTTTTTTATTTTTTTTTGCACTCTTATAATGTGCTTACTAATGCATGCAGTCTATTAAAACTAGAAAATGATTTTTAGTTTAGGTTTTCTTCAAAATTATGTGAATTATTTTTTATTGCTAGTTTTTAATTTCGAAATAGGTTTCTCTTTACAGTATTCATGAATCGTTTGACATTAAATTGATTAGACTGTAGAAAATCTAATCTCTTTGATGAAGAATCATCCATAATTAATAAATCGTTACCGTTAGTTATCTTTACGATGTTCTTAAGTTTAAGAGGCAAGTATTACGTATTCTTTTGATTTTATTTTCTAATATTTATGCAATTTTTAGGCTGAGTGTCTTATTGTTGGTTCAACTAAAGTTTACTGGAGTAAAAGGTGGGAAAGTAATTCCCTGTGCGTAGCCCTTCTTGATCTTTAGCTGCTTCTGCTACTGCTACGCTTACTAAGACAACCCAAGCAGTTTTGATTACTTAGCCTACAATCTCTTTTTCAAGGTACTTCTTCTTTTATGTTTATGCTTGGGTTTTTATTAATGATCCATATATGAGTGCGTTTGGTGTTTATAAGCATATTATAAGAGTATTGCACTAAAATGCCACCAAGACTTAGAGCTGCTAGCTTGTTTTATGAAGTTAGGTCGATATACTAATGTCTAAAGAATTTGAATTTACGGTGCCCTCATAGTAAGCATTCTGATTGTATACATTAATTCTGCTCATTCACCTTAACAAATTCAATTTTTTGTAATCAACTTCAGATCTTTGAAAACTAAGCTTATAGTCTCTAAGTTTGCAGAATGGAAGGTGGGCTTGATACTTTTCGTGCTGTATTTGTAGGTGCATCAGTTGTCCAGGAAGAAAGGATAGATTAACATGTGCAGCTTATTATCCCATCCCATTAGGCATTTAGATGTATCTATAGTTGCATTTTTTCGTTGTCGGAGAATTTTGAAACAGCAGGTTGGATCGAGGGGAAGGCTCGAGATACATGCGGAGGGGAGGCGCGGGGCGAGTTCGCAGGGACACCGTGAGCTGTTTCCGTCGGAAATTGGCAATGTTTGGGCGTGCATGAATCCTGTGGGCTCGAAATTTTCCCCATTTACTAATCTATCTACCACGATTTCTCCTTCTCAGCCACTACTGTCATCCCCTTTCCCCCTTGCCATCTACCGTCCACCTACATGTTCAAAATTCAGTCCACCCTCCAACAATCTTCGATGATGAGGGCGGTTCTTCCCTGATGGGTATGCGGCCATTATTTCCTCATCCATCACTGAAAATTGTCATCCTATTATTCGTCGACTCTTCCCCAATCCCTACCTTTGTCGTCCACCGTCCGGTAAGAAATCTATTCACTATTATAACTGTGACTCCTGATTTAATGTTGATTTTGAAGATCAGGTTTTCCAAGTAACATAAGTATAAAATTAATGCATTTCTGTTTTCAACTTTTAATTTACTCAAAATTGTTGTTTTGCTTGGCCCTAAGTTTTGATCTTCATTATTTGAAAACAGAAAGGTGGTTAAGTGTTAACTTGGCCTCAACCATGAAATTTACACAACAAAATTTATATTATGTATAGTCAAACTAGTAATTACCAGTTTTATATGTCAGTCTATTATTTTGTGATTCGGTGTTGAATATGAAAACTAAGAAAAAATGGCTGAATACTGGAAAATGCAGAAGAAAAGACAGCCGATACTGATAATTGGAATCAAAATTGACCTGACGCCATTAGGAAGTTTCTCTTGGCAAGGAAGTGATATTTAGACTCCCTGATGTTACAACTACAGACCGTTGCAGATGTCGGCTGTTGATTTGATGGCCATACCACATTAAACATGTTGTCTCGAGCCGAAGTGACAGCCGAATATGATGCATGACTACGCATGGGCCCAAGATTAGGTGAAATATATAAAAATCGAAGGTGACGTGTTAAAGAAAAACCATCACAGCAAGAAGTAGGGAAGGTTGCTGGAACTGGTAGACTAGAAAATTAGTTTTAAATTATTTTCTCGATATCACAGATTTAACAACAGGATGACACAAATATAACTAAAACTTTTATGGGTCTGTCTATTGGCACCCCAATATTTGTGTAACACCCCGAATTTCGGTTAATGCTAAAATTCACAAATTAAAGTATAATTAATCTCAGATGTGAGAATCAGGGGAAACGGGCTGCGTCATTGCGTTCGTCTCGGAAAAATATGCGAAATAGAGTCCGAGTTTACGTAAAACGGGTACCGTATGAAAGAGATATGGACGAACGAAGTTAGGCAGAAAAACCCGAAACAGGCCAGAAATGCACTGGCGCACTTGTGAAGTGCGCCAGCACAAAAATACACTGGCGCACTTGGGAAGTGCGCCCATGTCGGGACAGGAAACCTGCACAGTTTCTAGAGAGTTCTGTGGTTGGGTGCACCAGTTTGGGGTTTGGGCTTGGTCTTAGGGCTGGTTTCTGGAAGGTTCCGAAATCTAAGGGTCCTAATCTAATTTAGGGTTAATCTAATGGCCTAAAACACTTGCCTAATCTATAAATACACCCTAATACTAACCTAATTCATACTAAAAAATAGAAATGATGCCACCATGCCGCCAAAATCAAACTTGAGAGGAACCTCCACTAGTTTATGAAGAAAGTTGCAAGCTAATCAACCTCTAATCATCATCTTCTTCTTGTATAGCAACTAGTTCTACTACATAAGTTTGCTAATCTTGGTTTTGGTGAGTTTCTATAGACTTAACAATCAATTGTTAAATTGATTATGATAGGATATGATAAGATATGACTATGTTTGTGGAATCAATGTGTTTATGCAAGTTTAGTATAGTGTATGTTGTGTGCTATATGCAAGTTTAATGCTATGTTTTATGATGCAAAACACTATGTTGAACATTGATTCATATGTAACATGTTATGCAAGCTATATGGGAGATTATACGCAAGTCTATATGTAACATGTTATGCAAGTTATGTATTTGGTTTTATGCATGCTAAGTATTTGGTTTTATGCATGCTATGTATTTGGTTTTATGCATGCTAAGTATTTGGTTTTATGCATGCTATGTATGTGGTTCTATGCATGCTAAGTATTTGGTTTTATGCATGCTAAGTGTTTGGTTTTATGCAAGTTTGTCTCTTTTTATGATATGCATAATATATGCAAGTTTGTCTCTAAGTATGGCATGTTATGCAAGTTATGATGCAAGTTCATATGCAAGTTATGATGCAAGTTCATATGCAAGTTATGATGCAAGTTCATATGCAAGTTATGATACATGTTCATATGCAAGTTATGATGCAAGTTCATATGCAAGTTTATGTGCAAGTTCATATGCAAGTTGTCTCTTTTATGATATGCATAATGCAAGTTTGGGTTAAATACTAGTTGGGTTTAATGTATGTTCATATATGCAAGTTCACACCTTTTGAACCCATGATAAAGTTACATGCTATGTTGGCTAAACCCATGACCTTTGTGATGAATCTTCCCTTTATTATGTCGTGTTATGAGAACGAACTACGTGGGGAACGATGGGGTTAATATGCATGTTAATAAAATGATGTGAAATGGGTATGATTAATCATACCAAAAATTAAATGGACGTAATTGGGAATTTACCTATTAAGTTAGGTCTACCCATATTATGGAGTTGGGAATTTACCTATTAAGTTAGGTCTACCCATACTATGGAATTGGGAATTTACCTATTGAGTTAGGTCTACCCATATTCTTAAAAATGTGTAATTAATTAGGCATAATTAATTCAAATTATGGGGGTGATTAATTAGGTGTAATTAATCAACTAAGACACGAGGTTGGACCCTTTTGTAGCGGAAGTCTGCCCGGAACCGACCGGCCATCCAGCAGCTACAAATGATTGGCCCAATGTGAGAGGTCTTAGTCATAAATTAAATACGTGATTAAAGTAAAGTCACGAGGTTAGACCTTTTTATGACAGAAGTCTGCCCGGAACCAACCGGCATATCCAGCAGTCATAAAAGATGGTCTAATGTGAGAGGTCTTTATGAGGTCATGATCTTAATTAATTAAGAAACACTTAACCATATTAGCATGTAGAGGGACATGAGGGGTTAAGTGGGTGCCTTGGGTGGCATGTGGAAATCTAGTGGGTGCCTTAAGTGGCAATTGATATATGATTAGATGACTTAACCAAACCTTAACATGTAGGTGGGCATGATTATAAAAGGGGTTAAGTGGGATACACTAGATAAAATAACAAGCTTAGGTGGTAGCTTGTGGGGGCCCATTTCAACCAATATCCCAAACGTATCTTAGTGGGCTCGACTCTAGTCGAGTGACGGGACACGCATATTGGGCTTGACTATAAGAGGCCAAAATGGGTTAGCGGTGGCAACGCATGACCAACGGGTTTCATATGCGTGTGTGGACCCGGGCTGGTAAATAAGACGTTGTTGCATCGTGTAGATATAAGCCGTGCACCGTTAGTTTTATCAGGTTGCCACGCTGGGGAATGGTACACCCCACGGTGGGGCCAGCACGGGTATCTACGTTAGGGAGCCGATCGAATGGGGAGTAGTGTGTACACCTAGTGGATTGTAGGGCCCCGTGGCGTCTACTTAGTCACCTAGGGGTACGCGAGAACTATTAAGTTAATTTTATAAGTCCATGGGTGGAATCAACCTTTAAGTTAGGAATGACTGGTGTAGTGCAGTGTAGGAATTACCCTTGGGTGGGTAGATCTGGGGTGGTGTAATCCAGTAATTATCCTTGGGTGGATAAATGCGTCTTTTCGGTTATCTTAGTACATCCTGTGTTTAGTTGGCTACTTAGTGTAGTCATTATCCCCAGAGGTACCGTACCTTGTTTATATCATACCCTAATTACTTTAATGATTGTATTGTTAGGGTTATAGGACTCACTCAGACTTATGTCTGACCCCGTTGTTTCTTTATTTTTTTCCCAACCCTCAGGTTTTCAGAGTGGGCCTAGCACTAGTGGGCTTTGATCAGACTGCTTTATCTATCTTTTGGAGCTTGGACCGTGGATGTAAAGCTCAGTTTATCTTTTCTATTATGGCTATTAGGTTATGTAATGGGATTATGTACTTTCGTTTTTATCAGGATGGATATTATGTACTTGACTCTTATTTATGGTTTTGGTGTAACCAAACATGTTTTACTTTCCGCTGCAATGAAATGATGTTTTAAAATTTTCAAGTATTACTTATATCTGTCTTGTTGTAATTTTTCTGTTCTATATTCACTTAAAATACTCCACCGATGTTATGGCATTCCCTTAGCGAGTGACCATAGCGGGTGTGGGGTGTTACAATTTGCTCTTAACACCCCAGTAATTTTATAAAAAAAAGCTCATCCCATTTTTTACTCTTCTCACCCCATTTATATCCAAATTACCCCTTCCTTTTTTTTCATCAATACATCGTATGCTCTCTATCCTCAGTTTCCAAATCCCTAAATTTCAAAAAAAACAAAAAAAAACGCAAGCAAAAAAAAAAAAGTACGATTTAAATTTTGGTAATTATACATGCACATAAACATAAACATAGAGTATATATAAATCATCTTAGTTTCATACAAAACAATCTTATTTATTCCTGAACCTAAGATGAGTTTGATGTACTAAAAACAATTTAAATTTTGGTAATTTGGATGAAATTTTGGGTATATATTGCAAATGATTATACTGCAAATAAGTATATTACCAAAATAAGTTTGATTATACTGCATATATTGTAAATAAGTATATAAGTTTCTAAAATATTATTAAAGGGCATAATGGGTATTGAAATTTTAAATTATTAACCGGAGTGTGAAGAGCAATTAGTGGGGTGGAAATAGACGGACCCAACTTTTATGTGAACTTTACAAGTTTCATTGCAGTTATTCCAAAAATGAAATAAAATAAACCATTGGTTATATCATTGTTTAACATGGATATAATTTTAGAACTAAATGTTGGATTAAAATGAAGTTTTTTGTGTTGTGAACAACAATTTTTCTAACCTTAAAACTACATTTTTTTTAAAATTAAGGCCGAGGTTTAACTACTAAATATTTTTCGTTGGATATAGTAATCATGTTACTAAGCTTGGTAGCCTAAGCCTAGGTGATATTAATTTACCAAAATCCTACCTGGGCAGACTCATGCAAAAATTATTTGTAACATAAGTGGGATGCATACCACGTATAAGATGTGACATCTATCCCCTTCTAGATTCATAGGTTACCATTACTTGAAGCTTTGTATAAACTCAAATTTAAAAGTTACAGTAACGAATTGAGCAAAGTAGGACAGGTTTATCATAGACTGATGATGTTTTAATCAAGTATATAAATCATTAACTCATTTCAAATTTGAACTATAATCTGGCAGGCGCAATAACAATTGGGTATTCAAATTGGAATCGTTATTTCATAAAGAACGCACTCATCAAATTGGCGAAATGGCTGCTGTTGAGAACATCACTCCAAATCAAATGGCTAAAGTGAAAAGATTAGGTCAGATTCCGAGTAGGCAGTCCCCAAAAGATGCATCAAGTCCAACTCCTGCTGAAAGTGAGCCAACGAAAAAATGGATTGCAGTGAAGCAAAATGGTTTCCTTACTCATCCACATGGAGGAAATCCTATGCCAGATCCACAATTTGGTAAAAAAATCTTAGAAGAGACAGACAGAAAATAGGGGAATGGGAATAGCCACGGTAGATGAAGAAATTAGGAAAAAAGAACTCATAACGAACGGCCACAGTAAGAGCATTTCCAACAAATCGGGTGACACTCCGAAAAATCGAAACAGCGAAATATCTCAACAGTTAAAACCACGCGTTTGTTTAACAAACGCGTAGGTTACGCGCTTGTTTAACAAACGCGTAGGTTTACGCGCTTGTTAGACAAACGCACGAATCCACGCGTTTGTTAAACAAACGCGTGGTTTATTTTCTTTCAATTTTAGTATTTGTACATTATATGGTTTTAAAATTTCAATTTTTTTTCAATAATAAACTATTTTAACTAAAGAATATGTATATGTTTAAAAATATGTTATATACTGTTTCATAGTGTTAGTATATTGTATGTAACTATTTTGATCATTCAACAAGGACTAAGAAAAACTAAGCATCAAATAACAGAACGATTCAACAAGCACTAAGCAAAGCCAGAAACAAGGTTGCTTACAAGAGATCGTAACATAGAAATAAGTACTAAAACTTAATGCAATATATACTAACACAGAAATAGATAATATAACTACGGATAATAAAACTTCGTTCATGTTTTTTTGGGATTTTAAGTCGCCTAATCATTACGGTTAAACCGCAAATGTTCAATAACGTTTTGGAGACGTCTAATCTCATGTTCGAGTTCGTTTGTATATGCAATTCCCCTTGGGTCCAGAGGTTCATCTATCCATTCTGCGTAATTGCATCCATTCAGATAGGATGGACATTGCTGAATGCGGCGGCTAATATTGTTTCCATCTGCACAAACCACAACTACAACTGAATAACCGCAATAGCAACAAACTTGATAAGAATCACCTTCCTGTTCATAAGGAATTGGAACACGTGGTACTTGATAAGAATCAACTTTATGTTGTGGTAGAACGACGGACTGTTCATGCGTGTGTTGAATGTTTGGTACTTGGGCTTGATGTGGAGGTTGGACGGTCCGTTGTTCGGACGATGGTTCAACCCGAGGTCTCAGTTGGTTTAGAAACTCGAGTTCATCTACAAGCTCCTGAAGTCGCATCCGCTTAAACGCTTGTTCATCAGAGTCTGGAGATGATGGCCAAGAAGGCATAGTTGTGGTAAAGCACAGAGCAGTTGAAAACAAAATTGTTGGAGTGAGGTAAGTTGCGAGTAATTTGACAGAGATATATTGCTGCGTAGGGTATCAGTGAATAAAGGGTAAAACAAACAATGATGTGAACGGTCACTGGTACACCTTTCTTTTCCGGTTGTCCATATCAGTGTATCATAAGGGGACAATTTCTGAACTAAGCATACTGAGTAGTCATATCAGCTTTAAACCTGTTACTGTTACACAATATTCGAGATTAACTTTCAATTTGGTCTTTTACCATGTGCACTGCTTTTACCTTGCACTGACTAGTCTTATCAAGAAAAAGAATACATCCTTAGTTTATGGGGTCGTCACGTGTAAAGTTAAATGAGATTGATCTTTTCATTTAAATACTAGATGATGGATTGCTCTTCTTTCGTAAATAACTCCATAGGTTAAATGGGAGATTGGTATATAAGTAATGAAAATATGGAGCAAATGTTCGATGAGTGGGAACAAACCAAAGATCACCAAAATGAGGTAGGATTTGTGCCAGAAACTCAAATAAACAAGGTGCCTGAAGAGGTTCCTGCACCTCAAATACAAGCTACAATGCCAAGACCTCCTAGAAGCATACAAGCTCAACCAGTTCGTGCTAACCATAGAGCTTCATCTTCCTTATGTTCAACTAACGAATATTCTACAGATGAATTATACATCCTCGTGAAAGCGTATATTGAAATTAAACGTCGAGATACGTTATTAATTAAAGGGGGTGGAGGTTTAAGCCATGAAGAGTTTTGGGAAATGATCGCAAGATTACATAACAACTACCGTAGGTGTCCCGTTAGAAGATCAACAGTTGAAACCCATTTAGCTCACTGTCATTTTGTAGAAGCTTACGATCGCTACCATGCGATTGTCCAGACAGTGGAAGATGAAGACATACTTCAAGCATCTCAAACAACTTTTGATACACGTTATCTGGCTGAACACGGAACGGATTTTGTGGGTCACAAAGCTTATAAGCTTCGCTATAGTTGGCTAACCCGATCCCGGGATGAGTAAGTTTATATTGTATGTTTACTTAATTTCGTGCTTTCAATTAAGTCTGTCATATTTTTAATTCTGCTTAGGAATTTCTATGTTGCTATTTCTACCTTATTGTATCCTAGTTTAAATTTCTATGTTGCTATTTCTAGAATGTTGTAACCTAATTTCTGTGCTGGTTGTAATGTTTTGTGGGTCATAAATCAAATTTAATTAGTTTCGTCCACTCGAACTATTTCATATCAGAACTAAAGCAAGTGTTGCTTTATGTCAGCAATAAGGTCATTATTGCTTTATGTCAATAATAATGCAACTGTTGCTTTATATCAGTAAGGTATCCAATGTTGCTTTTAAAAAAGTGATCTTTATGTCAGTAATACAGCCACTACAGCTTTATTTCAAACATTTGAATGTGGTAACCAATGCATGACAAAATACGGTAATCGATGCATGCCACATTTTGGTATCCAATGAGGACCAGAATGTAGAAAAACTATGTTATATAAGGAGGAAAACTTGCAGCATTCACTACTCAAATAAAATCGAATCATTTTTAGTATATACACTCCAAAACTCGAAAGTCCATAATGTCCACCGAAGAGTGTTTGTTGTTCGATGATTCTGACGAAGACTTTGATATTGTGGTGGATGATCATTTTCGTCGACAAAGACAGCTAATAGCTTCATTAGGAGATGGTGAATGTAGCAAAAAACATGGGGGTTCTGTTGTAGGCCGTCGATATAAAAATCAACATCATGCATGACACAACGAGAGACTAATGGAATATTATTTTGTTTCAAATTCGAGGTATACAACTACAGAGTTTAGAAGGAGATTCCGAATGAGGCGTCCTATGTTTCTTCGAATCCTAGAATGTATTAAACAACATGATTCCTACTTTATCTACAAACGCAACGCGTCTATAACAATGGGGCTCACCGGAATTCAAAAGATGAAAGTTGTACTGCGTATGATAGCCTATGGAGGTCCTGCTGACGCTCAAAACGAAAATTTGAAAATGGCAGAAAGCACAGTACTATAATGCTTAGACTATTTCTGCCAAGAAATCGTAGACGTTTACGGTAATCAATACTTGCGTAGACCAAACGAAGTCGACATTGCAGTGTTAATGGACATGCATGGTAGCAGAGGATGGCCTGGGATGTTAGGATCTTTAGACTGTATGCATTGGGAGTGGAAGAATTGTCCAAAAGCATATGCTGGAGCTTATCAGGGTAAGTCTCATACGTCAACTATTATACTTGAAGCTGTAGCGTCGTACGACTTGTGGATATGGCATGCTTTTTTGAAATGCCAGGTTCGAACAATGATTTGAACGTGGCTGAATGCTCAACGATGTTTAACGATTTGGCGAACGGTAGATCAGTTCCGTATCATTTTACTTTAGAGGGTCACGTGTATGACCATGGATATTATCTAGGAGATGGTATATACCCACAATGGAGTACCATTGTCAAGACAATACTGAACCCACAAAACAATAAACAAGCAAGGTTTGCAGCAATGCAAGAAGGACAAAGAAAGGATGTAGAAAGAGCATTTGGTGTTTTACAATCCAGATTTGACATAGTCAGTAATCCATGCAGACTTTGGTCTCCAATTAAAATGACTAGGATAATGTATACTTGTGTTATTTTACATAACATGATTATAGAGGATGAAAGAGACATGGAGGATGATTTCAATTACGACTGCCCTGCTCCACCACCTGAGATTTGGCGCGAAAATATGATTGAAAGAGAACTAGAGCTTGAGTTTCACGTCGAAAGCCAAATGTCTTACCGTAACGCTCAGATTCATCGACGACTCCAGAAAGATTTAACAGATCATCTATGGAACTTTGTTGGAAGTCAGTAAAACTATTTACCGTTAATTGTTGTGTTTTCGTTGCTTTAGTAGTTCTAATAGTGTATTGTATCCTTTAATCAATATTTGAAACTATGTATCCGTTAATTGTTAGTGAAATCATGTATCTTAAGCTTTTGTAACTGGTGATCGTTATTGTTTAATTACATCTTCGTGTCTAAATTTCGGTGGAAGTAACATAAATATCACAAAATTTCATCATAGAATCCACGCGTCTGTTAAACATCCGTGTGGATACACGCGCTTGTTTAACAAACGTGTATATCCAAGTGCTTGTTAAACAAGCACGTATAATCACGCGGTTGTTCAACAAGCACTACAAGAGTTCCAACATTCCGAAACTATTGCCCCATATTTCTGAACTGTTGCATCTTTCTACACGCCGTTGGAGCTGATTTTGGGGTTAGATTTCATAAATTCTGAAATCTATGTAACTGTTGGATTTTCCCTAATAGCATGGAAACTAGAATAGAAGACAATTTGCTTGCTAATAGAAAATATGAAGGAGTCTGTGCAGACCTACACATTGAAAAGTTGGAAAATGACAGTACTAACATGTTTCCTTCCAGTGGATTGCTCAGAAGAATTGATACTGGAATCGTATGAGGCATTAAAAAATGTAACAAGGTTCAGTCTACCTTAGATGGTGTACTTCAAACCGAGAAAGAAAAACCTAATAGTCAATGAATAATTTTGGATGGTTTAGTTCAGATTAAGAAAAAGGAATCTGAGGGTAAAGAAATAAGTAATCCCATTTGGCTCAAGAGACTGGAGGGAATAAAATTGATCGGTTAATAAATTACCAGAAGCACCTATTTCAGTCTTTTGAGAAAGCAACTTCATCTCTGGGTTCAGAAAGTCTTGAATTTGCAGGTGGGTTATCAGATTATCCTGAAAAGTTATCACAGCTTTTGATTGCATACTCGGATATAATCAACAGGAAATGTGACAGCATTTTGTCCCTAGAACATGAAATAAATAATCAACTTATGTCTAGGATCTCTGACAATTCCAAGGATTTATATTTTTTTAGATAAGTACTAAATAATTTTTCTAGTTTTTATCATTTGTCCTTCTACCATGGGATATAGCTGTATACTCCTACGAAAATGCGAGTATTGCAAGTGCAAGAAGGTTGAATTTCAGTTGAACGATGCACTTTAGTTATTTTTTGTGATCCACAAAGAAACCATGCTTACAAGAGGTCAACTGTTGCATAAGAGAACCCCTGATTGAGGTCTGATGTCATCTCTAAACTCTTGGATGCAGCTACAGAAGTGTATTAAACGAGATTTCTATTACTAAGTACAATTTCCCATGGTTGATGATAAATTGGGCAAAGCATAGTGATGCGTTTTGTGCAAGGGGAGGAGCATGTTGTAGAATATTGGCAGTAAGCATGTTAATTGTTTACATTCATACAGTTTCCTTTTTATGATTTAGCAGTATTTGTGTTTTTTCCCCTTATCGTAAGGGTGTTGCTCTATTCTATTAGAAATCTTATTTCATATTTCCATAGTTAGCATCCATAACTTCTACGTCTATAGTGTTGTATCATTAATCAGTTAAATTAATGGTTCTTAATAATATATGCATAATATTTAAAGTTAATAATATTATTTGAGTCATTTCCATTTGTCAACCCATACCAGCAATTCATTTTGACATAGGATTATTTTTTGCTTCCTGTTTGACGCTATTTTTTACAGTTATGATGCACAAATGATTCATTAGCAAAGAATAAACAAGTTTATTAACTTTTAACTCTAACTTGTGCTCATAGAAGAGTACAATTCCAGGGCTTAACTTAAATGATGGATCAAGGGTCATCCTATGATGAAAATAACCACCACACTGGCATGCCTGGTGGGTTTCTTGGAGGTGGCATGCCTGGTGATATCAACATGAGCAAGATTTTCAATGATCCTGAACCGATGGCTCATTTAGTGATATAGAAATAATGGCAGCTCTTCAAGAAGTTATGAGTAATCTTGCAAGTTTGGCGCCACCACAAGCTAATCCTAAAATTGATCCTGTGATTGCAAAAATGGCGGGAAAGATGGGCAAATGCGCCAAGTAGACCTGTCAAAACTGATCATAATTCGTTAACCCAACTCATATACCCTAAAATTAGAAGGGTGGGGTCTTTTTACTCAACCCGTTTTCATAACATATAATTACGTAGAAATTTTTGTCACGTACTTATTTAGTTATTTTAGTCATTAAACAAAATGCCTAAACAAGGTGGTACGTTGATTGTAATTGATGCTTTATATCTATGTATATTTTTTTCTTAGATATTCTGTCAACTCAGGGATCATGGGTCGCTCTCTTCTATATTCAATAGTTTTATGCTATTTAGATGCATATTGCTTGCATTATACAAAATTCATTGATGAGCTGATTGTTTGTGTCTTTTCAGAATTTTATAGATATGACTGTTCTTAAGGGATTCATGAATACTGCTTGAAAGTTGTGGAACTTTCAAATATAATGTATGATTGATCAGTACAATATATGCGGTTATATATTGTAAATTCAGTTCTATTTATTTTGATGTATGATTGGTCAGTATATGCTGTAGTTTTTTATTTTTTGCTGCTGTTTTTTCCTTTATCATGTAATAATAATAATACAATGGTGTAGTTTCTTATTTTTGTTGTAGTTTTTGCTTTATTGTGTAGTAATGTTAATATAATGGCGCAATTTTTTTAATTTAATTATGCAGATTTTTAAATTTGATTGTGGAGTTTTTATTGGTAGATTTTTCAAATGGGTCGGGTCGGGTTGACCTTCTTATTAAACGGGTCAGGTCGGGTTGATCCATTTATTAAACGGGCCAAATGGGTTGGGTTTTCTTATGTCTTGAATGGATTGGGTCAAACTCTACCCGACCCTTTTATGATCCGACCTGACCCGTTTGATGGGTGACATTTATATTTCTTTGTACTTATATAAGCAGGCTGCTAGATAATGTTGTTGTTACAATGTTGGGGAGGGCAAACTGTTTATTAAGACCTAGACTAGGCTATAATTATAAGGAATAAATGTTTTTACTAAATGTAATATATCTTTAATTTTAATGGATGTGCACTATTGTTTCATGGTTCAGGCATATCGTTTTAGGTTCCAGCTAAAGTGTAATTAGTTTAATTGGTTTTGCTGCTCAGTTCATCATGATATGCAATGGAGAACTCAAAGCTGCAATGCAGCAAAAAAATACGGTTTTTTTATTACCTATCCGAGTCATGTAGAGAAGACTGAGAACCGACAGCAGGCGCTGGCCTTGAGTAAGCCTTTTTCATTGGAGGCCTGATTTTGAGTACGATACTGAGATTGTCGTAAAAGAGCATCTCCAACGAAACATATATTACTACTGTATTGGTACTTAATGAATAATATGTTTGTAATAACCCGGAAATGCGAGCCAGTTTAAAATTTTTATTTTGGCAATTTTAGCGAAGGTTGAACATTTAAAATTGATTATTTTAAATAATAACGACAAGAAATTTATTTTGAATATAATTCAAACTAATATATTTATATAGAACGTCGTTAGAGTATAATAATTATTTATAATTATAAAAGGAATTGAAAATGGCTCGGTAGTTCGATAATTCGATTTCAACCTTTAATTGAACATACCGGGTGCAAAATAAACCGGATTTTGGAGAAACCAAAAATATTAGAGTCTATTTGTGAATATCTTTCCAACGAATCCGAAAAATCGAAATTTCATAGCGGGAATCAAAAGATATGTCCAGTTGAAAATTCTGAATAGTCGCTATGGAATTCAGGCCCTTAAAAAGGGAAATTTTGCAAACGACCTCGGATTTTGACGAAACCACTTTTGTTGGATCCAGGATGTCAAGTTATTGCTAGATTCCAAATTTCGTAATTTTTCGAATCAATATGTGAGCGTGGCAAAGGAAAACGCGTTTGACCAGTTTCAGTTGATTTTAATCGACTGGAAAATCGCCATTTTTCCAACGGTCTCAGAATTCGATGCCCTGTGCGCCCTCAGCCTCTTCTCCAACCCCTCTGACGCCCCGACCCCCTGTGCACCCTCAGCCTCTTCTCCAATCCCCAGACGCGCGCCACCACCTGAAGGCAAGCCGAGCCACCTCGTGAAACCGCAGTGCACCACACAGAACAGCCGCCAGAGGCGTACCCCACCACCGCGCGAAGCAAACCAACCCTCCTCCAACCGATGTAAGCTCTCCGACTTCGATTTTTTTTAAGCTTTCAGATTTTGTTTTTTTTCCTTTTCTTTTCAGTTTTTAATATATAAACTTGAACTGGATTTTTATTTTCAGTTTTGATTATTCATAACAGAAAAAGAATAGATTTTTAATGTATATAAATATATATATATATAGGATTTTTAACCGTAAAAAGAATAGATTTTTAAAAGAAAATAGATGCGTTTTAAAAGTAAAAAGGATAAGATTTTTAGCATGGAAAAAGTATGATCTTTGTAAACAAAAAGGATATGATTTTATAAGTAGAAAAACTCGATTTTTATAATAGAAAAGCAAAGTTCTTTTATAATATAAAGAATAAAAATATGATTTTTATGTAGTGTGAGGATTAAAAATAGAGTTTTTTATATAATAGAGAAAATAAAAATACGATTTTAAGCTAGTATAAAGTTATGATTTTTATAGTTATTTCATAGAAAAAGAATATATTTTGTTCATAGGAAAGATTAGATTTTTATTTGTTTAAAAATTTGATTTTTGTTTGTTAAAGAAATATGAATTCTTTGCTTTGAAAAATTAAATCTTTATATTAGAAAAGGCGAAATCTTTATATTAGAAAAGGCGAAATCTTTATATTAGAAAAGGCGAAATCTTTATATTTGAAAAGGCGAAATCTTTATATTAGAAAAGGCGAAATCTTTATATATAGAGAATAGCGTGATAAAAATATAATCTTTATTATGAACACCGTTGTAAAAATGGAATTTTTATCTATATAGTAGCGATGTAAAAATAGAATTTTTATCCATATGGAGTGATTATAAAAATATGATTTTTATATACATAGCAACAATATAAAAATGTGATTTTTATATATGTAGTGTCTACGGACAACGAAATTGACAAAAGGCGAGAACAACGATGATTTCTGCATAAGAAGTGTCATGGAGTTGGGATAGCTTTTGTGAGAACTTCTCACCTTTTAAATTTTCTTTTTCTAGTTATATTATAATATATACTAGGATGCAGATGGTGTTTAGTAGCGCCCGACACCATCGTCCACAGACCATGGACTTGTTTGTTTGGTTGTGTAGTTGGTTAGATTATTTGATTTGAATTTGATTGTTTGGTGAAATGAAATGAATTTGATTGATATGTGTATGGCGTGGGCCATCACTAGACCGGGGATAAGGCTAGGCCTCGTCCCGTTTCTAGTATCGTGCCGTTATGCCGCCGAAATTTTCTAAAATAAGTTAGAAAAATAAAGATATCATTTTATTTAATAAATGAGCCGAATAGAATATTCATAAATTGAATAAAATAATTTGGTCGTTAAAAATATAATTTTTAACGTGAACATGAATAAATAAATATTCATTTACAAACCGGATGGTTTGTTTATGTACACCTATTTGAAGGACATTGATTGGGATGATAAATTTTACACATCGCCCAACTTCACAAATAAAATCTGTGTTTGATTGTTTGAAACCCCACACGGGTATTGGGATAAAATACGGCATACACTAATCCCAATAATTAGTTGTATGTCGATCGATGGATCGACAGGCTGTTATAAGCGTTAGATATCTATATTTGATTCTTATACAGTGTAGTGCACTTTGGATGATGGTTGATTATTTATCGTTGCTATTATATACATGTGTTGTATGGAATCCATATAATTAACTTTATATGGTAATTGATTGGGCCTCATTCCAATTTAGAAAATAATGAATATTATAAAATAAAGGTTCATGTGTTGACAATATTCATCCGCTGAGATTAGTCATGTGTTGAACGAAATATTTTAACAATAAAATTTACATCTTTATCATATATAAAATTAGAAACTAACTGGAAAATAGATGAGATGAGTGGTCTCCTGGATATTGATCTGATGTTGGTTTCGGCCTTCGGGGTTAATATTTAGGGAATCGTTCTCTTACTAATTTACGGTTGGAGTCTGATTTGAAATCAAACGATAGATATCACAATTTTGTAAAATATATTGAATAACAAAAATAGTCATACGTGGACAGTACTCATTCGTTGAGATTAGTCATGTGTTGAAAAAAATATAGATTCACGTATTGAATAAATTAAATATTCATTTGTTGAATAGAATAACGGAATTTTTGAAATATGTAAAGCCGTGTTGACTAGAGATGCGCCATTTTGACGCGAATGATATTTATATCGATTATATTCGTTTTTATAATTGAATTGAATAGAAAACGAATTCGAATTGAATTGAATATAAAAGAAATTCGAATTGAATTGAATATAAAAGAAATTTGAATAGAATTGAATATAAAACGAATTCGAATTGAATTGAAAACGAATTGAAATAGAATAGAAATCGATTTGAAATGAATTCAAATTGAATCGAAATTTGAATTAAATTGAAATGAATTTAAAACTAATTTATAAGGAAAAATTCAAATTTGATTTGAATTAGAAATGGAAGTTGAATTGTTTTTGAAACAAGTTTGAAAAGAATTATAAAATACGTTTTAAATAGAAATCGACGAAATATATATATATATATATATATATATATATATATATATATATATATATATATATATATATATATTATATAATGGCCTGAATAGAACGCGCCGCGGAAGTTCGTGAATTTCGACAATTTATTTCGAATGGACATTACGGGAGATCCGACCGTCGGATTCTCCTAAAACCGGAATCGTTGGGTTCGTATCGAAAAGAGCTTTCTAAAGAATATTAGAAATTTGAAATCTAACGGTTGGATTTGGAGATACATCCAAATCAAATTTGGAAAAGGTCGTTGTAAGTGCAGTTCGATGGCCGTTGATGGAAATCGACTGTACGGGCCTTGATAAAATTATTAAAAATATCAATAATTTGTATAAAATCATAAGAAATGATTTGGGAAAAATTGGGAAGAAAAACTCCATATTTGAAAAGATAAAAATAGATTTTTATCGAAATGAACTAGTTTTGAAATAAAATTAAAACCAATTTATTTTTAAATAAATAAATTGGATTTGAAATTGGTTGTAAATAGAATTGATTTGTGGGTTTATCATGAAGAGTGTTTTAAATAACACTTGTTCTTTAACCCGATAATAAATAGAATGTGATTTGGGTTTGTCGTGAACTGTGTTTTAAATGGCATTAGTTCTTTAACCCAGTAAAAGGAGTTTTAATGAATCTGTAATTAGATTGAAATGTGAATTGATAATCTAAATTATCAAATTTAGAAAGTGAGCGAGAATGGAGTATCACCATTTTTGCTCCAAAGCGATAAGTAAATCTTTAATTAGATTTGAACGTGGAATGGTAATTAATTTTACCGATAAAACTGTGGTGTTAGATATAGAGTATTACCAGTTTTGCTTCATCGGATGAATAAGTTGGGATTGGGAAATAAAATAAATAATTACTTCGGTATGGTTCGCTAATCTCAACTAGTTTGAAAAACCATAATTTGGTTTTAAATGACATCCAAAGGAAGATTAAAGAATAAATTTAAAGAATTTATCTTTGATAAAATTAATGGGAACTTTTCCCTAAGAATATGAAATTTAGAAACTAGCTGTAGGTTAGCTAAGAAGAATGGTTTCCTGGGTATTGATCTGATGTTGGTTTCGGCCTTCGGGGTTAATATTTGGGAAATTGTTCTCTTGTTGATTTACGGTTAGTGACCGTTGAATTGGAATGAGGCGTATGTTGTGTTTGTGTAACATTTGTTTACCATATACGCGGGTTGTTCGGAAAGTCCGGGTTTATACCCATTCTGAATAACCGATTCGACGATAAGTCGAAGATGAAGACGATGGTTGAAGACCGGAAGTCTTCACATCGTTTGGGTGATTACTGATGATCTTGATTGGGCTGTACACCCAAGATGAGGGAATCAGTTGGTGATCGTCCAGACGTACTTGGAGATCGATGGATATGCGAGGAAAGTGCCTCCGGTTTCGTTCAGACCTAGAACGAACTTGTAAATGGACTGTGTGTCTGAAATTGGATTTTATTCTGTGTTGATTGATCTCTATTAAATATACATCTGTTTGGCGGCGGAGAATTTATTCTTTTGCTTAACGCCCTTCTCTGAGACGTACGAGCTCAGAGGCTGTATATTGATGGACATCAGTCGCATGGCATGAATTGCCTGTGTGGCACGCCTAAGTGGCAATTGATCAAGGCTTCTGTTGAAAAGCAAAGTCTTGTGGTTGATGATCAAAGCACGACCTTTGTGGCGTAGCTTTGTGTATAACGTGAATTCGCGAGCCTCACACCTCGGTATGAGTAAAAAACGGGATAAGGACTGCAGGGAGAGCACGACGTTTCTTTCTAGCTTTGGTGGTGTCAGTGACTTACCAGCCTTGACATTTATATACTTTTCACCTATGTGGTTGTTAGATGAGGCGCCTCGATTTTAGGTCTGTAAGGACCGGGAAACGTGTGTTCAGGAATTGCCAATCCTCAAACGTAAGAGAGGACCGGCCCTGAAGCATCCAAGGGTTGCCCAGAGTGCGTAGCCCTGAGACATTTGCTAGAGTGTCTCGAAAGCGGAGAGGAGCTTGCCCCTTGCCTCGATTCATGACGGAAATCCAATTTCCAATATGTGTAATTCGGTTTTATTTGTAGAGCCTAGTATGGCGACATGATAGATGGTACCCATGCCGCCTAGGATTGATATTTATGATTGAAAATGTTTTGACACTATACACTTATAATAGTATCAAATGATTTGTTTTAAACGTACCAAGCATGTTTGGCTATTATAAGGGAAAACCTTATCCTCCGGCTTGCGTTGCATTGTGTGATGGGGCCTGGGTCTTATAATAGCTTCATTTTTAGAAAGAGCATTGCGTTGTTTATTTATATGCACTGGTATTCTTGGGAGGAAACCCGTTCCGGGTTATACGGCGTGGTCCCTTGAATTACTCTCTTTTAAAGTAAAGCTTTAAATAACTGTTTTAGTTCTCACACCAGTCACATGACTGACCTGGAGTTTATTGTTTTATCCTAAACTCTGGGTGCCCCTATTTTCGACACGGGCAGCTAGTAGTTTTGGTTTTGCAGATTTATATTCACAGGATCCTGGTTTACAGCTGGAATGATATCCGGAAAGCTTTGTATCCGTATATCACCTTCAGTTGTGCTTTTATTATTTTTCCGCTGCTATGTATTTTATTGTAATCTCTGATATTTGTTGAATGTAATTTATTCATTTATACTCTGTATATTCTTGTATCTGATGGAATTATTGTAATAACAATGAAATGTTCTTCCGTCTGCATTCCGATTTGTCTTATACTCAACGCTATCCGCGCTTTCCTTCACGGGGAAGTTCGGGTCGTGTCAGTTTGGTATCAGAGCTTTGGTTTACAGAGCTCGAGAACAAGACACATAAGAACCATGCGAAAGAATTCATCAGATATTGGATTAGTAATATCCAATTAGAATGACTCGTTAGAGATGGGATCAGTACTATCCTAGAACGAGTGTGAAGAGTATAATTTTCAAATGAAAACAAATCTTGTTTTGAAAATTTAAATCGTTTTATACGTATTTGAATATTTATTTATTTTGAATTTGGACAATCTAGTATATAAAGATTTTGCATATACGCGTCATGAACGTATATTCGAAGTTTTAATATACTGGATAGATATAGAATCATACTCTAGTGGCCCGAAGATGATTCTAATGGTTGAGTACTCGTTGTCAGAATTTATATTCGAGTGATGAAGGTATGATATCTATATACTTCCATTAGACTGGTGTGAGAACAAAAACTTATATAGATAGATTTATTGTTGTGAATTGGCGTCAAAAACATGATTTTCTGTATATGTATCAAAATTATGAATTTGAAACGTTAATCCACTAATTGACTGATGTTTGTGTTGTTTGATTATTGTTTGTCTAATTGAATTTTTAAACCATTATGCCTAATTGAATCAAATATTGAACTGTATTGAAAATTAGTTGCATTTGCTTGCATATGCATGTACTTACATTGAACAGGTCATAGCAATGTTTGCCCGAAAAATAGGTATATGTTTACTATAATTTACTGTTTTGTTTGGGTGATGATGATTTTATGAGCCGATTGGCTAGCCGCTTGGCTTTTTCTTTTTCTTTTTGAGATCAGAGGGCCTATATGGAAATTTCGGGATTTTCCCGATGCTCCCGGTGCAGGGGAGGTTATGGTGAAATTTTTCGAAAATTTAGGGTGCTAGCCAAATTTTTGAAAAATTTGAAAAGTTTTTAGAAATTGAAAAGTTGAAGAACTTAAGCCGTAATCAAAACAATGGAAGTTGAGTTGGTTTTTAAAACAACTTTCGACTTCGTTCCTTTTCGGGGACGAAAAATTTCAAGTGGGGGAGATTATAATAACCCGGAAATGCGAGCCAGTTTAAATTTTTTATTTTGGCAATTTTAGCGAAGGTTGAACATTTAAAATAGATTATTTTAAATAATAACGACGAGAAATTTATTTTGAATATAATTCAAACTAATATATTTATATAGATCGTCGTTAGAATATAATAATTATTTATAATTATAAAAGGAATTGAAAATGGCGCGGTAGTTCGATAATTCGATTTCAACCTTCAATTGAACATACCGGGTGCAAAATAAACCGGATTTTCGAGAAACCAAAAATATTAGAGTCTATTTGTGAATATCTTTCCAATGAATCTGAAAAATCAAAATTTCATAGTGGGAATCAAAAGATATGCCCAGTTGAAAATTCTGAATAGTCGCTATGGAATTCAGGCCCTCAAAAAGGGAAATTTTGCAAACGACCTCGGATTTCGACGAAACCACTTTTGTTGGATCCGGGATGTCAAGTTATTGCTAGATTCCAAATTTCGTAATTTTTCGAATCAATATGTGAGCGTGGCAAAGGAAAACGCGTTTGATCAGTTTAAGTTGATTTTAGTCGACTGGAAAATGGCCATTTTTCCAACGGTCTCAGAATTCGACGAAATTAGTTTTTTTAGGACTGTATCGTCAATACGAAGCGAGAAAATATTTTTCTGGAATTTTTCGAGTTAGTATGTCGCCCCGGTAAATTGAAACGCTCGTTCAAATTCAATATATAGAGTTATATGTTGATTTTGACGAAAACTGATCGAAACGATTGAATCAGCTTACGATACATATCCCATTATGTTCGGAATGGGGGTAATTAGCTATGGACGACAGTCAGTGGGCTTGATTTCGAGTTCGTATTATAAAGTACCTTTATGAAAAATTAAATAGTTAAATAAATATATATATATATATATTCCTATAACCCCAGATATTCCTCAATTAAAACGTTGATCCCCTTTCTTCAAAATTCCCGAACCCTAAATTCACCGCGCCCCTTCTATCCAGCGGCGACCACCACGCCTCCCTCCATGACGCCACCGCCGCTGACGTTCACCCTCCTCCGCCCTCATCTCTCTCTTCGTTCCTCCGACCAAAACCCGAACCCTACACCCCCAAACTCACTAAGCAGCCACCGCCAGTCAATTGGGGGGCCCGCCTCTGGCCATCTGCCACCCCCTCCGACGCCCTGACCTCCTGTGCGCCCTCAGCCTCTTCTCCAACCCCCAGACGAGCGCCACCACCTGAAAGCAAGCTGAACCACCTCGTGAAACCGCAGTGCACCACACAGAACAGCCGCCAGAGGCGTACCCCACCACCGCGCGAAGCAAACCAACCCTCCTCCAACCGATGTAAGCTCTCCGACTTCGATTTTTTTTAAGCTTTCAGATTTTGTTTTTTTTCCTTTTCTTTTCAGTTTTTAATATATAAACTTGAACTGGATTTTTATTTTCAGTTTTGATTATTCATAACAGAAAAAAATAGATTTTTAATGTATATATATATATATTGGATTTTTAACCGTAAAAAGAACAGTTTTTTGAAAGAAAATAGATGGGTTTTAAAAGTAAAAAGGATAAGATTTTTAGCATGGAAAAAGTATGATCTTTGTAAACAAAAAGGATATGATTTTATATGTAGAAAAACTCGATTTTTATAATAGAAAAGCAAAGTTCTTTTATAATATAAAGAATAAAAATATGATTTTTATATAGTGTAAGGATTAAAAATAGAGTTTTTTTTATATAATAGAGAAAATAAAAATACGATTTTTAAGCTAGTATAAAGTTATGATTTTTATAGTGTTTTCATAGAAAAAGAATATATTTTGTTCATAGGAAAGATTAGATTTTTATTTGTTTAAAAATTTGATTATTGTTTGTTAAAGAAATATGAATTCTTTGCTTTGAAAAGGCGAAATCTTTATATTAGAAAAGGCGAAATCTTTATATTAGAAAAGGCGAAATCTTTAAATTAGAAAAGGCGAATCTTTATATTAGAAAAGGCAAAATCTTTATATTTGAAAAGGCGAAATCTTTATATTAGAAAAGGCGAAATCTTTATATATAGAGAATAGCGTGATAAAAAAATAATATTTATTATATGAACACCGTTGTAAAAATGGAATTTTTATCTATATAGTAGCGATGTAAAAATTGAATTTTTATCCATATGGAGTGATTATAAAAATATGATTTTTATATACATAGCAACAATATAAAAATGTGATTTTTATATATGTAGTGGCTACGGACAACGAAAGTGACAAAAGGCGAGAACAGCGATGATTTCTACATAAGAAGTGTCATGGAGTTGGGATAGCTTTGGTGAGAACTTCTCACCTTTTAAATTTTCTTTTTCTATTTATATTATAGTGAAAATTAGGGTCACATCCTTATAATTAATCTTAATTAAGCTCACATCCTCTCCTATAAAAAAGTATAAATTACATCCTTCTTTTTAAACTAACCGCTTATATGTGACTAATTTGCCCAAATTCAATATTTCGGCTGGACATACGGATGTCATTACAGTCATTTTTTTTTCTTTAATTATCTGATAATTACGCCTTAATTTTCGTCAATTTTAGGGAACTTGCGATTAATTCTGAGGATGATTCGTGATTTAGGTTTTTTCATCCAAAATTTACTCCTGGTAATGGCGGCTGCATTTAGTTTTTGAGGTTCCATTTCCGTCCAGTTCATATTCAAATTGGTTGGCAACTTTTCCACTGATTTTTTACATCGAACGACTGTGTTTGAAATGGCTTCATCTTGTCTCAGGTAAAATATGCATTTATTTTTTTAACTTTTTTTTGCTGGTTTTCATTCTTCAATATGTATTTGTTGATTCAATAGATTTAGTTGACGGAATTGTCTAGTGTTATTGATGTGTGATTTCAATCATTTATAAAGTTTCATTTATTTTTTTGACGTATTCACAGTATTATAAATTAGTCTGGCAAATTTTCGGTTCATCTGTTGTACGTACATGTATAAAAGTATGCATATATATTATATATGAGCATATGTAAAAGCAAATATTTTTTATATTAAGTCTGTTTGGATGTACTCAGCAAATTTGTGTGCAAGTATGTAAATTTTATGTTTATAATTATGCAAACTACTGAAATTAATTTTTTTTCTCGGCCTGTTTGTTTATTAGTTCTATCATTCTATTACTTTTGGGTTAATTTATGCATAATACATGGGTTCAGGTTTTCTTAAAATTCAAAATTTCTATGTATATATAATTTTTGCAGATATATATGCAGTTATTACTGTTTATTGCATCTTTGTATGCATTTAACTGTATTCCTATGTTTTTTGCTATTGTAATTTTATTTGGCTATTGCTGATGTTACTGATTATTTTTTATTTTTTTCATTTTTCCTCCAGTGGTCCTTCAAATATTGGTGTGTTGGTGCTGCTCAGGTATGGGAATGATAGTTTTTCTATTCGACTCTATTTTGATAGTACAGTTGATACCATTATAGATGCTGCTTGTGGTAAATGGTTTGAATTAAGTCCGTTGTCGTTGTGCTTTTATCACATTAGATATGTTTTGCGAAGAAATATAGAAAATAATTCTGATCTTCATTCCATCCTTTTATTGGCTGCACATTATCGTGAAGATTACTTGGTTTTTTTTGTAGACGTTAATCGAATTAATTCTTCTGCTGCTCCTGATAGCAATTCATCTTTAGTTAGTGATTCATCTTTTGGTAGTAGCAGTGAGTCAAACAACCAGTTTAAGCAATTGTTGAAAACTGATTTGAATCAATCTGTTTTCTCCGGTGTTGGTCAACAATTTAAAGGAGGTGTCACTGAGTTTAGACTCTATTTGATGATGTATAACATGAAAACTGGATATAAGCTTAACTTGCTTAAAAATGATAAAGAAAGAGTTACTGCTGTTTGCTCCAAAAAAAAATTGTTCTTTCAGGATTCATGCTTCACTCAAGTTTAATCTTCCAGGATTTTTTGTTGTAAAGCGTTTACAACCAGAACATAATTGTGGTGCTGGCATTCATGATATAAACAATCCAGTTATATCTAGTAAATTGATTAAGCTTTTGGTTTGTGACCATATTCATGCAAATCCTTTAATGAAAACAAAGGACATTATGAACTTGTTTCAAACTGAGTACAATGTCATCTTGAAGTATTATTATGCTTATACTGGAAAGAAATTGGCATTAGATGATTTACATGGTAGCGACGTAATGTCCTACCATCACTTGCAGTCTTTTTGTGATGCACTTCTTTCTACTAATCCTGGAAGTACAGTTGTGTTGGAGTGCAATGATTCTACCCGTCAATTTGAGAGGGTTTTTATTGGATTTGAGGCCTGTGCATTCGGATTTCAATTTTGTCGACCATTAATTTTTGTTGATGCTACCTTCATGAAGGGACGAGCTCAAGGATGTTTAATGGCTGCTACTGGTAAAAATGGAAATGAAGGTATTTTTTTTTATTTTAATTTTTCCTTGTTCGACTATCAATATTCTTATTTTTTATCACTTATAAATGATGTTTGTTTGAAACTGTGCATTTACATGTGCCATTATTTAAAATAGTTGCATCCATTTATGATATTATTCTGAAGGTACAAATATAACCATGTTTCTTCAGTTTCAGAATTGCTTAAAATCCTGTAAAATTAATTAACATACGGGTTCAATTATTTCAATTTTTGTGACCACTCCTAAAATAGTCGAAACTCTTTCACATTCGTATGCAAATTATATAAATATATGCATTCTGTCATGCTATTATTCTGCCTGTACGCCACTCAAGCAACTGTTTTTTGCATTATCAACTATAAATGAAATTATTTTTAAAACCTGCATCAACTTTCAAATCTGTTATTACTTATGTACCATTGGAAAATAAATTGCTTGCATTTTTTCCAAGAAAAAAAATACTAACATATAACATCTACTATATTATTCCTAATCAATTTCCCGCATATATCCTTTTTTTCAAAACAAATATTCCTGATCCATATTCAACTACTAAACAATTTTTTTAAAAACCAGGTTTTTACCCTATAGCAATTGCAATTGTATCTGGCGAAGATGAAGCTAATTGGATTTGGTTTTGTGAACAACTACGAGAGTTTCTTAAAGAAGATTCTAGAAGCTATGTTTTCATATCTGATCGTCATCCTGGTATCCTTGCTGCAATTCCACAGGTGTTTCCAAATTCAATCCATGGATCCTGTTTTTATCATTTGACCAACAATTTAAAAGTTGCTTTAAAATCACAATTTTCTAAAACGAATAAAAGGATGTTGTTGGATTCGTTCTCCAGAATTGCTTATGCATATAATTTGACTAATTTCAATGCTGCTTTGAAGAATTTTAGGGATGTAGGTGGATCGACCGCAACAAACTTTTGGAGTGGAATTCCATTTGAGAAATTTTCTAACGTATTCTTCCCTGGTTGTCGTTACGGTGAGCTGTCTTCTAATTGTTCAGAAAGTTTTAATAAGTGGATTTTGGAAGAACGACATTTACCAATCACTGCTTGTTTAGATAAAATAAGAATGAAGTTAATGAAACTCATGTCTGATCGTCGTGAAGTAGCTTCGACTTGGACCAGCGCTTTATGTCCTGCTATTGAAACTCGATTAAGAAGTCTACATTTGGAAGGTTCTTCTTGGTTTGTTATCAAATCCAGTGAATATAATTTTGAAGTTCATTCTCCCATACATCAATTTGTTGATTTATACAAACGAGTTTGTACATGTAATGTGTGGCAAATCAGCGGTTTTCCTTGCGCTCATGCCGTTAGAAGTATTTTAAGCTGTGAAACCTTGTCTGTGTATGACTACATTGAATCATATTTCAAAGTTGGACATTTTCATCTCTCCTACTCACATCCAATCAATCCTGTTATAAATTATATGGGTGAAGATGTGGCTTTTGAAGATGCAATTATACTTCCTCCAAAAGGTAGAAGAATGCCTGGTCGTCCATCATCTTCTAAAAGGCTGAAATCAGCAGGTGAATTTACGAAGACTACTAGATGTGGATTGTGCAATAAGTTGGGTCATAATAAGAGGACATGTTCTTCAATAGCGAAGTAGTTTTTTTTTGCATAACAAATAAATGTAAATTTGTTCGAATTAATAAAGTTCTAAACTTTTTACATGCACCTTTGCATTTAGTTCATTATATTTGTCGTAAATTCTTGTTTATTACCACTTAATTCAGTTCATTACTTTTGTTTCTCCTGTTATTGTAATTATCTGGTTATAAACATGCAATTATTAAATTTTCTTGCATACATAAATGCAATTATATTGCATACTTGTACCTACTTTGTTTCTTATTCACAAATGTGACTGATTTAACATTATTCCAACAAACTAAATATCCGTATGCCATTTCTCAACGCAAATTGATACTGTATTACAGTTTTATTTATATTGGCATACAATTGTTCAACCAGTTTAATTATTGTCAAAAACGCACTCAAAAATTTGGTTTCGTACATGCTCTGGTATACCTGTTAATTAATAATACCTATTTAAACTTGAATTAGTTAACTTTAAGATCAAAATCAAATTTTTTTCAATCTATCTTCAGTACACAAATTTTAACCTCCTTAATTTGTAAATTGAACAACAACTTTTCAACACACATTCCAATAAGGCTGTACAAAATTTTACAAATGATAACAGAAATATTTTTACTGAATGTTGCTTCAATACTGATAATATGATCAACATTTTAAACTCATTTCTACTAACCGTATTATTTCTGAAAAAAAGTATCCTTTCCCTCTACATATTATATGTAATGCCTCCACAAAAGTAGGCAACTATTAACAAATAACTACACAGAAGAATGCTTCAACACATAATTTCACGTCAACAAAACGAAACTTAATTCAGTGTAGAAAAATACAAAGTACTTCAGTTCAAACAAAACAAAACCATTTACACGTGGTCCGGCAAACAAAACAACATTCATTATTACCAAATCAAACTAAAATTCCCTGTTCTTCCATTTCAAACAGCATGTTTGTTATATTCTGACTTGAGATATTTCTGCGTTAGCCGCCTCTCCTCAGTCCAGCTATACAGTTTGCAGCTAAGGATTTCATGAGCCAACTTAGCACGTTGCTTACTTATTGCTTCAGCGCCAAATATTCCTTCATCTTTAACAATTTCATTCCCCTCGCATCTTCGTTTCATTATGTTGATAACAAACATCCCACAATCGACACTGCAGAAAATTATTAATCAATAACACTTTGTTCGATATTCGGTTCTTATTCACAAAAACTGCATACGTGTACACAATTAATCACATTAACTGCATACAAATACGAAGTTACTACCAATTTGTTGACAAAAATAACAGTTTAACTGTGTATAATTTTTCATTTCTTCAGTACAAGCTTATGCCAGCATTTATGAAATATACGAAAATAATTGATACTTGTATAGTTATATGCTAATACATGTATAATTTGTATAGAAACATGCAGATATTCAAAATTTTGATTTTCTAATACTAAAACAAACTTATCTTATTTTCTTACATGTAGCCTTGTTGTGGGCAATCCGCTATTTCGATTTCTTTTGGTTCCTGAAATTTTTTCTTCTCCAGTTTTTTCATCACCCCACTAACGTAACTTATCTGCATACAACAAAATATAAACAATCAAATACATATTAAATTTTTAATCAAGCAAATATATAAATATATATACATATATTTACATAAATATGTATATGTATACTTATTTATATCTATACATTTTTATTATGGTATAAACCACAACTTGAAATCAAAATTTTAACAATTTACATACCATATCTTTCGCAAATTTTATATGTAGTCCTTCACGCCGTGGTTTGTTGGAATCATAATGGATCCATTTTCTATCATCTTTAATGTACTCCAAGATAGAAAAATGATTCTTTTGATGAATAGGAATTAACATTTTCTTGCAAGCTTTGAATCCCTTTTCAAGCGGTTGATCTATAAAATGCTCCAGTTGGTCTACTGAATCCGTATTTACAAATGCCTGTAATTGCAATCTATTCAGTGGACAAATGTAACTACAAAAACGACTTTACGTACCAAAAATAATAATAAAAAACTACTTACAGAAGCTGAAACTCTAATGTATAACAACTCCGGATGTTTTTTCTTCAAATTGTATCCCACGTAGTCAATTATCTAGTACAACAAATAGAAAATTTTAATAAACTAATATTCACAGCAAAAGATTTATAATATACTAATACCTGTCCGTCAATAAATCCTCCGGCTAACAAATCACCCAATGAACTTCCAATAATGCAAATGGAATCTTCACCATTCAAATACGCGCTTTTTCTGAAAATATACGTAATAACAAATTATAAACTTATACAAATAAATAAAATTTTCTACTGCAAAATTGTCTACAATACATTAAAATATTTGCCTACGACAATCATCAACAAATACTTGTTTTATGTTCAGCTACTCGGTATTTTTTTCATCTCCGTACTTTACAATGATTTACATCGACATATAGGCATGCAATCATTTTCCTGATCTACATCATTAAATCAAACATAAACATTACATCTTCATACATGAATGCATATATTACCAAAATATGCATACAAATCTGCACTTATGTTACTCATCGGCATACAATTTCGCACATTCTGTTCGAACATGTATACTAGAATGCAAATTTGACAACTGTCTGCATAATTTTATGCAAATTTTTATAAAACATTGCTTCATTAGAAACAAAACTAAAAGTCAACACAAACGAAAATTAAGTAAATTCTGAAAACATTATACCTCATGTTCGTTTTTGCGAAAAATTGCTCTAATAATTCTATTTGGTTCTCTTCCAACTCCCGCACATTCTTAAATTTCCTTATGCTCAGTTTAGCTTTCATAGGCATTTCTTTATCTCGTGGTCCTTTTCCATAATCTTCAACTTCAACAATTTCATCCGCTTTCCTTTTTCCTTTTCCTACAACTACAAATAACATAACATTTATCATCCATGAAACTTTGGAAATTATATTTCATAAATATTACTAAATCAATAAAATGTAGCATACCTTTTCTGCTTCTTAAATTAATATGCCTATTCAATTTTTCCATATCATCTATCTGGTTCTTCCCACTAACTTTTTCTTGCTCTTTTTGGTTTCTTACGTTTTTGGATTTTTCTTTCATTCTATTCCATGTTTCAACCACCTCTTGCTGCTTCTCCTTTACATTTCCTAGGTCTGTCTCAATTCTGCTACTAACAATCTGCTTATTTTCCCTCGTTTTTTCTTCTTCATTTTTTTCGGTTGTTGTCCTTTCAATCTCTGTCACTTCAAGCTCATCCACTACATTCTTATTTTGATCCTTCTCCACACAATCACCTAAACTGTCATTACCCTGAATACCTTCAACATCTGTTCCTTCATCATTTTTATCATTAATGTCTCCCAATATTGTTATTTTTCCCTGCTTCTTCTTCTTCTGCGCATCTTTCTTGCTGTGCATCTTATCAATTTTCTCCACCAGATTATCAATCACCTGCTCAATGTTTTCGTCTTCCACTTCTTTATCACTTCCAGTTTTCTCATCATCTTCATCAATATTCATTTCATCATCACCTTGATTTTCATTTTCATTGCCTTTATGACTATCCTCACTGTCTGTACTAATCTCGCCATCATTTTTTTTACTTACATCTAGATCATCTTTAGCACTTTTTGATGTCGTGCAAACAGTAAGCTCTTTTATTCGTCTTTTTAACATTGTGTTCTCTTCTAGTAACTGTCTATTCTCTTGTTTCAAATCGGTTATCATATCTTTTAAGTGTTTTTCCCTCTTTTTGAAATATGCGTCATATTGTTCATCTTTATCCACGGCTTGTTTCAGCAACTTCAATTCCTTTCGTTGAATATCCTGCAAACACATCAAACAACTTATAATCAGTTAATACTGCATAATCAATATTTAGTATCGTGTCATCATGTTTATGACAAACCAACTTAAAAAACTACAAGTGTACAAATTACTTGAACTTCAATTTGTAAACATTAAAATTACTTTTTCTACATTTCTAGTATTACATTTCATAATTTCTCAAAAAATATATGCATAAATCCTTATTGTTTGCAATCATTTGAAAAAATATTTCAACTTAAGTTTTGATTTCACGAAACACTTTCTACTACATAAGACTATAATCCATCTTAAAACAAATTATCTACATATATTAATGCAAATACTAATCAATTTTTCACTCAAATATTCATTTTTTAATTTTTCAAATTTTTATAAGTATGTAGTTTTCCTAATTACAACATATTTCAAATATGATACAATTGTTAATTTTTGAACATTTACATGCTATTATTGTGATAACATGTGTACAAATTATAAAGTATAGGTAACATATGTAGAAAATTATGCATTTATTGCAAAAATTTGCAATGAATGATGCAACTATATCTCATATCTGCATACAAGTATGCAGATATACCTTATATTTGCATACATGAATGTACATATTGCCATTATATCCAACAAACTACGCACATAATATCCATCATCATTACAGTTATTTATAATACTAATTTTACAAATATAAATGTTAACAATTTACACGAAACTTACATGGTTGAATTTTATATCCAGTATCATCGCTGGCTTTAGCAATTTAAGGTCCCATTTTCCTGCTCGTGGAAAAACATCTTCATTGTAATTAGGTTTCGATGTTGGCAGAATATGAGTTTTGTCACAAACCCACCACTGCATAAACACAAAATAAACAAAACATTACAAACAACAAGACCAATATTTTTTAAACAATCAGAAATAATAAGTACGATATTATTACCAAAAACAATGTCACACAACCAGTAATTTTTCGTGGTGCCTCATAATATTTATCAACTTGACTTATTAGATGGTGATGAACAGTTTTCGGCCAAGATATCGTACTTAACTTTCTCTCGCACACACAATATGGCACCAAAGTCCACGGTAAAGAATAGTTCGGAGTAGATACCAGGAATGTGGCTACTACATAGAGAAGCAAAAGCTTAACAGTATCAAAACATGCCACTTCTGTCTGAACTTTAATTTTGCAAAAATTTGTCGTTCTAAATTTCTCTTGTTAATCGTAGCTTCTCCACTAAAGTGTCTTTCTATAAAAGCTTTATAATCTTCATCCTCTTTGTCATCATTTTTTAAATGTCCACTTGTTTTAATCAACTCACCTTCGACAGGAGCACCCAAAAGATCTCCAACATCTTCTTCTGTAAATGTTAGCATCAAATCTCCAAACTGAAAATACTTCAAATCCTTCTTATAACCTTTGAAAATAATATCTAAAGTTGTCGAATTTTTAATGGCTTCTACAGGAGAGATGACGCCATCAATAATCATGTCTACGAATTTACTCAATGGTATTTTCTCAAGAAATACAGAATGGTGATGCGTATACAAGTCTTTCTTCTTCAGGTCCTCAATCAGCTCTATAAATGCTTTCAGATTGTTCCTATACACACCTTCTTTCTTTGGTTTCTTTTTTAATTCTTCAACTTTTTCTGTTTTACCATTCTGTCCACTTTACATGGTTGCTCAGTAAGTACTATAGCTCTCTCTTTTTCAACATTGGGAATATGGTCCGCTTCGACCAATGCTCTCTGTTACAAGAAAAATAAATGTAATCACATATATGCATACATCTATACAATTATTCTGAATAAAGTCATATATGAATGCTAGTATTCTTAAAACATGTACAAAATTTCTGACTAGTGTAACTTCAGTCACAAATTTGTCCAACAAAACCTAATATCTGTACACAAATGTGAAAAAATTACTACCAGTATTGGACAAACAATGCATCTACATTACTATTACAAAGTTGTGCAAATATTTCAAAAATAATTACGCACACATGCAATTAATACAAACATTAGCATGCAACTGTCCACTCATTCTATACATTATCACAAAACACTGCAAGTAATTATAAAACTTGCAACAAAATCTGTAGTTAACATTCTAATGTATAAATTAGTTCCCTTCAATCTTGAATTACTCATAAATTTGTCTACTACTTATACTGTAGCAAGATACATATTTCATATTACACAAGAATAATAATTGATATTAATTACACAATCCATTTTTATATTTACTCCACTCTATCTCCCTTTTACAATAATGCTCAACCATCTACTCATGTTTCTTTAAGAATACATCATTCAAAACTGCAACCAATTCATAAATATGCAAACAACCAAGCAAATCTTCTGAAATTGAACATTTCCGCATGCATATATTTCGAAAACATGCAATCAAACCTTTATTACCCTATCTTGGATACAGCCATACACATCATACGCATAAATATCATACATTTATGATAACATTCCTTACAAATTCATAATCATATTTATTAACCAGGTTATAACTAACTTACACCTCCCCTTGGGTATTCAGATTTTCTAAAAAAAATTATACAATCCCGAAAATTTTCAAATTAACATACATTACGAACACCATACACCCAATTGCAAAGTTTTTTTTTACAAATACTACACTTTTTCACAAGATGATATCATCTGCAGTCGATTACGAACGAAAAAAGTTTGATTTATGCCTTTTTTCTTGCCATTTTTTAACTTTGATGACGACGTCTTCAAATTAGAAGCAATGATTGACGATTCTGGAAGAAGCTACAGAACGGCGGCTTTCGCTTCTGAAACTTGAATGATCGTCTTAGGATTTTCTGGAATTCTTTCTCTAGGGTTTAGGGAGAAATTATAGGAGCGACGACTAATTAATTGTTTAACTCGTTTTTAAATGTTTTGAACGGTCACAAGGGTATTTATGGAATATTTATACCGGTGTTTCAAAAATAGGGATGTTTTTTGTATACTTTTTATCACCGGGTTTTTTTCCCATTTAGAAAGTTTATAGGGACTTGTAAAAAACGCACCCTATATTATAATATATACTAGGATGTAGACGGTGTTTAGTAGCACCCGACACCATCGTCCACAGACCATGGACTTGTTTGTTTGGTTATGTAGTTGGTTAGATTATTTGATTTGAATTTGATTGTTTTTTGAAATGAAATGAATTTGATTGATATGTGTATGGCGTGGGCCATCACTAGACCGGGGATAAGGCTAGGCCTCGTCCCGTTTCTAGTATCGTGTCGTTATGCCGCCGAAATTTTCTAAAATAAGTTAGAAAAATAAAGACATCATTTTATTTAATAAATGAACCGAATAGAATATTCATAGGTTGAATAAAATAATTTGGTCGTTAAAAATATAATTTTTAACGTGAACATGAATAAATAAATATTCATTTACAAACCGGATGGTTTGTTTATGTACACCTATTTGAAGGACATTGATTGGGACGATAAATTTTACACATCGCCCAACTTTACAAATAAAATCTGTGTTTGATTGTTTGAAACCCCACACGGGTATTGGGATAAAATACGGCATACACTAATCCCAATAATTAGTTGTATGTCGATCGATGGATCGACAGGCTGTTATAAGCGTTAGATATCTATATTTGATGCTTATTCAGTGTAGTGCACTTTGGATGATGGTTGATTATTTATCGTTGCTATTATATACATGTGTTGTATGGAATCCATATAATTAACTTTATATGGTAATTGATTGGGCCTCATTCCAATTTAGAAAATAATGAATATTATAAAATAAAGGTTCATGTGTTGACAGTACTCATTCGTTGAGATTAGTCATGTGTTGAACGAAATATTTTAACAATAAAATTTACATCTTTATCATATATAAAATTAGAAACTAACTGAAAAATAGATGAGATGAGTGCTCTCCTGGATATTGATCTGATATTGGTTTCGGCCTTCGGGGTTAATATTTAGGGAATCGTTCTCTTACTAATTTACGGTTGGGGTCTGATTTGAAATCAAATGATAGATATCACAATTTTGTAAAATATATTGAATAACAAAAATAGTCACACGTGGACAATACTCATTCGTTGAGATTAGTCATGTGTTAACGAAAATATAGATTCACGTATTGAATAGAATAAATATTCATTTGTTGAATAAAATAACGGAATTTTTGAAATATATAAAGACGTGTTGATTAGAGATGCGCCATTTTGACGCGAACGATATTTATATCGATTATATTCGTTTTTATAATTGAATTGAATCGAAAACGAATTCGAATTGAATTGAATATAAAAGAAATTCGAATTGAATTGAATATAAAAGAAATTTGAATAGAATTGAATATAAAACGAATTCGAATTGAATTGAAAACGAATTGAAATCGATTTGAAATGAATTCAAATTGAATCGAAATTTGAATTAAATTGAAATGAATTTAAAACGAATTTATAAGGAAAAATTCAAATTTGATTTGAATTAGAAATGGAAGTTGAATTGTTTTGGAAACAAGTTTGAAACAAATTATAAAATACGTTTTAAATAGAAATCGACGAAATATATATAATATATATATTATATATATATAATGGTCTGAATAGAATGCGCCGCGCCATGACAGTTCGTGAATTTCGACCATTTATTTCGAACGGACATTACGGGAGGTCCGACCGTCGGATTCTCCTAAAACCGGAACCGTTGGGTTCGTATCGAAAAGAGCTTTCTAACGAATATTAGAAATTTGAAACCTAACGGTTGGATTTGGAGATACGTCCAAATCAAATTTGGAAAAGGTCGCTGTAAGTGCAGTTCGATGGCCGTTGATGGAAATCGACTGTACGGGCCTTGATAAAATTATTAAAAATATCAATAATTTGTATAGAATCATAAGAAATGATTTGGGAAAAATTGGGATGAAAAACTCCATATTTGAAAAGATAAAAATAGATTTTTATCGAAATGAACTAGTTTTGAACTAAAATTAAAACCCATTTATTTTTAAATAAATAAATTGGATTTGAAATGGGTTGTAAATAGAATTGATTTGTGGGTTTATCGTGAAGAGTGTTTTAAATAACACTTGTTCTTTAACCCGATAATAAATAAAACGTGATTTGGGTTTGTCGTGAACTGTGTTTTAAATGACATTAGTTCTTTAACCCAGTAAAAGGAGTTTTAATGAATCTGTAATTAGATTGAAATGTGAATTGATAATCTAAATTATCAAATTTAGAAAGTGAGCGAGAATGGAGTATCACTAGTTTTGCTCCAAAGCGATAAGTAAATCTTTAATTAGATTTGAACGTGGAATGGTAATTAATTTTACTGATAACACTGTGGTGTTAGATATGGAGTATTACCAGTTTTGCTTCATGAGATGAATAGGTTGGGATTGGGAAATAAAATAAATAATTACTTCGGTATGGTTCGCTAATCTCGAAGGGTTTGCGAGGTATTTAGTGCCTCCAGTTTCGTTCAGACCCAGAACGGACTTGTAAATGGACTGTGTGTCCGACATAGGATTTATTCTGTGTGGCATGCTAAGATGCAGTGATCAGGGCTTCTGTTGAAAAGCAAAGTCTTGTGGTGATGATCAAAGCACCGCCTGTGTGGCGTAGCTTTGTGTATAACGTGAATTCGCGAGCCTCACACCCCGGTATGAACCTAAAACGGGAGAAGGACCTCAGGGAGGGCCTGCGTTTCTTTCTAGCTAGGGTGGTGTCAGTGACCTACCAGCCCTGACATTTATATACTTTTCACCTATGTGGTTGTTGCTGTTGCGAGGCGCCTCGGTTTGATCGGACGATCCGGGTCCGATGGAGTCATTCGTTGGCTCGTCTACACCCCAAAGGGTGGGGAAACGCAGGTTCAGGAATTTTAATCCACATCGGTGGACCGGCCCTGACGATCCAAGGGCCCACCTGAGTCTGGGTCCTGAGGGGCGGGCTAGAGCGTCTCGAATTCGGTAAGGACTATCTTTTGCCTTGGTTCATGACGGAAATTCAATTTCCAAATACGACATCGTGCGGTTTTGATTGTATACCTATATATGGCGACATAGTGGTATGGGGCATTAATGCCGTCTATGATTGATAGTTATGATTTGAAATTGTTTTCAAAACATATAAACACCAGCAATAATATCAAATGCCTTTGTTTTATTCGTATCAAGCATATCTTGGCCGTTATAAGGTAAAAACTCTATCCTCCGGTTTGCGTTGCATTGTGTGATGGGAACTGAGTCTTATAACGGTTTCATTTTTATAAAAAGCATAGCGATGTTTAAAAGAAAGATTTGTTTTAAAGCACTGGCAATCCAATGGAGTAAACCCGTTCCACGAAAGTGGCGTGGTCCTGTGATTAGCCAATTATATATGTGTTGAGTGGATTTCTCATACCAGTCCCATGACTGACTCGTAGTTTGTTTCACTCTCAAACTCGGGTGCCCCTTTTTCTACACGGGCAGCCTTGTATTCAGGTTTAGCTGGTTCTTTCTGGATAGCTGGAGCTGAAGATGGGTTCTATCATTTATTTCTTTTTATGCTGTTCAGCTCCTATTGTACATATTTTGTTTATTTCCGCTGTAGACATTTATGTATAGCTGAACTGTATTTGTACTAAGTAAGATCCTGTATACTGTGTAACTCTGATGATTACTTTTATCCAGTATATTTTGTTGTTCATTCTGGTGTATTTATTTAATTCTGTTCTGCTATTATATGTTTCTGTGTTATATTCCAAAAGATAACCTTGTTTCCGTGAGAACGGGAAATCGGGTCGTCTCAACGTGGTATCGGAGCTTTGGTTAAGCTTAGTTCTGGAATATAACATTTGAACGAACTCGTCAGAAATAGAACCAGTAGTGTTCTAGGACGGACGACTCAATACAGATAGGATCAGTAATATCCTAGTATGAGTAAAGCAGAATGAAATTACACCTTGATAGACACATTTACATTGAAGTATGTGTTTCTATATTTTAAAATACCTTTTCTGTGACCTGACACTTGATCTGCTAATTGCAGAAGTACTAGAAAAATGAGTGCCAGAAACAGAAGGAATACAGAACCCGATCTAGAGGCTCTATTAAAGAAATATCGAAATCTGAACGGAGCGCAATTCTCGGGCAATGAATCTATTATTCAAACTCAAGCCTGGTTGAGTTCTGTCGAAAGAATCTTTGAGCATATCCAGCTGAGAGATGACCAGAAACGGTTAGTAGCATCTTGGGCGCTCAAAGAAGAAGCTTTAATCTGGTGGGAAACAATCATCAGAGATAATCCAGAAGGTGATATCACCTGGGACAGATTCAAAGTGATTTTCCTACAAAGATTTACTCCTCCCGAAGCAACCGAGAGATTGTGTGAAGAATTTTCTTATCTAATACAAGGTGACATGACCATTCCCGAATATTATAAGAAATTCAATGAACTTGCTCACTTTGCTCCTCATCTAATTCAAAATCCGAAGAGGAAAAATATGAGATTTATTCACGGGCTTCAAAGGAAATATCAGAATAAAGTATTGGGGCACGTGAAGCTTCCTTTTTCTGAAATGATTTATATGGCTTATCAGTATGAAGATCTCCATAAGAAAGGAATGTTACGCGACGAAGATGAAGTCTGTTGTAGTGACAAAGCAGAGTCTGAAGCTGATATTCCTGAAGCCAGTACAAGGTCGGAGGTCAATAAGAAGCTCAGTGCCAAGAGAAAAAGGGCTGAATCAGGGAACGAACAAATAACAACCGCCACGTGCTCAAGCTGCAATAGAAAAGGACATTTGGCGATAAGTTGCAAATCTTGGAACAAACGAAGAAAGAGAGGATTAGAACCCAGTAAGAAGGTTCCTGAAGGCAGAGGATGCCATAAGTGCCATCAGGCTGGGCATATCGCGAAAAACTGCCCGCTATCTCAGAAATCTGAAACCGTACATATAAATGAAATAGCAGAAACTTCCGAGCCCTCAGCTAGTCAAGAAAGGCCCGATGTTTTAGAAGGCACGCTCACTGTCAAAAACATTCCAGTCAAAGTACTGTTTGACACAGGCGCGTCAAGAAGCTTCATTGCCAAAGATGCAGCTAAGAAACTGGATTTGAATTTGAAAAAGCTCAAGGAACCAATGACTGTCCAGAATCCGGTTGGGGGTTCCATTGATCTCAGTTGGGTTTGTGGAGTGCCGGTTTCTTTCTCTCGTTATCGGTTTCCTACCATCGCAGTCGTTATGAATTTTAAAGAGTTTGATCTTATCTTAGGGTTAGATTGGTTGACTAAATATGAAGCTGAGGTTAAATGCGCCGACAGAGTCGTAAAGGCGAAGATTAAATCAGGCGATTATATAACCATTCCCTGTGAAGGTCAGAATGCTAATAGAAAAGACTTCTGGGCAGCTTTGAATGTTTCTCCAGCCCAAATAGAAAATGTTCCTGAAGTCGCAGAGAATATTCCTGACCTCATTAAAGATATTCCTGTCGTCAAGAATTATGCGGATGTGTTTGAGGAAGTCGTTCGCTTACCTCCGCAGAGAGAAATAGATTTCAAGATTACTTTGATTCCCAATGCAAGGCCGGTAGTTCACGCTATTCGAAGAATGTCCTTGAAAGAGAAGGAGGAATTAGACAATCAAACGAGACAGCTAGTATGGAAAGGTCTGATCAGGCCTAGTTTCTCTGATTGGGGTGCAGCCGTGGTATTTGTCCCAAAATCTGATGGTACTCTACGTCTATGTGTGGATTATCGTGATCTGAACAAACAGACAATAAAGAATAAATATCCATTGCCGCGAATAGATGATTTGTTGGATCGATTAAATGGAGCACAAGTATTCTCACGAATGGACCTAGCTACAGGATTCCATCAACTTCGAATTGCCGAAGAGTGTGTTCCAATGACAGCGTTTAGAGGCCCCGACCTATTCTACAAGTGGTTAGTAATGCCATTCGGCTTATGTAACGCTCCAGCTTATTTCGTCGATCTGATGAATAGAGTATTCAGAGGAGTATTAAATAAATTTGTTTTGGTTTTTATTGATGATATTCTAATCTTCTCTAAATCAAAGGCCGAACATGAAAAACATTTGGAACAGGTTCTAGAGATTCTGAGACGGAATGTATTAAAAGCCAAGTTTTCCAAATGTATATTCTGGCAAGATGAAGTGAAATTTCTGGGCCATGTCGTATCGAAAGATGGAATCGCTGTGGATCCAAGCAAAATCACAGCTATTCAGAATTGGAAACAGCCCAGTACTCCCACTGAAGTCCGCAGTTTTCTCGGATTGGCTAGCTATTATCGGAAGTTCGTTAAAGACTTTTCGAAGATATCTGGTCACTTAACAAAGCTTACAAAGAAGCATTCTAAATTCAAATGGACTCAAGAGAATGAGGAAGCTTTCGAAGAGCTGAAATTGAGATTAACTACAGCTCCAGTGTTAACCATCATCGATGGCAACCAAGATCTAAAAGTCTGGACTGATGCTTCTAGAGAAGGCCTTGGCGCAGTGTTAATGCAAAGAGGCCAAGTAATTGCTTATGCTAGCCGTCAACTGAAGCCGCACGAGAAAAACTATGTAACTCATGATCTTGAGTTATTGGCTATCATATTCTCTTTAAAAATCTGGAGACACTATCTTCTAGGCGAGAGATTTGAACTGTTTACAGATCATCAGTCATTAAAGTATCTGTTCACTCAGAAGGACTTGAATCTGAGGCAGCAACGTTGGCTGGAGTTTCTTGCAGCATATGACTTTGAAATTATATACACTCCAGGAAAAGCCAATGTCGTGGCTGATGCGTTAAGCAGAAAGAACGTAATGATCGCCAGCTTTATTATCACAACTTCCTTGATTGACAAAATATCTATTCTTCAGAAGGAGGATAACTTTATTAAAGATATGATCAAAAGGATTCAGAAAGGCGAACCCTCGTGTTTTCAAATAGATAACGACGAGACCTTGAGGTTAAAAGGAAGGATTTGTGTTCCTGACGTTCCTGAGCTAAAAAGGGAAGTGTTAGACGAGTGTCACAAGTCCAAGCTGAGTATCCATCCTGGTGTGGCCAAAATGTATAACGATCTCAAAAGAACTTTCTGGTGGAAGGCTATGAAAAGAGACGTTTCGATATATGTTAGTCGATGCCCTACTTGCCAGCTAGTTAAAAGCGACCAACAGAAATTGGCTGGACTATTACAACCACTAGAAGTTCCTGGCTGGAAGTGGGAACATATTTCTATGGATTTCATTGATGGTCTACCCAGGACCAGAAAAGGAAATGACAGTATTTGGGTGATCGTAGATCGTTTCACGAAGACCGCCCATTTTATACCTGTCAAATCAAATAGAACCGCTCAGAGTCTGGCGCAGATATACTTCAGGGAAATAGTTAGACTACATGGAGTGCCGCTCAGTATAGTAAGTGATAGAGATACAATATTCACTAGCAAATTCTGGGAAGCATTTCAAGTCGAGCTCGGAACGAAGTTAAACTTGAGCACCGCTTATCATCCTCAGACAGACGGTCAGACTGAGAGGGTGAATCGCATTTTAGAAGATCTATTGCGGGCTTGTGTTATAGATTTCGGTGGATCATGGGAAGACAATCTGCATTTGGCTGAATTCTCTTATAACAACAGCTACCAGGCGAGTCTGACAATGTCGCCATTCGAAGCATTGTATGGTAGACCGTGCCGATCTCCTGCTTGTTGGGTCGAGCCTGGAAATAGACTTGTGTTGGGTCCCGATATGATTCGAGAAGCGGCCGACAAAGTCGATTTTATTAAGAAGCGATTACTCGCCGCCCAAAGCCGACAAAAGAGCTATGCCGATAAAAGAAGAAGAGATATATCCTTTGAAGTTGGCGACTATGTATATTTGAAAGTATCGCCGATGAGAGGAGTTATCCGGTTCGGTAAAACTGGAAAGTTAGCACCCAAATTCATTGGTCCGTTTCCTATTCTGGAACGGATTGGAACTCTCGCTTATAGGGTCAAACTGCCTGACTGGTTGCCTGGAGTTCATGATGTATTTCACATATCTCAACTTCGAAAGCACGTTCATGATCCAGACTTGATCGTGGAAGAAGCAGCTCAGCAGGATATTGAAATTACTCCAGAACTAGCTGTGAGGCGTGAGCCGCTAAAGATCATCGGCAAAGAAACCAAGGAGCTGAGGAACAAGAAGGTTCGCTTAGTCAAAGTGCAATGGAGTGGAGATCCGCGAGATTGTACTTGGGAAACTGAGGAGAGCATTCAGAAAGCTTATCCTAGATGCCGAATAGATATCTCTGATTGACTCCGGTGCAAGGTACATTTACCCTACCTTGCATTACCATTTAATTCTCTATTCTGTTGCTATTTTCTTCTCATGGATGTGCACTATTTATTCTATACTCTGTGTGATTTTGAAAAGTGTATAGAGATTAATTAGTATATTTTTGGAAGGTTAGAAACAAATTGGTTGTTGTATTGGGTGATCGTAGATTTATCAAACCACTTTCGACTTTATTCCTTTTCGGGGACGAAAAGTTTTAAGTGGGGGAGATTGTAACGACCCAGAAAATCTGAACCAATTTAAAAATTTTAAATTGGCTAAAATAATGGATTTTAAATATTTAAAATAAATATTTTAAGTAATGGCGATGAAAACTGAGTTGAATCGACATTTGAAAACCAATATAATTAAATATAATTATATATAGAATTGAAAATGGCGCGGTAGTTCGATAATTCGATTTCAAACTTCAATTGAATATACCGGGTGCAAAACAATCCAGATTTTAGTGAAACCAAAAACATTTGAATCTAATTGGTAATATCTTTCTAACGAATCCGACCAATCGAAATTTGATAGCGGGAATCAAAAGATATGTCCAGTTGAAAATTCTGAATAGTCGCTATGAAATTCAGGCCCTTAAAAATGGACATTTTGCATACGACCTCGGATTTAGACGAAACCACTTTTGTTAGATCCGCAGTGTCAGGTTATTGCTAGGTTTCAAATTTCAAAATTTTTCGAATCAATATGTGAGCGTGGCAAAGGAAAACGCGTTTGACCAGTTTCAGTTGATTTTAATCGACTGGAAATTGGCCATTTTTCAAACGGTCTCAGAATTCGACGAAACTAGTTTTGTTAGGACCGTATCGTCAATACGAAGCTAGAAAATATTTTTCTGGAATTTTTCTAGTTAGTATGTGACCCCGGTAATTTGAAATGTGCGTTTAAAATTCAATATAGTGATTTAAATGAAAATTCAAAAGGAAACTGGTTGTAACGATCCAATCAGCTTGCGATACATATCCCATTGTGTTCGGAATGGGGGTAAAACGCTATGGGCGACAGGCGGTGGGCCTCGTTACGAGGTCGTATGTAAAATTGCAAAATTAAATAATAAAATAATAATAATAAAAAAAAAAAAAATCTAAATTTTCCCCTTTATCTTCTTCCTGGCCCCCCCCCGTTCGTTATAGAACATAACAGAAAGAAAAAAAAAAAAAAAAAGAAGAACCCTAAGCAGGCGATCGAACCCCCCCTGGAGCGCCGCCGCACCCCCCCTCAAGACCCGTCGCCGACGCAGCAGCCTCTCCCCCCCCTCGCCCTCCTCCCTTGATCGAAGCACCGCGACACCCACGAGCCCCCCCCCTTAAGCATCGCGACACCCACGAGCCCCCCCCCCCCCCGTTCAAAGCCCTAGCGCCGCCCCCCCTCGTGAAGCCTCCGACGAACTGAAGAAACCCCCTCCCCTTTCTGTAAGTCGTTTTATTTTTTATTTTATTTATTATTTTGTTAAATAATAAAAACTGGAAAATGTTTAAGAGTAAAGTTAAGAACTGATTTTATAAAAAGGTTAAACTGACTTTAAAAGCATTTTTTTTAACTGTTTTTTTCTTAGGATTTAAAACTGAAATTTGAATTAGGTTAAAACTGATTTTGTTGAAAATTTAAAACGGATTTGTTTTAATATTAAAAACTGATTTTGTTGAAAATTTAAAACTGATTTGTTTTAATATTAAGAACTGATTATGTTAAAAGTAAAACTGAAATTGTTTAAAGTATTAAAACTGAAATTGTTTAAAGTATTAAAACTGAAATTGTTTAAAGAAAAAAAAACTGTTTTATGTTAAAGTATTAAAACTGAAATTGTTTAAAGTTTAAAAACTGTTTTATGTTAAAGTATTAAAACTGAAATTGTTTAAAGTTTAAAAACTGTTTTATGTTAAAAGATTAAAACTGAAATAGTTTAAAGTATTTTAAAAACCGAATTTTAAAAGCAAGGAAAAACTGATTTTGAAAGTCAAAATAAAAATCATATTTTTTATATGTTGAAAGTCAAAGAAAAATCATATTTTTATATATTGAGTAGCATAGTAAAAATTCTATTTTTACATATGCAGAGAATACGGGTGAAAGCGACAAATAGGCGAAGATTTCTATTAAGAAGTATCGTGCAGTTGGATAGCTATTGGTGAGATTTCAGATTTAAAAATTATATATATATGTGTTGAAATTGAATGTGAATAGCTATATATAAATTGCTATATATAAATATATATATATATACGCCCCCTCGTCCACAAACCATGGACGATATTTATTGGTTGAAATTGTGGTGAAAATTGAATGATTGTTTGGGATTGTTTGTGATTGATATTGGATTGATTGTGGTTGAAAAATACCCATTTGTGGTTGAGAAATATTTGGTTGAAACCACATAGGATTAGTTTGTGGAAATGAAATAAATATATACATGCCGCCTGCGTGCGAACTAGATGCATGATTCCCATTGTCAAAAACCGCGAGGTTTTAAGGTAGAGCGAGGAGCCGTACTAGGGACGGTGCCGGTGTAACTACCCTGCCGTTATGCTGCCGAAATTTTGAATAATATTTGTGTGTTTGAATTATTTTCATATGCTTAAACTATATTTATTCATTGTATAGAAAACATTCATGTGTTGAATTGATATTCATTCGTTGTTTAGCAATTCATGTGTTGAATGGTATTCATATTTGAAATAAATTGTTCGATAATAAAAATCACATTTTTATCTATATATAAAAACTATAGAAAACATTCATGTGTTGAATTGATATTCATTCGTTGTTTAGCAATTCATGTGTTGAATGGTATTCATATTTTGAGATAAATTGTTCGATAACAAAAATCACATTTTTATCTATATATAAAAACTATAGAAAACATTCATGTGTTGAATTGATATTCATTCGTTGTTTAGCAATTCATGTGTTGAATGGTATTCATATTTTGAGATAAATTGTTCGATAACAAAAATCACATTTTTATCTATATATAAAAACTATAGAAAACATTCATGTGTTGAATTGATATTCATTCGTTGTTTAGCAATTCATGTGTTGAATGGTATTCATATTTTGAAATAAATTGTTTGATAATAAAAATCACCTTTTATCGACTATATGAACTATATAGAAAAATAGTGTTTTGAAATGAATCGTTTTACAATAAAAATCGCATTTTTATTGTATGCATAAATCGTTGAAATGTGAAGTGTTAAAAATAGCCACTTGTTCAAAATAAACATATATGAGTTGAAATATTCATTAATTAGCTAATGAAATGATTTGCACCTATTTATGTAACATTAGAATGAATGGAGTTTTTAAACCAAATAAAAATCAAATATGAAGTTGAATAGAAAATGAAAAATGATATGAACTGTATATATATGTACATGCATATTCATTGAACAGGTTATAGCAAAGGGGCTAGAGAAGAGGAATAAAATTTTGTGCCCGACAAATAGGTACACATTTACTGATTTGTTTGGGTGATGATTTTGAGCCTGATTGGCTAGCCGCTTGGCTTTTTCTTTTTCTTTTTGAGATTAGAAGGACCGGGACGCTATTTGCGATTTCCCGACGCTCCCGGTGCAGAGGAGGTTATGGCGAAATTTTTCCAAAATTTAAGGTGTTAGGAAAATTTTTGAAGTGAAAACGATATAGAAATCCTTGAATGAACTATATTTATATAACTATATAAATATAAATAAAATTAAAAACGAAACGAGGCCGTGCAGTTCGTATTTCGAAACCGTGATTTCAAACGACTAGTACGGGAAATCCGACCATTGGATTTTCCCGAAACCTCAACCGTCGGGTTCGCCTTGGAATAATCTTTCCAACGGCACCAACCTTGTAAAAATCCAACGGTTGGATTGTCTGGAATGTTTAATTCAAATCTGAAGAAAAACAGCGCCAGAAACGATTATATTTATTTATATATATAAATATAATTATATTTAATCGAATAACGACGCTGCAGTTCGTATTTTGAAATCGAAACTTCAAACGATTGTACCGGGAGATCCGACCGTCGGATTTTCCCGAAACTGGAACCGTTGGATTCGTTTCGAAAAGACCTTTCTAATGATGTAAATTTTGTGAAGATCCAACGGTTAGATTTTCAGATATGTGTAAATCAAATCTGAAGAAAAACAGCGCCACGACCACGTTATGGCCCGAAACGTCGTTTTGAATAAAATGGCTATTTTAAAATAAATAAAAATAGTGATAAATAGTTATAAAATATCGTAAGCAATATGGAATGGAAATAAAACTGTATTTGCTTGATTTATGTGGCTTTTGATGGTTGAATGTGTTTGGTGTGAAAATTACATTAAAGAACACAATTGGTGTTGTCGAATAATTTAACCATTGAAATAAATCGATTTGAAATTCTAAATATACATGAATTATTTGAAAAGGCCGAGTTAATTCTCATTTCGAATAATCGACCGACGATTGAAATTCGAAGATGAAGACGATGGTCGAAGACCGGAGATCTTCACCTCGTTTGGATGGTAACCGAGGTCCTGATTGGGAGGCATCCCGAAATATGGATAATGAGTGGTGATCGTTCAGACGTACGTGTTGATCGAAGGGTTTGCGAGGTATTTAGTGCCTCCGGTTTCGTTCAGACCCAGAACGGACTTGTAAATGGACTGTGTGTCCGACATAGGATTTATTCTGTGTGGCATGCTAAGATGCAGTGATCAGGGCTTCTGTTGAAAAGCAAAGTCTTGTGGTGATGATCAAAGCACCGCCTGTGTGGCGTAGCTTTGTGTATAACGTGAATTCGCGAGCCTCACACCCCGGTATGAACCTAAAACGGGAGAAGGACCTCAGGGAGGGCCTGCGTTTCTTTCTAGCTAGGGTGGTGTCAGTGACCTACCAGCCCTGACATTTATATACTTTTCACCTATGTGGTTGTTGCTGTTGCGAGGCGCCTCGGTTTGATCGGACGATCCGGGTCCGATGGAGTCATTCGTTGGCTCGTCTACACCCCAAAGGGTGGGGAAACGCAGGTTCAGGAATTTTAATCCACATCGGTGGACCGGCCCTGACGATCCAAGGGCCCACCTGAGTCTGGGTCCTGAGGGGCGGGCTAGAGCGTCTCGAATTCGGTAAGGACTATCTTTTGCCTTGGTTCATGACGGAAATTCAATTTCCAAATACGACATCGTGCGGTTTTGATTGTATACCTATATATGGCGACATAGTGGTATGGGGCATTAATGCCGTCTATGATTGATAGTTATGATTTGAAATTGTTTTCAAAACATATAAACACCAGCAATAATATCAAATGCCTTTGTTTTATTCGTATCAAGCATATCTTGGCCGTTATAAGGTAAAAACTCTATCCTCCGGTTTGCGTTGCATTGTGTGATGGGAACTGAGTCTTATAACGGTTTCATTTTTATAAAAAGCATAGCGATGTTTAAAAGAAAGATTTGTTTTAAAGCACTGGCAATCCAATGGAGTAAACCCGTTCCACGAAAGTGGCGTGGTCCTGTGATTAGCCAATTATATATGTGTTGAGTGGATTTCTCATACCAGTCCCATGACTGACTCGTAGTTTGTTTCACTCTCAAACTCGGGTGCCCCTTTTTCTACACGGGCAGCCTTGTATTCAGGTTTAGCTGGTTCTTTCTGGATAGCTGGAGCTGAAGATGGGTTCTATCATTTATTTCTTTTTATGCTGTTCAGCTCCTATTGTACATATTTTGTTTATTTCCGCTGTAGACATTTATGTATAGCTGAACTGTATTTGTACTAAGTAAGATCCTGTATACTGTGTAACTCTGATGATTACTTTTATCCAGTATATTTTGTTGTTCATTCTGGTGTATTTATTTAATTCTGTTCTGCTATTATATGTTTCTGTGTTATATTCCAAAAGATAACCTTGTTTCCGTGAGAACGGGAAATCGGGTCGTCTCACAAAGATCAACCAACTCATTGATTCAAACGCCAACTACTAGCTCATGTCCTTCATGGATGTCTACTTGGGCCACAATCAAATTCCGATGTACCTCCCTGACCATGAACACACTTCTGTCATAACCAACCTCAGGCTTTACTACTATTTCGTCATGCCTTTCAGCCTTAAGAAAGTTGAAGCCACCTACCAATGATTGGTCAATTTCATTTTCAAGGACCAGATCGGGAGATCCATGGAGGTATACATGGACGATATGCTCGTGAAAATGAGGGTATTGAATGACCATGTCCGTGAACTCTCCGAAATGTTCATTGTTTTACGCCAATATGGCATGAAACTCAATCCATTGAATGGTCTTTTCGCATTGCATCGTGAATTTTTTTGCACTTCATTATCAATTCGCGAGGAATCGAAGCCAATCCAGATAAGATTAATGCTATTTGAGATATTCATGCTCCTAAGAGCATCAAGGATGTTCAAAGTTAAAACGAAAAGGTTGCCACTCTAAGTCGATTCATTTCTAAAGCCATTGACAAGTGCATTCCCTTTTATGACTTGCTTAAAAAAGGGAAGCACAACTTTACATGGACACCACCTATCCTGTCCAAACCCGTGGATCATGAGAACTTATATGTTTATTTGGCTGTTTCCATGCAGGCAATCTGCTCAGCTCTCGTGCGCATTGAAGACCGTGTCCAATGACCTGTTTACTACCTTAGCAAGAGGTCAATAGGAGCAGAAAAACTATCTGAGGCTCGAAAAGATTGCCTTCTTTCTTTTGATTACCTTTTGGAAGCTACGACCATATTTTCAGTCTCACCCCATCAAAGTCTACACTGACCAGCTGCTACGACAGGTTCTGCAGTGACCTGAGGCGTCTGGACGAGTACTAAAGTGGAATATAGAGCTTAGTCAGTTCGAGATCACATTCATTCCTATCTGAGTCATCCTCGAACAAGCCCTCGCCGATTTCATAGTGGAATCCACTGCTCCGGAAGAGCCTCCTCCGAAAGACATCGAAACTCCAGACATTCAATGGAAACTATTCGTGGATGGATCCTCCAACAATAAGTGTTTCAGTGTTGGAGTCGGGCTCATCACTCCTAAGGAGCACTCAATATGCTATGCTTTAAAGCTTAACTTTACCGCTACCAACGACGATGTAGAATACGAAGCCTTGATCGTTGGACTTCGAATTGCAATTGAACTTGACTTCAAGGCCATTCAGATTCATCCAACTCGTGGATCATCGTGTGTCAGATATAGGGAGAGTACCAAGCCAAGGGGGCACGACTCGCTCCATATCTTGCTCAGGTTCGCGAACTGCTCACCAACTTCGATCACTACATCATAACGCATATCCCCCGAGGACAAAATGAGAAAGCTGACTCATCAGCCATACTGGCAAGCTCCGAGGATGCGCAGCTTATGGGACTTGCTTTGGTTGAAGTACTCGATTCTCCGAGTGTTGATTAAATGCAGACTGATTCGGTAGCTGCAACAGAGACTAAAACTGAGCCTGAGTCTTGGATGACACCAATCAAGAACTACTTACAACATGGAATCCTGCCGGGATGCTACAAAGAAAGATGGACACTCACTCGTAAATAATCTTAGATGGAGTGCTCTACCGAAGAGGTTTATCTTTTCCATTACTTCGGTGTGTAGCCTACCACGACGCCGACCGTGTATTGCTAGACGTACACGAAGGCGAGTGCGGCGACCACACTGGGAGGCAAACTCTAGCAAAGAAGATTATCAGACATAGTTATTTCTGGCCTACACTCGACCAAGACGCCGCAAACTATGCTCGTAAGTGTGACAAATGACAACGGTTTTAAAAAATCCCAAGAGCCTCGCCTACCGAGCTAACACAAATTGTCCGTCCTTGGCTGTTCGCTATGTGGGGGAAAGATATCATCGGAACTCTTCCAATGGCCAGAGGTGAGGCACGCTACGCATCGCAGTTGATTACTTCATCAAATGGGCAGAAGTCGAAGCTCTCGCTACAATCAACACCAAGAAAGTAATCAACTTTGTCACCCGCAATATCATTACCAGCTATGGAGTCCCCCAAGCCATCATCTCTGACAACGGGACCAAGTTTGAGAGCGCAGGACTTTCTGCCGACTGCACAATATCGAAAAGAGATTTTCAGCAGTGGCTCATCCTAAGACCGATGGGTAAGTAGAGGCTGCCAAAAAAGTTATTAAATCCATTATCAAGAAGCGTATGGAAAAGGTTGGAGGCTTATGGGGAAATGAGTTCCCTCTGGCCCTGCCGGACCACCCATAGGTCAATGACTAGCCACACTCCATTTCCCCTTGCGTATGGATCTGAATTCGTCATTCCCATTGAGCTAAAGCTTCAATCTCATCGAGTTACTTATTATGATCCAAAGTCCAATCAAGACTTACTCTTAGAGTCACTCGACTTGCTCGAAGAAAAAAGGAACAAAGCTAAACTTAGAGCTGTCGCTCAGCGCCAACGAATTGCCCAGTACTTCAATACTTAAGTCTATCTTAAGGATCTCAATATCGGTGACCTCCTCCTGAAACGGGTCTTTCCTACATCGACTGGCTTCAATCCTCACTAGGAGGGTCCGTACGTCATACAACGAAGGCTCGGAGATGGAACCTTCAAGCTAGCGACCGTTGATGGCATTGAACTCCCTAGGGCGTGGAACAACGAACATATTCCCCGCTACTTCACATAACCGAGTGTATAGATTTTTCGCTTTCCAATAACGTTTTGTTTTATTTAAATTCAAGGCATTGTAAAGGTTACTACTGCCACAATTATTAGTAAAGATAGTGTTCAGTTCTCTATACTCTTGATGTGTTTACTTTCTGCATGATATGTTTGAATGACAATCATAACTAACTTGCACATACAACCACACAACACCAAATCGGCACCTCGAGCACAGAAGCCAGTACCGCTACTCGAGTCTCAAATCCACTACAAGGCGAGTATACATAACACCACTCGAGTCTCGAATTAATGATGAGACCGAGTATAAATAACACCACTCGAATCTCGAATCAACGACGAGACCAATTATAAATAACACCACTCGATTCTTGACTCAACAACGAGACCAAGTATAAATAACACCACTCGAGTATCGAATCAATGAAGAGATCGAGTATAAATAACACCATTCGAATATCTAATTAACGACGAGACCGAGTATAAATCGTTTCGTTCCCAAGTCTCCGGACTTGAGGGAAGCCCATCAGCCAATCAAGTGTGACATCGGCCACTCCAGCGGCTCCATCCGACCTATCGGGTTTGGATTCGAGTACCATTTGGAGAAACAACGAAGCCCACGAACTCTAACCCGAACAAATGACATGATAGTCTAAATGACGAATCAACGACGTCCATGCCATCTCACGACTTAGGACCAACGACCTCTGGGAGATCCAAGAGAGAGGGCACCTGACTTGGACTCCGTGCGACTTAGGACTCCATACCAAAGGAAAACCAGAGAGTGGAGTCGGCGCACGACCTCCGCATGACTGGGGGCATCCGCAGGGCAGAGTCTCTAATCACATTTGCTTAAGTGTAACAACAAGTATGCTTGTGCAAGTACATGAAACTAGAAAGCATAAGACGAACATTCGAACGCTTAACATGAAATGCGATGTAAGAAAAGTTAACTAATACTTTCATTCACATGGAAAAAGCAAGCTACATATTTAAATATCTTTCTTTCTAACAACATGATGTACATGAAAACCACACCATGCCTCCAAAAACCAAAAGCGAAGGCCGTACTCACGTATACTATCGGCCTACATAACCAAAATGCCTATAATATCTATGACAAGCGCTGATATTACTCATCCTTCTTCTTTTTCCTTTTCTTTTTTTGAACAAATTCGGCGCTAGGCGGGTCACCACCAGTTATGGACCTTTTCCTTTAAGAGCCTCTTTCGCCTTTCCCTCTTCTACCCTTCAAGGGAGTGACGGACTCGTGAGACACCGAGGTGCGCCTTCCACCATCATCCTCACCACTTGTGATTATTGTGACCTCCCCAAGGGGAATACATTGCAGCGGTTTATGGGAGATGTCCGAAGCAAGAGTCAGAACAATCTCAGTTTCTCCCTGAGCCTTCGTGGCCTCCAACTCTATTTTCTCCTTGGCATCTTTGGCGACCTTCTGGTCAGCTAGTTTCTTGGCCTTGAGTTGCATAGCGACATCCACCTTAAGCTTATTAAAGGCCTCGTTAGCCCTTTTGTTAGCATCGTCTGTAGCTTTCTTCTTCTTAGCATCCTTGTCGGCTCTCTCCTTATCGGCCTCATCAACGACTTTCTTTTTTATGGCCTCTTTAGTGACTTTCTTTTTTATGGACACTTTAGCGACTCTCTCCTTCTCCGCCTCAGCATCGACCTTCTTCTTTGCCATCACAGCAGCAGCCTTCTCCTCAGCATCCTGCCTAGCCTTTTCTTGTGCCTCATGTATGGCATCCTCATCCTGTTTCCTCTTCTCCTCCTGCTCCTCAAATTTTGCCACCATTTGGGCTTTCTGAGCTTCCACGATGTCGTGCATTGTTTGCACGCTCGGATTAGCTACACCCATCACTTGAGCACTTTGGCCATCCACTACCTCCCTCTGCTCAAGAAGATTCTTATAAACACTGGATGCCAAGTCCACGTTCAAAAACATGTCTATATGTTCTCCTACCACTCTAAATTGTATTCCCTGTAACCTCAATATAGGCTCGGACGTTTGAGAAAGCATGGTGGAAAATCTGTTGTCATTTCCGCTCCAAGGGGCGATGCACAACAAAAAATAACAACTATTTAGTTTTTGAGGATTCAGTGCTCTCATCCTCTTCGGGTATTCGCGGTAATGATACTTTACCTCTAGAAAGGTATGGCGTGGGTATGATAGGAAGGTTGCTCACAGTCGCGTTAAAAGTGATTTCCATCAATCCTAACTCTTGTTATGCGGGGTCGTACTCAGTTGAGGCATGAGCCCGGACTGTAGGACCGCTAGTCGTGGTAGATGGTGGACTTGGCAGCCGATAAGAACTTCCATCTGCAAATTCCTGAGGGACAATCACACTCTTAGTAGGAACAAGCTTTCCCATTTTAGCATTACGCTTCGTCAATCTCTCCCTCATGGCATCCTCCCACGATAATGTCCTCCCTTCCTCCAAAATCTTGCGTTCAGCCTCAGTCAAGAGCTCCACCATGAGTTTGTTTTCATCCACTTCCTCCTAGAACAACCTAGCCTCAAACAACACCAACCTCTACCATGTCTGAGCCAATACTCGGGGATAGTCCCTAACCCATGAGATTCCACGAAACCTCAGAGACTTAACATACATTCCCCAGATGTTGTTGCGTACAACAATGTCTTGTATGATTTTTGTTTGATGATAACAAATATATAATATTATTTAAATGCCTTTGTAATTGTACTATTTTTTATTTCATTTCATAGAAATAAATATTTATTGAATAATATACTATTACACACAATTCACAGTATATTTTATTTCAAAATATGACATAGTACAACATTCTAACTCCTCTATTGAATATATACATTTATAATATTGTACTCATACATAAATTGAATACGATAAAATTTTTTGTTTTGAACACAATAAAATAATATTTCATTTCAATCAAAATTGTTTATTACAAAAATCAGTACAATTTCCTCATTTTGTTAGTTTCTCACTACAACTCACATCACTCAGCACAGTCTTTGTCTCACTACACTTCACCCGGTCACTCATACACATGCACTGCCACACATATTTGTCTTCAAGTGCTCCATATTTTGTCTAGTTATCAGTCCAGTCAACCATACCTGTCACAAATAGAAAAACATACAGTACATGCAATAGAAATAGAACCGAACACATGCAAATATAAATTTATTTTAAATTTTATTTACCTCAGAATTTTGGTGTGTTTCTCATCATTTTCTAGATCTAGTACGAATTGTCTAATACAGACTGCATATGATATTCACAGTGATACACTGTGAATACCACAAGATTGTAACGTCCCGTATTTTTATCACTTCAGTTCTGAATATTTAAATCGGTTTAAATATTGAATTCGTAATATAAATGGATTTTTTATATAAATTAAAACGAAGTTTGAAACGTATAAATATATATATTTAATATAAACGAGCTCGAAATGGCACGGTAGTTCGTAATATTTGGTTTGAGCTTCAATTGAGCGTATGGGATTCGTTATAAATCGGAATTCACTGAAACAAGAAATATTTGAATATGTTGAATTATAATTTTATAATGAAAGACAAAAATAAAGATTTCATATTTTATATTGAGAGTTATAACTAAATCAAATTTTGAAATAGTCGCTGTGAAATCATTTATAAACCGTAACGATTTATATAATAAAATAAATCGATTTTAAATCAGTTGAATATTGGTTTAACTTATATTGGGTTTAAAATTTAAATTAGTGTATTCTGGAATTTATATGAATTCGGTTTGTGTATATTTAAATGATAATAATTATTTATTTGTTATTTTTGAATCAATTTATATTAAATAGAATTTTAATGTTGAATCATTAATTTAATTTAATATCTTCTATATATGCTCAAATTAGACCGTGGAAATGGTTCCAGTGTGTTCAGAATGTCGATAGAATCCTGGAAATGCCGTTCGTTGCGTTCAAATAGGGGTTCAATAGCGCAAGATATTTTAATTTAAGGTACACCGGTTAAAATAAATAAAATAAAATCAAAAATAAAAATAGGAGACTACTTAACAAGCTACTCTGTAAGCTAAAGCCCGTCTCCTCTTTTCATTTCACGTGTACAATTTAATTTCTTCCACCCAAAGCTTTCAATATTGGGACACATCAAGCTCCTTTCTAATGAAACCTACCTATAGCTTAGCTATTTATATTCAAATCGCATAGGGTGTTTTTTCCCTTCTTCTGCACGATGAAGTACTCTGGGCCATAACCTATTTTAGCTTCTAAAGCTACTTCTTTCAAATCGGATCGACGATCTTCTTATCTGGTTAAGTCTTCTTGCCTATAAATTAAGAGCCTTGCTTCCTATTCTTCCCATCGCCAAACCAATACTGTTCTATCCCTTCTATTCCTTTTTCTTCTACAAATCCACCTCTTTGAAGCCATTCAAAACAACTGCTCTCGTTACCCTTTTCCTCAAAGTTAAAAACCGATTCACCAAATAAATAAATATAAAAATATACAGAAACAAAAATTTCGATTTACATTCATTGCAATTCAGAAGACACGGCAAATGTCTAATGATCAGAATCACGTTGGAACGCTCGTGAATTTGAAGAAGGATGAATCGCGATTTGAACCATGGAAAATTGGAAGTTCAACTCGAGATTAGAACTTAGGAAGTAGGCGGGACAATGGAGTTCGATTGGGATTATCAATATCAAGACACATGATTGGATGAAGGTGGACGTCCGCGATTTCTGGAAGGCCGATGTACTGGGACAGAATGCGATAAACAGTGATGTTGTAGTGGAATTCATAGTGATGGGGTTCGAACGTGATGTCTGTGGAGGTTTGAAAATAAGTGAATGCTGAAGTTCGATTTGTGATTTTGGGATGCTGCGATATTGGAGATAGACAGGGAAGACAATGTCGACAGTAAGGTTTTGCTGTGTATTTTTATTTAGGGAAGTAGGGGGAGTTTGTTCTTTTTGGCTACACTGATGATGAAGGAGTTCACCAGTAAGTTAAATAAAGAGGGAGGGGGGGGTGTGATCTGTATTTTTCGTGATGGTATAATGGTATGCGTGGTGACTCAAAATTGGGACAGCCGATTGAAGAGGGTGTAATGGACTGTATGGGACAGTTGTAGTAGTATGGATCAGACTGAGGAGTATTGGTCCGAAAGCGACGATGGTTGACTGCTAGGTGTTTGATGGAACACTGAGATGGTTGGTTTCAGTTTTAGAGCTGCCGGGATATGTTTTGTCGATCGTTCTAGCGAATTGTAGTGGCGATAAGGTAATTCGAAATTCAAATTTCATAGAATTAATTTATTTGTTAAATAGTATAAATAAATAAATATTTAAGCATTAAATAAATAAATAGTTAACTATTAAATAAAAAATTTAATTATTGTAGGTGCTAAATAAATTATTCGAGACGGGTCGAGTACATGAGTAGCCGGGACGGTATGGGATTTTAAACAGGATATTCAGCACGACAAATTGAGGTGAGTTAAACTCACTCAGTTAATTATTTGAACTATTTTTAATAGTTCAAATTTTATTTATTTCTTGATTGAATGGCAATTGATTGATATAAAGTGATTATATTATATAATAATAATATATAAAAATAATATTGGTGTTTGGATAATTCCTGCAGTACCATTAGCGGATGCCCGCAGTACCATTAGCGGATGATTTCCCTATGCACCCCACAACATATATAGTGGATGATCTTCTATACCGTGATGTCCTAACCCGAAGCAGGATGAGTATTATTATTGTTGACTAACATCTGTGGATGTAGGAAAACAGGTTGGAGGGATCCAACTGGATTCCTCAACAGTTATTTATTTGTTTTTCATATATATATATATATATATGCTGATATATGATGTGTTTATAACCTATGACAGTTCATGGTATACTTGGGTGTTTTAGTGACATTGATTGTTGATTTGGATATTTTAAATATCTTAAATAATAATATTTGGCTTTCAAAACAAAAATTGAAATATAAAAAGAGTTTTAAGATATTTATTTCCAAATAGAAATGATTATTTAAAATCCAAATTAAATAGGATTTAATATTAAATATATGTTAAACAAATATCATGAAGAGGTGATTTTATAAGCGACATTCTAAGTGAAATTATTTTTATTGAGGGATTTAAGGAAAATGTAAATTGTGTGAGATTTGAAATAGAAATGGAACTCGAATAATGAGCCGATATGGTAAAATAGATTTAGACTTTTCCAATTGCAAGGAAAATTGGAAAAGAGATTATATGAAATAAATTTATGATTATAAATTATAAATATACTTTAAACTTGAAGTTACAAGTATGGATCCAGGTTGACTAATAAGTCAAATATGAATTGTGTTGGGGAATAATATTCACGATTAAGGTGAATAAGGGTTAAAGCAAATTGTTTGAAAAAAATAGGGATTTATCAGAAAGTAAGCTAGGAAGGATTTTAGATTATAAGTTGAATTTAAGTCAAATTAATTTGAATAATATATAATATAAAGAATTTTATATAAGATTTATAGATAATAATTATGAATAGTAAGAATTGGCAAATGATATACGAATATTTTTATGGAATGAAGTTATTGGAATAAACCAAGATAAATTGTAGTAAAACTATAAAGGTGTGTATTAAGAATATTTATGGAATATTCGATTATGGTTTTATAAATCATATTTTTAAGTGAAACATTTGGAATGATAATGAATTTGAGATTGTGGAAAAATAATTTGAACGCGACTTTGGAAGAAAAATAGAAATCGGATTTTAAACCAATATTTTAGATTTAAAATTTTCAATTTCCAAAGGAAAATATAAAGGAGATTTTATAACTCAATAGAAGTTATAAAACCAAAACGTGAAGTTACGAGTACGAAATCAAGTTGACTAATGGATCCAAATATGGATTAGTATTGTGAAATATTATTCACGGGTGAGGTGAATAAGTGCTAAAACAAATAAGTGGAAATAGGAATTCGTTAGGAAAGGAGAAAGGGAAGGTTTGAGGTTATAAATTCTAATTGAATTTTAGATTGAACTAGCTCGAATAACAATATATAATTTGTTAAAGCAATTATATAAGATTTTATAAAGTAGATATTCATAGTATAGGATTTACAAATAATACTTATATACATATAATTTAAATATAGTTGGCAGTTTATTGAATAAAGATGAAATGAGTTGTAATTAACATATAAAGATGTTTATGAAGAATATTCGTACAAACTTGGTTTTACAAAGGTTAAATCAAAATTTGAGTTGATTAATGAAATGGTATTATTATAAGAAAATCCTTGTTCCAGTTTAGAAATAAACATATATTTAGCAAACGTTTTGTAAATCATATTTTTAAATAAAATATTGTATACTGGAAATAGTAAACGTGTTGAAATCATATTTGTAAGCAAATGTTTGAATGGTAATAAGTTGAGATTAATATATCGATTAAAGTGATAATGAATAAAATGAGAATTTTTATTCGTTAGAAGATAAGAAATGAAATTAAGAAAATTAGAAACTGACTGGAGATTAGTGAGTTGAACAGTTTTCTGAGTGTCGATCGGATGTTGGTTTGGCCTTCGGGGTTGATATTTAGGGAATTATTCTCTTACTAGTTACGGTTAGAGACTAGTAACTGAGATGAGAAATACATGCTTAAATGGATTTTAAAATGAAAGGGGATTTTGAATATTCTTATATATGTAAATATAAGAAGAGAAATGAGTATTCCAATTATTGGAAAATAGAGAAGTTTTAAAATGACGAATGATTAATCAAAAGAGGCTAAGGTGATGATAAAGATTAAATCAGCGAATTCAATTTTCTTTTATGGATGAATGAATGTTTTTATTTGATAGTTAAATAACCGACTATCAAATCTGGCCCAATACGATTGTTGGTACGGAAAGACCGAGATCGAATTTATTCGAAAACTATTCCGAACTAACTAATACGAAAACGTAGAATATACGGATTGAAGATGGAGCAACGAAGACCGTAGATCTTCATAAGCGAAAGGACTACTGGTCGAATTCTCTAGAGTCACGCCCGAAGATATTTTGGTGGTGATCCTACGGATTGCAAGGACTACTCACTACCGATTGATAGGGTGATTCCTAGGATGCGGTAAAAGAGTACCTTCGGTTTGTCCAGTCCCAGGACAACTCGTATGGACGAATGTCTGACAGATTATTTCCAACAGATCACGTACATTGATTTCTTCAAACATACCATAGTTGATGGCGGAGAAAAGTTTTTTCTCTAGCCTAATAACTCAAGTATTTTTGTGGACGTCAATTAGTGATATTCGATGGATCTGACGATGTGGCATTCAAAGTGAATGGTGGCCAGATGATCTAGAAATAAAATTTTAAACCTCAAGCCTCACAACTGGGAAATGACAAAAATCGGGATGGCAACATGGCTATGTGGATCGCACCCATTAGGATGTATTGTCACCGTCTAGAGAATATTCATATTTGTTACTTCTTTTCGCTTCTGTATCTCCCGGGAACGGTTATGTTGCTAGCAACCGTAGGTGACATTATATTCGATACACTCAAGAGAAATGAGTGGTCGGTCATGTGTGGGCCGGGTTGTAAGATGTTCTTGTTGAACTCAGTGTATTCCCCTCTAGAGATACACTATCGGAAGGTGGTTCCATACCTTGTCATAGTTGGAAATCCAATCTCCAATAAGCACATGCGATTTTGATTGTATACTGTATGTGGAGCGTGAGATGCAAGCGTTCCGCTAGATTGCTATTTATTTGTATTTAGACACTATTATAATATCATATAAATTATGGATTTCAAAAATGGTTTGGTTATCGTAAGGCAAAAACCGTCTATGTTTATGTGTGGGCTGGTCTTACGATTATCTTTTTCTTTCGAAAATGATTTTTAACTTTAAAATCAAGATGGATGATACCAATAATTTAGTGGGTTTTCCTCACGCTGGTTCACCAGAATGACCTGTGGCATTTGAAATGCTCGGGTCAGACCGAGTTGGGTCTGACCGAGTTTACAGGTTCAGTGTAATGACCCGGATTTTTAGCGACTTTGGTTGTCGACATAAGCACGATGTCGACAACCAAAACATCAAAAAATCCTGGTAATTAGTGAAAGAAATTAGAGGGTGAGGAAAGATAAGATAGAAAATTAGAATAGAAGAAGAAGAAGAACACAACCTCAGAGTAACACGAATCTCATAGCGGAACGAATAACATATAATAGATAACATATCCTTGAAATAAATCATTATATGTATACAATACATTATCAGAGTACAATACTTACAACACAGCGGAAATAAACTATAGCTATATGATCCTGAAGCCTCCTGCTCCAGCTCTTCCAGTATATCTGTAAAATCCCGACTACTTGACTGCCCGTACAAATTTAGGCACCCAAGAGTTTAGGGAAACAAACAAATAAACTCCGGGTCAGTCATGGGACTGGTATGAGTAAACAGTTTAAAAACAGTTCGAACAAGTAAACGATATCTCATAAGACCACGCCGCATAACAGAACGGGTTTTTCCCTTATGAGAATCCAAGATAACTTTATATCAAAAACCTTTTGATATTATAATAATGTCTATCAACCACAGTATATAAAATCATCTAGCAAAAACGCTTTCATCTCACGTTCTACATATATAGTATACAACTCAAAACCGCAAGCACGTATTGGGTAATGGATTTCCAACTATGACAAGGTATGGAACCACCTTTCGCTCGTGTACCTCTAGAGAGGAATACACTGGGTTCAACAAGAACATCTTGCAACCCGGCCACACATGACCGACCACTCATTTCGCTTGAGTGTATCGAATGTATATCACCAACAGTTGGGATCAGCAACCGTTTCTCGAATGGGACAGCATCAACAATAGATTTTTAGAAGTAAATGAAACTCTAGATCAGGTGATTATACACCCTACTTCGGTGCGACCGACTTAGCCATGCTGCCTGCCCGATTTCTGTCATTTACCGGATGTTGAGGCTAGAAGCTACGCTTTATCATCACATCAGATTCACTTTGAATGCCACATCATCAAATCCATCAAATCACCGATTGACAACCTCAACAATACATTATGTGTTAGCTAAAAGAAGCTTCCTTCTCCGCTTCCACTCTTGGTACGGTTGGAGAAATCAATATATGTGATCGTCTGGAAATACTCTATCGGACATCCGTCCATACAAGTCATCCAGGAACAGGATGAACCGAAGGCACTATTCTTTAAACCGGATAGCCCTTGCATAACTCCGTCTTCAATTTCCTTTGGCATATATGATTCGCAACGCTTATGCCAATACAGAGTGGTTCTTTGGATAATAATCCAACCGGTCTCTCCATATTAACAACGTTAAAATGGTCAAAACTTCGATAGTCTGTGATTTAACTATCGAATAAAAACAAGTGTGCAAACAACGATATTATTTCCAAATGGAAATTTATATCGATCAAACATCATTACACTTTTATCTCCTTAGTTCATTAATCTACTTATCTCCTGTTTCCCTATATTCAATATTTCTTATTTTCTAAATTTGGAAAATTTACGTTATTAACAATGGAAAACATTTCCATTTCTTGTTTTCTTTATTAGAAAACATTTCTGGTTTCTTTATTTGGAAAACATTTCCAAAGCTTCTTCATTGGACTTAGATAGATGTTTAAACAAACCATCGCGATGCCAACTCAAACCATTTCCTTTACTGCCGAACCTTAACTATTCCTTAGTTAAAATGAAGCCAATCAAGTTGGGGTAGAACTACCTCTGAGACCTTAACTGAACAACATTTCGAACTTTGAAATAGGCAAAGCTCACTTTATATTCCTTTACTAACTTCCTTACTTAATCCTCCTTCGAATAGATCTCTATTTGATTTACTCTATTCACTTAACCCCTTTCGAATAAACTATATTCGATTAACTAACTTTATTCGAATAAACTATATTTTATTAACTCCTTTTACTTTAACACTAATCGATTAACTAACATCGATTAGCTCTTTTTACTTTAACTCTAATCGATTTAACTAACATCGATTAACTCCTTTTTACTTTATCTCTAATCGATTAACTAACATCGATTAACTCCTTTTTACTTTACTCTCTAATCGATTAACTAACATCGATTAACTCCTTTGCTTTCTATTCGAATAAACTATATTCGATTAACTCATTTTACTTTATCTCTAATCGATTAACTAACATCGATTAACTCCTTTGCTTTCTATTCGAATAAACTATATTAGATTAACTCATTTTACGTTATCTCTAATCGATTAACTAACATCTATTAACTCCTTTTTACTTTACTCTCTAATCGATTAAACTAACATCGATTAGCTCCTTTTACTTTCTATTCGAATAAACTATTCATTTATAAAGATTTACTTTTGGTAACAGTTCTTCACTTTATAAATGATTTCCCTTTTTAAAACTCTATTCGTTTTAAAAACATTTTTCCCTTTTTATTTACTTTCGAAATATTTCCTTTCATAAAATCTGTTGATTTTATAAACTCCCTTTATTTCAATATACATTGAAATAATTCTTTTTACATCCCAGGGTCTTTTATGATATTTACAATATCGAATAACAATGATCAACATCATTCCAACACACATAATCCATAACTGATTATGTAACACATCATATATCACAATATATGAAAACAGTAAAATAAATGTTGAGGAATCCAGTTGGATTCCTCCAACCTGTTTCCCTGCATCACAGATGTTAAACAATATAGATAACATCACTTTTCAGTCCCATATGATATATTCTGTTAAACAGAATCAATATAGAAATTCAACTAACTGACTAGTAGTTCAATCAAACAATCAATACACAGCCAATCAGCCAATATCTAACAGTTCTAAAAATACAACATGAAATTATAAACTATTCAGAATTAGTGAGATTTACTCACATTTGCGCGTTAACCGATTAATATCGGTTTGCGTTCATTGATTCAGTCGAACAATTTATTTCGCCATAAATTGTAACGAGTTCGGATTGACTCGCGGTCAGTCCCATTGTGTTGCTCCCGTCCCTACGATCCCAACGCAACTTACGGTTCGTCAAACTGATTTCATATGACCAAGATATTCGATTACGAAGTTAATACATTTTAATTCGAATTTTAAATAAAACTTAAATTAAATTAATTTGCCATATGGGCTTTACCCCCTGATCCATAGCAGCCCATCACCGTTTTGGCCCAAGACCGCACCTTTATCTTCCCTAAACACTTCCGTTCCTACCCAGTATTCACTTCGACGCAACATGGCCGCCTCTCCTCCATTATCTCGTTCGACAACCCCTCGTTCTCAAAACCAACATTCCCATCGACCTCCTCATCTCGAGCTGCTTCCCCTCATGTTCATCAAATTCAGTTCGCACTCCCTGATGGAATTCCGCCCTCAACCCTAAATCGAACTTCACCAACGTCGCTTTTCACCTCAGGCCATTTGAGTTGCACTGAATCACGTCGAGCTGACCCTGGTACATCCCCGAGTTCATTGGTGAACTCAGTTCCCACTCCGGCTTCACGAATTGAAATCCGACCCCAACCCTAGGCGCTACTGTGAACTGGAAATCCGCGTCGAGCTCCACAGAATTGATATTAGGTTGAAGAACTTCCCATCAGTAATTCGAAAAGAGGAGTTTGGTGATCTATGGATTTTTATTTGAATTGTTTTGATTTTCTCTTTTGGCAAATTTTTGTCTGTATAAACACTTGCGGTTATATATATGGTTGTGTTGGTGGTTGGTGCCATTTGTGGTTGAAATTGAAGGGGCGTGGTCTGTTTGTGATCATAGAAAAATAGGGGGGAATATTTTATAGTTGATTTTCTATTTTATTTTATTTTCGTTTTTGGTCTTTAAAAATCCTGCGACCATATACGATACCCAAAAATCACCAAACTGGACCTATAGCTAGAGTTCGACATTTCGGTCCCAACGAAACTGGTTTCGTCGAATTCCGACTTCGTATGCTCATACAGCGTATTTTTAATCATCGAAATACTGATTGATTTCCACTCTAAAAATCCGTACGGCCACACAGTGACTCTAAAAATAACGAAACTGGAAATCTAACAACTATTTGACATTGCGGATCCAACAAAACTAGTTTCGTCGAATTCCGACTTCGTTTGCAAAATCGGCTATTTTTAAAGCTCTGGATGACCATTCAAATATATAAATATATTTAAATAAAATTAAATAAAATATTTATAAATAAATATTATCGTATATATTCATAGTGGAATACCATACGACTCCAATGGGATTTACAACTCGATATTTCAAATCTAGGTCAACCCGATATTCGATTTATATTGAAATCCCTTTTTAAAATATAAATAATTCCTTTATAAATTATAAAGGAATTCCACAGTGACTTTTCTAAAATTTGATTTGGACATATCACAAAATCTACACGACGAAATCCCGATTTTTCTCTTCTACTAGAAAGATATACTCCACGAGCTCCACACGTTTCTTGTTTCATAGAAATCCGGCTCAAAACGAATCCTGTACATTCAGTTGAAGTTCAAATCGCCGAATCGCGAACTGCGGCGTCATTTCGAGCTCGTTTATAATTATAATATAATTCTACGTTCAAACTATCGTCGATTGAATATATTCGTCAATATAATTCAACTCTAAGCTGAATTAAATATTAGGGATGACCCCGTTCATAAGAAAATTGTGATTTCCAATATTTTGATTATTTCTGAATTAAATATATTATTTAATTTATTATTTTAATTAAATATTCTTCCTTATTAAACTCCACGACCATTTAATTCACTATACCACCATTGATATAATTAAATAAATTAATCATAATACCTCTGCCAATGCGGGTCATTACATTCAGGGTAAGATGATATGGACTTCAGGAGACAAGATGGAGGAGTTCAGGCATATCAGATAGATATTATTTCACTGTGTGTTGAAAATGAGGACAGACTGTTATAACTGTCTAGATGATTTGAATGACCGCTGTCCTCTGATGAATTGTAAGTATTATTTAAGTGGTATTTCTGTATTATATTTTATTCCGCTGCGATGTGAGTTGTTCTTCTTCTTTTCTTCTATTCTAGTCTTTCTTTCTTATCTTTTTCTCACCCTCTAACTTCTTTCTTAAACATTCTGGATTTTCGGTACTCGAGTTTGGGCACGGGACGTAGTTGTTTCGAAAAAATCGAGCGTCGAATTTTCCGGGTCGTTACAAAGACAGACCGATTCCTAGTGCCCACATATCAGCCCCGCACAACCACTCTAGTCTGCTAATCAGAACCAGCATTAGCTGATTTTGAACAGTCCCAACATAGTGTAGTAAGATTGCTGATTAAAAAAAAATTCATATGTCTTCTGAATAGACGACAAATATAAAGTTACACATACAAGACACATGTATACACAAACAATTGTCTGCATATACACATGAGAATATGCAGGTAAAAGGGCCAAATCAGAAATGCAAAATCTGAGTCAACAAAGCAGTTCATTTTAGGTGACAACATCTAGCCATGATCGAGAAAAAGTCAAGTCGAAATGTTTTCAGCAAAATAAAGGTGCAACTATATATGGGTGAGCAAACATGAACTGTAATGGTCACAAGGTGATGTGGCAAATTCAACATAGTTACATTCATGAATGGTGATCAAGTCCAAACACAACTGGTCAAGACCGTAAACTGGAAAAATATGGAGTAGCACATGCAAGCTTTTATTAATGTATGGTGAAAACAGTGCGCATTTCAGTTGCAATGGATAGTTTTTTTCAAGCAATATGTTCAAACCAGAAGTCAAGTGCAATATAGTACAAATCAAGATAGTATGAAAAGTGGATAATCATATGTTGTCGATGCAAATCAAAATGGCTCAGCACATACATAAGTATATGGGTGCAGCTGATCAGCATTAGCACAAGTACAAGAATGGTCAAACCAAAGTGCAAACAAGAAATGGCACTTGTGATACAGCAAAGTGCAGCGACATGGTGAACAAATAAACAGAAATAAACACCAGATCGACATGTGTACAAACAACATGGTATAAGTCATGCCAACAATGAAATGCACAAAAGTTGACAAGATTGCTCAAAGACAAATGTTCAACATGGTGGAGCATCAACTTTGCGACATAAATAATAGCTACATAGTTTTATATAGATGATGCAACAGATTTGAATTACAAGCATACATGGACAGTGGTCAATCTAAGGTGACATACACAGAACCAGTGTTTTAAAGATTGGCAAATTAAAGAAGCATATCAAGTTCATATTCAAAATAAATACATAAGTCATGACATCAAGTGGGGCAGCAGGACAACATTTTTTAAGTACCAGAAATTATAGTTCAAAAATGATCAAGTTCAAGACTTCAAGAGTAATACCAGTTCCAGAAATAACCAAGGATAAAAACCATTTTTTTAATCAATATTCTTAAGGGAGAAAGCCAGACAAATTCAAACAAGCTACCATTCTCATGCAAGTATTTTTTTTTTCAAAATTCAAGACCGATTCAAAGTTCCAGAAGTTAGTGGAAATCGATATTTATTTCAGAATATACGGCAAAGTTCAACAATTCAAATTGGCAATAAAAATCGCAAGAGCAATTCAAGGGGGATGAGGCATCTAGAATCAGAAAATCTAGGGTTTCTAGACCCTATAAATACACACGTCTTCATCATTGGCAATATCATCAAAAATCCAGAACACAAATCTAAGAGAAGAAATCTTATCAAATAAATTTACTCACTTTTTTTTCGATCGAGGGCCAGATAGAGGAATCCCAAAAATCGAAGCAGTAGAGAACAACATCACTTGAAGATCATCCGGGATTACATTGTTCCAGCAACTCAAGAAATCACAATCGATTTGGGAATTCATATGAAAACCCTAGATTGAAAAGCCGCCGCCATTTTCAATTCTCAGAGGAAAAGAGAACGGGTTGAACCGAATTGCAAAGTGGCCGACCATCTTTTGATTGAAAAGGGGATAACCCTTATCTTTAACTCCTAGGGTTTTAGCTTTGTTTTCTTTGTTTATTCATTTAATTTCAATTTTTTTTAAGGAGAGTCAATAACTACTAGTGTTTGTAGTTAGAAAAATCACAGCTTAAGAGAACAAGTTATGTCAAGGTCTTGAGCGTAGGATTTAAGCAGTCGGGAGCAAGAGTTGCGAGTTTAAAAGGGTTAGTAAGCATAGAGATTGTTTATAACTCATAGTAGAAACCTTGAATGCAGCAGTAGACAGAATTTTGCTGAAGTTGGGTATCTTCTGTGTGTGGTTTTATTTTTGCAAGCTATTCTATTATTATGTTTTGATTTTATTTAGTTTTAAATTTATTTAAATTACAATAAACTCTATTCACCCCCCCTTTAGGGTTAATTTAGATCCTATAAGTGGTATCAGAGCAGGTATTTTTAACTCTAGAATCATGAATTTGTCTAACAACACTTTTTCTAAGGGTCAGTCCATAGCTAGCCACCAATAATGGAACTGATTATGCCTAATGGAAAGCTAAGATGAAAATTTATTTGAGTTCAGTCGATTATGATGTATGGTATATTGCTGAAACAGGCTACAAATCTCCCGTTACGATAATTAATGATATTGAAATTCCTAAGCCAAAAGATAAGTGGGATGCTAATGATAAAAAATTATTCTAAACTGATGCCAAAGCAATGACGCTTTAATTTGTGCTCTTGATAAAACCGAGTTTAACCGTATATCTCGTTGTTCAACTGCACAAGAAATTTGGCATACTTTGGAAGTTACACATGAAGGGCCATCTCAAGTCAATGAATCTCGTCTTGTGCTACACTGCAACGAATATGAAAATTTCTCGATGCGTAAGGACGAAGATATTAAAGAGATGTATGGTTGATTCTCCACACTGGTTTATAATGTAAGGGCTCTTGGTAAAGTCTACACTGAAGTGGAATTAATACGCAAAATACTGAGAGTGCTACCAATGAAATTTGAATCCAAAGTAACAGCTATTCAAGAACCGAAAGACCTAAGTAAGTTGAGAATAGAAGAGTTGATTGGTAACTTGATCGTTTATGAAATGGAGTTAAAAGTCAAAGGACGCGATGATTTAGAATCAAAGAAAAAGACAATTGCTCTAAATAACACAGTTGAATGTAATGATAAATACGAGAATCCTATTGAAGAAGTGGCCATGGTTCTTAAAAGGTGGTCTAACAAGAAATACAAGTCACGAAAGAAGAATTCAAGATCCAACAAATCAAAGAATTCAGACAACTCAGACGATGAAGTCATACGCTACAACTATAATAAACCAGGCTATATCAAACCAAATTGTCCACTACTTCAGAAAGAAAGAAAGAAGAAGAAGAAAAAGAAAGCTTTTGCAGCTACATGGGACGATGAGGAAGGATGTAATAACCCGGAAAATCTGGGCCAGTTTAAAATTTTTATTTTGGCAATTTTAGCGAATTTTGAATATTTAAAATAGATTATTTTAAATAAAATCGACGAGAAAATTTATTTTGAATATAATTCGACGTATATATTTATATACGTCGTCGTTAGAATATAAATATTTATATATAATTATAAATAGAATTGAAAATGGCGCGGTAGTTCGATAATTCGATTTCAAACTTCAATTGAATGTACCGGGTGCAAAACAATCCGGATTTTAGTGAAACCAAAAATAATGGAATCTAATAGTGGATATCTTTCTATCGAATCCGAAAAATTAGGATTTCATCTTAGGAATGATAAGATATGTCCAGTTGAAAATTCTGAATAGTCGCTATGGAATTCAGGCCCTTAAAAATGGACATTTTGCAAACGACCTCGGATTTCGACGAAACCACTTTTGTTGGGTCCGTGATGTCAAGTTATTGCTAGGTTTCAAATTTCATGATTTTCTGAATCAATATGTGAGCGTGGCAAAGGAAAACGTGTTTTGACCATTTCAGTTGATTTTAATCGATTGGAAAATGGCCATTTTTCATACGGTCTCGGAATTCGACGAAACTAGTTTTGTTAGGACCATATCGTCAATACGAAGCTAGAAAATATTTTTCTGGAATTTTTCTAGTTAGTATGTGACCCCGGTAATTTGAAACGTACGTTTAAACTTCAATTTAGTGATTTACATGTATATTTAACGGAAACTGATTCAAACGATCGAATCAGCCTACGATACATATCCCATTGTGTTCGGAATGGGGGTAATACGCTATGGGCGACAGGCGGTGGGCCTCGTTTAGAGGTCGTTTGAAAAAGTTGACTTTTTGAATTAAAATAAAATAATTAAATAATTAAATTAATAAAAAATTTCTGTCTCCCTATAACCTTTGGCCCCCCCCGTTAGTTTCGATCAGAAAAATTAAAAAGAAAAAAAAAATGAAGGCGACGGGGGGGAGAGAGCCGCCGCCCCCCTCGCGTCAGAGCCCCCCCTTCTTCGAGCCGCCAGCCACCGCAGGCCCCGATCCTCCGCCTCCCTTCTCCTCCCAACTCGCGACAGTCGCCTCCCCTTCCCCGATGAACCCCGCGACCCCTGCCCTAATCGACAGCCGCGAAACCCCCCCTCCTCCGCAGCTCGAGCTTCCCCCCTCCTAACGCGAACCCCCCTGTAAGTCCTTTTTCCTTTTATTTATTATTTTCTTTTTGTTTTTATAAACTGAAATTAAATTAAATACTGCTTTTATTTTAAATTTCAAAACTAATTTCTGATTTTAAAAGATTTAAAACTGAATTTTTTTTAAGAGAAAAACTGAGTTTTTACTTTATTTTTAAAACTGAGTTTTTACTTTATTTTTAAAACTGATTTTTATTTATTTTAAAACTGATTTTATTTATTTATTTTAAGACGTGACTTTTAAAACAGAAAAGATTTGATTTTTAAAAGTAATATAATAGGATCTTTGTATTTTTAAAGTGATAAAAATATAGTTTTTATATTTTTAAAGTATTAAAAATATAGTCTTTACTATATAGAAATATTAAAAATATGATTTTTATATTTTTAAAGTATTAAAAATATAATCTTTATAGGATAGAGGACATAAAAATATCATCTTTGTATATGTAACGAAATAAAAATCTGATTTTTATTTTATATACGTTGAAATCAAGTGTTTAAACTTAAAAAGGTGAAATCTTTAAACTTAAAAAGGCGAAAACTATATTTTAGAAAGGCGAAATCTTTATATAGAAAATAGCGTGATAAAAATATAATTTTTATCTATATAACATAGTAGTAAAAATTCGATTTTTATATATTGAACATCGAAGTGAAAATTCGATTTTTAAATATATGAAGTGATTAAAGAAATATGACTTTTTAAATTGAAAGAGAATAAATAAAAATGTGATTTTTATTTTAAGGTCATCAAAATATAAAAAATGTAATTTTTATATATATAGTGACTACGGGCAACGAAGATGACGGAGATGCGATGAAGATGAAGATTTCTATCAAAAGAAGAGTCGTGGTATTGGATAGCTTTCGGTGAGAACTTCTCACTCTTCAATTTAATTTCTAGTTATATATATATACTAGGATGCAGACGGTGTTTAGTAGCACCCGACACAATTGTCCACAGACCATGGACTTGTTTGTTTGACTGTTTGGTGATTGATTGCGATATTGGTTTGAATGTGGTTTGTGGTGTGGAAAAAAAAAAAAAATCGAATCGATAAATTGATTAGGATTAGACGTGCGCCGTTATAAGGCGAAGGAGTAAGGCTAGGTTAGACCCTTACTCCAAATTTTGTGGTTTGCATAACGAAAGTGAGTTTGATTGATGTGTGAATGGCGTGGGCCTTCACTAGACCGGGGATAAGGCTGGGCCTTGTCCCGTTTCTAGTATCGTGCCGTTATGCCGCCGAAATTTTCTAAAATTTGTTAGAAAAATAAAAATATCATTTTATTTAAAGAATAAACTGAATAGATATTCATATGTTAAAATAAAATGTTTTATCGTTAAAAATATAATTTTTAACGTGAAGTGAATAAAATAAAATATTCATTTACAAACCGGACGGTTTGTTTATGCACACTGATTTGACTGACATTGATTGGGTCGATAAATTTTACACATCGCCCAACTGCACAAATAAAATCTGTGTTTGATTGTTTGAAACCCCACACGGGTGTTGGGGTGAAATTTAAAGTTCACTCATCCTGACTGATTAAATATGTCGATCGATTGATTGACAGGCTGTTATAAGCATTAGATATCTATATTTGATGCTTATACAGTGTAGTGCACTTTGGTTGATGGTTGATTATTTTTCAATGCTATTATATACATGTGATGTATGAAAATCCATATAATTAACATTATATGGTAATTGATTGGGCCTTATTCCAATTTGAAAAATAAAGAAAATATAAAATAAAGGTTCATGTGTTGACGGTACTCATTCGTTGAGATTAGTCATGTGTTGAACGAATTATTTTTATAATAAAATTTACATCTTTATCAATATAAAATAAAGGTTCATGTGTTGACGGTACTCATTCGTTGAGATTAGTCATGTGTTGAACGAAATAATTTAACCAAAAATAGTCACACATGGACGGTACTCATTCGTTGAGATTAGTCGTGTGTTGACAAAAAGAAATATTTGAAATAGAATATATAAAGCCGTGTTGAATAGTGATGCGCCATTTTGACGCGAACGATATATATAACGATTTCGAAATAAATTGAATATATAACGATTTCGAAATGAATTGAATATATAACGATTTCGGAATGAATTGAATATATAACGATTTCGAAATGAATTGAATATATAACGATTTCGAAATAAATTGAATATATAACGATTTCGAAATGAATTGAATATATAACGATTTCGAAATGAATTGAATATATAACGATTTCGATTTGAGTTGAATATAAAACGATTTCGAATTGAATGGAATAGAAAACCAATTTGATCTCAAATTGAATATATAATGAACTTGATTCAAATAGAAAACGAAACGAATTTAATTTGAATAGGAAATGAATTTGAATCGAATAGAAAACCAATTGGGATTGAATTGAATTGAATTGAATTGAAAAACGAATTCGAATTGAATTTAAAATGAAGTGAAACGAATTCAAATTGAATAGAAATTTGAATTGAATAGAGATGAATTTTAAAACGAATTTATAAAGAAGAATTCGATTTTGATTTGAATTGAAATGGAAGTTGAATTTGCTTTTGAAACGAATTCAAAACTAAATATATAATTCGTTTTAAATAGAAATCGACGAAATATATATTATATATATTATATATATAATATAATGGCCTGAATAGAACGCGCCGCGCCGCGGCAGTTCGTAAATTTCGACCATTTATTTCAAACGGACATTACGGGAGATCCGACCGTCGGATTCTCCTAAAACCGGAACCGTTGGGTTCGTATCGAAAAGAGCTTTCCAACGAATATTAGAAATTCAAAATCTAACGGTTGGATTTGGAGATACGTCCAAATCAAATTCGAAAAAGGTCGCTGTAAGTGCAGTTCGATGGCCATTGTTGGAAATCGACTGTACGGGCCTTGATAAAATTATTAAAAATATCAATAATTTGTGTAAAATCATAAGAAATGATTTGGGAAAAATTGGGGTGAAAAACTCCATATTTGAAAAGATAAAAATAGATTTTTATCGAAATGAACTAGTTTTGAACTAAATTTAAAACCAATTTATTTTTAAATAAATGAACAAGATTTAAAAAGGGGTTTTAAATAATCGAATTTCTAATATATTTGATTGAGTTTGAAATGGGTTTATCGTGAACTGTGTTTTAAATAACACCTAGTTCTTTAACCCAGTAAAAGGAGTTTTAACGAATCTGCAATTAGATTGAAATGTGAATTCGTAATCTAAATTTCCAAATTTAGAAAATGAGCGGGAATGGAGTATTACCAGTTTTGCTCCAAAGCGATAGTTAAATCTTTAATTAGATTTGAACGTGAAATGGTAATTAGTTTTACCGATAACACAGTGGTGTTAGATATGGAGTATTACCAGTTTTGCTTCATGGGATGAATAGGTTGGGATTGGGAAATAAAATAAATAACTACTTCGTTACGGTTCGCTAATCTCGACTAGTTGGAAAAACCATAATTTGGTTTTAAATGTCATCCAAAGGAAGATTTCAGGATAAATTTTAAAGAATTTATCTTGGATAAAATTAATGGGGACCTTTCCCTAAGAATGTGGAATTTAGAAACTAGCTGTAGGTTGGCTAAGAAGAATGGTTTCCTGGGTATTGACCTGATGTTGGTTTCGGCCTTCGGGGTTAATGTTTGGGAAATTGTTCTCTTGCTAATTTGCGGTTAGTGACTAATGAATTGGAATGAGGCGTATGTTGTGTTTGTGTAACATTTGTTCTCAATATACGCGGGTTGTTCGGAAAGACCGGGTTTACACCCATTCTGAATAACCGATTCGACGATATGTCGAAGATGAAGACGGTGGTTGAAGACCGGAAGTCTTCACATCGTTTGGATAATTACTGACGATCCTGATTGGGCAGTACACCCAAGAGGATGGAAATAGTTGGTGGTTGTCCAGACGTACTTGGGGATGGATGGATATGCGAGGAAAGTGCCTCCGGTTTCGTTCAGACCCAGAACGGACTTGTAAATGGATTGTGTGTCTGACATTGGATTTTATTCTGTGTTGATTGATTTCTGTTAAATATATATCTGTTTGGCGGCGGAGAATTTATTCTCTTGCTTAACGCCCTTCTCTGAGACGTACGAGCTTAGAGGTTATATATCGATAGATATCAATCGCATGGCATAAATTGCCTGTGTGGCACGCTAAGATGCGATGATCAAGGCTTCTGTTGAAAAGCAAAGTCTTGTGGTTGATGATCAAAGCACGGCCTTTGTGGCGTAGCTTTGTGTAACGTTGATTCGCGAGTATCACACCTCGGTATGAGTTAAAAACGGGATACGGACCGCTGGGAGAGCACGACGTTTCTTTCTAGCTTTGGTGGTGTCAGTGACTTACCAGCCCTGACATATATATACTTTTCACCTTTGTGGTTGTTGGAATGAGGCGCCTCGATTACAGGTCCGTAAGGACCGGGAAACGTGTGTTCAGGCATAATTAATCCTCTAACGTAAGTGAGGACCGGCCCAGCCGCATCCAGGGGTTACCCAGTGTGCGTAATCCTGGGGCATTTGCTAGAGTGTCTCGAACGCGGAGAGGAGCTTGCCCCTTGCCTCGACTCATGACGGAAATCCAATTTCCAATACGTGTATTGCGGTTTTAATTGTAGAACTAGTATGGCGACATGATATATGGTACCCATGCCGTCTATGATTTATATTTATGATTGAAATTGTTTTGACACTATACACTTATTATAGTATCAAATGATTTGTTTTAAACGTACCAAGCATGTTTGGCTATTATAAGGGAAAACCCTATCCTCCGGCTTGCGTTGCATTGTGTGATGGGACCTGGGTCTTATAATAGCTTCATTTTTCGAAAAAGCATTGCGTTGTTTATTCTATGCACTGGTATTCTTGGGAGGAAACCCGTTCCTTGTTTTACGGCGTGGTCCCTTGAATTACTTTCTTTTAAAGTAAAGTTTTAAATAACTGTTTTAGTTCTCACACCAGTCACATGACTGACCTGGAGTTTATTGTTTTAACCTAAACTCTGGGTGCCCTTATTTTCCGCACGGGCAGCTAGTAGTTTTGGTTTTGCAGATTTATATTCACAGGATCCTGGTTTACAGCTGGAATGATATCCGGAAAGCTCTGTATCCGTATATCACCTTCAGTTGTGCTTTATATTATTTTTCCGCTGCTATGTATTTAAATGTAATTTAAATCTCTGATATTTCTGTGTAATATTTATTCATTTATACTCTGTATATTCTTGTAATCTGATGCATTGTTGTAATATACAAATGAAATGTTCTTCTGTTTGTGTTCTGATTTGTCATGTTCTCAACGTTCAGGGGTTTCGAACGATTTAGATTGGTTTAACGACTGATTCAGATCGAGCGAAATTCTCGGCCGTCACATTTGGTTTCAGAGCTTTGGTTTACAGAGCTCGAGAACAAGACACATTAGAACCATACGAAAGAATTCATCAGATATTGGATTAGTAATATCCAATTAGAATGATTCGTTAGAGATAGGATCAGTAGTATCCTAGAACGAGTGTGAAGAGTATATTTTTCAAATGAAAACAATTTTGTTTGAAATTTAAACCATTTTAAACGTATTTGATTATTTATTTATTTATTTTGAATATGGACAATCGAGTATATAAAGGTTTTGTATATACGCGTCATGAACGTATATTCGAAGTTTTAATATACTGGATAGATATAGAATCACACTCTAGTCGCCCGGACCTGATTCTGATGATTGACGCGTCATCATTAGTAATTAGTTTCGTGTTTCGAAGGTGTGATACCTATATATTTCCATCAGACTGGTGTGAGAACCAAAACTAATATAGTTAGAACACATTGTTGTGAATTGGCATCAAAAACATGATTTTTGTATATATATCAAATTTATGAATTTGAAACGTTAATCCACTAATTGATTGATGTTTGTGTTGTTTGTTTATTTGTTTGCTAATTTTGTACCCTTTTGCCTAATTAAACCAAATATTGAATTATATTGATAATTGGTCGCATTAGCTAGCATATACATATACTTACATTGAACAGGTCATAGCAAGGAGGCTAGAGCCAGAGAATAAAATTTGTTTGCCCGACAAATAGGTACATGTTTACTACATAATTTCCTGTTTTGTTTGGGTGATGATGATTTTGTGAGCCTATTGGCTAGCCGCTTGGCTTTTTCTTTTTCTTTTTGAGATCTGAAGGACCGGGGAAGCTATTTCAAATTCCCCGATGCTCCCGGTGCAGGGGAGGTTATGGCGAAATTTTTCAAAAATTTAGGGAGTTAGCCAAATTTTTGAAAATTTGAAAATTCTCAGAAACTGAAGAGTTGGAGAATGAAGCCAGATCGAACGTAGAGCTGAATAATCAAACCACTTTCGACTTTGTTCCTTTTCGGGGACGAAAAGTTTTAAGTGGGGGAGATTGTAATAACCCGGAAAATCTGGGCCAGTTTAAAATTTTTATTTTGGCAATTTTAGCGAATTTTGAATATTTAAAATAGATTATTTTAAATAAAATCGACGAGAAAATTTATTTTGAATATAATTCGACGTATATATTTATATACGTCGTCGTTAGAATATAAATATTTATATATAATTATAAATAGAATTGAAAATGGCGCGGTAGTTCGATAATTCGATTTCAAACTTCAATTGAATGTACCGGGTGCAAAACAATCCGGATTTTAGTGAAACCAAAAATAATGGAATCTAATAGTGGATATCTTTCTATCGAATCCGAAAAATTAGGATTTCATCTTAGGAATGATAAGATATGTCCAGTTGAAAATTCTGAATAGTCGCTATGGAATTCAGGCCCTTAAAAATGGACATTTTGCAAACGACCTCGGATTTCGACGAAACCACTTTTGTTGGGTCCGTGATGTCAAGTTATTGCTAGGTTTCAAATTTCATGATTTTCTGAATCAATATGTGAGCGTGGCAAAGGAAAACGTGTTTTGACCATTTCAGTTGATTTTAATCGATTGGAAAATGGCCATTTTTCATACGGTCTCGGAATTCGACGAAACTAGTTTTGTTAGGACCGTATCGTCAATACGAAGCTAGAAAATATTTTTCTGGAATTTTTCTAGTTAGTATGTGACCCCGGTAATTTGAAACGTACGTTTAAACTTCAATTTAGTGATTTACATGTATATTTAACGGAAACTGATTCAAACGATCGAATCAGCCTACGATACATATCCCATTGTGTTCGGAATGGGGGTAATACGCTATGGGCGACAGGCGGTGGGCCTCGTTTAGAGGTCGTTTGAAAAAGTTGACTTTTTGAATTAAAATAAAATAATTAAATAATTAAATTAATAAAAATTTCTGTCTCCCTATAACCTTTGGCCCCCCCCCCCGTTAGTTTCGATCAGAAAAATTAAAAAGAAAAAAAAAATGAAGGCGACGGGGGGGAGAGAGCCGCCGCCCCCCTCGCGTCAGAGCCCCCCCTTCTTCGAGCCGCCAGCCACCGCAGGCCCCGATCCTCCGCCTCCCTTCTCCTCCCAACTCGCGACAGTCGCCTCCCCTTCCCCGATGAACCCCGCGACCCCTGCCCTAATCGACAGCCGCGAAACCCCCCCTCCTCCGCAGCTCGAGCTTCCCCCCCTCCTAACGCGAACCCCCTGTAAGTCCTTTTTCCTTTTATTTATTATTTTCTTTTTGTTTTTATAAACTGAAATTAAATTAAATACTGTTTTTATTTTAAATTTCAAAACTAATTTCTGATTTTAAAAGATTTAAAACTGAATTTTTTTTAAGAGAAAAACTGAGTTTTTACTTTATTTTTAAAACTGAGTTTTTACTTTATTTTTAAAACTGATTTTTATTTATTTTAAAACTGATTTTATTTATTTATTTTAAGACGTGACTTTTAAAACAGAAAAGATTTGATTTTTAAAAGTAATATAATAGGATCTTTGTATTTTTAAAGTGATAAAAATATAGTTTTTATATTTTTAAAGTATTAAAAATATAGTCTTTACTATATAGAAATATTAAAAATATGATTTTTATATTTTTAAAGTATTAAAAATATAATCTTTATAGGATAGAGGACATAAAAATATCATCTTTGTATATGTAACGAAATAAAAATCTGATTTTTATTTTATATACGTTGAAATCAAGTGTTTAAACTTAAAAAGGTGAAATCTTTAAACTTAAAAAGGCGAAAACTATATTTTAGAAAGGCGAAATCTTTATATAGAAAATAGCGTGATAAAAATATAATTTTTATCTATATAACATAGTAGTAAAAATTCGATTTTTATATATTGAACATCGAAGTGAAAATTCGATTTTTAAATATATGAAGTGATTAAAGAAATATGACTTTTTAAATTGAAAGAGAATAAATAAAAATGTGATTTTTATTTTAAGGTCATCAAAATATAAAAAATGTAATTTTTATATATATAGTGACTACGGGCAACGAAGATGACGGAGATGCGATGAAGATGAAGATTTCTATCAAAAGAAGAGTCGTGGTATTGGATAGGTTTCGGTGAGAACTTCTCACTCTTCAATTTAATTTCTAGTTATATATATATACTAGGATGCAGACGGTGTTTAGTAGCACCCGACACAATTGTCCACAGACCATGGACTTGTTTGTTTGACTGTTTGGTGATTGATTGCGATATTGGTTTGAATGTGGTTTGTGGTGTGGAAAAAAAAAAAAATCGAATCGATAAATTGATTAGGATTAGACGTGCGCCGTTATAAGGCGAAGGAGTAAGGCTAGGTTAGACCCTTACTCCAAATTTTGTGGTTTGCATAACGAAAGTGAGTTTGATTGATGTGTGAATGGCGTGGGCCTTCACTAGACCGGGGATAAGGCTGGGCCTTGTCCCGTTTCTAGTATCGTGCCGTTATGCCGCCGAAATTTTCTAAAATTTGTTAGAAAAATAAAAATATCATTTTATTTAAAGAATAAACTGAATAGATATTCATATGTTAAAATAAAATGTTTTATCGTTAAAAATATAATTTTTAACGTGAAGTGAATAAAATAAAATATTCATTTACAAACCGGACGGTTTGTTTATGCACACTGATTTGACTGACATTGATTGGGTCGATAAATTTTACACATCGCCCAACTGCACAAATAAAATCTGTGTTTGATTGTTTGAAACCCCACACGGGTGTTGGGGTGAAATTTAAAGTTCACTCATCCTGACTGATTAAATATGTCGATCGATTGATTGACAGGCTGTTATAAGCATTAGATATCTATATTTGATGCTTATACAGTGTAGTGCACTTTGGTTGATGGTTGATTATTTTTCAATGCTATTATATACATGTGATGTATGAAAATCCATATAATTAACATTATATGGTAATTGATTGGGCCTTATTCCAATTTGAAAAATAAAGAAAATATAAAATAAAGGTTCATGTGTTGACGGTACTCATTCGTTGAGATTAGTCATGTGTTGAACGAATTATTTTTATAATAAAATTTACATCTTTATCAATATAAAATAAAGGTTCATGTGTTGACGGTACTCATTCGTTGAGATTAGTCATGTGTTGAACGAAATAATTTAACCAAAAATAGTCACACATGGACGGTACTCATTCGTTGAGATTAGTCGTGTGTTGACAAAAAGAAATATTTGAAATAGAATATATAAAGCCGTGTTGAATAGTGATGCGCCATTTTGACGCGAACGATATATATAACGATTTCGAAATAAATTGAATATATAACGATTTCGAAATGAATTGAATATATAACGATTTCGGAATGAATTGAATATATAACGATTTCGAAATGAATTGAATATATAACGATTTCGAAATAAATTGAATATATAACGATTTCGAAATGAATTGAATATATAACGATTTCGAAATGAATTGAATATATAACGATTTCGATTTGAGTTGAATATAAAACGATTTCGAATTGAATGGAATAGAAAACCAATTTGATCTCAAATTGAATATATAATGAACTTGATTCAAATAGAAAACGAAACGAATTTAATTTGAATAGGAAATGAATTTGAATCGAATAGAAAACCAATTGGGATTGAATTGAATTGAATTGAATTGAAAAACGAATTCGAATTGAATTTAAAATGAAGTGAAACGAATTCAAATTGAATAGAAATTTGAATTGAATAGAGATGAATTTTAAAACGAATTTATAAAGAAGAATTCGATTTTGATTTGAATTGAAATGGAAGTTGAATTTGCTTTTGAAACGAATTCAAAACTAAATATATAATTCGTTTTAAATAGAAATCGACGAAATATATATTATATATATTATATATATAATATAATGGCCTGAATAGAACGCGCCGCGCCGCGGCAGTTCGTAAATTTCGACCATTTATTTCAAACGGACATTACGGGAGATCCGACCGTCGGATTCTCCTAAAACCGGAACCGTTGGGTTCGTATCGAAAAGAGCTTTCTAACGAATATTAGAAATTCAAAATCTAACGGTTGGATTTGGAGATACGTCCAAATCAAATTCGAAAAAGGTCGCTGTAAGTGCAGTTCGATGGCCATTGTTGGAAATCGACTGTACGGGCCTTGATAAAATTATTAAAAATATCAATAATTTGTGTAAAATCATAAGAAATGATTTGGGAAAAATTGGGGTGAAAAACTCCATATTTGAAAAGATAAAAATAGATTTTTATCGAAATGAACTAGTTTTGAACTAAATTTAAAACCAATTTATTTTTAAATAAATGAACAAGATTTAAAAAGGGGTTTTAAATAATCGAATTTCTAATATATTTGATTGAGTTTGAAATGGGTTTATCGTGAACTGTGTTTTAAATAACACCTAGTTCTTTAACCCAGTAAAAGGAGTTTTAACGAATCTGCAATTAGATTGAAATGTGAATTCGTAATCTAAATTTCCAAATTTAGAAAATGAGCGGGAATGGAGTATTACCAGTTTTGCTCCAAAGCGATAGTTAAATCTTTAATTAGATTTGAACGTGAAATGGTAATTAGTTTTACCGATAACACAGTGGTGTTAGATATGGAGTATTACCAGTTTTGCTTCATGGGATGAATAGGTTGGGATTGGGAAATAAAATAAATAACTACTTCGTTACGGTTCGCTAATCTCGACTAGTTGGAAAAACCATAATTTGGTTTTAAATGTCATCCAAAGGAAGATTTCAGGATAAATTTTAAAGAATTTATCTTGGATAAAATTAATGGGGACCTTTCCCTAAGAATGTGGAATTTAGAAACTAGCTGTAGGTTGGCTAAGAAGAATGGTTTCCTGGGTATTGACCTGATGTTGGTTTCGGCCTTCGGGGTTAATGTTTGGGAAATTGTTCTCTTGCTAATTTGCGGTTAGTGACTAATGAATTGGAATGAGGCGTATGTTGTGTTTGTGTAACATTTGTTCTCAATATACGCGGGTTGTTCGGAAAGACCGGGTTTACACCCATTCTGAATAACCGATTCGACGATATGTCGAAGATGAAGACGGTGGTTGAAGACCGGAAGTCTTCACATCGTTTGGATAATTACTGACGATCCTGATTGGGCAGTACACCCAAGAGGATGGAAATAGTTGGTGGTTGTCCAGACGTACTTGGGGATGGATGGATATGCGAGGAAAGTGCCTCCGGTTTCGTTCAGACCCAGAACGGACTTGTAAATGGATTGTGTGTCTGACATTGGATTTTATTCTGTGTTGATTGATTTCTGTTAAATATATATCTGTTTGGCGGCGGAGAATTTATTCTCTTGCTTAACGCCCTTCTCTGAGACGTACGAGCTTAGAGGTTATATATCGATAGATATCAATCGCATGGCATAAATTGCCTGTGTGGCACGCTAAGATGCGATGATCAAGGCTTCTGTTGAAAAGCAAAGTCTTGTGGTTGATGATCAAAGCACGGCCTTTGTGGCGTAGCTTTGTGTAACGTTGATTCGCGAGTATCACACCTCGGTATGAGTTAAAAACGGGATACGGACCGCTGGGAGAGCACGACGTTTCTTTCTAGCTTTGGTGGTGTCAGTGACTTACCAGCCCTGACATATATATACTTTTCACCTTTGTGGTTGTTGGAATGAGGCGCCTCGATTACAGGTCCGTAAGGACCGGGAAACGTGTGTTCAGGCATAATTAATCCTCTAACGTAAGTGAGGACCGGCCCAGCCGCATCCAGGGGTTACCCAGTGTGCGTAATCCTGGGGCATTTGCTAGAGTGTCTCGAACGCGGAGAGGAGCTTGCCCCTTGCCTCGACTCATGACGGAAATCCAATTTCCAATACGTGTATTGCGGTTTTAATTGTAGAACTAGTATGGCGACATGATATATGGTACCCATGCCGTCTATGATTTATATTTATGATTGAAATTGTTTTGACACTATACACTTATTATAGTATCAAATGATTTGTTTTAAACGTACCAAGCATGTTTGGCTATTATAAGGGAAAACCCTATCCTCCGGCTTGCGTTGCATTGTGTGATGGGACCTGGGTCTTATAATAGCTTCATTTTTCGAAAAAGCATTGCGTTGTTTATTCTATGCACTGGTATTCTTGGGAGGAAACCCGTTCCGTGTTTTACGGCGTGGTCCCTTGAATTACTTTCTTTTAAAGTAAAGTTTTAAATAACTGTTTTAGTTCTCACACCAGTCACATGACTGACCTGGAGTTTATTGTTTTAACCTAAACTCTGGGTGCCCTTATTTTCCGCACGGGCAGCTAGTAGTTTTGGTTTTGCAGATTTATATTCACAGGATCCTGGTTTACAGCTGGAATGATATCCGGAAAGCTCTGTATCCGTATATCACCTTCAGTTGTGCTTTATATTATTTTTCCGCTGCTATGTATTTAAATGTAATTTAAATCTCTGATATTTCTGTGTAATATTTATTCATTTATACTCTGTATATTCTTGTAATCTGATGCATTGTTGTAATATACAAATGAAATGTTCTTCTGTTTGTGTTCTGATTTGTCATGTTCTCAACGTTCAGGGGTTTCGAACGATTTAGATTGGTTTAACGACTGATTCAGATCGAGCGAAATTCTCGGCCGTCACAAAGGAGAAGAATAAGACTCTGACAATGATAAAGAGGAAGCCAATTTGTGTCTTATGGCAAAACCAGATTCAGAAAGTAACGAAGAAGACTCCAGTGAGGTACCAAACTACACTTACAAAGATTTAATTTTAATGTGTCATGATCTTACCAAAACCATTGATTCTCTTGAACTAAAAGTTAAGAAATTAAAATATGATATGATAAAATTAGTTCACGAAAACAATTGGTTAGAAACTAAGCTTGAAAAAGTTCAAATATTCAAAACCTTGATTGTGAAAATTGCAAGCTTTTAAAACTAGAGCAAATAGAATTTAAAGCAAATTTTGAAAAACTGAAACAAGAACATTTGGCTTTAAAGGAAAGTGTTGACACAAAAAAGAAAGAACTACATTAATAGATGTACCTCACTTGTGAATGAAAATGAAGCACTTAAAACCAAAGTAAAAAATCTTGAAATAACATTGAGTAAGTTTTCAAGAGGAGAAAAATCCTTTAAGATGCTGCTTGGAAATCAGTTATATGCTAATAATGGAAAAGGATTAGGATTTGGGAAAACACACATTAATATGACTCATAATGCCAAAGGTGGAAGTGTTTTTCCTAAATGCATAAAATGTGGAAAAATTGGACATAGCTATGAAATGTGTGAAAGTAGGAATAAAAACAAAAAATTCATACAAATTTGGGTTCCAAAAGGGTCGACAAGTAATTGTTATAGATTTAGACTTGGTAAGAATAAAAAAATTTGTGTTCCAAAAGGATCTGTTGTTCAAAATAAAAAAAATTCAGTTTTTAGACCTATGAGTTTCTCTAGGTCATTCTCTTTTTCTCGTGTATAGGTATGTTGGCGGGCTAAGGAGCAACAAGAGTGGTACTTGGATTCAGGTTGTTCCAAACATACGACAGGAGATAAATCAAAGTTCCTTAGCCTTGAAAAACATAAAGGTGGAAGTGTGATAATGGGTGATAACAATAAATGAAAAATTATCGGTAAAGGTAAAGTAGGTAATAGTACTTTCTCCTTAACTGATGTTTTATATGTTGAAAACTTGCATCACAATCTAATCTCTATAAGCCAACTATGTGACAAAGGTATGAGTGTGGTATTTGATGATTTGAATCTCTCACGATGTTTAGTAGCTACGGATGAATAAGTTTTCTTATGGCATAGGAGATTGGGTCACGCTAGTATGAGTCTCTTAGAAAAACTAGAATCAAAAGAATTGGTAAGGGGATTACCACATTAGAAATATAGAAGTAATAAAGTGTGCAAATCATGTACTATGGGAAAATTCAGTCGATCATCATTTCGCCCCAAAAATGTTGTTAGTACTAATAGGGTACCTGAATTAATTCACATGGATTTGTTTGGACCAAATGAAATTGCTAGCTTGAACGGAAAACATTATTGTTATGTGTTGGTTGATGATTATTCTAGATTTACATGGGTTTATTTTCTAGCCAAAAAGTCCGAAACTTTTGATTACTTTTCAAAGTTTGCAAAACTCGTTCAAAATGAGAAAGGTGTTTCAATAAAAACTTTAAGAAGTGATCACGGTGGTGAATTTAAATTTTTGGATTTTGGATTTTTTTTTTGAAGAAAATGGTTTTAAACACGAATTTTCTGCCCCTCGAACACCTCAACAAAATGGGGTAGTCGAAAGGAAAAATCATACGTTACAAGAATTGGCTAGATCTATGTTAAGTGAATAAATTGCCTTTGAATTTTTGGGCAGAGGCAGTTAATACGTCGTGCCATGTAATGAACAGAGTAATGATCAGACCAATACTTAACAAAACATCCAATGAATTATGGTTTGACAGAAAGCCCAAAATTTCATATTTTAGAGTTTTTGGATGCCCTTGTTATCTTCTTAATACAGGTGATAAACTTGGTAAGTTTGTATCAAAGGCTAATGAGGGAATTCTCATGGATTACTCTTCAAGAAGCATATCGAATCTTCAACAAATGAACAAAAACTATTATTGAAACCATAAATGTGAAATTTAATGAGTCAGACTTGGATACAGTGGATGGAGATAAAAACAATGAGAGAATTGCTTATGAGGGTGAAAAAGAAAATAATAAAGAGAAGACTTGCAGTGATGATCCAACAAAACCATCATTTGAAGTCGAGAACTTGAAATTCAAAGCCAATCTTCCTCCAAAATTGGTAATAGGAAATCCAACGGCAGGTATACGAACTCGTTCATCATTTAATAAAGATATCTCTGCTTTCGGTATTCACAGTTGTTTTATTTCTGAAACTGAACATAAAAATATTGAAATTGCACTTAGTGATGAAAGTTGGACTTTAGCGATGCAAGAAGAACTTAATCAATTTGAAAGAGATAACGTTTGGAAATTAGTTTCTAGACCAAATGACTATCCAGTAGTAGGAACTAAATGGGTGTTCAAAAATAAACTTGATGAATCCAGAAATGTAATTAGAAACAAAGCTAGGATGGTTGCAAAAGGATATAATCAAATTGAAGGCATTGATTTTGATGAGATATTTGCACCAGTAGCTAGGTTAGAAGCCATTAGAATTTTTCTCAGTTTTGCATGCTATAAAGGTTTCAAACTTAAATAAATGGATGTAAAAAGTGCATTTTTAAACGGAGAATTAAAAGGAGAAGTTTTTTAGAACAACCCCCTGGTTTTGAAAATCATGAATTTCCAAATCATGTATATAAACTTGAAAAAGCATTATATGGTCTTAAACAAGCTCCTAGAGCTTGGTACGATTGTTTAAGTGCATATCTTTTGAAAAATGGTTTTAAAATGGGCAGTGCTGACACAAAATTGTTTCTATTACATGAAGGTGACAATTTCTTGATAGTCCAAATTTATGTTGATGATATTATATATGGTGCTACCAATGATCGTATATATGAGAAATTTGAATAAGTCATGCAGGATAAACTTGAAATGAGCTTAGTAGGTGAATTAAAGTACTTCCTTGTATTTCAAATCAAACAAAGCACCAAGGGTATCTTCATATCACAAATAAAATACATCACTGAATTGTTGAAAACATTTGGCTTAGAAAACGCAAAGCCACTCAGAACACCAATGAGTTCTTCAACCAAACTTGACAAAGATGAGAAAGGAGTTGCAGTTGATCAGATAAAATATCGCGCTATAATTGGTTCACTTCTTTATCTCACTGCATCTAGGCCTGATATTATGTTTGTTGTTTGTTTATGTGCACGTTTTCAGTCTAATCCAAAAGAATCTCACTTAAAAGCCACAAAAAAAATATTAAGATATCCTTTGCACACACACAAATTTGGTTTATGGTATTCCTCATGAAATAATTTTGAATTAATTGGATATTCTGATGTTGATTATACTGGATCCCTTATGGATAGAAAAAGCACAAGTGGAACTTGTTTTATGCTAGGACACTCGTTAGTTTCATGGTCAAGTCGAAAATAAAATTGTGTTCCTTTATCCACAACCGAGGTTGAATACATTGCTTTAGGAAGTTGTTGTGCACAAATACTATGGATGATGCAAACTCTTTCAGATTTTGGTCTAATTTATAAAAAAGTACCACTAAAATGTGAAAATAAAAGTGCTATAGATTTGTCTAATAATCCTGTTCACCATTCACGCACTAAACACGTAGATGTGAGACACCATTTTATCAGAGATCACATTTCACGAGAAGATATCTGTGTTAAGTTTATATCAACTGATTGTCAACTTGCTGATATTTTTATAAAACCTCTTCCCGAAGATAGATTTTCACGATTACACTTAGATTTGGGAAACACAGAAATTGATTGATCATTATCCTTTTTTTTTAAATATTCTTGAATGGTTACTCAAAAGTTAAATGATTGACCATTTAAATTATTTCGGAACTCGTCAAAATTATGTTAGATTTTGAAATTGTGATGAGTATTGACTATAATATTTTTTTCATAACATGAGGAAATATTATTAAATTCTCATGACGATTGAACAAATTTTATAATATCTTTAAAATTGGTGCATATTTCACGATCAATTTCTACTACTACTATCCTTCTGACATTCGTCGTGATCTTATATAATGTGGAGAGTTTAATGTTTGAGAATAAAGAAAATCTTGAAATATAAATATATAATATAGTAATAATAGTAATTTATCCTTGGTATTCGCTCCCATTTAAAAGTCGTCGCGGTTATGCGTGGGTGAATTACCTTAATCTCTATATGCTTCTATTCTCACTTAAAAGACCTTTGGGCTGTGCATGGATAGAACTCATTGAGAGGATAAAGTTAAGTTACTACTAACCCCATTTAAAAGACCTTTGGGCTATGCGTGGTTAGCAAGTGCTTAACACGTTTTGAGTTTATTTAAAATCTTTTGAATTTCATATTCAAATATTCAATTTTATTGAACTCTCCTCATTTTTAAAAAATCAATCATAAATCTGTCATTCTAAAATGTGAATTTTGCTTTAATTTGAAGAATATTATGATTTTTGTTTGATTAAATGAGATTTACGATATATTTGCCCTCTTGATTTGAATTTATATTTCTAGTTTGTATTCATCACTATTTCAGTTTCTATTATTCTTTTGATGATAACAAAAGGGGGAGAATGGTCAAGATTTTGATAGATGAGTAAACATTTATATAATTTTTTTAAATTTTTTTGGTGTTATGATTGATAAATTTCTAATTTTCAAATTTATGCATCAATATAAGGAGAGTTCAGTTGTAGGGGGAGCATACAAATAGGGAGAGTAATATTTCACGTTCAAACACATTTAACACATTCAAAATCTTGTATATGTTTGTCATCATCAAAAGGGGGAGATTGTTGGGTACAACAATGTGTTGTATGATTTTTGTTTGATGATAAATAACATATAATATTATTTAAATGTGTTTGTAATTGTACTATTTTTTATTTCATGGAAATAAATATTTATTGTATAATATACTATTATGCACAATTCACAGTATATTTTATTCAATATTTTATTTCAAAATCTGACATAGTACAACAGTTTAACTCCACTATTGTATATACACATTTATAACATTGTACTCATACATAAATTGAATACGATAAACATTTTTGTTTTCAACACAATAAAATAATATTTTATTTCAATCAAAATTGTTTATTACAAATATCAGCACAATTTCCTCATTTTGTTAGTTTCTCACTGCAACTCACATCACTCAGCACAGTCTTTGTCTCCCTACACTTCAATCGGTCACTCATACACAGGCACTGCCACACAAATTTGTCTTCAAGTGCTCCAGATCTTGTCCAGTTATCAGTCTAGTCATCCATACCTGTCACAAATAGAAAAACACACAGTACCCTGCAATAGAAATAGAACTGAACACATGCAAATAAAAATTTATTTTAAATTTTATTTGCTTCAGAATTTTGGTGTGTTTCTCATCATTTTTTAGATCTAGTACGAATTCTCTAATAAAGACTGCTTATGATATTCACAATGATACACTGTAAATATCACAAGACAGACTGATTCCTAATGCCCACATATCAGCCCCACACAACCACACTTGTCTGCTGATCAGAACCAGTATTTGTTGATTCTAAACAGCCCTAACATAGTGTAGTAAGACTGTTGATTACAAAAATATTCATATGTCATCCGAATAGCCCACAAATACAAAGTTATGCATACAAGACACATATGTATACACAAACAGTTGTTTGCATATACACATGAGAATATGCAGGTAAAAGCCCAAATCAGAAATGCACAATCTCGAGTCAACAAAGCAGTTCATTTAAGGTGACAACATCTAGCCATGGTCAAGACAAAGTCGAGTCAAAATGTTTTCCGCAAAACAAAGGTGCAACTATATATGGGTGAGCAAACATGAACTGTAATGGTCACAAGGTGATGTGGCAAATTCAACATGGTTACATTCATGAATGGTGATCAAGTCCAAAAACAACTGGTCAAGACAGTAAACTGGAAAAATATGGAGTAGCACATGCAAGCTTTTATTAATGTATGGTGAAAACAGTGTGCATTTCAGTTGCAATGGACAGTTTTTTTCAAGCAATATTTTTAAACCAGAAGTCAAGTGCAATATAGTACAAATCAAGACAGTATGAAATGTGGACAAGCATATGTTGTCGACGCAAATCAAAATGGATCAGCACATACATAAGTATATGGGTGCAGCTGATCAGCATTAGCATAAGTACAAGCATGGTCAAACCAAAGTGCAAACAAGAAATGGCACTTGTGATACAACAAAGTGCAGCGGCATGGTGAACAAATAAATAGAAATAAACACCATATCAGCATGTGTATAAATCGCATGGTATAAGTCATGCCAATAATGAAATGCACAAAAGTAGACAAGACTGCACAATAACACAAACATGGATGCACAAAGACAAATGTTCAACATGGTGGAGCATCAACTTAGCGACGTAAATAGCAGCTACATAGTTTTATATAGATGATGCAACAGATCTGAATTACAAGCATACATGGACAATGGTCAATCTAAGGTGACATACACAAAACCAGTGTTTTAAAGTTTGGCAATATAAAGAAGCATATCAAGTTCATATTCAAAAGAAATGCATAAGTCATGACATCAAGTAGAGAAACAGTACAACATTTTTTAAGTACCAGAAATTATAGTTAAAAAATGATCAAGTTCACCCTTCAAGTGTAATACTAGTTCTAGAAATCACCAAGGATCAAAACCATTTTTTCTTTAATCGATATTTTTAAGGGAGAAAGCCAAACAAATTCAAAGTCAAGCCACCGTTCACACGCAAGTAATTTTTTTTTCAAAAATTCAAGACAAATTCATAGTTCCAGAAGTCAATGGAAATCGATATTTATTTCAAAATATATGGCAAAGTTCAACAATTCAAATTGGAAATAAAAATCGCAAGAGCAATTCAAGGGGGACGAGCTATCTAGAATCGGAAAATCTAGGGTTTCTAAACCCTACAAATACACACGTCTTCATCATTGGCAATATCTTCGAAAATCCAGAACACAAATCTAAGACTAGAAATCTTATCAAATAAATTTACTACTTTTGTTTTTCGATCGAGAGCCGGAGAGAGGAATCCCAAAAATCCAAGCATTAGAGAACAACATCACTTAAAAATCATCTGAGATTACATCATTCTAGCAACTTAAGCAATCACCATCGATTTGGGAATTCATATGAAAACCGTTGATTGAAAAGCCGTCGCCATTTTCAATTCTCAAAGGAAAAGGGAATGGGTTGGACCGAATTGCAAAGAGGCCGACCATCTTTTAATTGAAAAGGGGATAACCCTTATTTTTAACTCATAGGGTTTTAGCTTTGTTTTCTTTGTTTATTCATTTAATTTCAAGTTTTTTCAAGGAGAGTCAATAACTACTAGTGCTTATAGTTAGAAAAATCACAGCTTAAGGTCTTGAGCGTATGGTTTAAGAAGTCGGGAGCAAGAGTTGCGAGTTTACAAGGGTCTGTAAGCGTAGATATTTTTTATAACTGCTAGTAGAAATCTTTAATGCAGCAGTAGGTAGAATTTTGCCAAAGCCGGGTATCTTCTATGTGTGGTTTTATTTCTACAAGCTATTCTATTATTCTGTTTTAATTTTATCTAGTTTTAAATTTATTTAAATTACAATAAATCCTATTTACCCACTCTTTAGGGTTAATTTAGATCCTACAATGGCATCCTCCAACGACACCTCCACCCAAGCCTCAGTGTCCTCAATCTTTTCCCTGAGACTATCTACCTCTCTTTGGTGCTCATCCTTTATCCCTTCTAGCGAGCTCAGTATGTCCCTATTACTGGCCTTGGCCTTCTCTTTCTCCTCCTTAGCCGCCTCCAACTGTCTCCTCAGCTCATTATTCTCCCGTTACAATGCTGGACCCCTCCATTCTCGGTTTTCAGCCTCTCGTTCTCCAACATCAAAACCTCTTCCTTTTGGAGTTTGTATAATTTCTCGTTTTTTGTGGATAAATGGATATTCACCTTCGTCAGCTCAGAGTTATTCTTCTTCAAACGAGCATTTTCAGTCGACACCAAGGCCACATATCTTTAAAGGTCGAAGAAGCATGCTCTGAATCTCTCACAAACTTGTCATACTTCTCCTTCAGCTCACATGTTTCATCAGCAGAGAATTAGCATATAAACATGTTGCTCGAATACAAATAAATATATGTAGTCTAGAAAGTATTTTTATCTTACACTAGGTATCTTCCTGATTTTGGACAGTTATCTGCTCGTCCTTGGCTTCCTGTTTTAAGTTGGCAATCTCCACATTCTTATTGAAAATAAGCTCCGAGATATGCCCCGAGTACTTGTTAAACTCATTACATTGATAATAAGAAGAGTATACCTGCTACCACACCATCTCTCTGTTGGATTAAGATCCAGAAGCCACATGATTTCGTCGAAATAGTGCTTGGAGAATTTCTCTTTCAACAGGGCCTTCCTCTCTTCTACGCTAAGTCATGGAGCTTCGGGTGCCTCGGGCAGCAACCCCTTCTTCTTTGAGTCTATCTTCTTCTTTCGACCGGCATGCGCCACCTCTTTTCCCTTAGAAGAAACGATAGGCGCGCAGGCGGAATACAATGAGCAGTCTTCGAAGAGGGGCGCCTAGCGGTGGTGGAAACATGCCTTGTGTCTGTCCCCGGTCACTGAGTGTACGGAGGAGAAGACTCAGAATGCCGACATCGTTCTCTGCGACGATACTCGATGACACAATCATGATAGGACGGGGGTTCGTCACCCAAAGAAGCGTCTCTTCTAAAATTTCCAAGAAAAACATTCCTCGAAGGTCGGTAACTCTCGGACCCATAACCGCGGCCTCTACCTCCTTTAGCCATTTCACTTGTGAAAGAAACAGATCCAAAGTCACCATCGATCACCCCGTGCATGCAAAAAACTACTGTGTCATGCAGTGTTTATGAATGTGTATCTGAAGTGTTCTCTCAACAGACCAGATGGCGGTCCGCTAGAAGGAGTGATCTCCCTACTGCTAAAGCTAGTTCCTCCATACTCGTGGCTCTTGGCAAGGGAAACATCACGAGCAGGAGTTTATTTATCTCTTCAAAATGACCCTCTTTCTCAAGCGAGACGGTAGTCTCAGAGGGAGTTACTGGAGATTTTGGCCTAGTCGACGTTTCTATCCTTGCCTCACCTACCGCGGATAGGACAGGAGCGATCGATGGTCCCTCATCACTAGCAATTGCCTCCTCATCGCTGGTCTCGTCCCCGCCCATTTCCTATTGAATCTTTGAAACCTTGCATGGGTTAGACACGACAAGGGACACTTCCTTTTTCGGCTTGGAGAGCCCGCTTCTTTCCCAGTCTCTGCCTTCTTTCCACCTCCAGCGACGGTCGGTCTGATTATCGCACGATCAGAAGGAAGCAATCCCGCACGACAAAGTCTGTCCTGATCCAAAGCGCTATCTGTAGAATGTTCCTTAGTCGGGATGGCCAACAAAGACTCAATGCATTATTTGTATATGGTTTTTGTGGGCGCATCAGGATTACTTGTTACGCAAGAACGAAGTTAGTCTTAAGTTATCAAACCCACAAGTTTCAGGCTCAAAACAAGGAAAAGGCTTACTTCCTTTCGACCTTCTCCATGCTAATCTAGGAGGACATCACACGAAGAACCAGTCATGCTTATACACGGTCATCTTGGGCCGTTTCCCAACAAAGAACTTAGTGCTGGGCAGAGCTTACAAAAACTATTAAGACGATGCCACATTGGCTCTCCTCTTTAACTGAAAAAGATACTGGATGTCCTCTCTGGTGGGCTTCAAGTGCAGGAGTTAGGCGATTCAACAAAATATTTCTACTAACTCAAAGCACATCATGTCAAGACAAGATGTACTTTGGAGGAAAAAAATGTTAATTGGCCTTTTGGTCCAGTTCCTAAAAGTACATTAGACACGCTTGACTCAACACATCACTTGACATTAAAGTCAGAAGTGTCGCCAAAGATCCAAGGATACAAACTCAGAGGGAGCCTTGCGAGCATGAGCATCACAACTACTCAAAATCGTGCTCCAACCATATTTTCATATCCCCTTTATAAAGGATTTCGAATCCACAACATTCGTGCTTCTCATATACAAATGGTTCGAACCCCCCTTTTAGCTTCGAGTCCCTTTTTATCGTATTAAAAGCCTCGGATCCCTCACTTCCACAAAACCTTATACCCCTTTACCTTAGCAAAGCTCCCATGTACCTTACTTTCATATTCGAACAGCTCGACCCCTCCCACTTTGTGTCTAAGAAGATCGGATCCCTCAACCACACGATGGCTTCAACTCCATTTCGTGCCCGAAGAGTTTCGACTCCCTCTCACTCACCTCTACAAAACACCGACTCACTCTGTTCAGTGTATCTCATACCCCATGTCTTCAAAGGCTATGACTACCCCTGACGCACACAATGTATCCCAAGGGATACAAATTTCGTATCCTATGGGATACAAATCTTGTATCCCTTGGATATGAAATCATATCCCATAATAGGAATACAAAAATTTATGTTATAACGAGGGGAGGGGGTCGAAATTCCTGAATATGGGATTTCAGGGGTATGAAAATACGCTGTATGTCCGCCAAATCATACCTACTCCCACCTAACATGTCCACTATAAAACCCCCAAGCTTACATTTCAAAGGATTGGAATTTGGCTGATTTGACATCTCTTGAGAGCTCTAAAAACTCATTAATGGCAGCCATGCCTTGAGGAAGAAGAAGCATAAAAGTTACTTTTTCCAATTATTCATATATGATAATTATGACTCCAAAATACTTGGAAATGTAAGTAAATGGATGTCATGACATATATGTTCTAAGTTTGTAACCTATTATTGTCAATAAAATATCAGCGAACTCCTTCAAAGTGGACGTAGGCCCCTCACGGGACCGAACCACTATAAATCTACTATGTTATTTACTACTTTCTGCACTTATTTTCTGATGCGAAACATAATTCTCTAAGTAATGGAGAATCTTTGGGTGTTACGACATTTTTTTCCGTCAACAGTACCAAACTGTGAAATAAGGGTTTATGTCATCCAATTTCACACTCAACCGTATATATTCAATATATACGATAAATATTATCATTATTGGTGAGGAATCCTATTGGATCCCTCCAACTTGTCTTTCCCTACACCATAATTTCAACATATATCATAACATATGAAATTAAACAAATACCGATGAGGAATCCAGTTGGATCCCTCCAACCTATTTCTCTACATCACAAACATGTTACTTCAAAATATAATCATCCAATTCAGTGTAAAGATAAAATTTTAGCAATTAACCAATAACGACAAACTAAGCGTCCATCTTAAATTTTAATACATTTATATTACTGTAAACGTGACCAATAAGGTAAGTTAACTCATTTGAAATAATCATTGAAACAAAAATTTTGGTTTCAATCAAATTAAACAAACGTTTAATTTAACCTATATATATAAATATTTAGCACACACCAAACAATTAACAACCATAGCACCCAAATAAAAATCTTGACTTACATTAAATATAAGCGGGTCAAACTGAGTGGGATTTACTCACTTTGATTTCATTTGTCGCTTTAGTGATTCGGTTCTCAGTTAAATTAAATAGGCATTTAATTTAACAAAAAATTACAGCTATCTTCAGCTTTGTCCAAATTGGCTCTATAATATAGTGTTTGTCAGTACAGTCCCAACGCCTCTTGTTTGGTTCAGTTCTGATAACATATGCATGAATTATAAATATTATAATTATATGTTAAATTAAATAAATTAATTACCTTAATTAAATGTTTAATTTACTAATTACTTTTTAATTACGAAACCCAGACCGATAACCTCTTCCTTTACGTTAAATTCCTGTTCCTGCTTTCGTTCCCGTTTGCACTTACCCATCTCGAGGCCAACAACACACCACCACGCCTCCCAACGTTGTCCACCGGAATACCATCCACAACCACCGAAACAAGCGCCACAAGCCTTTCCCCTATCACCATTAAGCTTCGACAAGTACAGCTCCACCGTTCGTTGGCAAAACCCAAAAACTGCCATGTCATTTAGGCATAGAACTGGCCACATTGGAGCTCAAAATCCCATCATCACAGTTCAAAACGTAGCTCTCATCTTGCTCTACAAGTTTGATGTTGGAAGATTTCTCAATAGGAGAACGGATTAAGAGATTTTGGAGGAAGAAGCAACAAATGATTCTAACTGTTCGTGATGAAAAGGGAGGTGTGATTGAAGAGAAGGCTGATGGGTGTTATATCTAGAAGGAAAATATTAATATTTTAAAATTAACGAAACTTTCACCTTAAGTATCGTGCTAAAACAACCTCGTACGACCCTCGATTGGGGTGAAAATTGAAATCCGAGCATAAATCAATATTCTGGACATGATGGAACTGATTTCGTCGAATTCCAAGGTGGTTTGTAAAACTTCCTTTTTAATTTCATAACTTGAATCAATACACGTTTATATTGTGCACAATCACAGAATAATCCAACTGGTCTGAAACTTGAAACATCAAAATAATTAATCACTAAAATTTAATAAAATTAGTTTCGTTGGAATCCAATTTCGTTTGAAAATTGGTTATTCTTAAGTTCCATGTTAAGTTGATAAACCAGTTAAATAAAAATCCAAGCGTTTACTATTCGCACGATCAAATGGTAAGTCTGATCGATATGAAAAATTGAAATCCTATAATAACTTATTAGTACGAATCCAATGGCACAGTTTAATCGCATTCCGAGACTATTTTCCCAAAATGATATTTTACACGAAAAACGATGCTATTTTGTACACCAAATAACCTGGTCTCCAAAAACAACGAACTACAAATATATCCTAACTCTAAACGTCAATACGAATTCAACGGAACTGGTTTCGCATCTTAATTCAATCATTAGCTCAAGTTATATACAAATTGATTCTAGCCAAATTGATATCATTTAATTAATCGCTACACAAAATAGCCACCCGTTTATTACTACGAAATTCACATACGATATCGAGTTGCCACGAAATTTATTTTCATATGATAATTTAATATTATGGATTATATGAAACTGATTTCATTGGAATCCATAATAGTTTCAAAATTGGCTATTTTTAACTTGATTAAATTAATATAAAATTATCATTTCCACCAAATAAAAATTAAGCTAAATTTTAAAACTCTATTATCTTTCATTATATTCCAATTGCATATACAACTATTAAGAAACCCTTTTTAGACAATTCCATGTTATAACGATATTCAACTTATTAAAAATCCTTTTATTATATGTAATAAATCGTTATGGTTTATAAATGAATTCATAACGACTTTCTGCAAAATTGATTTGGACATAACGTATAATCTACATGGTGAAATCTCGATTTTTCTCTTTTGTTAGGAAATTATTATCCACCAAATCCAAAAGAATCTTATTTCCAGGAATTTCGACTTATTTTGGATTATGTATATTCGATTAAAGTTCAAAACGTAATATTACGAACTACAACGATGTTACAAGCTTGTTTTTAGTTAATTATAAATTATACATTCAAACTTCATTTAATGAATAAATAGAATGGTCAGTTAACCATACGTCCCAAGAATCTTTCATAATTCAAACGACATCCTCTTTAAACTTTAAATACAAAGCGGGTCTGTAACCCCTCTTTTTGGCAAAAGCCGCAACGGGTCAGATCGAAGCCCAAATGCGCAACCAGCCAAATTAGACAGATCGCACCCCAGGAAGCCCAACAGAAGCTCGGTCTGAGGTAATCACGAATTGGGCTGAGCCACTTCTTAAACAAGCCAATAACTCACTCCGAAAGATTCGCTCTCCCAGTTGACCGAGAGAACCACTCTCATATAGGGCAAATCGGCTGAATATTTCGGATATGCATGGAAATATCCAACTGAGTTGTTCAAATACTTAGCCTGACTTTCAAGGAAGAAAATGCGGTCAACCACATTTGGACAAAGCTCTACTTTTGATACACCTCACCATGGATACCAAGTAAGCCGCAACTTCCGAGGATACTATTTTTGAATAGTAGAATAAGTCTTCCAGCCGTTATTCTATTCAAGGAATGGACTCCACGCATCCAAGTCTTGCCAGAAAGGCCGGGCCACGTAACAACAACCCAAGTCGTCATCTCCACCTATAAATACCTCAAAGCTTAAAGTGGAAGGGGACTTCTTTCCAAGAAAGAGAGAGAGACCTTTGCTGGGAGAGAAAAATAGCCATCTTCTTTCTTTTCTTCAAACAGAAAAAGTCTGTGTGTTTTCCCTGTTTTCTTTACTTTTTCTGCATTTTATAATCAGTATAAGTGTGCTCTTCACACGATTAGGGGTTGATCGTCATTAGTGACCAACTTTTGACGTCAACACTTTGGCGCACCAGGTAGGTGGAGAGCGCACCAACCTTCCTTCAGAGCATCCTCTCGTCTCAGTTCATGGCGATCAAGCAAAAGAAAGCTCCAACATCCTCTCGTCCCGCGAACACCGATGCAGCCGCTACTAAAGCTACAGAAGCGAGCCATAAGGCTTCCTCTCATGAAGATATGTCTCAATTTCTTACCCAGGACGACATGGATAAAATCATGGTCAAGTTCAAAGACCATATGACATCTCAGGGTAAACTCCTTGAACGACAATAGCAGTTGATGGATCACCTTCTCGGTCGACTGGAGACAGGATTGAACGCTTCAACATCAATTCCTCCACCGATCGGGACTGGGGAAACAGCTGATCTTTGGTCTGCATAGAATCAGACCACTGTTAATACTACACCTTTATTTCATTCTGGTTTGGTCCCACCAGCCAATCAATCACAGTCAGGATTATCGCTTCAAGCGACCAGCGTAACCGTAGCTGCAGATTTGCAGGAGGCTGGAGATCGAAATCTAGGTCATCCGACCACTTTGCTTTCACTCCTGGAAACAATTCGACCTCTCGAACTAGTCGAGCGACCACCGACCCATCAGAATCAATGCCATTCCCATTACAGCCTGAAATCTTACCATAGACCACTCTAACCACTCTTCCCCTTCAACGAAGAGCTGGTGCAGCATTCCCTCCGAACAATTAATGTCACTCTATCATGTCGGTCCTCACCGTGGCGGAAGATGATGCTACCATAGACCCACCTAACCTCGCTCCAACCAGGGGCAACCTCGAGCTTTGAACATCATATGCTATGCCGGATCAGCCTGGACCCTCTATCATGGGTACGATTTGATCCAACACTCATCAGGTTCAAGAGCGGCCATTCTTCCTAAAACCACCTACTAGAACTCACCTTCCCTCAACTCTCGGAGGACGAGCCCGACCAACGACCGCCCTTTCGTGCATGCTTTTGCCAAATCCTCGCACCGAAGCTCACCCAGATGTTGAACTAAATTCATGACAACGACTCCTTAGAGATGGTAGCCAGCTTGCAAGCATCATCCGACGCTTTACTCAGGGAACTTCCTCATAGAAAGACATATATAATGTCAATCGCAGCCCCTTTACCAGGGAAATTAGAAACTCCTGAAACCCTCCGGACTTCAAGTTCCCAACTACCGAGCCATACAATGGTCGTACTGATCCAACCATCCACCTCATGCGATACATGCGACATATGGAAGTACTTGGCGCATCGACCAATGTCATGGCTAAGTTCTTCCCGCTCTTTCTCACAGACATAGCTAGAATGTAGTTTCGACAGCTAACAACGGAGTAAATCAGCAGCTGGAATACGCTGGTCACCCGTTTCATCGAGCAATTCAGGGTACATATCTCCCAACCAAAAAGTGTTATGTTCTTATCCATCATCAAGTAGCGATCAGGAGAGTCGCTTAGATCCTTCCTCAAAAGGTTCAACCTGGTAGTAGCATCAGTCGATCAGCCCGAGCCATCGATGGTACTTATGGCTGCCATTGCAGGAGTTCAGAACCGGTCAGAATTCTCGATTTCTTTAACTAGAGATCCGCCCAAGGATATAGATGATTTCTATTCCAAGGCCGAGTGATTCCTCCGACAAGAAGATGCCAGCATTGAGATGGATAGCCTAGAGGTCTTAACCGCCAAGCAACAAGGTCCATCCAACAACAACAGCCAGGATCAAGAATGAGGAAAGGCCCCAGAAAAGAGCGAGCGTCGTGTGCGACCTCGAATAGAAAGTAAGTACTACCAGTACACCGAACTCAATTCTTCTCTGCTCGATATCTACCTTGACGTACGAGGGTCCCTGCCCACTCTGAGACCACCTCGACGAGAGCCAACCTAGATGGAGCTTGATTCCAGTAAATATTGCATATTCTATAACATAGCTGGACATAGCACCAATGAGTGCCAACATTTGCACGATCTCATCGAGGATCTAGTCAGAAAAGAGGAGCTACCCGAATATGTCAAGAATCGCGCCCCGGCCTTATCGCCGCGATCTTCTGCCCAAGCTCCTCAGGTCGGTCCACGAGCTCCTAGAAACGGAAAGGACCCTGAGACTAGCACTCGCGACATTATCATTAATTATATTTTTTTATGATATATTTCTTTCAATAAAAAAGGCACCTTGATGTACACATGTACAGATTTAGGATTTAGCTGCTGAGCATGCTCTGGAATCACTGCTATCCTCTTAGAATTTCTTTTCTCTGTAACAGTTATTTAGCAGCTATGAATTTTCTTTTGCAAATATGGATAATGTTTGGAAAATTCTAAAGACGAGCATGGATATTGCTCGCCCCTTTTTTTAATGTGGTCAGCCGAAAGCCTACCACCATTTCTAAATACCTACTCCCCCAGCCAAGTGTGGTATATTTCTTTAAGATGAGTATGGATGATACTCGCCCCTTCTTTTTCTACACCACGAGCGTTTATTACTCACTGGATTCATTTATCTAACATGATTTGAGCATGAAATACACTTTCCCTAAGCCGAGTATGGTTACTGCTCGCCCTCTCTAAGCCGAGCATGGTTAACACTCACCACTAAGCCGAGTATGGATAATGCTCGCCCTCTCTAAGCCGAGTACGGTTAATACTCGCCACTAAGCCGAGTATGGTTGATATTGGTCACCCCTCAAAGGCAAGTGAAATAAAATGCTCGACCCATCAGCCTTCTCCAAGCGAAGAATAGTTTATTTTTGTCTTTGCAGGAACTAACTCTCCTAAAGACGGTGACAATCTCAGCCTTTATACAGTTCCCGATGATTGTCGGTTTTTTGGCCTTAATACAACCAAATTCGGTTGTCGGTTTTCTGGCCTTAATAAAATCATCGGAATCATTCGGTTTCTAGCCTTAATATGGTCCGGCGCAACTATAGCTTCTCGAACGATTGTGCTTCGACTCATATGTCAGAACACACCTTCCTCTGTAGAAGAAGATGCATTCTGAGGGGCAAAGTGTTAGCCCTCTTTTTGGCAAAAGCCGCAACGGGTCAGATCGAAGCCCAAACGCGCAACCAGCCAAATTAGACAGATCACACTCCAAGAGGCTCAACAGAAGCTCGGTCCGAGGTAATCAAGAATTGGGCCGAGCCACTTCTCAAACAAGCCAATAACTCACTCTGGAAGACTCGCTCTCCCAATCGACTGAGAGAACCACTCTCACATAGGGCATCTCGACCGAATATTTTGGATCTACATGGAAATATCTAGCTGAGCTGTTCAAATACTTAGCTCGACTTTCAAGGAAGAAAAGGCGGTCAACCACATCTGGACAAATCTCTACTTTTGATACCCCTCACCATGGATACCACGTAAGCCGCAGCTTCCGAGGATACTATTTATGAATAGTAGAATCGGTCTTCCAGCCGCTATTTTGTTCAAGGAATGGACTCCACGCGTCCAAGTCTTCCCAGAAAGCTTGGGCCATGTCACAACAGCCCAATTCGTCATCTCCACCTATAAATACCTCAAAGCTTAAAGAGGAAGGGGACTTCTTTCAAGAGAGAGAGAGAGAGTAAGAGAGACCTTTTCTAGGAGAGAAAAATAGCCATCTTCTTTCTTTTCTTCAAACAGAAAAAGCATTGTACTTGTAATCCAAAGCAGAAATAATATATAAGGTGGACGTAGGCACAGTTTTTGCCGAACCACTATAAAAACTCTGTGCGTTTTCCCGTTTTCTTTACGTTTTTTGCATTTTATAATCAGTATTCGTGTGCTCTTCACATGATTGAGGGTTGATCATCACTAGTGACCAACTTTTGACATCAATAGGGTCCTTGCTTTTGGCACTTATGTGTTTTTCAAAAAATAAAAATAAAATAGGCGCTGCTATGTAAAAAAACTCAAAAAATGCAAACATTCATAGAAGCATGCTGGAAAAAAAATAAAAAAATTCGGCGAAGTATGCAGTTATAAGCAATAAGTGCATAGATGTTTGTTGTTATTCATCGTGAGATTACATTGAAAATTTGGATGAATAACTGCATACAGTTATTCATGTGTGCAGTTATTGCATATTCCTGCTGATATGTTTGTATCTAAAGTTGAATATTTTGTATGGCTTGCGAATAACCGCTGAAATGTATGTAGTTATGCTGTATAGGGTCCGTTTGGCATACATCCCTGGAAAGTTTGGAAATGTAAATGGCATCCCTTCCATGTTTCATTTGTAAAGTGGGTCACTAGTTTTTGACTTACGTGTTTTTCACATAAAAAAATGTGCTGCTATACAATTTTTTTTCTTCAAATAATCAAAAATATTCCCAGAAGTATTCGTTAAAAAAAAAAGTTGCATACATCTATGCAACTATTACCAATAGTAGCATACATGTATACATATATTCATCCATCGTTTTCTATTGAAAATATGACCTAATATATGCATACATGTATGCATATATTGTAATAGTTGCATACATGTATGCATATAAAGTTGAACTGAGATGCATGTCTTGCGAATAGTTGCATACATTTATGCATTTATTCCGTATATATGCATACATGTATGCAACAAATTTAAAATGGATGAAGGCTTCTGAATATGTGCATGAATGTATGCATGTATTCTGTATAAGTGCAGGAATGAATGCAATAATGTCTGAAAAGTGTGAATGCTTGAAAAAATAGGCCAAATTTTAATATATGCATAAAAAATGCATACATTGTTGTTTAACTACATACATATATGCATGTATACTGCAGTTTGATGCAACACTGAGATATAAGCATGAATGTATGCAACTATTTACAATTAGGTGCATCTTTTGATGCATAAACTTGCTATTTCGCTATTATTTTTGTTTTTTTTTTGATTTTGATGTGGTTTTTGAATGTTTTAACACCTGAATTTTTTGACATGTACGTGTTTTATTTAATAATGAATTTACATGATTGTTTTATATTTTTTATTTTTTAATGAATTTTCGAATAATAGGGACCTAATTTATAATAAGTTTAGGACCGGATGTGACGTGAATTTTGAAACTTTATAGGGATGTGTCCCTAATTTTCACTACTCTATAACTGCTGAAATGTATGCAGAAATGTTAAAACGGATGAAGGCTTATGAATATGTGTTGACATGTATGCATTTATTTTTTATAAATGCTGAAATATAAGCAACAATGCTTAAAAATGATGTATGGTTAAAAAAACAGGCGAGAATTGAATTATTGCATCAAACGACGCAGTTATTGTAGTATTACTACATACATTTCTATAGTAATGCTGTAGTTTGATGCAAAACTACAATTGTTGCTGAAATGTATGGAACTATTGCAAATGACTTCATCGTTTGATGCAGTATACTGGTGATTTTCTGTTTTTTTGTTTTTGATTTGTTTTGCTACATGAATTTGAAGACGATTAGTTCTTGTATTTAATTATGAGTTTACGTTTTTTTACATGATTTTTTTATGATTTTACGAAAAATAGAGAGCTAATTTATAAAATTTTAAGGGAGGGATGTAAGCTGAATTTCGAAACCTTTTAGGGACCTGAGACTATTTTCACTAAATAGAAAAACTAACATTTAAAACCAAATTAAGTGTTCAAACTTAATGGGTTAAAAATCTGAATCGTTACTTTCCTTCCCCCTTAAAAGAATTTTGTCCTCGAAATTACTAAGGTTGGAAAAATGTTACAAACCCATTAACTTGCCATAAAACTATTCAGTTAAAATCTTCTGCTTCTATTTTATGAACTTTTAGTTTTGATAGACTCAATTAGTTTTTATTAAAAAACCGATTAATTTCTATTAACAAAAATTTCAAAAATATTCTAACACTTTAAATTTCAAAATTTTTTAGGCAAAATTCCCCTTGTACGGAGGGGCTTCTGCATCAGGAATAAAAAATATATATATGCATCGACTCACACAGTCGCAAAACTCAATTCATAAGCTAAAATTTATATTTTTATGTAAGTGTACCTAATATATGCGCTATTAAGCATACTTTCTCAATTTATATGCAATCAATGCAACCAAAATCAATTCTCAAAGCCTTTTGATACCTGTAATTAACTCAGTTTACCATGTAAGTGACAAATACAAGAAATTATAAATAACCTCCTATTGATTAACAAGTGTAACTAAACAAATTTATCATACTGGAATTCATTCAACTTTTTCATCAAACCGTTGATAAATTTTATTCAACCATCTAACATGCGATAAACAAGCAATGCACAACCAATTTAATCCAATCATTCAATTTTTATTATTGGTTTGGTTAAATTCAATTAATATTTATTCGATTTCCAAATCCCAAATCTTGTTTATTTAACACCATATTTAAATTCTCATTTACTAATTAAACCATTTCAATTTTATAATTTAATTGAATTCCATTCAAATCAATCAACAAACCAATACTATTATTGTTTGAGAAAATTATGTCTATATAAAAATATAATTTGGGCAAAATTATTTCATTTACGCACTTTTCAAAATATACTGGGAAAAATAATTTTATATTCAATTACGAATACACGCTATGATATAATATACACACACACACACACTCAAACTCAATCTGGGGAACTACTATCCCCATCTCTGTTGAGTTACGCCACAAAGCCAAGGCTATCACCAAATCTTATGCTCAACACCACTGTGATGACCTGGTAGGAATTGGATGCTCGAATTTTGACAATAATACATAATGTCATGTTACTTGCCTAAACCCAAGTATCGAAAACACCAGATAGTTTAAAGAAAGAAATTAGAGTGTGAGAAAAGAAAGAAATATTTGAAGAGAAGAAAAGAAGAAGGATCAAACTAACCGACACAACATAGAGTCTCACATCGCAACGGAGCAAATTTAATACATAAATAAATCTTTATAAAGAACTTTTATAAGTACTTACATTCATCAAAATACAACAAACAACCAACATGAAAGTTATAATAATATGTCCTTATATAAAACACACAACAGAATAATACTAAATACATATCATATGTCTGAACTCCTCTAGCTTGTCTTTTGAAGTTCGTAGCATTCTATCCTAAACCTGTAAAACTCGGTCTGACCTAAGAGTTGCAAACGCCACAGATTAGTCTGGTGAACTAACGTGAAAAAAATCCATTGTTTATAGCATCCAACTGATTTAAAGTTTAAAATCTTTTTGAAAGAAAGGGATAATCGTAAGACTAGCTCACACATAAACACGAACGGTTTTTCCCTTACGCTAACCCAAAATATTTTTGATATCAAATCCGCTGATATTATAATAGTGTATATATCAAATAAATAACCATCAACCAGAATGCTTGCATCTCACGCTCCATAAATCAAAAACTGCATGGCACTTAGTGGAGAATGGATTCCAACTATGATAAGGTATGGGATCGCCTTTTGATAGTGTACCTCTAGAGAGCAATACACTAGGGTTCAAGTAAAATATCTTACAACCTAGCGATATATGACTGACCACCCATTCAACTTGAGTGTACTGAGTATACTATCACCAACGGTTGGTGTAACACCCCATGTCCGTTAATGTCACTCACAAAGGGAATGCATTAAGTTTCATGGAGCGTTATAAGTAAACAAACCGGAATATTACAAGACGAATAAAGTAGTACTTGAAAATTTTATGACATTATTGTAGTGGAAACAAAAACAGGTTTGGTTACACCTTCAAAACAACAAAACCAAGTACATAATATCATTCTTGTACATAAGCCTTCAGAGTACAAAATTAAGCCATAATCCCCAATAGAAAATGCCATAAGCAGAATCAAAGCCAAGCAATACATCTTTCAACTTCAAGCTAGAAGAAGGAGACATCTGAACTAAGCTTGAGTATTTCCTCCCTGAGAACCTGGGGGAGGGGGGAACGGAAGAAAAGAGGTGAAACAAGCTAGGTCAGACATTAGTCTGGTGAGTCCAGTAACTTTAACAATATAATCATTAAAGTAACAGGATAAGAACATAAACTGGAAAGTAAGAAATGACTATACATAAGCATGCATGACAAGGTAGGCAAGATGAATAAGATAAACGTTGATGGCGCTTCTAATCACTATAGGGTAATTACTACATTGCACCAATGCTAAATATATCACACCGTTACTAATTCCATACGGAATGTTGATCCCAACCCCGCAATTGGTAGCCCTCAGGCGTAACATCTAATAATAGGTATCCACCCCATACAATCCTTGACAACCTACTAAATACTATATGTCCCTACACTACCCCCTATCGCTTAATCGATCAGCTCCTTAACTCGTATGTATTCATTACCTATGTCATTCAGCCCCGCTTGTTTGTAGATACCTGTGCTAGTCCCATCATGGTGTGTATCAATCCCTATGATGGCAACCCGACACAATTCAAGATGCAAGTGTATGACTACTGATGCCCAGTGCCTGCTTTTTCCAATTCGAAGCATGTGCACGCCCGTACTCCGTCGGAACCTACACTGCTGCACTACCCACCGCTATTTTGACCGCTTATAATCAGCCCAGTAATCTTATCCCACCCTGCCTAGTTCAGGGTACCATGATACATCTATGTAGGTTACTGCTGAAATGGGTCCCCGTTACTAGGGTTTCCTAAACAACATGTTATAACGGTTAAGAGTCTGTTTTAATTAACATGTTGTATTGGTTAAGTGTCACCTATTCATATGTTACTTAACCTTTCCATTGATTCACGCATGTTTATTTAACGGTTAAGTTTGTGGGCCTATATATACTAATATTACCCACCTACCCAAGATTTACTTAACCCTTCCACTTATCAAGTCCATATGTATTATTGGTTAAGCTTGCCTTAACCCTATCCACTTTGTTCATGTAATATTGGTTATGTTGTCTTCTTACTCATGTTAACTTAACCCCAGCCACCAATCTCGTTTAGGTATCATATTCAGCGTTAATTAGTTATTAATGCACAGACCTCTCACATTAAGTCGATCACTTGTGGCCGCTGGTTATGCCGGGCGGTTCCGGGCAGACTTCCACCACAAGCCAGACTTAACCTCATGTCTAAGCATCTAATTTATGCCTTTGACCTCTCACATTAGACTGTCGATTGCGGTTGCTGGATATGTCGGGTGGTTCCGGGCAGTCTTATACCGCAAACCGAGTCTAACCTCGTGTCTTAGGCATTCATCTTTTAGCCAATTTACATATTTACTGTCCAAGTCTAGATTTATATGTAAATTATCCATAAGTGTGGTCAATTCAAGTTATGCCACATTTACTTGTTATGCCCAAATTACTTAATTAAGTTATACCCAATTCCCCACGTTTCAATCGCATGTACAACAGGGTCCAAAAATAAAATGGAGAGGGATAGAGGAGAAACACAAGAATTGACATAAGGAGAAAAATGGGCATGTAAAGGTATACCCAACTCAAGAATCATGTTTCCAATAGACATGTTGTACATAACTATAAGTATGGCTAAACTGAGCAGGTTACATCATAGGCATAAAGATTCGATAGAATTTAACATAAAAGAATCACCAATTTGGTGTACAACATGATAGGTTCCATCACAACAGTCTTATAGGCGTAAGTAATTCCGTTTTGACAAAAAGGATAAGCATGAATCATAATTGATTATCTTACAATTAGGCATAGTTCTAAATTCGATTCATTACAAGTCATGATTCCTATTACATGTGCCAAATCTGAGAAATAACTGAACTTAACAAATTATCACAAGTTTACACCCAAACCCATTTACGTCAAGTCTCATGTTTGCTTATTATATACAATTTTTCCTAAACCATAACCATCATCAATTTATTCCTTTTTACAAATCACATGTTATTCAACCTTTCCCAAACTTTTTCCCTATCATTAAAGCATTATACGTGTGCGAATTTCGCATAATATGTTAGGCTCGAAGTTAGCCTAATCACAAAAAGAAAAAGGAAAAAGGAAGAGGGAAGAGAATCATGGTATCAAAATAGGCATAAATATACAAGCATGAATAGGCATGAACTTGTAGAATTGATTAGAAAAGCATAGGCTATGAATCAAAAAGATGACAACCTGCAAATTTGATAAGATCCATTATAGGCATAATCATATGATCACAATTTACAACTTATCATAATTACTTTATTTTAATTATCTTGTGAAGGCTACATGAACTCACTGAGATTAAGAAAGAAGAGAAGATCTGGAATCTGATTTCTAAAGTTGATAAGCTAATCCGTTGATGTAGGCTTTGATCTTTATCTTTAACCTTGAATTTGGTTTCTAGTTTGGAGAAGATGGAGGCTAGGCTAGCTTAGAGATGGACAGCATGACGGCATCATAGAGTAGGGTTATGAGGTTTAGGGTTTAGGTTTGATGTGATTATATAGAAGTATAGGATTAGTTTGAGCATTTGGATCAACATAGGATCCATCCAGACCATTCAGTCCAAGAAAATGTGTCATCAGGCCAATCAGAAGTCGCCATGTAGCCCTACGACTCAGAAAATCATCACTGTCCAGAACAGTCAGTAGGGGTCGACCCCTGCAGGGGGTCGACACCTATGTCGACACCCCTTGGGGGGTCGACAACCTGAGCGGGAAATTTCCCGCTCAGCTGCTTTTCGGAATTTCGAATCATTTTTCTGATTTTTAATTATTATTTAATTTAATTTCTACTTAAGCTTGAAATCTTCTAACCTCCATAACTTCTTAATACGGAATCCGATTCACGCAAACTCGGACTCTATCTCAAGCATAATTCCGAGACAAACGCAATGGCGTAACCCGTTTCACCTACTTCTTCTTATAAAAATTAAGTGTTCTTAAATTTGTTAATTTTAATAATTAAAATTACGGGGTGTTACATTCTCCCCTCCTTAAAGGATTTCGTCCCCGAAATCTCCAAGTCAAGAAGAATGTATATCCTACCATCAAACATCCATCTACTCAACCATTAAATCACAGGCATCCATTGTCGTTAAGAAGAATTCTAATGCTTTCATGATCATATGCATAGTGTGTGTATATGTCCTTATCTAATGCAAAATCAGGCGGTCTACTGATTCAGTTGACCTCCTTAATGCAAATCATGATAGTGCCATGCATCCATTATGTATGCAAAAGAACCCTATTGATACATACCATTTCTATATGAGTGCACAACCGTACATTCATACAAGTGCAACATCCATATGATAACATATCAAGTTTCAACCCATATACAAACACATATATGGATATGCAATATGAAAGTGACTGAGCCGATCTAGTGCCGAATGTGTGTGTAAATGCATCCACGAGAAACCACTAGCAAATACTTGCATCCACCAAATATAACATGTCTCAAACACATGTTGTAAGATTTTCCTATCTAAAGATCGAGGGTGTAAGCGAGAGGACATACTAAAGGATAGAAAAAGTATAAACAAAGCGATAGAGAAGGGAGAAGTTAAGAGCATATCCTCACAAAAGGAAAGGGTACGACGCACGTATCATGTCTTCCGTCTCCCAAGTCACGTCTCCTTGATCATCTCTCCATTGGATTTTAACCGACTTGACCTCTCTGTTGCGTACTTCTTGATCTTCGATCCAAGGATGCATGTAGGAGCTCGTATAATCGTGGCATCTCGCTCCACTTCCACTTCTCTAAGCATGCTCGGCTCTACTACTTCCGTGGTATCATTTAAACACTTCCGCAAATACAACATGTGAAACGCATCATGAACACTACTAAGCTTCTCTGACAACTTCACTCTGTACGCCATCTATCCAATCCTCTCTGTAATGGGAAAGGGTCCTACAAACCTTGGTGCTAAGACACTCCCCAAAGCAAACTACATTCCTCAATGGTGACATTTTAATAAAAACCATGTCTCCAACATCAAACTCAAGATTGGTTCGTCTCTAGTCAGCGTTTGACTTTTGCCGGTCATGTGTCGTCTTCATTCATCTTCGAATCAAGTCCATCTTCCTTGAAGTTTCTCTTTGATCAGTTCAGTTCCAAGCAAAATCTTATCCGTAGACTTTCACCAACAAGTTGGTGATCGACACGGAAGTCCATAAAAACCCTAATACTAGCTTAATAACTATTGATATAAGCGAAATCCACAAATGGAAGGTGCTCTTCTCATGTCCCTCCAAAATCTAGGGTACATAACTTCAAAAAGATCTTCAAGGATTCTATTCACCCTTTCTGTCCGTCCATTCGTCTATGGACGAGCGATCCTCAAACATAACTACGTACCTACTGCCTTTTGCATATCACCTTTTCCTCTTGCATCGAAAACTGCTCCTAGCCCTATCCCGCAAGCACCAGTATATACTGTGAACGGTTTTCTCTCATTTAGCAAAGTCAAAACTAGGGCTGATATCTTCGCAAAGTCCTAAACGAGCTTCCTATGGTAGCCCGCCAACCCTAGAAAACTTCTTACTTCCTTTGCTTTTCTAGGAACCATCCAATCTTGGATTGCCACCACCCTCGCAGGGTCCACTGCTATCCCTTCCTTAGAGACCACGTGTCCTAAGCACCTCACTTCTTTCCTCCAAAAATGACATTTGGAGAACTTAGCTTTGAGTTGATGTGCTCGTAGGGTCTCAAAGACTTCCCTAGATGTAGGGCATGCTCTTCCTCGCTTCTAGAGAAAGTCAGAATACCATCTACAAAGACTACTACAAACTTATTTAGAAACTCCCTAAATACCTTACTCATCAAGTCTACGAAATATGAGGGTGCATTCGTCAAACCAAAAGGCTTGACGAGCCACTCGAAGAAACCGTCGGAGTTCCTAAATACAGTCTTATCTATGCTATCCTCAACCACCCTTAGCTGATGAAATCCTATAGCTAAATCCAACTACGAGAAAAACGAAGTGCCAATTAACTGATTGAACAAGTCATCTATCCTCGGCAATGGGTATCTGTTCTTCTTCGTCAGCTTATTCCGCTCCCCATAGTCCATGCACAATCTAAGTGAACCATCCTCCTTCGTGGCAAAAACAACTGGAGCACCCAATTCCGAAATGCTTCTTCATACGAACCCTTTCTCAAGCAACTCTTTCACCTTCTTACTGAGTTCCCTTCTCTCTCTCGGAGCTATGTGGCGCACTGGTAATGCAACTGGCTTTGCGTTATCTACTAACTATATATGAAAGTCTATCTCGTGCCTCGGGGGTAAACCCCGAACCTCATCAAAGATGTGATTATACTCATGGACTACACAAACAGATTCCAAATCATCGATGGATGTGTCAAGAGACTCTAGGTAGCTAAGAATCAACAGACCTCTAGGGTCACAAGAAATATCAAGGGTTCTTCCACAACGAATCAGCAATCTAACTACCCTCCTGTCACAGTCTAGGATGGCACCATACCTGGCTAGCCAATCCATCCCTAGAATCAAGCTATAGCCCGTGAAACCAAGTACGAAGGCGTTGCATTCAAACCCAAAGCCCAAGATAGACATTCTCAAATCCCGACAAAGCATAGATAAATGAGCCGAACAACCAATAGGATTTGAGACTACAATGGGATCCATAACTAAACTAGTATTTAGGTGCAGTGTTTCAATTAACGAAGCAGATACAACCGAGTGCGAAGGGACAAAATCAAACAAAGTTCGAACAGGATTATCAAAAAGGAAAAAATCAAACTTCCAACAAAAGCATTTCTACCTCTCTCCCATTCTCTTGCCATGAGAGCATGAACCTGTCCTCCAGAAGTAGGTCCTATCCTCTGCCCTTGTCCTTGCCTCCTCGGCCAGTCTTTAATCAGATGTCCTGCCTCACCGCAATGAAAACAACCAGGCTTCCTCTTCTTCCTACAATCCTTAATTACATGGCCTGTTATACCTCAAATAAGACACCTTCTTTTGTCATGGGGTTAATTATTCTTTCCACTTTCTCCTTTATCTTCTTCATGGATTAAAGCCATATCAACAAATTCCTCATTCTTGGGTTGTGCTCCTTAGCCTGAACCCCCTCATAGATCAAGCAGCTAGCTGAACCTTTCTTCCATCATCTATCTCAAAGACACCAAACGAGTCCTCCGCTTCCTTGAGCCCATTCTAGCTTCGATAAACATCTCAGTCCTATGAAACGGTTTTCCGCCCATCGCCCGAAAATCCTTACATATCTTAGAGGAAGCATCTACATGTGGAGAAAGAGACTCAAGAAGGGAAAACGGAAGAGATTCGAAACAAAGAATTGAAAGAAAGATATATGGCTTTTGGGGATTATGTTTTTCAAAATAAACTTTCCTTTTGAAAATACAACATTTAAAACAGTTTTGAAAATAGTTTTCAAAAACTTTTATCTAATCTGGTAACCTTCAGCTCTGATACCAAGTGTAACACCCCACGTTCGTTAATGTCACTCACAAAGGGAATGCATTAAGTTTCGTGGAGCATTATAAGTAAACAGAACGAAATATTACAAGATAGATAAAGTAGTACTTGAAAATTTTATGACTTTATTGCAGTGGAAACAGAAATAGGTTTGGTTACAACTTCAAAACAACAAAACCAAGTACATAATATCAGTCTTGTATAAAAGCCTTCAGAGTACGAAATTTTAAAGCCATAATCCCCAATAGAAAATGCCATAAGCAGAATCAAAGCCATGTAATACATCTTTCAACTTCAAGTTGGAAGAAGGAGACATCTGAACTAAGCTTGAGTATTTCCTCCCTGAGAACCTGGGGTAGGGGGGAACGGAAGAAAAGAGGCGAAACAAACTAGGTCAGACATTAATCTGGTGAGTCCAGTATCTTTAACAATATAATCATTAAAGTAACAGGATAAGAACATAAACTGGAAAGTAAGAAATGACTATACATAAGCATGCATGACAAGGTAGGCAAGATGATTAAGATAAACGTTGATTGCGCTTCTAATCACTATAGGGTAATTACTACACTGCACCAATGCTAAATATATTGCACTATTACTAATTCCATACAGAAAGTTGATCCCGACCCCGCAATTGGTAGCCCTCAAGCGTAACATCTTGTAAGAGGTATCCATCCCATGTAATCCTTGATAGCCTACTAAATACTGCCCCTTATTGCTTAATCGATCGGCTCCTTAACTCGTATGTATTCATTACTTGTGTCATTCGGCCCCGCTTGTTTGTAGATACCTATGTTGGTTCCACCACGGGGTGTATCAATCCCTATGACCGACACAATTGAGGATGCACAGTGTATGACTACTGATGCCCAGTGCTTGCTTTTTCCACTCCAGAGCACGTGCACACCCGTACTCCGTCGGAACCTACACTGACATACCACACGCCGCCATTTTGACCGCTTATAATCAGCCCAGTAATCATGCCCCACCCTGCCTGGTTCAGGGTACCATGATACATCTTTGTTGGTTACTACTAAAATGGGTCCCCGTTACTAGGGTTTCCTAACCAACATGTTATAACAGTTAAGCGTTCTCAATATAACCTAACCCCATCCATCTGTTTTAATTAACATGTTGTATTGGTTAAGTGTCACGTATTCATATGTTACTTAACTTTTCCATTGATTCATGCATGTTTATTTAACGGTTAAGTTTGTGGGCCTATATATATTAATATTACCCACCTACCCATGATTTACTTAACACTTCCACTTATCAAGTCCATATGTATTATTGGTTAAGCTTTCCTTAACCCTATCCACTTTGTTCATGTAATATTGGTTAAGCTGTCTTTTTACTCATGTTAACTTAACCCCACCCACCAAACTCGTTTAGGTGTCATATTCAGCATTAATTAGTTATTAATGCACAGACCTCTCAAACTAATTGATCACTTGTGGCCGTTGGATATGCCGGGCGATTCCAGGCAGACTTCCACCACAAGCCAGACTTAACCTCGTGTCTATGCATCTAATTTATGCTTTTGACCTCTCACATTAGACTGTCGTCTGCGGTTGTTGGATATGAAGGGCAGTTCCGGGCAGTCTTATACCGCAAACTGTTGGCTAGTTTTTGGACCAAGCCACCAAGATTCGAACACAAGTCCAAGATGAAACCTCAGTCATGAAGGCATTTACCACGACTCACGATCGCCCCCTATAGCCACGATCTGACCCGTTCATGTCTTCTTGATCCGGTCCAACCCCCGAAGCTAAGATGAAGGTCATGACTAAGTCATTCACGATCCGAAAATGAAGGATCTTGCGACACCTGTCCATAACTGCCATTTTGACTAATTCTTCATCAAGCCACGAACCAGTCCGAGATCCTCGGGATTTGTACCACGTATGACCGCGATCCGTCTGCAAAAATCAGCTATAAATAGCCCCAAACTTGGCATTTTTCAAGATCTTTTGGCAATTCTGAGCTCTGATTCCACCATTATCATATCTATATTATTCCTGTTCAGAGTTGTCTCGAATTTACTGAGTGAACCAACATTGTAAAAGTAAGGTTGAGAGATAAATCATTGATTGTACTCAAATTTTAAGTATAATCATAGATATAAAGTGGACGTAGGCTCATTAACGCCGAAACACTATAAATCTCGTGTCTTTCCTGCTTTTCTTGCATTTTTTTTATATTAATCTCTGCATAATTGAACAACTTGGGTGTTGGAGCCAATTTTGGATCTAACATTTTGGTGCTTTCACTGAGAATCGCAATCTCAGCGCATTGGATTGTTGCTCTATTGTTTGGATATTCAAGTACGAAGAAAACAGTCCAAAACCCCACTGTTTCGATCTTTGAAGGTTTCAGCGAAGTTCAAATATCACGGAAGGAAAGAAGTCTAAAGAAGTACGGGTTTCACAAGCAAATGAAGCTGCAAACGAAGTCGTGGGAGAGAGCGCTCTGGAGCAGGTTGAAGTTCTGTCCCCGGATCGTGGAGAGGAGGGGGCGATCCGATCCAATGAAGGCGTGGCGACCCGAGAAGCTGAGGGTGTCACGACTAGATCCAAAGATAACGTCGCCATCCCCCCTACGAACCCTTCCGTGATCCGATCCCAGGGAACTACCACGAATCGACGCCAGGAGGGTACCATGAGCCACCAGCCTAGGAGAACCACGATCCGAATTGACAATCAAACTACTACCCGACCTGGGAAGGAAATTATGGCTCATTCCGCTCGTGCTGGAACTTTTGCTCAACCCGGTTCAAGTTCCTTGCGTATAAGAGAAGATGAAGATGACCAGTTCGACCCTTCTGCCCTATTTACCGAAGGACATCTAACTCGAATACTTGAATCATTGGATAGGCAAACTGATGAATTGGCCGCTCAGAGGTAGGAGAGCTCGTTGTTGCGTCAGAATATTACTGCCCTAGGCAGGCGAATTGATGATATTCAAAGGCAGGTTTCGCCACCTCCAGCTTATCCTTTATCCCCGAAACATACATCGTCGTCTGAAGAGCCTCGGAGGAACCGACGATGGCCCTCGTTAGAAAGGGCTGAGAACATAGAGCAGCTTCGATTTGGGTCACTTCCATCTCGAGAAGAAGAGGAACTTAATCAGGGAACTAGTAACCGCAACTTAAATGAGCCCGCTCTACCATCGAGGAACGGCGTTCCTCCCGCTCGTCGCATGATCGACCGCGGCAACAGGGGGCAAGGGAGTTCTGCTCAGGGCCCAGACTTTACAGCAGCACGTCAAAGAAATGCTGGAGGAGGCCGTCGGGCAAGAAGTGCTGATCCCGAATCTACCCTGACCCATGCAGAGGTTGAAGCAATGATTAGGCAAGTCATGGTAGATAGCCGTGGACAGAGGAACGAAGATTGGGGCATAGATCGCAGTCATATGCCTTTTACTGACGACATACTGGATGTTACATTCCCGAGGCGCTTCAATATGCCAACCATGAATCGCTATACAGGCAGGACTGACCCAATCCAGCATCTAATGTGATATTCTTGGTCAATGAATGCCGCTGCAGCTACAAACGCGGTAAAATGTAAAGCATTCCCTATAATCCCGGAAGATGTGGCGTTATTGTGGTTTACCCGCTTGCCAGCACGGTCAATATCTAGCTTCAGGGAATTGAGTGAGAAATTCGTGAACCAATTCCGTCTTCATGCCTAGAGGTCTAAGAATGTGATTGAGCTATCCCTTATTAAACAACGACCGGACGAAAGCCTAAGGTCGTATTTGGATCGTTTCAACTTGGTAGTCACAGAAGTCAGAGATCTGCATGAGCAAATTGTGTTGATGGCCCTGATCGATGGCGTTGATAAAGATTCCAAGGTTGGAAGATATCTGGCCGGAAAACCACCCCTGACCAGAGAAATATTTTATGAAAAACCTAATGTTCGACTGTGTCAGGAGGAGAAATACGCTAATCCGAAAAGAAAGGCTATTGATAAGGAAGATATCCAAAGCAACGTGGCCATCAAGCAAATGGGAGATAGCTCAGGAAAAGTTGAAGTTAACGTCGGGAACAAGAATCAAGGCAGCAGTCGCCAATCAGGGAATAGTAATAACAATAATCGGAAAAGAAATCAAGGAAATGACTCTCAGAGGAGATCCCAGCCTAGACCATTTGAGAGCTTCACACCGTTAAATGATACATTGGAAAACATCTTCCTGGATATATATAATGCCCTCCAGTACAAAAGGCCTCCTCCGAGAGATTCTATAGAGAAAGAGCATGAAACTGGGAAATTCTGTCTTTTTCATCAGATCCACGGTCATTCCACAAACGAATGTTGTCACTTGAGAGACGTGGTTGAAAGGATGCTCCGAGAAGGGAAGCTTGATGAGTATAATGTGACTCCTAGGGACAGGGGGCAAGCCGTACAAGCCCCGAACCAAAGCCAACCTGCTGCCAAACCGACATCTCAGCAAAAAGGAAAAATATCGTTATCAATACCGCGGTGGACTTCACCTGGCAAGGCACAGTTTCAGAGCTATGGATCAATATGTAAATGCAGCTAAATAGCATTACGAAATGGGGGAATGTAGCAACCCCGAGGACAACGCTCCGGTTAAGCAATAAAAGGCGATGTCTGATGATGTCATATTTCGCGAGCGAGAGAGTATTGGAGTACACTCCCCAACTGAAGACCCATTGGTGATCACCGTCACCATCGGCCCAGCTATAGTTCATAAAGTCTTGGTAGATAAGGGAGTTCAGTCAACATTCTGTTCAAGAAAACATTCGACCAAATGAAACTCGAGCCGAAGGATTTGAAACCATGTGAAGGTTGGATACGTGGATTTAATGGGGCCTCGACCGCTCCAATGGGATACGTGGAATTATTAGTAACCCTTGGGGAAGGAGAACGCCAGAGAGTGAGGATCCTCCCCTTCGTGATCCTGGATATTGAATCGCCTTATAATGCCTTCTTAGGCCGACCGGCCCTAGCCAAATTCAGGGCCTGTATCTCACCCTGGTGCTTATTGTTGAAGTTCCCAACGGATGCCGGTGTGGGTATAGTTAGAGGAGATCAAGTTGTTGCACGAGCATGCTACATTGCAGAGTCAAAGTTGCTCCGCAAAGGGAAAGATGTAGAAGCAAAAGGTGGTTCTTCCCCTCCGAGGGAGGAATCATCGTAGCAACTAAAGAAAATACCTCCAGGAGGGTCGCCCAGAGAGTTGCCCGAGGACATAGATCCCAGAGAGGATGAAGAGCCTGGGGGCAGAATGGCGACTCCCAATGAAGCGACTGTGGATGTATCAATCGATGATAGTGACCCAGAGAAGGTCCTGAAGATTGGTTCCCAGTTGGATCCTTTCGAGCCAAAGAATTAACAAATTTCCTGAAAACTAACTTGGATGTATTCGCCTGGACCCATGCGGACATGTGTGGGATATCTCCCTCGATTATAAGTCATTCGTTAAGCATTAACCTGAAACATCCCCCTGTCAAGCAGAAAAGGAGAATGCTTGGTCCAGAAAGGTCTGCCGCCTTGAAAGAAGAAGTCAAAAAACTAAGAAGTAACGGGTTTATTAAAGATTCAACATACCCTGAATGGATTTCAAACCCGGTTTTGGTAAAGAAGGCCAATGGAAAGTGGCATACGTGCATCGACTTCTCAGATCTAAACAAGGCCTGTCCGAAGGATAGCTTCCCATTGCCTAGAATCGATCAGTTGGTAGATTCAACCGCTGGTCATGAACTTCTTTCTTTTATGGATGCATACTCGGGGTACAATCAGATCCCCATGCATGTCCCATACCAAGAGAATATTAGTTTCATTAAAGATTTGGGATTATACTGCTTTGTGGTGATGCCTTTCGGTTTGAAAAATGTCGGCGCTACATATCAACCATTGGTGAATAGGATGTTCTACAACCAAATCGGGAAAACGATGGAGGTATACGTCAATGATATGTTGGTAAAATCCAGACAGTCATCTGATCATACTAACGATTTAGCAGAGATGTTTGAGATTTTTCGAAAATACGGGATGAAACTGAATCCTTTGAAATGTTCATTTGGGGTAGCATCTGGAAAATTCCTAAGGTTCATTGTCAGCTCGCGCGGAATTGAGATCAATCCAGATCAAATTACAGCAATCCGAAATATTCAAGAACCAAAGCAGATTAAAGATGTGCAAAGTCTTGCTGGAAAAGTGGCAGCGCTCAGCAGATTTATCTCAAAAGCTACAGATAAATGCATCCCCTTTTTTGAGCTAATAAAGTGAGGCAAGCGCAACTTTAAATGGACTCCTGATTGTATAGAAGCATTCCAGTATCTTTTGAATCATCTGGAAAGACCCCCGATACTGTCTAAGCCTGTGGATCATGAGGATTTATTTGTGTACTTGGCAGTGTCATCCCATGCAATCAGTTCGGCTTTGGTAAGAGAGGAGGATAAGGTGCAAAGACCGGTGTACTATGTGAGTAAGAAATTGGCAGCCGCAGAACGAAATTACCTAAAAATAAAAAAGCTTGCATACAGTTTGCTGATTGCATCTAGGAAGCTTCGTCACTACTTCCAGGCTCATACCATCACTGTTTACACTGATCACCCGCTTAAGCAAGTCCTACAAAGTTTAGAAGCATCAGGAAGGTTGCTTAAATGGAACATTGAGCAGAGTCAATTCGACCTGAACTTCCAACCCCGAAGGTCGATAAGAGGGCAGGCACTTGCAGACTTTATAGCAGAGTTTACCATCCCAGAAGAAGATGTGGTAACCGAGGAAGACGATCCGCCAAAGCTACTCCTTGACCCTAATGCCTGGAAGATATATACTGATGGAGCTAAAAATAACAGACGGTCTGGTGCCGGAGTGATTCTTGAAGCCCCATAGAAACGACTAATATATTACGCTCTTAGATTAGAGTTCCACGCAACTAGTAATGATTCCGAGTATGAAGGTCTAATTGCCGGGTTGAAGCTTGCAAAGGAATTAGGGATAACAAAGCTAGACATCTTTTGTGACTCCAATTTAGTTGTGAACCAAGTTAATGAAAAGTTTCAGGCTAAGAGTCCAAGGTTGATATCATATTTGGAAAAAGTGAAGAAGTTGCTGGATGGTTTTGATCACCACAGCATATCTCACATTCCTCGAGCAGAGAATCAAAGAGCAGACAAGTTAACGATGATGGCTAGTTCCGATAATCCAGAACATACGGAGCTAGTCCTTATTGAAGTACTACAGTTCCCTAGCGTGGATCAGATGGAAGTTGATCTGGTACTAGAGGTTGAACCTGAAAGGGAGTCATGGATGACCCCTCTAAAGAATTTTTTGATGAATGGAACACTCCCAACAAAGAAAAGTGAGAGGCGTGCAGTTATCCGGAAGGCTTCTCGATATGTGTTGCAAGGCGAAGTCCTGTACAGACAAGGTCTCTCGATGCCTCTCCTCCGGTGCATCGCCCATGACGACATCAAGTGTGTATTGAAGGAAGTCCACGAAGGTGAGTGTGGCGACCACATTGGATGGAAAACATTGGCAAAGAAGATATTACGATACGGCTATTTCTGGCCCACCATAAACAAGGATGCAGCCAAGTATGCACGACGTTGTGACGCTTGCCAGAAATTCTCCAGGATTCCTAGGGTGCCACCTAGCCGGTTGAAGACAATGACAAGCCCGTGGCCTTTTGCTATGTGGGGAATTGACATTATTGGGAGCCTTCCCATAGCAAAGGGCGGAGCAAAGTTCGCTATTGTGGCTGTGAATTATTTTACTAAATGGGTAGAAGCAGAGCCTTTGACCACGATCACAACCAAGCGAGTGATCACCTTTGTCATTAAAACATTATATGTCGATTTGGGATTCCAAAAGTCATCGTAACCGATAATGGGACCCAATTCGACAACACCAAGTTTCAAGATTTTTGTTGAAAGTATCACATCGAGAAAAGATACACCTCTGTGGCACATCCGCAGTCGAACGGACAAGTTGAAGCAGCAAACAAGGTGATCAAATCCATTCTAAAGAAAAGATTGAAGAGGGACAAAGCCATGTGGGTTGATGAATTACCCATGACACTATAGGCCTATAGAACAACGTACAAGTCGGCGATGGGTCACACCCCGTTTTCCCTTGCTTTTGGAGCTGAAGCAGTCATTCCGGTCGAGATGGAAGTACCATCTCATTTAATCATTTATTACGATCCGATGACCAACAATAAGCTGCTCCTTGAATCCCTGGACATGGTTAAGGAAAAAAGGGACGAAGACGACTTACGTGCCCTGAGGCATAAACAACCAATAGCTCGGTATTACAACAAAAGAGTCCGAGCTCGAACATTTGAACCTGGAGACTTGGTTCTGAAGCGCGTCTTTCCGCCCCCAGTACATATGGGCCCAAAATGGGAAGGACCATACTCCATTTTACGAAGGCTTGATAATGGAACCTTCAAGCTAGCAACCGTAGATGGAGATGAAATCCCCAGAGTGTGGAATGCCCAGAATTTGCGGCCTTATCTGACATAAAAGTGTCAATTTTACTCTTTTGTTTTTAGAACCATGTAAAAAGGCTCGACTTGCCTAGAACAGTCTGGTTATTTGAACAAAAGATTATAAAGTGGACGTAGGTCATGATTCGACCGAACCACTATAAAAATATCGCGTGTCATTTACCTTTACTGCACCATTTCTTATCTACTCTTTTATTTTGATCAATATAAACTGTTACCATTTTGAAATTTGTTTTAAATTATGCAGTAATCTCAAAACAGCTAATTCAAAATGCCATCTATCAGATCGGAAGGCTCACGGTAATTAAAGCTCCAAAAGGTGCAGCAAGGTAAATCGCACTACTCTTTGCGCTCTAACTCCCGAGATCAGGGAGAGAGTATAAAGGACGCGAAGATAACGTCCCCAAGGCGGGAAGGTGCACCATGATAAAACCGCCATGATAACACTCTAACCCGCTGAAGGATCGGCAGAGTATAAAGGCGCTAGAGACTTAGTGCCCCCAGAACTTCTGCCCCGCTAAAGGATCGGTGAGAAAACCAAGAATCGAGCTCGAACTCTAACCCGCTGAAGGATCGGGAGAGTATAAAGGCGCTAGAGACTTAGCGCCACAAGAACTCTAACTCGCTGAAGGATCGAGAGAGTATAAAGGCGCTAGAGACTTAGCGCCACAAGAACCATTATCCCGCTGAAAGATTGGGATAGTACAAATATAATCCTAATCGATTGCCAATAAGCCCTGGCCAGGCACTATAATGACAATTGATTGGGGGCATATACGTGCACCACTACACATTTACTTAGCATGTGTATTTCTCGATGATTGTTTCAGTTATGATTAATAATTGTTACTTATGACTTTAATATTTAACTATGAATGTTTCGGTTATGAGCATTTAAACTCTGCTAACGTGATGAAGTTGCAGGAATGCAATGGTGCAAAAGAAATAGATCTTCATTTACTGAAAGCAGATTTACAATAACGAGAAGCTAAACAAAAGTGAGGGCCACTCTCACGACTACATCTTTTGGCCAAAGGAAATCCTAAAACTAAAATATGAGCTAATAACCTCATTCTATTTATGCTTGGGAGATGACTTTGATTTCTTTTCCTTCTTATGTTTCTCCAACTCCTCTTTATCAGTACCAGAGCGGTCACTTTTCTTCCTCTTCCTCTTATCAACAAGAGGCTCCGGGGGAGGACTGGAAGGTTGGGAGGCAAGTTGTGAAGTTATTGATTTGGAAGAGAATCTTATAACCAACCCAGTCTTGGGGCCGATTTCAGAAAGAGGGGGCACGAATACAGGATCCTGTTCCCCCTTCCTAAGAACCAACTGCTTCTCTTTCCTAGCCTGTATGTCAGCCAAGGTTTCACTATCATCATCCTTGGCCTCGTCTATGATTTCTACCTCCTCTTCCTCGTCTCCATGACCGCCATCTGTGTCATGCAAAGCAACAATAATCTCAGCGTCAGCAGGAGCGCCGGTGCCGGATTCCATGGCACACGTACCTTATCACCTCTGCGTCCCAATCCTCGGGGACCGGTTCAAGATCCGGGACGAATATCATTCTCTCAAAGAAAATATCAGGGAACTGCTTTCGCAAGCGCTTTAGCCTGGCCTAAATTTCAGAACTGGGAGAAATATTCTACGCAACGGTGGTATCCAAGTCGTGCTCGCTAGAAGAAGCATGAGATGTCTTTCTCGCCTCTACAGTCTTACCCTCATCTTTGTTTCTGTCCTCTCGCTTTTGTTGTTTTTTAGAAGACTGGACATGAGAAGGCGTACTCTTCGAAGGCGTCAAATCTCAAGGAAGTCGTTTTCCCCCAGCCGGTAACGATGGACGACTGTGAGGCCTTTCATAACCTTGCTTCGATGGAGATCGATATCATGTAGAATAAGATTGATGAGAATCCCAGGGCCGACGACTATCCCTTCCCCGACTATCACTACGAGTATGCTCGGGATCTGGAAGGAGGCTTGGTGTGCCCTCGCGAAGGGAAAGATAAGAATAAGACTGTTTGCGAGACATTTTCCCTGCAAAAGAAACAAGTGCATGTTAAAACTATGAACCACAGTAGCAAAAGAGTGTTATGGTAAATGGTGCTTGTGATTTGTGCATCCCGTGAAATCCCCTTTTTAATAGACCAGGGCCCGGAGTTAGGCTCGTTTGGATGAATTCTTTTTCTCCAACTGGGGCACTCGTCTCTTCAGAGATTGGAAAAATTAGTTCCCCTCCGAAATCATCTTGATTGTATATATCGTCTGGTAAAGGAATATTATTTAATTCCCCGAGTATCTGTTCCTCCGTTAATTCATCTTGAGCGACGGACTTAACTGGCGATGAAGTTCTTAAGGGAGACTGCCCCTCAGAGGTCGGGACCTCCTTTGATTCATTGGCTCGTCCCTCGTCTCCTTTGTATACGTTTAAATCCTTATCATGCTGATTAATCATTGGCGAAGGACTCTTGCGAAGGGTAGTTGTATTTACAGCTCGAGAAGTTCCTTCTCCTTCAATCGGAGGTATATACTTGTAAGGTTTGCCGCCCGCTCCAAGTCTGAATCTTATGTCTAAAAGACGGTGCTTGTGAAGGTTCTCGTTGGTGATACATTTCTTAATCCTTAAGAAATCTGAGTTACTCTTGAGAAGGCGGGACATTCGGTCTTCGTATATCGATCCTTCCATTCTCTCTAAGTTGTGATCTATTTGGAACAAAATGATTCGTTAGCACTGAAATTATGCATTCGAATTAAATGCGGGAAAGTTGAAAACATACTTGCTTGTAGCCACTTCCTCGCGCATCCGACTTGATGTTTTATATAGAATCAATCAGATTTGACATCCCCTATATTACTATAACCATCTGTCACAACTTTTCTATTGGAGATTGATTCGAAGAAAGAGAAATTGGGAGCCCCTACGGAACGATGTTTGAAGTGGTAATAGAACTTCAGATCTTTAAGGGTAAGTTCGGTCTGTAGAATCTCCATATAAGAAACGTACAGAGTATACAAAGCCGCATAGGCATTCGGGTGGAGTTGCATGGGGGGCAATGTGTAACTGTCTTAAGAGATCAACAACAAGTGGAGGAAAAGGAGGAATATCCCCTAGCCAGCACATGAGTCGACTAACAGTCATGTACCCCTCTGGGGTAGAATGAGATCTATCTTCGCTTTCTGGAGCTTTCACATCATCCCAGGGAATTCCGTGTCTTAAACATATCTTCTTAAGTTTTATATCGTCTAACTTAGAGGATAAAGAATCGGTGAAGTTCTCTATTTCCTTAACACCCAGAATTTCATCAGGAGCTCGATCATCCCCATCTTCAAGGGACGTGCTCTCAGAAGTTGTTGACTCTATATCGGTGCCCGTCTCGTAATCAGGATCGGATTTTTCCTCATTTGAATCTGAGGGAAGCACATCAGGGTTATGATGTATTGATGTCTCTAATTCGGTACTTTCATTTGGTGTCTCAGTCACTTGTTTATCCAACATAGCTGTGTTGGCGAGTAAAAATTAGAATACAAGTTACCCGTTCCCCGTGTGTGTAAGTGCAAGTGTGTGCCTGTGCATACATTAAAGAAAAGAATGAAGTCAATCAGATAAGCAGATAATGGCCGTTGTATGCTATTGAGTTATGTTGTTGTTCAATCTAGGAAGTTCATCTCGAAGGCTCTAACCTAACTGTCCAATGTCTTGTGATTACGAAGCATTGCTTAAATCAAAATATTTTTGGGATCGTGGACAAGTTCAGCTCGTGGGGGACATAAGGATCGGATCGTGATTCGTTCAGGTCGCGGGGCTTAGACCGGATCATGGAGACTGGGTCGTCCGCTAGTCTCGCTAGCCAATTAGGCTCGGGATCGTGGTACAGTTCAGCCTGGAGTATACCAGCGGATCATGAAGCACCACCACGATCCACTTCAATTCCCTTCACCACGACCTGATCCAACATCCAGAACCACGCTTTTATCTTCATTTGCTCCCGCTGTTTCTACGACCCAAGCCATAACTTTTCCCACGAATCAACCTGGCGTACTCTCCCTCTTCTTCTTCCTCATTCCTCCTCTGCATTCATGGATCCGAGCAATTAAACCCATTTCTCTATCATCACACTCAAGGTCACGAATTCCACAAAACTCCACCATCCTTGCCTTTCGAATCAGTAAAATCCCGAGAGAAATGAGAATGAAGTTGCTTAAAAACTTTATTAGCATAATTACCTTTTTTAAATTAGGAATGGATGGGTTTTCTGAAATTCGCGGTTAGGGTTTTTAAGAAGAAGAGGCTGGCGGCGGCTAGAACAAGAACAGAAAGAATGAAGGAGGGGAGAACGAGTTATATAGCTGAGCCAAACGTCCTCTCGTCTCCCTTTTTTGTCGCGACTCGAACTGCGGAGGACCATGGGCCACAAGCACTCGTGGAGGCCCATTGGAACTTGGAAGAAGGCCTCCTCGAATGACTGACCCGTGGTGTGTATTACGATCGCGAGCCATATGGAGTTGCAACGATCCGAACTCATGAACGGCCATTAAATCAGAGGTATGTAAAATGCTTGTAAAATTCGAACAAATTACCTGACAAGTCAATCACAATGCACTCTGGAGTTTGAAAGACGAGAATTATCCGATGAACCAAGAAATGACCGGAGATTCAACTGGATATTTACACTAATCAAGGGACACGACTTCCTGAAGCTACGCGTCGTTTCAAACAAACACGGCCATTTGTTCACATCGCTTTGCGAAAAGATGGCTCAGTTATTTCGAAGCATGTTACATCCTTGATAAAACATATTTCGAGGGAGCAAAATGTTGGCTAGTTTCTGGACCAAGCCACCAAGATTCGAACACAAGTCCAAGATGAAACCTCACTCACGAAGGTAGTTACTACGACTCGCGATGGCCCCCTGTAGCCACAATCCGACCCGTTCGTGTCTTCTCGATCCGATCTAACCCCAGAAGTTAAGATGATGGTCACGACCAAGTCATTCACGATCCAAAAATGAAGGATCTTGCGACACCTGTCCATAACTGCCATTTTTACTGATTCTTCATCAAGCCACGAACCCGTCCGAGATCCTCGGGATTTGTGCCACGTATGACCGCGATCTGTCTGCAAATATCAGCTATAAATTGCCCCAGACTTGGCATTTTTCAGGATCTTTTAGCAATTTTGAGCTCTGATTCCACCATTATCATATCTCTATTATTCCTACTCAGAGTTGTCTCGAATTTACTGAGTGAACCAACATTGTAAAAGTAAGGTTGAGAGATAAAGCATTGATTTTACTCGAATTTTAAGTATAATCATAGATATAAAGTGGACGTAGGCTCGTAAACGCCGAACCACTATAAATCTCGTGTCTTTCCTGCTTTTCTTGCATTTTTTCTGATATTAATCTCTGCATAATTGAACAACTTGGGTGTTGGAGCCAATTTTGGATCTAACACAAACCAAGTCTAACCTTGTGTCTTAGGCGTTCATCTTTTAGCCAATTTACTTATTTACTGTCCAAGTCTAGATTTATATGTAAATTATCCATAAGTGTGTTCAATTCAAGATATGCCACATTTACTTGTTATGCCCAAAATTACTTAAATAAGTTATACCCAATTCCCCATGTTTCAATCGCACGTACAACAAGGTCCAAAAATAATACGGAGAGGGATAGAGCAGAAACACAAGAATTGACATAAGGAGCAAAATAGGCATGTAAAGGTGTACCCAACTCAAGAATCATGTTTCCAATAGACATGTTGTACATTAACAATAAATATGGCTAAACTGAGAAGGTTACATCATAGGCATAAAGATTCGATAGAATTGAACATAAAAGAATCACCAATTTGGTGTACAACATGATAGGTTCCATCACAACAGTCTCATGGGCACAGGTAATTCAGTTTTGACAAAAAGCATAAGCATGAATCAGAATTGATTATCTTACAATTAGGCGTAGTTCTAGATTCGATTCATTACAAGTCATGATTCCTATTACATGTTCCAAATCTGAGAAATAACCGAACTTACCAAATTATCACAAGTTTACACCCAAACCCATTTACGTCAAGTCTCATGTTTGCTTATTATATACAACTATTCCCAAACCATAGTCATCATCAATTTATGCCGTTTTACAAATCACATGTTATTCAGCCTTTCCCAAGCTTTTTCCCTATCATTCAAGTGTTATACGTGTGCGAATTTCTCATAATATGTTAGGCTCGAAGTTAGCCTAACTCATAAAAAGAAAAAGGAAAAAGGAAAAAGGAAGAGGGAAGAGAATCGTAGTATCAAAATAGGCATAAATATACAAGCACGAACAGGTATGAACTGATAGAATTAAGCAGAAAAGCATAGGCTATGAATCAAAAAGATGACAACTTGCAAATTTGATAAGATCCATTATAGGCATAATCATATGATCACAATTTACAACTTATCATAATTACTTTAGTTTAATTATCTTGTGAAAGCTACATGAACTCACAGAGATTAAGAAAGAAGAGAAGATCTGGAATCTGATTTCTGAAGTTGATAAGCTAATCCGTTGATGTAGGCTTTGATCTTCATCTTTAACCTTGAATTTGATTTCTAATTTGGAGAAGATGGAGGCTAGGATAGCTTAGAGATGGACAACATGACGGCTTCATAGAATAGGGTTATGAGGTTTAGGGTTTAGGTTTGATGTGATTATATAGAAGTATAGGGTTACTTTGAGCCTTTGGATCAACGTAGGATCCATCCTATAATAACCCGGAAATCCGAGCCAATTTAAACTTTTTATTTTGGCAATTTTAATGAATTTTTAATATTTAAAATGATTTATTTTAAATAATGATGACGAGAAATTTATCTTGAATTGAATTAGAACGTATACATTTACATGAATCGTCGTTAGAATATAAATATTTATTTTAAAATATAAAAGGAATTGAAAATGGCGCGGTAGTTTGAAAATTCGATTTCAAATTTCAAATGAATGTACAGGATTCAAAATAAACCGGATTTTGGCGAAACCAAAAGTATTTGAACCTATTTGAAAATATCTTTCCAACGAATCCGAAAAATTAAAATTTCATAGCGGGAATCAAAAGTTACGTCCAGTTGAAAATTCAGAATAGTCGCTATGGAATTCTGGCTCTTAAAAATGAAAATTTTGCAAACCACCTCTGTTTTCGACGAAACCACTTTTGTTGGATCCGGGATGTCGAATTATTGCTAGATTCCAAAATTCATAATTTTTCGAATCAATATGTGAGCGTGGTGAAGTAAAACGTGTTTTAACAGTTTCAGTCAATTTGGATCGACCATAAAATGGTCATTTTTCAAACGGTCATAGAATTTGACGAAATTAGTTTTGTTAGGACCGTATCATCAATTCGAAGCTAGAAATAAATTTTCTAGAATTGTTGGAGTCCGTATGTAGCCCCAGTAAATTGAAATGTACGTTAAAATCAATATTGACTATAATATTCATTTATATTTTAAATTAGATGAAAACCAATTGTAACAACCAAATTGGCTTACGAAACATATCCCATTGTGTTTGGAATGGGGATAACACGTTAGAGACGACAGTCGTTGTGTTTGAATCGGAGTTCGAAATAAAAGTCAACATTTTTAAGGAAAAATATAATAATATATAAATATATATATTTACATAATAGCCCCCACCCTTCCTTTCAGTGCTCGTTCAGACTTTTCCCCAAATCGAAAAAAAAACCTCGTCGGCCCTCGAGATCGCTGCCCCACCTCCCTCCTGTTTGCCGGACCGCCACCGCGGCCGTGCCTCCGCCTCCCCAACGCCTCGCGTCCCCCTCTGATTCCCCTTCTCTCTCCTACGCACCCCCTTCTCCAACTCGAGAAACCGCAACCCAATCCCCCAAATCAACGTACGCCGCCAAACCCTAGCCCACCAGAGGCCGCGCGCCGCCTGCTACCCCTCCTCCAACTCCGACGCCACTGTGCGAGCAAAACCTCCCTTCTCCGACGATTGTAAGTTTTCCCGATTTTGATGGATAAAGTTTTGATCTTTATACATGAAAAGGAACGATCTTTAGATAAAAAGAATAGAGTTTTAATTATAGAAAGCTATGATTTTGAACCATGAAAAGATATGATTTTTGATTTAAATAAAAATATGGTTTTCATATTATAGAGATAATAAAAATATGATTTTTATATTATAGAGATAATAAAAATATAATTTTTATATTATAAAAAGAATAAAAATATGATTTTTGTATTATAGAGATAACAAAATTTTGATTTTTATATAGTAGAGACAATAAAATTTTGATTTTTATGTAGTAGAGATAATAAAAATATGATTTTTATATAGTAGAGAATAGAAAAATAAATTTTTTATAAGATAGAATAATAGAGAATATAAAAATATAATTTTTATTTATGTAGCGAAATAAAAATCTGATTTTTATTATATATATAGTGAAATAAAAATGTAATTTATAGCATTGAAATAAAAATGTGATTTTTAAATATGTAGCGAATACGGGCGACGAAAGTGATAAAGGGCGAGCATAGCGAAGATTTCCTAGATATGAAAAGTTTCCGCGTTTGGTTTAGCTCCTGGTGAGATCTCCTCACTTTTAATTTATTTTCTAGTTGAAAATATATACTAGGATGCAGACGGTGCTTAGCAGCACCCGACACCCGTCGTCCACAGACCATGGATGACTTGTTTGTTTAATTGATGTGTTGTGAAAGTTGATGTGTGATATGCAATGGAATAAAATATTTTATAGTTAAAATTATAATTTTTAACGTGTATATAAAATAAATTTTTATAAACAAATCGGACGGTTTGTTTATGTACACCCATTTGACTGATATTGATTGGGACGATAAATTTTACACATCGCCCAACTGCACAAATAAAAATCTGTGTTTGTTGATTTGAAACCCCACACGGGTGTTGGGGTGATATTTGGCGTACACTAATCCCAATTGTTTAGTTGTATGTCAATCAATAGGTTGACAGACTGTGTAAGCGTTAATTATTTATGTTTAATGCTTATGAAGTTGTGTGGTGCACTTTGGATGATGGTTGATTATTTATCATTGCTATTATATACATGTGTTGTAGGGAATCCATATAATTTACATTATATGGTAATTGATTAGTCCTCATTCCAATTTGGAAAATAAAGAAAATTCATGTGTTGAATAAAATATATATTCATGTGTTGAATAAAAGAAAATTCGTGTGTTGAATAAAATATACATTCATGTGTTGAATAAAATAAATATTCATTTGTTGAATAAAATATATATATTCATGTGTTGAAGAGAATATTCATTTGTTGAATAGAATAACGAAGTTATTGAAATATATAAAGCCGTGTTGATTAGATATGCGCCATTTTGACGCGAACGATATTTATATTGATTATATTCGTTTTTATAATGAATATAGAAAAGGAAGTGATTTCAAAATATAACGTTTTGAAAATATTATCATTTATATATTAATGATATGGAATATTCAATTCTGATTTAAAATTGAATATGAAGTTGAAATCATTTTCAAAACGAAGTTAAAACGATTTATAAAATACGTTTTGAAAGGAAATCAACAAAATATATATACATATACATATACATATATATATGATATATAAAATGGCCTGAATAGAACGCGCCGCGCAGCGGCATTTCACGAATTTCGACCATTGACTTCGAATAGACGTTACGGGAGATCTGACCGTCGGATTCTCCTAATACCAAAACCGTTGGGTTCGTATCAAAAAGATATTTCCAACGAATATGAGTAGTTTGAAATCTAATGATTGAATTTGGAATTATGTCCAAATCAAATTTGGAAAAGGTCGCTGTAAGTGCAGTTCGATGGCCGTTTATGGAAATCGACTATACGGGGCTTGATAAAATAATTAAAAATATCAATAGTTTGTGTAAAATCATAATATATGAATTGGAAAGAACTGGGATGAAAAATTCCACATTTGTAAGGATAAAAATATATTTTTATCTAAATGAACTAGTTTATAATTGGAAATCAGTTAAGATGAATGGTTTCCTGGGTATTGATCTGATGTTGGTTTCGGCCTTCGGGGTTAATATTTGGGGAATTTTTTTCTTACTAATTTACGATTAGAGACTAATAGAATGGAATGTGATTTTGGATTTATAGTGAACCGTGTTTTAAATGACATTGGTTCTTTAACCCAGTTAAAGACAGGATATGATTTCCCAAGTTAAACAATCATTAATATTGATTTTTGGGAAGATTAAAACCAAGTGGAGTTTTAATGAATCTTTAATTAGATTGAAATGATCGAAAATGGAGTATCACCTGTTTTGCTCTAGGCGATAGTTAAATCTTTGATTAGACTTGAACGTGAATGGTAATTGAGTTTACCGATAACACCGTGATGTTAGATATGAAGTATGACCAATTTTACTTCATGGAATGAATAGGTTGGGGTTGGGAAATTTAACAAATGATTACTTCGGTAAGGTTCGTTAATCTTGACTAGTTTGGATAAACCATAATTTGGTTTGAATTGATATTCAAAGGAAGATTAAAAATAAATTTAAGGAATTTATCTTTGATAAAATTAATGGGAACATTTCCCAAAATATAAGAATATTTGAGTAAAAGAATATTCTGAATTAGAATGAGGCGTATGTTGTGTTTGTGTAATACTTGTTTATTATATACGCGAGTTATTCAGAAAGATCGGGTTTATCCCATTCTGAATAACTGATTCGACTATGTGTCGAGGATGAAGATGGTGGTCAAAGACCGGAGGTCTTCACATCATTTGGATAATTAATGATGATCTTGATTGGGCTGTACACCCAAGAGGAGGGAATCAGTTAGTGATCATCCAGACGTACTTGGAGATCGACGGATATGCGAGGTACAAGGTGCCTCCGGTTTCGTTCAGACCCAGCACAGACTTGTAAATGGACTGTGTGTCTGACATTGGATATCATTCTATGTGATTGATGGATATCGGTTGCATGGAGTGGTTTGCCTGTGTGGCATGCTAAGATGCAAATGATCATGGCTTCTGTTGAAAAGCAGAGTCTTGTGGTTGATGATCAAAACACCGTCTGTGTGGCACAACTTTGTGTAGCGTTAATTCGCGAGCCTCACACCCCGGTTGTGAACCAGAAACGGGAGAGGACCTCAGGGAGGGCAAGCGTTTCCTTCGAGCTAGGGTGGTGTCAGTGACCTACCAGCCCTGACATTTATATTATTTTCACCTGTGTGGTTGTTGGATTGCGAGGCGCCTCGGATATATCGGTGACTATGTGGAGCCGATGGAGTCATTTGGCTCATTTACGCCCAAAAGGGCGGGGAAACGCAGTGTTCAGGCATAATAATCCACATCGGTGGACCGGCCCTGACGATCCAAGGCTTGCCTGCACGCTTGCCTGAGACATGGGCTAGATTGTCTCGAATTCGGTGAGGACGATCCCTTGCCTCAGTTCACAAATGGAAATCCAATTTCCAATACGAGACATTTGCGGTTTTGATTGTAGAGCCTAGTATTGGCGACATGATATATGGTACCCATGCCATCTATGATTGATACTTATGATTGAAATTGTTTTGACACAATACACTTATACTAATAATAAAAGATGAAATTTAGCGTATCAAGCTTTCTTTGGCTGTTATAAGGTAAAGCCCTATCCTCCGGCTTGTGTTGCATTGTGTGATCGGATCTGGGTCTTATAATAGCTTCATTGTTCTTTATTTTAGCATTGCACTGTTGTTTTATGCACTGGTATTCTTGGGAGGAAACCCATTCCGTGTTATACGGTGTGGTCCCTTGATTTACCTAACTTTAAAAATAAAGAATAATAACTGTTTTAGTTCTCACACCAGTCACATGACTGACCTGGAGTTTATTGTTTTAACCTAAACTCTGGGTGCCCCTATTTTTCGCACGGGAAGCTAGTAATTTTGGTTTTGCAGATTTATATTCACAGGATCCTGATTTACAGCTGGAAAGATATCCGGAAAGCTCTGCATCCGTATATCTCTTTCAGTTGTGTATTGTGCTATTTTTCCGCTGCAGTAATGTATTTAAATCTCTGATATTTCTCTGATGTATAATATTTATTTATACTCCGTACATTCTTTTATTCTGATGGAATTGTTGTAATTAACAATGAAATGTTCTTCTGTTTGTTTTCCGATTTGTTGTGTTCTCAAAACAATCAGGGGTTTTGAACGGTCTTGGTCGGTTTAGCGATCGATTCGGATCAAGCGAAATCCTCAATTGTTACACATCCAGACCATTCAGTCGAAGAAAATGTGTCATCTGGCCAATTAGAAGTCGCCACATAGCCCTATGACTCAGAAAATCATCACTGTCCAGAACAGTCAGCAGGGTTCGACCCTTACATGGGGGGACGGGGGGAGGGGGCTCGACACCTATGTCGACACCCCTATAAGGGGGTCGACACCCCCTAGGATGGGTCGACACCCTGAGCAGGAAATTTCCCGCTAAGCTGCTTTTCGGAATTTCGAATTTCGAATCTGTTTTCTGATTTTTAATTATTAATTAATTTAATTTCTGCCTAAGCTTGAAATCTTCTAACCTTCATAACTTCTTCATACGGAATCCGATTCACGCAAACTCGGACTCTATCTCAAGCAGAATTCCGAGATGAATGCAATGGCGTAACCCGTTTCACCTAATTCTTCTTCTAAAAATTAAGCATTCTTAAATTTGTTAATTTTAATATTTAAAATTACGGGGTGTTACAGTTGGCGCCAACTTAACTCTTTCCCAAGAGATACGGAAGTGACAAAAGAAAAAAAATTGAAATTTCTCTAGATGGTGATAATACACCATAATTGGAATGATTCACGTAGCCATGTTGCCTGCCCGATTTATATCAATTTTCGATTGATGAGGCTTGAGGTCATGATTACCTTTTCAGAGAACAACACATCAAACTTTGAATTCCATATTGTCAGATCCATCAAATCACTAATTGATGTCCACAAATATACGCTGGGTGTTAAAGTAAAAGAAGTTACCTTCTCAGCCACTATACTTAGTATATTTGTAAAAATCAGCGTACGTGACTCTTAGGAAATACTCTGTTAGACATTCGTCCATACAAGTCATCCAAGAATAGGATGTACATAAGGCACTTTCCTATCGCAACTTATACAGGAATCGCCCCAAGGATCACTAGCGAAGAGTCCTTGCAAATCCATATATTTCAAACACGATAGAATCATAGTTTATTTCTGGGAGCTAATCAAGGATTATAAGTAATAATTTCGTTTAATGAAGATCTACGGGTCTTCAAATGCTCTATCTCGATAGTCATCTGATATCTTCCATGTTTACATTTTCGCTGGTTCGGAATGGTTTTTGAATATAAATTCGATCCTGGTCTTTCCGTACCAACAATTGATAATAGACCAAATTTGATAGTCGGTTATTTAACTATGCAATAAACACCCATATAAACATGGAAATAAAATGAATTCACTCGTTTGGTGCATAATATCACTTGGCCTCCTTTATTAAAACTAATTGACGACGGGTTAATTAGATATTTCAATATTAGGAAAAACGCATTTCACTTCTTATTTTAGTATAAGAATATTCTCAAAATCAGTCCATTTCCAATACTTAGAAAATATCTCATAACCACATCAAATATTTCATATATAAATATCATTTTCAAAACATTTGCCATAATTTTTTATTGTTTAAAACTGGGAATAGGGTTCTTTTTATAAAAATGTATGTTTATTAACTAAATCAGTTCAACCTAACATTCTTAAACATTGTTATGGGTTCTATCATTAACCCTTCATTATATTTAATTAAATACTTTTCTTAGCATATTCTTTATACCAATTTACCAATATTTAAACTTCCGCTTGAAAATCACTTTAATATAAGATATCCCATTTATAACCCCTTTCTATATAATTCGATTTATGTACGTAATTTTATATCTTTTAAAAATCATACTATTTTTATTACTTAGAAAATATTGTTATTTACTTAACTGAAAGGTATAAGTATAGTCACATTTCATACTTAGGCCAAACAATGTTAATTTATACATTACCTACTTTAAATCTAAAAGTTCCAATTAGATTTAAAAATCTTGCAAATAAGTTGCAATATTTCTATTATGAAAATAATATACTATTTTCAACATCTTTTTCCATTACAAACTAATACCATCCCTTGATAATTGTGAAGTCATTCAAGTTGGCGTATTATATTTAACTCTCAGACCTTGATCGACAACATCCTTATCTTAAGATTGATAAAAATTCATAGTTCTAAAACTGATTCTATTAATAACATCACACCAAATTCTATTTAAAACATTCCATTACCAAACCACATAACCCATTTACAAAGTCCTTTTAATTTATTAAAATTACTAGTTTTAAAACATTGAACATGACTTGATAATATTTTGAAATTAATCGTCGTTATAACTAGACAATTATATTAAAAGAAAACGTAAATTAAGCTTCCGAATTTACTTAAAAACAAAATCGAAGTTTATCTTGTAAGAAATTAAAATCTTCTTTACATACTTCAAATGACTAATTCAATATATAAATAAAATCTTAAAATGTCCCGGAATCAATTGAAAAACCGATTCCAATAGTTTCTTTTCATAACGACGGAACTAAAGAGCCAAACGACAACTAAAGTACCAAACTATGAAACAAGGGCTTATATTATCCAATTGCACACTAATCCATATATATTCAATATCTACGATAAACATTATCAATATTAATGACGAATCCTGTTGGATCCCTCCAACCTGTCTTTCCTTGCACTACAATTTCAACATTTCAACATATATCATAATATATTAAATTAAGCAACTGCTGGTGAGGAATCCAGTTGGGTACCTCCAACATGTTTTCCCGGCATCACAAACATGTTACATCAAAATATAATCATCTAATTCAATATACAGATAAAGTTTCAGCAATTAACCAATAATGACAAACCAAGCACTCGTCTTAAATTTTAATACCTTTATACTACTATAAATGTGACCAACAAGATAAGTTATCTCATTTGGAAATAATCATTAATTTAACCAATATATATATATAGCACACATCAAATAAATAACAACCATAGCACGCAAATAAAAATGCCGACTTATATAAAATATAAATGGGTCAAATTGAGTGAGTTTTACTCACTTTGATTCCATTTGTTGCTTTATCAATTCGGTTTTCAGTTGAACTAAACAGGCATTTAATTTAACAAATTTGCTTAACTATCTCTAACTTTGTCCAAATCAGCTCCATAATATAGTGTTCGTCAATACGGTCCCAACGCCTCTTGTTTGGTTCAATTCTGATAACATATGCATGAGTTATAAATATAAAAATTATATGTTGAATTAAATAAATTATTTCCCTCAATTAAACATTTAACTTACTAATTATTTTTTAATTACGAAACCCAGGTCGATAACCTCTTCCTTCACATTCGATTCCCGCTCCTACTTTCATTTCCGTTTGCACTTACCCAGCTCGAGGCCAACAACACACTACTGCAACACCCAACCTCATCCACCGGAATACCATCCACGACCACCGAAACACGCTCCATAAGCCCCTCCCCCTTCGCCTTAAGCTTTGACAGCCGCAGATCCGCCATTCGTTGGCAAAACCGCTGTATCTTTTAGGCATAGATCCAGCCACCTCGAGCTTAAAATCTCATCATCACTGTTCAAAACGTAGTCTCACCTAGCTCTACAAGTTTGATGTTGGAAGATATCTGAATAGGCGAGTGGATTGAGGGATGTTGGAGGAAGTAGCAATGAACGATTCTGACCGTTCGTGATGAAAAGGGAAGGCGTGAGTGAAGAGAAGGCTGATGGGTTCTATTTATAGAAGGAAAATATTAATATTTTAATATTAGCGAAACATACGCCCTAAGTTTTGTGTTAAACAACCTCATACGACCCACGATTGAGATGAAAATTGATATCCGAGCATAAATCAATATTCTTGACATGGTAGAACTGATTTCGTCGAATTTTGCGGTCGTTTGTAGAACTTCCTTTTTAATTTTACAACATGAATCGGTATGAGTTTATATTGTGCACAATCGCAAAATAATTCAATTGACCTGAGACTTGTCACAATATTTAATCACTACAGATTAAATAAAACTAATTTCGTTGAAATCCAAGTTCGTTTGAAAAATTGGTTGTTCTTATGTTCCATATTAAATCGGTAGAGTGATTAAATAAAAGCGTTTACTATTCGTACGATCAAATGGTAAGTCCGATCGATATGAAAAATCGAAATCCAACAATAACTTATTAATACGAATCCAATGACACAAGTTTCACCGCATTCCGATTCCGTTCTCCCAAAATGATATTTTACACGTAAAACGACAATATTTTGTATAGCAAATTACTTGGTCTCCAAAAATAGCAAACTATAAATATACCTTGACTCTAAACGTTAATATGATTTTAACAGAACTGGTCTTGTGTCTTAATTCGATAATTAGCTCAAGTTACATAAAAATTGCTTCTAATCAAATTAAATTCATTTAATTAATCACTACGCATAATAGCTACGCGTTTATGGCTGCCGAAGTCACATACGATATCGGATTGCCATGAAATTTATTTTTATATAAAATTGAACGTTATGGATCCATTGAAAGTGATTTCATTGAAATCCATAACTGTTCCAAAATCAGCTAATTTTAACTTGATTAAATTAATACAAAATTCTCATTTCTACCAAATCAACATTAGGCTAAAATTTATAACTCTATTATCTTCCATTATATTCTAATAGCATGTATAACTATTCAGAAACCATTTTTAGAAAATTCCATGTTATAACGATAATCAGTTTATTGAAAATCCTTTTATTATGTATAATAAATCATTATGGTTAAAAGCTGTAATGACCCAAAATTTATTATGAAATATTTAATGGATTTTAAATATTTAAAATGATTTATTTTAAGGATTAACGATTTATAATTTATTTAAAACAAAGTTTGAATGGATAAGTTTATATTAATTATAAAACAAACTCATATCGTCGTGATAGTTCAGAATATTAAGATTTAAATTTCAAATGAATATACATAATTTAATATAAGTTGGATTTCTTTAAAACAAGAAACGTTAGGATATATTGAATTATAGTTTTCTAATGGAAGTGAAAAATCGAGATTTCCCCGTATAGATTGTGAGTCATGTCCAAATCCAAATTTCAAATAGTCACTGTGAAATCGTTTATAAATTATAACGATTTATTATATTAAATAAAGATTTATTATAAAACTGGATATCGATTTGATTTTAATTTTGAAAATATCGAGTTATAAACCCAAATATGATTATTTTGGAGCTATATGATATTATCTTTAGTGATAATCAAGATGAACCTCCGTTAAAGAAGACCTTTACTATTTAAGGAATTTAAAAGGCTTTTCCGTTATTCCTTTTATAGTATTAGTCTAATACGGAGATTTATATCGATTGCGAACTGGTATGATTTCCGTGAAAATTCCATTCCTAATGAAAGTTAGATTTTGGGATTATCGTGAATGATGTTTAAAATAATATTTATTCTTTAACCCATTTAAAGGAAAGATGATTTATCAAGTTTAAGAGTTAATAAATCTTTCAATAAACTATAAGAGAGTTTTAATGAATCTTTCAATTTTCTTTGGAAGAATGAATTGGAGATTAAAACTAAGTTAGATTTTTAATCAACATTTCAATTATATTTGAAACGAAAGGCGGTAATTAAACTTACCAAAATGCGAGGGGGGAGGGGGTTAGATATGGAGTACTACCAATATTTCTCCATGGATTGAATAGGATGGGAATGGGATAATGATACGAGAGATTACATTTTTATAAGGCTAGATAATCCCGATAAGGCTTATAAACCTTAATTTGAGTTAAGTTTGTGAAAAAAGATTATATAATATTTTGAAATGACTTCTAAGGAAAGATTTAAACAAGAAGTTTAAATGATATATTTCTTTGATAAGATTTATTGGAGTAACTCACAATGTAAAGAATATTTGAATAAAAGAATATTCTGAATTGGAATGAGGGTTATGATATGTTTGTATATCACTTAATTTAAATAATGCGATATTATTCAGAAAGATCGGGTTTTAACTTATTTCGAATAACTAATACAACGATTGCCAAAGATATTGAAGACGGTGGTTGAAGACCGGAGATCTTCAGATCATTTGAATTATTGCTGATGCCTCAGGTAGCTCCCGTTATAAGGGTAAATTGGTGGTCATCTAGACGTACTTGGAGATCGACTGGATATGCAAGACCCTCTCTCCCTTAGGGCACGAGGAATAAGGTGTCTTCGGTTTCGTTCAGATCTAGAGCGAACTTGTAAATGGATGTATGTCTAACGTTGTATTTCATAACCGATTAGTTGCTATTAATGATATATCTGCTGGTGGCGGAGAATTTATTCTCTTAGATTAACATTTATCTTTGAGATGTATGAGCTCAAAAATCATATTATTAACAGAAACTGATCATATACGTGAATTGAAAAAGTAGCATAATAACTTTCTTATTGATCAAATATTTTATTGAAAGGCAGAGCTTTGTGGATGATGATCAAAGCATGGCCAATATAGCATAGCTTTGTGTTGAAACGTGACTTTGGCAAGCTTCACAACCTGGGAATGGCCAAAAATAGGATGAAGCACCGCAGAGTAAGCTGTTATGACCCGAAATCCCCCTTACGGGAAATCACGGATTGTACTGAGGACAAGACGAATCAGAACACCAACAGAAGAACATTTCATTGCTCATTACAACAATTTCATCAGAATACAAGAATATACAGAGTATGAATGAATAAAATACATTCAATAAATATCGGATGTTTAAATTACATTACATAGCAGCAGAAAATAATACAAAACACAACTGAAAGAGATATACGGATACAGAGCTTTCCGGATATCGTTCCAGCTGTAAATCAGGATCCTGTGAATATAAATCTGCAAAACCAAAACTACTAGCTGTCAAGTGACTGGTATGAGAACTAAAACAGTTATTAATCTTTATTTTAAAGTTAGGTAAATCAAGGGACCACGCCGTATAACACGGAATGGGTTTCCTCCCAAGAATACAAGTGCATAAAACAACAATGCAATGCTAGAATAAAGAACAATAAAGCTATTATAAGACCCAGGTCCCATCACACAATGCAACACAAGCCAGAGGATAGGGTTTTACCTTATAATAGGCAAAGCATGCTTGATACGCTAAATTTCATGTTTTATTATTACTATATGTATAGTGTCAAAACAATTTCAATCATAAGTATCAATCATAGAAGGCATAAGTGCCTCATACCACTATGTCGCCATATATAGGTTTACAACTAAAACCGCAAAGTCGCGTATTGGAAGTTGGCTTTCCATCTGTGAACCGAGGCAAGGGATCATCCTCACCGAATTCGAGACTATCTAGCCCGAGCCTTAGGCAAGCGCGCAGGCAAGCCTTGGATCGTCAGGGCGGTCCACCGATGTGGATTATTATGCCTGAACACTGCGTTTCCCCGCCCTTTGGGGGCGTAAATGAGACAAATGACTCCATCGGCTCCACATAGTCACTGATATATCAAAGGCGCCTCGCAATCCAACAACCACATAGGTGAAAATAATATAAATGTCAGGGCTGGTAGGTCACTGACACCACCCTAGCTAGAAGGAAACAGATGCCCTCCCTGACGTCCTCTCCCGTTTCTGGTTCACAACCGGGGTGTGAGGCTCGCGAAATAACGCTGCACAAAGCTATGCCACACAGGCCGTGCTTTGATCATCAACCACAAGACTCTGCTTTTCAACAGAAGCCTTGATCATTTGCGTCTTAGCGTGCCACACAGGAAAACCACTCCATGCAACCGATATATATCAATCACACAGAATGATATCCAATGTCAGACACACAGTCCATTTACAAGTCCGTTCTGCGTCTGAACGAAACCAGAGGCACCTTGTACCTCGCATATCCATCGATCTCCAAGTACGTCTGGACGATCACCAACTAATTCCCTCCTCTTGGGTGTACAACCCAATCAAGATCATCAGTAATTATCCAAATAATGTGAAGACCTCCGGTCTACGACCACCGTCTTCATCCTCGACACATCATCGAATCAGTTATTCGGAATGGGATAAACCCAGTCTTTCTGAATGACTCACATATATAATAAACAAGTGTTACACAAACACAACATATGCCTCATTCCAATTCAGAATATTCTTTTATTCAAATATTCTTATACTTTGGGAAAGGTTCCTATTAATTTTATCAAAGAAAAATTCTTTAAATTTATTCTTTAATCTTCTCTTGAATATCAATTCAAACCAAATTATGGTTTATGCAAACTAGTAGGGATTAGCAAACCTTACCGAAGTAATCATTTGTTTTAATTTCCCAATCCTAACTATTCATCCCATGAAGTAAAACTGGTAATACTTCATATCTAACACCACAGTGATATCGGTAAATTCAATTATCATTTCACGTTCAAATCTAATTAAAGATTTAACTATCGCCTGGAGCAAAAATGGTGATACTCCATTCTCGATCATTTCAATCTAACTAAAGATTCATTAAAACCCACTTGGTTTTAATCTTCCCAAAAATCAATATTAATGATTGTTTAACTTGGGAAATCATATCTTGTCTTTAACTGGGTTAAAGAACCAATGTCATTTAAAACACGGTTCACGATAAACCCAAAATCACATTCTATTCCATCAACCTTTAACCGTAAATTAGCAAGTGAATAATTCCCTAAGTGTTAACTCCGAAGGCCGAAACCAACACCAGATCAATACCCAGGAAACCATTTAACGAAACTAATCTCCAGTTAGTTTCTGATTTTCTTAACTCTGTTGGGTCCAAGAACGGTATTATTAAAGATACCATTCATGACAACCCAAATCACATTCCATTAATTATCGGGTTAAAGAACAAGTGTTGTTTAAAACACCGTTCACGATAAACCCAAAAATCAATTTTAATTCAATTCCAATTAAATACCATTTAATTGGTATACTTCATTAATTCTAAATAAAAAGATTTAAGCTTTTTCTCAACTGGGATTAAAAACAGTGTTAATGAAGATATCATTCACGACAAACCCAAATCCCATTTGATATTAAATATAAGGCTCTGAATAGAAAATATATCGGCTTATATTCAATATCAAATTCTACGACCAACAAATATCGTATTGGAAATAACAATATAAATATCTTTCAAATTTCCATAACAATATCTGTATAATCACGAAATCCAACATCGAAATATTCCGAAGACAATTTCAATTCAAATCCACTGCAATTCAATTATTGAAAATTCTGGTTATTTTCAAAACCAATTCAAATCCACTTTATTTATTTTAAAAATAAATGGGATTATAATTCTAGTTCAAAACTAGTTCATTTCGATAAAAACCTATTTTTATCTTTCCAAATTTGAAATTTACATCCCAATTCTTTCCAAATCATTTCTTATGATTTTACACAAATTATTACTATTTTTAATAATTTTATCAAGGCTCGTACAGTCGATTTCCATTAACGGCCATCGAACTGCGCTTATAGCGAACTTTTCCAAATTTGATTTGGACATAATTCCAAATCCAACCGTTAGACTTCAAATCTCTAATATTCGTTAGAAAGCTCTTTTCGATACGAACCCAACGGTTCCGGTTTTAGGAGAATCCGACGATCGGATCTCCCGTAAAATCCATTCGAAGTCAATGGTCGAAATTCGCGAACAGCCGCAGCGCGGCGCGTTCTATTCAGGCTATTATATATATAATATAAATATATTATATATATTTCATCGATTTCCTTTTAAAACGTATTTTATAAATCGTTTTAAATTCGTTTTCAAAACGATTTCAACTTCATATTCAATCAAAATTGAATATTCCATATCATTAATCCATAAATGATAATATTTTCAAAATGTTAGATTTTGAAATCTGTTCCTTCTCGATATTCATTACAAAAATGAATAAAATCGATATAAATATCATTCGCGTCAAAATGGCGCATATCTGATCAACACAGCTTTATATTTTTCAGTAACTTCATTATTCCATTCAACAAATGAATATTTTCTTCAACACATGAATTTTCTTTTATTCAACACATGAATATATATTTTATTCAACACATGAATTTTCTTTTATTCAATACATGAATTTTCTTATATTCAACACATGAATATAATTTATTTTCTAAATTGGAATGAGGCCTAATCAATTACCATATAATGTTATTTATATGGATTCTATACAACACATGTATATAATAGCAATGATAAATAATCAACCATCATCCAAAGTGCACCACACAACTGCATAAGCATTAAATATAAATAATTAACGCTTACACAGTCTGTCAACCCATCGATTGACATACAACTAAACAATCGGGATTAGTGTACGTCAAATATCATCGCAACACCCGTGTGGGGTTTCAAATCAACAAACACAGTTTTTTGTTTGTGCAGTTGGGCGATGTGTTAAATTTATTGTCCCAATTAATATCAGTCAAATGGGTGTACATAAACAAATCGTCCGATTTGTTTATAAATATTTATTTTATATACACGTTAAAAATTATATTTTTAACTATAAAATATTTATTCATTCCACATCACACAACCAATTTTCACAACACATCAATCAAACAAACAAGTCATCCATGGTCTATGGACGACGGGTGTCGGGTGCTACTGAGCACCGTCTGCATCCTATATATATTTCAACTAGAAAATAAAATAAAAGTGAGGAGTTCTCACCGAGGGTTCCACTCCTCCATTCTTTCTTTCTGAACTGTTTGGATTTGCTGGAAATTCCAACGCGGTCCTTGACACGCTGTTCATAATAAAAATTATATTTTTATTGCTCCATTCCAATAAATAAAAATCATATTTTTATTTCTACTTCATATATTTACAACGCTTCTTTCTATATAAAAATTATATTTTTATCTCGCCGTTCTTTACATAAAAATCACATTTTATATATAACGATCGTACTTTTATATTTCTACTACATATGTAAAAATCCAATCTTTATATTCTCTTTCATATAAAAATCATATTTTTATTATTTCTATAATAGAAAAATCATATCTTCATTATTTCCATAATATAAAGACCATATCTTTACTGTTTCTATAGTATAAAGATCATATTTTGAATCTGCTACTCATATAAAAATCGAATTTTTATTTCGCTACAACTTATATAAAAATCGTATTTTTACTTTGCTAACTTCAAAATGAAAATCAAATATTTATGATTCCGTTCATACGATAAAAATCTCGTCTTTCACTAATTAAAAATCTAACCTTTTCTATATATAAATGTAATCTTTTCTATGTTAAAAATATAATCTTTTCTATTTTAAAAATTAAATCTTTACTCTAAAACCATATCTTTACAAGGATAGAAATCGTATCTTTATATTATCTACTTCATGATAAAAATCAAATCTTTATTCTATTTAAAAGTCTAATCTTTCTATTCTATTCATATGATAAAAATCTACTTTTTATTTGCTATATACATATAAAAATCCAATCTTTATACGATGTTTATATGGATAAAATCACTTTGTTATACTAAGCTATTTCATTGTAAAAATCTGAAATTTAACACAATATTGTTTATTTTAAAAACTTAAAATTAAAAATCAATGAATAAAACTCACTATTTTCGGATCCATTGGTGGCGTTGGGGTGGGCCACAGTGGCAGTCTTCTTCTATGGGGCCGTTGGGGGTTTCGATTTGTGGATAAGGGGGAGGAGGAGGCGCGAGAGGGGGGCTCGCGGTCGATCTTGCAGTGGCGGCTCCGAAGATGTGGAGCGGCGCCTCGAGGGTCCAGCGACGGGTTCCCCCCCGTCGATGCTTTGTTTTTTTTTGTTTTTTCCTTCGATCTGAAAATGAATTTCAACTAGGGGTGGGGGGTGTTTGACCGGATAATAGGAGATGGGGAGGAAAAGGAGATCTATAATTATATTATTTATTTAATTCCATAAAGTGACTTTTTGTTTCGAACTCAAAATCGAACCCACCAACTGTCGTCCCTAGTTAATTACCCCCATTCCGAACACAATGGAATATGTCTGGTAAGCCAATTCGACTATTTCGATCAGTTTTCGTCAAAATCAAAATATAAATCTATATATTGAATTTGAACACACATTTTAATTTACTGGGGCTACATACGGACACTAAATATTCCCAAAAAATATTTTCTAGCTTCATATTGACGATACGGTCCTAACAAAACTAATTTCGTCAAATTCTGAGACCGTTTGAAAAATGGCTATTTTCTGGTCGATCAAAATTGACTAAAACTGTTAAAACACATTTAACTTTGCCACACTCACATATTGATTTAGAAAATTATGTTTTGGAATCTAGCAATAACTTGACATCACGGATCCAACAAAAGTGGTTTCGTCAAAAACCGAGGTCGTTTGCAAAACATCCATTTTTAAGGGTCATAATTCCATAGCGACTATTCTGAATTTTCAACTGGGCATAACCTTTTATTCCCGTTATGAAATTTCAATTTTTCGGATTCATTTGAAAGATATTCTCAAATAGATTCTAATATTTTTAGTTTCGCTAAAATCTGGTTTATTTTGAATCCTGTACATTCGTTTGAACTTTGAAATTGAATTTTCGAACTACCACACCATTTCCAATTCCTTTTATAATTAAAAATAAGTATTTATTTTCTAACGTCGATTCAAATAAATATATATGTTCTAATTCTATTCAAAATAAATTTCTCGTCATAATTATTTAAAATAATTCATTTTAAATATCCAAAATTCATTAAAATTGCCCAAATAAAATTTTTAAATTGGCTCAGATTTCCGGGTTATTACAATCTCCCCCAATTAAACTTTTCATCCCCGAAAAGGAATGAAGCTGAAAGTTGTTTTACAAAGCAACTCAACTATCATTATTTTCATTATGGCTTAAGTGCTTCAACTTTTCAGTTTCTAAGAACTTTGCAAATTTTTCAAAAATTTGGCTAACACTCTAAATTTTCGAAAATTTTTGCCATAACCTCCCCTGCACCGGGAGCTTCGGGATATTTCAAATAGCCTCCCATGGCCCTTACCAATCTAAAAGAAAAAGAAAAAGCCACGCGGCTAGCCAATCGGCTCATAAAATCATCAAAAATCCAATAAATACAATAAACATGTACCTATTTGTCGGGCAAACAATTTTATTCCTCTTCTCTAGCCTCCTTGCTATGACCTGTTCAATGTAAGTACATGTATATGTATATGTATGGTAATACGACTAATTTTCAATACAACTCACTATTTGGTTCAATTTGGCTAAAGGTTCAACATTCAATTAATCAAACAGTAATCAAACAACACAACCATCAATCAATTAGTTGATTATCATTTCAAATTCATATCTTTGATATATAGTCAAAAAATCACATTTTTGGTGCCAAATCACAACAATAAGCCCTATCTAGTTTTGGTTCTCACACCAGTCTATGGAAATATAAAAATATCACACTTTCGGCACTCGAATATAAATACTGATGATGCGGCCGCATCACCAGAATTATCCCCGGGCGACTAGAGTGTGACTCTATATCCATCCAGTATATTGGAGGCTTCCAATACACGTGGATCAGACGTATATTAAAATATCTATATACCTGATAGTCCAAATCAATATAAATAAATATTCAAATACGAATAATTGAATTAAATTTTCAAAACAAAACTTGTTTTCAATTTTATTTTTCAAAACAACACTCTTTACACTCATTCTAGGATACTACTGATAGTATCTCTAACGAGTCATTCTCATTGGATATTACTAATCCAATCTCTGATGAATCCTTTCGTTTGGTTCTAATATGTCTTGTTCTCCGAGCTCTGTAAACCAAAGCTTTGATACTAAGCTGTTACGACCTGAAATCCCCCTTACGGGAAATCACGGATTGTACTGAGGACAAGACGAAATAGAAGAACATTTCGTTGCTTATTACAACAATTTCATCAGAATACAAGAATATACAGAGTATGAATGAATAAAATACATTCAATAAATATCAGAGGTTTAAATTACATTACATAGCAGTGGAAAATAATACAAAACACAACTGAAAGAGATATACTGATACAGAGCTTTCCGGATATCGTTCCAGCTGTAAATCAGGATCCTGTGAATATAAATCTGCAAAACCAAAACAACTAGCTGCCTGCGCGGAAAATAGGAGCACCCAGAGTTTAGGTTAAAACAATAAACTCTAGGTCAGATATGTGACTGGTGTGAGAACTAAAACAGTTATTAATCTTTATTTTAAAATTAGTAAATCAAGGGACCACGCCGTATAACACGGAACGGGTTTCCTCCCAAGAATACCAGTGCATAAAACAACATCGCAATGCTAAAATAAAGAACAATGAAGCTATTATAAGACCCAGGTCCCATCACACAATGCAATACAAGCTGGAGGATAGGGTTTTACCTTATAATAGCAAAAGCATGCTTGATACGCTAAATTTCCTGTTTTATTATTACTATAAGTGTATAGTGTCAAAACAATTTCAATCATAAGTATCAATCATAGACGACATAAGTGCCCCATACCACTATATCGCCATATATAGGTTTACAACTAAAACCGCACAGTTGCGTAATGGAAGTTGGATTTCCATCTGTGAACCGAGGCAAGGGATCGTCCTCACCGAATTCGAGACTGTCTAGCCGAACCTCAGGCAAGCGCGCAGGCAAGCCTTGGATCATCAGGGCCGGTCCACCGATGTGGATTATTATGCCTGAACACTGAGTTTCCCCGCTCTTTGGGGCATAAATGAGCCAAATGACTCCATCGGCTCCAAATAGTCACCGATATATCCGAGGCGCCTTGCAATCCAGCAACCACAGGTGAAAATAATATAAATGTCAGGGCTGATAGGTCACTGACACCACCCTAGCTAGAAGGAAACGCATGCTCCCCTGATGTCCTCTCCCATTTCTGGTTCACAACCGGGGTGTGGGCCTCACGAATAAACGCTACACAAAGCTATGCCACAAAGGCTGTGCTTTGATCATCAACCACAAGACTCTGCTTTTCAACAGAAGCCTTGATCATTTGCATCTTAGCATGCCACACTGGCAAACCACTCCATGCAACCGATATCTATCAATCACACAGAATGATATCCAATGTCAGACACACAGTCCATTTACAAATCCGTTCTGCGTCTGAACGAAACCGGAGGCACCTTGTACCTCACATATCCATCGATCTCCAAGTACGTCTAGACGATCACCAACTGATTCACTCCTCTTGGGTGTACAGCCCAATCAAGATCATCAGTAATTATCCAAACGATGTGAAGACCTCTGGTCTTCGACCACCGCCTTCATCCTCGACACATAGTCGAATCAGTTATTCAGAATGGGATAAACCGGGTCTTTCTGAATAACTCGCGTATATAATAAACAAGTGTTACACAAACACAACCTATGCCTCATTCCAATTCAGAATATTCTTTTATTCAAATATTCTTATACATTTGGAAAGGTTTCCATTAATTTTATCAAAGAAAAATTCTTTAAATTTATTCTTTAATCTTCTCTTGAATATCAATTCAAACCAAATTATGGTTTATCCAAACTAGTCGGGATTAGCGAACCTTACCGAAGTAATCATTTGTTTTAATTTCTCAATCCAAACCTATTCATCCCATGAAGTAAAACTGGTAATACTTCATATCTAACACCACGGTGTTATCGGTAAATTCAATTACCATTTCACGTTCAAATCTAATTAAAGATTTAGCTATCTCCTGGAGCAAAATTGGTGATACTCCATTCTCGATCATTTTAATCTAATTAAAGATTCATTAAAACCCCACTTGGTTTTAATCTTCCCAAAAATCAATATTAATGATTGTTTAACTTGGAAAATCATATCCTGTCTTTAACTGGGTTAAAGAACCAATGTCATTTAAAACACGGTTCACGATAAACCCAAAATCACATTATATTCCATCAGCCTTTAACTGTTAATTAGCAAGTGAATAATTCCCTAAGTGTTAACCCCGAAGGCCGGAACCAACATCAGATCAATACCCAAAAAACCATTCAACTTAAATAATCTCCAGTTAGTTTATGATTTTCTTAACTCTGTTGGGTCCAAGAACGGTATTATTAAAGATACCATTCACGAAAACCCAAATCACATTCCATTAATTATCGGGTTAAAGAACAAGTGTTATTTAAAACACCGTTCACGATAAACCCAAAAATCAATTCAAATTCAATTCCAATTGAATACCATTTAATTGGTATACTTCATTAAATCTAAATAAAAAGATTTAATCTTTTTCTCAACTGGGTTTAAGATCAGTGTTAATGAAGACATCATTCACGACAATCCCAAATCCCATTTGATATTAAATACAAGGCTCCGAATAGAAAATATATCGGCTTATATTCAATATCAAATTCTACGACCAACAAATATCGTATTGGAAATAACCATATAAATATCTTTCAAATTTCCATAACAATATCTGTATAATCACAAAATCCAACATCGAAATATTCGAAAGACAATTTCGATTCAAATCCATGCCAATTCAATTATTGGAAATTCTGGTTATTTTCAAAACCATTTCAAATCCATTTTATTTATTTTAAAAATAAGTGGGATTATAATTCTAGTTCAAAACTAGTTAATTTCGATAAAAATCTATTTTTTTCTTTAAAAATTGGAATTTTCATCCCAATTCTTTCCAAATCATTTCTTATGATTTTACATAAATTATTACTATTTTATTAATTTTATCATGGCTCGTACAGTCGATTTCCATCAACGGCCATCGAACTGCACTTACATCGACCTTTTCCAAATTTGATTTGGACATAATTCCAAATCCAACCATTAGATTTCAAATCTCTAATATTCGTTAGAAAGCTCTTTTCGATACGAACCCAACAGTTCCGCTTTTAGGAGAATCCGACGGTTGGATCCCCCGTAATATCCATTCGAAGTCAATGGTCGAAATTCGCAAACTGCCGTAGCGTGGCGCGTTTTATTCTGGCCGTTATATATATATATATATAATATAAATATATTATATATATTTCATCGATTTCCTTTTAAAACGTATTTTATAAATCGTTTTAAATTCTCTTTCAAAACGATTTCAACTTCATATTCAATTTCTAATCAAAATTGAATATTCCATATCATTAATCTATAAATGATAATATTTTCAAAACGTTAGATTTTGAAATCTATTCCTTCTCGATATTCATTATAAAAATGAATAAAATTGATATAAATATCGTTTGCGTCAAAATGGCGCATATCTAATCAACACGACTTTATATTTTTTAGTAACTTCATTATTCTATTCAACAAATGAATAATTTCTTCAACACATGAATTTTCTTTTATTCAACACATGAATATATATTTTATTCAATACATGAATTTTCTTTTATTCAACACATGAATTTTCTTTTATTCAACACATGAATATAATTTATTTTCTAAATTGGAATGAGGCCTAATCAATTGCCATATAATGCTATTTATATGGATTCTATACAACACATGTATATAATAGCAATGATAAATAATCAACCATCATCCAAAGTGCACCACACAACTGCATAAGCATTAAATATAAATAATTAATGCTTACACAGTCTGTCAACCCATTGGTTGACATACAACTAAACAATCGGGATTAGTGTACGTCAAATATCATCCCAACACCCGTGTGGGGTTTCAAATCAACAAACACATATTTTTATTTGTGCAGTTGGGCGATGTGTAAAATTTATCATCCCAATTAATATCAGTCAAATGGGTGTACATAAACAAATCGTCCGATTTGTTTATAAATATTTATTTTATATACACGTTAAAAATTATATTTTTAACTATAAAATATTTATTCATTCCACATCACACAACCAATTTTCACAACACATCAATCAAACAAACAAGTCATCCATGGTCTGTGGACGACGGGTGTCGGGTGCTACTAAGCACCATCTGCGTCCTAGTATATATTTCAACTAGAAAATAAAATAAAAGTGAGGAGTTCTCACTGATGGTTCCACTCCTCCATTCTTTCTTTCTGAACTGTTTGGATTTGCTGGAAATTCCAATGCGGTCCTTGCCACGCTGTTCATAATAAAAATTATATTTTTATTGCTCCATTCCAATAAATAAAAATCATATTTTTATTTCTACTTCATATATTTACAATGCTTCTTTCTATATAAAAATTATATTTTTATCTCGCCATTCTTTACATAAAAATCACATTTTATATATAACGATCGTACTTTTATATTTCTACTACATATGCAAAAATCGCATCTTTATATTCTCTTTCATATAAAAATCATATTTTTATTCTATAATATAAAAATCATATCTTTATTATTTCCATAATATAAAGACCATATCTTTATTATTTCTATAATATAAGGATCATATTTTGAATCCGCTACTCATATAAAAATCGAATTTTTATTTCGCTACAACTTATATAAAAATCGTATTTTTACTTTGCTAACTTCAAAATGAAAATCAAATATTTATGATTCCGTTTATACGATAAAAATCTCGTCTTTCATTAATTAAAAGTCTAACCTTTTCTATATATAAATGTAATCTTTTCTATGTTAAAAATATAATCTTTTCTATTTTAAAAATTAAATCTTTACTCTAAAACCATATCTTTACAAGGATAGAAATCGTACCTTTATATTATCCACTTCATAATAAAAATCAAATCTTTATTCTATTTAATAGTCTAATTTTTCTATTCTATTCATATGATAAAAATCTACTTTTTATTCTCTATATACATATAAAAATCCAATCTTTATACGATGTTTATATGGATAAAATCACTTTGTTATACTAAGCTATTTCATTGTAAAAATCTAAAATTTAACACAATACTGTTTATTTTAAAAACTAAAAAATAAAAATCAATGAATAAAACTTACTATTTTCGGATCCCTTGGTGGGAGGGAAGGCGCTGGAGTTATGGGTGGTCGGGGGAGGTCCTAGCGGTCGGCGGACACCTGCGGGTGGCGTTGGGGTAGGCCACGGTGGCAGTCTTCTGCTGTAGGGCCGTTGGGGGTTTCGATTTGGGGATAAGGGGGAGGAGGAGGCGCGAGAGGGGGGCTCGCGGTCGAGCCTGCAGTGGCGGCTCCGATGATGTGGAGCGGCGCCTCGAGGGTCCAGCGACGGGTTCCCCCCCGTCGATGCTTTGTTTTTTTTGTTTTTTCCTTCGATCTGAAAATGAATTTCAACTGGGGGTGGGGGGGTATTTGACCGGGTAATAGGAGATGGGGAGGAAAAGGAGATGTATAATTATATTATTTATTTATTTAATTCCATAAAGTGACTTTTTGTTTTGAACTCAAAATCGAACCCACCGACTGTCGTCCCTAGTTGATTACCCCCATTCCGAACACAATGGAATATGTCTGGTAAGCTAATTCGATTGTTTCGATCAGTTTTCGTCAAAGTTAAAATATAAATCTATATATTGAATTTGAACACACATTTTAATTTACCGTGGCCACATACGGACTCTAAAAATTCCCGAAAAATATTTTTAGCTTCATATTGACGATACAGTCCTAACAAAACTAATTTCGTCTAATTCTGAGACCGTTTGAAAAATGACTATTTTCTAGTCGATCAAAATTGACTGGAACTGTTAAAACACATTTAACTTCGCCATGCTCACATATTGATTCAGAAAATTATGAATTTTGGAATCTAGCAATAACTTGACATCACGGATCCAACAAAGTGGTTTCTTCGAAAACCGAGGTCTTTTGCAAAACTTCCATTTTTAAGGGCCAGAATTCCATAGCGACTATTCTGAATTTTCAACTGGGTATAACTTTTTATTCCCGCTATGAAATTTCAATTTTTCGAATTCGTTGGAAAGATTTTCTCAAATAGATTCTAATATTTTTGGTTTCACTAAAATTCGGTTTATTTTGAATCTTGTACATTCGTTTGAACTTTGAAATCGAATTTTCGAACTACCGCGCCATTTCCTATCCCTTTTATAATTAAAAATAAATATTTATTTTCTAATGTCGATTCAAATAAATATATACGTTCTAATTCTATTCAAAATAAATTTCTCGTCGTAATTATTTAAAATAATTCATTTTAAATATCCAAAATTCATTAAAATTGGCCAAATAAATATTTTAAATTGGCTCAGATTTCCGGGTTATTACAGGAGTGACGTTCCCATCTAGAAAAAAGGTGATGCCATGGCATGGATCCTTGGAAATTTACTTATGTGGACGATGGATTAAGGCGCCTCAGATGATGGTCAATCAACAACCAGGATACAGTCGGATACAACCGGGGGACATTATATTCAGGAGAAACCTGAACTCACCGTGAATCGCCGGGTTGGGTTTGTTGCTCCGAAGGGTCACATGCATATGATTCCTGGACATCTTGCTGGAGATGTTCCAAATCAATTAAGGAAGATCCTTTGCCTTGGTCATTGATGGAAATTCAACTTCCAATACGGACCTTGCGTTTTTAGTTGTAAGCCTATATGGAGACATAATACGATGTGGTATTATGATGTATAAGATTGATACATTTATTTTCAAATTTGATTTCCACACTATGCTAATAATAAAAGAGAAATTTTGTGTATCAAGCATGTTTGGTTCTTATAAGGTAAAACACTATCCTCTTCTTTGCGCTTGCATTGTGTGATGGGACTTGATTCTTATAATAGCTTCATTTTTCAAAAATCATCATGAGTTTTTATGACCAGTATTCATGTAGCGAAAACTTGTTCCGTGTTATATGGCGTGGTCCCGTGATTGACCCAAATTTAAAATAAAGTATAATAACTGTTTTGGTTCTCATACCAGTCCCATGATTGACCTAGAGTTTATTGTTTCCCCCATAAACTCTGGATGCTCGTATTTTCCAGATGACAGCTAGTAGTTTTGGTTTTGCTGATATTCTATAAAGCAGGATCCTAGATTATGGTTGGAGCTATACTCTGGATTATTCTGAGTCTTCTGCCGTATATGTATTTATGTTTCCGCTGTATTGTAATTTACTGTTTTATGATATTTTTCCACTGTAAATTAATTATCTTACTCTGTTATATTCTATTCTCTGATGTAAATTGTTGTAATAAAATTGAAATGCTCTTTTGTGTTTTGTTTCTAACGTGTTGTATCCCATAACAGTTCGAGGTTTTTGGGCATTTTGAATCAGATTTGTGTGGCTTACGATTGATTCAAAAGTTGGAGATTTTCGGGTTGTTAAAGTGTGGTATCAGAGTTTTGGTTTACAAAGTTTTGGGGATACGACCCATTAGAAATAGATGAAAGTAATCATCAGAGATAGGGTTAGTAACATCCTATAAGAATAACTCACTAGAGATGGGATCAGTAGCACCCTAGAATGAGTAACTCGTTAAAGATGGGGTTAGTAATACCCTAGAATGAGATTGAAGAGTATTATATATAAAAGAAAATGAATTAGTGAATATATAAAAATGAATTTAGTTTTGAGAAATTATATCTTATAATATGAATTTGAGTATTTTATTTGATGTTGAGTTTGAACTATCGAGTACAAGAAGATTTTGAATATATACCTGATCAACGTTTATCCGAAGTCGTGAATATACTGGATAGATATAGAATCACATTCTGATCGCTTGGGGATGATTATGGTGATAGATCGAACATCCCCAATGCTTATTTTCAAGTTTCGAAAGTGGGATGTCTATATAATTTCAATTGAATGATATACAAGGACCAAGGACTTAATTATAGTTTAATGTTTGTAACTCGGTTTTGAAAATATACCTTAAGTATATAAAAGGTATGTATTTTGACAACATATAAATTGGAAATTTAACTATCCAATTGATTGCTGGTTGTGATGTGTGACAATTAGTTTAACTAATAAAAACATTGGAATGATATAACCAATATAAGAAAGGAAGGTAAATTGATCCAAGTCAAATTTAAATGTTGAATTTATTTAAAAAATAGTAGGGATTGCATGTCTATATATATATATATGCATATATGTATATATGTATGTATTGAACGGGTTATTGCGTGGAAGCCGAGAAGAGAGGTAAAATTGCATGCCCGACACAAAGGTACATATTTATTGTATTGGCCGGCTTTGATAATTTTATGAGCCGATTGGCTTTTGGATTTTCTTTTTAATTGATGAGGGCCTAGAAAGGGAAGTTGTAGTTGTATCGATCAACCCACACAAAGGAGGTTATGGCGAAATTTTTCGGAAATTTAACGCGTGAACCAAATTTCGAGAAATTGGGAAGTTCTTAGAAACTGAAAAATTAAAGAACTTAAGTTAGAACGAAGGCTGTGTGGGTTAAGTAACCGACCTTCAGTTCCATCTTCAATTTAGAGGATGAAATCCTTTTAAGTGGGAAAGAATATAACGACCCATAATTTATTAAGAAATATTTAATGGATTTTAAATATTTAAAATGATTTATTTTGAGGATTAACGACTTATAATTTATTTAAAATGAAGCTTGAACTGATAACCTTGTATTAATTACAAAACGACCTCAAAATGTTGCGATAGTTCGAAATATTTAGTTTTGGATTTCAAATGAATATACAGAATTCAATATAAGTCGGGTTTCGGTAAAACAAGATACGTTAGGATATATTGAACTATAGTCTTCCAATGGAAGTGAAAATTTAAGATTTCGATGTATAGATTGTGATTTATGTCCAAATCAAAATTTCAAATAGTTGCCATGAAATCGTTTATAAATTATAACAATTTATTTTACTAAATAAAAGATTTATTATAAAATTTTATATTGATTTGACTTGAATTTTGAAAATATCGAGTTATGAACTCAAATAAGTTTATTTTCAAGCTATATGATATTCTATTTTGGATATATATATAATATTAATCTTTTATTATTTATTTGAACTGTCTTTGAATTTAATTATATGTTATTGGTTTTATTTAAGCCTTCAAAATAGTCATTTTTCAAATGACCTCCGCTTTCGACAAAACCATTTTTATCAGACCAGGAATGTTAAATTACTGCTAGGTTTCAAATTTCATATCAATTGGAGTTCGTATGTTTCAAACGGTCTCGAAATTCAACAAGACTAGGCTCGTTAGAACTGTATTTATGAAATGTTGTAGGATTTCGAATTTCGTAATTTTTGAAGTTAGTATGTAGTCGTAGCAAATTAGAAAGCGCATTGAAAATCTATATTAAACATTATATTGACTTATATTTTAATTTTAATAAAAACTGATTGAAATGATCGAATTAGCTTCTGTAACCTGTTACATTAAGTATGTAATAGGGGCATTTGGCTAGGGACATTAGTCATTGGGATTTATTTGGAGTTCAGATGCGGAACTGCACAACTAATTATCACTAGTAATTAAATATTATTAAGAAATGGTATAAGTAATCCTGAAAATCACTAAACCCTAGCCACTATTCACAGCTGCCGCCTCCATGAAATGAACTGCTGCCATCATCAATTCTTTCTTCTCTTATCTCAGATCATTGACTAAATTAAAAAACTTTATTCTGTAATATTATAGAGCTCGCTGAGTTCTCCGTTTTGACTGGTTGTGATCGTCATTAGCAATCTGCTTTGGCCAAGGTGACGCAATGTAGGCACATTATTCAAAGTAGTTTATACGGACGATGAGGGGTTCGAATTGGGCAGTGCTCACAGCGGTGGAGGCACAAGATGAGGGCGATGGCGTGGTGGCCTTCGATTAGTTCTAGGTAGATTCAAGCGACGTGCATTGGTGGAGAGAGGTCGCATGCTCCTATGGTTCGAATTCTGTAAATCAAAACGAAGGGGAAAGGGATAAATGGTGGTTAATAAACTTAATTAGTTAGTTAATTATTTTTAAGTTAATTTAATTGTGTGATTAAAGTATAAACTCCCACAAATTTTTCAAACGAAAAAGAATCGAGCGAAACTAGTTCCAATGGAACCGTGACGACGAGAGCTTTGCAATTGAACCGATTTGGAGGAATTTGGATCTAGCTTAAGTTTTTGGTTAAATTAAACGTACTGTTTAATTTAATTAAAACAATTGATTTATAGCGATTTTAAACCAACCAAAGTGAGAACTCTCACTCAACTAAATTTTTAAAAGTTACTATAATCTTGTTTGATTATACATATTAATTGCCCATATTTACAATTCTTGTTTGTGGTTAATGAATGATGTTTATAGTTATTACTGTTATTATTATAAAACTATGAATATAAGCGTTGACAATGGAAACAATTATATTATTATTCATTGATGAATGGCAGTTGATATGGATGTTTATGATGTGTGAAATCCATGCAAATCGAATTATATGATAAATGGTTGAATGTCACTCCAATTTGGAATTAATTTGAATATTTTGTTAATAAAATATTCAGTGAAAATGATATTTGAATTTTATATTCAAATTATATTGGAAAGACCATTTAAGTGATTAGAATAAATTTCATAAAAGTTAGAAGTTGATTGAATTAATTTTCAATTAATTAAGGCATGTTTTCAGTTTTAAATTGAAATGAACAGTAACAAGTAAATGTGAATTCGAGTTTGGTATATAAACGTCATTTTTAACTCAAATGGATTTTTCCGTTAGTCCTATTTATTTTTATAATGGATTCCAGAAAAATTTGGATTTCAAAATATTATATTTTAAAACTTATTATTATTTTAATATTACAATAACATGGAATATTCAATTTTGATTTAAAATTGAAATCTTTTTATAAAATATGTTTAACCTGAATCGACGAAGTTTATTATTATAATAAAATGGTATGAATAAAACGAGTCACACAGCGATCGTTTGCGAATTTCGACCATTAACTTTAAATTGACGTACCAGGAGATCCGACCATCGAATTTTCTTGAAATGAAAAGAGTTTGGTTCAAAACGAATAGAGCTTTCCAATGATAAGTGAAGTGTTAAAGTCCAACTGTTAGATTTTTAGATAAATTCAAATTAAATTTGAATAAAAACAGCGTTGTTGTTGTTAATGACTTGAAATTGGTTTTCAATGAATTGAGCTATATTTTAATTATTTATAATTGGGAAAAATTATGATAAATCATAATAAATTAATAAAAAGTGATTTGTACTAAATATATTTAGTTATGGATAGTAGAAAGATATTTTGTGAAGATTAGCTATTTTCACTAAAGTGATCAAGACAGTCTGAAGTTAATAAATACTTAACTAAGTCAAGTTTTTCCAATGTATTAATATTGGATTTGAATGGAAATAATCTTTGGATATTCCAATATTGGATTCCGTAATTATACGGAAACTTTTTTAAGGAGTTTGGTAGATAGAGATATCATTATTCTCTATACGTTATCTGTTGGTTTCAGAATTTGATGTTGAATATAAGTCAACATGATTTCTATTCAAAGCCTTATATTTGATATCAAATTGGATTTTGGGTTTGTCATGAGCGGTGTCTTCAATAACACTGTTCTAAAACCCAGTTGAAAATGAAGTTTATGGAATAAATCTTTCAATCAAGATTAGTGAAATCTTCCAAAGTGAAGTTTTCCGATTAATGAATTAATTGGAACTAAATGGAAATCGATTTAGTGATAATCGAGATGAACCGCCATGGAGGAAGACCTTTGTTATTTAAGGAAATTAAAAGGCTTTGTCGTTATTCTGCTTATAGTATTAGTTTGGCACGGAAATTTAGTCGATTGTGAACTGGTGTGATTTACGTGAAAATTCCATTTCTAACGAAGTTTGATTTTGGGTTTATCGTGAACGATGTTTTAAATAACATTTGTTCTTTCACCTAGTTAAATGAAAGATGATTTCTCAAGTTTGAGAGTTAATAAATATTTCAATAAAGATTTGATTGAATGAAGTGGAGATTAAAATTATATGATAGTTTTAATAAATCTTCCAACAAAAATTTAAAGAATGAATTGGAGTTTAAAACTAAGTTAGAGTTTTAATCAATACTTCAGTTAAATTTGAAATGAGAGGTGGTAATTAAACTTACCAAAACCTGAAGGGGAGGGGGTTAGATATGGAGGCCCACCAGTTTTTCTCCATGTAATGAATAGGATGGGAAAGGGGTAAAGATATGAGAGATTACATTTTTGTAAGGCTTGATAGTCCCGAAAAGGCATATAAACATTAACTTGAGTTAAGTTTGTGAAAAGAAATTATATATTCTTTTGAAATGATTTCTAAGGAAATATTTAAATAAGAAGTTTAAATGATATAAATCTTTGATAAGCTTTATGGGAGTAAGCTCCTTCACTTGACCATGTTGTCACTCATGCCTGAAAATTTGAGTTGCTGCTATTTGTTGCTCACTGTTCATGTAAAACATTTTGTGCACCATTTCACTAATGTGTTGATGCACCCTTGCTTATCCACTTTGCTTCAGTTTACATTGAACCAAGACCATCCATGTTTGATCATATGAGAAATTTGACTTGATGTGGCACTTGCTTGATTCATGTATATTGATATATGCTGCTTAGTACTTAAAGTTGAAAATCTAGTTGCACCATTTAGACACGTGTTGAAAGAAATATGTTTTCCTGAATGCCTTGTACTACTTTGTGTGATGATCTATTTATAACAAATGATCAGTCATGCACCCTGTCCATGTACACTTACGTCATTTTGATCACTTGTCTGTTGCCTTGCCATTTTACTTGACACTCGGCTTTGTTAACTATGTTGACTTTGCTTGATCATGACTCTACCATATTCACCTGTACATTTATATATGTATATATACACAACAGTGTGTGCATACATATATCATGCACATGTAATTTATTTATCAGCAGACTGCTGCACTGAGTTGTGGCTGTTCAGAATCAGCTAGTTGTGACGCTGGTTCTAATCAGCAAACCAGTGTGGCATGTTGAGGCTGATTAGTGGGTACTAGATGGATATATACAAATCAGATCAAGTCACGAAAAATGATGAGAAACACACCAAAATTCTGAGGTAAATAAAATTTTAAAATTAAAATTTATATTCGCATGAATTCTGTTTTATTTCTATTGCAATGTACTGTGTGTGTTTCTTTTTTGTGACAAGTAAGCATGAAGATGACTAGACTGACTGTGAGCTGTGAAGACCGAAGACAGAAGACAAGAAGACAGGTTGAGTCGGTGTATATGAGTGACTGTATACAGAGTGTGAGAGTTGTAGAGAGGAACTGATGTGAATAAGAAATGAATGTGAAATGTATTACTGAGAAATTTGTACAAATAGTCGGAGTTATAAATTTGTACTGTTTTAATGTTTGAAATAAAATATTATGTTTAAACAAAATACCGTTGAAGATTTGAATTTGTGTATAATCGCATTCTTTTTAAATATGAATATTATATTCCAGTCTGATGTGAATATGAAACATTACGATAACGAACACATTTAAAATAATATATACTTGTTTGTTGTCATCAAACAAAAATCATATAGTTGTGTATACAACTACGTTATATACAACAATCTCCCCATTTTGATGATGACAAACAAATGAAAGATTTTGAATATATTAAATGTGTTTGAACGTGAATTGTGGAACTACCCCTAAATGAATGCTCCCCCTACAACTAAACTCCCCCTGGAACTGTGCATGAGCGAAAGGAATGAAAATTGAATAATAATGAATTTTCAAAATTAAAAGTATTTATAAAATATTCACTCATAAAACAAAATCTCAACCCACTCTCCCCCTTTTGTTATCATCAAAAGGATTCAGAAATTAAAATATATATGAAAAATGACTAGAAAATATAATTTCAGCTTAAGAGGAAGAACGGTAATCATAAATCTCAATCAACCAAACAAAAATCATAATAAACTAAGAAGTAGTGTCTTATTTCACATTGTAGAGAATGACGGATTTACGGGGAATTTTATATAAAATGGAGAGAGTTATAAAAATATGAATATTTTCCAATTGTTTTCCAAAAAAATATAACTTGAAGCACAAAACAGTGATGGATTTGGACTATAATTGATAATTTCAATTTAAGTGACAAAAAAACTAATTTCAAATCCCAATAGCTATCAATCAACAAATCATAATACGTCATAAGATATTAACACATTTCACAGACTACAAAATGGATTGATAGGCTGATTTTTAGACACCAAGGAGAATTTCAGATTGATTTCTATATATACCACATTATTTCCTTTCTCATTTTATTTTATTTAAGAGCACACTGACCATGCATAACCAGAGCTTGTATTTTTAAATGAGGTCAATCGCAGCTTAAATTATAAGTTATCTCTTAACCATGCATGACCAGAGGTTGGATTTTTAAATGAGGTTAGAGACACACTTAGATATTAATTATATATTTATCGTTTCAGCTTCAAAAGAAAAACTCCTCGGTATATAAAACTAATATGAATAATAGAAATGTGGTAGGTACATAAATGAACTGCGAAATAAATTTCTAAATTAATTATATTATGAAATATGGTCAACTGTACAGGGATCATTGAAAATTTTCAATTATCACTAATTCTGAATAATAACATAGTCCAATTTCTATCACAAATATTTTCACTGTTATTCAAAATGATTTTTTTTTAAATATTAAACTCTCCACAATAATATAAAAAAACATGATGAGTGGCAGAATAATGGTAGATAAACGAAGATGGTCATGAAATAATTGCCAATTCAAAGATATTATAATAACTATTCAACCATCATGAAAATCCAAATAAAATCTCCTCTTGTTGTGAAATATACTACAGTCACAATTCATCACAATTTCAAAATCTGATAATAATTTTGATGAATTATAAATATAGTTCAATATGGATATTGATTTCAATTTCTGAATGAATAATCAATAAATAACTTTAAAATTGAAAATCAATTACAAGAGGAAAATAGAAGAATTTATACGAGGCAAGAGGGACCAAAAAAATATTTATACACAAAAAAAAAATACAGCACTTCTAATCAGATACCACTTGATGTCTCTATTTATGATGATTTTGACATTGCTCTGGAAACAAACAAGGATAATTCAGAAAACAAAATTTTTACACAAAGACCAAGCAGACAAGACAAACAGATTAGACATATTTATCAGAGCAGCAAACAGATCAAAACAAGCAGTTATCAGAAAATAGTATCAGAGCAACATAAAAAGATCAGTTTCAAATCAAAACTCGTCAGGATGATTGTCACATAAGATGATTCATGATCCAAGATTAAAAATACCGTTTATTTTAAATCATTTGAAGGAATATGAAAATATCAGAATTTAATGAATCAATCACACCAGATTAAAAATTTTGATTCGAGATATGTGTGCGATTCAATAAATCAATAATTTCGAATGATTTTAAACAAATAGATATTCAAATCAAATGATCATGTGATAACAGTAAGTTTCAAAGATCAAAAATTTTCAAAGAATTTTTCACAAAATTTTCTAACAGACACACATGAAGAATTTTAGATCATTTACACCAAGATTGAGAGATATTCATGATCCAAAAATTTAAAAATAATTTGTTTGAAATCACTTTAATCAATGTCAAGTTTTGTGATATAATGAATCAGTCACCCAAGATTGATAATTTCAATTTAAGAGGTATGTGAGATTCAGAATATCAAGAATTTTAGATGATTTCAAACAAATTGATTTCAACCATAAAATAATCATGAATAAATATGAATTTCACGATGTATCACTGATTCAAGACAATTCAAAATATGCAAGCCAATCTGAAAAAACAACGAAAATTTCACAGTTGAGAAGTAGTAGTGTGCTGTAATGAGTATAATATTTCAAGCTTTTGTAAAATGAATTAGAAGAAACTCAAAACATCAGAGGTGTGTGAAACTTCATCAAATCTTCAAAAAATTAGAATCCTAATTAAAAGTGTTCAAGATGTGACAAAAATACATCAACACTGTTATGAATTCAGAAATCAAAAAATAAACTTCAAAACAATTGCAGATATTTGCAAGTTTAAATTCAAGTTCTAGAAATTATTAAAGACATTAGAGCTCTATTCAAATAAGGTGAATTCCCAGAAAATATGAGTTCTACAATTGGAAGTTAATGAAGCCCAGAAGAAGTTACAATGATATGACAGTGACAAAACAGAAATTAGAAAAAGAAGGGGTAGAAGAAGGAATACATAAAAATATATTTACAAAGATGAGTTTAGAGGTTATACCTGAAATTGACGTGAGTAAGTAAATCTCTAACTCAACGGTCTTGGCTAAGGAATTGTGAATGATTACAAAAGTATTAGGTAGCTTGAATCCAAATCTCTTTTGCCTAGCTGTTCCTCAGCCACCTCAGGTATCTAACAGTTTAGAGGATCGAGTGATCTAACAAAATTTGTAAAACCACTCACAGTTTTGTTCACAGCTTTAGGTACCCAAACTTGTTTATATAACAATCCATCAAAATTTATTTTCATACCTTTAGGAACCCAGATCTGTTTGAATTTAACAAAGTTTGTTATATTTGGGATCCAAGATTGTTGAAATGGATTATTATAAAGCAAATTCGCATCACGTTTATGATTTAAAAAATCTTTTGAATTGCCAGAGTTTAAAATTTCAAAACAATCTTTTCCCAAACAATTTGAAGAGTCTTCAAAATCATTTGAATTCAGCCTACCAAAATGATTGATATTCCCAAAGCCAAGTCCACTTTTATTTCTCGATGAAAATTGATTTTTCAACAACATATTTAAAGATTTTTCACCATTTGAAAATTTAGTCAATATTGTTTCAAGTTGTTGAATTTTAGATTTAAGATCACCGTTTTCTTTCATTAAATCTAAACAACGATTTTTAGTGATCTTACATCTTTCAAAATCAGATTTCAAAATCAAATTTTCATCTTTAAGCAATGTAATTTTGGCTTGAGACTCAGCAATCTCAGATTCAAATTTAGCTTCTTTTTCAGATGCAGATTTTTTTCAAAACCTTTGAATTTCGCAATTTCTTTTTCAAGCTCTTTCAAAACTAATTTAGATTTCTGTAAATTTTGAGTTTCAAAAATTTTATGTTTGGAAACAAGATTATCCAACTCGTTTTGCAAAGCATTGTTTTTATAAATTAGCTCATCCTCATTTTATTTTAAAACCATAATTTATTTTTCAAATTTCTGAAGACTTTTATTAAGATGAGCTAAATCATTTTTCAAATTGAAACAATTCTTGCAATCGCAGTTTTCATGTTTTAATTCCAACATATTATTTTTGTTAATCAAATCACGATTTTCAAATTTTAGAAGTTTGATTTTCCGTTGGAGTTTATCAACAGATTTAGTTAAGTTAGCACACATACAAACCAAATTTGCATATGAAAATCTTCCGTTTCGTCATTTGTTGATTCACAATCATCTGAATCATCTGAATTTTTATCTGCATAGCCTGTTAGACATAAATCAGAATATGAGTTGTCCTGCTCGGATTTTGAGCAGTTGTCATATTTTTGTCCATACAGCGCAATGAGAGTTCTCCAGATATCCTGCGCAGTTAAACAATGAGAGATAAGATTTAATTGATCATTACCAAGAAAAGAATAAATAATATGCATAACACGAGCATTTAAAACTTTATTTTTCTTATCTAACATATCTTCCAAATTTTCAATAATATTCCAATATTCAAATTTAATAGATTTTAAATATAATTCGAATTTTGATTTCCAATTTGAAAAATTTGTTCCATTGAAAATAATTGTAATATCACTGGACTGACTCTTAGAAGACTAACAACTAGGATCCATAATTCTAGGGTTCATGAAATTACCAGGCTCTGGTACCACTTATTGGATCTAGATTAACCCTTGAGGGGGGGGGGGGGTTAATAGAGTTTATCACAGTTTTTCGCTGAATAAAAAATCTGACAGGATACTAAAATAATAAGCAGATCACAGAGTGCAGCAAAAATAAAAGTGTAGAAAATAAATCACACACAGATATACCCAGCTTCGGCAAAACCTTGCCTACTGCTGCATTCCTAAGGTTTCTACTCGGTAAAAGAACAGATCCCGCATACAAGACCATATACACTCGCGAACCCCTCGCTCCTATTCTAATCCTACGCTCAAAACCCTAGACTGATCTAATCCCCTAGATCAGATTTCCCCTGATTACGACCATGTAACCAGTAACCCTAATTTTTACAGACTCTAGTAAACTGCCAGTCAACACCCTGACTGGATCCCCTAGATGTTACAGACACTAGAACTGTTCAGACGGTTTTTACAAAACAAAAAAAAAAAACAATACAAATTTAAAAACAAATTCAAAAACCCTTAGGAGTTTAAATGAAATGGGTTATCCCCTTTTAAAACTAAGTTGGCTGGCCCTTTTAAAAGTTGATGCTTCCGTTTTATTTTAGCCCGATCTCTTTTCTTTATTTCTCCGGGAAACAAAATATGACGGCTGCGATCTGCTAGGGTTTCTGAATCTTCCCCAAATCGTGTTGTTTGATTGATCGAGTTTGTTTCTCTGATGATCGACTTCGATGTTGCTTTTAGATGCTTCGATTTGGGAAACTCTCGATCGAAAAAACTGTGAGTAGAATAAATTTGATACTTTGAAATGCTTGAATTGATTTTGTGGGTTTCGATACATGTCGATGATGAAAAGGATGTGAATTTATAGGATTTAGAAAGCCTAAATCGACACTCTGATTTCACATGATGACTTCGTCTGATTTGCGTTGGTTTCCTCTTATTTATTTTGTTGATAAATTCGGCAGAAAAAGAATTTGATGCCTTCATTAAAAAAACCGTGAATTTTGTGATTGAATACTTGGAAAGAGTTAATTGATTTTCCATATTTCTTGCTTGATTTAAACATCATAGTCCCCTTAAATAACTCGATTTATTTAGGCAAGATTGATGGAATTCAGGAAACTAATTTTAACAAGAATGCTTTTAAACCTGTGTACCATTCTCTGAATTCCCTTGTGTATTTCTAGAAGGATTTGAACCAAAATGGATTCTTGCCAAAATTGTGTGATTCTTGTTGCCATATACAAGCACTCTGATTTGCTTGATTGAATAACTTCAGCTTTGTTTGAATTTGACCTTTATGAGTTTGTGTAATTCAGGAAACAAATTAAAAGCTTTTCCCTTTTTGATCACTGTCTATTTTCAAATATTGTAGCCTTTGTTCAACCTGCTCTGATTTCGAAGACAAACATGCCTTGAATTGCATATCTAGAAATTTAAATGATTTACCAAAAATGACTAAGCAAAAATGATTTTATCCACCATTCATATCACTGTCTTGAACATGCAATTATTCCTAATGATCCACTCACCATTTATGCTGAAAGTTGATGCACCATTTTTTCTTAGAGCAGTTCATGCTGCATGTTGCTAAACCATTCATACTATGTATTTGTGCACATTAGAACTTCATCACAGCTGCAGTCTTACCAGTGTATACTTGCATCATTGTATGCAACTAACCAAGTTTGTTGTTTACTTGTGTATATTGCCTTGAGCTATATTTTGCGCATTCTAGCTTCACCATTTCTGTATAAACTGCATGCGCATGTGTCAACATCATTTTGCTCCTTCACTTGACCATGTTGTAACTCATGCCTGAAAATTTGAGTTGTTGCCATTTGTTGCTCACTGTTCATGTAAAACATTTTGTGCACCATTTCAATAATGGTTGATGCACCCTTGCTTATCCACTTTACTTCAGTTTACATTGAACCAAGACTTGATTTGACTTGATGTGGCACTTGCTTGATTCATGTATATTGATATATGCTGCTTAGTACTTGAAGTTGAAAATCAGGCTGCACCATTTAGACATCAGTTGAAAGAAATCTGGTTTCCTGAAATGCCTCGTACTACTTTGTGTGATGATCTATTTATACCAATTGGTCAGTCATGCACCCTGTCCATATGTACTTATGTCATTTTGATCACTTGTCTGTTGCCTTGCCATTTTGCTCGACACTTGGCTTTGTTAACTATGTTGACTTTGCCTGATCATGACTCTTCCATATTCACCTGTACATTTACATATGTGTATATATACACAACAATGTGTGTATACATATATCGTGCACATGTAATTTATTTATCAGCAGACTATTGCACTAAGTTGTGGCTGTTCAGAATCAGCTAGTTGTGACGCTGGTTCTGATCAGCGAACCAATGTGGCTTGTTGAAGCTGATTAGTGGGTACTAGATGGATATATACAAATCAAATCAAGTCATGAAAAATGACGAGAAACACACCGAAATTCTAAGGCAAATAAAATTTTAAAAATAAAATTTGTATTTGCATGAATTCTGTTCTATTTCTATTGCAGTGTACTATATGTGTTTCTTTTTGTGTCAGGTAAGCATGAAGATGACTGGACTGACTGTGAGCTGTGAAAACCGAAGACAGAAGATAAGAAGATAGGTTGAGCCAGTGTATATGAGAGACTGTATACTGAGTGTGAGAGTTGTAGAGAGGAACTAATGTGAATAAGAAATGAATGTGAAAAGAATATGAAATGTTTTATTGAGAAATTTGTACAAACAGTTGGAGTTATAAATTTGTATTGTTTTAATGTTTGAAATAAAATATTATGTTTAAACAAAATACCGCTAATGATTTAAATTTGTGTATAATCGTATTCTGTTTAAATATGAATATTATATTCCAGTCTGATGTGAATATGAAATAGTACGATAATGAAAACATTTAAAATAATGTATACTTGTTTGTTATCATCAAACAAAAATCATGTAGTTGTGTATACAACTACGTTACATACAACAGAGCTTCCTCTTAGCACATGAATTTTCCATCCTTTTTTTAGAAAGCTTCCAAAGTTTTGGGTTGATTTATGTCTATCAATGCCCCAAACTTAGAGTTAGTAGGGACACCTTTGGTGAGCTTGACTAGGACTGTGCAGGGTTCCAGACCATCAACCTTGGCGAGGGCGGTGTTAAAGCGCTCGAGGCAGCTTTTGAGGCATTCTGTCCAGGCCCTGATAAAGTTTTGCGAGGGTGAGAGAGTTCATTGGCATAGGAACGTGCATACTGAACTGTTTGACCATCTCGGTTGCCAACTGGTCAAAGTTGCTAATAGATTGGAGCGGAAGGTGGGTGAACCAGAGCAAGGTTGTGCCTTCCAAAAATATGGGAAAGCATTTCCACTTGACGGCATCTGTGGCTCTGCTAGAATCCATATGTCTCTCATGGTTGTTTAGGAAAGCACAGGGGTTAGTTGTTCCTCCGTAGATCCCTAGCTGTGGCATGTTGAAGCGTCGAGGCCACTCAGATTCGTGCATGTCCCTGGTGAAGGGGTTACGTCTCAAGTGGGTTTTCCACATGTTGTTGACGTTCCCTCACATACTCCTCATGATAATTCAGACCATGTCAGGGGAATATGTCGAATGAACATACTCTGGCAGGATCCAGCGGTGGTTGTCCACCTCAGGGGTTCTGGGCCATGGGCGTCGTTTAGGATGGACATCTGGCTCATCCTTATCCATATCATTGTCATGGTTGATTTGATTCTGGTATGGTGGATGAGGTCGAGCAAGTTAATGTAGATTTTGATTAAATAGGATTTGGGCTTGTGGAGTTGCTGGACGCGTAGGCCCTAAGTTTAAAGCGGCGATAGCTGGGGTCTGTCAAAGAGAGGGCAGTTACTTGGGTTTGGTTCATCATCGATAACCAACCGGGAATGGTCGCGTTAATGCGTTCCCTCATCGGTGGTTATGGTGGTCCCATTACCGTTCTAGTTGTTGTTGACGTTGCTGTTGGTATAGGCATTAGTGTGAGCGGTGACATTAGTGTTGAGAGTGAACCTCCTTCTTCGGCTCTGGCAGCGAGTTTCGAAAGTGGCAATTTCCGAGGAGTTGTGCCACGGGCGAGCGTTGATCTGAGCAAGTTGGAGTCGAGTGACGAGGCGTTGACTTTCTTGAAGTTGAGGCATAAGGTCTATGTTGGTTTTTAATGCTTTGTTGAGCTCAAGATATTTGTTTTCCGGCCTTTTATTGAGCGCGTAAATCTGTCTTGTGTTGCTGGAGCATCGGGGTCCGTAGGAAGAAGGATATCTACTTTACTCGGGTTTCCCGTCGATTAAAGTTGTTGAGTGGTAGCGGCTTCGGTTGCTGCCGAAGTTCCAATCATCATGTTCTTTGCTCGCTTAACCATCATAAGAAGACTCGAGCAATAGTTTAGGAAGAAACCTGAGTAGCGCGTCAAGGTGGAGATGGAAATGTGCGACAAAGAAGCGAGTCTAACTTCTCAATGAAAGCACAAGAATGTTGATGAAAAAAAATGTCGTTACACCCAAGGATTCTCTGTAACTAGAGAATTATGTTTCACGTAAGGAAATTAAGTGCAAAAAGCAATAGAGAACACAATGGATTTATAGTGGTTCACTCTGTGAGGGGCCTACGTCCACTTTAAAGGATTTCACTGATGTTTGATTCACAATAATGAGTTACAAGCATAGAACTTTGTCATGACTTTCATTTACAAGTGTTTCCATGTATTTTTGAGTCATAATTGTAATATGTAGGATCTTGGAAAAAAGTAGTTTGAGCTTCTTCCTCCTCAAAGCTAGACTATCATTAATTAATTCTTGGAGCTCTATGAGATGTCAAATCAGAAAAAATCCAATCCTCATACTGAATGAGCATGTGGATATTTATAATGGAAGGGTTAGGTGGGAGTAGGTAGGATTTGGGGACCACACAGCAGAAAATCATATCATAGAGCCGCGCACATCAAAAAATAGCATTACCCGTTGTTGGTACGTAGAAACAAATCGCATCCTCCATGTGGGTATGATTTTCGCATCCCAAGAGATGTGAAAATCGCATCCCAAAGGGATGCAGTATTTTGTATTGAGGCGCCACATCCCCCGGATGTGATGGCATTGCATCTCGGGGGATGCGATGGCATTGCATCCTCAGGGATGCGATGGCATTACATCCTAGGGGATGCGAACCCATCGCACCAGATGGATGTGATTGCCATCGCATCCTTGTGGATGCAATGCAAGGGGGGTGTTAGTTACGAGGTGGAGTGATACGATGTGATGTGTTCCATGTGATGCAAGGCAAATAGGTTTGAGGCAATGCGAGGTGAATGGGTAATGTGATGGAACCAAGAGGCATTATAGACGATGAGATATGGGTAGTTTGAGGAGTCATGAGACTACTGTTCACTTGATTCCTCATGGACTTGAATCTTCAACGTTTTGGCGACACTTCGAGCTTTGGTACAATGCGACGGGGTTGAGTCAAGTGGATCTTGTGTACTTTTGGTAACTGGACTAAAATGTCGGTTAACACTTTTCATTTAATTTCCAAAATAATTCTTTGGTACTTTAATTATTCATAATCATATGAAAATAATTCAAACAATTTTTCTATTAAAAGCAATTCATTTAGAAGTAAAAGTGTGATGCTTATTCGGTAATTTAGCTTTAATCAGCCGAGTTAAATAACTCAAGGTGCAAGCTGCACTCATCTATTACTTCGCAATATGCCATACTAGGCAAATAAAAACATAAGTTGTGAAATCGGTGCTTAGTTCATGCACCAGATTGAATTCATACATTGAAACAGTAGCGGATCTAGTCTTGAAGTTTAGCTAGGGCGAAATGAAAAGAATATTAATAGATCTATTACTTCGCTTTTAATAACTAATGAAACTGACCTTTAATCATTTATATTTGATTCAGATATGGCCTAAACTCAATTTTAGCTAGGGCCTACCAAGATTGTTGCGCTTTTCATAAGGCATTGGCCTCAGCTGACCAATACTTAGCTTTGTAACTGCATGGAAAAGCCTACTCCAATGAGTAATAATAAATGTCAATTAAAATATAAAAAAGCTACATAAATCATAAAAGTCATGAATAATTATGTGGAAAAGCATACTTCAATTAATAATAAATGTTAATTAAAATATAATATATTTTTCTGAAAGGCAAGCAAAATTTTTATTAAACTCAGGAAAAATATTTACAATGTTAATCTCACTACAGCAAAAAAGATACAAGAACTATACAACAATGTTAACCTCACTACAAAAAGCATCAACATGACATAAACTCTCAAAACCTGTTACACCATGCATGCATTAACCAAACACAGTATAAAAAAGAAAAAGTTGTACATCAGGTCTTCATCTGTAGGTCTCTCAAGATTCTTCTATGAATAAAGGAGTATAATTCATTCACTTTCATCACTCCAAGCGCAAACACTCTCTTATTTCTTTTCGACCAGACTATGAATCTCTTCAAAATTTTCATTAGCAATCGAGATTTTGCATTCTTCCATCATGTAGCCTTGAATATGTTGAACCACTCTATTATGCTTGAGTTATAAGGCCTATGAAAGTTACCACTAGCCATAATTCTTAATCATAATAGAAAAAATAAAGCACATTCAAAAAACAAATGCACACTAGTTTCTGCTTAACATTACAAAAAACACATCAATTATCAATATCAAACCAATTGAATGTAACTTCTCCTTAGAATTAAAGGCATTAGCCATGACTTTCCACAGTAAAAAATTCTCTTTGGCAGAACTTTCCAAACTCCAAATTCTTGAAGACCACACAAATATATCCCTATTACCTTGCAGAAGCTTATATACACTTTTTATGTTATGAATAAACCCATTCCATACAACTGTAGAGTCACCAGGCACACTTTCAACTGAATCTTCATGCCACAGTTGTCTCAATGATTGAGAACTAGAATATGGTAAAACTGACTTACCATCATTCATGAAATCACTAACCACATCAGATCATGTATACCAGAATTCATCCTCGCGTTATAATCAACAATTCTACTTAATATTATACCATGCCTTAACCAAGGAGAGTGCCAAAAGGATACATTTCCATTAGCCTTGTAGTTATATTGAATAAATGCCAGAAAAGTTTCTCGTAACTTCAAAATACACCTCCAACTCCAACTAGAATTCTGATTAATCTGCAAGTCCAGAAATTCTTTTTACCAATCAGGTTGTATTGCACTCATTGTTTCCATAAACCAGTATCATTACCTAGGAGTTTATTAAAATAAGCAGATACAGCAGCCTTATTCCAGAGAAAAAGATTTGAAATTCACAAGCCACCATGTTTCTTATTCCAGTGGTTAAGAACATTGCGTCGTGGTTACAATGGCACGGGTCCGAAACCCGGAATGGAATGCTAAGAGCTTACCATGTGCATACGCTCAGATTAGCCACTTATGTGATGCTCGCGGACCAGGCTAGATGCACTAGGGATGGTTTTACGACTCCGGTTGGTTTCCTTTCTGAATAAATTCAAAAAAAAGGAATGAAATAGGAGTCAATTTCAATGTGAAGGGATCCCCATGACATAAATTTTTTTAAAGAGCACTACTAATCATCTTATGAGCTTAATTGGCAGAATGAATTGTCTTGACCAGTAAGCAGTCATAGCAGAAGCAACTGATTGAACAACTATTAACCTTCCTGCTTGTGACAATTTACAACTCGGCCACTGCTGCAGTTTTCCTATAATCCTTTCAAAAAGAGGCATACAATTTTGTTTGGATATTCTAGAGCATATTAGAGGCAAACCCAAATATGTTGCATTGCTAGATAATTCCTTAACACCAGAAATCCTAATAATTTCATTCTTCTTATCATCTTCTAAACCAACAATTAGAATGGATGATTTACTTTTATTAATTTGAAGACCAGTTAAATTTTCATAGACTTCCAGTGTAGACAAAATGAATTGAATAATAGATAAAGTAGGGTTTGTGAAATCATCAACAAAGAGTAAATGTGTAATCAAAGGCCTCTTACATTAAGGATGCAAATCTATATCCATCCTATGAACTATTAAAATATAATGTTTTAGATATAAATGAGGTATCTTTTGCAAAAAGTTAGAGTTTTAGATGTAACTAATTGTAGAAAAACTAATTTATTTATTCAGTTTACTCAAAAGTTAAAGTTCTATTATCCAAGCAATTTCTAAAACTCAAGCGGTGAATTCAAAAATTCTTAAATCCATCTAGCACTGAATGTAAAGAACATCAGCTTGTTTATTAATTCATTTAATCCACGAATACAAACACATACATTTTAAGGCAAAAATCAATGTATCTCCTTAATTTATGCAAGACAATATAATTCATTTAAATGGATGAATGTGGATCTCATGAAACTAACATATAAGTCCCCTAAACCATGCCCGTTGAAGCCTATAGTTCTCATGTAAGCCACATTCAAGTTTCCTAAACTTGGATATTAAAACAATGTTTAGTCATCAATAATTCAATACTTCAATCATAACTTAACCAAAAACTTATCTCCTCATGTAATCCAAACAACAATTTGTTTGAGTAATGGGCTGAAATTGCAATCGCTCAAATATCAACTAGCTTCATTTCATTGACCGAACTTTCTTCCACTTATCAACGGAAACAGTGATGCTGCATAAAAACATCAACAACTGTATAAGTTTTCTACATCATAGTATCATAATACGGAAGTATCACTGAGTAGAAGAAGAGAAAAAACAATAATATCATAATATAGTAGTCGTAGTTGTAGCAATCCTTATGTGCTTTGATTTCTTCTATTATCAACCGTCGATACTAAAAATATACCGGAATTTGATACATTTTAAATGAAATGAAAAAAATGTTTGTTATTAAAATTCAGATAAAGATTATGCACAGTGCTCTAACATAACATTCACTTGAAAAAATAGTCAATAAAGTTTTAACACTTCAGATGAAATTAATATGTTATTCTTGTAAGTTGTAAAAGATCAAATCATGGTAAATCACATAAATTTTCTTGCATTGCTGATGGAGAGAATAGGATTTTATATTTATTTTGATTAAAAAAAGACATAAAATTTATGTTAGGATGAATTTATTTGTTTGGGAACACTATGTCTCATTATTTAAAACTGCAAATGATAATAAAAATATTAAGATGATCAACCTTGATTTTAAACCACATCAAAAATTTTGGTTTTGCTTTTTCAGAAATAAAAAGAAGCATGGCTCAAGAAAATATTCTTTAGCACCAAGCTTGAGGCGTTACTCTAGGATTTACATTACTTTTAGAAGGTTGTCCATATTCTCTTTATTGATTTGTGTATATAATCTCATAGTAAGAAAGCAAAAAACTACAATATATATGTAATGGCCCGCAAATCCGTACTATCTGAGTCGACTAATAACACCACACGTCTAACCCAAATTGCACAGAAATATGAATCATTATTAGAAAGAAGTTAGAGGATGAGAAATAGAAAGAAAGAAATATTAGAATAGGAGAAAATGAAGATCACGAACTCACAGCGGAACGAATAAAATATATTAAATAACATAACTTTTGAAATACAAATCAGTAACTGTATATACATACCATTATCAGAGCACAACAGTTATCCCTGGAACAGTTATAAACACTTGTTTCCAGATACAACACAGTACACAGCGGAAATATGATAGTCTATAGCTGACTGGTGAAGCCTTCTACTTCCAGCTCTTCCAAGTGAATCTGAAAAATCCCGACTACTTGACTGCCCATACAAATTTGGGCACCTAAGAATTTAGGGGAAAAAAAAACTTTGGGTCAGTCATGGGATTAGTGTGAATAAACTCCAATCATTTGTTTAACTTTAAAAATCCTTCCGAAAGAAATGATAATCGTAAGACTGATCCACACATAAACACGGATGGTTTTTACCTTACGATAACCCAAAATATTTTTGATATCAAATCCAGTGATATTATAATAATATCTACAGCAAATAAATAGAATCTAACGGAACGCTTGCATCTCACGCTCCATATATAATATAAAATCAAAAACCGCAAGGCGCTTTTTGGAGATTGGATTTCCAATATGACAAGGTATAGAACCACCTGCCGATAGTGTATCTCTAGAAGGGAATACACTGGGTTCAATAAGAACATCTTGCAACCCGGCCCTCACATGACCGACCACTCATTTCGCTTGAGTGTATCGAATGTATATCACCAACGGTTGGGATCAGCAACCATTTCCCGAATGGGACAACATCAAATAGAATAATGAATAAAAAAATTTCTCTAGATAGGTGAAAATACACCCTAATGGGAGCGACCCACATAGCCATGATGCCTGCCCGATTTTTGTCATTTCCCGGTTTTTGAGGTTTGAGGCTACGATTACTTATCATTCATTGATAGCACAATCACTTTGAATGCACATTGTCAGATCCGTAAATCATTAATTGATTTGCACAAATATATTCTGGATATTATGCTAAGAGAATAAATTTTCCGCCACCATATATATCTATACATACCAACATATTCGATCATTGGAAATACTATGTCAAACATTCGTTAATTCACGTTCGTTCTGGGATTGAATGAAACCGAAGGCACAATTTCTAATAACAGAAAAAGCCCTTGCACTTTACTCCGTCTTCGATTTTCCTCATAAAATCTGATTCGCAACGCTACTGCCAATACGGAGTGGTTCACGGATAATAATCCAACCGGTCTCTCTATATCGACAGCGATATTGGCAAATACTTCGATAGTCGGTTATTTAACTATTGAAGAAAAATAAACATCCATTCAAAACATCAAAAAATCATTGGACCGCTTAATTAATATTTTATTAATTATTTCACTTCTCTATTTCCTTATCAATATTTGTTAACCAAATATTTTCAAAAATCATCTTGGCCTCTTTCGCTATTTGGAAAACATTTCCATTTATCGCCTTCTTTTATTTTCTATGCTTAGAAAATATATTCTATTTGCAATTGAAAAACATTTCAATCACTTATCTCTTTCCCGACTCGGTTACTTTTATACTTAGGAAATATTTATGATATATTTTCCAAAATTCCTCTTACTTGGGTTAAAACAACTATTATGTAAAACATCATTACAAACAACCCAAAATACTGCATTTCACTAACTCTTATTCAAACATTTCTCTTCGAGACTAGATCTTGCTATTTATAGATTAAAAATGAAATCAATCAAGTTGGGGTATAACTACCTCTCATACCTTGACTGAAAAACATCCTTACTTCAAAACGGACAAGACCACTTACCTCGAATAATCCACATCCTATATAAAGCCAATTATTCATTTTTAAAACATATATACATTTCTCTTTCTATTACTAGATTATTGATTTCCTTTTTGTTTATAATATTCCATTTTAAATTCGTTTCCTTATCGAATTCAATATATATTGATATATAGATTTCTAATTATCAAATTATCTTAAAAATATTCTAACTCCTTAAATTTTCGGAAAATTTCGCCATAACCTCCTTTATACCAGGAGCATCGGGAAAATCCCCAAACCGCCACACAGGCCTCTCCAATCAAAAAGAAAAAGAAAAAGCCAAGTGGCTAGCCGATTCAGCGCATAAGACCTCATAAGGAATTTAAACGTGTACCTTTTTGTCGGGCACATAAATTATAACCTTCATATACTTCATTCCAAACCTGCTCAACCTATATTCACCTGTTTTTCAATTTATCCCAACTCAATTCGGTCATTCCTAACTCAATTTGCTAATTTATTCTTTAATTAGCTATTCTGCCAAATCCCTTTATTTTGAACATATCATGTTCAAATATATTTTAATTCGCTTCTAAACAAGTAGAATTTCATTTCTAACTTGAGTTTCAAATTCGATTTCGAATATGAGTCCACAAAACCAATTTACTTATCCAACACTAATTTCGTTTCAAAGCTCGATTAACTATTTATTCTTCAAAATAAGTTAAATCTATTTAATGACTAAAAATCTGATTTTTGTTTCAAAAATCATTTCACTTACTTCACTGGAGTTCATATTTATTTTATATCTCCAGCCTGTATTTTTTTAATGGCAGTTCGGATTTTATTTCTTTAAAATCCTTTTATTTATTTAAATAAACCGTTATGGTTTTTAAATGATTTTGGTGCTGCTTTTCTGAAAATTTGATTTTGACATAACTCAAAATGTATTCGACGAAATCCAGATTTTTCTCCTCCATTATAAAGATATTATTCCAACGGTCCTGACGATTCTTGTTTCAAAGAATTCCAATTTAAATTGGGTCTTGTATAATCAATTGAAGTTCGGAACGCCAATTTATGAACTACCGCGCTGCGGCGAGTTCGTTTTAATTATATTTGTACGTATAAACGTTTAAACTTCGTTTATATATAAATTCTAACTCCATTCTGATATATTTTTAATACATATCAAATCAATTTTTTCCAATTCAACATACTATTTCCAATTATCTAAAATTATCGATTTTCCCTTGCTCGGTAATATATTTATACTTCGATCTTCTATATTAAATTCCAATTCCTTTGACAAATTATAAATCCTTTGGATTTATTTCTATTCTATTTAAAAATCTGCATTTCTAAAATATATTTCGTCGTTCCCATTTCGAAATGATTTCAACTTTCTATTTTCAAATTCTATTTTCAATTCAATTTGAATTTCCTATATTCAAATTCCATTTGAATTTTCTATCTTCAAATTCCATTTGAATTTTCTATTTTAAAATTTCCATTTTTAAATTCATATTTGAATTTAAATATTCAAATAATCTCTTGATAAGTAATTCATTATATTTATAAACATCATTTTATAAATTTCCTTGTTTTATATTTAAATAAGTCTATTTCGAAATCTATTTAAAACCAAAATCTTATTTTAGAAATTTCTGTTTATAATAACATATATATAATACCCAACTTATTTTCATATTTAATTTAACTTCTTTTGGAATAAATTCGAATTAATCGAATTCAAAACATAAATCCTTACGGATTTATTTTAGTTCAATATATATTCTGAACGTCAGAATAAATTCCATCGTTTATTTCTTTAAAACGATTTCCCCATTTCTATTTTTAAATTCACATTTGAATTTAAATATTCAAATTATCCAATGATAATTCTTCCACTTCTATTTATAGACATTGTTTATAATTTCACTTCAATTCTTTGCATTATTCAATTTATAAACAACATTTATAAATTTAATACTTGTTCAAAACAAGTTAATATTCCCATAGCTCATTTAAAAATTCAATTTCTATTTTAAAAAAAAAATAGATTTCCCCATTTACATCTCAAATATTCTTTTCACAATATTTTTACATATCAACAGTTTGGCCCCGGCGACATTTAAACAATCATACCACTCAATTATCAATCAACACATCATATATGATAATACATGTGAAAGAAAACAAATAATAATATTTTTGAGGAATCCAGTTGGGTCCCTCCAACCTGTTTTCCTGCATCCACAAACGTTAGCCAACATAAATAATACCCATCCTGCTTCGAGGCTGGATATCGCGATAAGAAGGTCTTCCACTATATATATTGTGGGGTGCATAGCGAAATCATCCGCTATTGATATCGCGGGCATCTGCTAATGAGACTGCGGGAACAATCCAATCACCAAACCAATATATATATATATATATATATATATAATAGCCAAACCTAAATAACTAATATATATTTAAAATAGCCACAGTAATATTTAATCGCAACCAAACAACCAATAATTTATTTTAAATGTTAAAAATAAGTTAATGAGTGAGATTTACTCACCGTGATTCGCATTTTCCAAACATGCCAATGAAGCTTATCATATAGATTTTACAGTGATTCCTCCATATGTCTGTTTTTTTTCCAATGTAAAACAATATTAATAAATTTTAGTTATTGGATTATACTCATCTAATTAAATAAATTATCCACGTGTAATCTAATTCAAAAATAATCTTTAATTTCATACTTGACGATTAGTTTACAATTTATATTGCTTACTAATCAATTTTCCTTTATAATATAAAAATTCCTTTTCATAAACTAGTTCTATAACTAATTTACTTACATTTAAATTGAAACTATTTATTACTAATAAAATTGTTTTAGTTGATTACCTAATATTGAATTAAATATGCAATTAGTCTAAAAATATATATTAATTACCTTACCGATTCACCTGATAATCTTCCTTCTTCATAGTACATAACACATCAGATAACACATCGCACTCCACAGGCCACGGAAACCCCAAATCCCTTCCCAGCTTTGCCAAACTTGATGCGGCTCCACTTCGAACCCTAGTCCCATACTGGATGAAATCGCCATCGAATGTCGATCGCGACAGTGCAGATCGAGCTACCCCATCTTCCATCTCTGAGCTCATCGGAAGTCATGATGTATGCTGGCCTCAGTTCGATTCGCTCACATCAAGATGGATGCTGGCCCCATACCCCCAAAATCGATCAACGCTGGAGATGAACGTCGCGCCTGATCCTGCAGTTGCAAACTTGAAGCTTGAGTGCGAATCTTTGAGGAAGAATGTTGCTTCCGATCTCTCATTTTTAATATACGAGGAGGCCTTCGATTTCGATTCTGACTTTAGAAAAGAAAATGAGGAAGTGGAATTCGCAAATGAACGATTGAGGTAGAAAAAGAAAAGGAATGGGGTTTTTCCTTATACTTGAATGCATCGGCCATTTTGTTTAATAAGAGAAAGAGGAACACTGTAAAATAGAAAGGAGAAAGAAGAGAGTTTGTCACCATTTTATACATGAGAGATGCTTCCTGTTTAAGGGAACGAAGGTTGGTGTTTTACTGGGTAGGATTTATCTGAGGTAGATCTTAATAGGGACAGAGTTTATTACGGGCAGGTATTAACTAGTACGGTGTTCATTCAATTTTAAAATATCCCGTGATCACAAACTCCTTTTTGAACACAACGACCGAACTTCCTAGAGTAAAACCGCTATTCTGAACACACTGGGACAGGTATCGAAATTCAATTCAACCATATAGAGGAGAAATTAATTTAAACTGATATAAATTAAATTCAAAACAATTTAATTCTTTGATAATAAATTATTATTATCATCTATATCTATATTCAAATAGAATATATATTGAAATTGAGTTTATACCGGTCATCTGGATTGTTTTGATTCAGTTTAAAATTCTGGATTCAATTTTGTTTTAAATTCGAATAAAATCCATATTAATCATTTGAATTATTTTAACTCCATTTTAAATTCGAATTGAATTATTTCAGATTTCTCGCATTTCGATAATTATAAATATTCCAAATAAACTGTATTTCGATTATAAAATCTATAACTCAATATAAATATAAATGTATTTGTAAACTCAATATTTAAAACAATATTAAATATTTACAATAAACTGTTCGAAAATACGGGTCGTTACATTCTTCCTCCCTTAAAAGAATTTCGTCCCCGAAATTACTGAGGTAGAAAAGTGCTTCAAACCCATTAACTTTTCAGAACTCATTTATGTTGAAACTCAACATTTCATCTTTCAACTAATTTAGTTCAACCAAAACTTTTGGTTTTCATTCATTTAATTCGAATGATCTATAATCAATACATTTACATCCAATCTGTATTCCATTAATCTATTCAAATTGTTTCTAGTCAACTTATTTACTTCAATCCATTTAAGTTTTTTTAGTTAAATTTAAATTCCAGAATTCAAATCCCTAGGTTTTTATTTCAAACCCTTTTTGAAATAACATAAATATATACATATATTTATTTCCATTTCAAATTCAAAAACTTTTGAATTTTCAAACTAACTTATTTTCTTTCAAAAAAATTCCCATTAAAAACTTTTCTAAGATAACAATCCATCACTTAGAACTCGAAAATGAACACTGATGATGTTGCAGTCATAATCAGAGTTATTTCCCAGCCACTAAAGTGAGTTAAGTGCTTTATCACTATTAAAATCCATTCAAAGTGATTTCTATTCAAAAATCCTTTCAAAATAAAACTATTTTATTTTAATATACTTTGGAAATATTTTCCAACTTCCCAGTATTTTAAATTCTAAATTCTGATTCTGAATTCGATTTCAGTTCATCTCATTTGTATATATTATTCATATACAAATTCTATTTGGTTATATATAGCCATTTCAATTTTAATAATCTCATCTGATTATAATAACAACTAACTCATCCATATATGATAATAATTCCGGAAAATTATTATTTTTCTATCCAAAAATAGAATTTTGATTAAAATTATTTCATTTGCCCACTTAAAACAATGTTGTGTCAAATTTCTCTGCTCAAGTGTTTAGAAATTCCTATCGACTTCGTGGCGTCCCAAGATTCGAATATAATTCATAACCCACTTAACACACAAGCCAACATAATATAAAACAATTTCTATATCAATTACTAAATACGCTCTCTCGTATATCTATATACTCAACTCATTCTAAGGTACTACTGAACCCATCTCTAATGAGCCCAACCCCCACCAAAGCCTAGGTATTTGCTCAACCTAAGCTCTGATACCAACTGTAATGGCCCGCAAATCCGTACTATCTGAGTCGACTAATAACACCAAACGTCCAACCCAAATTGCACAGAAATACGAATTAATATTAGAATGAAGTTAGAGGATGAGAAATAGAAAGAAAGAAATATTAGAATAGGAGAAAACGAAGATCACAAACTCACAGCGGAACGAATAAAATATATTAAATAACATAACTTTTGAAATACAAATCAGTAATTGTATATACATACAATTATCAGAGCACAACAGTTATCCCTAGAACAGTTACAAACACCTATTTCCAGATACAACATAGTACACAGCGGAAATATGATAGTCTATAGCTAACTGGTAAAGCTTTCTGCTTCCAGCTCTTCCAAGTGAATCTGAAAAAATCCCGACAACTTGACTGCTCGTACAAATTTGGGCACCCAAGTGTTTAGGGGAAAAAACAAAATAAACTCTGGGTCAGTCGTGGGACTGGTGTGAGTAAACTCCAATCATTTGTTTAACTTTAAAAATCCTTTCGAAAGAAATGATAATCGTAAGACCAATCCACACATAAACACGGATGGTTTTTACCATACGATAACCCAAAATATTTTTGATATCAAATCCAGTGATATTATAATAATGTCTATAGCAAATAAATAGAATCTAGCGGAACTTGCATCTCACGCTCCATATATAATATAAAATAAAAAACCGCATGGCGCTTATTGGAGATTGGATTTCCAACATGACAAGGTATGGAACCACCTGCCGATAGTGTATCTCTAGAGGGGAATACACTTGGTTCAACAAGAACATCTTGCAACCCGGCCCTCACATGAACGACCACTCATTTCGCTTAAGTGTATAGAATGTATATCACCAACGGTTGGGATCAGCAACCGTTTCCCGAATGGGACAACATCGAATAGAATAAGGAATTAAATGAATTTCTCTAGATAGGTGATAATACACCCTAATGGGAGCGACCCACATACCCATGCTGCCTGCCCAATTTTTGTCATTTCCCGGTTGTTGAGGCCTAAACACAATCACTTTGAATGCCACATTGTTAGATCTGTAAATCATTAATTGATTTGCACAAATATATTCTGGATATTATGCTAAGAGAATAAATTCTCCGCCACCGTACATATCTATACAGACCAACATATTCGATCATTGGAAATACTTTGTCAGACATTCATCCATTTACATTCGTTTTGGGATTGAACGAAACCGAAGGCAAAATTTCTAATAATAGAAAAATCCCTTGCACTTTACTTTGTCTTCGATTTTCTTCATATAATATGATTCGCAACGCTACTGCCAATATGGAGTGGTTAACAGATAATAATCCAATTGGTCTCTCCATATCGACAACGATATTGGCAAATACTTCGATAGTCGGTTATTTAACTATCAAAGAAAAACAAACATCAAACAATCTCTGGGCCGTTTAATTAATATTTTATTAATTATTTCACTTCTCCATTTCCTTATCAATATTTGTTAATCAAATATTTTCAAAAGTCATCTTGGCCTCTTTCGCTATTTGAAAACATTTATATATTGCCTTCTTTTATTTTCTATACTTAGAAAATATATTTTATTTGCAATTGAAAAACATTTCAAACACTTATCTCTTTCCCGACACAGTTACTTTTATACTTAGGAAATATTTATGATATATTTTCCAAAATTCCTCTTACTTGGGTTAAAACGACTGTTATGTGAGACATCGTTACAAACAACCCAAAATACTGCATTCCACTAACTCTTATTCAAACATTTCTCTTCAAGACTGGATCATGCTATTTATTGGTTAAAAATGAAATTAATCAAGTTGGGGTATAACTACCTCTCAGACATTGACTGAAAAACATCCTTAACTTCAAAACGGACAAGACCACTTACCTCGAATAATCCATATCCTATATAAATCCATTTATTCATTTTTAAAACATATATACATTTCCCTTTCTATTACCAGACTATCGATTTCCTTTTTGTTTATAATATTCCATTTTAAATTCGTTTCCTTATCGAATTCAATATATATTGTTATATAGATTTCTAATTATCAAATTATCTTAAAAATATTCTAACTCCTTAATTTTCCGGAAAATTTCGCCATAACCTCCTTTGTACCAGGAGCATCAAGAAAATCCCCAAACCGCCACATAGGCCTCTCCAGTCAAAAAGAAAAAGCCAAGCGGCTAGCCGATTCGGCGCATAAAACCTCATATGGAATTTAAACATGTACCTTTTTGTTGGGCACACAAATTATAACCTTCATATACTTCATTCCAAACCTGCTCAACCTATATTCACCTGTTTTCCAATTTATCCCAACTCAATTCGGTCATTCCTAACTCAATTTGCTAATTTATTCTTTAATTAGATATTTTGCCAAATCCCTTTATTTTGAACATATCATGTTCAAATATATTTTAATTCTCTTCTAAACAAGTAGAATTTCATTTCTAACTTGAGTTTGAAATTTGATTTTGAATATGAATCCACAAAACCAATTTAACACAATTCACTATGTATTCTTACATCTGCCATTTTCTATTGGAATGAAGATGCTCTTGAATCGACATAGTTTGTTCTGTTCCTATTAGGAACCCTAACTAAAAATCTAATTTTTGTTTTAAAAAACATTTTACTTGCTTCACTGGAGTTCATATTTATTTTATATCTCCAGTCTAGATTTTTCTAATGGCAATTTGGATTTTATTTCTTTAAAATCCTTCTGTTTATTTAAATAAACCGTTATCGTTTTTAAATGATTTTCGCGTTGCATTTCTGAAAATTTGATTTTGACATAACTCAAAATCTATTCGACGAAATCCAGATTTTTTTCCTTTAATAGAAAACTATTATTCCAATGGTCTTGACGATTCTTGTTACAAAGAATTCTGATTTAAATTGAGTCCTGTATACTCAATTGAAGTTCGAAACGCCAATTTATGAACTACCGCGCTGCAGCGAGTTTGTTTTAATTATATTTATATATAAAAACGTTTAAACTTCGTTTATATACAAATTCTAACTCCATTCTGATATATTTTTAATACATATCTAATCATTTTTCCAATTCAACATACTATTTTCAATTATCTAAAATTGTCGATTTTCCCTTGCTCGGTAATATATTTATACTTCGATCTTCTATATTAAATTCCAATTCCTCTGACAAATTATAAATCCTTTGGATTTATTTCTATTATGTTTAAAAATTCTCATTTCTGAAATATATTTCGTCGTTCCCATTCTGAAATGATTTCAACTTTCTATTTTCAAATTCTATTTTCAATTCTATTTGAATTACCTATATTCAAATTACATTTGAATTTTCTATACTCAAATTCCATTTGAATTTTCTATATTCAAAATTCCATTTTTAAATTCATATTTTAATTTAAATATTCAAATTATCTCTTGATAATTAATTCATTATATTTATAAACATCATTTTATAAATTTCCTTGTTTTATATTTAAATAAGTCTATTTTGAAATCTATTTAAAACCAAAATCTTATTTTGGAAATTTCTATTTATAATAGATTACGTATATAATACCCAACTTTTTTTCATATTTAATTTAACTTCTATTTGAATAAATTTGAATTAATCGAATTCAAATCATAAATCCTTACGGATTTATTTTAGTTCAATTTATATTCTGAACATCAGAATAAATTCCATCGTTTATTTCTTTAAAACGATTTCCCCATTTCTATTTTTAAATTCACATTTGAATTTAAATATTCAAATTATCCAATGATAATTCTTCCACTTCTATTTATAGACATTGTTTATAATTTCACTTCAATTCTCTGTATTATTTAATTTATAAACAACGTTTATAAACTCAATACTTGTTCAAAACAAGTTAATATTCCCATAGCTCATTTAAAAATTCAATTTCTATTTTAAAAAAAAACAGATTTCCCCATTTACATATCAAATATTCTTTTCACGATATTTTTATATATCAACAGTTTAGCCCCAGTGACATTTAAACAATCAAACTACTCAATTATCAATCAACACATCATATATAACAATATATGTGAAAACAAACAAATAATAATATTTTTGAGGAATCCAGTTGGATCCCTCCAACATGTTTTCCAGCATCCACAGACGTTAGCCAAAATAAATAATAACCATCCTGCTTTGAGGCGGGATATCGTGGTATGAAGGTCATCCACTATATATACTGTGGGGCGCATAGGGAAATCATCCGCTAATGATACCACGGGCATCCGCTAATGAGACTGCGGGAACAATCCAATGACCAAACCTATATTTATATATATATACAATAGCCAAGCCTAAATAACTAATATATATTTAAAATAGCCACAGTAATATTTAATCGCAACCAAACAACCAATAATGTATTTTAAATGCTAAAAATAAATTAATGAGTGAGATTTACTCACCATGATTCTCATTTGCCAAACATCCCACTGAAGCTTATCATATAGATTTTACAGTGATTCCCCCATATGTCTGTTTTCTTTCAATGTAAAACAATATTAATAAATTTCAGTTATTGGATTATACTCATCTAATTAAATAAATTATCCACGTGTAATCTAATTCCAAAATAAACTTTAATTTCATACTTGATGATTAGTTTACAATTCATATTTCTTACTAATCAATTTTCCTTTATAATCTAAAAATTCCTTTTCATTAACTAGTTCTATAACCAATTTACTTACATTTAAATTGAAACTATTTCATACTAACAAAATTGTTTTAGTTGATTATCTAATACTGAATTAAATACGTAATTAGTCTAAAAATGTATATTAATTACCTTACTGATTCACTTGATAATCTTCCTTCTTCATAGTACAATAAACACGAGATAACACACCGCACTCCACAGGCCACGGAAACCCCAAGTCCCTCCCCAGCTTCGCCAAACTTGATGCGCCTCCACTTTGAACCCTAGTACCATGCTGGATGAAATCGTCATCGAATGTCGATAGCGACAGTGCAGATCGTGCTACCCATCTTCCATCTCTGAGCTCATCAGTAGTCACGATGGATGTTGGCCTCAGTTCGATTCGCTCACATTGCGATGGATGTTGGACCCATACCCCCAAAATCGATTGACGCTCGAGATGAACGTCGCTCCTGATCCTGCAGGTGCAAACTTGAAGCTCGAGTGCGGATCTTTAAGGAAGAATGTTGCTTCCGATCTCTCTTTTTTAATATACGAGGAGGCCTTCGATTTCGATTCTGACTTTAGAAAAGAAAATGAGGAAGTGGAATTCGCAGATGAACGATTGAGGTAGAAAAAGAAAAGGAATGGGGTTTTTCCTTATACTTGAATGCATCGGCCATTTTGTTTAATAAGAGAAAGAGAAACACTGTAAAATAGAAAGGAGGAAGAAGAGAGTTTGTCACCATTTTATACACGAGAGATGCTTCCTGGTCAAGGAAACGAAGGTAGGCGTTTTACTGGGTAGGATTTATCTAAGGTAGGTCTTAACAGGTACAGAGTTTATTACGGGCAGGTATTAACTGATACGGTGTTCATTCAATTTTAAAATATCCCGCGAACGTGAACTCCTTTTTGAACACAACGACCGACCTTCCTAGGGTAAAACCGTTATTCTGAACACACTGGGACAGGTATTGAAACTCAATTCGACCATATGGAGGAGATATTAATTTAAATGATATAAATTAAATTCAAAACAATTTAATTCCTTGATAATAAATTATTATTATCGTCTATATCTATATTCAAATAGAATATATTATTGAAATTGAATTTATACCCGTCATCTGGATTGTTTTGATTCAGTTTAAAATTCTGGATTCAATTTTGTTTTAAATTCAAATAAAATCCATATTAATCATTTGAATTATTTTTAATCCGTTTTAAATTCGAATTGAATTATTTCAAATTTCTCGCATTTCGATAATTATAAATATTCGAAATAAATTGTATTTCGATTATAAAATCTATAACTCAATATAAATATAAATTTATATTGTAAACTCAATATTTAAAACAATATTAAATATTTACAATAAACTGTTCGAAAATCCGGGTCGTTACAATATATATATATATATATATATATATATATATATATATATATATATATATATATATATATATACAGAGAGAGAGAGAGAGAGGCAGGTTCGAGAGCACCCTAAATAGTCCAGCACCCCAAATGCCCCTCGATCTCCACCAAGTATTTCCTCTTCTCTCTCCCTCCATTCACTCTCTCACTTCCCACTCACATTCTTTAATATAAACGAGTGATGGAAATCAAGGGGCATTTGGGGTGCTTTATTTTTGGGGTGCAACCGAACGCTTGCAATATATATATATATATGCATATATATATATATATGTATATATGTGTGTATATATATATATACATATATGTATATATATATATGCAAGCGTTCAATGACACCCAAAAAATACAACACCCCAATAGGCAATAGTCTCTCTGAATTTCACCATTCATTTATAATAGTTTAAGTTTGTGGAAGGTGAGAGAATGAGTGCAATGAGAGAGAGGAAGAATATGTGATGGAAAAGAGGACACCCCAAATAGTGAGCACACCTTTAGCCTACCGCTTTTCACCACACAATTCCTCTATCTCTTCTTCCACTAACTCTCTCACCTCTCATTCACCTCCCACTCAATTAAATTAATATAAACGAGAGATGGAAATCAGGGGCATTTGGGATGCTCCATTTTTTGGGTGCAATCGAACACTTTACATACACACACACACACACACACACACACACACACACACACACACACACACACACATATATATATATATACACACACACACCTCCCCCCCCACACCCACCCACCTACATACACAAACAATATTATAATTAATAATAGTGAGTTCAATTTGGAGAGCTCGCTCATCGTAGCTTTTTTCTTTAGCTTTAGCAAATTCCCAAAGTATTCACGTCTCTTCTCATACCCAACTTCTCCTTCCCCTTTCTCATCAAAACCCTAAAATATTCGCCTCCCCAAATTTGAGCTTTTTACCCACCGCTGACGTTGGCCTCTCCTCCTTCTACCATAGCCAGCATCTTCCACTCCATATCTCCGCCATAATGTGCTATTAGTACCCAATTAGTATCCCTTTACTCTCGGCCCTTCCCTCGAAATCATTACAGCAATAGTCAAAGTGTTGGCCTTTGCCTTTATGGCGGCTTTATATTTATGGTTTTGAGTTCCCTGACAGCTGACTTGAAAGGTGCAGCATGTTATCGGACCTATTTTTCAAATTTTACAGCATATTTCCGCTTGCGTTGAAAACATGTATTATTTCATTTTCACACCATGATTTAACTAATATCGCATTCATTTCCATACAATTTCTTTTTTCCTTAGCTTGAACATTGCGCTGTTGCTTTACTTTTTATCCAAGAAATTAATAGGGTGATTTTCGTGTTTCTATGTTAGTTTTGTCCACATTGGCTAATTAATAATATATATTTCATAGTAAAAATTTATGTCCCCGGTTTTTGCAATTAACCAGTTTTACCAGTTTATTTGTAAAATGGATGAAGAGATAAAGTTATATTCCCGAGCGTTTATATACAGTGAGAATTGTTGGTTTATGAATTTTACACGGGCGATGGTGAAGCTGGCTGATACTTTGGTCTTGACCGGAGAAATTAGAAAAGAATTCTAACGTTGTTTACTTTGCTAGCAACTCTAACAAGCTGTGTTTTTTGCTATAGGAGTTTGTATTATCAAATTTTTTATGTATACTTCGGAGCATTTGAGAAATGATCCAGGGTGGAGTAAATTTTTGTTCTCTCCTACGCTATCCCTTATACATTATTTCTTGACTGATATAATGCAAAGGGATGATGGTAATCAGGTTTGGCGCAGGAGGAATCCCGCAACCTTTAGATTAGGGCAAATTCTTCAAATTATAAGTTTCTTGCATATACTTTAGATAAAAACAACGTTTTTATGTGATGGCATAATAGAAAGACATAATTGAATCTGAAATTATATTGATCCTAACCCAATGATCTCTTTCCTCTAAGGTCCCGCTTTTTCCCCCTTTTTGGATTCATGTTTATCAACTATGTTGGCTGTTGCATACTGGTAGGCAGTTGGCCGCTTTGTCCAACAATGATGCTATCCATGTTTGAGGTAAACTCCTTCGATTCTGATTAATTCTGTTCTAGATCACCTCTTTCACTCATCAATTTGTTTTTCTTTTTGGAAACAATCTATTATTTGGATTCCTCATGCTTATATGCATTGTATGAGTTAATTTTTATCGCCTCATATAACGCTGAATTTTTATCTTCTATTTTATCTTCACTAATTCTACTGTATACAAATAACAAATACTCAATAATTCCACATTTGATTTGCCAAACACTCATATCTACTAATTATTAGTTTTAAAATGGATGAATTAAACAAGATTTTTATACTTCTCCAAAGAATTCAAATAAGAGATTTAAGCCCATAGAATTTGTATTAAAGTGATGATTCATTTTATTGCCTCATATAAGGCTGAAATTTTATCTTCACTAATTCTAGTGTATACAAATAACAAATACTCAATAGTTCCACATTGGATTTGCCAAATACTCATATCTACGAATTATTAGTTTTAAAATGGATAAATTAAACAAGATGTTTTATACGTCTCTAAAGAATTTAAATAAGAGCTTTAATCCCATAGAATGTGTATCAAAATGATGATTCATTTATAAGTCACTTTGGATGGTCTGGATATATATAAAAGGGAGAATTTATCTGTCACAGAATACTATCATTAGTTGTGTTATATAAATACAGGTTTTATGATTTGTTTAGAAAATTGAGAAAGTTTTTTTTGAAAGACTTTTGAAACACCCCACCTCCGTTAGAGTCACTCTCAAAGGGAATGCCCTAATTTTGGTGGAGGTTTATAAGTATAAGTCACAGATATACAAGACAGATATAAGAACACATATTTGTAAACAGCGGAAAAACAAGAACTTTTATTTCATAAAAGCAAATACGTGTTACAACAACATCACCATGATTGTCTTACATCCTTTCCAAAAACATAACATAATACTTTCATAATCTGTCTTGATTACATTATTTAAAGAAGCATAAATAAAACATAGATAAACTGCAAAAGCCCCATAGTGGTTGTCCAAAGCCATAGTTCAAAACGAAAAGGTCCAAGCAATACATTTTTCTTCTTCAAGCTGGATGTTAAGACTGGTCAAGCTGCAGTGTTCCCTCCCTGTGGACCTGGGGGGGGGGGGGGAAACGGAAGAAAAGTAGAGTCAGACATAAAGCCTGAGTAAGTCTAGTACTATTCTGTCTATGAATAAAGAACTGGGTATGATAAGTATAATCAAGAAGTGGGAAAGCACTATAAACTTGGTTAAGTTGTCTAGGGTCGAATATACTATCGTACCCCATGTTAATCTCTGAACCCATATAAACTAGTTTCCAACTAGCACCCCATAATCAGGGTGATGTGATCCATTCTATGATGATCGGCTCCTACTCGCATAGTTACATGTGTCTTACGGCCCCCGATGTTGTAGTTACCTATGCTGGTCCCACCATGGGGTGTATCAAGTCCCATGGCAGCGGCCCGACACAACCTTAGAATGCACAAGTATGCTACTGGTGTCCAGTGCCTTATTTTTCTGCGCCGGAGTGTGTGCACGCCCGCACCCCGTTAGAACCTACACTGCTACACCACCGCCGTCGATTTGACCTCTTACAATCAGCCCAGTAATCGTGCCCCACCCTGCCTAGTTTCAGGGTATCATGATACACCTTTTAGGGTTATTGCTGAAAAGGGTCCCCCGTTACTAGGTTTTCTATCTCTAGCCAACATGCTAAGTTGGTTAAGTGTTTTCTAACCTAACCCCCACCAGTCCGTTTAGTTTAGCATGTTCCATTTTGATTAAGTCTTTAGTTCACTTAATCCTAACAATCCTGACTCATCCTTAATTGTCTTATTAAAGCCTTGACCTCTCACATTAGACAGGTATTGTTGTGGCTGCCTGTTGCCGGTTGGTTCCGGGCAGTCTTACGCCACAACTCAGTCTAACCTCGGGTCCTTATTGGGCTCCATGTTTAACCTCCCACATTGGATAGGTATTGTTGTGACTACTGGACAGCCGGGCGGTTCCGGGCAGGTTTACATCACAACTCAATCCAACCTCGGGTTAAACACATCGTATGTTCTACATTTACATATTTTGTCTTTCTTCTTTATTTATATGTAAATATTTGCGGCCCATTATTAAGTTAATGGTGTAAAGGTTACACCAATCATGGGCCCAATCCATACTTGAATTTGGGCCCTTCTGCTTTATATTTTCATTCATTAATTAATTTGGCCCAACGTTATTTTTCCCCCGTTTAATACGTTCGTTTATATGTTGGGCTTAACCTTTTTAAGCCCAACTTAGCCATGCGAAAGGGGAGGCTTAAAGCGCGACTACATGCAAAAAGGGATTGTGAGCGCATGAACTTGCAATATAACGTTGGAACTACAAAACAGAAATTGGTGTACTTGCATAGTAGCATAAGTGACATGAATCAAAGCATATAAACTTGTAGTTAAGTCAAGAATCTAAATTGGATATCATTATTGACACATAGTCTTAACTACAACATGGACCTATGTTCTTATTTAGGCATAATGTCAAACATAAGCAATTGATGTTCATAAGGTATTTAGGCATAATGTCAAACATAAGCAATTGATGTTCATAAGGTATTTACATGTTTACAAAGGTGCCTACTTTTGTGACTAATACAAAAGTATAGTTAAATTTATTCACATAACCATGGCATAAATATTTCTAACATGAAATCATGATTTTTACTTTAGTCATGCAAACTTGCAAAAGGGATTTTTGAATCTAACCTAGCTATATACCACATATGTCATCATATAATTCTTGTTACAATATAGACCTAACATAGATTTCAATTATGCAAAATATCAACTATAGCCTAGGCATATTCATAAGTTCGCAAATAGGTTTTCTAGTACAAAAGCATGGCTATAGATCATGATGCCAAATTTTCACATAATTTCATATGGATTATGATAACCCAAACTTATTCCAATTATTTCACAAAAATGATGTTTGTATGAAAATACACACTATGATGGCATAGTAGCAAAATCCCAAACTTGCATGAATTTCAATTAATCAACTACATACATGTGGCTTCACATAGATTACATAATTTACAAATATTCCAGACGTATACTTGCACAAAACTACCGCATGTAGTTTTTCATAATGAATAACATAATTCGAGAATATCCAAACATATACAACGTTCCAAATCGATATGAATCATAGTAACGCACAAATATAAATTACTTTCTCGCCACAATTCAAGTATACAAACCAACACAATTATTTGTTCATACCAAAATAATACTCTACTTACAATTGTATGGCGAATTCTCCAATTTAGGGATTTGGAGATACGATTCCTTGTTGAATTGATTTGATTTAGGTTGCTTTATGCTTTATAATTTTCCTCCTAATCCTCTCTCTCCAATTGGCGGCTACTCTTAGTCGTTCCTCAGCAACATGGCGGCTTTGTTCTTATTTTTGAATGAATAGATTAGGGTTAGTCTAGGGTTGTTTATATAGAGGTTATAAACTGATTAGGACCATTGATGTTGCTTGGATTGATCGTAGCCATTTATTCGAAAGAGAGACCAATTAGAGCCTGCCACCTAGCCCTAATGACAAAGCAAGCTTCTAAAAATCGGCCAAACACAAACCTGGCCAGCCAGGGCTAGACCAGACCTGGCTAGCAGGTCATATTTGACCTGGGCGCACTTGGCAGGTGCGCCAGGTCAAAAATGTACTGGCGCACTTCACAGGTGCGCCAGTTCATTTTTGTTCTGGCGCACTTCCCAAGTGCGCCAGTGCATTCTGACCCTTTTCCGGTTTTTCGCCCAACTTCGTTCGTCCATAACTTCTTCATACGATATCCGTTTTTCGAAAAATCGGACTCTATTTCGCGTATTTTTCCGAGACGAACGCAATGGCATGTCCCGTTTCCCTTAGTTCTTTGATTTGAAATTAATTATACTTTAATTTGTGAGTTTCACAGTTATAGAATTCACGGGGTGTTACATTCTCCCCCACTTAAAAGGATTTCGTCCCCGAAATCTTCAAGTTAGGAGGAATGTATATCCTAACATCCAATCATCCATCTACTCATCCATCAAACACGAGCATCCATTGTCCTTAAAAGACTTCTAATGCTTCATGATCATATGCGAAGTGTGTGTGTACATGTACTTATCTAATGCAAAATCAGGTGGTCTACTGATTCAGTTGACCTCCTTAATGCGAATTATGTAAGTGCCATGAATCCATTATGTATGCAAATTTTCCTATTCATGATTCTACATGAGTGCACAATCATTCATACAAATGCAACATCCATATGACAACACATTAAAGTTCAACCATATACGAATGCAAACATATATGCATATGCAATATGAAGTGACTGAGCCGATCTAAAACCTAGATTGTGTGTGTATATGCAACCACGAGCAACCACTAGCAATCACTTGCAACCACTTGCAACCATCATCCATAACATGTTTCAATTACATGTTTCCATCCAAAGGGTTTCTACCTAAAAGATAAGGTCGAGGAAGTATACCTAAAAAGATAGATAAAAGCGCAACTTAAGGAAAAGGAAAGATCAAGGATGTACCCTCGAACAGAAAAGGGTAGGCAGTGCGGATTCTAGCTTCAGTTTCCCCAAGTCGCGTCTCCCTCGGCGTCGCTCCACTGAACTTTGACGAGCTTGACTTCGCGGTTGCGTAGCTTCTTCACTTCCGTTCCTAAGATGCGGGTTGGAACTTTCCTCACGGTTGCTTCGCGCTCCACTTCAGCTTCTTCTAGGATATCTGGCTTTACCACTTCAGCAGACTCATGTAGACATTTTCGTGAAAGACGTTGTGAACTCCGGCCAATTTTTCGGGTAGCTCTAATCTATAGGCCATTTTCCCAATTTTCTCGATGATAGGAAATGGTCCTACCTAAAGGTATAGTCGAATGATAGAAGCAAGTAAAAACTTTGTGCCCATTAGGCAATGTCAAAACTGGAAATCTATGCCACATATATATTGATTAGGAGAAGAACTCTCTAAGCATCGGCCCCGAAGACCGAAATCAACATCAGACTGACACCCAAAGAATTACTCAACCCAACCACCATATATGATTCTAGGAAACTAAGCATGATGGACTCCTTTTAGGTCACAAGGGAGTCCCTTCCTAAGACCAACCCGTATCCTATAAAGCCCAAAAACTTTAGTAAAACCAACGAACACTCTCGAGCCCCAACATGTGTTACTAACAGATGAGTCATACTCCCTATGGGGTTTGCAACAGAAATTGGATTAAGAATAGGACCGAGAGGATATACACAAAAGATAGCATGCAAGTAAGCTCTACAGGAAGAGAGGGATCAAGGATATACTCTTAAGAAGAGATATGATGCACGAATCTAGTCTTCAATCTTCTAAGTCGCATTTCCTTGAGCTTAACTCCATTATGCTTTGTCCGTCTTTAACTTCAAAATTTTCGTAGCTTCTTAATTCTTGTTTCCAAAATATAAGTTGGAACCTATTTCACTGTTGCCTCTCGTTCCTCTTCCACTTACTCTACTTCTAGTATACTTGGCCCAAGCATAACTGCGTACTCATGGTTCCATGCAAGCTCTCCAAAATTCACTAGTGAATCTTGGATCTTGTTAACTTACTAGAAGGTATTCCACATAGATGAATTATCTCTAGAAAATAAACAAATGTCAACTATATTGCCAAATGTACTTACCAAGGTGATTCTCCACAACTCATTCATAAGCGAAATGAACTTTCTGCCTTAGTGGCGAACACTACTGGAGCGCCCCATTCTGAAATGCTCCTCCTAATGAACCCCTTTTCTAGAAGTTCTTTAATCTGTTTACTGAGCTCTTTCCTTTCCCGTGGAGCCATGTGTCTAACGGGCAACGCAACGGGCTTTGCATTATCTACAAGATATATACGGAAGTCTATTTCCCACTTCGGAGGCAAGCCCTTCACCTCTTCGAAGACATCCGGATATTCCCGGACCACTCTAACCGATTGCAAATTTTTCTAGCGATTCAAGATAACTAAGCATAACCACATACGAGGGATTACAAGAAATTTCCAAAGTATTACCGAGCTGGGTTAGGAGCCTAACAACCCTTTTCTCACAATCAAGGATGGCCCCATTACTGGATAGCCAATCCATACCCAAAATCAAACCATACCCCGAAAAGCCCAAAACAAAGGCACTACATTGAAATTCTATGCTTAGAATAGAAATTTTCAATCCCAAACAGATCATAGACAAATGAGCTGGGCCCCCAATTGGGTTTGAAACAATTAAGGGGTCCTCTACCATACTAGTTTTTAGGTGCAGAGATTCTACTAAAGCAGACGAGATAAAGGAGTGTGATGCGCCAGAATCAAATAAAGTTCGAACGGGGTGATCATAAAGATAAACTACACTTTCTACAGAAGTATTTATACCTCGCTGTTGCAGAGGTGGTGCTTTCAGCACATGAACCTGTGCCCCTGGAGTGGATCCAGCCCTCTGCCCTTGTCCTTGTTTCTTTGGGCAGTCCTTAGCCATGTGGCCTATCTCACCGCAAGAAAAGCACCCACCATTCATCTTGGCCTTCTTTTTCCGGCAATCTTTCACTAAGTGCCCCACTTTGCCACAGAATTTACACTTCCTCTTCTCTCGGGACTTGTTGTCTTTCCCGCCCTTCTCAAAGTCTGTCTTCTCAGGGCAGTCTTTGCTGATGTGTCCAGTCTCCCCACAATGAAAACATTCACCTTGCTTTCTTTTCCTCTTTCTACAATCCTTGGCTATGTGCCCCTCCGTACCACAAAAATTGCATTTCCTTTTTTCTCGTTTCTTATTATTACTGTTACGATCCTTTCTTGTTTGACTATTATTCGTCTTCCTACTCTGGGACTCTTCCGCTTGCTGGTTCACGTGGAGGAGGAGGAGTGAAAGCGTCAGCAGCTGGGGAGTAAGGTCTCCGGACATGCTGAAACAGAAAGGATAGATTCAAAACGAAGGATAAGAGATAATACCTATGGCTTTGGGGAGTGGACTTTGCCTTTTAAAATAAAATAATATTTTATTTTTTAAAAATGCTTCTTTAAATTTCCTTTTTGAAAATAAATTTTCAAAACTTTTTATCTTATCTGGTAAACCTATGCTCTGATACCAAGTGAAACACCCCACCTCCGTTAGAGTCACTCTCAAAGGGAATGCCCTAATTTTGGTGGAGGTTTATAAGTATAAGTCACAGATATACAAGACAGATATAAGAACACATATTTGTAAACAGCGGAAAAACAAGAACTTTTATTTCATAAAAGCAAATACGTGTTACAACAACATCACCATGATTGTCTTACATCCTTTCCAAAAACATAACATAATACTTTCATAATCTGTCTTGATTACATTATTTAAAGAGGCATAAATAAAACATAGATAAACTGCAAAAGCCCCATAGTGGTTGTCCAAAGCCATAGTTCAAAACGAAAAGGTCCAAGCAATACATTTCTCTTCTTCAAGCTGGATGTTAAGACTGGTCAAGCTGCAGTGTTCCCTCCCTGTGGACCTGGGGGGGGGGGGGAACGGAAGAAAAGTAGAGTCAGACATAAAGCCTGAGTAAGTCTAGTACTATTCTGTCTATGAATAAAGAACTGGGTATGATAAGTATAATCAAGAAGTGGGAAAGCACTATAAACTTGGTTAAGTTGTCTAGGGTCGAATATACTATCGTACCCCATGTTAATCTCTGAACCCATATAAACTAGTTTCCAACTAGCACCCCATAATCAGGGTGATGTGATCCATTCTATGATGATCGGCTCCTACTCGCATAGTTACATGTGTCTTACGGCCCCCGATGTTGTAGTTACCTATGCTGGTCCCACCATGGGGTGTATCAAGTCCCATGGCAGCGGCCCGACACAACCTTAGAATGCACAGGTATGCTACTGGTGTCCAGTGCCTTATTTTTCTGCGCCGGAGTGTGTGCACGCCCGCACCCCGTTAGAACCTACACTGCTACACCACCGCCGTCGATTTGACCTCTTACAATCAGCCCAGTAATCGTGCCCCACCCTGCCTAGTTTCAGGGTATCATGATACACCTTTTAGGGTTACTGCTGAAAAGGGTCCCCCGTTACTAGGTTTTCTATCTCTAGCCAACATGCTAAGTTGGTTAAGTGTTTTCTAACCTAACCCCCACCAGTCCGTTTAGTTTAGCATGTTCCATTTTGATTAAGTCTTTAGTTCACTTAATCCTAACAATCCTGACTCAGCCTTAATTGTCTTATTAAAGCCTTGACCTCTCACATTAGACAGGTATTGTTGTGGCTGCCTGTTGCCGGTTGGTTCCGGGCAGTCTTACGCCACAACTCAGTCTAACCTCGGGTCCTTATTGGGCTCCATGTTTAACCTCCCACATTGGATAGGTATTGTTGTGACTACTGGACAGCCGGGCGGTTCCGGGCAGGTTTACATCACAACTCAATCCAACCTCGGGTTAAACACATCGTATGTTCTACATTTACATATTTTGTCTTTCTTCTTTATTTATATGTAAATATTTGCGGCCCATTATTAAGTTAATGGTGTAAAGGTTACACCAATCATGGGCCCAATTGAATTTGGGCCCTTCTGCTTTATATTTTCATTCATTAATTAATTTGGCCCAACGTTATTTTTCCCCCGTTTAATACGTTCGTTTATATGTTGGGCTTAACCTTTTTAAGCCCAACTTAGCCATGCGAAAGGGGAGGCTTAAAGCGCGACTACATACAAAAAGGGATTGTGAGCGCATGAACTTGCAATATAACGTTGGAACTACAAAACAGAAATTGGTGTACTTGCATAGTAGCATAAGTGACATGAATCAAAGCATATAAACTTGTAGTTAAGTCAAGAATCTAAATTGGATATCATTATTGACACATAGTCTTAACTACAACATGGACCTATGTTCTTATTTAGGCATAATGTCAAACATAAGCAATTGATGTTCATAAGGTATTTAGGCATAATGTCAAACATAAGCAATTGATGTTCATAAGGTATTTACATGTTTACAAAGGTGCCTACTTTTGTGACTAATACAAAAGTATAGTTAAATTTATTCACATAACCATGGCATAAATATTTCTAACATGAAATCATGATTTTTACTTTAGTCATGCAAACTTGCAAAAGGGATTTTTGAATCTAACCTAGCTATATACCACATATGTCATCATATAATTCTTGTTACAATATAGACCTAACATAGATTTCAATTATGCAAAATATCAACTATAGCCTAGGCATATTCATAAGTTCGCAAATAGGTTTTCTAGTACAAAAGCATGGCTATAGATCATGATGCCAAATTTTCACATAATTTCATATGGATTATGATAACCCAAACTTATTCCAATTATTTCACAAAAATGATGTTTGTATGAAAATACACACTATGATGGCATAGTAGCAAAATCCCAAACTTGCATGAATTTCAATTAATCAACTACATACATGTGGCTTCACATAGATTACATAATTTACAAATATTCCAGACGTATACTTGCACAAAACTACCGCATGTAGTTTTTCATAATGAATAACATAATTCGAGAATATCCAAACATATACAACGTTCCAAATCGATATGAATCATAGTAACGCACAAATATAAATTACTTTCTCGCCACAATTCAAGTATACAAACCAACACAATTATTTGTTCATACCAAAATAATACTCTACTTACAATTGTATGGCGAATTCTCCAATTTAGGGATTTGGAGATACGATTCCTTGTTGAATTGATTTGATTTAGGTTGCTTTATGCTTTAGAATTTTCCTCCTAATCCTCTCTCTCCAATTGGCGGCTACTCTTAGTCGTTCCTCAGCAACATGGCGGCTTTGTTCTTATTTTTGAATGAATAGATTAGGGTTAGTCTAGGGTTGTTTATATAGAGGTTATAAACTGATTAGGACCATTGATGTTGCTTGGATTGATCGTAGCCATTTATTCGAAAGAGAGACCAATTAGAGCCTGCCACCTAGCCCTAATGACAAAGCAAGCTTCTGAAAATCGGCCAAACACAGACCTGGCCAGCCAGGGCTAGACCAGACCTGGCTAGCAGGTCATTTTTGACCTGGGCGCACTTGGCAGGTGCGCCAGGTCAAAAATGTACTGGCGCACTTCACAGGTGCGCCAGTTCATTTTTGTTCTGGCGCACTTCCCAAGTGCGCCAGTGCATTCTGACCCTTTTCCGGTTTTTCGCCCAACTTCGTTCGTCCATAACTTCTTCATACGATATCCGTTTTTCGAAAACTCGGACTCTATTTCGCGTATTTTTCCGAGACGAACGCATTGGCGTGTCCCGTTTCCCTTAGTTCTTTGATTTGAAATTAATTATACTTTAATTTGTGAGTTTCACAGTTATAGAATTCACGGGGTGTTACAACTTTTGTCAGCGTTAATTCGTGTTCAAAATTAATGTGAAAGATTGGTGTGAATTGCATAAATGGTCAATCCACCACTTTTAAACTCAAACAATCAAGAATTTTCTATTTTCCTGAACATATACTTTCAATTGGTGACAAGTGAGCGAGTGTTGCTGCAGAACTATAATCATATAAAATCGACTGCTCCGACCCACTACTATGGATAAAGCATACAACACAGTAAATATGAATCAAAATACTTTTGTTGAATGATTTAAAGTAAAAAAGTACAATATACCTGGACTTAGTAAATTCATAGGTGTCTTCGAAATTTCAAATTTGATCACCTTATATGTAATAATGCAATGATCCAAATGGAATCCCATTTGATGTCTAGCTCATTATTCACTAATGAAAGCTTAGTTCTCAAAATTGTCAGAAATTACTGTTTTTAATAACATGCAGATTTGGCTTAAATACATTTTCGTGATTTTTTATTTGACTGACCTCTTGCATTCCAAGTGGAATATTGTTTTTAGTTTATCTTTAGTGAGATAACAAAGTATCATATTTTTTTATACTAAAGGTATTTAATATTTTTACTTTATAAACAAAATTAAGAGCGGGGTGTGCTAACTACAATACTAAGGCTAAAGCCTATAAGCAAGAGCAACATAAGATAATGCTATACAAGTACTGATATTGTTTTTGGATGTCACATAAATCAAATTTATTTTTTTAATTGAAGTTAATTTTGTTTTCGTTACAAAAAATATCATTAACAGAATTAAGTGTACCACTAAATTACTATGGGTAGAACCCATAAGACAAAAGCAACATAAAATAATGCTCAAGATACTATTATCATATTTGGGTATCGTCTCATAACTAGATGTATGAATGTTGATATTACACTTAAGTTGACACTAGATTTAGTATTTTTCAACAGTTTTTTCGTTGATTTCGGGTTTATCATTGTGGACTAGATTTTTAAGATTGGCCACCATAGCAAAGCAGTTATAAACATGAGTTAAAATTGTAACAACGATGGGGAGGGAACATAAAATTTACACTTGTGAAAATTGTAATCTATTATATGTCTTAAGAGACCAATAAAATCCATACACATTTAAAGTTTCACTCGCACGCTTTTAACATATTAACGTGTAGTTGAAACCTAAAGTGAAGGATGAGCGAAGGTTTCTAAAATAAATAAATAAAATGCAAAAAGTGTTATATCTTGAACTATGTAATTTCGTTCATACATACTTTTGTCTTATTTAATTAGTTTGTTCCCTCTCCATTTAGCTTACTGTCCTTTCTGACAAATCTTATTTCCTACGTACTTCTCTTTGCATGAGGTTGTATATAATCTAGGCATATTTCATACCATGATTTCTCTATGTTCTTAGTTAATGAAGTACTTTAGTTGTATATTATATTATCATTTATAAAAGGAATAAGAAGTGAAATTCATGATGAAATGAAGGACAAAATGAAATCTTGATAAATTCTTCCATTTTTGGTTCAAAATGGGTTTTGTTTTTGTAACTGCATGCATGCTTTTTCCATGTTATTACCAAGAGCAATAGAAAGCAAAGCGTTCATTTAATGAATGACTTTGAACCATTGCATGCTAATGATATGGTTAATGTTGAACTCAAGGGTATAAGTTTTTATCAACTACAGTTTTACCATACAAATGTATTGTTCTAAATTATGTATAAAATAAATTATTTTCCTTCACCAGTTTCGTCTAGATGATGGAATCTCTATATTGGTGAATTCTTGCCATCTTTATTTTGAAGATTGGTCATGTGTAAAGATGATAAGAAATAAAAAGAAATAAAGGAGAAAGAGAAACTTGATGAACCACCGGACTTCCCTGGATTATTTTTGCAAACAAAAAGGGGTAGAAGATTTAAAATACGATCAATGACCCTTTCTTTGGGTGGGCTTTTGGATTACAATGACAAAGACAGAGGAGTCAACTTTTTAGCTGTCAGTATTTGCTGGGGCATTCAACGAAATGCTACAGTATCAAATGGCTTGCCGCCTCTTGACGTTTCTTAAGAAATTGCGCAAGCAAAGTATCACCAAAAAAAAAAAAAATCAGCGCAAGAGACAGAGAGATGAAAAGTCCAACCAAGATGATAGGCCAAATAGAGGAAATAGTTTGATGAAACTAAAAATCAAGATCAATCTTCAAATTAAAAAAAACAAGACACCAAAGATCAGAGTGGTGACGTACAGATGGGTGAGGCTGAAGCTAGTGAGCAGAAAAATGAAAATAAATCCGAAAATGGCAATGCAAATGTAGAGGACAAAGGTAATAACAAATCGAATGGTAATAATGGTAATTGCGATAATGAAAATGAAGCTTGAGAACCTGAAGAAAATATTGAAGATGATAATGAAGAACCTGAAGATGAGAATGAAGAGACTGAAGACGTTGAAAATGATGAGGAAATGAAAGATGTTGGCGACGAGCAAAAACGGACAACAATTTAGATGTTACAGATAATGCTAATGTGGTTTCTGATAAGGCTGCAAAAAGTAGATGCTAAAGTCAAGGCCGAAAAATCAGATAAAGAAAAGTGTGTTAAACTTGATTCAGCAATCGAAGTTGTTTATGATAAAGATTTACTTCTGGCATTCAGATTTTTTTATTATAACTATGTAGGTTATATCGAGGTTGATGATTTGCGATGCTTGCTTCATAACTTGGGCATGTTTCTTTCTTACAGAGATGTCAAGGGGTACATTGTGCTTTTTTATGAAGAAATACTGCAATGGATGATTGTATCTTCTGCAAGAAGTTTGTGAAGTTAACTGAAATATGATCTCTTTTGGTTCACAAGTACAATCTGCTAATCATCTGAAAGTTGTTTTTTTTTTGTGTTCACTTTGTTCCAGAATTGCTGATTATCTGAAAGTTGTATTCAGGTTGATGATTAATAGTCTTTGAAAAAAAGTAATTAAAAAAAAAGATTAGTCACGTGTTGTGCCCATAAGCTGAATAATGATGTGTCTAATTATTGTTGTAATGATAATTGTATTTTAAGCAAAAAAAATATTGATATCAAGAGAAGTGAGTCGTACCTTATTACTACCATGATAGATACAATAATAAATCATGTCTTCAGCTTTTCCTTATGATATTCAGTTCTTCTTACCATAATTTCAATCTGACTTAAAAGTAGATATATTGAATGGGGTTAGTACATGTTAATTTAATTGGAAAAGAACCTGAGTTATTCAGTTATTACATAACATAAAACCTTGAGTCAAATTTCTGTTTGTTGTATTGAAATTACAACAGATTGATTCATGATTTTGGCATTAATTAGTACAAATCAAACATTTAATCAAACAGACTCATTCACACATAGTTTAATTATCCATCAGTCATTGAAATGCTATATGAAATGAACAAATTTTATGATGGACAAAATGATTTTATGCTGCAGAACGTTATTCTCAACTAACAAGTGCATTAGTCCTTATTCGACTGATTGTGTATTTATATAAACTTAAAATTTTCAAATGTTAAATAAAAGAACATCTTTGTCCAAAAGTTTACTAATTTTTCATGGCGTAGATAAAATAACTATTAGTTCATAAATAAATTCCCCCATCATTTTCCTTTTAGTAAAGAAATACATTTTTTACTTCTAAAAGTAGTAGTACTATTTCTTCATAGAATTTTCTATTTCATGCATTTGAAAATGATACCTTTAGTGATCACTTAAAAATTGTTTCAACGTAGGTAAATTGTCCTCTTCGTTTCTCTCTTATTGGCCAATTTATTAGTAATTGTGCAAATATCCATGTATGAATATCAGTAATATTCTAATAACACAATGTCAGCGGTAAATGTTGCATTTGTTACAAGCCACCTCTATTTACCAACTAACCAAATACTTTATTTTATGGCTGTTATGGTAATGGTAACCGTTACCGATATGAAAAAACCGTTACCATACTGATACTACTGGTAAACCAAAAATGAATACAGATAATTTACCGTTACTACTAGTAAAATGTTCGTTGGGATACCGATAAACTGGTAAATTGTTGACTGATAGTGGTAAATTTACCGATAAAAAAAGCTATTAAACAATTAACACATCAAAATTTTGATAATAAAAAAAAATTGCTAATTCTAGCCCGATTAATGTTTATAAAAATATATAAACTTATTTTAATTGGAAAATTTACTTTGCTTATCACATGATATTTACAACAATATGAAATAATAATTTTGTTAATCTTAAACTTTGAAGTTAATAAAGCCAAAAAGAATTATCATCCTAAATAAATCTATAAATAGCTGCTTAAAACATGATATAACTTTCAAAAAAATAAATGTTGGAATTTATTAAAATAGTGAAAAAAAAACAAAATTAATATGACCGGTAAATTTACCGTTACCACTGGTATTGACATTTCATTACCGCTGTTTAACCATTAATAATGGTAAAACATAACCTTACCATACCAATAGCATTGGTATACCGGTGCAGCTCGATATTGATTACAGGCCCGGCTCTGGTCCAAGGCGGTGGCCTAGGGCCTTCGGAAGTTGGGGGGCTCAGTTTTCTCTGATGCTTTATATAAAAAAGTCTGCATTTAAAGAAATCAAATAAAGAAGTGCGGTCTCATGGTTGAGGAATCATGCTTCTGCCCAGGCCACCCGTGTTCAATTCCTGCCAGGACCAAATTTATTTTTTGTTTTTTTTCGTATGCTTGTTCTTACGTTTACCCTCCATGTGGTCTGTTTCCCAATCTTACTTTTGCCTTGGGCCTCCACATAATTTTTGCCTTGGGCCTCCACTTAGTCAGGGCCGGCCCTGATTAATTACCATTGGTTTGGTACTAGTATGGCAATGGTTAATTTACCATTACCATAACAACCCTACTTTATTTTAAACATCAAACAATAGCCATATGAAAAGAAGTTATTATCTGGAATCAATGGACATGGAAGGAAATTACGTTGCATTAAACATTGATAGTCCACATTCAATATTATGAGTGAACACGTGTTTGCATGAGGTTATACCAAAAATATTGATTGATGTATATTTTGGAAAATAACATTATATTTTTTTCTCATTATTTCATCTTCAGTTGAATTTAAAAAACATGGAACAACGTTAATTTTAGGTATAACTATTTCATAATATTATAATATTCACAAATGTTTCATGTAATGAGAACTTCCCTGTTATGTTGTATGTGACGTGGCATCCTATTCTTTTCAATTTCGAATTTAATTTTGCGTCTCTTTGATTAGTGATTTGTGCTATCCTCTAAATACAAATATATTTGCAATCTTCATCTTATATGGTAGCTATTATTAATGTTGCACAACGTTTCAATTGTAAACATAACTATTAATAAAAGTAGATTATTTTTGTCATATTCGTGTGCGTAACGTGGGTGCACACTGCATTATTGTTTTCTCAATTTGAATATACCTCCAAGATTTAAATAGACACACATGAATCTCAATTAAATAAGCATGAAATAATTATATGCATGCAGTTTGTACTTATATGTGATACTACAAAGATGATGTTTGATCAATTGAGCATGTTACAGTTTTTGTGCTTAATCACAAATATTTTCCAATAAAACAACTTCCACATGGACAGAAGTTAAGAAATTGAATTGTCATTTCTTTACATACAATTAAAAAATAAAGCTCATAATCATAGGGTAATCTGTACTTTATTTCGCTGCATTTTAGGAATATTTAAGAAAGCACAAAAAATAGTCTGTCTATTATTTTTTATTTCAAAAGTAACCATCAATTATGTATATACATATTTTTTATAAACAAGATAGGATGCATGTGCTTTTTTTCATCCAAACCAATATCTGCATGCTTAAGTTAAGACATGTGAGTGGCTTCGAAGCAAAAAATAAAATGTAAAATTAACACAACCCAGATCTAATTCCATGTTAAATTTTAACACAACAATCTTCGAATATTCCACCATTTCGGATTGATAAATAATTTTAAAAGAAACTAAGCCGGAAAAATTACAATGTACAAGCTTAAGTTTCACATTTACATTACCAGACTATTTCAAAAAATGCTCAATTAAAAATTTATGCTAACTATATGCTTAAAGATTTATCAATGCCCAAAAAAGGCTACTTTATCATGGTACTTTAATGTGAAAACTAAGTCCCATGCACCATTGGAAAGATAGAGTAAAATGTGACTTCTTAACTACAAAGTATTAAATTTGATGATACAAAATCACAAATTGATTGGTAAGATAGAGTAAAATGTGAGATTTTGATTGAATGTGGAGTTATGTTGAAGAGTTTTATGATGTGAAGAGAATTTGATTCGAGACGGGGTGTTTCAGATATGTGACTTTTGCATGAAGGTGGAGTGTTAAATTTGGTGATACAAAATCACAAATTGATCGGAACAAATTTGCAAAGAAAAAAAAGGAAAGTAAATATTTTTATAACGGGAATGCATTGATTGCATTTGATGAGATGGTAGAGAAATAAACAAAGGGATTAATTTCTTCCATCTGTGCAAAAGAAATGGATTGATTTACTTTCTATCTTTGCACATTTGTTGCTATGGTAATTTTCCTCCATTATATTATTACCATATGTTGGTTGGTAATGTAATTGATGACTCACATGGATTTACACTGGCTATATATTGAGGGGTAGACTTTAGTGTAAACCCATCATGTCATGGAGCCAGTGATCCCCAATGGTGTCTCTTCATGTTAAGCCTGTTTGAGGTTTTGATATGTAATCTCTTATTTTGTAATCTCTTGTATTTTCTCATGTGGAATAAAATCTCTCTCTTTTGACTGAACGTACACTATCTTATGGATGATAGTGGAACCAGTATAAATATTGTATGTCTTTTCGTTTCTCTGTTATAGTTATTTACAATTTTGTTGATGTAATAGAATAATTGCTATCAGATTAAGTTGATGTTCAATTGGCAAATCTAGATCTTGCTTATTGCGCTTCCGCATTCGCGCAATTTTTGCATAACACAAAGAACAATCATAAACCTAGTAAGTACCTTTTGAGAAATCAAGGTAGAATAATTTTATAGCATATCTTTGGAAATCAGCTAATAAACATAAAAATTTCATCGTTATACATCTAAAAAGCAAAAAAATATATATATTAATAATCAAATAGGTTTGAGTTTGACACAAACATGTATTTAAAAATGTAATTCCATACACCAACATAATTACATATTATTATTGCAAACTTATAACATCAAATGATAAAAATAGAAAGAAAAACGACATGTTAATGTTGTGGAATTTGCGACTTTTACGGAAGCGACCAGGATCTTAATCACCCAACTATTTAAAGATGATTTTAATGGAAAACAACACATATATGAAACTACTTGGTCAAACACAATATATTCCACCCAACCATCCTTTTTATTTATTCACCAAAAACAAATTTTTATTTATACTTAATGGATCGAAAACCAAAAGTAAGCAAACCACCATTGAGTCAATAACCTTATTAAGATAGTCAAAGAATATCTAGATGACTGCAATATTGTCGAGAAGGAGAACAACGAAGAACGACGGCAAACCCTTGGATCAACCATTACGGTCTCAATCCAATCATGTCATAATCCAAACCTAGAAGCCGTTTATATAGAATAATAGAAGACCAAGACAAATACCGAATTTACCCCTTCAAATATCACAAAATCAGAGGCTAAGAAAACCCGATGAAACTCATAAATTTCCAATTTAGACGTCTGGATCCCAATTTCCAAGCGTTTGGAACTGCAATCAGACGTCTGAAATTGAAGACAAGACGTACGAAAACACTTCCGAGAAAATCCACTGAGATCATCCTGAAACCTATTTCAGACATCTGGAAACCTTGCTGCCTGTTACAACTCCTTCCAGATTTCTCTTGTGATATCTTCTCATCCACTACAAAGTACATAGTTGCCTTTTACATACATGTGATTGAATATCACAAATCACACACTCCACCTTGATATTAAATCATATCACCAAGCAAACTTCCAACAATCAACAAAAAAGTCACATAGCTCTTTCAACAACCACCTATTCTTAATTAAAACCATTACAAAACACAACCCATCACCTACAAAAGATGCATCTTTCACCTGAGATGCACCACACAAAACTAATGGTTTAAAAGCGTTTGTAATATCAGAAGGATCTCCGTCTTGTGGATTTTCCAAACGACCCCTGTCTTCCACTTGATCAAAGATCCGTACTTGATCTCTATTGACCCCTCGAGCATTATCAACGTGAAGACCCAAGTCTAAAATATGATCCTCAATCCTAGGATCATCTACAGCAACCACATTAACCTCTCCACCTTGTTGTGAACTAGGTTCTTCAACCATCACCAGTCTTCCACAGTAGACCACAAATTTGAACAATCCATAAAGGCTTCCCACCTCCAAGACACCTCTCATCATAATAATACGACCACCCTTCTTCACTCTCAAAACTCCACCTCAGGTATTAAAAGAACAACCACGACGGTCCAACTGACCGAGAGAAATGAGGTTATGCGAACAAGTAGGGACCTACATAACTCCAGAGACTTACCTCACTGCACCATCATGCATATGAAACTGGATAGATCCAATATCACAAACTGGTAGCTCTACTCCATTGGCCTCCCTAATCATGTCGACATTCTTCTCATAAGAAGATAAACACTTCCCATCCTTAAAAATGTGAATAATGGCTCACGAATCGCTCTCCCAAGAATTAGCTTCGCTAAATAAGACATTACAAGCGGCATCACTGATGGAACCTTCAGCAAAACATGCATGTGCATCATTACTACTATCACCATCCACGACCTTCTTCTTATCCTTTTGATAAGTATAACAATTTCTGTGTATGTGACCTTCTTTACCACAATGATGACAAGTGGTAGCACCTTTACCTTTAGTTACCTTCTTGTTCCATCCTATATCTTTCCTTAAGTATCTTGCTATCACAGCCTCACCTTGAACTGATTTCAAACCCAATCATTTTTTTCTTAGTACCTTATTCAAAAGTCTGCTTCATACCGTTTCCAAAGAGATAGCTCCATTAGCATTGGAATTATTCAAAGAAACAACCAGAGTCTCCCAACTTTCTAAAAACATGCTCTTCAACAAAAGAGCTTGCAACTCATCATCAAAATTGACCTTCAAATTTTCCAACTGATGGATCACATCTTGAAATTCGTTTAAATGCTCTACAACGGACTTTTCTTCATCAATCTTAGCTATACAAGCTTTCAAAATAGAAAAGCCTTATTTATAACACTCCTTGACTCATACAAAGATACCAACTTGTCCCACAAATCCTCCATGAATTCACAACAAGCCACATGATGGATGTAACATCCCGTAATTCTGTAACACTAGGATTCACAAATCAAGGCTGAATTAAAAGTTAAAATCAAAATCAAGGGAAACGGGCTGCGCCATTGCGTTAGTCTCGGAATTCTGCATGAAAACGAGTCCGAGTTTGCGTAAATCAGAGTCCGTATGAGGAAGATATGGCCTCCGGAAGATTCAGCGAAGTTCAAATTTCAAAACAGGTCAGAAAACGAGTTCAAAATTCAAAAACAGACCCAGATTGGGCTAGGCGGGAATTTTCCCGCCCAAGGCACCCAGGTCGACTGGGTAGTCGACCTGGGGGTCGACCCCCCCCCCCGCTTTTTCCAGCTTTCTGAACCTGATTCGTTTCTCTGTATCCGGACGCCCTTCTGACCAGATTCGTTGACTTCTACACTATATAAACAGCCCTAGTCTCCTTCTCTATTCACAATTCTTTTCTATCCTTATGCTGCCTCGGAGAAAATGTATAAATAAATAATATATAAAATAAATCAAGATGAGGAAATGCTGCTCAAGACTTTCAAGAGGAGATTCAAGTCAAGCTAGGATTCAAGTGATGATTCAAACGACTTCAACGACTGTTTTTCTACGAATCTAATCTAATCTCTGTAAGTCGGTTATTTTTAGATTTGAACATTTTTCTCTGCCGTGACATGAAATTAAAGGAATAAAAGAATATGCCAAATGTAACACCCCACACCCACTATGGTCACTCACTAATGGAATGCCATAGCATCGGTGGAGTATTTAGTGAATATAGAACAGAAAAATTACAACAAGACAGATATAAGTAGTACTTGAAATTTTAAAACATCATCTCATAACAGCGGAAATAAACATGTCTGGTTACATCATAAAACCACAATAAAAGTCAAGTACAATATCCATCAAAATAAAGAAGTACATAATCCCACTCTCAATACAATAGCCAGAACGAAAGAAAAGATAACTGGATAACTGGAGCTTTACATCTACTCAAGCCCCTCAAGACTGGAACAGCAATCCGATCAAGCTCTACTACTGCTAGGATCCACCGTAGGACCTGAGGGTTGGGAAAAAGATAGAAACAACGGGGTCAGACATAAGTCTGAGTGAGTCCTATAACTTTAACAATACAATCATTAAAGTAACCAGAGAAGACATAAACTTGACCTACGGTAATATCTGGGGATGAATGGCTACACTAAGCAGCTTGGTAGACTTAGAATAAACTAAGATAACCGTCAGGACGCATCTACCCACCCAAGGATAATTACTAACTGCACCACACCAGTCTTTCCTACTTAAAGGTTGATCCCTTCCAATGACTTAGAAAATTTCCCCAGTAGTTTCGTGTACCCCTAGCCCACTACATAGGTGCCGTCTGCCCCTATCTCCACTAGGTGTACCCAGTAATTCTTACCCAGTAGTTCCGTGTACCCCTACATAGGTGCCGTCTGCCCCTATCTTCATTAGGTGTACCCACTACTCCCCAAGCGATCGGCTCCCTACCGTAGATACCCGTGCTGGTCCCACAGTGGGGTGTATCACTCCCCTAAAGTGGCTACCCAATACTAACGGTGCACGGCTTTATATCTACACGATGCAACAACGGCTTATCTACCCGCCCGGGCCCACACACGCATATGAAACCCGTGGGACTTGCGTTGCCACCGCTAACCCGTTTTGGCCTCTTATAATCAAACCCAATATGCGTGTCCCGTCACTCGACATGGGTCGAGCCCACAAAGATACGTTTGGGATATTGGTTGAAATGGGCCCCCACAAGCTACCCACTTAAGCTTGTCAATTATCTAGTGTATCCCACTTAACCCTTTAATCATGTTTAATTACATGTTTCCACTTGGTTAAGTATTCTAATCGTATTTTCTATTGCCACCCAAGGCAACCCACTAGATTCCACATGCCACCCAAGGCAATCACAAAATTTCCTCATGCCACCCAAGGCACCCACTTAACCCCTCATGTCCTACTACATGCTACTATGGTTAAGTGTTTCTTAATTAATTAAGACCGTGATCTCCCATAAAGACCTCCCACATTAGACTGGCTGTTATGACTGCCTGGTTAAGCCGGTAGAATCCGGGCAGTCTTACGTCATAACAGAGTCTAACCTCGTGTCTTTACCTTAATCACGTATTTAATTTATGGCGAAGACCTCTCACATTGGGCTGACATTTGTAGCAACTGGTTAAGCCGGTCGGGTCCGGGCAGTTTTACATTACAAATGAGTCCAACCTCGTGTCTTAGTCGATTAATTACACCTAATTAATCACCCCCATATTAATTATCCCTAATTAATATCAAGTTTTCCATAACATGGGTAGACCTAACTCAATAGGTAAATTCCCATGGGGTAGACCTAACTCAATAGGTAAATTCCCACTTATGGTAATTTATTTTTAGGGTATGCTTAATCATACCCAATCATTCATTTATTAACATATTTACCAACCCCATCGTTCCCCACGTAAATCGTTCTCATTTCATGACATAACAAAGGGGAAGATCATTACAAATATCATGGGTTTAACCTACAACTTTGTCATGGGTTAAGAGGATGTCAACTTGCATATATGAGCATATATTAACCCAACTACATATAACCCAAACTTGCATATTATCATACACATGATTTGCATAACATGTTGCATATGAGCTTGCATATTATCATACATATATCTTGCATAACATGTTGAACTTGCATATAGGCATTCTCATAACTTGCATAACATGTTAAACATGCATTTAAGCATACACATAACTTGCATAAGTATTCACATACTTGCATAAGCATCCACATACTTGCATAAGCATTCACATACTTGCATAAACATGAATAACTTGCATATCATGTTATTTAAGCATATACATATCTTGCATAAACATTCATATACTCGCATAAGCATGCATAACTTGCATATCACATAAATCTTGCATTTAAACATATACATGACTTGCATAAGTATCCATATACTTGCATAAGCATGCATAACTTGCATATCACATTAAACTTGCATTTAAACATATACTTAACTTGCATAACTCACTTTGTTAAACATGCATAATTCCACTCATTAAATATGCATAAATCCACTTGTTAAACATGCATATACCAACTTGTTAAACATGCATAAATCAACTTATTAAGCATGCATAAACCAACTTATCACATATGCATAATCATAGAACAACATAGAGTAACATATCATTATACATGATTCAAACTCACTAATCCGCATTTAAGACCATAAGTCTCATTACACCCAATCTACTTACTTTAACAATTGATGTTAAAGTGATAGAAACTCACCAAACTCAAGATTAGCAACCTTATGGAGTAGAATTAGTTGCTAACTATAAAGGTAATGATGATTAGAGAATGATCGTGAGAGGGATTAGCTTGAAACTTCCTTCTTAGATTAGTGGAGGCTCCTCTTAGGATTTAATTTGGCGGCATGAGGCCATCATTTCTATTTTTGGTAAGGATTAAGGGGGGTTTAGGGTGTATTTATAGATTAGGTGAGTGTTTTAGGCCCTTAGATTAACCCTAGATTAGATTAGGACCCTTAGATTTAGGAAATCTCTAGAACCAGCCCTCCAAGCCAGCCTAGAACCCAACCTGGTGCACCCAGGTTCACTGAACGGTGCCACCCTGTCGACAGGCAAGTCGACAGGCATGTCGACACCCCTGTCGACAGGCCTGTCGACAGCCCTGTCGACATGGGTTGGGCGGGAAGCTTCCCGCCTGACCCCGCCTGGCCCATTCCAAATCTGAATATTTGAATTTTTAAATCTGTTTTAGTTTTAAACTTTCTGCAAAATTCATCGGGCCATAACTGGGCCATACGGACTCCGATTTTCGAAAACTCGGACTCTATTTTGCGTATTTTTCCGAGACGAACGTAATGACGCAGCCCGTTTCCCCCAATTCCCACATCTGAGATTATTTATTCTGTAATTAGTGAATTTTAGTATTAACCCAAAATTCGGGGTGTTACATTCTCCCCTCCTTAAAGGATTTCGTCCCCGAAATCCCTAAGCTAAGGAGAATGCATATCCTACCATCCAAACAACCATCTACTCAAACCATCAACCAATGGCATCCATTGTCCTTAAAACAATTTCTAATGATGTATGAGCATATGCAAAAAGTGTGTGTATATGTTCCCTATCTAATGTATGAACATATGCAAACCATGATAGTGCCATGCATCCATTATGTATGCGAGAGAACCCTATCGACACATACAATGTCTACATGAGTGCACAATCATTCACTAAAATGCATCATCCATGTGATAACACAACCATTATACATCCATAAATTATCTTCCTACACACAATTTTATGCGATATGCAACATGAAGTGACTGAGCCGATCTAGTGCCTAGAGTGTGTGTATATGCATCCACGAGCAACCACTAGCAAACACTTGCATCCACTTGCATCCATCAACCATAACATGTCTTCAAACACATGTTTCAACCATAGGTTTTACCCTATCTAAAGGTCAAAGGTACTAACGAGAGGACATACCAAAGATAAGATAAGTACTAGACAAGCGATAAAGGAGAAAGTAAAGACATACCCTCAAAAAGAAATGGGTACAATGAACGCATCTTCGCTTCCGTCTCCCAAGTCGCGTTGCTCTCATCTTCTCCCCATTGCACTTTGACTAGCTGAACCTCTCGATTCCTCAATTTCCTAGTCTCTGACCCAAGGATGCGAGTAGGAGCTCGTCGAATCGTCGCATCACGCTCAACCTCTACATCTCTAAGCAAGCTCGGCTCTACCACCTCTGCGGTCTCATGTAAGCACTTCCTCAGATGTGATACATGGAATACATCATGAACACCACTAAGTCTGTCGAGCAACTCCACCCTATATGCCATCCGCCCAATCCTTTCCTTGATAGGAAACGGCCCAACAAACCTCGGTGCTAACTTCCCAACGGATCCGAAGCGAACAACATTTCTCAACGGAGATACCTTGACAAAAACCATATCCCCAACCTCAAACTCAAGATCCGTCCTTCTCTTGTCCGCATAAGATTTTTGCCTATCTTGCGCTGCTTTCATCCTTCTTCGAATCAAGTCAATCTTCTCAGAAGTCTCCCTAACCATATCGGGCCCAAGCAAAATCTTATCCGTAGATTCCCACCAACATGTAGGGGATCGACAAGGCCTTCCATAGAGAGCTTCAAAAGGAGCCATACCAATACTGGACTGGAAGCTGTTATTATATGCGAACTCTACCAATGGAAGATGCTCTTCCCATGTACCTCCAAAATCTAAGATACAAAGCCTCAAAAGGTCTTCTAGAACACGATTTACCCTCTCAGTCTGGCCGTCTGTCTGAGGATGATATGCAGTGCTCAGACACAATTGAGTCCCCACTGCTTCTTGCAAACTTCTCCAGAACTCGCTAGTGAAGATAGGATCTCGATCACTAACTATGCTAGAGGGTACCCCATGTAATCGAACTATCTCTCGAAGATATACTGAAGCTAGCCATGGAGCTGTCCTCTTACTCTTCACAGGTATGAAATGGACGCTTTTAGTAAGTCTATCTACCACCACCCAAATTCCTGTATTACCCTTCCTCGACCTGGGTAACCCGTCAATAAAATCCATCGAGACGCTATCCCACTTCCATTGCGGAACCTCCAATGGGTGAAGCAACCCACCTGGTTTCCTTTGCTCCGCCTTCACTTGCTGACATACCAAGCATCGAGCTACATATTCGGCCACATCTTTCTTCATACCGGCCCAGAAGAAAACCCTCTTCATATCTTGGTACATCTTGTCCCCACCGGGATGAATGGTCATCCTAGAACGGTGTGCATCATCAAGAATAACCTTCCTCAACCCTTCATCCTTCGGTCCACAAAGTCTACCGTCTCTACGCAAGCACCCCCTGCCGTCTAGGGTGTACCTACTCAAATGGCTGGACGACTCCCCCCTTATGAGCTTCTCTATCAACTCAACCAACTGTGGGTCGTCCCTCTGTGCTTCTCCAATCCGCCCCAAAAGTGTAGGTCTAACTTCCAAAGAAGCTAGCAAACCGGGTACATAGTCAATGGAAGGTCTGAAATCAAACATCGAGATAAATTCCAAGCTTTGTCGTTCCACGAACAATGGACTCAAGGACAACCTCTTCCTGCTCAAGGCGTCCGCCACCACGTTACCCTTGCCAGGGGTATACGCTCTCTCGAAATCATAGGATGCTAAAAACTCCATCCACCTTTGCTGTCTTAAGTTTAAATCCTTCTGAGAGAACAAGTACTTCAATGATTTATGGTCAGTGAACAACTCGAATCTCTCACCAAGAAGATAATGGCGCCAAATCTTAAGCGCAAAAACAATAGCGGCCAGCTCGAGATCATGGGTGGGGTAATTTTTCTCATGTGCCCTCAACTGCCTTCCACCATAGGCTATTACCCTTCCCTCTTGCATTAAGACTGCGCCAAGTCCTGTCCCACAGGCATCGGTATAGAAAACAAATGGCTTGCTCCCATCTGGCAACACTAGAACTGGAGCCGTGGTTAAAGCTCTTTTTAACCGTCGGAACGCATCATCACAATCTACGTCCCATGTGAAAACAAGATTCTTCTTTGTTAAGCGGGTTAATGGGGCTGATATCTTCGCGAAGTCTTTGATGAACTTCCTATAATAACCCGCCAACCCCAAGAAACTTCTTACTTCGGTAGCATTCTTCGGAACCTTCCAATCCTGAATTGATACTACCTTCGCGGGATCCACAGCTATCCCTTCCTTGGAGACCACGTGCCCCAAGAACCGTACTTCCTTCCTCCAGAAGTGGCATTTAGAGAATTTAGCCTTAAGGCTATGTGCTCGAAGAGTCTTCAACACTTCCCCAAGATGTAGGGCATGCTCTTCTTCACTCTTAGAAAATACTAAGATATCATCCACAAAGACCACCACGAATTTATTAAGGAACTCCCTGAACACCCTACTCATCAAATTAACAAAGTATGCAGGAGCGTTCGTCAACCCAAATGGCATCACCAGCCACTCATAGAAACCATCCGGAGTCCTAAAGGCAGTCTTGTCTATGCTATCCTCAGCCACCCTCAACTGATGAAACCCCGTGGCTAAGTCCAACTGAGAAAATACTGAAGCGCCAACCAACTGATCGAAAAGATCATCAATCCTCGGAAATGGGTGTCTATTCTTCTTTGTGAGCTTGTTGAGTTCTCTATAGTCTACACAAAGTCTGAGGGACCCATCCGCCTTCGTAGCAAATACTACTGGAGCACCCCACTCCGATATGCTCCGTCTTATGAACCCCTTCTCAAGCAACTCCCCTACTTGCTTATGGAGTTCCCACCTCTCACGAGGAGCCATGTGGCGCACTGGTAAAGATACCGGTTTAGCATTATCCACCAAATATATTCGGAAGTCAATCTCCCGCTTCGGAGGTAAGCACTTCACCTCCTCAAACACATCCGGATATTCCCGGACCACTCTAACAGATTGCAAACTCTCGACCGAAGCGTCAAGCGATTCAAGATAACTTAGCATAACAGAGTCCCTGGGGTTACAAGAAATCTTGAGAGTGTTACCCAAGCGGGTCATGAGCCTAACCACTCTCCTTTCGCAATCAAGAACGGCACCATTACTGGATAACCAGTCCATGCCCAAAATCAACCCATAGCCCGTGAAGCCCAATACAAAAGCATCACATCTAAACTCAATGCTAAGTATAGAAATCTTCAAACCCAAACATATCATGGACAAATAAGTGGAGCCCCCAATTGGGTTTGAAACAACCAAGGGATCATCTACCAGACTGGTGTCTAGGTGCAGTGACTCAACTAATGATGATGAGATAAACGAATGCGATGCGCCTGAATCAAACAATGTACGGACATGATGATCAAATAGAAAAACCAGACTTTCAACGGAAATAGTTCTACCTCTCTCCTGAATCGGTGGAACCGCGAGAGCCTGTACTTGCCCCTAGCCTGACTCGGTGCCATAAGAGCTTGCACCTGTCCTCCTGAGGTAGATCCCGTCCTTTGCCCCTTCTTAGGGCAATCCTTCACTAAATGCCCTGCTTCGCCACAGTGGAAGCAGCCGGTCTTCTTCTTCTTGCGACAATCCTTGCTTAGGTGGCCAGGTGTCCCACAATTGAAACACTTCTTCTTCTTGCCCTTGCCACCGTTGCCTTTCCCACCTTTGCTTTGCTGTTGTTGAGGTCTCTTTTGATCTCCCTTCTTCTCGGGTTCCTTATTAGCATTAGGACCCTTCTCTTCCTTATACATGAGTGCCATGTCAACTAGCTTCTCAAAGGTGGCCCCCATAGGGATGTGAGTCATAGCCAACCCATGCATCGGTTCATTCAAGCCTTTCACGAACCTCAAAGCCTTCTTCTCCGGTGTATTCACCATGTCTAGGCCAAACCTTGCCAATTGATTAAACTTGTTAACATATTCCTTCACCGAAAGATTTCCTTGCTTTAAAGTCAAGAATCTTTCCATATACAAGTTTTCCTCCGCCCTTGAGAGAAACTTTGCCACAAATCTTTGCCTAAAATCCGCCCAAGAATCAACGGGGCGTTCTCCATTAGTGACCTCCCACCAGAATGAGGCCTCTCCCTTCATTAACCAAGCAGCCAACTTGACTTTCTTCCCTTCTTCCATCTCAAAGATATCTATCAACTCTTCCACCTCCTTAAGCCAATCTCTAGCCTCCACAAAGGTTTCAGATCCTTGAAAAGGTTTCCCTCCCATAGCTTTAAATTCCTTGCAAGTCTTAGCAAAAGTATCCGTACGAGGCGGAGGGGGAGGAGGAAGATCGGGTGCTACGGTTGGTGGAGGAATATTTGCTGGACCCGCAGTGGTGGCCCTAGCCTCCATCAATCTCCTATACCATACTGGTACCGTCACACCCTCCGGAAGATTAAGATTCTCGGCCATGCTGAAACGAAAAAGGAAAGATTCAAAACGGAGAATTGGAAGGATATAGATATGGCTATTGGGGATTATGCTTTTCTTTCAAAAACTTTTCTCTTAAAAGACATGTTTTTGAAAATATCTTTTCCAAAAATAGTTTTCTAAAAATTTTATCTGTTCCGGTAACCTTTGCTCTGATACCACGTGTAACACCCCACACCCACTATGGTCACTCACTAAGGGAATGCCATAGCATCGGTGGAGTATTTAGTGAATATAGAACAGAAAAATTACAACAAGACAGATATAAGTAGTACTTGAAATTTTAAAACATCATCTCATAACAGCGGAAATGAACATGTCTGGTTACATCATAAAACCACAATAAAAGTCAAGTACAATATCCATCAAAATAAAGAAGTACATAATCCCACTCTCAATACAATAGCCAGAACGAAAGAAAAGATAACTGGATAACTGGAGCTTTACATCTACTCAAGCCCCTCAAGACTGGAACAGCAATCCGATCAAGCTCTACTACTGCTTGGATCCACCGTAGGACCTGAGGGTTGGGAAAAAGATAGAAACAACGGGGTCAGACATAAGTCTGAGTGAGTCCTATAACTTTAACAATACAATCATTAAAGTAACCAGAGAAGACATAAACTTGACCTACGGTAATATCTGGGGATGAATGGCTACACTAAGCAGCTTGGTAGACTTAGAATAAACTAAGATAACCGTCAGGACGCATCTACCCACCCAAGGATAATTACTAACTGCACCACACCAGTCTTTCCTACTTAAAGGTTGATCCCTTCCAATGACTTAGAAAATTTCCCCAGTAGTTTCGTGTACCCCTAGCCCACTACATAGGTGCCGTCTGCCCCTATCTCCACTAGGTGTACCCAGTAATTCTTACCCAGTAGTTCCGTGTACCCCTACATAGGTGCCGTCTGCCCCTATCTTCATTAGGTGTACCCACTACTCCCCAAGCGATCGGCTCCCTACCGTAGATACCCGTGCTGGTCCCACAGTGGGGTGTATCACTCCCCTAAAGTGGCTACCCAATACTAACGGTGCACGGCTTTATATCTACACGATGCAACAACGGCTTATCTACCCGCCCGGGCCCACACACGCATATGAAACCCGTGGGACTTGCTTTGCCACCGCTAACCCGTTTTGGCCTCTTATAATCAAACCCAATATGCGTGTCCCGTCACTCGACATGGGTCGAGCCCACAAAGATACGTTTGGGATATTGGTTGAAATGGGCCCCCACAAGCTACCCACTTAAGCTTGTCAATTATCTAGTGTATCCCACTTAACCCTTTAATCATGTTTAATTACATGTTTCCACTTGGTTAAGTATTCTAATCGTATTTTCTATTGCCACCCAAGGCAACCCACTAGATTCCACATGCCACCCAAGGCAATCACAAAATTTCCTCATGCCACCCAAGGCACCCACTTAACCCCTCATGTCCTACTACATGCTACTATGGTTAAGTGTTTCTTAATTAATTAAGACCGTGATCTCCCATAAAGACCTCCCACATTAGACTGGCTGTTATGACTGCCTGGTTAAGCCGGTAGAATCCGGGCAGTCTTACGTCATAACAGAGTCTAACCTCGTGTCTTTACCTTAATCACGTATTTAATTTATGGCTAAGACCTCTCACATTGGGCTGACATTTGTAGCAACTGGTTAAGCCGGTCGGGTCCGGGCAGTTTTACACTACAAATGAGTCCAACCTCGTGTCTTAGTCGATTAATTACACCTAATTAATCACCCCCATATTAATTATCCCTAATTAATATCAAGTTTTCCATAACATGGGTAGACCTAACTCAATAGGTAAATTCCCATGGGGTAGACCTAACTCAATAGGTAAATTCCCACTTATGGTAATTTATTTTTAGGGTATGCTTAATCATACCCAATCATTCATTTATTAACATATTTACCAACCCCATCGTTCCCCACGTAAATCGTTCTCATTTCATGACATAACAAAGGGGAAGATCATTACAAATATCATGGGTTTAACCTACAACTTTGTCATGGGTTAAGAGGATGTCAACTTGCATATATGAGCATATATTAACCCAACTACATATAACCCAAACTTGCATATTATCATACACATGATTTGCATAACATGTTGCATATGAGCTTGTATATTATCATACATATATCTTGCATAACATGTTGAACTTGCATATAGGCATTCTCATAACTTGCATAACATGTTAAACATGCATTTAAGCATACACATAACTTGCATAAGTATTCACATACTTGCATAAGCATCCACATACTTGCATAAGCATTCACATACTTGCATAAACATGAATAACTTGCATATCATGTTATTTAAGCATATACATATCTTGCATAAACATTCATATACTCGCATAAGCATGCATAACTTGCATATCACATAAATCTTGCATTTAAACATATACATGACTTGCATAAGTATCCATATACTTGCATAAGCATGCATAACTTGCATATCACATTAAACTTGCATTTAAACATATACTTAACTTGCATAACTCACTTTGTTAAACATGCATAATTCCACTCATTAAATATGCATAAATCCACTTGTTAAACATGCATATACCAACTTGTTAAACATGCATAAATCAACTTATTAAGCATGCATAAACCAACTTATCACATATGCATAATCATAGAACAACATAGAGTAACATATCATTATACATGATTCAAACTCACTAATCCGCATTTAAGACCATAAGTCTCATTACACCCAATCTACTTACTTTAACAATTGATGTTAAAGTGATAGAAACTCACCAAACTCAAGATTAGCAACCTTATGGAGTAGAATTAGTTGCTAACTATAAAGGTAATGATGATTAGAGAATGATCGTGAGAGGGATTAGCTTGAAACTTCCTTCTTAGATTAGTGGAGGCTCCTCTTAGGATTTAATTTGGCGGCATGAGGCCATCATTTCTATTTTTGGTAAGGATTAAGGGGCGTTTAGGGTGTATTTATAGATTAGGTGAGTGTTTTAGGCCCTTAGATTAACCCTAGATTAGATTAGGACCCTTAGATTTAGGAAATCTCTAGAACCAGCCCTCCAAGCCAGCCTAGAACCCAACCTGGTGCACCCAGGTTCACTGAACGGTGCCACCCTGTCGACAGGCAAGTCGACAGGCATGTCGACACCCCTGTCGACAGGCCTGTCGACAGCCCTGTCGACAGGCCTGTCGACAGCCCTGTCGACATGGGTTGGGCGGGAAGCTTCCCGCCTGACCCCGCCTGGCCCATTCCAAATCTGAATATTTGAATTTTTAAATCTGTTTTAGTTTTAAACTTTCTGCAAAATTCATCGGGCCATAACTGGGCCATATGGACTCCGATTTTCGAAAACTCGGACTCTATTTTGCGTATTTTTCCGAGACGAACGTAATGACGCAGCCCGTTTCCCCCAATTCCCACATCTGAGATTATTTATTCTGTAATTAGTGAATTTTAGTATTAACCCAAAATTCGGGGTGTTACACCAAATCTCTCTCTATTCGAATCAGTGCCTATTTCTTTGGACCTAATTAAGAACTGTCATGATTCGAGGACAAATAAGACCGTGACTATGAAACTATGGACCTTAGAACCATATGCCTCTTTGACTATGAACATTGCCTATGAGTATGAACATTGCCTATGACTGTGACTGTGACTATGAGAATTATTTCCTAGACTATGAACACAAGCCTATGTCTTTGATTAGAAAACATAAACTATTGCCTATGACATAACAAGGACAATTGTGACTAAACACCTATGATTCATGACTAGGAAAGTGTTGCTTAAGTTTTGTGATTATGAAATTGGGTCTAAACCTGATTTTCTATTTTGTCTATTCTTGGTTTTCTTTGGTTTTAGACCTTGGGAATTTACCTATTAAGTTAGGTCTACCCATGTTCTTGAACCTACGTCTCTATTCTGTCTATTCTTGGTTTTCTTTGGCTTTAGACCTTGGGAATTTACCTATTAAGTTAGGTCTACCCAGGCTCTTGAACCTACATCGTTATTCAACCCTTTTTATGCCATAAGATTTTCAGACCTATAGGCCTTCGACGTTTTAGATCAATTTCAGTGTAATTCGTTAGGTCTGTAATTAGTGAATTATCATTTTATGCCAGTTATTATGCCTATCTTTTTCATAGCATCTTTGGTTCATTCCCTATTTTCTACGGATCTAGATTTATCTATAATCTAGGTTGAATCACGATTATACGAACGGTGGGAATACGATATGGGCAAAATATGAAATTTACTAAAAACATAGTTATAAACTTGGAAATTGGCATAAATTGGGAACATGTATTATGGCATGTTCATAGAAATGCAAATTGGATAAATTTGACATAGGATGTGTAATTTGGATATAGTATTGACTTGTAAATCTAGCATGTACATGAACTTTGAACTAGAATAGTAAGTCTAGTTTGACATGAACTGTAATTAGAATGTTAAAGCAGTATTGGGTTAGCTAATTTGGCATATTGGCATAAATTTGAAATTGGCCTTAATTGGGAGTACCTGTCAGGTTTAGCAAAATCATGGTTAGTGACATTTAATTTGGTATAGTTTACATACCAAAAAGGCATAAATATGATATAGAGGGGAAAATGGGCTATAAGAATAAATGTTGACAATTTACATTAAAAGAGGAAATTAGGAAATAAGTAAACTAGGAATGATTTACTTATAGAATCTGTCCTAAATGAGAAATGTAAATTTAGACAAATTAAAGGTTTATTAACGACATCTCTTTTAATGAAACACCAGAAAGTTCTAGGGTGACAGAGAGGATGGTGTCTAGGCTAGGGTTTGGAAAATACAAGTTGCCTGCTCTCCCTGGCTATCCCTAACTGATCCGACGGACGGGATAGTTACTTTCAAAACCTGATTTGAAAATTAATCAAAACCCTTAGAACTTAGAAAACACGAATATGCCTAACCTGAGGTTAGACCGAGTTTCGATGTAAACCTGCCCGGAACCAACCAGCAAATCCAGTAATCGCAACAATATCTGTCTAATGTGAGTAGTAGCGGCTTTAATCTATTTAATTAAAGCTAGAACAAGAATGGTAGCGTTAAGTTAACAAAGACACTTAACCAATTCAACAAGATAACCAAACCGATGGGTGGGGTTAGGTTCATACAGACACTTAACACAGTTAAGCTAGAATGGGAGGGTTAAGTCCATAGGAACACTTAACCAACTTAACACAGTCAAGCTTGAATGGGAGGGCTAAGTCCATAGGGACACTTAACCAAACTTATGGTAACAAGACCAGATTTGTAGGGGTTAAGTTACTAAGAAAACACTTAGCCAAATTAACATGTTAACTAGACTAGAAGGTGGAGTTAAGTAAAGTTAATACACTTAGCCAAATTAACATGTTAACTAGACTAGAGGTTGGGTGTAACAACCCGAATTTTTAAACAACGTGTTAAAACAAGAATCAAAGCAGAATTAAATGTTAAAATCTGAATCAGGAGAAACGAGCTGTGCCATTGCGTTCATCTCGAAAAAATACGCGAAATAGAGTCCGAAATTTCGTAAATCGGAGTCCGTATGACCAAGATATGGCCTCGCAAAGTTTCACGAAAAATTCAAAAACGAAAACAGATTCAAATTTCAGAATTCAGAAGAGGCGGGAAAATTTCCCGCCAGACCAGGGGAGGTCGACTTGGGAGTCGACCCCCTGCCAACCAGGTCGACTGGGGAGTCGACCCCAGGGTCGACCTGGGGGTCGACCTGCCTGGTCGGCCAGGTACACCTGTTTTGGCTCCTGGGTCTTGTTTTGGAGGCTTGTGACGATTTTTGAGGGCTTGAATCTATCCTAGGGTTAATCTAACGGCCTAAACTACTCCTAATCTCTATAAAAAGACCCTAAGCCTACCCTAAACCCCTCATAATTCACTCATGCCACGAAGTGCTGCCCAAATGTCGAGTGATCATGGCCTCCATCTCCAACTCCAAGAGACTATGCATGCAAATCGGATCCGAATTGAAAGGTGCAAGCTTGCTACACCAAATCGAGGCCAAATCAACGTTGCTATGGCGATTTCATGACGGTTCTTCATCAAAGGAGCCACCTTTCTTCGTCAAAACGATTCATGCTCCTAGCCCTCTTGCCACGCTATGTAAGTTCTAGCTACTTGTAGATTCTAACGGTGGTTCTAATGTGACATGGGATAAAATGAGATGTAACATGAGTATGTTAACCCATGTAAACCTAGTTTTCCCTTTATCATGAACATATGACTTTGGGTTATGTTTTAGCGACTTAATCATGCCACTCATGTTATGTATAACCTAGTATATCTTGCAAGTTTGAATCTTTATCTATGGAATGCTAGCATGAACCTTTGGGAACCATTTGACTTATGAAACATTGGCAAAGATTTGACTTTGGGGCTTATGCATGTAAATGAACCCAAACCCCTTATGTATCATGCATGTTTGTGGCCAAATTCCCTTATGACACTATGCATGTTTGTGGCCAAATCCTCTTATTAAACTATGCATGCTTGTGGCCAAATTCCCTTATGATACTATGCATGTTTATGGCCAAATTTCCTTATGATACTATGCATGTTTGTGGCAAATATGTTGGCATAATACCCTACTATGTGACTCGCTTCCACTTGGGATGGAAATACGTTTGGGTAGCTTAGGAAAAACGTGGGTATGACATGAAAAACTTGATATGGGGTTGCATGAAAAAGGGGACACTCTTGAAACACGTAAACATGAACATGACACATACGAAAACATGGATCTTGGGGCTAGATACGTATGGGTTGTAGGTGTAATATGACACTAGACCAAACATGAAAGTGGCCAACTCGAGGTTGGGTTGAGTTTGTAGCATAAATCTACCCGGACCCGCCCGGCTTAACTAGTGGCTACAAACAATAGGATCCAATGTGAGAAGTTGGTCATGTCGCGCTTAAGACCCGAGGTTAGACTAGGTTGTGGTGTAAAACTACCCGGACCCGCCCGGCTTAACTAGTAACCACAACAAGGTCTAATGTGAGAGGTTGAGAGTGCATTAATTAAATTAATGCCACATGATAGGATTAAGTAAATTTGACTAATGACACTTAACCGATATGACACGAATGGGTAGGTTAAGTGGGACCGGGCTTGATTTCTTAATGACACTTAACCATACAAGATGATTAGGGGATGGGGTTAAGTAATTTACACTTAACTAATCCGACTTGGTAATTAGATGGGGTTAAGTAATTAAGGCTTAACTAATCTAAACACGGGAATTCGATGGGGTTAAGTTAAACACTTAACCAACCTAAACTTGGTAATTCAATGGGGTTAAGTAACCAATACTTAACCAATTTAACATGATAATTTAATGGGGTTAAGTAACTTATACTTAACCAATTATACGTGATGATTTGATGAGGTTAAAGTAACCTATACTTAACCAATCTAATAGGTGGACCTGATAGGGTTAAGTCACAAGACCTTTTAAAAGTAGGCTTAACCATTGTAATACGACTAGTGGATGGGGTTAAGCTAACCCATACTTAACCAATCCGACTCGATGATCTGATGGGATTAAGATAATCTATGCTTAATCAATCTAACATGATAATCTGATAGGGTTAAGACAAATAAATACTTAACCAATTTGACTTGGTAGGGTTAAGTCATGAGCTTCTGGGTACACTTAACCAACTTGTAGGGCTAAACCTTGAACTTGGGTACTTAGCCAATCTTGACATGATTCGTAGGCGGGTTAAGTCATGAACTTGGATAACAACACTTAACCCATTTGACAAAACCCTAGCTCAGGGGACTAGGTGGGAAATCGTAGTTAACAAGGATAGCGGAAAGAGGGGCTAAGTGGTAAACCTTAGTTAAGGGTAACTAAGTAATAATTCTTAGCTAAGGACATGGGACTAGTTCATAAAGAGATGAGTAACCTGGTACGGTAGGTCATCGCTTAGTATACGAGGGGGAGCAAGTTATCTGACTTGGATAAAAGCTCCAGCGAACTGGGTGACGAAGCGGAAGCTTCGGGGAACGTGAGGGTACTCTTGGTATCCCTCTGTGAGGTGACAAGTGGTCCATGGAACCCGGCCTCACAAAGGTTAAGGTCTACGGTAGAAGATCCAAGAGTATGCCTTGGTTGCTATGCGAGCGACCTAAAGACTGGGATGGATTAGCGTGGAGTCGACGATACTTGATTTTGCCTCGGGATAGCATGTCGCCGACTACCTACCATCTTTAGTCAATCGTGTACGTACGGAAAGGCAGAGAACTCCCAAAAGACCATATACTAGCTATCGAGTTATGGGTGAGGTTGGCTATCTGGAAGTGGGCATCGATGGGCCATAGTGTAGTTCTCATACATGATTTTTCTTGGATTGCCTTTCAGTAGTTGAGGGAGGGGTCACGTGGGACCATAGCCACGGGTACAAAAACAGACCTTGATATCTGCATCAGCAGACGACTTAAAGCTCCCGACCGAGTTCCGTATTTCTTGATTTGCCCTGACACGGAACTCAGATGGCACATTGAGGAACATGTGCGTCTAGACATGGAAAACGATTCACGATACATACGCGGGATAAAGGGCGCGGTTGACGGGTGCATAATCCCTAGTGGCCCTAGGTGGCTGAACCCAAACCGAGACACGGAAACGTTCATTAGGTCGCATAATCCCTAGTGGTCCTAGGTGGCATAAATCCTAAGTGAACACGCGATAGTTCATGGTAAGGAAACATATCTAGATCAAGGGTAGCAGTCCAAATTAACCTCAAGGATAAAACGTTTACATGGGAAAGCCCGTATGGCCTACGGCAAAGGACTGAACTTATACATGGAGAGAAACATACGAGTTGGGAAAACCTACATATGCTATATATTAGGTTGACATGGACCATTACATGACATTGGGCAAGGGACATTCATAGTTAACACATGACGCGGGTTGGGATACTAGTACGAGAGCTGCAGAGCAAATATACATGTTAGGACCATGAGAAATATACATGATAGATACCGTGGGATGTTATACATGATAGATACCTTGGGATAGTATACTTGATAGAAACCTAACAATGTGATACCTTGATTTATCTTGACACCGTAGTCTATCATGATACCTTAGTTTATCTTGCTACAGTAGTTCATCCAGTTATCTTGGTTTAGCTTATATATCTTGTCGTCATCCTTATGTTTACTTTCAGTTTATGCATGTCATGTTACCTTTACCTGTTTTTATACTGGAAGTAGATAGGACTTACCAGTCTTTATGACTGACCCCGTTTTCTTTCGCCTCTTGTCTTCCGTTCCCCCCCCAGGTTTTCTGGGAGGAAACACTGTTATCTAGTTCAGACTTCTTCTACTTGAAGGTCATCACGCATGGCTTGGATTTTTCTTGGCTATGGCTACTTTACTGTTTTACTTGGGGAATAATTTATGAAATGGTTTTATGCTTCTTTATTATTGCAAGACAGGTTTTGATGTATTCTGATGTAAAAGGCTTTAGACCTTATTTTATAAGGTAATGAAATTTGTTTTACTTCTGTTGTTTTATATATATATATATATATATATATATATATATATGTTCTGTCTTGTAATATTTCTGTGCATGTTTACCTCGATAATGCTTCACCAAACCTAGTGCATTCCCTTTGTGAGTGACCGTAGCGGAGGTGGGGTGTTACATTTGGTATCAGAGCAGAAGGTTAACAGACTGGGCAAAAGTTTTTAAAACCTTCTGAAAAGTATTTGAAAAACCGTTAACAAAGAAGCATTTTTCAAGAAAAGTTTTTAAAGGCTATTCCCCAAAGTCCATTAGCACTATCCTTCGTTTCCTTGATTGAATTTCTTTTCCTTTCTTTCCTCCATCTGTAGTCACAGTAGTTTTAACTACGACTAATCTTTTCGTGCTACGAAGTGTTTTCCGTGTGATGGAGGTGGTTCTCGAGAGACCTGTTGCCATGGTACAAGGAAGGATAATAAGAGTAAGGATAAAGGACGCGAGCTTAAGGATAAGCAACTTGTTGGTATGGCTTAGTCCATCAAGGAGGACAAGGACAAGATCATCAGAGAGGGCAATTGTACACTCCCATTTCTAGGGTACCTAAAAGGAATGGTACCGCTTCTGGTAAAGGTTTAGTCGTTCTTTTCTATCATCCCATCCAGACTTTGTCTTGATCATCGTATCATTTAAGTCTGCTTGGATAGTTGAGTCTCTGCACCTTAGTACTAGCATGGTAGAGGATCCCAGTTTTGTCCCAAAATCTGGTTGGAGAGTCGGTCCATTTATTCATGACTCGTTGGATTTGAGAACGTCTATGCCAAGTGTTGAGATTAGAAGCAATACTTCTATTGTTGAGCCATGGATGGATTCTAGGGGTAAAGTGGTTAGCCAGCAAGGGATACCATTCTCGGTTTTGGAAAGAGGGTAGTTAGACTCTTGACTCACCTTGGTGATACCCTCGAAGTCTCGTGTAACCTTTTGGGTTCTGTCATGGTTAGTTACCTAGAATCTCGGGATGCAGTTGTTGGTAATCCGTTCGAATAGAATTCGCCACAAAGGGCTCTTAGCAACATGGATTGGCATCGGCAAACGAGATCCAGAATTTCCTTGTGAATTTTGGAGAGCTTGCATGAGTAAGTAGATACATTTGAGCCAAGTATACTAGGGAAAGGATAAGTGAAAGTGGAATAAGAAGCGACAGTGAAATGAGTTCTAACTCATAGCTTGGAAATAGGAATCAAGGAGCTACGAAATCATGGAGTTAAAAAGATGGTCAAGGCACCAAGGAATTAAGCTCAAGGAAATGCGGCTTAGACGCGCGCATCGTGTCTCTTTGTAAGAGTATATCATTGATCCCTGGTTTTCCTGTAGAGCTTGCTTGCACGCTATCGCTTGGTGGATATCCTCTCGGTCCTGTTTCTGTTACAAACCCCGTAAGGAGTTTGTCGTGTTTATCTCCTCGATCTTATCTTGGGAACCTTAGATAGAACTTTATGGATGTAAACATGTATTTGAAACATGTTATGATTGATATGGTTGCAAATGGTTGCAAGTGGTTGCTCGTGGATGCGCGAATACACATTAGATACTAGATTGACACGGTCACGTTTCATGTTGCATATGCACGAGTATTTATACTTGTTTATGGATGAAATTGAATGTGTTATCATGCGGATGTTGCATATGAATGAATGTTTGTGCACGCGTATAGTACTTATATGACTAGGACTATTTGCATACATGTTGGACTCATGGCACTAAACATATTTTGCATTAGAAAGATCATTCAGGCCTGATCATTAGCATTAGCTAAGGAGCATATACACACACGTTTTGCATATGTTCATATGACATTAGAAATCGTCTAAGGACAATGGTTGCCTGTGGATGATGTTTTGAGTATATGGATGATGGATGGTAGGATGCGTTCTTCCTAACTTGGAGATTTTGGGGACGAAATCCTTAAAGGAGGGGAGAATGTAACAACCCGAATTTTTAAACAACGTGTTAAGACAAGAATCAAGGCAGAATTAAACGTTAAAATCTGAATCAGGAGAAACGGGCTGTGCCATTGCGTTCGTCTCGGAAAAATACGCGAAATAGAGTCCGAAATTTCGTAAATCGGAGTCCGTATGACCAAGATATGGCCTCGCAAAGTTTCACGAAAAATTCGAAAACGAAAACAGATTCAAATTTCAGAATTCAGAAGAGGCGGGAAAATTTCCCGCGAAACCAGGGGAGGTCGACTGGGGAGTCGACCCCCTGCCAACCAGGTCGACTGGGGAGTCGACCCCAGGGTCGACCTGGGGGTCGACCTGCCTGGTCGGCCAGGTCGGCCAGATACACCTGTTTTGGCTCCTGGGTCTTGTTTTGGAGGCTTGTGACAATTTTTGAGGGCTTGAATCTATCCTAGGGTTAATCTAACGACCTAAACTACTCCTAATCTCTATAAAAAGACCCTAAGCCTACCCTAAACCCCTCATAATTCACTCAGGCCACAAAGTGCTGCCCAAATGCCGAGTGATCATGGCCTCCATCTCCAACTCCAAGAGACTATGCATGCAAATCGGATCCGAATTGAAAGGTGCAAGCTTTCTACACCAAATCGAGGCCAAATCAACGTTGCTATGGCGATTTCATGACGGTTCTTCATCAAAGGAGCCACCTTTCTTCGTCAAAACGATTCATGCTCCTAGCCCTCTTGCCACGCTATGTAAGTTCTAGCTACTTGTGGATTCTAACGGTGGTTCTAATGTGACATGGGATAAAATGAGATGTAACATGAGTATGTTAACCCATGTAAACCTAGTTTGCCCTTTATCATGAACATATGACTTCAGGTTATGTTTTAGCGACTTAATCATGCCACTCATGTTATGTATAACCTAGTATATCTTGCAAGTTTGAATCTTTATCTATGGAATGCTAGCATGAACCTTTGGGAACCATTTGACTTGAGAAACATTGGCAAAGATTTGACTTTGGGGCTTATGCATGTAAATGAACCCAAACCCCTTATGTATCATGCATGTTTGTGGCCAAATTCCCTTATGACACTATGCATGTTTGTGGCCAAATCCTCTTATTAAACTATGCATGCTTGTGGCCAAATTCCCTTATGATACTATGCATGTTTATGGCCAAATTTCCTTATGATACTATGCATGTTTGTGGCAAATATGTTGGCATAATACCCTACTATGTGACTCGCTTCCACTTGGGATGGAAATACGTTTGGGTAGCTTAGGAAAAACGTGGGTATGACATGAAAAACTTGACATGGGGTTGCACGAAAAAGGGGACACTCTTGAAACACGTAAACATGAACATGACACATACGAAAACATGGAACTTGGGGCTAGATACGTATGGGTTGTAGTTGTAATATGACACTAGACCAAACATGAAAGTGGCCAACTCGAGGTTGGGTTGAGTTTGTAGCATAAATCTACCCGGACCCGCCCGGCTTAACTAGTGGCTACAAACAATAGGATCCAATGTGAGAAGTTGGTCATGTCGCGCTTAAGACCCGAGGTTAGACTAGGTTGTGGTGTAAAACTACCCGGACCCGCCCGGCTTAACTAGTAACCACAACAAGGTCTAATGTGAGAGGTTGAGAGTGCATTAATTAAATTAATGTCACATGATAGGGTTAAGTAAATTTGACTAATGACACTTAACCGATATGACACGAATGGGTAGGTTAAGTGGGACCGGGCTTGATTTCTTAATGACACTTAACCATACAAGATGATTAGGGGATGGGGTTAAGTAATTTACACTTAACTAATCTGACTTGGTAATTAGATGGGGTTAAGTAATTAAGGCTTAACTAATCTAAACACGGGAATTCGATGGGGTTAAGTTAAACACTTAACCAACCTAAACTTGGTAATTCAATGGGGTTAAGTAACCAATACTTAACCAATTTAACATGATAATTTAATGGGGTTAAGTAACTTATACTTAACCAATTATACGTGATGATTTGATGAGGTTAAAGTAACCTATACTTAACCAATCTAATAGGTGGACCTGATAGGGTTAAGTCACAAGACCTTTTAAAAGTAGGCTTAACCATTGTAATACGACTAGTGGATGGGGTTAAGCTAACCCATACTTAACCAATCCGACTCGATGATCTGATGGGATTAAGATAATCTATGCTTAATCAATCTAACATGATGATCTGATAGGGTTAAGACAAATAAATACTTAACCAATTTGACTTGGTAGGGTTAAGTCATGAGCTTCTGGGTACACTTAACCAACTTGTAGGGCTAAACCTTGAACTTGGGTACTTAGCCAATCTTGACATGATTCGTAGGCGGGTTAAGTCATGAACTTGGATAACAACACTTAACCCATTTGACAAAACCCTAGCTCAGCGGACTAGGTGGGAAATCGTAGTTAACAAGGATAACGGAAATAGGGGCTAAGTGGTAAACCTTAGTTAAGGGTAACTAAGTAATAATTCTTAGCTAAGGACATGGGACTAATTCATAAAGAGATGAGTAACCTGGTTCGGTAGGTCATCGCTTAGTATACGATGGGGAGCAGGTTATCTGACTTGGATAAAAGCTCCAACGAACTGGGTGACGAAGCGGAAGCTTCGGGGAACGTGAGGGTACTCTTGGTATCCCTCTGTGAGGTGGCAAGTGGTCCATGGAACCCGGCCTCACAGAGGTTAAGGTCTGCGGTAGAAGAGCCAAGAGTATGCCTTGGTTGCTATGCGAGCGACCTAAAGACTGGGATGGATTAGCGTGGAGTCGACGATACTTGATTTTGCCCCGGGATAGCATGTCGCCGACTACCTACCATCTTTAGTCAATCGTGTACGTACGGAAAGGCAGGGAACTCCCAAAAGACCATATACTTGCTATCGAGTTATGGATGAGGTTGGCTATCTGGAAGTGGGCATCGATGGGCCATAGTGTAGTTCTCATACATGATTTTTCTTGGATTGCCTTTCAGTAGTTGAGGCAGGGGTCACGTGGGACCATAGCCACGGGTACAAAAACAGACCTTGATATCTGCATCAGCAGACGACTTAAAGCTCCCGACCGAGTTCCGTATTTCTTGATTTGCCCTGACACGGAACTCAGATGGCACATTGAGGAGCATGTGCGTCTAGACATGGAAAACGATTCACGATACATACGCGGGATAAAGGGCGCGGTTGACGGGTGGCATAATCCCTAGTGGCCCTAGGTGGCTGAACCCAAACCGAGACACGGAAACGTTCATTAGGTCGCATAATCCCTAGTGGTCCTAGGTGGCATAAATCCTAAGTGAACGCGCGATAGTTCATGGTAAGGAAACATAAGTAGATCAAGGGTAGCAGTCCAAATTAACCTCAAGGATAAAACGTTTACATGGGAAAGCCCGTATGGCCTACGGAAAAGGACTGAACTTGTACATGGAGAGAAACATACGAGTTGGGAAAACCTACATATGCTATATATTAGGTTGACATGGACCATTACATGACATTGGGCAAGGGACATTCATAGTTAACACATGACGTGGGTTGGGATACTAGTACGAGAGGTGCAGATCAAATATACATGTTAGGACCATGAGAAAACATGATAGATACCATGGGATGTTATACGTGATAGATACCTTGGGATAGTATACTTGATAGAAACCTAACAATGTTATACCTTGATTTATCTTGATACCGTAGTCTATCATGATACCTTAGTTTATCTTGCTACAGTAGTTCATCCAGTTATCTTGGTTTAGCTTATCTATCTTGTTGTCATCCTTATGTTTACTTTCAGTTTATGCATGTCATGTTACCTTTACCTGTTTTTATACTGGAAGTAGATAGGACTTACCAGTCTTTATGACTGACCCCATTTTCTTTCGCCTCTTGTCTTCCGTTCCCCCCCCAGGTTTTCAGGGAGGAAACACTGTTATCTAGTTCGGACTTCTTCTACTTGAAGGTCATCACGCATGGCTTGGATTTTTCTTGACTATGGCTACTTTACTGTTTTACTTGGGGAATAATTTATGAAATGGTTTTATGCTTCTTTTTTATTGCAAGACAGGTTTTGATGTATTCTGATGTAAAAGGCTTTAGACCTTATTTTATAAGGTAATGAAATTTGTTTTACTTCCGCTGTTATATATATATATATATATGTTCTGTCTTGTAATATTTCTGTGCATATTTACCTCGATAATGCTTCACCAAACCTAGTGCATTCCCTTTGTGAGTGACCCTAGCGGAGGTGGGGTGTTACATTGGGGTTAAGTAAATACACTTAGCCAATTTGATATGTTAGCTGGGCTAGACCGTAGGGTTAAGTAAACTTGAACACTTAACCATCAGATTGTGATAAAGGAATAGGGTTAAGTCTAAAACATAAAGGGATAATACTTAACCGTTAATAACATGTTAGTTAAAATAGACGGGCAAGGTTAAGTTAAAAAGGAACACTGAACCAGTACAGGGTGAATGGGTAGGGTTAAGTAATAAGAAATACTTAACCAATATAACTTGGTTTGTGGTGGGGTTAAGTCAACATGAATTACTGATAACACTTAACCAGTTTGATAGGATAAATGAAGAGGGATAAGTTGGCTTGAATTGACTAATGACACTTAACCAATCCGAATTGACGAGAATGGGAACTAAGTAGTAAACCTTAGTTAAGAAAAGAATGATTCTGGAAACTAAGTGGTAAATCTTAGTTAGTAGAACTAAGTAGTAATTCTTATTATAACACGGGAAGGAGCGAATGTCCGTCTGAGTAAAAAGAAGGCTCCAACGAATTGGGTTACGAAGCCCGAGGCTTTGAGGGGACGTGAGGGTACTCTTGGTATCCCTCTGTGAGGTTGCAGATGATCCTCCTGGGCTCACAGAGGTTAAGGTCTGCGTAGAAGAACCAGGTGTATGCCTTGGTTGCAATATATGGCAAACTAAAGACTAGGGTGGACCGACGTGATTCGGCAAGAAAACGGTAGCCCTGTGATAGCAACTCGTCGTCTACCATCCATCTTGAGTCAATCGAGATACGTGAAGCGGAAAGGCGGAGAACTCCAAAAGACCATATACTTGCTATCTAGTTATGGGTGAGGATGGCCATAGGATAGTAGGGCACCAGGGGCCTGCGTATAGTTCTCATTTTTCAAGGTGTGCCTTTCATTAGTTGAGGGAGGGGTCAAGTGGGACCATAGCCACTGGAATAAAAACAGACCTTAGCATCTGCATCGGCAGATATCTGAAAGCTCCCGACTGAGTTCTGTATTCCGTGATTTGCCCTGCCACAGGACTCCGGCTGCACATTACAGGACATGTGCATCTAGACAAGCAATAACGATTCGCGATACATGCATGGGGAAGTATAGGAACATACACCACTCTAGGTAGTGTGTCCTAGACTTGGGGGCATCGTTCGATAGGTAGCATAATTCCTAGTGGAACTAGGTGGCATAAACCCTGAATCCGAGAAGCGTTCAGCAGATAGCGTAAACTCTAGTTGAATCTAGAAGCACTTGATAGGAACCCTAGATTAGATCTAGATAACAAATAATAAATGTATGCCTGAAGGCAACGGAAACTACAGGGATTGGGATCACGTTGTCGTTACTAGTTGGGACACTAGTTGGGTGGTGCAGAGATATAGAAACCAGTATAACAAGGAAATAACGAAGCGGCGAAAGTATTAGAGCATATCCAGTTAATCTTATCTTAGCATATCTTGTGTTAATCTTGTCTAATCTTGCCAACCCTATCATCATGGCGTTATCTTGTATTCAGTTAATTCATGTCGTTTTGTTGTTCCATGTTCACATGCTAGAAGTTACTGAACTTACTCAGGCTTTATGTCTGACTCTGTTTTTCTTTCGTCTTCTTTTCTTCCGTTCCCCCCCCCCCAAGGTAGTAAAGGAGGGAAAGTATAGCTCAAGTTAAGTTGGACTGTCACTCTTTCCCAGCTTGAAGATTTGTCGAAGTTTGCTTGGATTCTCTTTTCAGATGCTATAGCTGGCTCTTGCTAAAATTGGGGAATATAAATGTTGTTTTATGCTTCTTTATTTTGTAAGACAGATGATACTCTGATATTGTAAAGAAATCATTGTACAAACTATTTTATCAATAAAGCAAAGTTTTATTTTCCGCTGTTTGATTTCTGTCTGTCTTGTAATTTATCTGCATCTTTTACCCTAAATGCTCCACAGAACTTAGTGCATTCCCTTTGTGAGTGACACTAACGGATGTGGGGTGTTACAATGGAATACTGAACAATCAAGATATTATCGAACCAACGCAAGCGCCTTTGTATCCATCTTCTTCCACTTTCCCTCATCCACATCCGAGGGCTTCTTCCTCTCTCCATTAATCAGATCATTGAGGCATAGAACATCCTCCATCTTAGGCTTCCAAATCCACTAATGTCTTCCATCAAAAGTAGTCATCCTCGGGAACGTCATCACACCTGACATAACAAAAATCAAATTTTCCAATCCAAAATCACATTAAGCTTTGGGATGATCTAGCTCTGATATCAACTGTTATGCAAATTGCGCCTTTTGGTGAAGCGACCAAGATCTTATTCACCCAATTACTTAAAGATGATTTTAATGGAAAACAACACAGATATGAGATTACGCGCTCAAACATAAGATATTCCACCCAACCACCATCTTTATTAATTCACTAATAACAAATTTTTACACTTAAGGGATCAAAAACCAAAAGTAAACAAACCACAATTGAATCAATAACCTTATTGAGATAGGAAAAGAATATCTTGATGACTACAATATTATTGGTGAAGGATAACAATGAAGAACGACGACAGACTCTTAGATCAATTATTTCGATCTCAATCCCATCATATCATAATCCAAACCTAGAAGCTGCTTATGTAGGAGAATAAAAGACCTAGACAAATACCCTATTTTCCTATTCAAATATTACTAAATCAAAGGCTTTGTTAACACCCCAAAATTTTAACGACACTAAAGATGATGAATTAAAGAATAATTAGTGTGAAATACATTATTAACAATGAATTAAGGAAAACTTAATTAAATATTCGAAATTAAGGGAAACGGACTACACCATTGCGTTCGTCTTGAAATTCTGGTCAAGATAGACACCTAGTTTGCGTAAAACGGACTTTATATGAAGAAGTTATTAAGGTTTGAAGTTTGTATACATATAAGGAGCTTATATGTATATATATTCAATAAATATATCTAGAAAATTCAAAAATCAGTTCAAAAATAAAAATTCGCAAGGCGGGAGTTTGGACGGGATTTTTGCCCGATGGGGGTCGACCCACCAACAGGGGGGTCGACCCACCCGGGGATTGGGAATCTTCTCTGACGTGGACGATTCAGATGGCTTCTGGTCCAATCTGAAGGTCTTGGTTGCTCCACTACTCCTATATAAAGGACCCTAAACCTAGGTTTTATTCATCTAAAAATGGCGGATACAGCAGAGCTCTGCTGCAACAAAAATTGGAAGGCTAATCTTCACCAAATCGAATTCAGTAAACATTATACAAATTCAATGGTTGCTACAACAACAAATTCAACGTGTTCTTCACAGTAATTTGGATCCATTTTTTAGATCTATTCACTGTGAGTTCAAGTTATTTTTAGATCTAAATATTTAATTAGTAACCTTGATATGTATATAAAAATTGGATCTTGAATCGGTGCCAAATTAGTACTATTATGACATAATTGTCAGATCTGGTTTTATATGTTCATACCGCCACCATGTTAACTCTTGTCATAATATGCCTATTTCTATCATTTTATTATTGATTCATTATTATGCGAATTCTGATTCTCTTCTCTCCCCCTTTTCCCTTTTTATTTTTATATATCCAGGCTACCTACGAGCCTTGGCCTAACGCTGAAAAATGCAAACGTGAGAAATTGGGAACGATTGGGAAAGACATAAATTGGGGCATAATTGGTATTGGAAATTATGAATGTAAATTTGGGCATAAAATTGGAAAATATACGAATATGGATTTGGGGGCATATTTTATATCGGATAATATGAACATGAAGTTTGGCATATATTGGAAAATAGGTGAACATGAATTTGGGTAAAATTTGTATTGGAATGTGTAAATATTGAATTGGGGTATAAATTGGAACATATGTAATTATGAAATTGGGCATAGATTGTAACATATGTAAATGTCAAATTGGGGCATAAACTGGAATATATGTGAATATTGATTTAGGGCATGCAAACCTATAATTGAAATAGGATAATTGTAAATATGAATTGAAAGGGGGCATGAAAGTCTATATTTAGAATAGGTAAATTTAATTGAATATGCCAAAAATAATGGAGCCTTAGCAATGCTTAGACACGAGGTTAGGTTGCATTAGTGGTGGAAGTCTGCCCGGACCCGACCGACATATCCAGCAGCCACTGATGTTGAACCTAATGTGAGAGGTCTAAGTGCGCAAATACGAGACGAGCTATGACATGAGGTTAGGCCCAACTTATGGAAGAAGTCTGCCCGGACCCGACCAGCATATCCAGCTTCCACAAGTTGTAAGCCTAATGTGGGAGGTCTAGTCCATCATAAACCATAAATAAACATGGTAGTGAATTGGACTGCTTAACCTAATTTAATCCATAGGGATTGTATGAATATGAACTAAAGTAGGGGTTAAATTGGTTGGACAGTGGGTGGGCAAACCAAATCTAAGAGGGGCGGGTAATATTTACATTTAGGCCTATAAACTTAACCCGATAAGGTTATGTAATAAAAGACACCTAGTGGTATATGTAACCGGTACAATTGATAAAGTTATGTAAGTAAAGCCACTGTTTAGGGTAAGCATAACTTGAAAGGAAATGAGATAACTTGTTTAATAAGATAAGAGGTACTTAATTATAAATTAAGTAATCTCGAAGTCTAGAACCCGCCGATAAGAATAGCATGTTTAGGCTTATCCTAGGGACAAGAAGAAGTTATAACAAAGGTTATAATTAATGGGTTGAGAAACTTATTAATCGGCCTTAGTTAATAGAACTAAGTTAACAAGTGAACGACGATAAGTTGTAGTGATGGGGTAAATTTAATTTATGATTAAATGAGAAAGGATGAGGAAAACTTACGAAATGATATAAGTTATATTTAATCAATGACATGTTAAAAAGGGGAAACATGTAAAATGAGACGTACTTAATTACACATTAAGTAAAAACATGTTATTGTAATGATGTAACCAAGAAAGAACATAAAATAGATTGTGGATTACAGACCTTGGGCCACAATCTAGAGAATAACATGTTGTAAGCTAATTAATAAACTTAAATGAATTAAGTTGTATGATTGAGATTAATAAGCAAGAGAAACTTGGTAATTTGAATAATAACTCAATATGAATTGGAATAACCAAGTTAACTGGAAACCTGATGAGGTGAGACAAGTGCGTAAAAGAATGTTTAGACATAGGGTCTAACAACATGCTAAAGTAAGGCACTTAGACCAGTCCGTACGGTTGAGGGTGAATAACCCAACGGGGTAGATTATCGAGGTGTTATAAGGCACGAGGGGAGCGCACATTCATCTGATTGTTTTTGACGGCTCCAAAGGATGGAAGGGGAAGCACGAGGCTTGATGAGGTACGTAAGGTGCTCCTAGTAGTCCTCTGTACGGTGACAGATGTCTTAGGCTGTGCTCGCAGAGGTTGGGTCTGCGCGTAACTACTAGTTGGGTGGGCCTTGATTGCAGATGTAGCTATGATGTCAGAATGCTATGGCGAGGTGACACCAGGGTGGTTCGGCTGTTGCCTCACGAGGAGGTAGAGGTCACGGCCAACAAGGGTAGTAGATCGCCGGATACCCGTCATCGACATCCAGCGGGATGCGAAAAGACCAGAGCTAAACCCAAGATATCATTTCACCTTTCACTATGGGGTTGAGGGTAGACGCTATATGGATGTTTAGATTCGTTATATTAGGGGTGGTCGCTTACCTCTTGTAGTCTTTACTAGTTGAGGGAGGGGCTGAGGTGGGGCCATAGCCACTATGGAAAACAGAGCCTAGGAATATGTATATTTGGAGGCTCTTAAAGGCGGGCCGATACAGGTATGGAAAAGCTCCCGGCCGTGTTCCGTGCTTCTTATTTATCCCTACCACAGAACTTGGTGCACATTAGAGGACGTGCGATTGAGGCATCGAGCTACAATTACAGTACATACGTAGGACAGTCTAGATGCTTGCATATCTGCTTTGGGTGGTGTATCGTAGACTAGAGGGCATTATTCCGATAAGGAATCTGATTCGATCGATGGTGGCAGTCCATACACTTATGTAGCATAGTAATGACAGATATAAGCAGAACGTAACATTGTTATATAGAGATCCGTACGTCACTCCGGCGTAGGATGAGGGACTGCGTTCTTTACGGTGGAGACCGTGCGAGTGGGGTACCATGGGGTGTATCTCAATATTGAGAAATAGCTACACATATTGTATTAGGTGAATCCATGGGAAAGTAAATGGGTACGATGCGCGGATAAGTCGAGTTCTAATAACCCAAGTGACCTAATAATCAAGAAAATGTAATGGAACGATATTGGTAGGGATCATTCTATTTCTGATATACTAGTATCGGTGCAGTGCAGAGTAATGTATTTAAGAAGTGCAATATATCATGTTCATCTTATCTTGCTCAATTCACACTTGTTATTATTACTGTTATCTTGTTCTTCCAGTTTTATATACCTTCTATGATACTTTTATTTATTTATATTTAAAAGTAACTGGACTCGCCAGACTTTATGTCTGACCCTTTTTGTTTCCTCTTCTCTCCCTTCCAATTCTACCTCCCCCCCAGGTTCTCAGGGTGGAATTGCTTAGAGTTGATTTGGATTCTTTCAGCTTAGCTTGGATTTTGGATATAGATGTACCGATTTGACCTTTGGTCAACTCTCTTATGGCTTCACATGGGAAATATGGTTTTATGCTTTTGTACTCTGATATTTTTGGCAAGACAGATAATTTATGTAATTGGTTACTTCAAACTTATGATGTAAACTCAGTATTCAGGACCATGATGTTTAGAATAAAATAAAGTTTTTAATTCCGCTGCTATTTTACATGTCTGTCTTGTGATATTATGTTCTGATTTAACAATAACGCTTCATGAAACTTAATGCATTCTTTATAGAGTGACATTAACGGACATGGGGTGTCACATTTTGGTGTCAGAGCATATGGTTATAAGATCAGATAAAATATTTTGAAAATGGTTTTCAAAAAGGTCTCAAAAAGAAAGTATTTAAAAATAAACAGTCAGTTTCGAAAAGAATATTTCCCAAAGCCATACATATCTTCTCGATTCTCCGCTTGATTCCCTTTCCTTTTTTTCGGGGAACCATTTCTTCCCGAAAGGGTATCCTCATTTCGACATGGTTTCATGGGCATGTCAAAACTATGGTACATGTCGAAGGGCAAAGAAGTGCTAAACCTCCATCTGTAGCCGCAGTAGTTTCACCTACAGCTTATTTTCTTTCAAGCCTCGTAAGAATTTCCATGCGATGGAGGCAGCTTTCAAGAGACTAGTTAGCATGTGGAAAAAAGGAGAATAAGGGAATTGGGGCTAAGGAGCATAACCTAAAGATGAGAGAAAATTGTGGCTTAAGAAGGGAATATAGATAAAACGAGAAAAGAGGAAGTACCATAACTTCGGAATGGTGGGTCATCTAAAAAAGGATTGCAGAAAAAGGAAAGGCGTTGTTACCACTTTGGTAAGGCAGGACACCTTATTAAGGAGTGCCCAAAGAGACAAGGACAAGCCCAGAAGGCAGGAACTTCTAGGGGGCAAGCTAATGTTCTCATAGCTGGTGGGCAGGATATGAGTCGCAGGATTGATTTCTATTTCTAATCATCCAGTTAGGATTCTTTTTCTGGCGCATTGCATTCTCTTATATTTGATTCTTTAGTTAAGTCTCTGCACCTAGATACTAGTATGGTTTTGGATCTCGTTATTATCTCAAACCCCAATGGAGGTACATGTAACACCCCACACCCGCTAAGGTCACTCACTAAGGGAATGCCTTAACCTCGGTGGAGCATTTTAAGTGAATATAGATCAGAAAAATTACAACAAGACAGATGTAAATACTTGAAAATCTAAAACATCATTTCATTGCAGCAGAAGGTAAACATGTTTAGTTACAACACCATAAAGAGTCAAGTACTAAATATCCATCCAAATAAAACATAAGTACATAATCCCACTACATAAACAATAGCCATAAAAGAAAAGATAAGCTGGGCTTTACATCACGGTCCAAGCTCCAAGAGATAGATAAAGAAATCTGATCAAAGCCCACTAGTGCTAGGCCCAACCTCAGGACCTGAGGGGGAAAAAGATAAAAACAACGGGGTCAGACATAAGTCTGAGTGAGCCCTATAACTTTAACAACACAATCATTAAAGTAATTAGGGTATGATATAAACTTGGTACGGGATGACTGGGGATAAATGACTACACTAAGTAGCCCACTAGACATAGGATAAACTAAGATAACAGTAAAGACGCATCTACCCACCCAAGGGTAACTACTAACTGCACCACACCAGTCATTCCTACTTAAAGGTTGATCCCACCCAAGGACTTAGAAAATTTACCCAGTAGTTTCGTGTACCCCTAGCTGACTACATAGGTGCCGTCTGCCCCTATCTCCACTAGGTGTACCCACTACTTCCCAAGCGATCGGCTCCCTACCGTAGATACCCGTGCTGGCCCCACAATGGGGTGTATCACTCCCCAAAGTGGCAACCCGATACAACCAATGGTGCATGGCTTATACCTACACGATGCAACAATGTCTTACCTACCAGCCCGGGTCCACACACGCATATGAAACCCGTTGGACTTGCGTTGCCACCGCTAACCCGTTTTGGCCTCTTATAGACAAGCCCAGTACGCGTGTCCCGTCCTCGACATGGGTCGAGCCTAATAAGATACATATGGGTTACTGGGTGAAATGGGCCCCCACAAGCCACCCACCTAAGCTTGTCCCTTTATCTAGTGCATCCCACTTAACCCTTTAATCATGTTTAATTACATGTTTCCACTTGGTTAAGTATTCTAATCGTATTTTCTATTGCCACCCAAGGCAACCCACTAGATTTCCACATGCCACCCAAGGCACTTTCTTGATTTCCACATGCCACCCAAGGAACCCACTTAACCCCTCATGCCCACTACATGCTTATCTGGTTAAGTGTTTCTTAATTGATTAAGAACGTAACCGTTGTAAAGACCTCTCACATTAGACTATCTTTTATGGCAGCTGGATTTGCCGGTTGGGTCCGGGCAGCCTTACGCCATAACCAAGTCTAACCTCGTGTCTATACACTTGTCACGTATTTAGTTTGTGCCTAAGACCTCTCACATTGGGCCAATCATTTGTAGCCGCTGGATTTGCCGGTCGGTTCCGGGCAGTCTTACGCTACAAAAGGGTCCAACCTCGTGTCTTAGTCGATTAATTACACCTAATTAATCACCCCCATATTTCGAATTAATTTTCCCTAATTAATTCCAATTTTAACGATGTACATAATTGACTCAATTATGTCCATCCACTTTATGGTATGCATAATCATACCAACTTCACACCATTTCATTAACATGTATATTAACCCCATCGTTCCCCACGTAATTCGCTAACATGACATAAAAGGGAAGATTCATCACAAATACAATGGGTTCAACTTGCATAACATTAACATGGGTTTTAAAGGTATCAACATGCATATAGCATCAACCCAACTAGCATAAATAATCAACCCAAACTTGCATGAATCACATATGTCATAAAGAGGTTAACTTGCATAAGTTATTTATGTCATACAAAGGGGTAAACTTGCATATGTATGTATGACATACAAAGGGGTTAACTTGCATATGTATGCATATCATACTAAGGTGTAAACTTGCACATGTTACTTGCATATCATCAAACACCAAACTTGCATAACATGTCATATATGGACTTGCATATAATCATACACCAAACTTGCATAACATATCATATATGAACTTGCAAATAATCATACACCAAACTTGCATAATCATGGTGTCATAATGGATCAATGTTTATCATAGCAACTAGCATCAAGAACACTTGCATAACTTGCATAACATCATGATCATATAGCATATAGCTTGCATAACTTGCATAACATCATGAACATGTAACATATGACTTGCATAACTTGCATAACATCATGAACATGTAACATATGACTTGCATAACTTGCATAACATCATGAACATGTAGCATATGACTTGCATAACTTGCATAACATCACAAACACATAGCATATAACTTGCATAACATGCATAACATCATTAACACATAGCATATAACTTGCATAACTTGCATTGATCCACATTCATAGCCATAACCTCATTATATCCTATCATAATCATTTCAATAATTGGTCATTAAGGCTATAGAAAACTCACAACTTGTTGATTAGCACTCCTAAGAAGAAGATTAAGTTGTTAGAGTTGATTAGAAGTTAATTTTAGAAGCTATCTTCCTCCTTAATTTGATGGAGGCTCCTTCAAGTTGCATTTTGACGGCATAACGGTGATGTATCTATTTTTAGTATGAATTAGGGTAGTCTTAGGGTGTATTTATAGAGTAGTTGAGTGTTTTAGGCCATTAGATTAACCCTAAATCAGATTAGAGCCGTCAGATCTCGTCCTAGCCACCAAAACACAGCCCAAAAGCCAAACCGGTGCACCCAGGTCACCTGGGCTCGACCATGGAGGTCGACCCCCAGGTCGACACTAGGGTCGACACCCTAGTCGACCTGGTGGGCAGGTCGACACCCCTGTCGACCCCCAGGTCAACTCCCTGGGCCTGGCGGGAATTTTCCCGCCACTTCTGAAATTTTGAAATTTTTGTTTTAAAATCTGTTTTAAATTTCTTAAAACTTCTTTGGGCCTTATCTGGGTTATACGGACTCCGATTTTCGAAAACTTGGACTCTATTTCGCGTATTTTTCCGAGACGAACGCAATGGCATAGCCCGTTTCCCCTGATTCAGATTTTTAAATTTAATTCTGCCCTGTTTTATATTATAGCTAGTTATTCAACATACGGGGTGTTACTTCTCCCCTACTTAAAGAATTTCGTCCCCGAAATCTCTAAGTCAAGAAGAACGTATCCTACCAACCAAACAACCATCTACTCAAACCATCAAACACTGGCATTGATTGTCCTTAGGGTTTCTAATGCTGTATGAACAAATGCAAAAAGTGTGTGTATATGTTCCCTGTCTAATGCAAAATCAGGCGGTCTACTGATTCAGTTGACCTCCTTAATGCAAACCATGATAGTGCCATGCATCCAATATGTATGCGAAAGAACCTTATCGGCACATACTATTTCTACATGAGTGCACAACCATTCACCAAAATGCATCATCCATATGATAGCACAATCATTATACATCCATTAATATAGCTACCTACACACAATTATATGCAATATGCAATATGAAGTGACTGAGCCGATCTAGTGCCTAAAGTGTGTGTATATGCATCCACGAGCAACCACTAGCAACCACTTGCATCCACACGCATCCATCAATCATAACATGTCTCAAACACATGTTTCAACCATAGGTTTACCCTATCTAAAGGTCAAAGGTACTAATGAGAGGACATACTAAAGATAAGATAAGTACTAGACAAACGATAAAGGAGAAATTAAAAGACATACCCTCAAAAAGGAATGGGTATAGTGAGCGCATCTTCGCTTCTGTCTCCCAAGTAGCATTGCTCTCATCCTCTCCCCATTGCACTTTGACTAGTCGCACCTCTCTGTTCCTCAACTTCCTAATCTCTGACCCAAGGATGCGGGTAGGAGCTCGTCGAATAGTTGCGTCACGCTCTACCTCCACTTCTCTAAGCAAGCTCGGCTCTACCACCTCTGCAGTCTCATGTAGGCACTTCCTCAAATGTGACACATGGAATACATCATGCACCCCACTAAGTCTCTCGGGTAAATCCACCCTATATGCCATCCGTCCAATCCTTTCCTTAATAGGAAACGGTCCTACAAATCTTGGAGCTAACTTCCCAACGGACCCAAAGCAGACAACATTCCGTAATGGAGATACTTTGACTAAGACCATGTCCCCAACATCAAACTCAAGATCCGTCCTCCTCTTATCCGCGTAAGATTTTTGCCTGTCTTGCGCTGCTTTCATCCTTCTTCGAATCAAATCAATCCTCTCCGAAGTCTCTCTAACCATATCGGGCCCAAGCAAGATCTTATCCGTAGATTCCCACCAACATGTAGGTGATCGACAAGGCCTTCCATAAAGAGCTTCGAAAGGAGCCATACCAATACTAGACTGAAAGCTGTTGTTATACGCGAACTCCACCAATGGAAGATGCTCTTCCGATGTACCTCCAAAATCTAAGATACAAAGCCTCAAAAGGTCTTCCAGAACACGATACACCCTCTCGGTCTGGCCGTCCGTCTGAGGATGATATGCGGTGCTCAGACATAATTGAGTCCCAACTGCTTTTTGCAAACTCTTCCAGAACTCGCTAGTGAAGATAGGATCTCGATCACTCACTATGCTAGAGGGTACCCCATGCAATCGAACTATCTCTCGAAGATATACTGAAGCTAGCCATGGAGCAGTCCTCTTGCTCTTCACGGGTATAAAATGGGCGCTCTTAGTAAGTCTGTCTACCACAACCCAAATTCCCGTATTACCCTTCCTCAATCTAGGTAACCCATCAATAAAATCCATCGAGACGCTATCCCACTTCCATTGCGGAACTTCCAATGGGTGAAGCAACCCACCTGGTTTCTTTTGCTCCGCTTTCACTTGTTGGCACACCAAGCATCTAGCGACATACTCGGCCACATCTTTCTTCATACCGGCCCAAAAGAAAACTCGCCTCATGTCTTGGTACATCTTGTCCCCATCGGGATGAATGGTCATCCTAGAACGGTGTGCATCATCAAGAATAGCCTTCCTCAAACCCTCGTCTTGCGGTACACAAAGTCTACCGTCTCTACGCAAGCACCCCCTATCGTCTAGGGTGTACCTACTCAAATGGCTGGACGACTCCCCCCTTATGAGTCTCTCTACCAACTCAACCAACTGTGGGTCGTCCCGCTGTGCCTCGCCAATCCGTCCCAAAAGAGTAGGTCTGACCTCCAAGGATGCTAACAAACCGGGTATATAGTCAACAGAAGGTCTGAAATCAAACATCGAGATAAATTCCAAGCTTCGTCGTTCCACGAACAATGGACTCAAGGACAACCTTTTTCTACTCAAGGCGTCCGCCACCACGTTACCCTTGCCAGGGGTATACGCTATCTCGAAATCATAGGATGCTAAGAACTCCATCCACCTTTGCTGTCTCAAGTTCAAATCCTTCTGAGAAAACAAGTACTTCAATGATTTGTTTTCAGTGAACAATTCGAATCTCTCAACAAGAAGATAATGGCGCCAAATCTTAAGCGCAAAAACAATAGCGGCCAACTCTAGATCATGGGTAGGGTAATTTTTCTCATGCGCCCTCAACTGCCTTCCACCGTAGGCTATTACCCTTCCCTCTTGCATTAAGACTGCGCCTAGTCCTGTCCCACAAGCTTCGGTATAAACAACAAATGGTTTACTCCCATCTGGCAACACTAAGACTGGAGCTGTGGTTAAAGCTCTCTTTAACCGTCGGAACGCATCATCACAATCTACGTCCCATACGAAGACTAGATTCTTCTTCGTCAAGCGAGTTAATGGGGCTGATATCTTCGCGAAGTCCTTGATAAACTTCTTATAGTAGCCAGCCAACCCCATGAAACTCCTCACCTCGGTAGCATTCTTTGGAACCTTCCAATCTTGAATAGATACTACCTTCGCGGGATCCACAGCTATCCCTTCCTTGGAGACCACGTGCCCCAAGAACCGCACTTCCTTCCTCCAGAAGTGACATTTAGAAAATTTAGCCTTAAGGCTATGCGCTCGAAGAGTCTCTAACACTTCCCTAAGATGTAGGGCATGCTCTTCTTCACTCTTAGAAAAGACCAAGATGTCATCCACAAAGACCACCACGAACTTATTAAGGTACTCCCTGAACACCCTACTCATCAAATCAACAAAGTATGCCGGGGCGTTCATCAAACCAAATGGCATCACCAGCCACTCACAGAAACCATTCGGAGTCCTAAAGGCAGTCTTGTCTATGCTATCCTCAGCCACCCTCAACTGATGAAACCCCGTGGCCAAGTCCAACTGCGAAAAGACTGAGGCGCCAACCAACTGATCAAAGAGATCATCAATCCTCGGCAATGGATGTCTATTCTTCTTTGTGAGCTTGTTGAGTTCTCTATAGTCTACACAAAGTCTGAGGGACCCATCCGCCTTCGTGGCAAAAACTACTGGAGCACCCCACTCCGATATACTACGTCTTATGAACCCCTTCTCAAGCAACTCCCCTACTTGCTTATGGAGTTCCCTCCTCTCACGAGGAGCCATGTGGCGCACTGGTAAAGATACTGGTTTAGCATTATCCACCAGATATATTCGGAAGTCTATCTCCCGCCTCGGAGGTAAGCCCTTCACCTCCTCAAACACATCTGAGTATTCTCGGACCACTCTAACAGATCGCAAACTCTCGACCGAAGCGTCAAGCGATTCAAGATAACTTAGCATAACAGAATCCATGGGATTACAAGAGATCTCGAGAGTGTTACCCAAGCGGGTCATGAGCCTAACAACTCTCCTTTCACAATCAAGAACGGCACCATTACTGGATAACTAGTCCATGCCCAAAATCAACCCATAGCCCGTGAAGCCCAAAACAAAAGCATCACATCTAAACTCAACGCTAAGTATAGAAATCTTCAAACCCAAACATATCATGGACAAATAAGTGGAGCCCCCAATTGGGTTTGAAACAACCAAGGGATCATCTACTAGACTGGTGTCTAAGTGCAGTGACTCAACTAATGATGATGAGATAAACGAATGCGATGCGCCAGAATCAAACAATGTAAGGACAGGATGATCAAACAGAAAAACCAGACTTTCAACGGAAATAGTTCTACCTCTTTCCTAGATCGGTGGAACCGCGAGAGCCTGAACTTGCCCCCTTGCCTGACCCGGTGCCATAAGAGCTTGCACCTGTCCCCCTGAGGTAGATCCCGTCCTTTGCCCCTTCTTAGGGCAATCCTTCACTAGATGCCCTGCTTCGCCACAGTGGAAGCAGCCCGTCTTCTTCTTCTTTCGACAATCTTTGCTTAGGTGGCCTGGTATCCCGCAATTGAAGCACTTCTTCTTTCCCTTGCCACCGTTGCCTTTCCCACCTTTGTTTTGTTGCTGTTGAGGTCTCTTTTGATCTCCCTTCTTCTCGGGGGCCTTATTAGCATTGGGACCCTTCTCTTCCTCATGCATGAGTGCCATGTCTACTAGCTTCTCAAAGGTGGCCCCCATAGGGATGTGAGTCATAGCCAAACCATGCATCGGTTCATTCAACCCCTTAACGAACCTCAAAGCCTTCTTCTCCGGTGTATTCACCATGTCTATGCCAAACCTTGCCAATTGATTAAACTTGTTGACATATTCCTTCACCGAGAGGTTTCCTTGCTTTAGTGTCAAGAATCTTTCCATATACAAATTTTCCTCCTCCTTTGAGAGAAACTTTGCCACAAATCTTTGCCTGAAATCCGCCCAAGAGTCAACGGGGCGCTCTCCATTAGTGACCTCCCACCAGAATGAGGCCTCTCCCTTCATTAACCAAGCAGCTAACTTGACTTTCTTTCCTTCTTCCATCTCAAAGATATCTATCAACTCTTCCACCTCCTTAAGCCAATCCCTAGCTTCCACGAAAGTTTCTGATCCTTGAAAAGGTTTCCCTCCCATAGCTTTAAATTCCTTGCAAGTCTTAGCAAAAGTATCCGTGTGAGGAGGAGGAGGGGGAGGGGGAGGAGGAAGATCGGGTGCTACTGTTGGTGGAGGAACATTTGCTGGACCCGCAGTGGCGGCCCTAGCCTCCATCAATCTCCTATACCATACTGGTATCGTCACACCCTCCGGAAAGTTAAGATCTTCAGCCATGCTGAAACGAAAAAGGAAAGATTCAAAACGGAGAATTCGAAAGATAAAGATATGGCTGTTGGGGATTATGCTTTTCTTTCAAAAACTTTTCTCTTAAAAGACATGTTTTTGAAAATACTTCTTCCGAAAATGTTTTTGGAAAAATAGTTTTCTAAAAATTTTATCTGTTCCGGTAACCTTCGCTCAGATACCACGTGTAACACCCCACACCCGCTAAGGTCACTCACTAAGGGAATGCCTTAACTTCGGTGGAGCATTTTAAGTGAATATAGAACAGAAAAATTACAACAAGACAGATGTAAATACTTGAAAATCTAAAACATCATTTCATTGCAGCAGAAGGTAAACATGTTTAGTTACAACACCATAAAGAGTCCAGTACTAAATATCCATCCAAATAAAACATAAGTACATAATCCCACTACATAAACAATAGCCATAACAGAAAAGATAAGCTGGGCTTTACATCACGGTCCAAGCTCCAAGAGATAGATAAAGAAATCTAATCAAAGCCCACTAGTGCTAGGCCCAACCTGAGGACCTGAGGGGGAAAAAGATAAAAACAACGGGGTCAGACATAAGTCTGAGTGAGCCCTATAACTTTAACAACACAATCATTAAAGTAATTAGGGTATGATATAAACTTGGTACGGGATGACTGGGGATAAATGACTACACTAAGTAGCCCACTAGACATAGGATAAACTAAGATAACGGTAAAGACGCATCTACCCACCCAAGGGTAACTACTAACTGCACCACACCAGTCATTCCTACTTAAAGGTTGATCCCACCCAAGGACTTAGAAAATTTACCCAGTAGTTTCGTGTACCCCTAGCTGACTACATAGGTGCCGTTTGCCCCTATCTCCACTAGGTGTACCCACTACTTCCCAAGCGATCGGCTCCCTACCGTAGATACCCGTGCTGGCCCCACAAAGGGGTGTATCACTCCCCAAAGTGGCAACTCGATACAACCAATGGTGCACGGCTTATACCTACACGATGCAACAACGTCTTACCTACCAACCCGGGTCCACACACGCATATGAAACCCGTTGGACTTGCGTTGCCACCGCTAACCCGTTTTGGCCTCTTATAGTCAAGCCCAGTACGCGTGTCCCGTCCTCGACATCTGTCGAGCCCAATAAGATACATATGGGTTACTGGGTGAAATGGGCCCCCACAAGCTACCCACCTAAGTTTGTCCCTTTATCTAGTGCATCCCACTTAACCCTTTAATCATGTTTAATTACATGTTTCCACTTGGTTAAGTATTCTAATCGTATTTTCTATTGCCACCCAAGGCAACCCACTAGATTTCCACATGCCACCCAAGGCACTTTCTTGATTTCCACATGCCACCCAAGGCACCCACTTAACCCCTCATGCCCACTACATGCTTATCTGGTTAAGTGTTTCTTAATTGATTAAGAACGTAACCGTTGTAAAGACCTCTCACATTAGACTATCTTTTATGGCAGCTGGATTTGCCGGTTGGGTCCGGGCAGCCTTACGCCATAACCGAGTCTAACCTCGTGTCTATACACTTGTCACGTATTTAGTTTGTGCCTAAGACCTCTCGCATTGGGCCAATCATTTGTAGCCGCTGGATTTGCCGGTCGGTTCCGGGCAGTCTTACGCTACAAAAGGGTCCAACCTCGTGTCTAAGTCGATTAATTACACCTAATTAATCACCCCCATATTTCGAATTAAGTTTCCCTAATTAATTCCAATTTTAACGATGTACATAATTGACTCAATTATGTCCATCCACTTTATGGTATGCATAATCATACCAACTTCACACCATTTCATTAACATGTATATTAACCCCATCGTTCCCCACATAATTCGCTAACATGACATAAAAAGGAAGATTCATCACAAATACAATGGGTTCAACTTGCATAACATTAACATGGGTTTTAAAGGTGTCAACATGCATATAGCATCGTCCCAACTAGCATAAATAATCAACCCAAACTTGCATGAATCACATATGTCATAAAGAGGTTAACTTGCATAAGTTATTTATGTCATACAAAGGGGTAAACTTGCATATGTATGTATGACATACAAAGGGGTTAACTTGCATATGTATGCATATCATACTAAGGTGTAAACTTGCACATGTTACTTGCATATCATCAAACACCAAACTTGCATAACATGTCATATATGGACTTGCATATAATCATACACCAAACTTGCATAACATATCATATATGAACTTGCATATAATCTTACACCAAACTTGCATAATCATGGTGTCATAATGGATCAATTTTTATCATAGCAACTAGCATCATGAACACTTGCATAACTTGCATAACATCATGATCATATAGCATATAGCTTGCATAACTTGCATAACATCATGAACATGTAACATATGACTTGCATAACTTGCATAACATCATGAACATGTAACATATGACTTGCATAACTTGCATAACATCATGAACATGTAGCATATGACTTGCATAACTTACATAACATCACAAACACATAGCATATAACTTGCATAACATGCATAACATCATTAACATATAGCATATAACTTGCATAACATGCATAACATCATTAACACATAGCATATAACTTGCATAACTTGCATTGATCCACATTCATAGCCATAACCTCATTATATCCTATCATAATCATTTCAATAATTGGTCATTAAGGCTATAGAAAACTCACAACTTGTTGATTAGCACTCCAAAGAAGAAGATTAAGTTGCTAGAGTTGATTAGAAGTTGATTTGAGAAGCTATCTTCCTCCTTAATTTGATGGAGACTCCTTCAAGTTGCATTTTGACGGCATAACGGTGTTGTTTCTATTTTTAGTATGAATTAGGGTAGTCTTAGGGTGTATTTATAGAGTAGTTAAGTGTTTTAGGCCATTAGATTAACCCTAAATCAGATTAGAGCCGTCAGATCTCGTCCTAGCCACCAAAACATAGCCCAAAAGCCAAACTGGTGCACCCAGGTCACCTGGGCTCGACCAGGGAGGTCGACCCCCAGGTCGACACTAGGGTCGACACCCTAGTCGACCTGGTGGGCAGGTCGACACCCCTATCGACCCCCAGGTCGACTCCCTGGGTCTGGCGGGAATTTTCCCGCCAGTTCTGAAATTTTGAAATTTTTGTTTTAAATCTGTTTTAAATTTCTAAAAACTTCTTTGGGCCTTATCTGGGTCATACGGACTCCGATTTTCGAAAACTCGGACTCTATTTCGCGTATTTTTCCGAGACGAACGCAATGGCATAGCCCGTTTCCCCTGATTCAGAATTTTAAATTTAATTCTGCCCTATTTTATATTATAGCTAGTTATTCAACATACGGGGTGTTACAGTACGGCTCGTTTAGCGATGATTTGTCGAGGTTTGAGAATCTCTGTGTTAGGTGTCAAGTTTGATTGCGATGCATATGTTCATGATTTAATAAGATACGGTTTGATTCTAGGATGGATAGGTTAACCATATATGGAGCTATTCTCGATTGTGAGAAGAGAGTCATTAGACTTTTGACTTGCCATGGAAAGACTCTCGAGATTCCTTATGACCCCAAAAGGGTCTGTCATACTTAGTCTTTAAGCACCTCTTGATATATCTATCGATGATTTGTGATATGTACCAATAGTTGCGAGTATCCTGATGAGGTTCGGGGTTTACTCCCAAGGCACGAGATTGGTTTCCGCATACACTTGGTAGACAATGCAAAGCCAGTTGCATTGCCTGTGCGACATATGACTCCTAAAAGAAAAGAGGAAACTTTGTAAGAAAGCATGGGAGCTACTTGGGAAGAGGTTTGATAAGTGAATTATTCGGAATGGGAAACCTATTGAAGACAGTCCTTGAGGAAGCCCATCATTCTAAGACGACTATTCATCCAAGAGGCGATGAAGTGTATAGAGTTCTAGGTTGTAAAGCCAAACTTGTAAGAGAAAGTGAAAGTAGAGAAGGAAGCCACAATGGGATGAGTTCCGACTTGCATACTTGGATCGGAGCTTAAGTAATTGTGCAAAGAAGTGAAGCTAGTAAAAGTGTAATGGGGAGAGGACCGCGAGAACGCTACTTGGGAGGCTTAAGACAAGATTCACGCTTCATATCCTTTCCTTTTCGAGAATATGTTCTTAACTTCTTTTCCCAAGCTACAAATTAATACTTCTATCTATAGTTTGAATATCTCCTATCGATCGTGTCTTTAGATAGAAAACTAATGAATGTAAACATGTGTTTGAGACATGTTATGCTTGATGGATGCAAGTGTTTGCCAGTGGTTGCTCGTGGATGCATATACACACAATAAGCACTAGGTCGGCTCAATCACGTACATATTGCATATTGATGTGTGTACATTTTAAATATTTATTGATGAAAATGGGCGTATCGTTGCATTGATGTTGCATTTGGATGGATGATTGTGCATACATATAGAACTTACATGTATTAGGATAATTTGCACACATTTTGGTTACATGGCACAAACATACATTGCATTAAGGAGGTCAACAGAATCAGTGGACCGCCTGATCTTCCACATTAGTTTACGGACATATACATACACTATTGCATATGTTAATAAAAGCATTAGAAATTCCTTATGGACAATGGTTGTCTATGATTGCTAGATGGATATATGATTGTTGGATGTTAGGATATACGTTCTTCATAACTTAGAGATTTTGAGGACGAAATCCTTTGAGTAAGGGAGAATGTAACACCCCGAAATTTTAACGACGCTAAAGATGATGAATTAAAGAATAATTAGTGTGAAATACACTCTTAACAATGAATTAAGGAAAATTTAATCAAATATTTTGAATTAAGGGAAACTCACTGTGCCATTGCGTCCGTCTTGAAATTCTGGTCAAGATAGACACCTGGTTTGCGTAAAACGGACTTCGTATGAAGAAGTTATTAATGTTTGAAGTTTGTATACATATAAGGAGCTTATATGTATATATATATACATATATATTAAATAAATATATCCAAAAAATTCGAAAATCAGTTCAAAAATCAAAATTCACAAGGCGGGAGTTTGGATGGGAATTTTGCCCGTTGGGGGTCGACCTAGGCGTCGACCCACCAAGAATGGGGTCGACACCCCTAAGGGGGGGGGGGTCAACCCACCCGGGGATCTGGAAGCTTTTCTGATGTGGACGATTCTGATGGCTTCTAGTCCAATCTGAAGGTCTTGGTTTCTCCACTACTCCTATATAAAGGACCCTAATCCTAGGTTTTATTCAGCAAAAAATGGAGGTGACGGCGGAGCTCTGCTGCAACAAAAATTGGAGGTTCTAGTCTTCACCAAATCCAATTCAGCAAACATTATACAAATCCAATGGTTGCTACAACAACAAATTCAACATGTTCTTCACGGTAATTTGGATCCATTTCCTTAGATCTATTCATTGTGAGTTCAAGTTATTTTTAGATCTAAATATTTAATTAGTAACCTTGATATGTATATAAAAATTGGATCTAAAATCGGTGCCTAATCAGTTCTATTATGACATAATTGTCAGATCTTCTTTTATATGTTCATACCGCCACCATGTTAAATTTTGTCATAATATGCCTTTCGGTTATGCCTATTTCTATCAGTTTATCATTGATTCGTTATTATGCCTATTCTGGTTCTCTTCTCTCTCCCTCTTTTCCCTTTTTATTTTTATATAGCCAAGCAACCTTCAAGCCTAGGCCTAACACCAAAAAATGCGAACGTGAGAAATTGGGAACGATTGGGAAAGACATAAATTGGGGCATAATTGGTATTGGAAATTATGAATGTAAGTTCGGGTATAAAATTGGAAAATATAAAAATATGGATTTGGGGGCATATTTTATATTGGATAATATGAACATGAAGGTAGGCATATATTGGAAAATAGGTGAACATGAATTTGGGTAAATTTTTTATTGGAATGTGTAAATATTGAATTGGGGTATAAATTGGAACATATGTAATTATGAAATTGGCCATAGATTGTAACATACGTAAATGTCAATTTGGTGTATAAACTGGAACACATATGAATATTTATTTAGGGCACGGAAACCTATAATTGAAATAGGATAATTGTAAATATGAATTGAAAGGGGGCATGAAAGTCTATATTTGGAATAGGGAAATTTAACTGAATATACCTAAAATAATGGAGCCCTAGTAACGCTTAGACACGAGTTTAGGTTGCATTAGTGGTGGAAGTCTGCCCGGACCCGATCGACATATCCAGTAGCCACTGATGTTGAACCTAATGTGAGAGGTCTAAGTGCGCAAATACGAGATGAGCTATGATACGAGGTTAGGCCCAACTTGTGGAAGAAGTCTGCCTGGACCCGACCGGCATGTCCAGCATCCACAAGTTGTAGGGCTAATGTGGGAGGTCTAGCCTATCATAAACCATAAATAAACATGGTATTGAATTGGACTGCTTAACCTAATTTTATCTATTGGTATTGTACGAATATGAACTAAAGTTGGGGTTAAATTGGTTGGACAGTGGGTGGGCTAAGCAAATCTTAGAGGGGCGGGTAATATTTATATTTAGGCCCATAAACTTAACCCGATAAGGTTATGTAATTAAAGACACCTAGTGGTATATGTAACCAGTAGAAATGATAAAGTTATGTAAGTGTTGACGTCAAAAGTTGATCACTAGTGACGATCAACCCCCAATCGTGTGTAGGTCACACGAATACTGATTATAAAATGAAGAGAAAAGTAAAGGAAACGGGGAAAACACACATAATTTTTATAGTGGTTCAGCAAAGACGGTGCCTTTGTCCACTTTATATATATTACTTTTACTTTTGATTACAAGTAAAGAGCTTTTTAAATTTGGAGAAAAGAGGGAAGGCGGCTATTTTCTCTTCCAGATAATGTTTTTCTGGGAAGAAGAAATAGTATGAGCCGAAAGAAGAAAGGTTAGAGAAGTTTCTCCCCGTCCTCTTTAAGATTTAAGGTATTTATAGGCGGGGTTAGCAGCTTGGGCTGTTGTGACATGGCCCGACCTTTCTGGGAAAGCTCATACACATGGAATCCATCACTTGTTTAGAATAGCGGCTGAAGTCTGATTCCACTATTCACAAATAGTGTCCTCGGAAGTTGTGGCCGACGTGGCATCCATGGTGAGGTATATCAAAAGTAGAGCTTTGTCAGGATATGGTTGATCGCTTTTTCTTCCTTGAGAGTCAGGCCAAGTATTTGAACAACTCAGTTGGATATTTCATGTAGATCCGAAATACTTAGTCGATACATCTTGTGCGAGAGCGGTTCTCTCGGTTGACTGGGAGAGCGAGTCTTCCGGGGTGAGATATCCGCTTGATTGGCCCAATATGTGGCTACTTCGGGTCGAGCTTCTGCGGGGCTTCCTGGAATGCGATCTGTCTAACTCGATTGGTTGCGCGTTTGGGCTTCGATTTGGCCCGCTACTTCTTTTACAAAAAAGAGGGTTAACACTTTGCCACTCAGAATGCATCTTCTTCAATAGAGTGAGGTGTGTTCTGAAATATGAATCGTAGCACAATTGCTCGAGCGGCTATGGTCGTGTCAGACCATATTAAGGCCAGGAATCTGACGGTTCCGATGTTGTATTGAGGCCAAAAAACCGACGATCGAACTGGGTCATATTATGGCCGGAAAACCGACAACTATCGGAAACCATATTAAGGCCGAGATGATGATCACCTTCATGAGAGTTAGTTCCTGCAAAGACAACAATAAACTGTTGTCGGCTTGGAGAAGGCTAACCGGTCGAGCATTTTATTTCACTTGGCTTTGAGAGATGGCGAGTATTAACCATTCTCGGCTAAGAAAGGGCGAGTGTTTTCCGTGCTCGACTCATGTTAGATTAGCGTGTCCAGCGAGCAGTAAACGCTCGTGGTATAGAAAATGAAGGGGGGAGTATCATCCATACTCATCTTAAAGAAGTATACCACACTCGGCTAGGGGAGTAGGTGTTAAGATATAGCGGTAGGTCTTCGCGCTGACCATATTAAAAGAGGGGGGCGAGCATTATCCATGCTCAGCTTTAGAGTTTCTCAAACATTATCCATATTTGAAAAAGAACATTCATAGCAACTAATGAATTATTACAAAGAAATTCTATGAGGACATCGTTTGATTGTAGAGCATGCCTAGGAGCTAAATCCTAACCTCATACATGTGTACATCAAGGTGTCCTTTTTATTGGAAGAAATACATTAGAAAAATCTAATTAATGATAATGCCACGAGTGCTAGTCTTAGGGTCCCTTCCGTTTCTAGGAGCTTGTGGATTAATCTGAGGAGCTTGGGCAAAAGGCCGTGGCGGCAAGGCCGGGGAACATCTCTTGACATATTCGGGAAGCTCCCCTTTTCTGACCTGATCCTCAATGAGATCGTGTAGATGACGACATTCTTTAGTGCTATGTCCAGCTACGTTGTGGAACACACAATGTTTGCCAGAATCGAGCTCCATCTGGGTTGGTTCTCGTCGAGATGGTCTTAGAGTGGGCAGGGACCCTCGTATGTCAAGGTAGATATCGAGCAGAGAGGAATTGAGTTCAGTGTACTAGTCATACTTACTTTCGATCCGAGGTCGCACATGACGCTCGCTCTTTTCCAGGGCCTTTCCTCTTCCTTTATTCTGGCCGTTGTTGTTGAGTGTACCTTGCTGTTTGGTGGCTAGGACCTCAAGGCTCTCCATCTCAATGTTGGCATCTTCTTGTCAAAGGAATGGCTCGGCCTCGGAATAGAAGTCATCTATATCCTTGGGGGGATCTCTAGTTAAAGAGATTGAGAGGTCAGATCGGTTCTGAACTCCTACAATGGCGGCCATAAGTACTATCGATGGCTCGGGCCGATCGATTGACGCTACTGCCGCGTTGAACTTTTCGTGGAAGGATTTGAGCGTTTCTCCTGACCGCTGCTTGATGGTGGATAAGAACATAACGCATTTCGGTCGAGAGATATGTACTCTAAACTGCTCGACGAAACAAGTGACAAAAGTGTTCCAACTGCTGATCGACTCTGTTGCCATCTGTCGAAACCACATTCCGGCTATATCAGTTAGAAAGAGTGCGAAGCACTTAACCATGACATTTGTCGATGCACCGAGTACTTCCATATGCCGCATGTATCGTATGAGGTGGATGGTTGGATCAGTGCGACCGTTGTATGGATCGATGGTTGGGAACTTGAAGTCCGGAGGGTTTCGGGAGTTTCTAATTTCCCTAGTGAAAGGGCTGCGATTGACATTATCTATGTCTTGCTACAAGGAAGTGCACCGAGTAAAGCGTCGGATGATGCTTGCAAACTGGCTTCCATCTCCAAGGATTCATTTCCATGAATTTAGCTTAGTATCCGGGGAAGCTTCAGTGCGAGGATCTGGCAAAAGCATTCTCCGAATGGCGGCTGTTGGCTGGGCCCATCTTCCGAGAGTTGAATGAAGGTGTGAGGGAAGTTAAGCTCTGGTAGGTGGTTCTGGGGAGAATGGCCCCGCTTGAACCTGAGGAGTACTGGGTCGAGCTGTACCCGCAACGGGGGGACTAGGCTGATCCAGCATAGCATGTGATGTTCGGAGCTCGAAGGTGCCCCTTGTGGGAGCGAGGTTAGTAGGGTCTATGGTAACGTTTTCTTCTGCCATTAGGAGGACTGGTATAGCAGGATGGCTTCCCTGGTTCGAAGGGAAGGCCGCACCAAGTGTTCATTGAAGGTGAAGAGTGGTTAGACTGGTCCGTGGTAAGATTTCGGGTTGTAATGGGAATGGCGTTGATTCTGAGGGACCCGGTGGCAGCTCGATTGGTTCGATAGGTCGAGTTGTTCCCAAGAGTGGAGGCAAAGTGTTCGACCAATTTAGATCTTGATCGCGAGCCTCCTGAGGTTCTGCTGCTATAGCTGCGCTGGTAGCTGGAAGCGATACTTCCGGCTGGGATCGATCGGTTGGTGGGACCAGACCAGGATGAAATAAAGGTGTAGCCTAATCGGTGGTCTGATTCTGTGCAGACCGAAGATCAGTTGTTGCCCCAATCTCGGCCAGTGGAGGAATTGATTTTGAAGCATTCAGTCCTATCTGTAGTCGACCGAGAAGGTGATCCATCAACTGCTGCTGTCATTCGAGGAGTTTATCCTGAGATGTCATATGGTCACTGAACTCGACCATGATTTTATCCATGTCATCCCGGGTAAGAAATCGAGACATATCTTCATGAGAGGAAACTTCGTGACTAGCTTCTATAGCATTAGTATCGGCTGCATCGGTGTTTGCGGGACGAGAGGATGTTGTATCTTTCTTTCATTTGTTCGCCATGGATTAAGGAAAATCCCCCCTACCTGGCGCGCCAAAGTGTTGACGTTAAAAGTTGGTCACTAGTGACGATCAACCACCAATCGTGTGTAGATCACACGAATACCGATTATAAAATGCAGAGAAAAGTAAAGGAAACGGGGAAAACACACAAAATTTTTATAGTGGTTCAGCAAAGACGGTGCCTACGTCCACTTTATATATATTACTTTTGCTTTTGATTACAAGTACAATGCTTTTTCTATTTGAAGAAAAGAGAGAAGGAGGCTATTGTCTCTTCCAGATAATGTTTTTCTTGGAAGAAGAAATAGTATGAGCCGAAAGAAGAAAGGTTAGAGAAGTCTCTCCCCGTCCTATTTAAACTTTGAGGTATTCATAGGCGGGGATAGCAGCTTGGGCTATTGTGACGTGACTCGGCCTTTCCGGGAAAGCTCAGACACGTGGAGTGCATCACTTGGTTAGAATAGCGGCTGAAGACTGATTCCACTATTCATAAATAGTATCCTCGGAAGTTGTGGCCGACGTGGTATCCATAGTGAGGTATATCAAAAGTAGAGCTTTGTCCGGATATGGTGACCACTTTTTCTTCCTTGAGAGTCGGGCCAAGTATTTGAACAACTCGGCTGGACATTTCATGTAGATCCGAAATACTTGGTCATTACGTCTTGTGCGAGCGCGGTTCTCTCGGTTAACTGGGAGACCGAGTCTTCTAGGGTGATATATGGGCTTGATTGGCCTGATATGCGGCTACTTCGGGCCGAGCTTCTACGGGGCTTCCTGGAATGCGATCTGTCTAACTCGATTGGATGTGCGTTTCGGCTTCGATTTGGCCCGCTGCTTCTTTTACCAAAAAAAGGGTTAACGGTAAGTAAAGACACCGTTTAAGGTAAGCATAACTTGTAAGGAAATGAGACAACTTATGTAATAAGATAAGAGGTACTTAATTATAAATTAAGTAATCTAGAAGTCTGGAACCTGTTGATAAGAATAGCATGTTTAGACTTGTCCTAGGGACAAGAGGAAATTATAACATAGGTTATAATTAATGGATTGAGAAACTTGCAAATGGGCCTTAGTTATTAGAACTAAGTTAACAAGTGAACAACAATAAGTTGTAGTGACGGGGTAAATTTAATTTAAGATTAAATGAGAAAGGATGAGGAAAACTTATGAAAGGATGTATGTTATATTTAATCAATGACATGTTAAAAAAGGGAAACTTGCTAAATGAGACGTACTCAATTACACGTTAAGTAAAAACATGTTATTTTAATGATGTAACCAAGCAAGAATATAAAATAGATTGTTGATTACAGACCTTAGGCCACAATCTAGAGAATAACATGTTGTATGCTTGTTAATAAACTTAAATGAATTAAGTTGTATGACTGAGATTAATAAGCAAGAGAAACTTGGTAATTTGAATAAGAATTCAATATGAATTGGAATAACCAAGTTAACTGGAAACTTGATGAGGTGAGACAAGTGCGTTAAAGAATGTTTAGACATAGGGTCTAACAACATACTAAAGTAAGACGCTTAGATCAGTCTGTACGGTTGAGGGTGAATAACCCAACGGGGTAGATCATCGAGGTGTTATAAGGCATGAGGGGAGCACACCTTCATCTGATTGTTTTTTATGGCTCCAAATGACTAGAAGGGGAAGCACACGACTTCCTGAGGTACGTAAGGTGCTCCTAGTAGTCCTCTGTGCGGTGAGATGTCTTAGGCTGTGCTCGCAGAGGTTGGGTCTACGCGTAACTACTAGGTTGGTGGGCCTTGACTGCAGATGTAGCTATGCAGTCAGAATGCTATGACAAGGTGACACCAGGGTGGTTTAGCGGCTGCCTCACGAGGAGGTAGTGGGTCACGCCTAGCAAGGATAGTAGATCGCTGGATACGCATCATCGGCAGCCATCGAGATGCGAAAAGACTAGAGCTAAACAGGAGATATCATTTCACCTTTCACTATCGAGGTACGGGGTTGAGGGTGATTGCTTGTATTAGGGGCAGTCGCTTAGATCTTGTAGTCTTTACTAGTTGAGGGAGGGGCCGAGGTGGGGCCATAGCCACTGTGGAAAACATCCCTTGGAATATCTGTATTTGGAGGCTCTTAAAGGAGGGCCTGTACAGGTATGGAAAAGCTCCCGACCGAGTTCCGTATTTCTTGTTTATCCCTGCCACAGAACTCAATGCACATTAGAGGACATGTGATTGAGGCATCGAGCTACAATTACAGTACATATGTGTGACAGTCTAGATACATGCATATCTGCTCTGGATGGTGTATCGTAGACTAGAGGGCGTTATTTCGATAAGGAATCTGATTCGATCGATGGTGGCAGTCCGTATGCTTACATAACATAGTAATGATAGATATATGCGAAACGTAACATTGTTATATAGAGATTCGTACGTCACTCCGGCGTAGGATGAGGGACTGCGTTCTTTACGTGGAGACCGTGCGAGTGGGGTACCATGGGGTGTATCTCAATATTGAGAGATAGCTACATATATTGTATTAGGTGAATCCATGGGAAAGTAAATCGGTATGATGCGTGGATAAGTCGAGTTCTAATAACCCAAGTAACCTAATAATCAAGAAAATGTAATGAAACGATATTGGTAGGGATCATTCTATTTCTGATATACTAGTATCGGTGCGGTGTAGAGAAATGTATTTAAGAAGCGCAATATATCATGTTCATCTTATCTTGCTCAGTTCACACTTGTTATTGTTACTGTTATCTTGTTCTTCCATTTTTATATACCTTCCATGATACTTTATTTATTTATGTTTAAAAGTAACTGGACTCGCCAGACTTTATGTTTGACCCTTTTTATTTCCTCTTCTCTCCCTTCCATTTCTCCTCCCCTCCCCCTCCCCCCAGGTTCTCAAGGTGGAAGTGCTTAGAGTTGATTTGGATTCTTTCAGCTTAGCTTGGATTTTGGATATAGATTTACCGCTTTGACCTCTGGTCAACTCTCTTATGGCTTCACATGGGAAATAAGGTTTCATGCTTTTGTACTTTGATATTTTTGCAAGATAGATAATTTAGTAATTGGTTACTTCAAACTTATGATGTAAACTCAGTATTTGGGACCATAATGTTTTGAATAAAATAAAGTTTTCAATTCCACTGCTATTTCACATGTCTGTTTTGTGATATTACGTTCTTATTAACCAATAACGCTTCACGAAACATAATGCATTCTTTATAGAGTGCCATTAACAGGCGTGGGGTGTCACACTGAGAATTCCCGGCCAAACTCAGAAATTTTTAACTCAGACATCTGGCTCCAATTTCTAGACGTTTGAAACTGCAATCAGACATCTTAAACTGAAGACCAGACATCTGAAAATACTTTTGGAGAAATCCACTAAGATGATGCAGACATCTGAAACCTATTATTAGACATCTGGAAACCCTTTGCTTCCTACCGTTACTCCTTCCAGCTTTCTCTTGCGATATTTTCTCCTCCATCACAAAGCACACATCGTTGCCTTCAATGTATATGTGATTAAATACCCAAAATCACAACAGTGAACACATTGAAAATAAGAAAAATCATATGTGATCTCAAATTCCCTTTCTATAAATAAATGAAATTTATGAAAAAAGTCAATTATTAGGTAACTTTTGTTTCGTATGAAAGTTCAATCATTTTGCATGTATAAAAATATCCACTAAGTTTTATTTTTGCCAAAAAAAGTTTAGAGGATACAAATTCTGCAACGTGTGTCATATAAGTAAAATTAATAAAATCTAACTGAAGATGGAAATCATAATATAGAGTAGGAAATAGTCATAAGATGTAATGATGCATATGGTTAAATCCAAGGGACGATAGTGGAATCAAAAAGGGGATTGTTTCACTATGTGAGATGAAGCACATGCAAAACTAAATTTGTTCATGATTTTGTTTCGATATTTAAAATAAGAATTACTTGGTAATTTTATTAGTGTTTACTATATAAATGAAAAAATTCTATAAATAACAAACTAACTGGCATATTGTTGCATAAATTATCATAGTACACGTAAGTCGACATTAAACATTCAATTAGTCCTCACACTACAATAAACGACGGTTTTAATAGCGTTTAAAAATGCTGTTATACCCTATTGTAGCTTTTTAAAGAACGGTACGTAAGGGCATGTTATGGTAGACTTCGCACTTTAAATATAAGAAGGGAAAACGTTATTAAAAAAATCAATATCTATAGTGTTTATTGGATGCTCCTAAAAACGAACTTCAGGACAATTAATAAGAATATATGTGTGTGCTACATGGTAATCTCTATCATCTAGCCATAGTTCCACACATTTTCCAACATGTTGGCTATGTTATTTGAAAATAGATAACATTGCTCCAGAAGAAGAATCTTGTTCAACGACTACATTATTACGCGTAACACTTTCAACTGATAAGTTCACATGATCACTAAAATAATGAGAGAAAGAACGAAGCTTCTTTTCGATATTTGATTTGCAAATGGAACCTTCAACTCGAGCTTTTTGTCTCATTTTTTCTTTAAATGATTTAAGTAACTAATAAAAAATATTCTTGTTCAATATTAACTTTTATTTATAACTAAATTAATATTTGCATACCCAGTATAGTAACATATCTTTTGAATGGATACATCCATCCATATTGCACATGACCTCGAAGACGTGCTTTATATGGAAAGAACACGTAAAAGCTCCATTACATTAAAGAAATCTGGAGGAAATATTTTCTCTGTTTTGCATTATAGTATATGGATTTCTTCTTCATGTTTAAGTAGACGGTCAACTTTTATCGTAGTTGAACAAAGCTCCTTGTAAAATAAACTAAGTTCCATTATTACTTTCCAAACTTTTATGGGTAACAGTTTTTTGAAAGAGACAGGTAAAAAATTTTCTATCATTACTTGAAAATCATGGCTTTTCATTCAACTCAATCTTCCGTTATTTTAACATAAAGGGTATTTAATTACAACAAAAGCAAATTATATAATATTTGAGTTGGCTATAAATACAACATCACCTAAACAAATTGTTGGAGAATGAAGTTTTGATGACAACAACCTTATTTCAATTATAATTATTAATTGATTATAAAATATATGCTAACATCTCTATCTAGAACATATATACACGTATGTAGGATTCGTATAAAGGACTTAAACACTGAAGACTGTATAGTTTTAGAGTTTTAAGAGAATCAGAATTCAAAAGAGATTCAAGACTCATGAGTAATCAAGTTATCAGGAATTCCAAATTTAAATTCAAATTATTTATCAATCTTACTTATAATTTCAAATATAAGTTTTAAATTTAGGTTTATATAATTTATATTTATATACTTTAATAGTTTTATAGTTATATAGTTTTAAAGCTTACAATTATATAAACAAGTTTATATAATATATAATTATGTTTTCATATGATTTTACACTTTATGATACTCATTTACATCACTAAGTTTTAATTCCAGAATTTCCAGAATTATATATATAGTTAAACACTTGAATAATAGTTTAAAAAATATTTTACACATACATATGTCAACATATATATATGTTGCTATGTCGACATACAACTGTCAATTTTCCATTTTCAAAGGAAGTGTCTTTTCATTATTTGTAACATTCCAGAAGCGTTGCAACCTTTCAGATCTTATAAATAGGGGTTGATTTCGAATTTTTTTATCATTCTTCTTCTCCATCTTCACCCTTCTTTATTACACCATTAGTATTTCATATTTTATTGATTTCTACACTTCTACTTTGCCGATTTCTACTCTAAATTACATAAAATTCTTTTTTTATCCTCTCTCTACTCATTACTCTCTGAATTGAAGTGCTATAGAGGAGTTATAGGACTATTGCAATCATTTGGGAAGTGTTTGGGAAATGGTGTGTTTCTTGTAGCCTTGAAATCAAGCAAAGGAAGCGGTGGTAATCTTATAGCCATGAAATCAAGAGTGATTGGAGCTATGTTAACCTTGTAGCCGTAAAATCAAGGGGATTGTACTTGGATATTGATAGTAATAAAACTCTGCGCAATCCATCGTTGTGTGGGACTGGACGTAGGAGTAATCCGAAACAGTATAAAATCCATTGTGTTTTTTCTTTTTTCTGCATTTTATATTTATTTGTTTCTGTATTTGCATTTGATTTTGTGTCTGAGATCGTCTCTGATGTGTGTCATTCACATAATAAGTCATTTAAGTTTAAGATTTTTGTAAATTCCTTAGAAACACTATTAACCTACCCTTCAAGTATGTGACGATCCCAAAACCCTGTGCGACGGTGTTAAGGATAATCATTGGAATATAACACATTAATTATCATTAGCAGAGTACATATAATAGCATGAACAGGAAATAGAATAATTTACACAAATATGACAGCGGAATCATATATATCACAACATCAGAGAGCACAGTGCAGGATGCAACTTAGTGCATAAAAGTACATAATCAGTCTACATCGCCATAAGCGGTACATATCCATATATAATAATGGCGGAAAAATCAATAGTCAACACTGTGTGGTCAAGCCTCGCCATGATCCAAAAGGTGCACTCCTACGGCAGTGCAAAGCCAAAATACGCCAGCTACCTGATACTAGGCTGCCCGTGTGAAAATAAGGGCACCCGTGTTTGCAAGGTGAAACAAACTACGAGTCAGTCATGGGACTGGTATGAGAAATCTACTTAACTAATTATACAACAACAATAAGGAAAATCAAAGGACCACGCCACTTTCGCGGAACAGGTTTACTCCAATGATCGCTAGTGCATGAAATAAAGTAAATTATTAAATCATCGCAATGCGTTTTATAAAAATGAAGCCATTATAAGACTCAGGTCCCATCACACAATGCAACGCAAGACGAAGGATAGAGTTTTACCTTATAATAGCCAAGAAATGTTTGATACGTATAAAACAAAAGTGTTTTATATTATTACTAGTGCATATATGTTTCAAAAGCAAATTCAATCATAAATATCAATCATAGATGGCATAAGTGACCTATACCACTATGTCGCCATACTAGTAATACAATCAAATCCGCAATTTTGTATTGGAAATTCGATTCCATCATGAGTGGAGGCAAGGGACAATCTCCTCTCCGATCGAGACAATCTAGCAAATGTCCCAGGACCACACACAGTGATCCTTGGATCTTCACGGCCGATCCTCTCTTACTTTTGATGATTAGTTATTCCTGAACACACGTTTCCCGGTCCTTACAGACCTATAACCGAGGCGCCTCGCATTCCAACAACCACACAGGTGAAAAGTATATATAAATGTCCGGGCTGGTAAGTCACTGACACCACCGTAGCTAGAAAGAAACGTCGTGTTCTCCCTGCAGTTACTATCCCGTTTTTGACTCATACCGAGGTGTGAGGCTCACGGATCCACGCTATACACAAAGCTACGCCACATAGGCCATGCTTTGATCATCAACCACAAGACTTCGCTTTGCAACAGAAGCCTTGATCATATGCCACTTAGGCGTGCCACACAGGCAATTCACTCCATGCGATTGATTTCTATCGATATATAACCTTTGAGCTCGTACATCTCAGAGAAGGGCGTTAAGCAAGAGAATAAATTCTCCGTCGCCAAATAGATATATATTTAATAGAGATCAATCATCACAAAACAAAATCCAATGTCAGACACACAGTCCATTTACAAGTTCGTTCTGGGTTTGAATGAAGCCGGAGGCACCATATTCCTCGCATATCCGCACAATCAACAATACGTCCGGATGGCTACCACTTCAGCCCCTTCAAGGTAGCTACTCCAATCATGAGCATCAGTAGCGACCATCCATCCAATGTGAAGATCGTCGGTCTTGAACCGTCTTCAACTCTTCGACTTCCAACCGTCGATCGATTATTTGAAATGAGAATTAACCCATCCTTTTCAAATAATCCACGTATATTTAGATTTTCAAAACAATTCTTCACATGGTTAAATTATTCAACATTCACATTTCAGTTCCTTAGTAAAATTTTCATGTCAAACACATTCAACCGACAAATATCAAGCAAACCAAGAAAAATCGGTTTATTTCCATTCTATATCGTTTATAATATTTTATAACGATATATCGCCATTTTTATTTATTTAAAAACGAACGTATTTAATTAAACAACGTTCCAGGTCGTGCCAAGGCACTGGCGCTGTTTTTCCCTAAATTTGTTTTACACATATCTGAAACTCTAACCGTTGGATCTTAACAAAGTTTATATTGTTGGAAAGATCTCTCAAAAGCGAATCCAACGGTTCCAGTTTCGTCAAAATCCGATAGTCGGATCTTTCGGTATAATCGTTTAAATTTACGATTTCAAAACGCGAACTGCACGGCCTCGATTCATTTGTAAATTTATTTATATATATATATATATATATATATAAATATAATTCATTCGGCGATTTCAATATCGTTTACACTTCAAATATTTCATAACACCTTTAAATTTTGGAAAATTTCGCCATAACCTCCTTTGTACGGGAAGGGTCGGGAAAAATCCCAAACAGCCACACGAGCGTCTCATCTCAAAAAGAAAAAGCCAATCGGCTCATAAAATCATCACCCAAGCAAAACAGTAAACATGTACCTATTTGTCGGGCACACAATTTAATTCCTCTTGTCTAGCCTCTTTGCTATAACATGTTCAATAAATATGCATGTACATGTGTGCAATGATAATCACTTATCAATTTTCAATTCAGTTTCATATTTGATTCTATTTGGTTTTTCGTTACCATTCATTCCAATGTTGCATACATAAGCCGAAAATCACATTATTAGCCAACTAATGAATATTTCCAACTCATGAATATTTATTTGAACAAGTGGTTATTTTAACACTTCATAATTCACTTAAAAATGATATTTTTGGCGAACTGAAATATATTTCAACACATGACTATTTTATTTAGTTCCTATACATGTTAAAAATAATATTCATAGCAAACAAATATTTATTTCAACACTTGTATATTTTTAGCAAATCATATACATGATAAAAATGGTATTTTTATCATCAAAAATATTTATTCAACACATGAATGTTTTTAACACTTCATATTCTCAATAAAAATGTAATTTTTATTGTTCGATCTTTTATTCAACACATGAACCTTTTTCAACATATGAACTTCTCAACACATGAGCATTTTCACACATGGATATTTTATGTAGTTCGTACATATAAGAAAGATGTAATTTTTATTGTTCAAACAATTTATTTAAAACACGAATATTTTACATACTTCATATATATAATAAAAATGTGATTTTTATTGTTAAAACAATTTATTTATTCAACACATGAATTTATTTTTCAACACATGAGCATTATTTACTTCATACTTATATTAAAGATGTTATTTTTATCGTTTAAAGAATTTGTTCAATACCTGAATATATTTTTAAACACATGAATATGGTTTCAACACATGACTTTAGTTTCAACACATGAAAATAATTTCAACATATGAAAATAAATCTGACACATGAGTATTATTGAAAATTTCGGCAGCATAACGGCAGGGTAGTTAAAACCGGCACCGTCCCGAGTACGGCTCCTCGCTCTACCTTAAAACCTCGCGTTTTTGACAATGGGGATTTCAAACATCTAATTCGCACGCAGGCGAGTATGATTTTCTTTTCCACAATTTATTTCAATCACAAATGGGTATTTTTCAACCAAAGTGGTATTTTTCAACCATAACCAAACAATATCAACCACAAACAATCCTATCAACCATTCGCATTATTCACCAAATTTTTCACGCCAATTCACAGTCAATAAATATCGTCCATGGTTTGTGGACGAGGGGAGTACATATATATATTCGTATATAAATATATTTTATTTCCATTCCAACACACATATCATTTATACGATGCATATATAATTCATACTTCGCTCATATAACTTATACAACGCATGTACATGAGGCATACAACACGTATATAATTTATATTTCGCTTATATAATTTATATATCACTTTTCTATTCACATTTCAGTTTAGAAATCTCACATTGGTTTTTTGCTTTTCTGAAAATCCTAGCAAGCTCAGAAAAATCCCCGGACACTTCTAGACTGTAGAGAGCGTCAACATGGTCACGATGTTTCCTGTTTTATCGTATTTCGTTAACACACGATAAAGATACAATTTTTCAAAGTTTGCAACACTTAAAAGTGTTATTTTTCAATTCAGAAAATCAAAGCCGTATACCTCCTTTGAACCTTCGAAACTAGGTTTCGAATTTGCGGCAAATCCGTAGGGCTTGGACAGGATCGGGCTGCACCACCTAGAAGGGATCGGAACGGCGCTCTGGCGGAGGTAGGTGGGGCCTACTTCGATGCAGGGAGGAGGGCGAGGCGGCGCTTTGAATTCGCGATGTTCACGGCGGTCGTTCTCCTCGTACAGGCAACGAGAGAGGGAGCGGCTTGTCTTGATTTGAAGAGTGGAGGATGCTCTTCAAAAAGTTCAACTGGAGGGAGGGCTAATGGTGGCTGTGCGGTCGGAATCGGGGCTGGAAGGGGGAGCGATTTCCGCCTTCGAGAGCAGGTAGGGGTCGTTTTTTTTTAAACTATGATGGAATTTTATGATTGGCCGATGCTTTATTAAATTTCTAAAATAGTGTTTCTCCAAATGAACATCAATCCAAACCCAACGACTGTCGCCCCTACCTTAATACCTCCATCCCGAACACTATGGGATATGTTTCTTAGGCCAATTCGACTGTTACAGTCAGTTATTCTTCAAATTAAAACATAAAACATTCAATATCCAATTTGAGCGCACATTTCAATTTGTCAGGGCCACAAACTGATTCGAAAAATTCCAAAAAAAAAATCTAGCTATGTTTTGACCCAACGGTCCCAACAAAACTAGTTTCGTCGAATTCTGAGACCGTTTGAAAAATGGCCATTTTCTGGTCAATCCAATTTAACATAAATCAACCAAACACGTTTCCTTTTCCCACGCTCACATACTAGCTTCAAAAATTATGAAATTTGAAACCTAGCAATAATTTGACATCCCGGATCCAACAAAAGTGGTTTCGTCGAATTCCAAGGTCGTTTGCAAAATGTCTATTTTCAAGGGTTATATATTCTCTATAGCGACCTTTCTGAAAATTCATTTGGCCATAACTTTTGATTCCCTCTATGAAACTTCAAATTTTCAGATTCGTTAGAAAGATATTCATAAACAGATTTAAATATTTTTGGTTTCACTAAAATCCATTTTATTTTGCACCTGGTACAGTCAGTCAAAGTTTGAATTCAAATTTTCAAACTGCCACACCATTTCTAACTCGTTATTTTATTGAAATATTCTATTTCAATTGTCTAAATTTCTTTAAAATAACCAATTTAAAAAATTTAAATTGGCTCGTATTTTCCGGGTTGTTACAATCTCCCCCACTTAAAACTTTTCATCCCCGAAAAGGAAACAGCAGTACAGTAGGAAACAAAAATGTAAATGCAAAGTATTGTGAAGGTACCTTGCACTGGAGTTCGTCAGAGATGTCCACTCTGCATTTGGGGTAGGCTTGCTTAATGCTTTCCTCAGTCTCCCAAGTACAGTCTCTAGGATCACTACTCCACTGCACTTTAACTAAATGAATCTTTTTTCTCCTTAGCTCTTTAGTTTCTTTGCCAACAATCTTTAACGGCTCCCTTCTGACTGCTAATTCTGGAGTAATTTTCAAGTCATGTTGCGCTGCTTCTTCTACAACAAGATCCGGATCATGCACATGTCTTCTAAGTTGAGATACGTGAAACACATTATGCACTCCAGGCAACCATTCAGGTAATTGAACCCTATAAGCAAGAGTTCCAATTCGTTCAAGTATAAGAAAGGGGCCAATAAATCTGGGTGCCAACTTCCCAATTTTACCGAATCGAATTACTCCTCTCATCGGAGAAACTTTCAAATAAACATAATCACCAACATCGAATGCCAAATCTCTTCTTCTAGAATCCGCATAACTTTTCTGTCTGCTTTGCGTGGTTTTCAATCGTTTCTTGATGAAATCGACTTTGTCAGATGCTTCTCGAATCATATCGGGTCCCAACACAAGTCTGTTGCCAGGTTCTACCCAACATGTGGGAGATCTTCACGGTTTACCATATAATGCCTCAAATGGCGACATTTTCAAACTTGCTTGATAGCTATTGTTATATGAAAATTCTGCCAAATGCAAGTGGTCTTCCCATAACCCGCCAAAATCAATAATACAAGCCCGCAGTAAATCATCTAAAATTCTATTTACCCGCTCAGTTTGGCCATGGTCTGAGGGTGATAAGCGGTGCTCATATTCAGTTTTGTTCCCAATTCCGTCTGGAATGCCTCCCAGAATTTGCTAGCAAATATTGGGTCTCTATCACTGACTATGCTGATGGGAACTCCATGTAGCTTAACAATTTCTTTGAAATAAATTTGCGCTAGACTTTGGGCGGTTCTATTGGATATAACAGGTATGAAATGGGCGGTCTTCGTGAAGCGATCTACGATCACCAAAATATTGTCCTCACCTTTCTTGGTTCGGGGCAAACCATCTATTTAATCCATGGAAATCTGTTCCCACTTCCAACCTGGGACTTCCAACGGTTGCAACAATCCGGCCAGCTTTTGTTGGTCGCTCTTGACTAGTTGACAAGTAGGGCACCTGCTAACATAGAACGAAATGTCCCTCTTCATCGCCTTCCACCAGAAAGTGTGCTTGATATCGTTGTACATTTTACTCACTCCAGGATGAATGCAAATTTTAGACTTATGGCATTCATCGAGCACCTCTCTTCTGAGCTCAGGTATGTCGGGAACCCAAATTCTTCCATTTAATCTGAGAACTCCCTCATTATCCACTTGGAAATTGGAGTCTTCGCCTTTTTGAATTCTTTTGATCATCTCTTTAACAAAATTGTCGTTTTTATGAAGAATAGAGATCTTGTCTTTCAATGAAGATGCAACGATAAAACTAGCGATGATTTCATTCTTTCTATTGAGCGCATCAGCTACATCATTAGCCTTTCCCGGTGTATACAGGATATCTAGATCATAAGCTGCAAGAAATTCTAACCAACGCTGTTGTCTCAAGTTCAGATCTTTCTGGGTGAACAAATACTTCAATGATTGATGATCTGTAAACAGTTCGAATTTCTCACCCAATAAGTAATGCCTCTAGATTTTCAAAGAAAAAACGATGGCTAGCAACTCAAGATCATGAGTTACATAATTCTTCTCATACGGTTTCAGCTGGCGGCTTACATAAGCGACTACTTGGCCTCTTTGCATTAATACTGCACCAAGACCTCTAATAGAAGCATCCGTCCAAACCGTTAAATCCTGATTGCCATCGATAATGGTTAATACTGGAGCGGTTGTCAATTTCGATTTCAATTCCTTGAAAGCTTCCTCACAGTCGGAAGTCCACTTAAATTTCTCGTGCTTCTTCGTAAGCTTCGTTAATGGACCAGATATCTTCGAAAAGTCCTTAATGAATTTTCGATAATAACTAGCCAATCCCATAAAACTTCGGACCTCTGTGGGTGTAGTAGGCTGTTTCCAGTCTTGAATTGCTGTAATTTTGCTCAGACCAATAGAAATTCCTTCCTTTGACACGACATGGCCAAGGAACTTCACCTCTTCCTGCCAGAAGACACATTTAGAGAATTTGGCTTTGAAGACGTTCTTTCTCAAAATCTCCAATACTTGTTCTAAATATTTTTCATGCTCGGTTTTTAATTTCGAGTAGATCAAAATATCATCGATGAATACCAGGACAAATTTATTCAGAACTTCCCTGAACACTCTATTCATTAGATCGACGAAGTACGCTGGAGCGTTGCATAAGCCGAACGACATTACTAACCATTCGTAAAATATGTCTAGACCTCTGAAAGCTGTCAAAGGAACACATTCTTCGGCAATTCTCATTTGATGGAAACCTGTAGCTTGGTCCATTCTGGAAAATACTCTCGCCCCATTTAATTGGTCTAACAGATCATCGATGCGGGGTAACGGGTATTTATTTTTGAGCGTCTGTTTGATGAGGTCTCGGTAATCAACACACAACCGGAGAGTACTGTCTGACTTAGGGACAAACACTACAGCTGCACCCCAACTAGAAAAGCTAGGTCTGATCAGACCTTTCCATAGTAGTTGACGAGTTTGATCGCCTAATTCTTCTTTTTCCTTTGCAGTCATTCTTCGATTTGGATGTACCACTGGTCTGGCATTTGGAATTAGATCGATTCTGAATTCAATTTCTCTTTGCGGAGGTAAGTTTTTGACCTCTTCAAACACGTCCGCGTAGTTTCTAACAACCGAAATCTTTTGTAAGGAAGTGGGGACAACCTCTAGCGCAGACCAAAATTCCTTTCTATCTGGATTTGAACCATGGCATGGTACGGTAATATATCCAAGCTTTGTTCTAATTTTTAATATTCTTTCTACAAAATTTACTTCGGCTTCGTATTTCGTTAACCAATCTAGCTCGAGAATGATATCAAACTCAGGAAAATTTATGGTGATCAAATTAAAAGAAAATTTGTAGGAAGAATAAGAGACTGGCACTCTACAATAGGAACTAAGAACAAGAGATCCTCCTATCGGATTATGAACTTTAATCGATTCTGTAAGCTTTTTCTGTTTTAACTTTAACTTGTTAACAGTGTTACTAGCAATAAAACTACGTGATGCACCCGTGTCAAATAGTACAGAAACAAGAATACTTTTAATGGTAAGGGTACCTCCCAAAACATCGGGTTTACCTGCTCCATCGGAAGCAGCCGGCGGGTTAGCCCTGTCATACACATGAGCAACCTCTGCCTTCTTAAGCAAGGAACAATCCTTGACAAGATGTCCTGTTCTGCAGCAGTTAAAGCATGAACGAGAGTTCTGGCTCGAGCCTTGAGAGTTGTTCTTCTACCGTTTTGGGGCTGTGCACACATTAGAGTAGTGCCCCATCTTGCCACAATTAAAGCAGCTTCCATTTGGCGGCTTGGTAGTCTGCTGATTCGTGGATGTCGCGTTGCTTGACTCAGCCTAGTTTGTAGAGGGCTTGCGTTTATTCCCCGCTTGGCTTTTAGCACAGTCCAGATCAAGGTTCCTTTGGTCCAGGTCCTCATAATTACAATCCATTTCCACTAAGTCTGAAAATGCTAGCTTGATGTGACTCATTGCCCTGTCTTGGTACTTACGCTTTAGCCCATGGATGAACCTTTTGTTCTTGGACTTAGCAGTCGCGATGAGCTCTGGGGCGTAGCGGGATAACTGTGTAAACTTATTGAGGTAGTCTTGCACAAAGAGGTCTCCTTGTTGGAGGTTTGCAAATTCATCATGCATACGCTCAATCACTTGCTCTGGGATGAACTTTTCTTTGAACAAATCTTTGAACTCATCCCATGTTCTCCTAGCATTTCGGTTCTCTGCAGTGATGGCTTCCCACCATAGTTCGGCTTCGTCTTGCAAAAGCCAGGCACCCATGAATGCTTTGTCCTAATCTCCGAGCCTCAGGCCTCCTAATATCTTTTCGCACGTTTTCAGCCATGCTAAGGCCTCAATCACAGTGCCCATTCCTGAGAAGGTTTTGCCTCCATGATTCTTATATCTTTTGGCCACACAGTCGGGCTCAAATGGCTGAGCGGCTGGGGGTTGTATTAATGGTCCATCTGCAGCTGGGACATCCCCTCGTCCTCTTCCACGGCCAGCTCGGCCTCCTCTACCTGTTGCTGCTCTGGTAGCCATTTTTCAAGTTCTGTATAAGAAAGAAAAGGGTCAGCCCACATAAACGATAATTTTATTGTATGTTACAACAGAAGAACTTAAGGAAGACAACGATGTACTAATTAGATTATTTTTGCTATTCTGCTTAGCTCATTCTAGGACATTACTAGTCCTATCTCTAATGAGCTACTCGACATAGAATACTACTGAATCTATTCTGACGAGGTGTTTAATGTGTTAAATTCCAGAACTAAGGTTAACCAAAGCTCTGAAACCACCTGTGACGATCCCAAAACCCCATGCGATGGTGTTAAGGATAATCATTGGAATATAGTACATTAATCATCATTAGCAGAGTACATATAATAGCATGAATAGGATATAGAATAATTTACACAAATGTGACAGCGGAATCATATATATCACAACATCAGAGAGCACAGTGCAGGATACAACTTAGTGCATAAAAGTACATAATCAGTCTACATCGCCATAAGCGGTACATATACATATATAATAATGGCATAAAAGTCAATAGTCAACACTGTGTAGTCAATCCTCGCCATGATCCAAAAGGTGCACTCGTGCGGCAGTGCAAAGCCAAAATACGCCAGCTACCTGATACTAGGCTACCCGTGTGAAATAAGGGCACCCGAGTTTGCAAGGTGAAACAAACTACGAGTCAGTCATGGGACTGGTATGAGAAATCTACTTAACTAATTATACAACAACAATAAGGCAAATCAAAGGACCACGCCACTTTCGCGGAACGGGTTTTCTCCAATGATTGCTAGTGCATGAAATAAAGTAAATTATTAAATCATCGCAATGCTTTTTATAAAAATGAAGCCATTATAAGACTCAGGTCCCATCACACAATGCAACGCGTGCCAGAGGATAGAGTTTTACCTTATAAGAAATGCTTGATACGTATAAAACAAAAGTGTTTTATATTATTACTAGTGCATATATGTTTCAAAAGCAAATTCAATCATAAATATCAATCATAGATGGCATAAGCGACCCATACCACTATGTCGCCATACTAGTAATACAATCAAATCCGCAATTTCGTATTGGAAATTGGATTCCATCATGAGTCGAGGCAAGGGACAAGCTCCTCTCCGTTCAAGACACTCTAGCAAATGTCCCAGGACCACACACAGCGATCCTTGGATCTTCAGGGCCGGTCCTCTCTTACTTTTGAGGATTAGTTATTCCTGAACACACGTTTTCGGTCCTTGCAGACCTATAACCAAGGCGCCTCGCATTCCAACAACTACACAGGTGAAAAGTATATATAAATATCAGGGCTGGTAAGTCACTGACACCACCGTAGCTAGAAAGAAAGGTCGTGTTCTCCCTGCAGTGACTATCCCGTTTTTGACTCATACCGAGGTGTGAGGCTCGCAAATCCATGTTATACACAAAGCTACGCCACATAGGCCATGCTTTGATCATCAACCACAAGACTTTTCTTTGCAACAGAAGCCTTGATCATATGCCGCTTAGGCGTGACACACAGGCAATTCACTCCATGCGACTAATTTCTATCGATATATAACCTCTGAGCTCGTACGTCTCAGAGAAAGGCGTTAAGCAAGAGAATAAATTCTCTGCCGCCAAACAGATATATATTTAATAGAGTTCTATCATCACCAAAAAAATCCAATGTCAGACACACAGTCCATTTACAAGTTCGTTCTGGGGTTGAACAAAGCCGGAGGCACCATATTCCTCACATATCTGCACAATCAACAATACGTCCGGACGACTACCACTTCAGCCCCTTCAAGGTAGCTACTCCAATCATGAGCATCAGTAGCGCCCATCCATCCAATGTGAAGATCGTCGGTCTTGAACCGTCTTCAACTCTTCGACTTCCAACCATTGATCGATTATTTGAAATGAGAAATAACTCGGCCTTTTCAAATAATCTACGTATATTTAGATTTTCAAATCAATTCTTCACATGGTTAAATTATTCAACATTCACATTTCAGTTCCTTAGTAAAATTTTCTAGTCAAACACATTCAACCTACAAATATCAAGCAAACCAAGCAGAATCGGTTTATTTCCATTCTATATCGTCTATAATATTTTATAACGATATATCGCCATTTTTATTTATTTAAAAACGGCCGTATTTAATTAAACGATGTTTCAGGCCGTTCCGAGGCAGTGGTGCTGTTTTTCCCTAAATTTGTTTTACACATATCAGAAAATCTAACCATTGGATCTTAAAAAAGTTTATATCGTTGGAAAGATCTCTCAAAAGCGAACCCAACGATTCCAGTTTCGTCAAAATCCGATAGTCGGATCTTTCGGTATAATCGTTTAAAAATACGATTTCAAAACGCAAACTGTACGGCCTCAATTCGTTTTTAATTTTATTTATATATATATATAAATATAATTCATTTGGCGATTTCAATATCGTTTTCACTTCAAATATTTCACTAACGCCTTTAAATTTTGGAAAATTTCTCCATAACCTCCTTTCTGCGGGAAGGGTCGGGAAAAGTCCCAAACAGCCACACAGGCGACTCATCTCAAAAAGATAAAGAAAAAGCCAACCGGCTAGCCAATTGGCTCATAAAATCATCACCCAAGCAAAAAAGTAAACATGTACCTATTTGTCGGGCACACAATTTTATTCCTCTTCTCTAGCCTCTTTGCTATAACCTGTTCAATAAATATGCATGTACATGTGTGCAATGATAATCACTTATCAATTTTCAATTCAGTTTCATATTTGATTTTATTTGGTTTTTCATTACCATTCATTCCAATGTTGCATACATAAGCTAAAAATCACATTATTAGCCAATTAATGAATATTTCCAACTCACGAATATTTATTAACACTTCATAATTCACTTTAAAATGATATTTTTAGCGAACTGAAGTATATTTCAACACATGACTATTTTATTTAGTTCCTATACATGTTAAAAATAATATTCATAGCAAACAATTATTTATTTCAACACTTGTATATTTTTAGCAAATCATATACATGATAAAAATGGTATTTTTATCATCAAAAATATTTATTCAACACATGAATGTTTTTAACACTTCATATTCTCAATAAAAATGAAATTTTTATTGTTCGATCTTTTATTCAACACATGAACCTTTTTCAACACATGATCTTCTCAACACATGAGCATTTTCACACATGGATATTTTATATAGTTCGTACATCTAAGAAAGATGTAATTTTTATTGTTGAAACAATTTATTTAAAACACAAATATTTTACATACTTCATATATATAATAAAAATGTTATTTTTATTGTTAAAGCAATTTATTTATTCAGCACATGAATTTATTTTTCAACACATGAACTTCTCAACAAATGAGCATTATTTACTTCATACTTATATTAAAGATGTTATTTTTATCGTTTAAAGAATTTGTTCTATACCTAAATATATTTTTCAACACATGAATATGGTTTCAACACATGACTTTGGTTTCAACACATGAAATAATTTCAACATATGAAAATAATTCTAACACATGAGTATTATTGAAAATTTCGGCAGCATAACGGCAGGGTAGTTAAACCCGACACCGTCCCGAGTACGACTCCTCACTCTACCTTAAAACCTCGCGGTTTTTGACAATGGGGATTTCATATATCTAATTCGCACGTAGGCGAGTATGATTTTCTTTTCCACAATTTATTTCAATTAGAAATGGGTACTTTTCAACCACAATGGTATTTTTCAACCACAACCAAACAATATCAACCACAAACAATCCTATCAACCATTCGCATTATTCACCAAATTTTTCACGCCAATTCACAATCAATAAATATCTTCCATGGTTTGTGGACGAGGGGAGTATATATATATATTCGTATATAAATATATTTTATTTCCATTCCAACACACATATCATTTATACAATGCATATATAATTCATACTTCGCTCATATAACTTATACAACGCATGTACATGAGGCATACAACACGTATATAATTTATATTTCGCTTATATAATTTATATGTCAATTTTCTATTCACATTTCAGTTTAGAAATCTCACATTGGTTTGTCGCTTTTCTAAAAATCCTAGCAAGCACAGAAAAATCTCCGGACACTTCTAGACTGTAGAGACCGTCGACACGATCTCGATGTTTCCTGTTTCATCGAATTTTGTTAACACACGACAAAGATACAATTTTTCAAAGTTTGCAACACTAAAAAGTGTTATTTTTCAATTCAGAAAATCAAAGCCGTATACCTCTTTTGAACCTTCAAAACTAGGTTTCGAATTTGCGGCAAGTCCGTAGGGCTTGGGCAGGATCGGGCTGCACCACCTGGAAGGGCTCGGAACGGCGCTCTGGCAGAGGTAGGTGGGGTCCACTTCGACGCAGGGAGGAAGGCGGGGCGGCGCTTTGAAGTCGCGATGTTCACGGTGGTCATTCTCCTCGTACAGGCGACAAGAGAGGGAGCGACTTGTCTCGATTTGAAGAGTGGAGGATGGTCTTTAAGAAGTTCAACTGGAGGGAGGGCTAATGGTAGCTGTGGCGGTCGGAATCGGGGCTGGAAGGGGGAGCGGTTTTCGCCGTCGAGATCAGGTAGGGGTCGGGTTTTTTTTAATTATTTTAAATTATGATGGAATTTTATGATTGGCCGATGCTTTATTAAATTTTTAAAATAGCGTTTCTCCAAACGAACACCAATCCAAACCCAACGACTGTCGCCCTAGCTAAATACCCCATCCCAAACACAATGGGATATGTTTCGTAGGCCAATTCGACTATTACAGTCAGTTATTCTTCAAATTAAAATATAAAACATTCAATATTCGATTTGAACGTACATTTCAATTTTCCAGGGCCAAAAACTGATTCGAAAAATTCCAGAAAAATAAATCTAGCTATGTTTTGACCCTACGGTCCCAACAAAACTAGTTTCGTCGAATTCTGAGACCGTTTTAAAAATGGCCATTTTTTGGTCCATCCAATTTAACAGAAATCAACCAAACATGTTTCCTTTTGCCATGCTCACATGATAGCTTCAAAAATTATGAAATTTGAAACCTAACAATAATTTGACATCCCAGATCCAACAAAAGTGGTTTCGTCGAATTCCGAGGTCGTTTGCATAATATCTATTTTCAAGGGCTATATATTCTCTATAGCGACCTTTCTGAAAATTCATTTGGCCATAACTTTTGATTCCCACTATGAAACTTCAATTTTTCAGATTCGTTAGAAAGATATTCATAAAAAGATTTAAATATTTTTGTTTTCACTAAAATCCATTTTATTTTGCACCCGGTATGGCCAGTCAAAGTTTGAATTCAAATTTTCAAATTGCCGCACCATTTCTAACCCATTATTTTATTGAAATATTCTATTTCAATTGTCTAAATTTCTTTAAAATAACCAATTTAAAATTTTTAAATTGGCTCGTATTTTCCAGGTTGTTACAAATTATTAGTTTTGCCTTAAGATCTGCATCCCGCGTTCCCTAACAATTTTTATCAAAGCTTAGGTTTTCAAAAAGTTCGTAATCGGATTTTTTGGAAATATTAAATAGAAAATTCTAAAATAATTTATAAAACTAGTTTAAACTCATAATCTGATTTTGAAATTTGATTTTTAAAAATTTGAAATTTGATATTTTTAAAAAATTTGAAATTTGAAATTTGAAAATTTCAGTATATGGATATGTTACAAAAAACAACATTATATTATTGTTTAAAATTGTAGTTAGTTATTTTGAAAAGTTATTTGATTATTTGAAAAGTTATTTTGTTTTGCAGGATAACAGTAATGATGGTTGTGAAAAGACATCAAGAGAAAGAAATGGGTATATATAATGTAAATCAACAAAGAAATAGGTACCAGATCAATTTAAATCTATGGATTTTCACCTACAATAACTCCATACTGTACTTCTCTTCGTTTTCTTCATATTGCCGCTAGTTTCATGTGAATCAATCAAGAATTGACCACGTAATGATCAAATGAAGTTTTGATGAATAAAGAGAGAAGGAAACCAAAACTATCGACAATTATCTTTCAACTCCATCCACAGGTTAGACTATTGTATCCCAAATCATTTTCTAATTATAGTTCTTGTTCTTGTAGTCGTTTTGATGGGTAGATCATCGAATTCTGATCAAAATTGAGTGAGACATGACTATTTGAAGTTGGCTATGCAAAACTGTTGTGTACAGGATTTCTTACATCTCTTCCCCATTTCAACTTGCTAAATCTTAATACCATCCAAATTCATCCCCAAACTATTACTAGATCGAAGCCCTTGCATTCCTCTTCGATTTGCCGCTAGTTTAATCCAATTCCATTGAAAAATGAGGGAGATATGGCTTTTGAAAGATTGACAGAAAAAGACAAACGGGAAAAAGAGGAAGAAGAAAGAATTTATGAAAGAAAGTGACCATTGGGCCTATTTTGAAACGACCAAAACTTCCACTTACGGGAAAGCCTAGATTGCTTTGAGAACACAACACATCATAACAAAAACAGAAGAATATTTCACTGCTATTACAGCAATTTCCATTAGAGTACAAGAACATATCAGAGTTCAAATAATTTACTATAGAAAAATATCAGAGATTTAATTATAAAACAGAGAAAAAATAATACATAATAATGCACAGCAGAAAATACATCAACTAGCACAACTGAAAGAGATATACAGATACAAAACTTTCCGAATATAGCGCCAGTAGTAATCCAGGATCCTGTGAAAAGAAATATCTGCGAAAACCAAAACTACTAGCTGCCCGTGTGGAAATATAGGCACCCAGAGTTTAGCTAGAAACAATAAACTCCGAGTTAATCATGGGACTGGTGTGAGAACTAAAACAATTATTAACTTGATTTTAAAGTTAGGTAAATCACAGGACCACGCCGTATAACACGGAATGGGTTTATCCCCCAAGAATACCAGTGCGTAAAAATAACATCGCAATACTAAAGATAAAAATGAAGCAATTATAAGACTCAGGTCCCATCACACAATGAATGCAGTCGAAGATAGAGTTTTCCCTTATAATAGCCAAATATGCTTGATACGTGATATTTCATCTTTTATTATTACTATAGGTGAAGAAATCAACTTCGAATATTAATGTATTAATCCTAGGCGGCGTAGGTACCATTATTTTACGTCGCCATATAGGTTTACAACTAAAACCGTAAAATCGCGTATTGGAAATTGGATTTCCATCTATGAATCGAGGCTAGGGATCATCCTCACCGATTACGAGACATTCTACCAAATGCCTCAGGATCACACCTACAGGCAACACTTGGATCTTCATGGCCGGTCATCTGTCGATAATTGGCAATACCATAAACTATATATTAGATGGTTCTATCGAACCTCCAAAATGGGTCAGTATGTCGACCACTCTAGAGCCATTAGGGACTCAAATCATATCCGAGTCTTTCAATTGGCCCGAATTCTGAGGTAACTCACTTTCCATTAAATAATATGCAACATCCACATGAGTAAATAGTCTGGGCTCCATACCATGACGTTACTCGTAGCTAGAACTAACATATGTCCATTTCCATGCAGTCACGATCCCGTTTTTGGTTCATACCTGGGTGTGAAGCTCGCAAATTAATGCTACACAAAGCTATGCTAATTAAAGCCGTACTTTGATCATCAACCACAAGACTCTTCTTTTCAACAAAAGCCTTGATCAATGCAACTCAGCATGCCACACTGTCAATCCAAACTGTACCACTGGTTTCCACCAATATATAACCTCTAAGCTCGTATGTCTCAGGGAAGGGTGTTAAGCAAAAGAATAAATTCTCCGCCACCTAACAGATATATATTTAGCAGAGATCAATGAATACAGTGTAAAGGAGTACAATGTCAGACATACCATCCATTTTCAAGTTCGTTATGGGTCTGAACGAAACCTGAGGCACCTTATTCCTCGTCCCAAATGTCCAATATAGGAGAGAGGCCCTCGCATAACCGGTCGATCTCTAAGTACGTCTGCACGATCACCACTTATTACCTTGTCTTGGGTGTACATCCCAATCAAGACATCAGTAACATCCAAACGATGTGAAGTTCTCCGATCTTCAACCACCGTCTTCATATCTTCGACATTTAGTCGCCATATTAGTTATTTAGAATGGGCTAAATCCGGTTTTTCCGAATAAATCGCAAATCTTATAATCAAGTGCTATAAAAACACATCATACGCCTCATTCCAATTCAGAATATTCTTTTATTAAAATTTTCATATTTTTAGGGAAAGGTTCCCATTAATTTTATCAAATATAAATTTTTGTAAATTTACTCTTTAATCTTCCTTTTGATATCATTTTCAAAAGATTTTATTCACTAGTCGGGATAAGCGAACCTTACCGAAGTAACCATTTATTTTATTAACCAAATCCCAACCTATTCATCCCATGGAGCGAAACTGGTAGTACTCCATATCTAACACCCACTGTGTTATCGGTAAAATTAATTACCATTTCACATTCAAATCTAATTAAAGATTTAACTACAGCCTGGAGTAAAATTAGTGGTACCCCATTCTCGATCACTTCTCAAATTTGGCAAATTTAATTACCACATTAACTTTAATCTAATTAAAGATTCATTAAAACTTCGCTTAGTTTTAATCTCCTAAAATCATTATTTAATGATTATTCAAATTTAGGAAATAAATCCCGTCTTTAACTGGGTCACAGAACGAATGTCCTTTATAACATCGTTCACGATAAACCCAAAATCATCTATCTCCAAAATGGAATCTACACGGAAATCATAATAGTGTATAATCAATATAAATTCCCGTATCAAACTAATAATATAAATGGAATAACGAAAAAGTCTTTTAGATTCCATATATAGTAACGGTCTTCCTTCGCAGAAGCTCATAACGATTATTACCAAATCAAATTCCATTCCATTCCAATTTAGTATATTAAATTGAAAAACTTTACTTTAGAAAATTCCATTAATCTTAATTAAAAGATTATAAATTCCAAATCATATTCTTCACTGTCAATTGGGTTAAAGAACGAATGTTATTTAAAACACCATTCGTGATAAACCCAAAAATCCAATTCTAATTCAATTCCAATTAAATATTAATTAAATTGTAAACTTATTTAAATCTTTTTAAAAAGATTTATCCTTTTCTCATCGGGGTTTAAAAACAGTGTTATTAAAGACACCACTCACGACAAACCCAAAATCCAATTTCATTTTAAATACAAGGCTCTAAATAGAAATTATATTGGCTTATATTTAATATCAAATTCTGAAACCAGCAAATTTCATATTGGGAATAACGAATATATATATATATATATATCTTCCAAATTCCTCAACAATATACGTATAATCATGGAATCCAATACCGAAATATTCTGAAGATTATTTCCATTCAAAACCATTCCAATTCATATGTTGGAAAAATTATGGTTATTTTAAAACCCATTTTCAATCCAATTTATTTCTAAAAGTAATTGGATTATTATTCTAGTTATTAACTAGTTCATTTCAATAAAAATATATTTTTATCTTTTCAAAACTGGAATTTTTCACCCAAAATCTTTCCAAATCATTTAATATGATTTTCCATAATTTTAGTAAGGCCCTTAAAATTGGTTTCCAATTACGGCCACCGAACTACATCCAAAGCGACCTTTCCTGAAATTGATTTGGACATATCTCAAAATCTAACTGTTAGGTTTCAAATCTCTTATATTCATTGTAAATCACTTTTCGATACGAACCCAACAGTTTCGGTTTTAGGAGAATCCGACGATCGGATCTCCCGTTACATCAATTTGTAATTAATGGCCGAAATTCGCGAATGGTCGCTGCGCGGCACGTTCTTTTCCGGCCATTATATATATATAATATATATCGTCTCTTTCCATTTAAAACAAATTTTATAAATCGTTTATAAATTCAATTTAAAACGACTTTAACTTCATTTTCAATTTTAAATCAAAATTGAATATTCCATATCATTATAATATTAAAATGATAATATTTTTAAAATATTTGATTTTGGAATCCATTTCCCTTTCGTATTCTTTATAAAATGAGTAAAATCGATCGATTAACGCATTCGGGTTAAAATGGCATTTACTACTTAACTCGGCTTTATGTTTCCATTTTTTCGTGTCCATCCAAAATCGGACATCAAATTCACATTTTGATTCTTCGTTGAATATTATTTTAAAATATTCGTTATTTTAAAATATTCGTTATCTTAAAATATTCTTTATTTCTAAATCGGAATATGACTCAACCAATTACCATATAATTTCAGTTATTTGGATTTCATACATCACATGTATTCAACAATAATGATAAATAATCCTTACACATTCAAACATCATGCAGAGTGCATTCTACAACCGCATAAGCACTAAAATAAATAACGCTTATCACTGTCTATCAACCCATCGATTGACATACAACTAAATATTGGGATTAGTGTATGTCAAATATCATGTCAATACCCGTGTGGGGTTTTCAAACAACAAATACTGATTATATTTGTACATCTAGGCGATGTGTAAAAATTAACATCCGAATCAAGATTAGTTAAATAGGTGCACATAAACAAGCCGTCAGACTTGTAAATGAATATTTATTTCAATTTCTTTTTATGAAAATTTTATATACATTTTATATATAATTTATATATTTTAGTTTCAGAAAAATTCGGCATTATAACGGCTCGATATTAGATCTGGAATAATGTCTAGTATTATCCCTCTCCTGATACTGGCTCCTGCCATACACAACAATCAATCAATCCAATAATACCACAATATAATCTATTTTTCCACAACATAATAATATCACACAAATCATCTAAGGTTTATACAAAAAGTAGTGCCAAGAGCTACTAAGCCCCATCTACAACCTACGATATAATGACGTAACAAAAATGATTTGAGTGAGAGAGTTTTCACCTTTGGTTTCCACTCCGTCAGTCTTTAATTAACGGTTTTGGTACCATTTGGATTTAAATTTACTCCAAATTCAAACAAGCTCCAAATCGGACCCAGTTAGTCTTGTTGTGAAGCTCTCGACTCCACGGTCGCAACGGATCCTGTTTCATGCGATTTGGAGTTCATCTGAAGTTTAATTACATAATTAATTAATTAAATTAAATTAACCCTAAATTACCATTTCAATTTTGTTTAATGTTGCTCCTCTAGAATGCATCGCCATTACGCCGTCGTCCGACTTCTAGATGATCGAACGCCACCTGCATCTAGTTGCCCAGTCAGAGACGTGCCTCCGCCCTGAAAGACGCCACTCAAATCGCCATCGTCGGCCAGAATTCCTAAGTTGACCCAAAACTGTTTGTGCCTCGATTTCTGCCTCCACCAACGATGTCTAGGTCGCAGACCACCTCCATAAGCTCCATCTTGCCTAGCCCTTCCGACCCCCTTTGACGTCCTCCGCCTGACAAGGCCCTACGTCGCCGGAAATCGATGAAGTTTGTTTCCAGCATTCAAAAAACTTTGGCCGATGTTCATATTCAAATTTCAGCCACCACGATCCAATTCAGGTCGAACACTCTAAAGCAGTGTTGTAAAGCATCCTCTCCTCTACACATTTCTCTTTGGTGCCAACCCCATATTCTTCTTCATTCAATCATAATTTGACCCAAACCGAAATAGTTTTTCTGAATTTGACCACCTATTTCTCCCAATCTATGCAGCGATGGGTCTTGGAATTTTTGTGGTAGGTAGAGACCATCATCATCTACAATACCCAAAAGACATTTGGGATAATTGCTTATGGATAGAGAGATATAAATCATTTTGTCTTCAGGGGCTTTTTTGCAAAATTACGAGAGAGGGATCATTGCCAAAATTTGGAGGGAGATGAGAAGTGAGGTTTTTTGGAGAGAAAAGATATTATATAGTGAACGGTTTATTATTTTATTAATTTCTTAGTTCACGCTCTCTTTGTTCGACAGTTATATGCCATGGTCACACACGAACTCCGTTGGCGATGGAAATTGACATGCTGCTGTGTCTTGATGATACGGACCCAATAAAACTGGTTTCGTCGTATTCTGAGTCCGTTTGCTTAGAAATCCCTATTTCTGGCTTAAATGGCTAATCGATTCCCAATTTATTGTGCACGGCCACATACTAGCTCCAAAAATTACGAAATTTGGAATTCTCGCTATGTTTTTCAAGTACAGTTTCAACAAAACTATTTTCGTCGAATTTGGAGACTGTTTGAAAAATGGCCCTTTTAACTGGTCGATTAAATTTAAATTGAAATTGAAAACATGTTTAAATTTATATGCTTGCATATTAATTCCAAAATTCCAAAAATTGGAATTTAGCTATAATTTGACATTCCGGATCCAACAAAAGAGGTTTCATCGAAAACGGCGATCGTTTGTAAAATGGCTATTTTTAAGGGCTATATATTATATTAAAATATATATAAATTCCAAAGTGACTATTTTAAATTTTAAACTGGACATAATTTTCAATTTATAAAGTGAAATCTCAGTTTCTTACATTCGTTAGAAAGATATATTTAAATGGATTCTAATGTTTCTTGTTTGACTGAAATCGAATTTATTTTGAATAATGTACATTAATTTGAAATTTAAAATCGAATTTGCAAACTACCGCCCCATTTCAGGCTCGTTTTATAATTAAAATAAATTTATATGCTCTAAAATCGATTTAAATAAATTTTAGTCGTTATTGTTTAAAATAAATCATTCCAAACATTCAAAATCCATTAAAATAGCTAAATTGAAATTTTTAATTGGTTCAAAAATTCTGGGTTGTTACAATCTCGCCCACTTAGAATCTTTTCGTCCTCGAAAAGGAACGGAGCTGAAAGTTGTTTAACTAACCAACTCAACTTTCATTCTGGCTATCATTCCTCAACTTTTCAGTTTCTAAGAATTTTCTGATTTCTCAAAAATTTGGCTAATACCCTAAATTTTCAAAAAAATTCGCCATAACCTCCTTTCTATGGGTTGATCGGTAAAACCACAACTTGCCTCATAGGGCCCTCATCAGTCAAAAAGAAAAAGCCAAGCGGCTTGTGTAACACCCCGCATTTCTGTCAATATTAATGTTCACAAATTAATGAATAACTAATCTCAGATATGAGAATTAAGGGAAATGGGTTACGCCATTGTGTTCGGTTCGGAATTCTGGTTGAGATAGAGTCCGAGTTTGCGTGAATTGGACTTCGTATGAAGAAGTTATGGCCATCAGAAGTTTCAGAAAATTCAAAACAGATTTCGAAAATTCAAAATTTCAGAGTCAGTTGGGCTAGGCGGGAAAATTCCCGCCAGGGCCAGGTCAACCATAGGGTCGACCTAGGGGTCGACCTGCCCACCGGGCAGATTTTATTTATGTCCTGTTTGTGACTATGTGCTGACTCATTAGGGTTTCTGATCTGCTCTGATTGGCTGGGATTAATTCTGGGTTGATCGGACGGCCTAAACTAATCCTAAACTCTATAAAAAGACATGTAGACTCAAAACCTGAAAATCAAAATAAAATTAGATTCATGGCCTCCATGTCGTCACCTTGCAACTCAGAATAGCCGCCACCAATTAGAGAGGAAGAAAACTAATCAAATTCAATTCTTTTCAACTCTAACAAGGAATCTACTTCAAAGGAAAGCTAATACAACTTCAGAACTCAGAATTCAGAACTCAAGACCTTCTTTGAGTTGTGAGTTCGATTTCTTTAATAAAATAATTAGCAATTTAATTGGATTAAGTTATGATGTGGATTATATGGATATGATGTGAATTATTGACCGCATGTTATAATTATGTTGTAAAATTGTGATGTTATAATACATGTTGTAAATTCTATGATGTTATGTTGTGATGTAATCATCTATGTTGTAAAGTTATGATGCTATCATCTATGTTGTAATTCTATGATTGGCTTATGTATAATCAAATCATCATGTTGTTCATATGCTAGTTTGGTTATGTTGGTTCATATGATAAATCATATGTATGTATGCAAGTTTAGATATTGATTTAGACATGAATCATATGCAAGTTATTGAAAATTATGTATAACCTTACATGTTTCATGACATCTATTTTAGATCTAAAGTTAGGCTATGACATGTGTGAGTTATATGCTAAATTCTACATGCTAGTTTACATGTTTAAATGTAAGTTTACACCATTGTTATGTTCCATAAATCACATATGCAAGTTTATATAAATATATGAGTTTGGAATAAGAATCATGTTATGCAAGTTTGTGGTTATTGCCTATGCAAGTTTACACCTTTACATGTAGATCTATGACATACTTGATTTATGCAAGTTGTGACCATTACCTAACAAGTTTACACCTTTAGATTTGGATCTATGACATATGTAGTTTTATGCAGGTTGTAACTTTGGCCTATACAAGTTTTAGATGTAGAACATCATTCACACATGCAAGTTCACCGCTTATGTTTAGATCTAATCTTAATTATATGTATGTTGTGATGTTTTCTCTTTATTCCATGAGTTAGCCTACACGAGTCTAAAATATATTTTATGTTAAACGAACGAACGTACAACGTGGGGTAAAGGGGATAATATTAAAAGATTTAATATTGAGAATTGGCATAAATGCCTTAAATGGCATAAAATTTATTTGTGATGAAAATTGGTATGATTTTACATACCATAAATAGATGGACATAATTGAGTCAATTATGGCCATAGTTAAATTTGGAATTGATTGATATATTGAATAGGGAAATTAATTCAAATTGGGGAATGATTAATTAGGTGTAATTAATCGTCTAAGACACGAGGTTAGGCTCTTTTGTGGTGTAAGACTGCCCGGACCCGCCCGGCAAATCCAGCTGCCATAAATGCTAGTCTAATGTGGGAGGTCTTAGGCATAAACTAAATGCGTAATAGTTGTAAAAACACAAGGTTAGGCTCTTTTATGGTGTAAGACTGCCCGGACCCGCCCGGCAAATCCAGCTGCCACAAATACCAGCCTAATGTGAGAGGTCTTTATAAGGTTACAGTCTTAATGAATTAAGAAACACTTAACCAGATAAACATGTAGTGGGACATGAGGGGGTTAAGTGGGTGCCTTGGGTGGCATGTGGAATCTAGTGGGTGCCTTGGGTGGCATTTGAAATACAATTAGAAACACTTAACCAGAATTGAAACATGTAAGTGAACATGAATAAGAAGAGGGTTAAGTGGGATCCACTAGAGGGGACCAAGCTTAGGTGGATAGCTTGTGTCAAGTAATGGGGGCCCGTTTCAACCAGTAACCCATAAGTATCTTTGTGGGCTCGACCCAAGTCGAGGACGGGACACGCGTACTGGGCTTGACTGTAAGAGGCCAAAATGGGTTAGCGGTGGCAACGCATGTCCAACGGGTTCATATGCGTGTATGGGCCTGGGCTGGTAGGTAAGACGTTGTTGCATCGTGTAGGTATAAGACTGTGACGGCAAGGAATTTCGCTCGGTCCGAACCAGTCGCTAAACCGACCCAGACCGTTCGAAATGCCCTATCGTTTGAGAACACGACAAATCAGAACGCATACAGAAGAACATTTCATTGTATATTACAACAATGCATCAGATTACAAGAATATACAGAGTATAAATGAATATTACACAGAAATATCAGAGATTTAAATTACTTTTAAATACATAGCAGCGGAAAATAATACAATATACTACTAGAAGAGATATACGGATACAAAGCTTTCCGGATATCATTCCAGCTGTAAACCAGGATCCTGTGAATATAAATCTGCAAAACCAAAACTACTAGCTGCCCGTGTCAAAATAGGGGCACCCAGAGTTTAGGTTAAAACAATAAACTCCAGGTCAGTCATGTGACTGGTGTGAGAACTAAAACAGTTATTAATCTTTACTTTAAATCATTAGGTAAATCAAGGGACCACGCCGTATAACACGGAACGGGTTTCCTCCCAAGAATACCAGTGCATAAAACAAACAGCGCAATGCTAAATAAAGAAAAATGAAGCTGTTATAAGACCCAGGTCCTATCACACAATGCAACGCAAGCCGGGGGATAGGGTTTTCCCTTATAACAGCCAAAGAATGCTTGATACGTTTAAAACAAATCATTTGATACTATAATAAGTGCATAGTGTATAAAACAACTTCAAATCATAAGTATCAATCATAGGCGGCATAAGCGCCCCATCCCACTATGTCGCCATATATAGGATTACAACTAAAACCGCAAATGTCACGTATTTGGAAATTGGATTTCCATCTATGAACCGAGGCAAAAGATAGTCCTCAACCGATTCGAGACGCTCTAGCCCGTGTCTCAGGAACAGCCGCAACCGTACCTTGGATCGTCAGGGCCGGTCCACACGAAGTGGATTATAATGCCTGAACAATAAGTTTCTCCGCCCTTTGGGGCGTAGGTGAGCCAACTAAATGACTCCATCGGTTCGAGAACGACCGATCAATCCGAGGCGCCTCGCAACAGCAACAACCACATAAGTCAAACTCGTCAGGGCGTGTAAAACCACTGACGCCACTTCTAGCTAGAAAGAAAACGCATGTCCCCCCTGAGGTCCGTCTCCCGTTTTTGGTTCATACCGGGTGTGAAACACGCGAGGTAAACGTTACACAAAGCTACGCCACAAAGGCCGTGCTTTGATCATCACCACAAGACTTTGCTTTTCAACAGAAGCCTTGATCATTTGCATCTTAGCATGCCACACAGGCAAACCATCCTATGCAACCGATATCAGTCACACAGAATGAAATCCGATGTCAGACACACAGTCCATTTACAAGTCCGTTCTGGGTCTGAACGAAACCGGAGGCACCTAGTACCCCGCATATCCATCGATCTCCAAGCACGTCTGGACGATCACTAACTGTTTCCATCTTCTTGGGTGTACAGCCCAATCAAGATCATCAGTTATCACCCAAACGACGTGAAAACCTCCGGTCTTCGACCATCGTCTTCATCTTCGACTTATCGTCGTATCAGTTATTCAGAATGGGATAAACCCGGTCTTTCCGAATAACTCGCGTATATATTATAAAAGTGTTACACAAACACAACATACGCCTCATTCCAACTCATTAGTCATTAACCGTAAATTAATCAAGAGAATAATTCCCCTAATATTAACCCCGAAGGCCGAAACCAACATCAGATCAATATCCAGAAAACCATTCTACTTAGCTAACCGACAGTTAGTTTCTAAATTTCACGTTCAAATCTAATTAAAGATTTAACTATCGCCTGGAGCAAAACTGGTGATACTCCATTCTCGATCTTTTCAATCTAATTAAAGATTCATTAAAACTCCACTTAGTTTTAATCTGTGACTGGGTTAAAGAATCAGTGTCATTTAAAACACGGTTCACGATAAACCCAAAGTCACCTCCCATTAATTATCGGGTTAAAGAACAAGTGTTATTTAAAACACTGTTCACGATAAACCCAAAAATCAATATCCATTCAATTCCAATTAAATATTATTTAATTGGTACACTTCATTAAATCTAAATAAAAAGATTTAATCATTTCTCAACTGGGTTCAAGAACAGTGTTAGTGAAGACACCATTCACGACAAACCCAAATCACATTCATTAATTATCGGGTTAAAGAACAAGTGTTATTTAAAACACTGTTCACGATAAACCCAAAAATCAATATCAATTCAATTCCAATTAAATATTATTTAATTGGTACACTTCATTAAATCTAAATAAAAAGATTTAATCATTTCTCAACTGGGTTCAAGAACAGTGTTAGTGAAGACACCATTCACGACAAACCCAAATCACATTCGATATTCAATACAAGGCTCTGAATAGAAAATATATCGGCTTATATTCAATATCGAATTCTACGACTAACAAATGTCATATTGGAAATAGCGATATAAATATATATCTTTCAAATTTCCATAACAACACCTGTACAATCACGAATTCCAACATCGAAATATTCCGAAGACAATTTCGATTCAAATCCACTCCAATGCAATCATTGGATATTCTGGTTATTTTCAAAACCCTTTTCGAATTCAATTTATTTATTTAAAAATAAATAGAATTATAATTCTAGTTCAAAACTAGTTCATTTCGATAAAAATCTATTTTTATCTTTTCAAATATGGAGTTTTTCATCCCAAATCTTCACAAATCATTTCTTATGATTTTACACAAATTATTACTATTTTTAATAATTTTATCAAGTCCCTTACAGTCGATTTCCATTAACGGCCATCGAACTGCACTTACAGCGACCTTTTTCGAATTTGATTTGGACGTATCTCCAAATCCAACCGTTAGATTTCAAATTTCTAACATTCATTAGAAAGCTCTTTTCGATACGAACCCAACGGTTCCGGTTTTAGGAGAATCCGACGGTCGGATCTCCCGCAATGTCCGTTTGAAATAAATGGTCGAAATTCACGAACTGCCGCGGCGCGGCGCGTTCTATTCAGGCCATTATATTATATATATAATATATATAATATATACTTCGTCGATTTCGATTTAAAACGAATTATATAAATAGTTTTAAATTCGTTTCAAAAGCAATTTCAACTTCCTTTTCAATTCAAATCAAAATTGAATTCTTCTTTATAAATTCGTTTCAAAATTCATTTCTATTCAATTCAAATTTCAATTCAATTTGAATTCGTTTTCAATTCATTTCATTTCGAAATCGTTTTCAATTCAATTTGAATTCGTTTTCAATTCATTTCATTTCGAAATCGTTTTCAATTCAATTTGAATTCGTTTTCAATTCATTTCATTTCGAAATCGTTTTCAATTCAATTTGAATTCGTTTTCAATTCATTTCATTTCGAAATCGTTTTCAATTCAATTTGAATTCGTTTTCAATTCATTTCAAAATATTCGATTTCGAAATCACTTTTCAATATTCATTTTTAAGATGAATAAAATCGATATAAATATCGTTCACGTCAAAATGGCGTCAATCTAATCAACACGGCTTCATAAATTTCTATTTTCAAATATTCTATTTCAAATATTTCTTTTTCAAAATAGTTGTTATTATCAAAATATTTCGTTCAACACATGACCAATCTCAATGAATGAGTACTGTCAACACATGAACTTTTATTTTATATCGATAAAGGTGTAAATTTTATTACTAAAATATTTCGTTCAACACATGACCAATCTCAATGGATGAGTACTGTCAACACATGAACTTTTATTTTATAATATTCTTTATTTTTCAATTTGGAATGAGGCCCAATCAATTACCATATAAAGTTAATTATATGGATTTTCATACAACATACGTATATAATAACATTGAAAATAATCAACCATCAACCAAAGTGCACTACACTGTAAAAGCATCAAATATAGATATTCAACGCTTATAACAGCCTGTCAATCAATCGATCGACATATTTAATCAATCAGGATGAGTGAACTTCAAATTTCATCCCAACACCCGTGTGGGGTTTCAAACAATCAAACACATATTTTATTTGTGCTGTTGGGCGATGTGTAAAATTTATCGTCCCAATCAATGTCCTTCAAATAGGTGTACATAAACAAACCGTCTGGTTTGTAAATGAATTTTCTATTTTATTCACTTCGCGTTAAAAATTATATTTTTAACGATAAAACATTTTATTTCAACCTATGAATTTCTATTCAATTCATTCTTTAAATAAAATGATATTTTTATTTTTCTAACTTATTTTAGAAAATTTCGGCGGCATAACGGCACGATACTAGAAACGGGACAAGGCCTAGCCTAATCCCCGGCCTAGTGAAGGCCCACGCCATTCACATATCAATCAAATTCACTTTCGTTATGCAAACCACAAAATTTGGAGTAAGGGTCTAACCTAGCCTTACTCCTTCGCCTTATAACGGCGCACGTCTAATCCTAACCAATTTATCGATTCGATTTTTCACACCTCAAACCACATTCAAACCAATATCGCAATCAATCACCAAACAGTCAAACAAACAAGTCCATGGTCTGTGGACGATTGTGTCGGGTGCTACTAAGCACCGTCTGCATCCTAGTATATATATAACTAGAAAAATTAAATTGAAAGGTGAGAAATTCTCACAGATAGCTATCCAAGCTCCACGGCACTTCTAATGCAGGAAATCTTCGCCAACTCGCTTTTTGTCGCTTTCATTGTCCGCTTTCACTACATATGTAAAAATCGAATTTTTACTTCGCTATTCAATATATAAAAATCCTATTTTTCTTTCGAAGTTCACTATATAAAAATCATATTTTTACTTCGATGTTCAATATATAAAAATTCTATTTTTCTATCGAAGTTCACTATATAAAAATTCTATTTTTCTATCGAAGTTCAATATATAAAAATTCTATTTTTCTATCGAAGTTCAATATATAAAAATTCTATTTTTCTATCGAAGTTCAATATATAAAAATCCTATTTTTATCGAAGTAAAAATCATAACTTCATGTGTATAAAAATCGAATTTTTATAATGTTAAAAATCCTATCTTTACCAACATAAAAACCAAATCTTTTATATGTTAAAAATACGGTCTTTTCAATGTTCAAAACACGATCTTTTTTTATTTTTTAAAAAATCGAATCTTTCATATATTGAAAAATCAAGTTTTATGTAAACTAAAAAATAATCTGTTTTTATACCTTCATAAAAATCAGTTTTCTTCTTTATATAAAAAAAAAATAAAACTGAATTTAAAACAATATACTTAAGTTAAAACTGAAAAATAAAACTGAAAAAAAAAAAAAATAAAAAAAAAAAAAAATGAAAAGGGGGCTTACTGATTTCGGTGTACCAGAGGAGGGTGGTGTTTTATGTTTGATACGGCGGAACGGGAGGGGGAAGCGGATGCTGTCGCAGTCAGAGGTGGTGCTGTGGGTGGCTGGCGACGCATTCGATTTAGGGTTTTGAGGCTGAGGGGGTTTGGGCGCGGGTGGTCTCGATTTAGGGGATATCGACGGGGGGGTTTTCAGAGGAGAGAGAGAGCGCGAGAGGAGGGGGAGCTCGAGGAGGAGGCGCGGTGGCCAACCTGGGCGGCGGAGGCACTGAATCGGAGGGGCGTGCGTAAGGGAGGAGGGTCGGGTCTTTTTATATATTTTATTTTCTATTTGACTGAAAGGGGAGAGGGTATGAGGGAAGGGATATATATAATTATATTATTTAAATAATTTTCATTTCAATAAAGTTGCCTATCCAACCGAACTCAAAATCAAACCTAACGACTGTCGCCCCTAGCGTATTACCCCCATTCCGAACACAATGGGATATGTATCGTAGGCCAATTTGGCCGTTACGATCAGTTTCCGTTGAATTTACATTTAAATCACTATATTGAATTTTAAACGTAGATTTCAATTTACCGGGGTCACATACGAACTTTAAAAATTCCTGAAAAATATTTTCTAGCTTCGTATTGACGATACGGTCATAACAAAACTAGTTTCGTCGAATTCTGAGATCGTTGGAAAAATGGCCAATTTCCAGTCGATTAAAATCAACTGAAACTGGTCAAACGCGTTTTCCTTTGCCACGCTCACATATCGATTCGAAAAATTATGAAATTTGGAATCTAGCAATAACTTAACATCACGGACCCAACAAAACTGGTTTCGTCGAAATCCGAGGTCGTTTGCAAAATTGCTATTTTTAAGGGCCTTATATATATAAAAATATATATAAATTCCACAGCGACTATTTCTAATTTTATACTGGACATATCTTATCATTTCTAAAATGAAATCTCAGTTTGTTAACTTCGTTACAAAGATATAGTTATACAGATTCAAATATTTCTTGTTTCGTTCAATTCTGACTTATATTGAATTCTGTATATTCATTTGAAATTAGAAACCGAATTTTCGAACTACCGCGCCATTTTCAATTCCTTTTATAATTATATATAATTATTATATATTCTAACGACGACGTATATAATATATACGTTCAAATTATATTCAAAATAAATTTCTCGTCGCTATTATTTAAAATAATTCATTTTAAATAATCAAAATTCGCTAAAATTGCCAAAATAAAAATTTCAAACTGGCTCGCATTTTACGGGTTGTTACAATCTCCCCCACTTAAAACTTTTCGTCCCCGAAAAGGAACAAAGTCGAAAGTGGTTTGATTAATCAACTCTACGTTCGATCTGGCTTCCATTCTCCAACTTTTCAGTTTCTGAGAATTTCTAAAATTTCAAAAATTTGGCTAACACCCTAAATTTTTGAAAAATTTCGCCATAACCTCCCCTGCACCGGGAGCATCCGGGAATTTCAAATAGCTTCCCCGGTCCTTCAGATCTCAAAAAGAAAAAGAAAAAGCCAAGCGGCTAGCCAATAGGCTCATAAAATCATCATCACCCAAACAAAACAGGAAATTATGTAGTAAACATGTACCTATTTGTCAGGCAAACAAATTTTATTCTCTGCTCTAGCCTCCTTGCTATGACCTGTTCAACGATATATATGTATATGCTAGCAAACGCAACCAAATTTCAATACAATTCATTATTCGATCACATTAGGCATAATGGCACTAAATTATCAAACAAACAAACAAACTACACAAACATCAATCAATTAGTGAATTAGAGCTTCAAATTCATAATTTTGATACATATACAAAAATCAGATTTTTGATGCCAAATCACAACAATAAGCCCTATCTAATTTTGGTTCTCACACCAATCAATAGGAAATATATAAATATCACATCTTCAAAACACGAACATAGATTCTGATGATGATCGATCAATCATCAGAACCATCTCCGGGTGTCTAGAATGTGATTCTATATCTATCCAGTATATTAAAATTTCAAATACACGTTTGCAAGACGTATATGCAAAATCTTTATATACTGGACTGTCCAACTCAATATAAATAGATAATCAAATACGAATAATTGATTTAAATTTTCAAAACAAAAATTTGTTTTCACTTTAAAAATTTACTCTTCACACTCGTTCTAGGATACTACTGATCCCATCTCTAACGAGTCATTCCCATTGGATTTTACTAACCCAATATCTGATGAATTCTTTCATATGGTTCTAATGTGCCTTGTTCTCTGCTTTGTAAACCAAAGCTCTGATACCAACTGTGACGGCAAGGAATTTCGCTCGGTCCGAACCAGTCGCTAAACCGACCCAGACCGTTCGAAACGCCCTATCGTTTGAGAACACGACAAATCAGAACGCATACAGAAGAACATTTCATTGTATATTACAACAATGCATCAGATTACAAGAATATACAGAGTATAAATGAATATTACACAGAAATATCAGAGATTTAAATTACTTTTAAATACATAGCAGCGGAAAATAATACAATATACAACTAGAAGAGATATACGGATACAAAGCTTTCCGGATATCATTCCAGCTGTAAACCAGGATCCTGTGAATATAAATCTGCAAAACCAAAACTACTAGCTGCCCGTGTCAAAATAGGGGCACCCAGAGTTTAGGTTAAAACAATAAACTCCAGGTCAGTCATGTGACTGGTGTGAGAACTAAAACAGTTATTAATCTTTACTTTAAATCATTAGGTAAATCAAGGGACCACGCCGTATAACACGGAACGGGTTTCCTCCCAAGAATACCAGTGCATAAAACAAACAGCGCAATGCTAAATAAAGAAAAATGAAGCTGTTATAAGACCCAGGTCCTATCACACAATGCAACGCAAGCCGGGGGATAGGGTTTTCCCTTATAACAGCCAAAGAATGCTTGATACGTTTAAAACAAATCATTTGATACTATAATAAGTGCATAGTGTATAAAACAACTTCAAATCATAAGTATCAATCATAGGCGGCATAAGCGCCCCATCCCACTATGTCGCCATATATAGGATTACAACTAAAACCGCAAATGTCACGTATTTGGAAATTGGATTTCCATCTATGAACCGAGGCAAAAGATAGTCCTCAACCGATTCGAGACGCTCTAGCCCGTGTCTCAGGAACAGCCGCAACCGTACCTTGGATCGTCAGGGCCGGTCCACACGAAGTGGATTATAATGCCTGAACAATACGTTTCTCCGCCCTTTGGGGCGTAGGTGAGCCAACTAAATGACTCCATCGGTTCGAGAACGACCGATCAATCCGAGGCGCCTCGCAACAGCAACAACCACATAAGTCAAACTCGTCAGGGCGTGTAAAACCACTGACGCCACTTCTAGCTAGAAAGAAAACGCATGTCCCCCCTGAGGTCCGTCTCCCGTTTTTGGTTCATACCGGGTGTGAAACACGCGAGGTAAACGTTACACAAAGCTACGCCACAAAGGCCGTGCTTTGATCATCACCACAAGACTTTGCTTTTCAACAGAAGCCTTGATCATTTGCATCTTAGCATGCCACACAGGCAAACCATCCTATGCAACCGATATCAGTCACACAGAATGAAATCCGATGTCAGACACACAGTCCATTTACAAGTCCGTTCTGGGTCTGAACGAAACCGGAGGCACCTAGTACCCCGCATATCCATCGATCTCCAAGCACGTCTGGACGATCACTAACTGTTTCCATCTTCTTGGGTGTACAGCCCAATCAAGATCATCAGTTATCTCCCAAACGACGTGAAAACCTCCGGTCTTCGACCATCGTCTTCATCTTCGACTTATCGTCATATCAGTTATTCAGAATGGGATAAACCCGGTCTTTCCGAATAACTCGCGTATATATTATAAAAGTGTTACACAAACACAACATACGCCTCATTCCAACTCATTAGTCATTAACCGTAAATTAATCAAGAGAATAATTCCCCAAATATTAACCCCGAAGGCCGAAACCAACATCAGATCAATATCCAGAAAACCATTCTACTTAGCTAACCGACAGTTAGTTTCTAAATTTCACGTTCAAATCTAATTAAAAATTTAACTATCGCCTGGAGCAAAACTGGTGATACTCCATTCTCGATCTTTTCAATCTAATTAAAGATTCATTAAAACTCCACTTAGTTTTAATCTGTGACTGGGTTAAAGAATCAGTGTCATTTAAAACACGGTTCACGATAAACCCAAAGTCACCTCCCATTAATTATCGGGTTAAAGAACAAGTGTTATTTAAAACACTGTTCACGATAAACCCAAAAATCAATATCCATTCAATTCCAATTAAATATTATTTAATTGGTACACTTCATTAAATCTAAATAAAAAGATTTAATCATTTCTCAACTGGGTTCAAGAACAGTGTTAGTGAAGACACCATTCACGACAAACCCAAATCACATTCATTAATTATCGGGTTAAAGAACAAGTGTTATTTAAAACACTGTTCACGATAAACCCAAAAATCAATATCAATTCAATTCCAATTAAATATTATTTAATTGGTACACTTCATTAAATCTAAATAAAAAGATTTAATCATTTCTCAACTGGGTTCAAGAACAGTGTTAGTGAAGACACCATTCACGACAAACCCAAATCACATTCGATATTCAATACAAGGCTCTGAATAGAAAATATATCGGCTTATATTCAATATCGAATTCTACGACTAACAAATGTCATATTGGAAATAGCGATATAAATATATATCTTTCAAATTTCCATAACAACACCTGTATAATCACGAATTCCAACATCGAAATATTCCGAAGACAATTTTGATTCAAATCCACTCCAATGCAATCATTGGATATTCTGGTTATTTTCAAAACCCTTTTCGAATTCAATTTATTTATTTAAAAATAAATAGAATTATAATTCTAGTTCAAAACTAGTTCATTTCGATAAAAATCTATTTTTATCTTTTCAAATATGGAGTTTTTCATCCCAAATCTTCACAAATCATTTCTTATGATTTTACACAAATTATTACTATTTTTAATAATTTTATCAAGTCCCGTACAGTCGATTTCCATTAACGGCCATCGAACTGCACTTACAGCGACCTTTTTCGAATTTGATTTGGACGTATCTCCAAATCCAACCGTTAGATTTCAAATTTCTAACATTCATTAGAAAGCTCTTTTCGATACGAACCCAACGGTTCCGGTTTTAGGAGAATCCGACGGTCGGATCTCCCGCAATGTCCGTTTGAAATAAATGGTCGAAATTCACGAACTGCCGCGGCGCGGCGCGGCGCGTTCTATTCAGGCCATTATATTATATATATGATATATATAATATATACTTCGTCGATTTCTATTTAAAACGAATTATATAAATAGTTTTAAATTCGTTTCAAAAGCAATTTCAACTTCCTTTTCAATTCAAATCAAAATTGAATTCTTCTTTATAAATTCGTTTCAAAATTCATTTCTATTCAATTCAAATTTCAATTCAATTTGAATTCGTTTTCAATTCATTTCATTTCGAAATCGTTTTCAATTCAATTTGAATTCGTTTTCAATTCATTTCATTTCGAAATCGTTTTCAATTCAATTTGAATTCGTTTTCAATTCATTTCATTTCGAAATCGTTTTCAATTCAATTTGAATTCGTTTTCAATTCATTTCATTTCAAATCGTTTTCAAATCGTTTTCAATTCGTTTTCAATTCATTTCAAAATATTCGATTTCGAAATCACTTTTCAATATTCATTTTTAAGATGAATAAAATCGATATAAATATCGTTCACGTCAAAATGGCGTCAATCTAATCAACACGGCTTCATAAATTTCTATTTTCAAATATTCTATTTCAAATATTTCTTTTTCAAAATAGTTGTTATTATCAAAATATTTCGTTCAACACATGACCAATCTCAATGAATGAGTACTGTCAACACATGAACTTTTATTTTATATCGATAAAGGTGTAAATTTTATTACTAAAATATTTCGTTCAACACATGACCAATCTCAATGGATGAGTACTGTCAACACATGAACTTTTATTTTATAATATTCTTTATTTTTCAATTTGGAATGAGGCCCAATCAATTACCATATAAAGTTAATTATATGGATTTTCATACAACATACGTATATAATAACATTGAAAATAATCAACCATCAACCAAAGTGCACTACACTGTAAAAGCATCAAATATAGATATTCAACGATTATAACAGCCTGTCAATCAATCGATCGACATATTTAATCAATCAGGATGAGTGAACTTCAAATTTCATCCCAACACCCGTGTGGGGTTTCAAACAATCAAACACATATTTTATTTGTGCTGTTGGGCGATGTGTAAAATTTATCGTCCCAATCAATGTCCTTCAAATAGGTGTACATAAACAAACCGTCTGGTTTGTAAATGAATTTTCTATTTTATTCACTTCGCGTTAAAAATTATATTTTTAACGATAAAACATTTTATTTCAACCTATGAATTTCTATTCAATTCATTCTTTAAATAAAATGATATTTTTATTTTTCTAACTTATTTTAGAAAATTTCGGCGGCATAACGGCACGTACTAGAAACGGGACAAGGCCTAGCCTAATCCCCGGCCTAGTGAAGGCCCACGCCATTCACATATCAATCAAATTCACTTTCGTTATGCAAACCACAAAATTTGGAGTAAGGGTCTAACCTAGCCTTACTCCTTCGCCTTATAACGGCGCACGTCTAATCCTAACCAATTTATCGATTCGATTTTTCACACCTCAAACCACATTCAAACCAATATCGCAATCAATCACCAAACAGTCAAACAAACAAGTCCATGGTCTGTGGACGATTGTGTCGGGTGCTACTAAGCACCGTCTGCATCCTAGTATATATATAACTAGAAAAATTAAATTGAAAGGTGAGAAATTCTCACAGATAGCTATCCAAGCTCCACGGCACTTCTAATGCAGGAAATCTTCGCCAACTCGCTTTTTGTCGCTTTCATTGTCCGCTTTCACTACATATGTAAAAATCGAATTTTTACTTCGCTATTCAATATATAAAAATCCTATTTTTCTTTCGAAGTTCACTATATAAAAATCATATTTTTACTTCGATGTTCAATATATAAAAATTCTATTTTTCTATCGAAGTTCACTATATAAAAATTCTATTTTTCTATCGAAGTTCAATATATAAAAATTCTATTTTTCTATCGAAGTTCAATATATAAAAATTCTATTTTTCTATCGAAGTTCAATATATAAAAATCCTATTTTTATCGAAGTAAAAATCATAACTTCATGTGTATAAAAATCGAATTTTTATAATGTTAAAAATCCTATCTTTACCAACATAAAAACCAAATCTTTTATATGTTAAAAATACGGTCTTTTCAATGTTCAAAACACGATCTTTTTTTATTTTTAAAAAAATCGAATCTTTTATATATTGAAAAATCAAGTTTTATGTAAACTAAAAAATAATCAGTTTTTATACCTTCATAAAAATCAGTTTTCTTCTTTATATAAAAAAAAAAAAAACTGAATTTAAAACAATATACTTAAGTTAAAACTGAAAAATAAAACTGAAAAAAATAAAAAAAAATAAAAAAAAAAAATGAAAAGGGGGCTTACTGATTTCGGTGTACCAGAGGAGGGTGGTGTTTTATGTTTGATACGGCGGAACGGGAGGGGGAAGCGGATGCTGTCGCAGTCAGAGGTGGTGCTGTGGGTGGCTGGCGACGCATTCGATTTAGGGTTTTGAGGCTGAGGGGGTTTGGGCGCGGGTGGTCTCGATTTAGGGGATATCGACGGGGGGGTTTTCAGAGGAGAGAGAGAGCGCGAGAGGAGGGGGAGCTCGAGGAGGAGGCGCGGTGGCCAACCTGGGCGGCGGAGGCACTGAATCGGAGGGGCGTGCGTAAGGGAGGAGGGTCGGGTCTTTTTTTATATTTTATTTTCTATTTGACTGAAAGGGGAGAGGGTATGAGGGAAGGGATATATATAATTATATTATTTAAATAATTTTCATTTCAATAAAGTTGCCTATCCAACCGAACTCAAAATCAAACCTAACGACTGTCGCCCCTAGCGTATTACCCCCATTCCGAACACAATGGGATATGTATCGTAGGCCAATTTGGCCGTTACGATCAGTTTCCGTTGAATTTACATTTAAATCACTATATTGAATTTTAAACGTAGATTTCAATTTACCGGGGTCACATACGAACTTTAAAAATTCCTGAAAAATATTTTCTAGCTTCGTATTGACGATACGGTCATAACAAAACTAGTTTCGTCGAATTCTGAGATCGTTGGAAAAATGGCCAATTTCCAGTCGATTAAAATCAACTGAAACTGGTCAAACGCGTTTTCCTTTGCCACGCTCACATATCGATTCGAAAAATTATGAAATTTGGAATCTAGCAATAACTTAACATCACGGACCCAACAAAACTGGTTTCGTCGAAATCCGAGGTCGTTTGCAAAATTGCTATTTTTAAGGGCCTTATATATATAAAAATATATATAAATTCCACAGCGACTATTTCTAATTTTATACTGGACATATCTTATCATTTCTAAAATGAAATCTCAGTTTGTTAACTTCGTTACAAAGATATAGTTATACAGATTCAAATATTTCTTGTTTCGTTCAATTCTGACTTATATTGAATTCTGTATATTCATTTGAAATTAGAAACCGAATTTTCGAACTACCGCGCCATTTTCAATTCCATTTATAATTATATATAATTATTATATATTCTAACGACGACGTATATAATATATACGTTCAAATTATATTCAAAATAAATTTCTCGTCGCTATTATTTAAAATAATTCATTTTAAATAATCAAAATTCGCTAAAATTGCCAAAATAAAAATTTCAAACTGGCTCGCATTTTACGGGTTGTTACAAAGCCGTGCATTATTAGTGGTATTGGGTTGCCACTTTGGGGAGTGACACACCCCACTGTGGGGCTAGCACGGGTATCTACGAGTTAGGGAGCCCATCGCATGGGGGTAGTGGGTACACCTAGTGGAGATAGGGGCAGGCGGCACCTATGAAGGCAACTAGGGGTGCACGAAACTACCATTATCATTATTAAGTTCTGTAGGCGGGATCAACCTTAGGGTGACTATTGGTGGTACAGTACAGTATAGTAGTGGTGGTGTAGTGTAGTAATTATCTTATAGTGTTTTAGGTGCGCCTTTAACGTTATCTTTGTTCATCTTGTTTCCTTGTTTACTTTGTCATACCCAATTGTTCACAGTCATTTCCTTATTTTCCAACTTATGCCTTGGCCTAGTTATTTTGGTAATTATATTGTTAAAGTTATCGCACTCGCCAGACTTTATGTCTGACTCCCTTTTTCCACCTCTTTTCTTCCTTCCCCCCTCCAAGGTGCTCAGGTTGGAACTAGCACCAGTGGAGCTTGATTTTGGACAGCTGTGTCTCTTGCTTTTAGAAGTTGCTTGGATCGCTGAAGTAAAGTTCAGCCTCTCTTATTTATGGCTATTTATTACTGTGGTTATGTCTTTCAATTTATGTACTTTGAGTTGGTCAAGATGGATATTATATACTTTGACTCTGGATTTGATGATGTAATCAAACTTATGTATTTTCCGCTGCAATGAAATAAAGTTTTAAATTTTCAAGTACTGCTTATATCTGTCTTGTTGTTAAGTTTCTATTCTATACACACTTAAAATGCTCCATAGAAGTTAATGCATTCACTTTGTGAGTGACATTAATGGACGTGGGGCGTTACATGTGGTATCAGAGCTGAAGGTTACCAGAACATATATAATTTTGAAAAACTGTTTTTCAAAACCACTTTTATAAAGAAGTACCTTCAAAAGTATGTTTTAAGGAAAGTATTTTCAAGAGAAAATCTTATTTTAGAAAGCATAACCCCAAGAGCCATATATCTTTCCTACGGTCCTATTGTATTAAAACTTTCCTTTTTCGTTTTAGTATGTTTGGAATTCCCGAGATACCCGAGGGGATGCCGATACCAGGATGGTTTAGGAGGTATTTGGAGACTAGGGCTACCACCGCAGGTCCAGCAAATCCTCCTCCTCCTCCTCGCGTCGATACTTTTGCAAAGATTTGTAAGGACTTTAGGGCAATGGGTGGAAAAACTTTTCATGGGACAGAGACATTTGTTGAAGCTCGTAATTAGCTAAAGGAGGTGGAAGAATTGTTTGGAATCTTTGAAGTGGATGATGGAAGAAAGGTCCAGTTAGCTGCCTGGCTAATGAAGGATGAGGCCTCGTTTTGGTGGGAGGTCACTAATGGGGAGCGTCCAGTTGATACATGGCCAGACTTCAGGCGGAGGTTTGAGGCGAAGTTTCTCTCACGGGCTGAAGAGAATCTATACATGGAAAGATTTTTGGCATTGAAGCAAGGGAATCTATCAGTGAAAGAATACGTCAACAAGTTCAATCAACTGGCGAGATTTGGCTTGGACTTGGTGAATACACCAGAAAAGAAGGCCCTGAGATTTGTTAAGGGTTTAAACGAGCCGCTTCATGGGTTAGCTATGACCCACATCCCAATCGGGGCTAACTTTGAGAGACTAGTTGATATGGCGCTTATGCATAAAGAGGAGAAGGGCGCCAATGCTAATAAGGCACCCGAGAAGAAAGGGGACCAAAATAAACCGCAACAGCAACAACAGAACAAGAAAGGTGGTAAAGGCAACAATGCTAAGGGAAAGAAAAATGTTTAACTGTGGGACACCCGGCCATTTAAGCAAAGATTGTAGGAAGAAAAAGAAGACTGGTTGTTTCCAATGTGGCGAAGCGGGACATCTAATTCAGGACTGCCGAAAGAAATGGCCGAGGGCAAGGTCTACCTGGGAGGACAAGTGCAGGCTCTTATGGCACCAGGACAGGCAAGGGGGCAAGTTCTGGCTCTCGTGGTCCCACCGCTGCAAGAACGAGGTAGAACGATTTCCGTTGAAAGTTTAGTTTTTCTGTTTGATCATCTTGTCCGTACTTTATTCGATTCTGGCGCATCACATTCGTTTATCTCTACATCATTAGTTGAAACACTGCACCAAGATACTAGGCTTGTTACAGAGCCCTTAGTAGTCTCAAATCCTATTGATGGTTCAGCTCATCTTTCTATGATTTGTTGGGATTTGAGAGTGTTTATCTTGGGCGTTGAGTTTGAATGCAACGCCTTTGTTCTTGGATTCATGGGCTACGGCTTGATTCTTGGTATGGATTGGCTAACTAGATATGGGGCCATCCTAGATTGTGAAAGAAGGGTAGTTAGATTGTTTACTCCTTGTGGAAAGACCCTTGATATTTCTTGTGACCCTAGAGGTCCAGTGATGCTTAGCTACCTAGAGTCCCTTGACACATCCGATGATGATTTACATTCTGTTCGTATAGTCCGTGAATATGCTGATGTCTTCGATGATGTGAGGGGTTTACCCCCAAAATGCGAGATAGACTTTTGAATATGTCTAGTAGATAATGCAAAGCCAGTTGCATTGCCAATGCGCCACATGGCTCCAAGAGAGAGAAGAGAACTCAGTAAGCAAGTGAAAGAATTGCTTGAGAAGGGGTTCATCAGACGTAGTATATCGGAGTGGGGTGCTCCAGTAGTATTTTCCATGAAGGCAGATGGGTCCCTTAGACTTTGTGTGGACTATTGAGAACTTAATAAGCTTACTAAGAAGAATAGGCACCCACTGCCGAGGATTGACGATCTCTTCGATCAGTTAGTTGGCGCCTCCGTATTTTCGCAGTTGGACTTAGCCACGGGTTTCCATCAGTTGAGAGTGGCTGAGGATAACATAGACAAGACTGCCTTTAGGACTCCAGACGGTTTCTTCGAGTGGCTTGTGATGCCCTTTGGTTTGACAAACGCCCCTGCATACTTTTTTGACTTGATGAGTAGGGTGTTTAGGGAGTACCTTAATAAATTCGTGGTAGTCTTTATGGACGACATCTTGATCTTTTCTAAGAGCGAAGAAGTGCACGCCCTACATCTTAGGGAAGTGTTGGAGACCCTTCGAGCGCATAGCCTTAAAGCTAAATTTTCTATATGTCACTTTTGGAGGAAGGAAGTGCGATTCATAGGGCACGTGGTTTCCAAACAAGGGATATCTATGGATCCTGCAAAGTTAGCGGCTATCCAAGATTGGAAGGTCCATAAAAATGCTACCGAGGTGAGGAGTTTCTTAGGGTTGGCTAGCTACTATAGGAAGTTTATCAAAGACTTCGCAAAAATATCAACCCATTAACACGCTTGACGAAGAAGAATCTAGTTTTCACATGGGACGTAGATTGTGATGATGCGTTCCAACGTTTAAAGAGAGCTTTGACCACAGCCCCAGTTTTAGTGTTGCCAGATGGGAGTAAGCCATTTACCGTTTATACCGATGCTTGTGGGACAGGACTAGGCGCAGACTTAATGCAAGAGAGAAGGGTAATAGCCTATGGTGGAAGGCAGTTGAGAGTACATGAGAGAAATTACCCTACACATGACCTAGAGTTGGCCGCTATTGTTTTCGCTCTTAAGTCTTGGCGCCATTATCTTCTTGGTGAGAAATTTGAATTGTTCACTAACCACAAGTCGCTAAAATACTTGTTCTCTCAGAAGGACTTGAACTTAAGGTAACAAAGGTGGATGGAATTCTTAGCGTCCTACGATTTTGAGATAGCATATACCCCTGGCAAGGGTAACGTGGTGGCAGATGCCTTAAGTAGGAAAAGGTTGTCCTTGAGTCCATTGTTTGTTGAGTGGCGAAGCTTAGAGTTCATCTCTACGTTTGACTTTAGAGCTTCCATTGACTTCGTACCCGGTTTGCTAGCATCCTTAGAGGTCAGACCTATGCTTTTGGGATGGATTGGTGAGGCACAACAAGATGACCCACAGTTGGTTGAGTCAGTAAAAAAGATCGAAAGGGGGGAGTCATCGAGCCATCTCCGTAGGTATACCCTAGATGATAAGGGTTGGTTACGTAGGGACGGTAGACTTTGTGTACCACGGGACAAGGATTTGAGGAAGACCATTCTTGATGATGCACATCGTTCGAAGATGACCATCCATCCCGGCGGGGACAAGATGTACATGGACATGAGACGAGTTTACTTTTGGGCCGGCATGAAGAGGGATGTGGCTGAGTTTGTCGCTAGATGCTTGGTGTGCCAACAAGTGAAAGAAAAGCAAAAGAAGCTCGGTGGATTGCTTCACCCATTGGATGTACCACAATGGAAGTGGGAAAGTGTCTCGATGGACTTTATCGATGGGTTACCGAGATCGAGGAAGGGTAATACGGGGATTTGGGTCGTGGTAGACAGACTTACTAAGAGCGCCCATTTCATTCCCGTGAAGAGTAAGAGGACTGCACCATGGTTAGCCTCCGTATACATTTGAGAGATAGTTCATTTGCACGATGTTCCTTCTAGCATAGTGAGCGATTTACTAGCGAATTTTGGAAGAGCTTGCAAGAGGCGGGAGGGACTCAGTTATGTTTGAGCACCGCATATCATCCTCAGACGGACGGCCAGATCGAGAGGGTGAATCGTATTCTAGAGGACCTATTTAGGTTGTGCGTCTTAGATTTCGGAGGTACATGGGAGGAACATCTTCCGTTGGTAGAGTTCGCATATAATAATAGCTTTCAGTCTAGCATTGGCATGGCACCGTTCGAGGCTCTTTATGGATGACCGTGTCGTTCGCCTACATGTTGGTGGGAGTCTACAGGTAAGATCTTTCTTGGGCCCGATATGATTAGAGAGACTTCGAAAAATATTGATTTATTCGAAGGAGGATGAAGACAGCGCAAGATAGGCAGAAATATTATGTGGACAAGAGGAGGATAGATCTTGAGTTTGATATTGGGGACATGGTCTTTGTCAAGTGTCTCCATTACGGAACGTCGTTCGCTTTAGGTCCGTTGGGAAGTTACACCAAGGTTCGTAGGGTCGTTTCCTATTAAGGAGAGGATTGGACAGATGGCGTAAAGAGTGGTGTTGCCCGAGAGACTTAGTGGTGTACACGATGTATTCCATGTATCACATTTGAGGAAGTGCTTGCACGAGACCGCGGAAGTGGTAGAGCCGAGCTTGCTTAGAGAGGTGGAGATAGAGCGTGATGCGACGATTCGACGAGCTCCTACGTGCATCTTGGGTCGGAGATTAAGAAGTTGAGGAATCGAGAGGTCAAGCTAGTCAAAGTGCAATGGGGAGATGATGAGAGCAACACTACTTGGGAGACGGAAGAGAAGAGGCGTTCATTGTACCCTTTTCTTTTCGAGGGTATGTCTTTTAATTTCTCCTTTATCGCTTAGCTTGTACTTATCTTATCTTTAGTACGTCCTCTCGCTAGTATCTTTGACCTTTAGATAGGGTAGTTCTATGGTTGAAACATATGTTTGAGACATGTTATGTATGATGGATGCATGTGGATGCAAGTGTTTGCTAGTGGTTGCTCGTGGATGCATATACACACACCTTAGGCACTAGATCGGCTCAGTCACTTCATATTGCATATTGCATATAAATGTTTGTGCATATTTAAGTTAATGGATGTATAATGGTTAAGATATCATATGGATGTTGCATTTTGGTGAATGGTTGTGCATACATGTAGAAATAATATGTATCGATAGGATTCTTTCGCATACATAATGGACGCATGGCACTATCATGGTTTGCATTAAGGAGGTCAAATGAATCAGTAGACCGCCTGATTTTTCATTAGATAAGGAACATATACACACACTTTTTTCATATGTTCATACAGCATTATGAATTTTATAAGGACAATGGATGCCTGTGTTTGATGGTTGAGTAGATGGTTGTTTGGATGGTAGGATATGCATTCTCCTTAACTTGGAGATTTCGGGGGCGAAATCCTTTAAGGAGGTGAGAATGTAGCACCCCGTATTTCTGTCAATATTAATGTTCACAAATTAAAGAATAACTAATCTCAGATGTGAGAATTAAGGGAAATGGATTGCGCCATTGTGTTCGTCTTGGAATTCTGGTTGAGATAGAGTCCGAGTTTGCGTGAATTGGACTTCGTATGAAGAAGTTATGGCCATCGGAAGTTTCAGAAAATTCAAAACAGATTTCGAAAATTCAAAATTTCAGAGTCAGTTGGGCTAGGCGGGAAAATTCCCGCCAGGTCGACCATACGGTCAACCTGGGGGTCGACCTACCCTGTCGACCATAGGTTCGACCTGAGGGTCGACCCTGAACTGTTTGTGACTGCGTGCTGACGCATTAGGGTTTCTGATCTGCTCTGATTGGTTGGGATTAATTCTGGGTTGATCGGACGACCTAAACAAATCCTAAACTCTGTAAAAAGACGTGTAGACTCAAACCCTAAAATCAAAATAAAATTAGATTCATGGCCTTCATGCCGTCACCTTGCAACTCAGAATAGCCGCCACCAATTGGAGAGGAAGAAAACAAATTAAATTCAATTCTTTTCAACTCTAACAACGAATCTACTTCAAAGGAAAGATAATACAACTTCAGAACATAGAATTCAGAACTCAAGACCTTCTTTGAGTTGTGAGTTCGATTTCTTTAATAAAATAATTAGCAATTTAATTGGATTAAGTTATGATGTGGATTATATTGTGAATTATTGACCGCATGTTATAATTATGTTGTAAAATTGTGATGTTATCATACATGTTGTAAATTCTATGATGTTATGTTGTGATATTATCATCTATGTTGTAAAGTTATGATGTTATCATCTATGTTGTAATTCTATGATTGGCTTATGTATAATCAAATCATAATGTTGTTCATATGCTAGTTTGGTTATGTTGATTCATATGATAAATCATATGTATGTATGCAAGTTTAGATATTGATTTAGACATGAATCATATGCAAGTTAGTGAAAATTATGTATAACCTTACATGTTTCATGACATCTATTTTAGATCTAAAGTTAGGGTATGACATGTGTGAGTTATATGCTAAATTCTACATGCTAGTTTACATGTTTAGATGTAAGTTTACACCATTGTTATGTTGAATAAATCACATATGCAAGTTTATATAAATATATGAGTTTGGAATAAGAATCATGTTATGCAAGTTTGTGGTTATTGCCTATGCAAGTTTACACCTTTAGATGTAGATCTATGACATACATGATTTATGCAAGTTGTGACCATTACCTAACAAGTTTACACCTTTAGATTTGGATCTATGACATATGTAGTTTTATGCAAGTTGTAACTTTGTCCTATGCAAGTTTTAGATGTAGAACATCATTCACACATGAAAGTTCACCACTTATGTTTAGATCTAGTCTTAATTATATGTATGTTGTGATGTTTTCTCTTTATTCCATGAGTTAGACTACACGAGTCTAACGTATATTTTACGTTAAACAAACGAACGTACAACTTGGGGGTAAAGGGGATAATATTAAAAGATTTAATATTGAGAATTGGCATGAATGCCTTAAATGGCATAAAATTTATTTGTGATGAAAATTGGTATGATTTTACATACCATAAATAGATGGACATAATTGGGTCAATTATGGCCATAGTTAAATTTGGAATTGATTGATATATTGAATAGGGAAATTAATTCAAATTGGGGAATGATTAATTAGGTGTAATTAATCGTCTAAGACACGAGGTTAGGCTCTTTTGTGGTGTAAGACTGCACGGACCCGCCCGACAAATCCAGCTGCTACATATGCCAGTCTAATGTGGGAGGTCTTAGGCATAAAATAAATGCGTAACAGTTGTAAAGACACGAGGTTAGGCTCTTCTGTGGTGTAAGACTTCCCAGACCCGCCCGGAAAATCCGGCTGCCACAAATGCCAGTCTAATGTGAGATGTCTTTATAAGGTTACGGTCTTAGTGAATTAAGAAACACTTAACCAGATAAACATGTAGTGGGACATGAGGGGGTTAAGTGGGTGTCTTGGGTGGCATGTGGAATCTAGTGGGTGCCTTGGGTGGCATTTGAAATACGATTAGAAACACTTAACCAAAATTGAAACATGTAAGTGAACATGAATAAGAAGAGGGTTAAGTGGGATGTACTAGAGGGGACCAAGCTTAGGTGGATAGCTTGTGTCAAGTAATGGGGGCCCGTTTCAACCAGTAACCCATAAGTATCTTTGTGGGCTCGACCCAAGTCGAGGATGGGACATGTGTACTGGGCTTGACTGTAAGAGGCCAAAACGGGTTAGCGGTGGCAACACAAGTCCAATGGGTTCATATGCGTGTGTGGGCCCGGGCTGGTAGGTAAGACGTTGTTGCATCATGTAGGTATAAGCCGTGCATTATTGGTGGTATCTGGTTGCCACTTTGGGGAGTGATACACCCCACTGTGGGGCTAGCACGGGTATCTATGAGTTAGGGAGCCGATCGCATGGGGGTAGTGGGTACACCTAGTGGAGATAGGGGCAGGCGTCACCTATGGAGGAAACTAGGGGTGCACGAAGCTACCATTATCATCATTAAGTTCTGTAGGCGGGATCAACCTTAGGGTGACTAGTGGTGGTGCAGTACAATATAGTAGTGATGGTGCAGTGTAGTAGTTATCTTATAGTGGTTTAGGTGCGCCTTTAACATTATCTTTGTTCATCTTGTTTCCTTGTTTACTTTGTCATACCCAATTGTTCACAGTCATTTCCTTATTTTCCAACTTATGCCTTAGCCTAGTTATTTTGGTAATTATATTGTTAAAGTTATCGCACTCACCAGACTTTATGTCTGACCCCCTTTTTCCACCTCTTTTCTTCCTTCCCCCCTCCAAGGTGCTCAGGTTGGAACTAGCACCAGTGGAGCTTGATTTTGGACATCTGTGTCTCTTGCTTTTAGGAGTTGCTTGGATCACTGAAGTAAAGTTCAGCCTCTCTTATTTACGGCTATTTTGTACTGGGGTTATGTCTTTCAATTTATGTACTTTGAGTTGGTCAAGATGGATATTATGTACTTTGACTCTGGTTTTGATGATGTAATCAAACTTATGTATTTTCCGCTGCAATGAAATAAAGTTTTAAATTTTCAAGTAATGTTTATATCTGTCTTGTTGTTAAGTTTCTGTTCTATACACACTTAAAACGCTCCATAGAAGTTAATGCATTCCCTTTGTGAGTGACATTAATGGACGTGGGGTGTTACAGCTTGCCAATCGGCTCATAAAATCATCAAACCCCAACAACTACAGTAAATCTGTACCTATTTGTCGGGCATACAATTTTATTCCTCTTCTTACCTTCCATGTTATGACGTGTTCACACATATATATGTATATATATGCAATTCCAATCAATTTTCGATTTAATTCAATATTTGATTCGATTTGGCTTTACTTATCATTCATTCTCATATTGGTTAAATTAATTATCATTCCAATATTTTTATATTAGTTAAACTAAAAATCACACAACCCAACCAGCAATCAATTAGTTGTTTAAATTTTCCAACATATATCTTCAATATACTCAAAAATCCTATTTCAATGCCAAATCACAAATAATAAATTCTAGCTATGTTTTGGTTCTCACACCAGCTAGTTGGAAATATATAGATATCCACCTTCGAAACTCGAACGTAAATACTGATGATGGGGCCCCATTATCAGAATCATCTCCGGGTGACTAGAATGTGATTCTATATGTACCCAGTATACTTGAGACTTCATATACACATGGATTAGACGTATATTAAAAATCTCTTTATACCCGATAGTCCAAAATCAATTTAAAATAAAATACTCAAATACGTGAAATAAGTATAATTTTCAAAACTAAATTTGTTTTTTTAGAAATGGCACCCTTCAAACTCATTCTAGGGTACTGCTAACCCTGTCTCTAACGAGTTATTCTTATAGGATATTGCTAATCCTATCCCTGATGAATTCTTTTGTTTGGTTCTAACGTGTCTTGTTCCCGAGCATTGTAAAACCAAAGCTCTGATACCAAAATGAAACGACCCAAACTTCCCCTTATGGGAAAGCCCGGATTGCTTTGAGAACACGACGCATTAGAACAAAAACAGAAGAACATTTCATTACTATTATAACAATTTCCATCAGAGTACAAGAATATATCATAGTTCAAATAATTTACAACAGAAAAATATCAGAGATTTAATTATAAAACAACGGAAAAATAATACATAATAATGCACAGCGGAAAATGCATCAACTAGAACAACTAAAAGAGATATACGAATACAAAGCTTTCCGAATATAGCTCCAGTTGTAATCCAGGATCACGTGAAAAAAATATCTGCGAAAACCAAAACTACTATCTTCCCGTGTGGAAATATGGGCACCCAGAGTTTAGGTAGAAACAATAAACTCCAAGTCAGTCATGGGACTGGTGTGAGAAATAAAACAGTTATTAAATTGATTTTAAAGTTAGGTAAATCACGGGACCACGTCGTATAACACGGAATGGGTTTATCCCCCATGAATACCAGTGCATAAAAATAAAAGTGCAATGCTAAAGAGAAAAATGAAGCTATTATAAGACTCAGGTCCCATCACACAATGAACGCAGTTGAGGATAGAGTTTTCTCTTATAATAGCCAAATATGTTTGATATGCGAAATTTCATCCTTTATTATTACTATAAGTGAAGAAATCAACTTCAAATATTAATGTATCAATCATAGGCATCGTTAGTACCATTATATTACGTCGCCATATAGGTTTACAACTAAAACCGTAAAATCGCGTATTCGAAATTGGATTTCCATCTATGAACCGAGGCTAGGGATCATCCTCACCGATTTCGAGACATTCTAGCAAATGCCTCAGGATCACACCTACGGCCAACCCTTGGATCTTCGTGGCTGGTCATTCGTCGATGATTGGCATTTACGATAAACAATATGTTAGATGGTTCTATCGAAGCTCCAAAATGGGTCAGTATGTCAACCATTCTAGAGCCACTAGGGACTCAAATCATATCTGAGTCTTTCTATCGACCCGAATTCCGAGGTAACTCACTTTCCATCAAATAATATGCAACATCCACATGAGTAAACAGTCTGGGCTGTATACCATGACGTTACTTGTAGCTAGAACTAACATATGTCCATTTCCATGCAGTCACAATCTCGTTTTTGGTTCATACCTGGGTGTGAAGCTCGCGAATTAACGCTACACAAAGCTATGTTAATTAAAGTTGTACTTTGATCATCAATCACAAGACTCTGCTTTTCAACAAAAGCCTTGATCAGTGCAACTCAGCATGCCACACTGTCAATCCATACCATACCACTGATTTCCACCAATTTATAACCTCTAAGCTTGTATGTCTCAAAGATGGGTGTTAAGCAAAAGAATAAATTTTCCGCTACCTAACAGATATATATTTAGCAGAGATCAATGAATATAGTATAAAGAAATACAATGTCAAACGTACCATCCATTTTCAAGTCCGTTCTGGGTCTGAACGAAACCGGAGGCACCTTATTCCTCGTCCCATAAGTCCAATATAGGAGAGAGGCCCTCGCATATCCGGACGATCTCCAAGTACGCCAGGACGATCACTACTTATTACCTTGTCTTGGGTGTACATCCCAATCAGGACATCGGTAATCATCCAAACGATGTAAAGACCTCCGGTCTTCAACCACCGTCTTCATATCATCGACATTTAGTCGTTGTATCAATTATTCAGAATGGGTTAAACCCAGTCTTTTCGAATAACTCGCGTATCTTATAATCGAGTGCTATAAAGACACATCATACGCCTCATTCCAATTCAGAATATTCTTTTATTAAAATATTCCTATTTTTAGGGAAAGGTTCCCATTAATTTTATCAAAGATAAATTCTTGTAAATTTACTCTTTCATCTACCTTTTGATATCGTTTTAAAAGATTTTATTCACTCGTTGGGATTAGTGAACCTTACCGAAGTAACCATTTATTTTATTAACCCAATCCCAACCTATTCATCCTATGGAGCAAAACTGGTAGTACTCCATATCTAACACCCATTGTGTTATCGGTAAAATTAATTACCATTTCACATTCAAATCTAATTAAAGATTTAATTTCCGCCTGGAGTAAAACTGCGGGTACCCCATTCAGGAGCACTTCTCAAATTTGGCAAATTTAGTTATGACATTAACTTTTCATTCTAATTAAAGATTCTTAAAACTCCGCTTAGTTTTAATCTCCTAAAATCATTATTTATTGATTATTCAAATTTAGGAAATAAATCCCGTCTTTAACTGTCTAAAGAACGAACGTCCTTTATAACATCGTTCATTCCATCAAAATGGAATCTACACGGAAATCATAACAGTGTATAATCAATATAAATTCCTATATCAGACAAATAATATAAATGGAATAACGGCAATGCCTTTTAAATTCCATATATAGTAACGGTCTTCCTTCACAGAAGCTAATCTCGATTATTACCGAATCAAATTCCATTCAATTCTAATTTAATATATTAAATTGGAAAACTTTACTTTGGAAATATCCATTAATCTTAATTAAAAGATTATAAATTCCAAATCATATTCTCCACTGTTAATGGGATTAAAGAATGAATGTTATTTAAAACACCGCTCATGATAAACCCAAAAAATCCAAGTCTAATTCAATTCTAATTAATTAAATATTAATTAATTGGTAAACTTCTCTAAATCTTTTTTAAAAGATTTATCCTTTTCTCATCACGGTTTAAGAACAGTGTTATTAAAGACACCATTCACGACAAACCCAAAATCCAATTTCACATAAAATGCAAGGCTCTGAATAGAAATTATATCGGCTTATATTTAATATCAAATTCTGGAACCAATAAACATCGTATTGGGAATAACGATATATATATATATATCTTCTAAATTCCTCAACAATATCCATATAATCACGGAATCCAATACCGAATTCCGAAGATTATTTCCATTCAAACCCATTCCAATTATACGTTGGAAAAATTCTGGTTATTTTAAAATCCATTTTCAATCCAATTTATTTCTAAAAATAATTGGATTATTATTCTAGTTATTAACTAGTTCATTTCGACAAAAAAAATATTTTTTATCTTTTCAGAACTGGAATTTTTCATCCAAAATCTTTCCAAATCATTTAATATGATTTTACATAATTTTTCCTTATTTTTAATAATTTTAATAAGGCCCTTACAATCGGTTTCCAATAATAGCCACCGAACTACATCCATAGTGACTTTTTCTGAAATCGATATGGACATATCTTAAAATATAATTGTTAGATTTCAAATCTCTTATATTTATTGAAAGCTCTTTTCGATATGAACCCAACACGGTTTCAGTTTTGGGAGAATCCGACGGTCGGATCTCCCGTTACATCAATTTGGAGTTAATGGTCGAAATTCGCGAACGTTCGTTGTGCGGCACGTTCTATTCAGGCCATTATAATATATATATATAATATATATATCATCGATTTCTATTTAAAACAAATTTTATAAATCGTTTATAAATTCAATTTAAAACGAATTTAACTTCATTTTCAATTTTAAATCAAAATTTAATATTCCATATCATTATAATATTAAAATGATAATATTTTTAAAATATTTGATCTTGAAATCCATTTCCCTTTTGTATTCTTTATAAAATGAATAAAATCGATTGATAAACCCATTCGGGTTAAAATGGCGTTTACTGCTTAACTCGGCTTCACGTTTCCATATTTTCGTGTCCATCCCAAATCGGACATCAAAATCACATTTTGATTCTTCGCTGAATATTATTTTAAAATATTCGTTATCTTAAACTATTCTTTATTTCTGAATCGGATTGTGACTCAAACAATTACCATAAAATTTCAGTTATATGGATTTCATACGTCGCATGTATTCAACAATAATGATAAATAGTCATTACACATTCAAACATCATCCAGAGTGCATTCTACAACTGTATAAGCATTAAAATAAATAAATAACGTTCATCACAGTCTGTCAACTCATCAATTGACATACAAGTAAATATTGGCATCAGTGATATCAAATATCATCTCAATACCCGGGTGGGGTTTTCAAACAACAAATACTTTATTATATTTGTGCATTTGGGCGATGTGTAAAAATTATCGTCCAAATCAAGATCAGTTAAATAGGTGTACATAAACAAGCCATCCGACTTGTAAATGAATATTTATTTAAATTTCTTTTTATGAAAAATTTATACACATTTTATATAAATAATTTATATATTTCAGTTTCAGAAAAATTCGGCACTATAACGGTGCGATATTAGAGCTGGAATAATGCCTAGCATTATCCCTCTCCTGATACTGGCTCGCGCCATACACAATAATCAATCAATCTAATAATACCACAATATAATCATTTTTTCCATAACACAATCATTTCACACAAACCATCCAAGGTTTGTACAAAAAGTAGTATCAGGAGCCACCAAGCCCCAACTGCAACCTAGGATATAATGACATAACAAAAATGATTTGAGTGAGAGAGTTCTCACCTTTAGTTTCCACTCCGTCAGTCTTTAATTGACAGTTTTGGTACTGTTTGGATTCAAATTTGCTCCAAATTCAAACAAGCTCCAAATCGGACCTAGTTAGTCTTATTGTGAAGCTTTCGACTCCACGATCGCAACGAATCCTGTTTCATGCGATTTGGAGTTCGTATGTACAAGTTATTAAAGTCTGAAGTTTAATTACAAAATTAATTAATTAATTAATTTAATTAAATAAACCCTAAATTACCATTTCAATTTTGTTTAACGTTGCTCCCCTTGACTGCATCGCCAGTACACCGCCGTCCGACTTCCAGATGATCAAACCATGGCCTGCATCGAGTTGCCCGGTCGGAGATGCGCCTCCGCCTTAAAAGCCGCCACCCAAATCGCCAACATCGACCAAAATTCCCAAGTTGACCCAAAACTGTTCGTGCTTCGATTTTTGCCTCCACCGACGATGTCCAGATCGCGCACCATCGCCATAACCTCCGCCTCGTCTAGCCCTTCCGACCACCTTCGACGTCCTCTGCCTGACAAGGCCCCACGTCGCCGGAAATCGACGAAGTTTGTTTCTAGCATTAGAAAAACTTTGGCTGACGTTGATGCTCAATTTATGGCCACCACGATCCGATTCAAGTCGAACACTCTGAAGTAATGTTGTAGAGCATTCTCTCCTCTACACATTTTTCTTTGGTGCCAACCTCAAATTCTTCTTCATTCGATCAGAATTTGTCCAAAACCGAAATAGTTTTTCTGACTTTGACCGTCGATTTCTCCCAATTCATGCAACAACTAGTTGGAATTTTTTTGGTAGGTAGAGACCATCATGATCTACAATACCCAGAAGCCGTTTGGGATAATTGCTTACGGATTGAGCGATATAAATCATTTTGTTTTCGAGGGCTTTTTTTGAAAATTACGAGAGAGAGAGAGAGGGAGAGGTGCTACTACCAAAATTTGGAGGGAGACGAGAAGTGTGGGTTTGTGGAGAGAAAAGATATTATATAGTGAAGGGTTTATTATTTTATTAATTTCTTAGTTCACGCTCTCTCTGTTCGACATTTATCGATGCCATGGTCACACACGAATTTTGTTGGCAATGAAAATTGACATGCTGCTATGTCTTGATGATACGGTCACAACAAAACTGGTTTCGTCGAATTTTGAGTCCGTTTGCTCAAAAAGCCCTGTTTTTGGCTTAAATGGCTAATCGATTCACAATTTATTGTGCACGGCCACATACTAGCTCCAGAAATTATGAAATTTGGAATTCTCGCTATGTTTTTTAAATACGGTTTCAACAAAACTAATTTCGTCGAATTTGGAGACCGTTTGAAAAATGGCCTTTTTAACTGGTCGATTAAATTTAAACTGAAATTGGAAACACGATTAAATTTACTGGGCTCACATATTAATTCCCAAAATTCTAAAAATTCGAATTTAGCTATAATTTGACATTTCGAATCCAACAAAATTGGTTTCGTCGAAAACGGAGGTTGTTTGCAAAAAGGATATTTTTTAAGGGCTATATATTATGTTAAAATATATATAAATCCTATAGCGACTATTTTAAATTTTAAGTTGGACCTAACTTTCAATTTATAAAGTAAAATCCCAGTTTCTTACATTCGTTAGAAAGATATAGTTAAATGGATTCTAACGCTTGTTTTACTGAAATCCGATTATTTTGAATCTTGCACATTCATTTGAAATTTAAAATCGAATTTTCAAACTACCGCACCATTTCAGGCTCGTTTTATAATTAAAATAATTTATACATTCTAACTTCCATCTAAATAATTTTTTGGTCGTTATTGTTTAAAATAAATCATTTTAAATATTCAAAATCCATTGAAGTAGCTAAAATAAAAAATTTAAATTAGTTCAGAAATTCCACGTTGTTACATATCTATAAAAGAATAAAGTGTCCATTCATTTTAAATTCGAATTCAAACTTAAGGATTTGGCGCTAATTTTGTTGAACTATTAAATCTTCAATATCTTTCTCATATGGTGTTCAAATTCAGAAAATGAATGTACTAACTTAATCAGAAAAACTAGCCCGTCGCAATAGAGCGGATCATCATCAAATTCTATGAGATGTGAATGTGTGATTCATGACAATGTAAGGACAACAAAAAGAAGAGTTGGAAAAATAGGTATGCTTTACAATTATTTCATAATTATCGTTGAATTTAGCAATATACATCTATGCACATAGTTAGGTATAGAAATTATCTTTTTTAATAATCTAGATAATCTGGTTCATATATTGATACAACATTGTATACCAATCAATATACCAATCTAATTAAAATATTTTCTTATTCTAAATTTAAATTTCATTACCATTTGATTTGGATTTGAAAGAATTGAAAGGACATCTATTCAATATGAAAATGTCTGTTCAAACACAAATTATCAATTTTGTTTATTTACTTATGTTTCATATAGTTTGTTTCAAAAATATATACATTGAAATTATAAAATTATATATAGTACATAGATATATGCTTGAAATAATTAAAAAAATCTTTTGAACATATTATATTATTATAAAATATAAATTTATATATCTTTTATATGCATTTAAACATACATAGTTATACTTATATTTTTCATATAATTTCATAACAATTTTGGGTTACATTATCATAGATATTATTTGTAACTAAATACTATTTTTGTTTTCTTGGCTTATTAAGATTTATAAAACTTGTACATTTAACTTAATATTTGCTGTGTGCGTGTGTGTGTGTGTGTGTATATATATATTTATAACTTTTATGCCTTAAACATGTAGTTTAAATATAAGAAGTTATAGTTTTACAATTATTACCAAGTTTCATCAAAAAATTATTTTGTCATAACTATAGATTTCGTTTAAAGTTATAACATAGAAATGATTCTTTAGCAAATTAATATATTTCGGTTTCTAAAGTTTAAATTTATAATTGATTTGTATCAAAAGATAGATAAATAATAAACTAAATTTTAAGTCCTTTTAAAATCAGTTTTTATATACAATTATGAATACATGTTTATAGTTTACTTCATATGATAAAATTATATATTCTCTTTAAGGATCTTCAATGTTTACTATATTATTTTTTTAAAGAAGCACCCTACTATATGTGTAACACCCTGTATTTTCTATGAACGTATAAGTAACAAATCAGAGAATAATTAATTTTTTAAATAAGAATCAAGGGACGCCATTGCGTTCGTCTCGAAATTCTGCTTGGAAACGAGTCCGAGTTTTCGAGAAACGGAGTCCGTATGAGGGAGATATGACCCTCCAAAGTTTCAGGAATTTTCAGAACCGAAACAGCTTGAAATTCGAATTCGAAATTCGAATTCAAACCCCAGCGCAGACTGGGCGGGAATTTTCCCGCCTAGGACCAGGTCAACCTGGGGGTCGACCTCCTAGGGACCAGGTCGACCCTATGGTCGACCTGGGGGTCGACCTGGTGACAGAACCCAGTTCTGAGCCTTGGTTCATTCTGATGTATCTGGTCACGTTTTCTGTCTAGATTCGTCCGCCTAATCCTATATAAACAGCCTCCTAGCCTCATTCTCTTTACACCATTTCATTCTCTCCTTATGATGCCTCTGAAATATTAGAAATAAATAAATAAAATAATGGCGTCGGTACTCTGCTGGAATCAAAAATAGAACTAGTACATCTTCTTCCAAATCTGAATTAGATTAAAAGAGAACAACTGCAGCTCTTCTTCTTTAATCCAACCAAGGCAAGCACAGTTATTTTTAGATTTGAATTTTAATTATGTTCGTGACATGGTTGTAAATCTGAATCTGAGGTTATGCATATTCTATTTTGTTTAGATCTATCCTATTGTAACTATTCTGTATCTCTCTTCTTTCTGTTCTATAGCCAGGCTACCACGAGCCTGAGCCAAATCTCATAAGAGATTGATGCGCGAATGCCAAACTTTTGGGGTAAATAATGAATGATGCATAAATTGGGCATGACTGATCTGTGACTGATTTGAGGAAAGAATATAGGCAGTAGCTAGAACATAAATCTGAGACATATAGCTGGACATGTTTAAAACATAAAGTGTATTGAACATATGACTTGAGGCATAGAAGAATATTGGACATATGACTTGGGTTTTGGGCGTAAAGAATTAACTGTAAATAAGTAACTGATTTAGATGCATAGCACATGTTGTAATTCAGGACATAAATTGGAGGCATATTGTATGAGATTGTTTATGACTTAGAATATAAAGGACATAAGTTGTAATTCTAGATCTGGACATACTTTATATATTATAGTCTGTAATTTAGAAGAAGGAGAATTATTTTGTATATAACTTAGGCGTAAAGACCTATATCAAATAGGATAACCATTAATGTGAACATGCCTAAAAGTGGGTTTTGGATATGTGACATGCATTGTAATCAATGACTATTTGGCATAATTTATATGTGAATCACGATTAGGGCCTTTTGAGAATATTCTGAACTATGCAAGTTTAAAAAAAATTTGGGACATATGGTAAATTATGGCCATAACTTAGACATGTAAGTTTAGGCTCACTCCATGATTAGGCAAGTTATGGGAATAAGACTTTGAGAAATGTTTAAATCTGCTAAAACTATTATCTGCTTAATATGTTAGATTTACCTAATCTGCTAAATCTATTACCTATTTAATTGCCTAAACTGTTAAATATGTTGAATCGCCTAATCTGCTAATTATGACTAATCTGCTAAATCTGTTGAGTTGCCTAATCTGCTAAATCTGTTGAACTATCTGAGCTGCTAAATCTGTTGCAAAGCTGAATGATTGTAATTTGTGTAGGCTCGATTTAAGATTGTGTAAAACATGATTTGTTTAATCTGCTGCGACTTGAAAAGAAGTCAAATCTGTTAAATTAACAGAATTAGTCTGATAGTTGTATAATCTATAATGGAATAAATGGGTTATAATAAAAATGCTGAGACACGAGGTTAGACTCATGTTTGCGGTAGAAGCCTGCCTGGACCCAACCGGCTTAACCAGCAACAGCAAACTGCTAGTCTAATGTGAGAGGTCGTAGGCATAACTAAAATACGCTTAGACACAAGGTTAGGTCTGGCTTGTGGCAGAAGTCTGCCCGGAACCGCCCGGCATATACAACGGCCATAAGCTACCGACCTAATGTGAGAGGTATGTGCATTAATATTTAATTAATGCAAACCTGAGACAAATATGATGTCTAAAAAGTGTTGGGTGGATAGGGCTAAACCAACTAGACTGATGAGTTTAATAAACCTGTTTCGTGAATCTGTAGGCCCAATACAAAGTTAGACAATCTGTAAATCTGCTAAAACTGTACATCTGATTTGTTAGTCTGAAAACCTTTTAACCTGATTTTTTGACCTGTGAACTAGTTGACTTGAACTCTGTATGTCTGAAAACTTGTAAACAAGTTAATCTGAAATCTGTTAGTCTGGGGACACAAGGTTAGGAGGGAAAATACTTGTGTCATCTGTTGTTTGGGACCCATATTAGTCAGTAACCATTTCTGGTATCAAAATTATGACCCAACAGTGGGTAGGGTCCGGGCATGCTTACTGAACTAATTATAAGCGATTCATTCTGATATTGGCGAGGGGTGTTGATGGTGCATTCCAACCGGGTCATGTGCGTGCATGGATCCCGGTCGGCCTCTGAGGTTGTAAGACGCCGTGACATCTGTAAATAGGTCTGTGTCATTCAAAGGTTGCCACTTTAGGGAGTGATACACACTTCTGTGGGGCTGGCACAGGGTATTTATGTATTAGGGAGCCGATCGCTTGGGGTAGATTTAGGGTACACTTAGTTACGTCTGTTTCCGTTGGGGTACCGTCTGTTTCTGTTGGGTGGTAACACCTGTCTGTTTCTGCGTGGTACCGTCTGTTGGGGTGGTAAAGGCCCATTTACTAGTGTACACCTAATTCTAACATTCTGTTTCCATAAGGATTATTCTGTTTCTGTTCATGTACCTTTTGTTCGGGTGGTAAAGGCCCATTATTCTGTTTCTGTTTAGACATTAGGGTAACACCTAATCCTGTTATACTAGTATTAGTGCAGAGAAGTAAAATATAAGTAAGAAGCATAACTTGGGCTATATCATTCTGTTTCTTCTGTTTAGCTTAAGTATATCAGTTACTCCTGTTGATATTGTCTCTTATCCAGCTTTATTTTCGTGTCATTATATTATTATCTGTTCATATGCTGAAAGTCACTGGACTTGCCAGACTTTATGTTTGACCTTGCTTGTTTTCGCCCCTTCTCTTTCATTCCCCCCGGTTTGTAGGGTGGAAATCTAGAAGCTTTATTCGGATCTTCTCTGCTTGAAGTATCGTTTGGCTTTGGCTCTATCTTTCCCTGGTAGTTTATGTTGGGGATTATGATTTTAAAAACTATGCATTCTGAAGGCTTTTGTATAAGACTGATATTTTTGTACTTGAATTCTGATATTGTGATTTGAAAAGATGTAACCAAATTTACTTCGGTTACTGTTGTAATAAAGTTATAAAATTTTCAAGTTCTGTTTTATCTGTCTTGTAAATTTTCTGTTCTGTCTACTAAAACGCTCCATCAAAGTTAAGGCATTCCCTTTGTGGGTGACATAACGGAAGTGGGGTGTTACACTTGGTATCAGAGCTGAAGGTTACCAGACTTGATAAAAAGCTTTTGAAAAACTATTTTCAAAAAGATTTAAAAAGGAAGTATTTTCAAAAGTAGAGTTTATTTTGAAAAACATAGTCCCCAAATCCATATATCTATCTTTTGATTTTCTGTTTAATCCTTGTTTCCTTCTTTTCTGAGTCTACGGGGCTCCTGGCTTTCTGGGAGGTAACCTCATTGCGACATGGTTCTGTAAGCATGATGAGACTACGGCGTCTGTCGTAGGGCAAAGAAGTGCCTAACTTCCATCTGTAGCGGCAGTAATTTCACCTATGGCTAATCCTCTTTTGAGCTTCGTAGGGTTTTCCGCGCGATAGGGGCAACCGTAAAGAAAGACTTGTTAACATGTAAGAAGACTAGTTGTTTTCAGTGCGGTAAGACAGGACATCTGATCAAGGATTGCCCCAGAAGGCAAGGGTAGAGGGCAGAACCTACTTCTGGAGGGAAAGCGAATGCTCTCGCGGCTGGTGGATAGGATAGAGATAGGAAAATTTTCTGTAGAAGGTTTAATTTCCTTATTTGATTATAGAGTTAAAACTCTCTTTGATTTTGGCATTTTGATTCTGTAATTAAAACTCTGCACTTTAATACTAGTCTTGTTTCTATTTCCGTTTTAGTCTCAGACCCCATGAAGGTTACGACTCATCTGTTTGTAATAAGTTGGGGTTTGAGGGCATCGGTGTTGGGCATGACGCATACATTCTGAATTTTTATCATGCTTAGTTTCCTAAGAATCATTTGGTAATCTGATCTGTATCAGTAGTCTGTAGGTTTCTGAAAAGGATAGGAGTTTTTACTCAAGGTGTGAAACAGATTTCCATTTGGGCATTTGTTTAATGGGAGTAATTCTCTAAGTATTAATCTAATGTTGATTTCGATCGTCGGGGTTGATAATTAGGAGTTATTCTCTTAAACCGATGTCTAATGGGAACCTAGCTTTAGTTTTAATTATACTTGCCTCTATCACTCGACTTTATCCTTCGACCTTTAGATAGAAACTAATGGGTGTAAACATGTGTTTGAGACATGTTATGTTTGATGGTTGCAAGTGGATGCAAGTGGTTGCTAGTGATTGCTTGTGGATGCATATACACACACTAGGCACTAGATCGGCTCAAAAACACTCTCATACTGCATATGGATGTGTGTGCATTTTTATTTTATGGATGCGAAATGGTTGACTCAGCACATGGATGTTGTATATGAATGAACGGTTGTGCACTCATATAGAAATGATATGTATCAAATAGGAAAATTGCATACATGTTGGACTCATGGCACTGACATAATTCGCATTAAGGAGGTCAACTGAATCAGTAGACCGCCTGATCTTTGCATCAGATAAGGAACATATACATAAACTTTTGCATATATTCATACAACATTAGAAATTTTCGAAGGACAATGGATGCTTTTGGATGATGGTTGAGTAGATGGATGACTGGATGGTAAGACACATTCTCCTTAACTTGAAGATTTCAGGGATGAAATCCTTTAAGGAGGGGAGAATGTAACACCCAGTATTTTCTGTGAACGTATAAGTAACAAATCAGAGAATAATTAATTTTTAAAATAAGAATCAAGGGAAACGGGTTGCCCTATTACCTTCGTCTCGAAATTCTGCTTGGAAACGAGTCCGATTTTTCGAGAAACGGAGTCCGAATGAGGGAGATATGACCCTCCGAAGTTTCAGGAATGTTCAAAACCGAAAACAGCTCGAAATTCGAATTCGAAATTCGAATTCAAACGCCATCGCAGACTGGGCGGGAATTTTCCCGCCCGGGACCAGGTAGACCTGGGGGTCGACACTATGGTTGACCTCCAAGGGACCAGGTCGACCCTATGGTCGACCTGGGGGTCGACCTGGTGACAGAACCCAGTTCTGAGCCTAGGTTCATTCTGATGTATCTAGTCAAATTTTCTGTCTAGATTCGTCCACCTAATCCTATATAAACAGCCTCCTAGCCTCATTCTCTTTACACCATTTCATTCTCTCCTTATGCTGCCTCTGAAATATTAGAAATAAATAAATAAAATAATGGCGTCGCTACTCTGCTGGAATCAAAACTAGAACTAGTACATCTTCTTCCAAATCTGAATTAAATTGAAGGAGAACAACTACAACTCTTCTTCTATAATCCAACCAAGGCAAGCACAGTTATTTTTAGATATGAATTTTAATTATGATCGTGACATGGTTGTAAATTTGAATCTGAGGTTTTGCATATTCTGTTTTGTTTAGATCTATCCTATTGTAAATATTTTGTATCTCTCTTCTTTCTGTTCTATAGCCAGGCTACCACGTGCCTGAGCCAAATCTCATAAGAGAATGACGCACGAATGCCAAACTTTTGGGGAAAATAATGAATGATGCATAAATTGGGCATGACTGATCTGTGACTGATTTGAGGAAAGAATATAGGCTGTAGCTAGAACATAAATCTGAGACGTATGGCTGGACATGTTTAAAACATAAAGTGTATTGAACATATGACTTGAGGCATAGAAGAATATTGGACATATGACTCGGGTTTTGGGCGTAAAGATTTAACTGTAAATAAGTAATTGATTTAGATGCATAGCACATGTTGTAATTTGGGACATAAATTGGAGGCATATTATATGAGATTGTTTATGACTTAGAATATACATGACATAAGTTGTAATTCTAGATCTGGACATACTTTATATATTATAGTTTGTAATTTAGAAGAAGGAGAATTATTTTGTATATAACTTAGGCGTAAAGACCTATATCAAATAGGATAACCATTAATGTGAACACGCCTAAAAGTGGGTTTTGGATATGTGACATGCATTGTAATCAATGACTATATTTGGCATAATTTATATGTGAATCACGATTAGGGCCTTTTGAGAATATTCTGAACTATGCAAGTTTAACCAAAATTTGGGACATATGGTAAATTATGGCCATAACTTAGGCATGTAAGTTTAGGCTCACTCCATGATTAGGAAATTTATGGGAATAAGACTTTGAGAAATGTTTAAATCTGCTAAAACTGTTATTTGCTTAATATGTTAGATTTACCTAATCTGCTAAATCTGTTACCTATTTAATTGCCTAAACTGTTAAACATGTTGAATCGCCTAATATGCTAATTATGCCTAATCTGCTAAATCTGTTGAGTTGCCTAATCTGTTAAATCTGTTGAACTGTCTGAGCTGCTAAATCTGTTGCAAAGCTGAATGATTGTAATTTGTGTAGGCTCGATTTAAGATTGTGTGAAACATGATTTGTTTAATCTGCTGCGACTTGAAAAGAAGTCAAATCTGTTAAATTAACAGAATTAGTCTGATAGTTGTATAATCTATAATGGAATAAATGGGTTATAATAAAAATGTGGAGACACGAGGTTAGACTCATGTTTGCGGTAGAAGCCTGCCCGGACCCAACCAGCTTAGCCAGCAACCGCAAAGTGCTAGTCTAATGTGAGAGGTCGTAGGCATAACTAAAATATGCTTAGACACGAGGTTAGGTCTGGCTTGTGGCAGAAGTCTGCCCGGAACCGCCCGGCATATCCAGCGGCCACAAGCTACCGACCTAATGTGAGAGGTCTGTGCATTAATATTAAATTAATGCAAACTTGAGACAAATATGATGTCTAAAAAGTGTTGGGTGGATAGGGCTAAACCAACTAGACTGATGAATTTAATAAACCTGTTTCGTGAATCTGTAGGCCCAATACAAAGTTAGACAATCTGTAAATCTGCTAAAACTGTACATCTAATCCGTTAGTCTGAAAACCTGTTAACTTGATTTTCTGATCTGTGAACTAGTTGACTTGAACTCTGTATGTCTGAAAACTTGTAAACAAGTTAATCTGAAATCTGTTAGTCTGGGGACACAAGGTTAGGAGGGAAAATACTTGTGTCATCTATTGTTTGGGACCCATATTAGTCAGTAACCATTTCTGGTATCAAAATTATGACCCAACAGTAGGTAGGGTCCGGGCACGCTTACTGAACTAATTATAAGCGGTTCATTCTTATAATGGCGAGGGGTGTTGATGGTGCGTTCCAACCGGGTCATATGCGTGCATGGATCCCGGTCTGCCTCTGAGGATGTAAGACGCCGTGACATCTGTAAATAGGTCTGTGTCATTCAAAGTTTGCCACTTTAGGGAGTGATACACCCTTCTGTGGGGCTGGCATAGGGTATTAATGTATTAGGGAGCCGATCGCTTGGGTTAGATTTAGGGTACACTTAGTTATGTCTGTTTCTGTTGGGGTACCGTATGTTTCTATTTGGTGGTAACACCTGTCTGTTTCTGCATGGTACCGTCTTTTGGGGTGGTAAAGGCCCATTTACTAGTGTACACCTAATTCTAACATTCCGTTTCCGTAAAATTTATTCTGTTTTTGTTCCTGTACCTTCTGTTCGGGTGTTAAAGGCCCATTATTCTGTTTCTATTTAGACATTAGGGTAACACCTAATCGTATTATACTAGTATTAGTGCAGAGAAGTAAAATATAAGTAAGAAGCATAACTTGGGCTATATCATTCTGTTTCTTCTGTTTAGCTTAAGTATATCAGTTACTCCTATTGATATTGTCTCTTATCCAGCTTTATTTTCATGTCATGAAATTATTATCTGTTCATATGCTGAAAGTCACTGGACTTGCCAGACTTTATGTCTGACCTTGCTTGTTTTTGCCCCTTCTCTTTCGTTTCCCCCCCCCCCCCCCAAGGTTTGTAGGGTGGAAATCTAGGAGCTTGATTCGAATCTTCTCTGCTTGAAGTTTCATTTGGCTTTGGCTCTATCTTTCCATGGCAGTTTATGTTGGGGATTATGATTTTAAAAACTATGCATTCTGAAGGCTTTTGTACAAGACTGATATTTTTGTACTTGAATTATGATATTGTGATTTGAAAAGATGAAACCAAATTTACTTCGGTTTCTATTGTAATAAAGTTATAAATTTTTCAAGTATTGTTTTATCTGTCTTGTAAATTTTCTGTTCTGTCTACTAAAACGCTCCATCAAAGTTAAGGCATTCCCTTTGTGAGTGACCTTAACGGAGGTGGGGTGTTACAATATAACTCCATATTTCTCATAAAATTATTCTGAATATTTTACTACTTATCATGAATATATTTTTAATAATCATCTGTGCTATTCTTTCAATCTCTTTCATTAGTATCATTAACCTAAATCTAGAAATTAATATATATATATTACCTTTGTTTAATTAAATCTAAACTTCATTAAAATGAAGTTAGATAATACTTTAAATATATATATATAATAGTTAGATAGTACTTTAAATATATATATAATAGCTAGATAGTACTTTGAATATATTTTACTGAAGTTGATATCATCACCAAATCATTCTGCATATTATCATTACACATCACATCATACATCATTATTATAAATTAAAATCATTCACATCATAAGTTGCATTTCATTTAATATATCCTTTCCTATTGCTTTACATATGACATACATTTCATACTATATTATAACCAATATACTGCACACACTGCATTACATATTAACTTTTAACTCCACATATAACAAGTAAACTGTATGGGAAGTTTTTAACTAATTAGAAATAAATAGGATTTTAAATACATAGCATATTTGTTTAACTTGATTGACTTGTTTGCCTTGTTTGAATTGTTCGAATTAATTAACTTGTCTGATTTGTTCGAAATAAATTGATTGACATTATTTGACAAGGTTGATTGACTTGTTAGAAATATACTTATGCATTTATGTTTAATAGGAGTTTTATAGGGTTTTAGGACAAATAGAAGTTACAAGAAATGTTTGGCTTTATTTTTAAGTTAATGCTTTGTGACAACAAAACTTAAATTGGTTGATTGTTTGGATTAAATTGCTTAAATATTGAATTTCCATTACTTGACTTATACTAATCTAAGTTGTATCATAGTTTTAAGGATATCTTATCAGAATTATTTCTTAGTCTAGATTAAAGTCTTATTCTAGTTTTAAGGAAATTAGAGTTTAGGCTAGGTTTAGTCTTGTATTAGATTAAGGGCGAGTTTTTTAGTTTCTAGGACTGGTTGAAGGTTCAAGAAGGGTTTTCAAATTGACATATATTATTTTGGTTCGGTTTATATTGTTTAGATTGCTTGTTTGAATTTCTTGTTTAGATTGATTTTTGGATTTGTTTATACTTTTGATTAGGTTTTTTTCATTTATTCGATGTAAAACGTACATTTTCTCATAACATTGTAATTTGCTTTGGATTGTATTGTATGAATTGTAAAACAATAATAAAATTGTTTACTTCTTACAATATTTGCTTCTCTTAGATTTAGGGATTAGAATTAGAATGGTTATAATAGAATATGGATATAATATAGGCATAAACTTAGGGGGAGTTATGTATAGTACAAAATTAAGTATTATAATCATAAAATATATAGATAAATATAAGTTATGGATTTAGGAGGAGTATGTTTAGAATTTCCTTTTGATAATGACAAAGGGGGAGAAATTATAAAATAATGATTAGTTTAAGGGAGAGTATGTAGGATTCATGATGAAAGAGAAAGTATTGGAAGGATCAGGATCAACAGGTACGAATATTTTATAAATCAAGGTTGTCATCATCAAAAAGGGGGTGATTGATGGAGAATGGGGTTTTGATGACAATAACCTTATTTCAATTATCATTATTGAATGTGTGACGGCCCGCCCCGCACCAACCGACATTTACTCCAAAAGTGCGTTGTACACATGTCCAGTTAGCACGGGACAGTCGTCAAGAGGAAAGGAAAGAAGGAAATGAACTAACAAGGAACCTGTAGAATGTCTCACAGCGCATGGAACAAAATATAATAACAACATACTTGACATAAAACAGGTGAGAAAGTGCATAAGCTGAAAACAAACTAACATAGCAGCGGAAAATCCAAGTACAGCTTATGATCCAAAGCCAATCATTATTACAACTTTTCAAACTATCTCAAAAAGAAAAATCAAGATAAGGGAGGTACACTACTAATGCTCAAGTAGCGACCACCAACGACACAGGGAGAATATCTATATATCATACGTGGAATCCTCCTGTTCGCCTCCGAATCAGCTACTCGTGCATCACCAGCTAACCTGTCTCTAGTCTGCTCGTGTGAGCACCCAGAGTAATAAGAAGAGACATAAAACTCTGGTTCAGACAAAAGTCTGGTATGAGCGATAAGCATCTTAACAGAACAATAACAGGTATACTAAACCATACCTGAACCTGGACCTGCAACCAAAGAGTTAGCACTACATACTGTACAACACTCTAAGGTGCCAATAACATGTGGTGTAAAGATAACGGGGGTGGGGTGTGTGCATGTCATAGTGATGGTAAACAATCAAACATAGCAACCATCCTCACATCTCTCACTCAGTGCGTAAAGCATACGATATTCACCACTTCGATCACCTCGATACTTTGCTATGATCGCCTTTCCCCATGAAGTCATAAATGGCTTCACTGCACTGATATATAGCCACTAATCCTTCGCTATGTCCACTTGCCCCATGGAGTTATTCACCCCATCTGTGATGGCTCATAGCCTTACCAATCCTTTACTATGTCCACTTTGCCACATGGGGTTGTTCACCCCATCTGCGCTGGCTCATAGTCTTACTAATCCTTTACTATGTCCACTTTGCCCATCGAGTCATGACGACTCTACTGCACTGGCTCATAGTCTTACTACGATCACTTTGTCCCTCGAGTCATAGTGACTCTACTGCACTGATAACGTAGTCCTGTCCTTCATGGTGAATCGAAGTTATGAACGTCGAAAACTCCTTAGCACACGTCCCGCAGCAAAGCCCAATCATGAAGTGAACTCATTGGTTCCCAACTGGATCCTGAGCTCTAACTTCCAACTTGGACTACTGTGACGGCCCGCCCCGCACCAACTGACATTTACTCAGAAAGTGCGCTGTACACATGTCCAGTTAGCACGGAACGGGTCGCCATAAGGAAAAGGAAGAAGGAAATGAACATACAAAGAACCTGTAGAATGTCTCACAGCGCATAGAACAAAATATAATAATAACATACTTGACATAAAACAGGAGAGACAATGCATAAGCTGAAAATCAGAACTAAACATCATAGCAGCGGAAATCCAAAATACAGCTTATTACAACTTCCAAACTGTCTCAAAGCAAAAGTAAGGTAAATGAGGTACACTACTAATGCCCAGGTAGCGACCACCAACGACACAGGGAGAATGTGTATATATATATCATACGTGGAAGCCTCCTGCCCGTCTCCGAATCAGCTACTCGCGCATCACCAGCTAACCTGTCTCTAGTCTGCTCGTGTGAGCACCCAGAGTAATAAGAGGAGACATAAAACTCTGGGTCAGACATAAAGCCTGGTATGAGCGATATGCATCTAAAGTGAACAATAACAGGTAGACTAAAACATACCTGAACCTGGACCTGCAACCAAAGAGTTAGCACTACATACTGTACAACACTCTAAGGTATCATATCAATCAATATAAAGATACGGAGGTGGGGAAGGTGTGCATGTCATAATGATAGCAAACAATCAAGCATAGCATCCATCCTCACATCTCTCACTCAGTGCGTAAAGCATACGATATTCACCACTTCGATCACCCAACATACCTTGCTACGATCACTTTGCCCCATGAAATCATAAATGGCTTCCTTGCACTGATAACGTAGCCACTAATCATTTGCTATGTTCACTTTTCCCCATGGAGTCACAAGAACCCCACTGCACTGGCTCATAGCCTTACTAATCCTTACTATGTCCACTTTGCCCCATGGAGTCACAAGAACCCCACTGCACTGGCTCATAGCCTTACTAATCCTTACTATGTCCACTTGCCCCATGGAGTTATTCACCCCATCTGCGCTGGCTCATAGTCCTACTACGCATCACCTTGCCCCTCAGGTCATAATGACCCTACTGCACTGATAACGTAGTCTTGCTACCATCACTTTGCCCCTCAGGTCATAATGACCCTACTGCACTGATAAGTAGCCCATCATTCTTAGTGGTGAATCGAAGTTATGAACGTCGACAACTCCTTAGCACACGTCCCGCAGCAAAGTCCAACCATGAAGTGGACTCATTGGTTCCCAACTGGTTCCGGGATCCTGAGCTCTAACTCCCATATGGACTACCTTTGCATCTCGGGTTATTGGTCATCACCATCGAATCGGATCGGATCAGCCTTCACATTCTTCATCGGATCGGATCGGCCTTAGGCATTCGGATCGGGTCGCGCCTCCTGCATCGGATCGGGTCGTGGTCCTCCAGGTGATCGGATCGCCCTCCTCCATGGTCTCGTGAATCCAGTCTCCATCGGATCGGGTCTCCCCCTTCTGGTCGGATCGTGAACTCCCTGCGGATCGCGTTCCAACGGGTCGGATCGTGCTACATGGATCGGGTCGTGACTTCCCATCAGTTCGTGAGGCTGGTCGATTCGTGGAAGGACGAGGCGGATCGCATAACGACTCCTCATATCGGATCGTGATCATCTGGTTCGGATCGGGGTGCGAAGGGCGAGTGCGGATCGTGGACGTGGCATGCGATCCGATCCGATCCCTGCATACTTCCTACAGCTGTTCCAGCGAGTTGTTTACGCCTCTCGACGGCGTTTTCGACCATTCCAACTATTCTAATCAGTCACAAAGCATTTCATACAGTCATAGCAACATACAAAATCAACCACAACCATCAAAACTTCAATATGATAAGTAGAAATGGATCAAACATACCCAAAATCCCATATTTTCCCCTTAAACATGTTTATGTGAAACCAGTGATATGATTCGCAAAACTTAACCAAATGGAACCAAATTTCTAACAAAGGTCTAAAATATCATTCCGAATTTTATAAACATTTTTCCAGAATTTTATCATGTTTAAATTCGCTAATTAACACTAATCAACCCTAATTAGCCATAATTAATGCAAAACTATGCGAATCACTCACCTTAGCCACAAAATAAACTAAGATCTGAAATGATTCTCTGATTTGATGTGAATCTCAATGCCAAACAGCAGCTCCTAAGTTGCTTTAGTGAAGATCTTCTTTGATTAGGGGTTGCTAAGCCAAATCCTTGACCAAAAGATGATTTGGAGGTGATTTAGAGGTTGGAGGCTATTTTTAGGGTTCCTTGGTAATAAGTGGAGGCTAGAAAACTGAAATGGAATGATTCTCCATCTCATTTCAGCCCTCCCATAACCCTAATCCCGAAAGGGGTTATGGGCCTACTCGCTAATCACCCGATTTGGTCCGGTTAAGCAGTTTTTCACCCTCCAAACCTTGTTTCATCCATATCTCCCAAACGTTAAGTCCGTTTGACTATTATGACCAGTCTACGAAAAGAGAAACCATCAAACGAATCAAATGGAAGTGGTTTCAGGTCAAAATTCCTTTCCAATCAAAAGTTATGGCCGAAACAGTACCAACTAGGGGCAAAATGGTCATTCAAAAATCGACAAAAATCATGAACATGGGAAATGACTCTAATGGATGTTTCCCAAAGTTACATGACCATACAACTTCATACGAGAAAGAAATAAATATTCTACAATCCTATGATGTGTAGAATACGGGTCGTTACACTCTTCCCCCCATAAGAAATTTCGCCCCCGAAATTCCCTAATCCAAACACACAAAAGGGTCCCGCATGCCTATCAATCATAAAACAACAATCAACCATGCAAAACAAGCAAAATAAGTCTATCCTAGCATGCGGAATAACTAAATCGCAAAGTAAATCTTACCAGGCAAAGAGTTCTGGATATGCCTTCCTAATGCTCTCCTCTGTCTCCCAAGTACAATCATTCTCGTCCTCGCCCCACTGAACCTTGACTAGCTTCACCGACTTCCTTCGAAGTTGCTTTGTATCATGCCCCACAATACGAATCGGTTTGCGATTCCCAACCGCCTCGGGTTCTACTTCGAAGTCCTCTAACTGATCAGGTGAAATAGTCACATCTGAGTCGTGAACGAACTTCCTTAGTTGGGAAACATGAAATACATCGTGAACTCCCGCCATTTTCTCTGGTAAGCCAACTCTATACGCCAAATTCCCGACTAATTCAAGAACGGGGAACGGGCCAGCAAATCTTGGTGCCAACTTGCCTCTTCTGCCAAATCGTATCACGCTCTTCAACGGAGAGATCTTAACAAACACCAAGTCACCAACGGAGAATTTCAAATCTCTTCTCCTCTTATCGGCATAACTCTTCTGCCTATCCTGAGCAGCTTTCATTCGTTGCTAAATGATTTTAATCTTATCTGAAGTTTCTCTCACCACATCTGGTCCAAGCACAAACTTCTCGCCAGTCTCTATCCAACATGATGGTGAGTTGCATGGTCTTCCGTACAAAGCTTCATATGGAGCCATACCGATACTGGATTGGTAGCTATTATTATATGCAAACTCTACTAGATGCAAATGGTCATCCTATGATCCACCAAAATCCAATATACACGCTCTCAAGAGATCCTCCAATATATGATTCACCCTCTCCGTCTGACCGTCGGTCTGAGGATGATATGCGGTACTGAGATGTAATCCTGACCCTAGAGCCTCTTGTAAGCTCTTCCAAAACCCACTGGTGAACAACGGGTCTCGGTCACTCACAATGCTTTTGGGTACTCCATGAAATCTCACTACCCACTTCATATACAATTCTGCCAACTTGGCTGCCGTTCTGGTCGATTTGACGGGTATAAATCTTGCGCTCTTAGTCAATCGATCCACAATTACCCGAATGCTATCATATCCCGATCTAGTCCTTTGTAAACCATCGATGAAATCCATCGAGACTTGCTCCCATTTCCATTCGGGAATTTCTAATGGTTGCAACAACCCACTAGGCTTCTTTTGCTCGGCTTTAACTAGCTGACAATTCATGCATTTGGATATAAACTTCCCAACGTCTCTTTTCATCCCTTCCCAGTAGTAAGTCTGTCTCATGTCTCGATACATCTTATTACCACCGGGATGTATAGTCAGTTTTGAGTGATGACATTCTCTAAGCACTTCATCTCTCAAACCATTCACGTTGGGCACAACTAGTCTTCCATTCTTTCGAAGCCATCCATCTCGATCAAGCCCATACACATTCATCTCCTCATCGATACCCATCTCTAACTTGGAGATGATTTCCAATAGGTTAGGATCGTCCCTCTGATTTGAACCAATCCGCTCTATCAAAGTGGGTCTGATCGTCAAACTAGCTAGCATAACTGGATCCAATTCGCACCTTGGTCTGAAATCAAACCCCGCGATAAACTCCAGTTGCTTCCATTCAAGAAACATTGCCCCTAAGCTGGCATGTCTCCTACTCAAGGCATCGACTACTGCATTACCTTTCCCAGGTGTATACGCGATATCAAAATCATACGAAGCCAAGAACTCTAACCATCTCTGCTGACGGAGATTCAGATCTTTCTGAGAGAAGAGATATTTCAACGATTTATGATCGGTAAACAATTCAAATATTTCTCCCAAGAGATAGTGTCTCCACATCTTCAGCGCAAATACAATCACTGCCAATTCCAAATCATGGGTAGGATACTTCTTCTCATGCGGCTTTAGCTGTCGACCAGCGTAAGCTACAACCCTACCTCCTTGCATCAATACTGCACCCAGTCCGGTACCACAAGCATCCGTGTATACCGTCATCTCTTCATTCCCTTTAGGAATGACTAACACTGGCGCATGCGTCAACCTCTCCTTTAGACTTTTGAAGGCATCCTCACACACTCCGTCCCAGACGAAGGACTGATTCTTCTTAGTCAACTGAGTCAACGGTGCTGCAATCTTGGAGAAGTCCTTGATAAACTTACGATAATATCCGGCTAATCCCAAGAAACTTCTTACATCTGTAGCATTCTTGGGCGTAGGCCAATCTTGGACCGTAGCCACCTTCGCAGGGTCCACGGCAATACCACACTCTGAAACAACATGACCCAAGAATCTTACTTCCCTTCTCCAAAAATGACACTTAGAGAATTTCGCTTTCAATTGGTGTTTCCTCAACACCTCCATCACTATCCTCAAGTGCCCCTTGTGTTCCTCCTCTGTCCTTGAATAAACAAGGATATCATCCACGAACACAAGAACAAACTTATTCAACTGATCTCTGAATACTCGATTCATAAGATCCACAAAATAGGCTGGTGCATTGGTCAACCCAAATGGCATGACCAACCACTCATAAAATCCAGACGGCGTCCTAAATGCCGTTTTCGAAACACTCTCATCTGCTACTCGAAGCTGATGAAATCCTGTCGCGAGGTCCAACTGGGAGAACACTCTTGCTCCTTCCAGCTAATCAAACAAATCATCTATCCGCGGTAGAGGATACTTATTCTTCCTCGTCACCTTATTCAACTCGCAATAGTCCACACACAAACGAAGGGAACCATCTGCCTTAGTGGCAAACACAACTGGTGCTCCCCATTCGGAGACACTCCTTCTAATCAATCCCTTCTTCAAAAGATTGCTGACTTGCACCACGAGCTCTCGCTGCTCCCTTGGTGCCATACGACGAAGTGGCATCACTATAGGTCTGGCATCTTTCACTAAATCAATACGAAACTCAATCTCTCGGTGTGGTGGAAGCCCGGTCACCTCCTCGAAGACGTCCGGATACTGGCCAACCACGGGCACATCTGACAACTCATCCTGCGGGATGTCGAGGGAATTTACAAAACTAGCCATAACCCCATCACTAGGTAGACTACCAAACACTACCCTCCGCCCATCATCCTCCCTCACTGTCACCAAAAAGCCCTCACAGTCTACCACCACCCCGTATCTTTGGAGCCAATCGACTCCCAATATAATGCCATACCCAGTAAAGCCCAAAACAAAGCAATCACATACAAACATACATCCATGACTCGATAAGACCAAATTCCTGCAAATCATACTAAGGCTAGTCGAACCACCAATCGGGTTCGTCACAACCAATGGTCTATCGACTATCTCGGGTTCCAGTCCCAACCTATCTACCAGGTCACTAGATATGAAGGAACGGGAAGCCCCAGTATCAAACAAAACTCGAATTGGTACATCATAAATAGAAAGCATACCTTGAATAACAACATTCTTTCCTTTCTCCGCCGCAGTTGGGGCATTCGACGAAGGAATAGCATCAAGAGCATATGCTTTCACAATCTGCTTCTCCTTAAGAGGTTGCGGGCACTTGTCCTTCTGATGTCCCACTTGACCACAGTTGTAGCACTTCCTTTCCGCTGGATTGGCCCGACATTCTTTAGCATAATGGCCCTTCTTTCCACAGCTGAAGCACTCAACATCCTTCTTGCTCTTTTTCTGGCCACCTTTTGATTGGTCCTGCTTCCTCTTATTCTGAGAGTTATTCTTGCCTCCACCGCCTGCTTGCGGCTTTGGCCCTTCTGCAGATGCAGCCTCAGTCCTTGACTTAGGGTAAAGGCTCTCTGATCTCAAAGCTTTCCCCACGATCGATTCAAAAGTCTCATCGATGTGGTTGATAAGCCTTTCCCCCAAGTACCCATCCAAACCAGTAATGAACTTCTCATTCTTCTTCTCAGGAGTATCGATAAGAGACAGTCCATACTTCGACAAAGTGTCGAACTCAGCAATATAATCAGAAACTGCCCTCCCATTCTGCTTCAGTTCCAAGAACCTCTTAAACAATACTGACTTCTGGGCAGCTGGAATGAACTTCTCGCTAAAGCGAGCCTTGAACTGAACCCAAGTAACCTGGTCCTCTGGAGTAGCTGTTCTAATAGCATTCCACCAATTCATCGCTCGCCCTTGCAGCTGGCGAGATGCTAGCCTTCTCTTCATCGCATCCTCAAGAACCAAGTCATCAAAGATACGATCACAACTATCCATCCAATCTTGAACATCTGTGGCCGACTCCGTTCCGTGGAACGGCTTCCCACCAAGATTAGTGTAATCTTTGCACAACTTGGCGAAATCGACCCTAGGCGCCTGCACTACTGGGCCAACACCAACTACGGGATTGGGAACTGGCCCTTGCACTTCCCTAAGCATGTCTCTCATGAGGTTGGTAAACATCGCCCTCATGTCAGCGGCATTCCCATTATTGGCCCCTCTACCGGTACCTCTAACATGTCGGCTCATCGTCAATCTGAAAAAGGAAAACGATTAACGACCCCATAGTGGTACTAGTGCAGTGCAACTTCATTCTTATACTACTAATAGTATATATATACATAGCTTTTGAAAACCAAAGTAATCACAAATACGCGCTCTCATACACGTACTAACTCTCCTTAGTGTCTTTCCCTAGGTTAACTACGCAACCTAGAGCTCTGATACCAAGTGTGACGGCCCGCCCCGCACCAACTGACATTTACTCAGAAAGTGCGCTGTACACATGTCCAGTTAGCACGGAACGGGTCGCCAGAAGGAAAAGGAAGAAGGAAATGAACATACAAAGAACCTGTAGAATGTCTCACAGCGCATAGAACAAAATATAATAATAACATACTTGACATAGAACAGGAGAGACAGTGCATAAGCTGAAAATCAGAACTAAACATCATAGCAGCGGAAATCCAAAATACAGCTTATTACAACTTCCAAACTGTCTCAAAGCAAAAGTAAGGTAAATGAGGTACACTACTAATGCCCAGGTAGCGACCACCAACGACACAGGGAGAATGTGTATATATATATATCATACGTGGAAGCCTCCTGCCCGTCTCCGAATCAGCTACTCGCGCATCACCAGCTAACCTGTCTCTAGTCTGCTCGTGTGAGCACCCAGAGTAATAAGAGGAGACATAAAACTCTTGGTCAGACATAAAGCCTGGTATGAGCGATAAGCATCTAAAGTGAACAATAACAGGTAGACTAAAACATACCTGAACCTGCAACCAAAGAGTTAGCACTACATACTGTACAACACTCTAAGGTATCATATCAATCAATATAAAGATACGGAGGTGGGGAAGGTGTGCACGTCATAATAATCGCAAACAATCAAGCATAGCATCCATCCTCACATCTCTCACTCAGTGCGTAAAGCATACGATATTCACCACTTCGATCACCCAACATACCTTGCTACGATCACTTTGCCCCATGAAGTCATAAATGGCTTCATTGCACTGATAACGTAGCCACTAATCATTTGCTATGTCCACTTTTCCCCATGGAGTCACAAGAACCCCACTGCACTGGCTCATAGCCTTACTAATCCTTACTATGTCCACTTTGCCCCATGGAGTCACAAGAACCCCACTGCACTGGCTCATAGCCTTACTAATCCTTACTATGTCCACTTGCCCCATGGAGTTATTCACCCCATCTGCGCTGGCTCATAGTCCTACTACGCATCACCTTGCCCCTCAGGTCATAATGACCCTACTGCACTGATAACGTAGTCTTGCTACCATCACTTTGCCCCTCAGGTCATAATGACCCTACTGCACTGATAAGTAGCCCATCATTCTTAGTGGTGAATCGAAGTTATGAACGTCGACAACTCCTTAGCACACGTCCCGCAGCAAAGTCCAACCATGAAGTGAACTCATTGGTTCCCAACTGGTTCCGGGATCCTGAGCTCTAACTCCCATATGGACTACCTTTGCATCTCGGGTTATTGGTCATCACCATCGAATCGGATCGGATCAGCCTTCACATTCTTCATCGGATCGGATCGGCCTTAGGCATTCGGATCGGGTCGCGCCTCCTGCATCGGATCGGGTCGTGGTCCTCCAGGTGATCGGATCGCCCTCCTCCATGGTCTCGTGAATCCAGTCTCCATCGGATCGGGTCTCCCCCTTCTGGTCGGATCGTGAACTCCCTGCGGATCGCGTTCCAACGGGTCGGATCGTGCTACATGGATCGGGTCGTGACTTCCCATCAGTTCGTGAGGCTGGTCGATTCGTGGATGGACGAGGCGGATCGCATAACGACTCCTCATATCGGATCGTGATCATCTGGTTCGGATCGGGGTGCGAAGGGCGAGTGCGGATCGTGGACATGGGATGCGATCCGATCCGATCCCTGCATACTTCCTGCAGCTGTTCTAGCGAGTTGTTTACGCCTTTCGACGGCGTTTTCGACCATTCCAACTATTCTAATCAGTCACAAAGCATTTCATACAGTCATAGCAACATACAAAATCAACCACAACCATCAAAACTTCAATACGATAAGTAGAAATGGATCAAACATACCCAAAATCCCATATTTTCCCCTTAAACATGTTTAGGTAAAACCAATGATATGATTAGAAAAACTTAACCAAATGGAACCAAATTTCTAAAAGAGGTCTAAAATATCATTCCGAATTTTATAAACATTTTTCCAGAATTTTATCATGTTTAAATTCGCTAATTAACACTAATCAACCCTAATTAGTGCAAAACTATGCAAATCACTCACCTTAGCCACAAAATAAACTAAGATCTGAAATGATTCTCTGATTTGATGTGAATCTCAATGCCAAACAGCAGCTCCTAAGTTGCTTTAGTGAAGATCTTCTTTGATTAGGGGTTGCTAAGCCAAATCCTTGACCAAAAGATGATTTGGAGGTGATTTAGAGGTTGGAGGCCATTTTTAGGGTTCCTTGGTAATAAGTGGAGGCTAGAAAACTGAAATGAAATGATTCTCCATCTCATTTCAGCCCTCCCATAACCCTAATCCCGAAAGGGGTTATGGGCCTACTCGCTAATCACCCGATTTGGCCCGGTTAAGCAGTTTTTCACCCTCCAAACCTTATTTCAGCCATATCTCCCAAACGGTAAGTCCGTTTGACTATTATGACCACTCTACGGAAAGAGAAACCATCAAACGAATCAAATGGAAGCGGTTTCAGGTCAAAATTCCTTTCCAATCAAAAGTTATGGCCGAAAAAGTACCAACTAGGGGCAAAATGGTCATTCAAAAATCGACAAAAATCATGAACATGGGAAATGACTCTAATGGATGTTTCCTAAAGTTACATGACCATACAACTTCATACGGGAAAGAAATAAATATTCTACAATCCTATGATGTGTAGAATACGGGTCGTTACAACTACCTTTGCATCTCGGGTTTTTGGTCATCACCGGATCGGTTAGGATTCCCCCCGAATCATCAGTTCGGTTCGGATCGGAATACTCCTCTCTAAGAAATCGGATCGGTTCGAGTCTCCAGCACAAGCCTTCCCCTCTGCTCCGGATCGGATCGAGGTCTACACTCCCTGGCAAGCTTCTTCGGATCGGGTCGGAAAGTTCATTGGTTCGGGTTGGAGCACAAGCTTCCCCTTTTTCTTCGTACATCGGATCGGATCGGAAGTCCTCACAAGATGCTGGATCGGATCGGTCTCCTTCATAGCACGCCGGTTCGGGTCGGAGTCTCCAAGTCGCGTTGCCATACAATGCTACGGATTGGAGCGGAGTTTCTTCATACGATGATGGATCAGAGCTTCTGAACTCGCGTGGGAGGTGGTTCGGATCGGGTCCTTTCCTCCGTTCCGATCCGAATCGGCCAGATTTCTGCACTATTTCCAACAAGCAGTTTACGCCACTCGACGGCGTTTTCGACCATTCCAACTATTCTAATCAATCACAAAGCATACCGTACAGTTATAGCAACATGTATAATCAACCGCAAACACCAAAACAACAATATGATAGGTTAAAATGGATCGAACATAGCAAAAACCTCATATTTTCCCTTAAGCATGTTTAGGCCTAAATAATGATATGATTAGCAAAACTTAACCAAATTAACCCAAAATCATATCAGAGGTCTAAAACATAATTTCAAAATTTATAAATATTTTTCCAGAATTTTATCATGTTTAAATTCACTAATTAACACTAGTTACCCTTAATTAGCCATAATTAGTGAGGAACTATGCAAATCACTCACCGTAGCCACAAATGAGACTTAAATCTGAAATAAATCTTTGAATTGGTGTGAATCCCAATACGAAACAGCAGCTCTAATGTTGATTTGGTGTTGATCTCTATTGATTTGATGTTGCTAAGCCCAATCTTCAAGTAGAAAGTGATTTGGAGGTGATTTAGAGGTTGGAGGCCATTTTTAGGGTTTCTAAGGGGTAAGTGGAGGTTAGAAAACTGAAATGGAATGAAATTCTAACTCTTTTCAGCCTCCCCATAGCCCTAGTCCCGAAATGGGTTATGGACCCATTCACTAGTCACCCTATTTGGCCCGGTTAAGCAGTTTTTCACCTTCCAAACCTTATTTCAGCCATATCTCCCAAACGGTAAGTCCGTTTCTCACATGTGACCACTCTACGGAAAGGTAACCATCAAACGAATCTAATGGAAGTAGTTTCAGGTCAAAATTCCTTTCCAATCAAAAGTTATGGCCGAAACAATATCAGCTAGGGGCAAATCGGTCATTTAAAAATCGACAAAAATCATAAACATGGGAAATGACTCTGATGGTTGTTTCCCAAAGTTACATGACCATACGACTTCATATGAGAAAGAAATAAATATTCTAAGATCCTCCGATGCGTAGAATGTGGGATGTTACATTCTCCCCCCTTAAGAAATTTCGCCCCCGAAATTCCCTAACCAAAGCACACAAAGTGTCCCGCATGCCTATCAGTCATAAAACAACAATCAAATGTGCAAAACAAACAAAGCAAGTCTATCCTAGCATGTGGAATAACTAAAACGCAAAGTAAATCTTACCAGTCAAAGAGTTCTGGATGCGTCTTCCTAATGCTCTCCTCTGTCTCCCAAGTACAGTCATTCTCGTTCTCGCCCCACTGAACCTTGACTAGCTTCACCGCCTTCCTTCGAAGTTGCTTCGTACCGTGCTCGACAATACGAATCGGCTTGCGGTTCCTAACCGCCTCGGGTTCCACTTCGAAGTCCTCTAACTGATCAGGTGAAATAGTCATATTTGGGTCGTGTACGAACTTCCTTAGTTAGGAAACATGAAATACATTGTGAACTCCCGCCATTTTTTCTGGTAAGTCAACTCTATACGCCAAATTCCCAACTAGTTCAAGAACTGGGAATGGGCCAACAAATCTTGGTGCCAATTTGCCTCTCCTGCCAAATCGTATCACGTTCTTCAGCGGAGAAATCTTGACAAACACCAAGTCACCAACGGAGAATTTTAAGTCTCTTCTCCTCTTATCAGCATAACTCTTCTGCCTATCTTGGGCAGCCTTCATTCGTTGCTGAATGACCTTAATCTTGTCCGAGGTTTCTCTTACCACATCTGGTCCAAGTATAAACTTCTCACCAGTCTCTATCCAACATGATGGTGAGTTGCACGGTCTTCCATACAAAGCTTCATATGGAGCCATACCGATAATCGATTGGTAGCTATTATTATATGCAAATTCTACTAGATGCAAATGGTCATCCCATGATCCAGCAAAATCCAATATACAAGCTCTCAAGAGATCTTCCAATATACGATTCACCCTCTCCGTCTGACCGTCGGTCTGAGGATGATATGCGGTACTGAGATGTAATTCTGACCCTAGAGCCTCTTGTAAGCTCTTCCTAAACCCACTAGTACACAACGGGTCTCGGTCACTCACAATGCTTTTTGGTACTCCATGAAATCTCACTACCCACTTCATATACAATTCTGCTAACTTAGCTGCCGTTCTAATCGATTTGACTGGTATAAATCTTGCACTCTTACTCAATCGATCCACAATTACCCAAATGCTATCATGTCCCAATCTAGTCCTTGGTAAACCATCGATGATATCCATCGAGACTTTCTCCCATTTCCATTCAGGAATTTCTAATGGTTGCAACAACCCACTAGGCTTCTTTTGCTCAGCTTTAACAAGCTGGCAATTCATGCATTTGGATATAAACTTCCAACATCTCTTTTCATCCCTTCCCAGTAGTAAGTCTGTCTCATGTCTCGATACATCTTATCATCACCGGGGTGTATAGTCAGTTTTGAGTGATGACATTCTCTAAGCACTTCATCTCTCAAACCATTCACGTTGGGTACGACTAGTCTTCCACTTTTTCTAAGCCATCCATCTCGATCAATCCCATACAAATTCATCTCCTCACCGTCAATATTCATTTCTAACTTGCAGATGATTTCCAATAGATTAGGATCGTCCCACTGACTGGAACCAATCCGCTCAATCAAAGTGGGTCTGATCGTCAAACTAGCTAGCATTTCTGGATCTAATTCGCACTTTGGTCTGAAATCAAACCCTGCGATATACTCCAGTTGCTTCCATTCAAGAAACATAGCCCCTAAACTGGCATGTCTCCAACTCAAGGCATCGGCTACCGCATTGCCCTTCCCAGGTGTATATGCGATACCAAAATCATACGAAGCCAAGAACTCTAGCCATCTCTGCTGACGGAGATTCAGATCCTTCTGGGAGAAGAGATAATTTAACGATTTATGATCAGTAAACAACTCAAATCTCTCTCCCAAGAGTTAATGTCTCCACATCTTCAGCGCAAACACGATCGCTGCTAGTTCCAAATCATGGGTAGGGTACCTTTTCTCATGCGGCTTTAGTTGCCGACTAGCATAAGCTACAACCCTACCTCCTTGCATCAATACAACACCTAGTCCGGTACCACAAGCATCCGTGTATACCGTCATCTCTTCATTCCCTTTAGGAATGACTGGGACTGGTGCACGCGTCAACTTTTGTTTTAGACTCTTGAATGCATTCTCACACACTCCATCCCAGACGAAGGCCTGATTCTTCTTAGTCAACTGAGTCAACGGTGCTGCTATCTTGGAGAAGTCCTGGATAAACTTACGATAATATCCCGTTAACCCTAAGAAACTTCTTACATCTGTTGCATTCTTGGGCGTAGGCCAATCCTATAACGTAGCCACCTTCGTAGGGTCCACGGCAATACCATTCTCTGAAACAACATGGCCCAAGAATCTCGCTTCCCTCCTCCAGAAGTGAAATTTAGAGAATTTCGCTTTTAATTGGTGTTTCCTCAACACCTCCATCACTATCCTCCAGTGCCCCTTGTGTTTCTCCCCTGTCCTCGAGTAAACAAGGATATCGTCTACGAACACAAGAACAAACTTATTCAACTGATCTCTGTATACTCGATTCATAAGATCCGCAAAATATTTTGGTGCATTGGTCAACCCAAATGGCATAACCAACCACTCATAGAATCCAGATGGCATCCTAAATGCCGTTTTCGAAACACTCTCATCTGCTACTCGGAGCTGATGAAATCCTATCGCGAGGTCCAACTGGGAGAACACTCTTGCTCCTTCCAGTTGATCAAACAAATCATTTATTCGCAGTAGAGGATACTTATTCTTTCTCGTCACCTTATTCGACTCGTGATAGTCCACACACAAACGAAGGGAACCATCTGCCTTAGTGGCAAACACAACTGGTGCTCCCCACTCGGAGACACTTCTTCTAATAAATCCCTTCTTCAAAAGATCGCTTACTTGCACCCCGAGCTCTCGCTGCTCCCTTGGTGTCATACGACGAAGTGGCATCACTATAGGTCTGGCATCTTTCAATAAATCAATACGGAACTCAATCTCTCAATGTGGTGGAAGTCCGGTCACTTCCTCGAAGAGGTCCGGATACTGGCCAACCACGAGCACATCTGACAACTCATCATGCGGGATGTCGAGGGAATTTATAAAACTAGCCATTACCCCATCACTAGGTAGACTACTAAACACAACCCTCCGCCCATCATCTGCCCTAACTGTCACCAAAAAGCCCTCACAGTCTACCACCACCCCGTATCTTTGGAGCCAATCGACCCCCAATATAATGCCATACCCAGTAAAGCCCAAAACAAAGCAATCACAAACAAACATACATCCATGACCCGATAAGACCAAATTTCGGCAAATCATACTAAGGTTAGTCGAACCACCAATCGGGTTCGTCGCAACCAACGGTCTATCGACAATCTCGGGTTCCAGTCCCAACCTATCCACCAGGTCACTAGATATGAAGGAACGGGAAGCCCCAGTATCAAACAAAACATGAATGAGTACATTATAAATAGAAAGCATACCTTGAATGACGATATTCTTTCCTTTCTCCGCCGCAGTTGGGGCATTCAACGAAGAAAGAAAAGCGTTAAGGGCATATGCTTTCACCATCTGCTTTTCTTTAGGAGGTTGTGGACACTTATCCTTGAAATGTCCCACTTGGCCACAGTTGAAGCACTTCTTATCCGCTGACTTGGCCCGACAATCCTTAGCATAATGGCCCTTCTTACCACAGCTGAAGCACTCAACATCTTTCTTGCTCTTTTTCTGGCCATCCTTAGATTGGTTCTGTTTCCTCTTATTCTGAGAGTTATTCTTGCCTCCACTGCCCGCTTGCGGTTTCAGCCCTTCTGCAGAATCAGCCTCAGTCTTTGGCTTAAGGTAAAGACTCTCTGATCTCAAAGCTTTCCCCACAATCGATTCAAAAGTCTCATCGATGTGGTTGATAAGCCTTTCCCCCAAGTATCCATCCAACCCAGTAATGAACTTCTCATTCTTCTTCTCAGTAGTATCGATAAGAGATAGTCCATACTTCGACAAAGTGTCGAACTCAGCAATATAGTCAGAGACTGCCCTGCCATTCTGCTTGAGTTCTATGAATCTCTTAAACAACACTGACTTCTGGGCAGCTGGAATGAACTTCTCGCAAAAGCGAGCCTTGAACTGATCCCATATAACTAGATCTTCTGGAGTAGCTGTTCTAATGGCATTCCACCAATTCATCGCTCGCCCTTGCAGCTGACGAGACGCTAGCCTTCCCTTCTTCGCATCCCCAATACCCAAGTCATCGAAGATACGATCACAACTATCCAACAAATCCTGAACATCTGTGGCCGACTCCGTTCCTTGGAACGGCTTCCCACCAAGGTTAGTGTAATCCTTGCACAACTTGGCGAAATCGACCCTAGGCGTCTGCACTACTAGACCACCACCATTTCCAAGATTGGGAACTGCTTCCTGAACATCCCTATGCATCTCCCTCATGAAGTTAGTGAACATCGTCCTCATGTCAGGAGCATTTTCATTATTGGTCCCTCTACCAGCACCTCTTACGTATCGGCTCATCGTTCAATCTGTAAAGAGAAAACGATTAACGACCCCATAGTGGCGCTAGTGCAGTACGACTTCATTCTTATACTACTAATAGTATATATATAGCTTTTGAAAACCAAAATAATCACAAATACGCGCTCTCATATTCGTACTATCTCTCCCTAGTGTCTTTCCTTAGGTTAACTATGCAACCTAGAGCTCTGATACCAAATGTGACGGCCCGCCCCACACCAACCGACATTTACTCCAAAAGTGCGCTGTACACATGTCCAGTTAGCACGGGACAGTCGTCAAGAGGAAAGGAAAGAAGGAAATGAACTAACAAGGAACCTGTAGAATGTCTCACAGCACATGGAACAAAATATAATAACAATATACTTGACATAAAACAGGTGAGACAGTGCATAAGCTGAAAACAAACTAACATAGCAGCGGAAAATCCAAGTACAGCTTATGATCCAAAGCCAATCATTATTACAACTTTTCAAACTATCTCAAAAAGAAAAATCAAGATAAGGGAGGTACACTACTAATGCTCAAGTAGCGACCACCAACGACACAGGGAGAATATCTATATATCATACGTGGAAGCCTCCTACTCGCCTCCGAATCAGCTACTCGTGCATCACCAGCTAACCTGTCTCTAGTCTGCTCGTGTGAGCACCCAGAGTAATAAGAAGAGACATAAAACTCTGGTTCAGACAAAAGTCTGGTATGAGCGATAAGCATCTAAATAGAACAATAACAAGTATACTAAACCATACCTGAACCTGGACCTGCAACCAAAGAGTTAGCACTACATACTGTACAACACTCTAAGGTGCCAATAACATGTGGTGTAAAGATAACGGGGGTGGGGTGTGTGCATGTCATAGTGATGGTAAACAATCAAACATAGCAACCATCCTCACATCTCTCGCTCAGTGCGTAAAGCATACGATATTCACCACTTCGATCACCTCAATACTTTGCTATGATCGCCTTTCCCCATGAAGTCATAAAAGGCTTCACTGCACTGATATATAGCCACTAATCCTTCGCTATGTCCACTTTCCCCATGGAGTTATTCACCCCATCTATGCTGGCTCATAGCCTTACCAATCCTTTACTATGTCCACTTTGCCCCATGGGGTTGTTCACCCCATCTGCGTTGGCTCATAGTCTTACTAATCCTTTACTATGTCCACTTTGCCCCTCGAGTCATGACGACTCTACTGCACTGGCTCATAGTCTTACTACGATCACTTTGTCCCTCGACTCATAGTGACTCTACTGCACTGATAACGTAGTCCTGTTCTTCATGGTGAATCGAAGTTATGAACGTCGACAACTCCTTAGCACACGTCCCGCAGCAAAGCCCAATCATGAAGTGAACTCATTGGTTCCCAACTGGATCCTGAGCTCTAACTTCCAACTTGGACTACCTTTGCATCTCGGGTTTTTGGTTATCACCGGATCGGTTCGGATTTCCCCTAATCATCAGTTCGGTTCGGATCGGAATACTCCTCCCTAAGAAATCGGTTCGGGTCTCCAGCACAAGCCTTCACCTCTGCTCCGGATCGGATCGAGGTCTACACTCCCTGGCAAGCTTCTTCCGGTCGGGTCGGAAAGTGCATTGGTTTGGGTCGGAGCACAAGCTTTCCCTTTTTCTTCCTACGTCGGATCGGATCGGAAGTCCTCACAAGATGCTGGATCGGATCGGTCTCCTTCATAGCATGCCGGTTCGGGTCGGAGTCTCCAAGTCGCGTTGCCATACAATGCTATGGATTGGAGCGGAGTTTCTTCATACGATGATGGATCGGAGCTTCTGAACTCGCGTGGGAGGTGGTTCGGATCGGGTACTTTCCTCCGTTCCGATCCGGATCGGCCAGATTTTTGCATTATTTCCAGCAAGCAGTTTACGCCACTCGACGGCGTTTTCGACCATTTCAACTACTATAATCAATCACAAAGCATACCGTACAGTCATAGCAACATGTATAATCAACCACAAACACCAAAATAACAATATGATAGGTTAAAATGGATTGAACATAGCCAAAACCCCATATTTTCCCTTAAGCTTGTTTAGGCCTAACTAATGATATGATTAGCAAAACTTAACCAAATTAACCCAAACTCATATAAGAGGTCTAAAACATCATTTAAAAATTTATAAATATTTTTCCAGAATTTTATCATGTTTAAATTCGCTAATTAACACTGATTACCCTTAATTAGCCATAATTAGTGAGGAACTATGCAAATCACTCACCTTTGCCACAAATGAGACTTAAATCTGAAATAAATCTCTAATTTGGTGCTAATCCCAATGCTAAACAGCCGCTCTAATGTTGATTTGGTGTTAATCTCTCTTGATTTGATGTTGCTAAGCCCAATCTTCAAGTAGAAAGTGATTTGGAGGTGATTTAAAGGTTGAAGGCAATTTTTAGGGTTTCTAAGTGTTAAGTGGAGGCTAGGAATCTGAAATGGAATGAAACTCTAGCTCTTTTCAGCCTCCCCATAACCCTAATCCCGAAATGAGTTATGGGCCCATTCACTAATCACCCTATTTGGCCCGGTTAAGCAGTTTTTCACCTTCCAAACCTTATTTCAGCCATATCTCCCAAACGGTAAGTCCGTTTCTCACATGTGACAACTCTACGGAAAGGTAAACCATCAAACGAATCTAATGGAAGTGGTTTCAGGTCAAAATTCCTTTCCAATCAAAAGTTATGGCCGAAACAAGATCAGCTAGGGGCAAAACGGTCATTTAAAAATCGACAAAAATCATGAACATAGGAAATGACTCTAATGGTTGTTTCCCAAAGTTACATGACCATACGACTTCATATGAGAAAGAAATAAATATTCTACGATCCTCCAATGCATAGAATGCAGGTTGTTACAGAATGATTACAAAATATATACTAGCATCTCTATCAATAATATATATATATATATACATATATATATACACACACATATGCGGGATTTGTATACAGGAATTAAACATTGAGGAATGTACAATTTTAGAGTTTCAAGAGATTCATAATTCAGAGGAGATTCAAGATTCATGAGTAATCAAGTCATCAAGAATTCAAGACAAGTATAGAAATAGAGCCTAGTTCATATGTAAGACTCTGAATAGCAGTTTAGGTTCAAGTTCAAATTCTTTTTTTCAAATAAAAATTTTAAATTTTTTTTTTTAAAATCTTACATATAATTTCAAATATAAGTTTTAAATTTAAGTTCATATAAGTTTATATAATTTTATATTTATATACTTTTATAGTTTTATAGTGATATAGTTTTAAACCTTATAATGTTATAAATATGTTTATACAATATATAACTATGTTTTCATACGATTTTACACTTTATAATACTTATTTATATCATTAAGTTTTTATTCAAGAATTTCCATAATTATATATATGGTTAAACACTTGAAAAATAGTTTGAAAAATAGTTTACACATACTTATGTCGACATATATATGTTGCTATGTCGACATACAACTGTCATTTTTTCAATTTTCAAAGGATGTGTCTTTTCAATATTTGTAACATTCCAGAAGCGTTGCAACCTTTCAGATCTTATAAATAGGGGTTGATTTCGAACTTTTTAATCATCCTTCTTCTCCATCTGCACCCCTCTTTATTACACCATTAGTATTTCATATTTTATTGATTCCTACACTTCTACTTTACCGATTTCTACTATAAATTACATAAAACTTCTTCTTTTCTCCCTCTCTCTACTCATTACTCTCTGAATTGAAGTGCTTTTGAAGAGTAATAGGGCTGTTGTAATCATTTGGGAAATGTTTGGGAAAGGGTGTGTTCCTTGTATCCCTGAAATCAAGGAAAGGGAGGGGTGATAATTTTGTAGCCGTGAAATCAAGTGTGGTTGGAGCTGTGTTAACCTTGTAGCAGTGAAATCAAGGGGATTGTACTTGGATATTGATAGTAATAAAACTCTGTGCAATCCAGCGTTGTATGGGACTAGACGTGGAAGTAATTTAAACCAATATAAATCCAGCATGTCTTTCCTTTTTCTGCATTTTATATTTATCTGTTTCTATATTTGTGTTTGATTCTGTGTCATGTGATTCATATAGTAGATCATTTAAGTTAAAGATTTTTGTAAACTCCTTAGAAACACTATTCAACCCCCCCCCCCCCCCGCTCTAGTGCTAGCTTTGCCTCAAGATCCGCATTCCACGTTCCCTAACAAGAATACTATACATAACGCAACCCAGACCAACCCAAAAACGATAACACAACAAAACAGATACACACCACAACAAAATACGAAGATATAACTAAACCGGCAACCAAAACGACACAAAGCCAATAATACACCGAATAACACACAAACTAGGCCCATAACCAAGCCCATAAAGCCCAAAGGGAATAACTCCAGATAGATTCAAGATTCAGTGACCAAATCATCACTGAAACAACATGCACCAAACTGCAAACTAACTCCATCAACTAACTCCAGCAACCCAGATAATCCCATAATCAAAATAACCAAAGATCACTATCAACACTAACAAATCTCCAACTAACTCCTGCAACCAGCCCACTTCAAACATACATATATGAACCCAAAGAGACAAGAGACAAATCCAAAGCAAGACAACAACCAACATAAAACTCTCAAAACCCAGCTCTAATAAATTCTAAATCCATGCCAATCATCAACCCCAAATAACCGGGATTACATCAAGAAACCCAAAGAAACAAAATCCGTAGGATAGAAAAAACCCCAACAAAAGAGAGAAAACCAAAGAGGCATAAACAGGAATCACAAGGACAAAACAGTGCAAGAAGATAACTCACTTTTTAGTTAAACCTTCATTGAGGACTCCATTGGTCAAGCCACTCTCTTCCTTATCTTTTTTCGTTTTAGATCTTATTTGAATTTGGGAAATCAGTTTTACCCATTCAGGATTTGTCTCAACTAATGGCTCCTCAATTAACATCTTGCTACTCCCTTTTAACTTATTATTTTTAAACTTAACTTTCCTCCTCTTAAAACTACTTGACGAGCTATCTGGTTCCTCTATCAGTGAATCCTTACTATGAGGACCTTCACTATCTTGAATCTCTGCATTCTCCAAATTCTGCATTTTTATCAACCTCAGATTTATATACACAATTTCTAAGATCTATGTTCTATTCACTAGCATGCTCACTAATTTTCAATAAGTGAACTTTAGAACCAATTGACACTTTCAGTAGGGTAGAAACTTTTTCACCACTTCTTTGAGCTGTATTTCTTTCATCATGAGGAGCAGTTTCCTTTTCAGTTTCTATTTCTCTGTCCTGCATGTTCACATTATAGACTTCCAGCACTTTAAAAGGATTAACATTATCCACAACACTAGCCTCAGCAATTCCACATTTTGAACCAGAAATAGCCTTCTTATCCTTGCAGCCTTTCACAGAATTGATATTGTTATCCAGATTCATGTCATTCTTTACATATTTATCATTAATATCCATTCCACTCTCTACATTTCATTTGTTTTTAGGAGACAAGATTTAGACTGATTTACAAGTACTATTTGTATGCCCAAATATCCTGCAGATAAAACATAATAAGGGAACCCATTCATAAACTACTCTTTTCCAGACAATATCACCATTACAAAATTCAATAGGAACTGCTTTAGGAAATTTAAAATCTGAATCAACTTCAACTAATATTCTGACATAAGAGATTCTAATTAGACTTTCAGTAACATTATTTAACTTTAAGGGGTTACCCAATAAAGAAGCTATTCTACTTATTGATTCTACAGACCAGAAATCCAAATTCAAGTTAGGAAATCAATCCAATTGGGACAGAATATAGAAATTCCCTTGTTAATTTCAACCTTGAATGCCATTTTTTCATAAAAATCAACCTTTTATTAGAGTAGTATGGTCCTAAGGCAATATTATTCTATCATATTCTTCATCACTATCACATTTCAAAATTAAAAAAAAATCCACTTTCCCTAGAATATAACTGATCCAAGATCAATCAATATAGTCCTTGAGAAAATTAAAATAAAGCTAGTTTCCAAAGATATGAAAAACAACGGAATTAAACCATCTTTCTCTTATCCTATTTGTCAATTCTTAATTGATAACCGCAAGCCTGATATTGTTTTTAACCGCGATTAAAAAAAATCTAAGATGGATAGAATTTTGATGATACTTATTCTCTATAATTTTATCTATCCAAGCTTTTGACAACTTAAAATTATTCAAATTATTTAAACACTGATCTTTATCAATTAGATCAAGAAAATCCTTCTTTGAATTAAGATCTGGAAAAATAAATTACCTTTGATTGAAGGATCTCTGCGATCTGCATTATGTAAGGAGAGTCTTACATTACGTGGAATAGCGAAGCGGTAATTAGAATCTAAATTATTAGCAAACTTTGGAAGGGATTAGGATTTTTTTGATTGAGAGGTCGCCATTTTCACTGCTTTACTTCGGACTATATAGGTATTCTTTGGAAAACTATTCAGTCTTCCATTTTTATAGTCGATACATCTATGAAGATTAAAGAATATTCCATTGGGAAATCCAAATCCTTCCACCCATTTTAACAATACTTTAACGTGGTTGTTGTCTAGTTCATAACATGATTTGGGTTTTTTTACTGTCATTAGGCTTCGTATGAAGCTCAGGACAATTGCATATTCCTCTATATCACGTATAGATTTCAGATCGTCCTTAATTTTTTCCTTAAAATTCAAAATTGTATTAAACATTAACAAATACGTTTTTTCTCGCTATGCATCACGTCATTGTTATGATGGATTAAGAGATTTTTACAGTAAGGCAATTCGTAAAATATAGTCCTTTTGCAACAATTATGAACCGTCGATTTGCCTTGAATTTTAGATTGTTATATAATTTCATGTATCTTTGTATAATCTTTTACATGTTCAAATATATCCTCGCTTGACCAAACCGTTCGTGGTCATAGATTCTAATGTATATTAGCTGTGAAATTTTTCTTTCTCTTCTAAAAGGATGATTAATATGAAGAAAACATCGATGACAATCAAACCAGGAAATTTTCTTCCCATACAGTAAGCAAAATGCTCATGCTTCTTCCATGCAATAAGGACAAGAAAAACGACGGGTTGTACTCCAACTCGAAAGCATTGCATATGCAACAAAATTGTTCTTTTTTGATATGTCGTATGTTTCAACTCTTTAATACCATAATTTTTCAACTCTTTGATTAACGATTACAAGTAAACATCAGTGCCCCGTGTCAGATCATCAGGGCTAGGGACCACAATTTTGAGAAGCATATATGGAGTTTTCATACACATCCACAAGTGTAGATTAAAATGGATGATTATTATGGGCCAAGATGAATATTTGGAACCAAACCGAGAAAACAGTGGGAAGATCTTTACATAAACCTAGTATAACGTTGTGGTTCTTTGCTATGAAATCGAGATACTTTTTAACAAAATATTTCCATGCTTCTCCATTGGATGGGTGTGTCAACGCACCTTCTTGAGGTGTTCTCACACTATGCCATCTCATACGATGCATTGTTACAGATGATGCATATAACCTTTGTGGTTTAGAAGTGATAGGTAAATAATGCATAGGCCTGAACGAAACTTCTTTTCCCTTCTCTTTCCTTGGTTTGTATCTTTCTTGATTACATATTTTACAAATTCTAATATTGATGTTTTCTTTCCAATATAAAATGCAACCATTTAAACATGTATCTATTTTTTGATACGGCAAACTGAAAGATGAGATAAGTTTTTTCACTTCATAATAATTTTCGCACATTAAATTATCAAATGGCGTATGGCGTTTAGCAGCTTGAACAACCACAGTAAATCCAGCTTTGTAAGGTTGTATTTTGATCCCATTCGAATTTTTCTGCAGTTATAGATAATTGAGTACCACTTATACATCCATTCCAAAGGTTTTTTTATGCATACTACAATGAATCATATATATTTTTAGCTCTAACATTTGGTTCCTCTTTGAGTTTAACATCATCGTTTCAATTTCAATAGTAGGGAACATTGATCGTGACGCATCTTCGACCATGCGCTCTATGAGATTCGTCGTACTAACTTCATCACCAACGATCTCCACTGATTGTTCTAGATTAGGGGCTACAATTTCTCCATGATGATCCCACAATAAATAATTAGGTACGAAACTGTATTGGCGCAAGTGAACTTTAACCATATTCAGTATTAATAGTTCAACAATTTCCACTTACTACATGGACAACGAATTTCTTCATCATTTCCAAACTTATTTAAAGCAAATTCGATGAACCCATGTACCCCGTTTAGAAAATGTTCACTTATTGCGCCACTAATTTCCCTTCTTTATACATCTGGCTCCCATCTATAAAATAATTGACCATTTTTCCTACTTTAAAACCTTTGATGAGAAGTATAAAAAATATTAATCGTTCGTTTTATATTTTGCTTATCTTATAATTACTGCTTTAGTAAACATATACTAAATTTTATAAATTTTTTCAAACTTTATTTTAAATAAATAACTATTGGTTCACTGACATTTATGTGTCTTCTCTAGTGGTCGGTCATCCTACTCCCTATTATAAACACAATAGTAATTACATTTCATAATACATACCATTTTAAACGCTTTCCCAAAATTTCGGCAACATTTCCCGTATTCAGTATATTGCACATAAATGTGTGTGCATAAGGAACGAAATGGAAGCGCCATTGAAATTTTTTGAATCATTTAAAGCGATATGATTTGCGAAACATAATTGCCTTATAATATTTGTAACTTGTCACGGACAAATCCGACAAATGCTGTATCAGATGAATAGGGATATCCGTTTTGTAGAAAAACCAAATATCCATATAACGATCATACACAAAACTTGTCATACAGGGACAAATAATACCTAAGGGTTTAAATATTTGTTTATATTAAATTTAAATATGTAATTTGTTTATATTTTACCGTTTTATTGCATATGTACTAAATTATATATTTTTACTATTTATTGGATTCTGACTACGACGATTCCTACCAAAATCACGTAAAGTTATCAAAACTTGTTATATACCAAATAAATTTGTGTGTTCGCATAAGCACAAAACTCATGTTTGCACAAATTATTCCAAACTACGATCATGCCTAATATAATATATACCTCGTGTTTTCATAAATTATACTATTTGCAAACAACATCTTACACCTACGTTCGATACTAACAAAATTATCCTAAACATACACAATATACTAGATAAGAAAATTTTGCAAATAGTACCAATTTAATCATTATGATGATAATAGTTGCAATTAGCAGGTAGTATGATGTAACAAACGTACACTGGCAATTAAGAATCAATCATAATCTAAATTAGGCTTTAAATCAAAAAAACTAAATAATAAGATTTAGGGAAATATCTTGATTTTGTAAGTGTGGAGGGTAGAGATGGGCTGTAGTACATCGTAGGTGGCAGCGGAGGTCATTTGGAGGGTGGTTGGAGTGGTGGCAGTGCTGGAGGAGTTGGGGAAATGGGGAATGAATATTTATTTTCATTTATTTGGGGAAAAGAAAAACAATAAGCAGTAGGTCGCGGGTTCTAGAAATTATCCAGGAAATTTGCAATGGCTTCCAACGGCCGCAAATGGTCCATATTCGTACTATTTCCAACAGCTTTAGACGGCTTGTTTAAAATTGAACGGGCCATTGGATGAACCGTTGGCAGCTGTTTGAATATGGGAGTTGGACTACACTGTAGTTCTACTAGTATATGCGAGTACTTTCTATAGCGATTTACATATGTCAAAGTTTATGAATCGCTATGTTTATAGCATCGATTTACAACATTTTTGTTATTATATTAGCTTTTCAGCTAATAAATTGATTTACTCGGCTCTTCTTTACATACTAATAACTGATTTTCATATATAAAAATTTATAAATTAGAGCATAATATTTCATATATATTGTTCAAACAACATTTCTCGTTTTCATATATAATACTCCATGTACGTCGTTCAAACATCTTTACCCTTGTTCGTACATAATAATTAATATATACTTGCATCAACACTTTACTAAAAGACCAATCAAATAGTTGATTATCTTGCATTGCTTTTGATATTCTCTTTTACATCTGTAATATCAAGAAATCAAGATGTTAGTAAAACAGACAATACAAAAAACAAATTTCTGTCTTGAAGATGCTAAACTACAACAATACATGCAAATAGAATAATAAACAACGATCATTTATAGAAATGGCTTTTCAAATGGTTCTACCAGAAATAACTATTTTAAATGTTATGTTATACTAAGTATACTAAATTACAACTTAATTGCAACCTTAAATTTGATATTTGGAAACAAAATGCAATTAAAATGAGAAACGATTTCCAGTGACTTTAGAACACACAGTAAATGGTCATCATTTAATTATATGACAACATTTATGAATCGCTATGTATATAGCATCGATTTACAGCATTTTAGTCATTATTTTAGCTTTTCAGTTAATAAATCAATTTACTCACCTCTTCTTTACATACTAATAACTGCTTTTCATAGATAAAATTTTATAAATTAGAGCATAATATTTCATATATATTGTTCAAACAACATTTCTCATTTTTATACATAATATTCCATGCACATCGTTCAAACATCTTTACCCTTGTCCGTATATATATTTCATATATACCTACATCAACACGTTACTTAAAGATCGATAAAATAGTTGATTATCTTGCTTTTTGGTATTCTCTCTTGTATCTGTAATATCAAGAAATCAAGGTGTTAACCAAACAGACAAAACAAAAAATAAATTTTAGTCTTAAAGATGTTAAACTACTACAGTACATGAAAATAGATTAACTAAATGATGACCATTTATAGAAATGGCTATTTCAAATTTTTCTATCTGAAATAGCTATTTTAAATGTTATGTGACATTAGTATGTATTTTTATCATTTAGTAAGCATCTTAGATTAGTTGGTTACATAGCTCTTATTCATTGAAAAGCAACTACTAAACGCAGACTGCAAATACTCAGCAATGCAACATTTTTGATCATTTAAGTGCTAACTGTGCACAATTTAGGTCGACATCTCTAAAAATCACCGCTAAATATCTGACCCAAGAAAAAAATCACTCTAATTATCCTCATAGTCAATTTATTCATAACAATATTTTTACCTTTTTATCTTTAATATGCTTTTATCCATCTACTAATTACAAACGCTAATATTCCACAGTCGATCTATTCATGATAAGTTTGCCACCTTTTTATCTATAATATCATTTTAGTATTCAAGCTATAAATAGAGTTAGAGATGATAATAAACACAAATTAAGATGTACGATTTAAACGACATTATTATTATAAATAATGGAATTTAAAATCAATCGTTTTTGTCATAAATTTGTAGTTAGTCAAATGTAATGACCTAGATTTTTAACCTGTTAAATTTGAATATTTAATTTGTATTTAAACTTCAATTTGGAAAAATAAAAGGGTTTTTATTTATTTATTAAACAAAGTTTGAATGTATAATTTATATTTAATTAAATTTAGCTTGTAACATCGCTGTATTTCATAATATTACGTTTTGAACTTTGATTGAATATGGTGAATCCAAAATAAGTTATGATTCTTTAAAAAAGAATCTTCCGGATCTATTAGATAAAAATTTCTAATAAAAGTGAAAATTCTAGATTTCACCTTGTAGATTTTGAGTTATGTCCAGATCAAATTTTCAGAAAGTCGTTATGGAATCATTTATGCAACGATCCAAAAATCCTCGCCTTTTGAATCGACCGTAAGCCACACAAGTCCGATTCAAAATGACAGAAATCCTCGAACCGTTATAGGATACAACACATAAAAACCAAAACACAAAAGAACATTTCATTGTTTTTACAACGATTTTACATCAAAGTACAGAATATATCAGAGTACAATAATTGATTCACAGGGGAAAAATATCAGAGAACAGTAAATTACAATATAGCAGAAACATAAATACATATACAGTGGAAGACTCAAAATAATCGAAAGTATAGCTCCATCCATAATCCAGGATCCTGCTTTATAGAATATCTGCAAAACCAAAACTACTAGCTTCCCATGTTAAAAATATGGGCACTCAGAGTGTAGGTGGGAAACAATAAACTCCAAGTCAGTCATAGGACCGGTATGAGAAACAAAACGATTCTTATACTTCATTTTAAAGTTGGGTAGATAACAGGACTACGTTGTATAAACGGAACAGGTTTACTTTAGATGAATACTGACCATAAAAACTAGCAATGTTTTCTGAAAAATGAAGCTACTATAAGACTCATGTCCCATTACACGACGCAAGAGCAAACCGGAGGATAGAGAGAGTTTTACCTTATAATATTTAAACATGCTTGATACGTAAAATTTCACTTCTATTATTACTAGTGCATAGTGTGGAAATCAATTTCAAAAATAAATATATCAATCTTAGCCGGCATAATACCCCATCCTGTTATGTCGCCATATAGGTTAACAGCTGAAAACGCAAGGTTTGTATTGCAAGTTGGATTTCCATCAATGACCAAGGCAAAGGATATTTCTTAAACGATTTAGATCATCTCCAAGATGTTCAGGAATCACAAGCATGTGACCCCTCGGAGCAGCAAAGTCGGCCCACCAATTCTTGGTGATTTCGTCTTTCTCCTGAACATAACGTCTCCCGGTCATATCTGTCTGTCATCCTAGTCGTTGAGTGACTATCATTTGAGGCGCCTCCATCCACCATCCACATTAGTAAATTGCTGAGGCTCCGTACCATAGCATCACCTTTTTTCTAAATTGGAAAGTCAGTCATTACTCTGCAGTCCTTCATCTTGTTTTTGGTTATTCCTTGGCGGTGAGGCTTGCTTGAAGTCACGTTTCAACACAAAGCTATGATATATCAGTCATTCTTTGATTATCATCCACAAAGCTCTGCCTTTCAACAAAATCTTTGATCAATTAGCAACTTAGCATGCTACATTTTCAATCAGCCACCAATAGATATATCATTAACAGAAACTAATCGGTTATGTTATGAAATACAATGTTAGACATACATCCATTTACAAGTTCATTCTAGGTCTGAATGAAACCGAAGGCACTTTATTCTCCGTCACCTAAGGGAGAGAGGGTCTTGCATATCTGATCGATTTCCAAGTACGTCTGTACGACCACCACTTTAACCTTTCTACCTAAGGAATCATCAATAATCAAACAATGTGAAGATCTCTGATCTTCAACCACCGTCTTCAATATCTTCGACAATCGTCATATTATTTATCATGAATGGGTTGAAACACGGTCTTTCTGAATAACTATCGCATCATTCAAATCAAGTGATGTATAAACATATCATAAAGCCTTATTCCAACTCAGAATATTCTTTTATTCAAATATTCTTTACATTAATGATGTTGACACATGCGCATGCAGTTTATACAGAAATGGTGAAGCTAGAATGTGCAAAATATATCTCTAGGCAATATACACAAGCAAACAACAAACTTGGTTAGATGCATATAATGATGCAAGTATACACTGGTAAGACTACAACTGCGATGAAGTTCTAATGTGCAGAAATAAATAGTATGAATGGTTTAGCAACATGCAACATGAACTTTTCTAAGCAAAAATGGTGCAACTACTTTCATCCTAAATGGTGAATGGATCAATAGGAATAATTGCCTATTCAAGATAGTGATATGAATGGTGGATAAAATCATTTTTTCTCAGTCATTTTTGGTAAATCATTTAAATTTCCAGATATGCAGTTCAAGGCATGTTTGTCTTCGAAATCAAAGCAGGTTGAATCAAGGCTTCAATATTTGAAAATAGACAGTGATCAAAAAGGGAAAAGCTTTTAATTTGTTTCTTGAATTACACAAACTCATACAGGTCAAATTCAAACAAAGCCGAAGTTATTCAATCAAGAAAATCAGAGTGCTTGCATATGGCAACATGAATCACACAATTTTGGCAAGAATCCATTTCGGTTCAAATCCTTCCAGAAATACACAAGGGAATTCAGAGAATGGTACACAGGTTTAACCACATTCTTGTTAAAATTAGTTTCTTGAATTCCATCAATCTTGCGTAAAGAAATCGAGTTATTCAAGGGGACTATGGTGTTTAAATCAAGCAAGAAATATGGGAAATTAATTCACTCTTTCCAAGTATTCAATCACAAAATTCACAGTTTTTTTAATCAAGGCATCAAATTCTTTTTCAGCCGAATTTATCAACAAAATAAATAAGAGGAAACCAACGCAAATCAAACGAAGTCATCACGTGAAATCAGAGTGTCGATTTAGGATTTCTAAATCCTATAAATTCACATCCTTTTCATCATCGGCATGTATTGAAACCCACAAAATCAATTCAAGCATTTCAAAGCATCAAATTTATTATACTCACAGTTTTTTTGATCGAGAGTTTCCCAAATCGAAGCATCTGAAAGCAACATCGAAGTCGAGCATCAGGGAAACAAGTTCGTTCAATCAGATAACACGATTTAGGGAAGATTCAGAACCCTAGCAGATCGCAACCGCCATATTTTGTTTCCTAGAGAAATAATGAAAAGAGATCGGGCTAAAATAAAGCGGGTGCATCAACTTTGAAAAGGCTCAGCCAACTTAGCTTTAAAAGGGGATAACCCATTTAATTTAAAATCCTAAGGGTTTTTGAATTTGTTTTTAAATTTATATTGTTTTTTTGTTTTGTAAAAACCATCTGACCAGTTCTAGAGTCTGTAAAATATAGGGGGATCCAGTCAGGGTGTTGATTGGCAGTTTTCTAGAATCTGTGAAAACTAGGGTTACTGGTTACGGGGTCATAATCAGGGGAAATCTGATCAAGGGGATTAGATCTGTCTAGGGTTTTGAGCGTAGGATTAGAATAGGAGCAAGGGGTTCGTGAGTGTACATGGTCTTGTATGCGGGAGTTATTCTTTTACCTAGTAGAAACCTTAGAAATGCAGTAGTTGGCAAGGTTTTGCCAAAGCTGGGTATATCTATATGTGATTTATTTTCTGCATTCTATTTTTGCTACATTCTATGATCTACTTATTATTTTACTATCCTGTTAGATTAATTTGGCGAAAAACTGTGATAAACCCTATTCACCCCCCTCTAGGGTTAATCTAGATACAACTAGCTTGGCGCAACAGGGCTACCCAAGGCAGCCTCCCTAACAACCTACACACTATCACCGTCGAAGACAATGTCAAAGGAAAACATGTTGGAGATTCTTTCGACAAGGGTAAAGGTGTGGCCCTGTACAAGCCGAACAAAAATAGAGGAAAAACTGGCGGTTGCAATAATCAAGTTGTTGTTGCTCCCCAGAAACATGATCGGAGCCGGGTCCAAATCCTCACCTTTGTGGTAATTGACGTCATCTCTCCATATAACGTCTTCCTTGGCTACCCTTTCCTTGCAGAGTTCAGAGTCTTCATATCATCATGGTCCTTTATAATGAAATTTCCAATAGAGAATGGGATCGGCACAGACAAAGGTGACCAGGAAACCACGAGAGCTTGCTACCTCATGAAGTGGAAGAACGCGCACAATAAGGACAAAGTCAAGACAGTGTCACCACCTTCTTGCGCCAAGACCATCTCCACATAGAAATCAAAGGTGTCTGAGTCCTGTCTTAGGCGCCACTACCATCTTTCCAACGATCTCGATCCAAGGGAGGATGAAGAGCCCGATCTCGAGGGGGCTACCCTGGTAGAACCAATGGTGGATGTTCGATCAGCCCCGACGAGCCGATAAAGGTCTTGAAAGTATGATTGCAACTCCACCCTACAATAAAGGAAGAGCTTGTGGACTTCTTAAGTGCTAACCTCAATGTATTTGTAACAACCCGCCCGGAATGGGCCTAAATTTCGACCAAGAAAAGGCCCATCGAAACTAAGAGCCCCTCTAAACGTGTCGTTGGTTCATGTAAGGATTACTTTTTCTCATATAATAATATATACTTCGAATGGGAATCTCACACAGCTGAAAGAGGAAATATAATATTCAAATAAGATGTACCATTATTTCAAAACCTTAGAAATACAATAGTCAAAGTTACATCTCTTCAACTGGGTACATCACATAGCTCATTCTTATAAAGATTCCAAAAGAAGTAAAGTAATAACTATTAATAATATCATAACTACTTCATCTTCTCCATCGGCTTTAATCATGACTTCATCCACGGCTTATACCCCATCTACTGACCTGTTGGATGTTAAGGAGAGAGCTTAAAACATAAAGTTCTGTGTGACAGAAATATAGTGTTACTTAAATGTACATACCCTATATTTTTAGCAGGTTACATATATCAAGGTATGTCTATGCAACACACAAGATTCACACAAACAGTCTAACCAATGGGGTGGATATCTATGTCAATCGCCAGTTAGTTTTTTTAGGGTAAAGACCTAACGAGGTGGCATTCTCGGTCAATTATGGCCCTATTAGAGGTGGATGCTTACGATCTCTTATAACCCTGAGGCAGATCCCTAGCCCTTTAAGACCCCATCTTATTACGTTAATGTTCTTAAGTCTATTATCTCATTTGTAATATGAGAAGTAGTATTGCGAACATAACTGCTTAACTGATATTACCCGCTAGGATACCCATGTTGCTTAAGACTTCTCTTAGATAGTTAGTAAGCATGCAATGGCCATATATCCTTTCAATTACCAATCTGTACCTAGTTAAGCCCTTACAAGTTTCTAGAGGAAGTGGACATCCCTGTGAACTGCCCTACTCCGTTACCATTTTATGCCTAACCACTTTTAGAGAAGTAGGACCCAAAGACCTACTTCAAATCTAGCAAGGGTAGGTCCCATGACTTTGGTTCCTCCCCAAGGAATAAACCTTCGGAGGGATTCTGGTCCTAACCACTTAAGATCCAAACCAGATAAAAAGAGAGTCAACCACTAAGACCTTCTCAAGGCATAGTAAACCTACTTATTTTCACACGCAATCGACTTATATATATATACACACACTAGACCTCTCACTTTAAACCATACACCTGTCGATGCTGGATATGTCGGTCGGTTCCGGGCAGGCTTATATTACAAGTTGGTTTAACCTCATGTCTAGTGTACTAAGTTTATGAATGACCCATGACACCTAGACATCTCATATTAGTTGGGCGTACTTGTGGTTACTGGATTTGCCGGTCGGTTCCAGGCAGGCTTCTACCACAAATGAAAACTAACCTCGTGTCCATGTGTCACTATATATATATATATATATATATATATATATATATATATATTTCAGCCATTCTATATACACACACAAAAACAAACAAACATATTTATTTGTTAATGGGACATTTCGAATTCAGATTCTAACCTAATCACACTTATTACGCTAATACAAAGTTAATTACGTTGATTACGTTTATATAAGTAAAATAATAATAGTTCCTAATTAACATAACATTCGTATAAACGTGGAAATGTTCTAAGAGGTGGCAATTGTCAATTTTTCCAATTTATGGCATACAAGTTAAATTTTCCATATTTTTACCGCTACAACATAGGTATGACGACATAATGACAATATAACAACATAGCAGTGAATGGGAAATATACATACATAATAATTTCAGCTTACATCATATGCTTGTTGGGATGATTTAAATATTAGATTAAAATAGAGTATTACATACACTTCCACTTGTATGTTTATAATTCCTGTTTCACCTAATTCACCCTTTTGGCATTATGCACATAACAATGCTTACATTGATCTAATTCACCTTTGAATGTGTTTGGATTCAAAATAGGATCCAAACCCAAACCCAATCATGAGATAGTCAAATCTAAACCTTTTTATGTTTCACTCAATGGTAAATAATTAAAAGTGGATTACATGAAATATGAATAATAATGGCAACACTCATATTCATTTTAATCCAATACAAAAAACCAAAAATCCCAAAACCCAATTATTCGTGACAATTCATATGCAATTACAAGATAAAAGATTTGGGGGTTTCCATGTTTACATTATCGAATATCCAAATCCTCCTAAGCATACCTATTGACATGGAAAACTATTAAAAACATGAATATGCCTTAAGTAAACCACATTCCACTCACAAATCTGGGTGGAATAGAGATAAATCTATGGTAGAATTACAAGATCTGCAATAATATTTACGTTCAAGCGAGCACCAATAATTCTCCTAACAATATACATATAAGAGACAAATGTTAGAATCTTTTAAATATTTGTTTATGCTAAATTCCAAAATCCTAAACTTATGTAAATTGGAATAGAGAGAGATTTAGAATAGAGTTAGAGAAGTAGAAGAAACTTTTACCCAATTCTTCTTATTTTTCTATGGAATTTAGCAGTGGTGGAGAGGGAACATGGAGGCAGAGATGGAAAATGATTAGGGTTTGTAGTGTGTGGTATAAGGGGTTATTTATACTTGCCCATGTGAGAATGAACCGTTGGATCAAATAAAATTAATCCGAGCCTTCCATTTTTATAAATCCCTCAAAGAAAATCCTAACCATATAGCTTTATTAGGTTGTCCAGCCGTCGAGCGGTCGACCCCTAGCGGTCGACCAAGTGTTGACACCCCTTAAGGGGCGGTCGACCCCTTCGCGGCTGCAACACTAAATAAGGCGGCATTGCTGAGCTGTTTATTTTATTTAATACATTCCTTAAACTCCTTATGTTATCCATATATGCAATATATGTTGTCCCCCTGATCTTATCTCTAATTAAAACTTTGAATTTCCCTCTTTTGTTTTTAATTTATAATTTGGACAATATATTTAACATTCATATAATTATATATATATTTTCTACATTCACTGTCCAAATTCATTTGTTCATAACTTCTTCTTACATTGACTGTTTTCAACATTTTATATATGAAAACGGTGTAGAATTTCGCCACGAATCCAAATAAAAGAATTTCATTGCCAAATTCCTAAAGCTGCAAAATCTCATTTTCCAGCCATACTATTTAATTGCTTATTTTTAATTATTTAATTATTATTAATACTTATGAATTTTTACGGGGTGTTACAGTATTCGCTTGGACCCACTCTAATATGTGTGGCATCGATATAGGAATTGCTTGTCACATTCTCAGCATTGATCCAAAGCATCTTCCAGTTAAGCAAAAGCGTTGGATCTTAGGAACCGAAAGATCGACTGCACTCAAAGAGGAGGCGAATAGGTAACTTGATAATTGCTTCATCCGCGATGCCCTATGCCCCGAATGGGTCTCCACCCAGTTTTTGTTAAAAAAGAAAACAACAAGTGGCGAACGTAGGTTGGCTACTCAAACATAAACAAAGCATACCCAAAGGACAACTTCCCACTTCCAAAGATTGACCAGCTTGTTGATTCAACCACTGTCTACCAGCTCCTCTTCTTTATGGATGCGTGCTCAGGCTACAAACATATTCCAATGTACCTTCCAGATCAGGACCATACCTCTTTCGTCAATGACCCGGGGCTCTATTGCTGTGCCCTCATGCCCTTCGGTCTCAAGAATGCTGGAGCCACCTATCAGCGACTGGTCAAACACATGTTCAAAGACCAAATTGGGAGATCCATGGAGTTTTACATGGATGATATGCTCATAAAAATAAGGATATCGAATGACCACGTTAATGACCTCGCCGAGATGTTCGATGTCCTCCACAAATATGGCATAAAATTCAATCCCTTGAAATGAGCTTTAGGCATTATGTCAAGAAAATTCTTGAGTTTCATTGTCAATTTGTGGGCACCTGTAACAACCCATATTTTTTAATATAATCAAAAATTAAGAATATAAAATATATGAATATATGTTTGAATGGGTAAATAATGGTGATGTGAAATGAGAATTAATTAATACATGAAAGAGAAGAATAATTAATTCAATAACAGTGTACGTAACAGAGAAGTTAATAAAATAAGGATAATTAATTCAAATATCAGGAATTAGGGATAATGGACATCACCATTGCGTTCCCCTCGAAATTTTACATGAAATAGAGTCCGAATTTTCGAAAGTCGGAGTCCATATGAAGGAGTTATGGCCTTCAGAAGATTCAGCGAAAAAATCAGAAATCAGCCAGCCCAGCCCAAAAAAAAAAAGGCCAGGTCGACCATAATGTCGACCCCCTCTTTGGGAGGTCGACCTGTAGCGACCTGGAGCTGGAATTTTGGTCAAGAAGCGGGAAATTCGCCCCAGAAGCTGGCCAGGTTCATTTTTGAGCACCTGGATGAGTTTTTAGGCCTGGTACGTTGATTTAACACCTATATAAACACCCTAGGCTCATTGTTAACTCCACTACAATTCTTCGCAAGGCGATGGCTCTCTTCTAACTTGATTTCTTCTTCCTCAAGCTATTGATCTAAATAAATTTTAGATCTATTCTTCTCTCTTTTCTCTACCACATCTATTCTTAAAATTAAAAGAATAAGATTTAGAACAACAAATGAAATAGAAGAGAGATTCAAATCTAAAGAGAAGATAATGGATGCAGATTCACAAATTTATGCCGCAAAGAGAAATCAAAATTGAATCAAAAGGGGAAATCAATCAAATCAAATAACAATGATCTTCAACAACAATCAATTAAGAAGGTTAATCAACTCCAAATCAGCGAATTGTTCAACTCTCCAATCCAATCAAGGTGAGTGGATTTATAATGCACTTTTAGTATAAGATTATTATCTATCGTTCAATCATTCCCTATATAAACAAATTATTGTGAATAATTGGATCTGAAATGTTTAATTTTTATGCCTACGATTAAATTCCTCCTTTTATTCTTTCCCTTTTTACTTTTATAGCTAGGCCATCTCGAGCCTAGGTCTATCATGAAATAAATACGATTGAATGGTTATTGCGGATGAAAAGGGAAACGCTTGATCCGGGGATTATAATTAGAGTTGGAGGATTTGAATATAAATTACCATGAGTTTGGGCATAATATAATATTGGCAAGATTTAAATGTATAAACCAAGTTGGGAATTGTAAGTATGGACATGGTTTGGGGTTTGGCATAGGATTGACATCATTGAAACATGAATTTGCTTATAAAATTGTTAATGGGCACATGACACTTGAATAAGACATGAATTGTAACTTGGACATGGATAAGAACATGAAATTTACAGTTAAAACTTGACTTGGAATTTACCTCTAGAACTTAGTATGGAATTTATGTAAGTGCGTCATAATTAAATTTGATTATGGAATTGACATAATTAACGACGTCTAAATTTGATAATATGGATTGGTGAAAGTTAATTGTGACTTGACAAATAAGCCAAAAATGATGAATTTGCCTATAATTGGATAATATGTGTGATTGGCTATTTAATATTAGTATAGTTAATGACAAAATAGGCATAATTATGAACATAATTATAGGTTGAATTAGAATCGCTTGACATGAACTTGGGGTTGGGTGAAATATGATTTCAATTAATCTTTGACACGAGGTTAGGCGCAATTGTGATGTAAGACTACCCGGAACCGCTCGGCAAATCCAGGAGTCACAATTGGCCGTCTAATGTGAGAGGTCAAAGGAAGTAATTTGAGCATAACGGTTTATGACACGAGGTTAGACTCGAGTTGTGGTATAAGCCTGCCCGGAACCGCCCGGCACATCCAGCAGCCACAAAGGGTTAGTCTAATATGTCAGGTCATACATCGTTATGGCATAATAAATGAATTAAGGAATACGAATCATAATAAGACATGTGGGTGACATGGGTAGGGTTAGAGGGTCAAGTGGGTGGTATAAATGACATGTAAACCACGACTAAGATAGACTTAACCGTAGTAAGACATGTGTAAAACATGGAAACAATAAAAAAAGGGAACACATGGGACATGTGAAACAAAAGTTTAGATATGCTTAACCAAATGGGGCACGCATCGATATTATGAATTAATTGAATTAAGTAAAGTTTGAGTAACGGGTCAATTAAAACGAAGGGTTGAGTCAAATCTAATATTAATGACAAAGTAATGGGGGAATGATAACTACCTATTTTAAACTTGAATTGCGGTAATGTAAAATTAAATAATATGTAAAACTTGTCCTAGGGACAAGTGAAGATTATGACTTAAGATGTAATACAAGACTTGAAGGGTGGGACGACTTATACTATGAAATAAGTTAATCTAAGCTGAAAATGTGGGAAAACACCAGTACGCTATCGTCTGATAAAGAAAATTTAAGTCATGTTTGAATTTATTAGTAAACCTTAGTTAACATAAATTAAGTAATAAACCTTAGTTAAAGAACTAAGTAAATAAAGATGAAGTTCACCAAGTGTTGAACCTTAGTTAGAGAACTAAGTAAGCCATGGTAAAGATAACTAAGAAAGTAAACCTTAGTAAAAAAAAAGGAACTCAGTAACAAACCATAGCCAAAGAGAACTAACTAACATAAACTAAGTATCCAACCTTGGTTAAGAGAATCAAGTAATAAACCTTAGTTAAGAAAACTAAGTGGATAACGAGAAAGAAAACTAAGTAGTAATCCTTAGTTAAGTGGACTAAGTTATAAACCTTAGTTAAAAAAACAAACGATTGAGAGAACTAAGTAGTAAACCTTAGTTAAAAGGACTAAGTAGTAAACCTTAGTTAAGAAAATGACGATTCAGGAAACTAAGTAGTAAACCTTAGTAAGGGGAACTAAGTAGTAAACCTTAGTAGAACACGAGAAGGAGGGAACGTCCATCTGATCTTAAAGAAGGCTCCAACGAACTGGATTACGAAGCACGCAGCTTCGAGGGGACATGAGGGTACTCTTGGTATCTCTCCTTGAGGCTGCAGATGATCCTCTTGGGCTCACAGAGGTTAAGGTTTGCGTTAGAAGAACCAATGGTATGCCTTGGTTGCAATATAAGGCAACCTAAAGACTAGGATGGAATAGCATGATTCAGCGAGACCAATAGCCGTGTGATAGCAACTCGTCGTGTACCTATCATCTTGAGTCAGTCGAGATATGTATCCAAAAGACCATATTCTTACTATCTAGTTATGGGTGCGGATGGCCATAGGTTAGTGGGGCATAGGGGGCCTGCGTATAGTTCTCATTTTTTTCAAGGGTGGCCTTTCATTAGTTGAGGGAGGGGTCAAGTGGGACCATAGCCACTGGAAAAACAGACCTTAGCATCTACATCGGCAGATAACTTAAAGCTCCCGACCGAATCCCGTGTTTCTTAATGTGCCCTGCCATGGGACTCGGGCCGCACATATAGAGTACATGTGCAATTAGACATTGATAATGATTCACGACACGTACATGGGGAAAGTCTAGGAACATATATCGCTCTGGGTAGTGCGTCCTAGACTAAGGGGCATCGTTCGATAGGTAGCATAATCCCTAGTTGGACCTAGGTCACATAAACCCTGAATCCGAGAAGCGTTCAATAGGTAGCATAAACTCTGGTTGAATCTAGGAAACGCTCGATAGTATACCCTAGATTAGATCTAGATGATACACGGAATCTAGCAAGATCTAGAGTGGTAGTCCAAACGATTCGAGAATGGTGGCACTACACTAAAGTAGTATATATTTACATGATGAAGCCCATATGACATATGGCAAGGGACTGTATATATACATGGAAAGGATTATACGAGTTGGGGGTTTCTACATATACGTTGTATTAGGTTAATCTACTAGTGGGACATGAGTAAAGCCTAGAGAGCTAATATCGTGAATAACCTAATAAGTAAGAAAATATAACTGAACGGTATATGTAGGAATATACAAAAGTTTATTCTAAGTCCACTCACACAAAACTTATGTTCTGACTCCCTCTTCATTACATACTTCCAGGTTAGGTTCATGACAGAGATGGTATAAGCTTTGGATACTAGTTAGGCAGTATGTTTTATAAGGTAAAGCTATATTTAAAGTATATTATACTTTGAATTCCTTCCGCTGTAAGATGTTTACGAATTCTGACATGTTTTCTTTATCTCTGTCTTTTTTTGCAGGATACCAAAGCGCCCAACTAGGGTTTCGATAGATTGGGTTTTTGAAAAAATTTCGGTCTGTTGGAATCCGGGTGGTTACAGCACCGAAGCCAATCCCGATAAGATTGGAGCTATCCGGGACATCCAAGCTCCGTGGAGCATCAAAGATGTTCAAAGTTTAAAAGGGAAGGTCGCCGCCCTAAGTCGATTCATCTCTAAAGCTACTGACAAACGCATTCCCTTTTTCAACTTGCTCAAAAATGGGAAATGCAATTTCACATGGACACTAGAGTGCGCACCGCATTCCAGAACCCCTTAAATCACTTAGAGAGACCACATATCTTGTCCACACCAATGGATTGGGAAGAATTATATGTCTATTTGGTTGTTTCAATCCAGGCAATTAGCTACGTGCTCATGCGCATCGAAGATCGTGTCCAATGGTCCGTTTACTACATCAGCAAGAGGTTGTGTAACACCCCGTAAAATATACCTAAAGACTTAAATATTAACAATACATAAAAATAAACAATTTAATAATAGAGGCTAGAAAATGAGATTTTGTAGTTTTAAGAATTTGGCTAAAAAAAATTTTCATTTCGATTCATGGTAAAATTCTGAATCGTTTTCATATATAATATGCTGAAAACGGTGAAAGTATGAAGAAGTTACAAGCAAATGAAATTGGACAGTAAGGCGCAATATATATATATATATATAAATCAGATGAATACTATATATATCCAAAACATATAATAAACAAAATAAGTATAGATGAGTTTGAATTTCAAATAGAAGATAAGATGCAGGGGACAAAGATTATTGTAAGCAAGGAAAGGTGTAAGGAAAATAAAGTAACGTATTATTTAATTAAACACCTCATCTCCAATTACGTTCAATTGGCACTTCAACTACCAGGAGGTCGACCGCCTACCGGCTGAAACGCCCAATGAATCTAGGTTTGGTTAGGTTTTTAGGGTTAATATACAGAAATGGATGACCAGGTTTATATCTAAATGATCCAATGGCCCAAGCTTACACAAGCGACTATATGTAGACCATTAGACATCACAACCAGGACCCTAGCCACTCTCTTTCTCCATCTCCATATTATCCTTCTGCCATTGCTGAATTCCAGAAAGGTTAGGAATTTTTCTTCTATTCCTCTAACCTTCATTATTATCTTTTCTCTAATCTAAATTCATATAGATTTTAATATAAATTCTGGAATTTAGTTTTATATATACATAAGATTCTAAGGATGATTCTTACATATATATATATATACACACACACATATACATATATTAGAAGGATTGGAGCATGTTTATCATGAAGGCTTAATAAAGATATGATTCTACTACAAGAACCCTATTATTATTACCTTTAGATCTGTGAGTGGACTATCGTGTTTCTTAGGCATACTCTATTTTTTGTAGATTAACATATTGATTAGTATGCCTAAGGGGATTTGGCAAAACGATAAAATCAATGCCAAAACTCCCAAATCCTCTATTTTATGTTTTGCGCAAGAATCGTCAATTTATTTGGTTTGTGGATCTTGGTCTTAATATTGAATTGAGAATAAAAAGGGGTATTGTGTTCCTACTTTATGTAATTCATCCTTATTACAAATACTTGATTTGTGACCTAAAATGGTTTAAATTTGGTTTTGATTCGTGATTTGATTATGTTTGGGTTCGATTTTTAATCCAAACGTTTTTCAGGTTTGAAGTTATTAAAAATAAACGTTTTTATGTGCAATACACCAAAAGGTGTGAATCAGATAAAGTGGCGCCTATGAACATACATGTATATATTTATGAATATATGTGTATATGTGTATATTATACTCTATTCTTGATCCATTATTAAAATCATTCCAATAAGCCTAGGATGCAAGTTGAAATTTATATGTACGTTGTATTTTCCATTCACTTCTATCTATTATTATGCTATTACGCCATCGTTCCCAAAATGTAGCTGCCAAAATATGGAAATTAACTTGTATATCTTAATTTAGGACAAGTTGGCAATGTTTATCTAGTTAGAATGTTCTCTCGTTCATATGAACATTAGCCTTATTTATGCATTATAATTATTATACCTATATAGTATAATCAACGTAATTAACATAATAAATGCGATTAGGGTAAGATTCGAATTTGAAATGTGCTTATAAATATTGATTGCTTGTGGGCGTATAGAATGGCTTTACATATATTAATAGTGATACACAAACACGATGTTAGTTTCCATTTGTGGTATAAGCCTGCCCGAAACCAACTAGCAAATCAAGCGACCACAAGTAGGCCTAACTAATTTGAGAGTTCCGAGTGCCATGGGCCATTCAAACTTAGTACATTATGACATGAGGTTAAATCTACTTGTAGTAGAAGTTTTCCTAGAACCTCCCGGCATATACAACATCTATAGGTATATAGTTTAATGTGAGAGGTCTAGTGTGTTTGTGTGTATTAGTCTATTTTGTGTGAAAATAGGCATGTTAACTACACCTTGAGAAGGTCTTAAGTGGCCGACTCTCTTCTTATATAGTTTATGTCTTAAGTGGTTAGGACTAGAAGCCCCTCCGAAGGTTTATTCCTTGGAGAGGAACCAAAGTCATGGGACCCACCCTTGCTAGATTCGAAGTAAGTTTATGGGTTGTAGAAGTGGTTAGGCATAAGTGGTAACGGAGTAGGGTTTTTTATGGGGGATGTCCACTTCCTCTAGAAGCTTGTAAGGGCTCAACTAGGGATAGGATTGGTATATAAAAGATATATGGCCATAGCATGCTCACCAACTCTCTAAGGGAAGTCTTATGCTACATAGGTGTTCTATAATAATATCAGTTAAGTAGTAATGTTCGCAATACTACTTCTCATATTACAAATGAGAGTATAGACTGAAAACATTAATGTATTAGGATGGGGTCATAAGTGGCTAGGGTCCGGGTTATAAGAGATCATAAGAATCCACCTTTAATAGGGCCATAAGTGACCGAGAATGCCCTCCTCGTTAGGCCTTTACCTTAAAAACACTAATGAGCGATTGACTTGGATATCCACCTCATTGGTTAGATAATTTGTGTTTGTGTGTTACGTAAACATACCTTGACATTTGTAACCTGCTAAAATATAGTGGTATGGACTTTAATAAATGCTATATTTTAGTCAAACATAACTTTTGTTCTGACCCCTCTCCTTAACATATCCAACAGGTCAATAGGCGGGGTAGATTACATTGACAATGAAATGAAGGAGGCTAAAGATGAAGACGAAGATTGTAATGATTTTATTAATTATGATTACTGTACTTCTTATGGAGGCTTTTGAGAATGAACTTATTGATGTACCCATGGAACAAATGTAATCTTGTCGGTTGTGTTGAAATTCTGTAATTTTTAATAAGTGGTACATTATATTTTTGTATTATATTTTCTCATTCTGCTATGTGAGATTTCCATTCGAAGTTTACATATATTATTCTATGAAAATTCATTGACAACGCACTGACAACAGTTGCCGTTGTAAAATTAGTACAAAAGAGCTTTTGAACGACCATGATCAATACGATCATAGGCCAGCGATCTGCCGCTGACTTGAGATCAATTGAATATACTATGCCGTTATGCCCTTTAAGCCTACCTAGTAGTGCGTAATTACTTACAGGAACCTTCGAACCATTTAGAATGGCTCTAAGTTTTGATGGGCCTTTTCTATGTCGAAATTTAGCCCATTCTGGAAGGGTTGCTACATTCGGTATCAGAGCATAGGTTACTCGATTATAAGGGAATTATACATATGAGAGGCATATTTTTATTTTGATTCTTTTTTCAAATTATATATATAATATATTTACACCCAATGAGAATACACATCTATACTTGGCAACTTTATCGTTTTCTTCCCTTTTAGCTTAAATACTATCTTAGGAGTATCCACCAAAGGAACCTTCCTTTTATTTTCAGAGAGTAGAATGGTTGATAATCCTACTGAGCAGAGAAACCATACATGGCCTAGATACTTGCCAGAATGGTTCCAATAGTACCTCTGTACTATGGAATAAGTCCCTGTTGCTAAACCCGCTCTGCATTGCCTACATCTCCGACTGCTGAGGTACCTTTGACTTTTCTTTCTTTTGTAAGAGCTTTGCGAACCTTAAAGGAAAAATTTTCACTGGAAAGAAGGTTTTACTAATGCCCAATCTTGGATAACGGACTGCGAAAGAATTTTTTAAGCTATTGGTAGGCCCGATGAAGTGAAAAAGAGAATTTTGGCCTGGCACTTGAAAGACGAGGCCCTTGAATGGTGGAATTTAGTATCTAAAGAAAAATAGGGCTAAATATTTACATAGACCAAATTCGAGACCCGTTTCAAAGCAAAGCTTTTGCCAAGGGCGGAAATGACGATCTAGTTGGAATTTTTTTATCCATCTTAAGCAAGGGAGCTTGAGCTTGTGATATTATGTAGCCAAATCTATCGATTTTGAGTAAGTTTGGAAGAGGTTTAGTAGACACCCCTTGAAAAAAGCCTTGAGGTTTGTTAAAGGGTTGAATTCCCCACAAAAGGAAACTTTGTTAGCACAAATAACATTTGGGGCAACTTTCGAAACCCTAGTAGAGAAAATTATCATAGGCATGATTGAAGCCTCCAAGGAAATTAAAGAAGGATAGAAGGGAGAAGGAATTTCCAATAAGAATAAGAAGAAGGAATGGTGGACGAACATGAAGAAAGGAGGAAAATTCAAAAAGGAAGCAAAGACTTGTATGAGGTGAAAGCACAAGGGCCATGAGGCTAAGGATTATAGGACTTCGTTGGCAAAGATGAAATTCAAAGGAAAGTGTTACAACTATCATGAAGAAGGATACATATTTAGGGACTTCCTAAAGTCCAAAGTCATCCAAAGTGGTCAGAATTATGCAATAGAGGCAACACCGATTCAAAGCCGACACCCAAGAGACTATGGGCAACCCACACTTGAAGGTATAACTTCTATTTAAGGAAATTCTATATACACCTTGTTCAATTCCAGAGTGACCTATTCTTTTATCTCTAAGAGATTAGTTAATCTATTGAACCTTCCCATGTCTATCTCTGACAGTCCAACAGAGGTGGCCAACCCTATCAAAGGATCTAAGTATCTTGAATTGTTTTGCAAAGACATAGTATTGGAGGTCGATAATGTCGAGTTCCTTTGCGAAGCATTTACGTTGGATTTTATGGGGTATGACCTTATCCTAGGTATGGAATGGCTATCATTTTATGGAGACATCCTAGATTGCAACATGAGAATAATTCATCTTAGGAGACGATGAGGACGTAGCCAAGGTATTCCTTGTAATGTTAGGAAGAAAGATAAATCTTATTATATTCCTTATCTCCTAGTTTAGAAGGACCGTTTACGGTCCCAATAGTATATGAGTTCTTGGATGTTTTTGAGGAAGTCATGTGACTTCCATCCTTAAGGCATATGGCGCCTAAAGAAAGAAGGGAATCAAATAAGAAAATTTCAAAATTACTATAGAAAGGTTTCATTCAGCAAAGTACATCAGAATGGGGCGCACCTGTTGTGTTTTCCACTAAAGCAGACAGATCTTTAAGACTTTGTGTAGATTATAGGGAACTTAATAAGTTGACCAAGAAGTAGTACCCCTTACCTAGAATCGATGATATTTTCGACCACTTAGGAGGAACCCGAGTATTTTCCCAATTAGACCTTGCCACTAGATTTCACAAGTTGAGAATTGTGGAGGACAGTAAGGACAAAACAGTGTTTCTGTTGCCGACTGGATTGTTTCAATGGGAAGTTATGCCCTTCGGACTGACGAATGCGCCCGCTTTCTTTGTTGACCTTATTTTGTAGAGTGTTTAGGGCATGCTAAATAAAATTGTGGTAGTCTTGTAGATGATATCCTTGTATTTTTAAAAGACCATAAAAATCAAGAAAATCAGTTATGACCAGTTCTAGGGATATTAAAGAAAAACCAATTGAAAGCAAAATTCTCGAAGTGCCATTTCTGGATGGAAGAAGTTAGATTTTTAGGACATATTGTGTCAAGTGAAGGCTTGTCCATAGACCCCACAAAGATTGAGGAAATCAAGGAATAAAGGATACCTCGGAATGCTATGGAAGTGAGAAGCTTCCTTGGATTGGCCGGATATTATTGAAAATTCATTAATGATTTTGCAAAGATTGCTAACTCCTTTAACCTAATTAATAAAGAAGAATTTGGTTTTTCCTTGGAATCATAAATGTGATGTAGCCTCTAAGAAATTAAAGGAACTATTAACTAGCGCGCAAGTCCTAATTATACCCGATGGTTCGAAATTGTTTATAATTTGCATTGATGCATGTAGGGCCGGTTTAGGAGCGGTCCTTATGCGAGAAGGAATAGTAGTTGCTTACGCTAGTAGACGACTCAAGGATCCGGAAACTGATATCTAGTTCACGACCTTAAGTTAGCTGCAGTAGTGTTCTCTCTTAAAATGTGGAGGCATTATCTTTTAGGGGAGAAATTTGAACTTTTACCAACCATAAACCCCTAAAGTATTTATTTTCTCAACGTGACCTAAACTTGAGACAGCAAAGGTGTATGGAATATATTGCCTCATTTTATTTCATGATCCACTATACCTTGGGAAAAGGGAATGTTATGGCGGATGCGTTAAGTAGGAACACAACCTTGAATGCAATCTCCATATGGAAACAATTAGAGTTTCTCTCTAATTTTAATTTGCAACACTCTCCAATAACTTCTAATGGTTTTCTTAGAGCCATGATAATTAGACATACTCTAAAAGAGAGGATTTGGAGTACATAAGACCTTGATGAGGAATTAAGAAGCTTAAAGGAGAAAGTGGGAAAGAAGGAGACCTTTCCTCATTCAGCTAGGTACTCGATTGACGACGAAGGAAGTTTACTTTGGGAAGGACGACTTTACATTTCTAAAGATGAAGGGTTGAGGAAAGAAATTCTAGAAGAATGCCATAGGTCAAAAATGACCATACATCCCAGTAGGGATAAAAGGTATAGAGATACGAAGAGGAATCTCTAATGGGAAGGAATGAAGAGAGATGTATTCGAGTACATAGCCAAATGCTTGATGTGCCAAAGAGTAAAAGCGAAGTAAGATAAGCCCGGAGGATTATTACTACCTTTAGAGATTCCCATGTGGAAGTGGGAACATATTTCCATGGACTTTGTTGATGGACTTCCTAGAAGCCAAAAGGGAAATGAAGCTATTTGGGTTACGGTAGACCATTTGAGAAAGAGCGCCCATTTTAAACCAATCAAGAAAACAAGGACTGCAACCTCATTAGTCCAATTATATGTCACAGAAATAGTCAGATTACATGGTATCCCATTAAGTATCATGAGTGATAGAGACCCCTTCTTCACAAGCGAATTTTGGAGAAGCCTCCAAGCAGCATTGAATACGACCCATAACCTAAGTTCAGCCCATCATCCGCAGACCGACGGCTAGACAGAAAGAGTAAATAGGATCTTGGAAGACTTGCATAAAGCTTACATCATCGACTTTGGAGGAGTTTGGGAGTAGCACCTACTGCTCATAGAGTTCACCTACAACAATAGTTTTCAATCAACTATTGGTATGCCCCCTTTTGAAGTGCTTTATAGGAGGCCATGCAAATTGCCTACTTGTTGGTGGTAAACTACCGAACAAGGTCATACTCGGACCAGACTTCGCCCGTGATTTCATGGAGAAGATATCCTTGATTAGCCAGAGAATGATGGAAGCCTAAGACAATCAAAAATCGTATTCCGATAAATGAAGAAGGGAACTTGAGTTTGATGTTGGCGATTTGATATTCGTAAAAGTATCCCCTCTCAAGAAGACTGCTCGGTTTGGGAAGACTAGGAAGTTAGCTCCTAGATTTATTGGACCTTTTCGCATTGTAGAGAAGATAGAATCGTTGGCTTATCGAGTGGATATTCTAGAGCGTCTTTCGAAAATCCATAATGTTTTTCATGTATCTCATCTAAGGAAATGCCTTCATGATTCTGCTGTCAGACTCGAGCTTCATGAAATTGGGGACATAGAAAAACTCGAGTTGCAGTCCAGGTGTCCCGTACTACTGCAATGATTGTAGAGCAAGGAACCAAGAGACCTCGCAATAAAATTGTTCTCCTCTTCTGAGCACAATGGGGAAATGATCCTATGGAAAGCACATGGGAGACCAAGGATAGGATGAGACATACTCACCCAAGCATTTCTCGGATAATTTTTCCTCAAAATAATGTTTATGGATGCATTGTGATTGCTAGATTAGATGATAGGAAATGGATGCAACACCATTGCACAACACACTCATATAGAAATATATGCATAATTAGGTTGTTTGCATACATATTGCATCAATTGTCACACCTACACGCTAGGATTGAGCTCACTTTAGTGTGTCTGCAATTCATAACAATAGCGAGTCATGGATGTTTATGGATGAATTAAAATAAAACATGGATGTACAACATGGATGTTTTGAATGAGATTTATTTTTCTCCCCTTCAAACATATTTCGGAATGAAATTTATTTTAAGGGAGGGAGAATGTGTAACATCCTATAAAATATACCTAAAGATATAAATATTAACAATACATAAAAATAAACATTTTATTAACAGAGGTTGGAAAATGAGATTTTGCATATTTAGGAATTTGGCTTCCAAAATCTATTATTTGGATGCGTGGCGAAATTCTGAATCGTTTTTATAAATAATATGTCGAAAACAGTGAAAGTACGAAGAAGTTACAAGAAAATAAAAATTGGACAGTAAAGCACAAATATTTATCTGTATATATATAATAAGATGAATAATATATATATCCAAAATATATATAATAAATAAAATAAATATGCATGAGTTTGAATTTTAAATAGAAGACAAGATAGAGGGGACAAAGAATATTGTAATCAAGGAAAGGTGTAAAGAAAATAAAGCAACGTATTATTTAATAAAACACCTCATCCCCAATTACGTGCATTAGGCATTTCAATGACCAGGAGGTCGTCGCCCATTAGAAATGGTGTCAACCGCCATTCAACTACACTTATATGGAGTAGGTCGACCGCTCCACGGCTGAAACGCCCAATGAATCTGGGTTTGGTAAGGTTTTTAGGGTTAGTATATAGAAATGGATGACCAGGATTATATCTAAATGATCCAACGACCCATGCTTACACAAGTGACTATATATAGACCCTTGGACCTTACAACTAAGACCCTAGACACTCTCTATCTCCATCTTCATCTCCATATTATCCTTTTGCTATTTTTGAATTCCAGAAAGGTTAGGAATTTCTCTTCTATTCCTCTAACATCCATCCTTATCTTTTCTCCAATCTAAATACATATACATTTATTATAAATTCTGGAATTTAGTTTTATATATACATAAGATTCTAAAGATGATTCTTATATATACATACATATATATATATATATATATATATATATATATATATATATGAAGGATTGGAGCATAATTATCACGAAGGCTGAAAAAAGATCTGAATCTACAACAAGAATCCTATTGTTCTTCCTTTTAGATCTATGAGTCGAATATTGTGTTTATTAGGCATATTCTATTTTTCGTAGATTAACATATTGATTAGTATGCCTGAGAGGATTTTTCAAAATGATAATGTTAATATAAAACCCCCCAAATCCTCTATTTTATATTTTGCATAGGAATTGTCAATTTATTAAGTTTGTGGATCTTGGTCTTAATATTGAATTGAGAATAAAAGGGGTATTGTGTTCCTACTTTATGTAATTAATCCTTATTCCAAATACTTGATTTGTAACCTAAAAAGGTTTAAATTTAGTTGATTCCTGATTTGATTAGGTTTGGGTTCTATTTTGAATCCAAACATTTTCATATTTGAAGCCTATAAAAAATAAACGTTTTTATGTGCAATACACCAAAAAAGGGTGAATTAGATAAAGTGAAGCCTATAAATATACAAGTATATATTTATGAATATATGTGTATATGTGTACATGTGTATGTTTTACTCTTTCTTGATCCATTATTAAAATCATTCCAGTAAGCATAGGATGCAAGTTGAAATTTGTATGTATGTTGTATTTTCCATTCATTGCTATCTGTTATTATGCTATTACGCCATCATGCCTAAAATGTAGCGGTCAAAATATGGAAATTAACTTGTATACCTTAATTTAGGACAAGCTTAAATTTTTTTATCTTATAAGAATGTTCTCTTGTTTATACGAACATTAGCGTTATCTCTGCATCATAATTATTATACATAAATAGCATAGTCAACGTAATTAACATATTATTAACATAATAAACATAGGGTAGAATTCAAATTCGAGATGTCCCTATAAATGTTAATTGGTTGTGTGTATGTGTATAAAATGGCTTTACATATATATTAACAATGACACACAGACATGAGGTTAGTTGCCATTTGTGATATAAACCTACCCAGAACCAATTGGGGAAATCCAGCAACCACAAGTAGGCCCAACTAATGTGAGAGGTCCGGGTTCCATAGGCCATGCAAACTTAGTACACTATGACACGAAGTTAAATCTACTTGTTGTAGAAGTCTACTCGGAACCACACGACATATCCAGCATCTAAAGGTATAAGGCTTAAAGCGAGAGGTCTAGTGTGTATATATATTATATATATATATAATAAACACACACACACACACATATATATATATATATATATTAGTCAATTGTGTGTGAAAATAGGCAGGCTTATAACATCTTGAGTATGCATGGGACCCACCCTTATTAGATTCGAAGTGAGTCTATGGGTCCTCCTTCTCTAAAAGTGGTAAGATATAAGTGGTAATGGAGTTGGATAGTTCATGGGGAATGTCCACTTCCTCTAGAAGCTTGTAAGGGTTCAACTAGGTACATGATTGGTATATAAAAGATACGAGGCCATAGCATGCTCACCTACTATCTAAGGGGAATCTTAAGTGACATAGGGGTTCTACCCTTATATCAGTTAAGTAGTAACATTCACAATACTACTTCTTATATTACAATTAAGAGTATAGACTTAAGAACGTTAACATATTAGGATGGGGGTCTTAAGAGGCTAGGGTCCGCCTCAGGGTTATAAGAGATCATAAGGGTCCACCATTAATAGGGCTATAAGTGACCGAGAATGACTGCCTCGTTGGGTCTTTACCCCAAAAACACTAATGAGCGATTGACTTGGATATCAACCTCATTGGTTAGATACTTTGTGGTTGTGTGAATGTTTATGTATTGTGTAGACATACCTTGACATATTTAACTTGCTAAAATATAGGGTACAGACTTAAAGTAAATGTTATATTTCAGTCACTCAGAACTTTACGTTCTGACTCCTCTCCTTAACATATCCAACAGGTCAGTAGGTGGGGTTGATTACGTCGACAATGAAATGATGGAGGCTGAAGATGAAGGCAAAGATGTTATGCCGCTATTAGTTATTATTACTGTAATTCTTATGGAAGCTTTTGAGAATCAACTTATTGATGTACCCATAGAACAAATGTAATCTTCTCTGTTATGTTGGAATTATGTGATTTTTAATTAAGTGGCATATCATATCTCAGTATTATATTTTCTTGTTCCGCTGTGTGAGATTTCCATTCGAGGTTTATATATATTATTCTGTCTAAATGTAATTCCTTACAGGAACCTACGAACCGTTTAGAATGGCTTTAAGTTTCGATGGCCCTTTTTTAGGTTGAAATTTAGGCCCATTCCGGGCAAGTTGTTACATATTGACAAGGGTAGAAAAGAACTACCAAAAGCTCGATAGGATAACTTACTATCTATTGATCTCATCCCGGAAACTGAGACCCTACTTTCAATCCCATCCAATTAAAGTCTTCACTGACCAGCCGCTATGACAGGTCCTGCAACGTCCTGAGGCATCTGAATGACTTCTAAAATGGAACATAGAACTGAGCCAATTCGAGATCACATTCATTCCCCCTCGAGCCATCCTCAGACAAGCCCTCGCGAATTTCATACTGGACTTCACCATTCCATAAGATCCATCTTCAGAAGACACCAAGACTCTAGATATTCAGTGTAAACTATTCATGAATGTATCCTCTAGCAATCATTGTTCTGGCGCTAGAGTCGTAATCATTACTCCTGGGGAACGCTCGATATGTCAAGCTTTGAAGCTAGACTTTCCTTCCACCAATAACGATGCAGAATACAAAGAATTGATTACTGGACTCAGAATTGCGATCGAACTTAACATCAATGCTATCTAGATATAATTCGACTCACAGCTCATCGTACGCCAGGTGCATGGAGAGTACCAAGCCAAGGGCACACGTCTCGATCCCTATCTCGCTCGAGTCCACAAACTTCTCACTAACTTCGACCACTACTTCATTACGCACATTCCTCGATGCCAAAAAAAAGCTTACTCGTTAGCAAAGCTGGCAAGCTCTGGGGATGCGCAACTCATGGGGCTAGCCCTAGTCGAAGTGCTCGACTCTCTAATAATCAATTAGATGCAAACTGATGCGGTAGCAACGACGTAGACCAAGTCCAAGCCTGAGTCCTAGATGACTCTAATCAAGAATTACTTACAACATAGGATCCTCCTTGGGCGCTACAAAGAAAGGCGAGCACTCACCCGAAAATCGTCCTGATATATTATACAGAATGGAATGCTCTACTGGAATGGATTCTATGCTCCACTACTCTGGTGTGTAGCCACAATGACGCCAACCGTGTGATATCATACATGCATGAATGTGAGTGCAGTGACCACACTGGAGGGCAAACCTGGCAAGGAAGATCCTTAGATATGGTTACTTCTGGCCACACTCGATCAAGATGCCACAGATTATCCCCTCAAGTGTAACAAATGCTAGAGGTTCTCTAAGATTCCAAGAGCCCCGCCAACCGATCTAATAGAAATGGTCAATCTTTGGTCGTTTACCATGTGGGGAATAGATATCATCGGAACTCTTCTGATGGCCAGAAGCGGGGCACGCTATGCTATCATCGTAGTTGATTACTTTACCAAATAGTCAAAGCTAAGCTCTCACTACGATCACGACCAAGAAGGTTATCAACTTCATCATCCGCAACATCATCACTTGATATGGAGTCCCTCAAGTTATCACTTCTGACAACGGGACCCAGTTTAAGAGTGCCGAGTTCAAGACTTATTGCCAGCGGCACAACATATAAAAAAGATTCTGTGCAGTAGCTCATCCGCAAGCCAATGGGTAAGTCGAGGCTTTCAAAAAAGTAATCAAGTCCATCATTAACAAGCATTTAGAATAAGTTGGAGGATTATGGGAAGATGAGCTCTCCTGGCCCTATAAGCCTGCCAGACCACCTATAAGTCTACGACTGACCATACTCCTTTCGCTCTCGCCGATGGATCCGAAGACGTCATTCCCATTGAGCTCAAACCCCAATCCCATCAAGTCACTTAGTATGATCCAAAGACCAACTAAGATCTCCTCTTGGAATCACTTGACTTGCTCGAAGAGAAATAATATGAGGTTGAACTCAAAGCCGCAACCCAACGCTAACGAGTCGCCAGATACTTTATTCTAGTGTCCGTCATAAGGACCTCAACGTCGGCGACCTCGTCCTGAAATGGATCTTTCCCATATCGACTAGCTTCAGTCCTCGCAGGGAAGTCCCATACATCATACAACGGAGGCTTGGAGATGGAACCTTTAGGCTAACGATTGTGATGGCACCGAACTCCCAAGGGCGTGGAATAGTGAACATCTCCGTCGTTACTTCACATAATTAGTGTACAGACTTATTCCTTTAAACAATGTTTTTTTTAATTAAATTCAAGGAATTGTAAAGGCTATAGCTGCTACAGTTATAAGTAAAGACAAATTTTAGTTCTCTATGAACTTGATGTGTTTACTTCCTGTATACTATGATCAACCTATTATCACAACTGAATTGATTGCACGAGCGCACAACACTGGATTGGCACCCTTGAGTATGGAACCGATCCTACCAAACTCGAGTCTTGAATCGACGACAAGACCGAGTATAAAGAACTCGGGGAATTCATATACTTGAATATCCAACCTTGTTCCCAAGTCCCTGGACTTGATGAAGCCCATCAACCGAACAAGTGTGACATCGACTGTTTGTTTGGTTCCATCCAACACAAAGGGTCCGGATCTAGGTGATAATCGGTGAATCAACGATTCCCTCAAACTCTACCCCGAACATAATGACAGGAGAGCCTAAAGGATGAATTGAAGACATCCACGTGGTCTCACGACTCGGGACCAATGACCTCAGGGAGGCCCTGAGAGAGGGCACCAGAGCCACACATCACAGAACTTAGACTTCCTAAACAAGGGGGAACCCAAGAGTGAAGTCGATGCTTACAACCATCGAGCGACTCAGAATTCCCTACCAAAGGAGAACCCGAGAGCAAATTCCGCACTTACAACCTTCAAGCAACTCTGAATTCCAGACCAAGGGAGAACCCGAAAGTGAAATACACGCTTACAACCTTCGCATGACCCGGAATTCACGACCAAGGGAGAACCCGAGAAAGAAGTCCGCGCTTACAACCTTCGCACAGGATTCCCAACCAAGGGAGAATCCGAGAGTGAAGCCTGTGCCCACACTCTTCGGATGACTGGGGAACCCTAGTGCAAATCCTTAGATAACGTTTGTTCGAGCATAACAATAAGTAGGTTAATGCGAGTACAACAAACAGAAAGCATAGATGAACATTCGAACACATAATACCAGTTGCGATATAAGAAAAGTCAACTAACACTTTCATTCAAAAATCAAAAGCAAGCTACATCTGATTAATTCTTTATCTAATGACGCGATGTACATGGAAACCACATCACACCTCCAAAAGCGAACACCGTACTCATGTATACTATTAGCCTACATCATAAAAAGATAACTATAACCATCACTTGGGCAGTTCGCCCTCCTCGACTTCCTCGGTCTCCATCTTTTTCTTCTTCTTCCTGCCTGAGTCACCTCCTGATGGGTCATCACCTCTTCTCTTCTTCCTCTTCCTGGAACTTCTCCCTCCTTTTCCCTTTCCCCTTTGGCCGGATAAGACAACTTAAGGGATGCCAACGGAATTTCCTCCTCTTCATTATCGCCGCTCATAATCTCTGTGATTTCCTCGCCTCCTCGCAAGTTCGCCTTCAGGGGTTTAGGAGTGGCTTCACTGGTGGCCGCAAGGATCGCGGAAGCGCCCTCTTCTATCTTGTTTCCAGCCTTAACAACCGCCTCCTGATGTGTCGCCCTCCCTGCCTTAAGATTCTTGGCCTGCTCCTCCTGTAGCTGCTTATATATATCGTTAGCCTTTTTCTTAAGACTTCGACGTCAGCCTTTTTCGTTAAATCATCATGCTCCTTAGTTGTGGCCTCCTTATGTTCTAGAACCTTAGCCGCAACCTTCTTCTCAGCTTCCTTTCTAGCATCTACCAATGGCATCTACTGAGCCAACTCATCATCCATTTTCTGTTGCTCTAGCTCTTAGCCTTAACGCGTAGATTGGCCTATTATTCTCCGAACATATCATGCATGGTGTGCTCGCTCACCTTGACAATCTCCGTCTCCTACCCCTCTTGCTCATCTTTTCCAGCCATGGTCCTAAAGAATGACAACTCCTCCTCGGGGAATGTAAACTCTATATCACCTCCATCGTCTAACTAACCCCCGAACCTTCCACTCCAACTCCAAGCTGTATTGGGTCAAAGTCTATAATCACTTCTTCTCCGGAGGATCCTACACGGGGAGAAGGGTTAACTAATCTATTTCACCTCTATGTTACTATACTTCTAAGAATCCATGAGAATACGAGTTTACCTACCACCAGCTTAGGCATGGATCTGGCTGGCACAATGCTTCCATTTGTTGTTTGAGTGAAACTCCCTAGCCCTAGCCCCGATTGATCGGGATTGTATTCGATCGTGACGGGGGCTGGGACTTGTGAGCCAGTTGCTGGGGAGAATGGCACAGCTGGCTGCTGTAAAGAACTACCTTCACCAAACTCATGATCCACTATCAAACTATTGGTGGCCACCATCTTCCCTTTGACAACAACCAACTCTGCCTCCCTTGCCGCTTGAGCGTTATATCTTAGCAAATTCCTTCCCTTTTGCTGCATTAAGCGCTCCTTCTCATCCAGGTGAGATAACATGAAATCGATTTCGATGATAGCATCAACTTCAAGCAAGCTAGCCTCAAACTCCCACAGCCAGTCCCACACTTGAGCCAATGTCCTAAGGTAGTACACAACCCACAAGAGCCCATAGTACTTGAGCACTTTGACATAGATGTTCCAGACATACGGCTCTAGATCTTACTCCACATGATCTTCTGCATCCTCAGCCACATTCTTAAGCTCCTCCACCTCCTTCTTGTCTCAGCTCTTATCCCGTCCATCTAGGTCAGCACATCTTTCACGGTACCCTTGGCCTTCTACTTAACTTTCTTGGCCTCCTCCAGCTGCCTCTTTAACTTGTCATTTTCCTGCATAAGCCACTAGGTCTCTGCGCACTTGGTCGTTTCCTTTTGTAAGGCCTTATTGTCTGTCTGGAGTTGGAACATTCTCTCGTTGTCGTTCATCAGGCGGGTATTCTCCTCTAACAATTCAGAGTTATCCTTTTTGAGCTGTGTGTTCTCTATCTTTAACTATGCTACAGTCTCCTTGAACATCTCACTAGCATGCTTCACCTTCCTCCCAAGCCTCTTGTACTTCTCTTTCAATTCACTTGTTTCAACAATAAAGAGTTAGGGCTCAATCATGTTGCAAACACACATAGAAACATGAGCAAACCAGAGATGTATCTCATGCAATACTTCGTCTTGATTCTGGATGCTCTCCTGTTTAGCTTTGATAGCCAACTCATAATTCTACAACTGCACATTCTTACTTCGGATCAGGTCCGAGAGATGTCCCACAAACTTATTGAATTCCGTGGCTTGGTGATAAGTGTGATATACTTTCTTGATATCAATCGGGTATCTTCGCGAGGAATATGGATGATGTATGACACTTACATCACCTCTTAAAAATAATGCTTCGGGAAATGCTCTTTCTAGATGGCTATCCTCTCCTCATTGCTGAGCTGTAGAGTTTCCAGTCCTACCCTTGATGTCCCCATCTTCGATGGTCCATGGTTTACAGACTATACAACTTGACTTGTAGACTTGTGAACGAGAGCTGATAGCGGAGCAAAAAGAGGTACTGCCGAAGCTTACGGCCTTGTGCCCGCGGTCCCAAGCCTTGAATATGTCATATATGGGTGAAGTGGTGGTGAGGATTACGAGCGTCTTGGGTATCGATGATCACCGCCACGACTGCAAGAGCGAGAAGACCATTCAAATCATCCCCTTTCTTTAAACGACTAACAACCAAGCTCTTTTGCGGTTAATGGCCTCCCGACCCATGACCTCGATGTCTGCCACCGCTACTTTAATAAGACATCTCACCTACGTAAAGAAAATTTAGGGTTAGACTTAAGTATTTTACACACATAAGAAAATGTTGTGTCATGCAGTGTTTATGAGTATGTGCCTTAGTGCACTCTCTAATGACCAGACTGAGGCCTAACTGAAGGAGTTATCTCTCCAAAAGTTAAAGTCAAATTTTCAGAGCTTGTGCCACTGGGCAAAGATGGAGGAATATTGATTGGAACATCATCCAACCCCTTGAACTAAACTGCTCTCTCCAGCAACTTGGCAGCCACAGAGGTAGTTATCGGGTAAACCAGCATTGACGAGACTCCCATCCCCATCTCAACATTCATAGGAGTGAGAAGAGGTGACGGTAGACCCTCTTCTCTAACAGCCGTCTCCGCACTCATAATGCCGCTTCCGCCCCTTCCCGAGTCTTTGAAACATTAGGTCTCTTAGTCACGACATAAGGCAGCTTCCTCTTACGGCTCGTAGAACTCCCTTCTCCCTTAGGCTCTGCCGTCCCCTTTCCAATTGTAGCTCCCCTAATTATTGTATGTTTTGTAGGAAGTAAGCCCCTCCAGCGAAGAGCCTCTTAATCCAAGATATTCTATGTAGAGAGAACTTCCTTTGGGATATCTCTCAACTATGCAGCATGCCCTTGATATATGTCGCCTTTCGGCACCGGAGGAATCCCTGTAACAGAAATTCATGATTAACACAAAGCATGAAACTCAGAAAACTTCAAACTAGAAGCAACCAAAGAAACTTACTTCCTTCAGACCAGCATCTCGCAAAATAGGGGGCAGTGGACGAAGAACCATTCATGTTTAAACATGCCGAGTCTACTCTACAACCGTTCAATGAATCATGCACTATGTAATGCCTCTAGGAAATAAAGAGAATGTGTGTTGCTGGGTCTCCTCTTAATCTGAAACAAGAACCAGATGTCCTATCTAGTTGGTTCCATGTGCAGCTCTAAACCAACGCCAAGTACCGAGGAGGAAGGCATACATGTTTGGGTGAAATGTGTAAGCGCAAAATGGAAATAACACAGCATATCGCAGACGAAGTCACACGACAGGGGCATGCACCCATAAATAAACATATGCATGTTCCATGTGGTGTGTCCTTCTAGCTGAGTGTGAGCCCTATCCTCCTTCCGGGGAACTCAAACTTTGGTCCAAGGTATGCAGAACCTTACACAGATGTGCCTTAACACAAGATCATCCACATTCAAAGGCCCTAAATCCGGAGGTTTGTCAACTATGACGACACCTTCCATTGCATCCGGAGCCTTAGGGGCATCACTTCTCTCGATGTATACATTTTCCTCCACAGGTATCTTCTCAACTACAGTAGTCCCTTCCGACACCGGTGGTTCAGTAAGGTGCTCGGTCGTCTATTGATCTCTCGACTACAAGTCAGAGTTGGGTGCTTTCGAAAAGCCTATAGTTTGAGAGGGGTGGACTTTGAAGTAGTATCAAGCTTGTTGTCCCCGGAACTAGTCCTATTAGTTGAGACAGATTGGGGTGGCGAGTACTACGAAGCTTTAGCTTTTAAATTGTGTTGTGTCTTGGAGCTTGTCTCTATTAGTCCCTATACTTTTTGATATAGTTGCATTAGACATCGTATTTAAAACCTATACCCCTCATGTTGGTGTAAACTAACATGTAAACATGCAGTGAAGTGCGGTGATAATACGATTATAAGTAAATAGATTCGGGACACGGCGACGATCACTGTTTATTTAAACCGTAACCATCGTTGTCATTGACCGATTTCATCAAACTTGCGTTGATTTGCGGTAACGTCGTGATCAGAATTGGGAAGCAAGTCTAATAATCCAAATTCTTGTCCATAGTTCAAGATTTATGCTCTAAACCCTATGTGCAAAGGCTGAATCCTCCCCAATCAAGAAACGTCACGAGAAAAATGCGAGAGAGGGCATTTCGCGACAAACAGACGTAAGAAATCGCATCACTCAAATGATGCGAAATCGCACCACTCAAATGATGCGAGATTGCATCACTCAAGTGATGTGAGATCGCATCACCAGGATGCCGAACCTCACATCACTCAGATGCGAAACCTCACACCATTGTGATGCGAGATCTTACATCACCAAAGTTATGAGAGATTGCATCACTAGGATGCGAGACCTCGCGTCACTTAGATGTGAAATCTCGCATCCATTGTGATGCGAGATTTCACATCACCAAAGTGATGCGATGAAATTGCATCGCCAAGATGCGAGACCTCGTATCACTCACAATGCGAGATCTCGTGCCAGCATGATGCAATATGCCGCATCACCTCGATGTGAGCTACCGCAGAGCAAGGGAGACAATGCGTCCTCTGCCGCTTTTTCTCCCCCTCCATATTTTCTACCCCATTTTTTGTTCTCCTCTGCCATTGACAAAAGCTTAAGCTCAACGAGCTCGAATCTAAGGCCTTTGGAGCCCGAACTCGTATCCGCACCACAATTCCATCAAAACTCACCTTCTTGATTAACGAATTTGAAAGTTATGGGAGGGATTGCTGATGTCGAGATGCAAAAACCACGGGCAACAAAGTGAGGAAAGGGCGACGTTCAGTTTATACAGAGAATGCGGGGAAGCGGGCCTTGGACCATCTCGACCGCATCACATCCCTCCGTGGATGCGAGAAAACTGCATCCCCAAGGGATACGAAGTATCACATCCTACTGGGATGCGAAGTATCGCATCTACCATGGGGATGCAATGTGACATATATATATATATATATATATATATATATATATATATATACATGATACATATGTATACATATATATATATAATACGTATGTGTGTATACGTGTTTTTGCATGCATGTCTCTACATTACATATATACATGTGGCACATTGTATATGCAAATGCGTATAGAACACTTGTACCCCAGGATTTGTACATTCACTAAAGCAATGGATGACCAAGGATGGAATTTCTGAACTTCGAGAAATCTGCAACTCGCAACTCCAATTACGACCATGCGCACGAGCTTCTGACGTCACGGTATTCAAGGCCGATTAGACTCGCTAACCGATGGTACGCTCGTAAGTTTAAACAACTCAAGAGCACGCGTCAAGCGATCAAATCAACGACTCAATAGCACTTCCTAAATTCTCACTTGCATTATCGTCAACCTAAAACATATTTGTTATTCATTCTTTATTTCCATATTCCGATAGCATCATGCAAAACCACGTTAAAGCGTGTGAGCATACTCGCGAAACCACATCAATAATGACTCCTTTATGTGGAGACGTAAATGAGGATAGACAACTAACATTTAAATTCATAAGTAGGAATTAGATGTTGAAATGAGCTACCGATGAACTATAGTTCTCAACATGCTCAACGTGACGATAACAACCAAGTGATCAACGACTTAGAGATCTCTCCATTCTCCTAAGTCAAATATTTTCAACCCAAAGCACATCATGTAAAGACAAGATGTACTTTGGAGGGGAAATGTTAACCGACATTTTAGTCTAGTTCCCAATAGTACACAAGACCCACTCGACTCATCCATGTCATATGGTACCAAAGCTCGAAGTGTCGCCAAAATGTTGAAGATTCAAGTCCAGAAGGAATCAAGTGAATGATAGCCTCACGACTCCTCAAAATACCCATATCGCATCATCTACACTGCCTCCTGGTTCCATCACATCATCCATTCACCTCACATCGCTTCACGCTTACTCGCCTCACATCACATGGATTGCATCACATGGATCTCATCACTCCACCTCCCAACCAACACCCCCTTTTGCAGCGCATCCACAAGGATATGATGGCAATCGCATCCATCGGGTGCGATGGGTTCGCATCCATCGGGTGCGATGGGTTCGCATCCATCGGGTGCGATGGGTTCTCATCCATTAGGTGCGACGGTTTCGCATCCCATGGGATGCGGTGCCATCGCACCCCTCAGAATGCGACACCATCGCATCCCTCGAGATGCGAAGCCATCGCATCCACTTGATGTGGTGTCATCGCATCGGGGGGTTGGGACGCCTCAATACAACACACCACATCGCTTTAGGATGCAAAAATCATACCCACATAGGGGATGCGATTTTTCTTCTTGTCGACAATGGATGATGTGATTTTCTGAGGTGCATGACTCTTTGATGCGATTTTTTGCTGTTTGGTCCCCAAATCGTACCTACTCCCACCTAACTCTTACACTATAAATACCCCATGCTTATTTGTTACAAGGGTTGGATTTTTGCTAATTTGACATCTTATAGAGCTCCAAGAACTCATTAATGGAAACCTAGCTTTGAGGAAGAAGAACCTCAAACTACTTTTTTCCAAGATCCTACATATGACAAATATAGCCCAAAAATACACACTTGTGAGTGAGTGTCATGACAATGTTTTATGCTTGTAACTCCTTATTATGAATCAAATATCAGCGAAATCCTTCAAAGTGGACGTAGGACCCTCATGGACCAAACCACTATAAATCCACTGTGTTATTTATTTCTTTCTGCACTTAATTTCCTTATGTGAAACATAATTCTATAGTAACGGAGAATCCTTGGGTGTTACGACATTTTTTTACTATCAACAAAAAGGAGACAATAATAATTTTTTATATTATTGCTCCTATTTAGGGATGGCAAAAAGATCCATACCCGTGGTTAACCACGGATAAAATCCGTCATGGGCATGAAATAGATAGCTAAATGGGTATCTGTGGGTAAAATTAACAAGTTTTTTAATATCTATTAATTAATGGGACGGGTACGGGTATTACGATATCCATGTCCGCAAGTACCCTTTCCCGTATTGAGTGTGAGTTTTTGCTAATGCAAAAATTATTATTGTGGGTTGTTGGGTATTTGTGCATATACTTTTATTTAACAATTTATAAGCAACTGTTGATATTTGTAATAACTTCGCCTTTTCTTCTCTCCAAACCTTCTGCTCTCTTGAGTAAATTCAACACATCCTGCCAAAGTTATTTCTTCACTCCTCCTCACTGTTTTATGTCAATACGTTCCAAAATCCAAGCAACATGTTTCCAAAGTTCATGCCTGGTCTAATTTGTTTTTTTACTATATGTATGTAATTATAAACAATTTCAATAGATTGTTAAAAAATAAATTGAATAAAATATCATGGATACCCGCGAATACCCGTGAATACCTGCAACTTGTTTAAAATCCATTCAATGGATACCCGTGTGGGTACGGCGTGGGCACGAGGCAAAAAATTACATTATGTGGCAGGTAACGGGGGGTTACTACCCATATCCGCCCCGCCCCATTGACATGCCTACTCCTATTTAAAACAACTTGTTAATGATAAAAATCATGAAGACCTGAATGTAGGGTTTTGGTTGTGGACCTTGGGATAATCTAGTCCTTCTAAGCTCGAATTAATTCTTCGTTTCCTAGATATCAATGTCCCAAGTTTGAAGATTAGCTACTCTTCCTTCAAGAGGTGGGTATCACGCTTGCAATACTTAGAGGGATAAAGTTATCTTGGGATAAGGGCTTCATAATTTATTGCTAGGAAGAGCTAAATGTCCATTGGGGATGGATCAGAAATCTATTCCAATTCAAGGGTTTGAATTCGAATTAATATTTAAAAGACAAGTGAAATTGGTTGCGAGTGCTAAGTATCTCCTCTATTGATCAATTGACGTTATACATGAAAGTTCATAAGAGAAACCCCCGATTTGATTTCGAAATTAGGGTTTAGACTCTAAGAATTGAGTACAAGATTTTTGGAATGAGGAAAAAAGTACCCAAAAATGTGACCTTAGCATCTTATTTATAGAGGATTCAGACGCTCTTCTGTAGCAAGTGGGTGGGAAAACCCCATTTCACATCACCGTCCTGGTGTCAGCCAATCTAATTGATTTCTGGCTTCGGTACCGACTTTAGTCCCTTTCCGTTTGCACCCATGAGTGTCGCTTCTATGCTCTTTCCTTGGTATCTTTGTTTCTGCCTTTGTGCAATATTATTAACACAAGCTTGATGGTGTTGACAACGTTCTTATGCTCCCATCATATTTGTTGTCGCCCATACACTTCCCTTTCATGCATTTGGTTTCAACCTCGCATCCCGGGCATATGTACTTTGGGGCCTATTTAATTGCTTCCAACTCTTTGTGTTTGGTATCGCCTCTAGTTCTTTATTATTTGGTTCCATCTTCGTACTCGGTTTACTAGCTTTCGGTATTGCAATCATGCCTCAACTCTGCTTTTCTTGGTATCGGCTCTATGTATTTTCCTTCGTTGTTCGATGTCGGCGCCAAGATAATTGATTATTGCATGTTGGTATCAAAAATGTACCTTTATTGTCACCTTTTCTTGTATTAACATCAAGTTGTTTGTTCCCCTACGTAGGCGCCAATAGCATATTTACAAAGTCCTTGTTCTGCTGTCGTCCTTACCAATTCCTTCTATATCTTTTGTATTGATTCCATATCTCCAATCTTGCTATTTCGGTTTTGTTGTTGTGATTCCACTTCTTGGTACCGGTTCTGCTCCTATCCTTCTTATTTTGGTGTCGTCTTTGTTTTTTCTACACTTTTGCTATCGTTTATGGCTCCACCCTGGCACCCTCGTGCATTGGTATCGACCGAACACTTCCCATGCTTCTACTTTGGTGTACGCTTTATTACAATATCTTTCACATTGTCTTGGTTTCGGTGTCCAATTCTAGTGGTAACACTTACCCCCTAATGAAAGGTTTTTTCAGACTTTTCAAGTCAGTAGTTTCGTCTTTGCTTTGTATCGTCATTAAGACAAATGATTTTCCTGAATTTTGATTTTCTATGGATGATCTGGACAGTTGATTTGTATTTGCTTGTACGACTGTGATTAGGCGCAATCTAGTATAAGACTTCTTCTTCTTCTTTTCTTTCCATTCTTCATGTAAAAGTAATTTCATTCAAGAAAGAATCATAATCCTTCGAAAATCTACAAACTCCTAGAATTAAAGATTCGATCTTCTTTATGTAATTTTTTTTGTTTATGCAAATCGAATTTAGGTTAGAGTCAGAAGATCTTCCCTTCTTTGTTTTGATTACTAATCCAATCGGGATTAGTTAAACTTTAATCTCCCAATTGGATAAAAGTTATCCTACTAATGTTACTGCATATTGGTATTAATTGCAAATCATGAAAATCTATCATGTCAATCTGATGCTACATGTTTTGGGTTTTAAGTGCAAAATTCACTGTATTGGAAATGCATAATTTTAATTATTCTCTTGAAGATGGAATTTCCTTTGACATCAGTGGAATTAAAATCAACTATTATCATATTCTTTCGGTTACAACTTTACCAACACCGAAACTCTTGTTCTCTTTGGTTTCAGTTTAGTTGACACCGAAAACCATATTTTCTTTGTTTTGGTATCGACTAAGCTTAAAATTGTGATGTCGGTCAGACCACTACTGACACTAGAAGATTCTAGGTTACGATTTCATGGATACAAAACTCTAAGTTTCTTAGATGTTGGCTAAGTTCCTGGTATCGATAGTAAACTATTTGGTTTCGGCATCACCGATACCAAGAACTTGAGTTGTCCTTGGTTTCTGTTTCACCATCACCAACGCAACCGATACTCAAAAATTAACCACATTTAAAATAAGCTCAGTGTTTGAAATTTGTGTAAACTTTGTCGAGAATCTGACTCTAGCGCCAAGTAACATGTTTCAAGTTGTTATAAACATGTTAAACGACTAACAATGATGAGCTTTCACTATTGTCCTAAGCTTGTAAATGGTTCATATTGACTTTAAGTAAACCGTTTGTTTTATATTTTTTAATTTTTACCTAATCATTGTACTAATGTTTGTGTAACGTGTTTTTATAAATCAATGTCACCTGGTAAAATCATGAATTAGAAGCAAATTGTAGATAAATCAGACCCTGGTAACTCCTTTTCTCCTTACCAGGAGCTCAAAACTTTTTACCAACATTCTTTCATCTGATCACAAGTTGAGGTGGATGCAATTCTCAAAGATTTTGGGATGACTGGTGTAGAAGTCAACCCCCCATCTAAAAATGGCACTATTCAGAATCTACTAGAAGGATACTTTGTGTATTCGTCTATTCATATTTGGCATGGTAATTTTTTCCCTTTCAAGACTTTATTTCTAGGCTTTTACATCATCTTTAGCTTGCTCCAATTTAATTGACTCCAAAACACATATACTTATTCTTTATGCCTTGAACTGCTGTCACTTGACTTAGGACGGTCCTCTCTTTATGTTCGCACTCTTCATCATCGGCTAAGACTGTCTATAATTAAAGGAGCAGATTCGCCGATCTTTCGTGTGAAACCTACAAAGAAATTGATCAGAAATGGCATTATTAAATTTAAGGATTGGGAAACACAATTTTTCTATATCATATGTCTCCTGGGCATTTCGGGCACTTTTTCTTCTCCTTTTGATATTTTTCTTGATTTATTATGTTATCTCCATGCTTTGCCTAATCTTTGTTTCTTTTCAGGTCTCATTTCCAAAAAGAAACAACTAAATGAAGAGGAAACCAAGATCATTAATAAAATTTAGAAGGCTTCTGAAAAATTAGGAAAGCGGTTCCTTTTGCTGACTAAGGGCAATCTCCTAAAGCATGTCCTTCTCCCTTTGGGAAAAGGATTTTGAGGCGACCAACTCACCATTCCCCTAGTGCCTAGCATTTATCTTTGGGTACCAATGTGTTTACTCAACCATCTCCTCTATTTTCAGGAACTTCAGGTAAAATATCTCTTCTAAAGTGTATGAAAAATATTATTTCTTATTTTTTCTATTCAACTCTATTTTCCTGATGTCATTACTTTGATTAGCTATCCAACCTTCTATTGGGAAATATGTTCTTGCTGCTTTAGCCTAAGGCTGCAGCTAAGAGAAATCTTGAAGCAACAACTGTTGATGAGCCAACATCCAAGAAGAAAAAGGGAGAAGTCTCTACTCCATCTTCTCCTTACAAAGAAGTAAACACTGCGACTACTGAGAAAACTACCTTGGTGTTATTGCTCCTTCCGCTGGCATTACTCCTGCCACTGGCTCTTCCCACACAACAACCACGGAGAGTGATCTTACTGCCAAAATTTTGATGCCTAACTCTTCAGAGACTTTTGATTTAATTGAGCGTAAACTAAATTTGGCTTCGTTTCCTAAAGATGTTAGTCCCTCAAAGTCTTCTTTAAAGACTCAAGATTTTGATGAGATTGTAAGGCTTGCCTTTTCTTCTAAACCAACATTTCGCGGCCTTCTTCATCCTCAGACTAGATGAACCTACGACAATCTCTTCCCAAGCAATAACTTCTAGTATAACATTGTTTCTCTTGGTCACTTTTGTCCTTTGTTCTTATATAAATGTTGATTTTGCCTTCGTCCTTTCAGGCATCTAAAGGATGATTCTCGCTTCAAGAGGTTACTACTCAATCTTCCTCTGAAATCGCAGAGCTTAAAGAAGAGAAATCTGACCTTGAATTCAAAGTTAATGTTCTGAATATGGCAAAGGAGGAGCATGGGAAAGAGTGTCGGAGTTAAAAACCTCTCTTGAAAAGGCTGAGTTGGGACTTCTAGAAGAGAGAAAAGCCAAAAACCTTTGATCTGATGAAGTTATGGATCTTAAATTATTTTTGCAGGAACTTGAGGATGAAGAGGCTAAAATTGTTGGTGTTGAAAAGTTAAAAGAGACAGATAATCATCTTTCCAAATCTCAGGTTGCAATCTCTAATGCCAAGCAGATAATTTCTAAAGGTAAAATAAAGAATTTTCTCATTCCTAGAATCCCACTTTCCAGATGTGATTTTGAACTCTTATGGAGACACTCTTTTCTTGGAGTATTCTAATAATTACCAAAAATGTCCTGAAATTGAATTCCCTTCAGTTGCCCCTTTCATTGCGAATCAAGTTATGAACAGGATTGAGCTGGTTAAGCAGGGAATCTAAGTTCCTGTAAGAGAAATTATTAACCCCAAGCAGCTTCTTTTCATTGAAGATTTTCTTGATGATTTGGGCACGCATAAGGGAGAGATGGGCGATGACGGTACCACCGACAATGATGAAGATGGCGATAATGGTCGAGATCTCGGTCCTAGAGATGAGTACCGCCATGGTGAATTTGGTGGAGGAGACGACAATCCTCCTCCTTCTACCGATGGCACTTAGGGTTCTGAGGGGGAAAACCCTAATCCTTCAAATGATCCTATCATTCAGGATCTAGTGGCAACTTCCACAAAAGAATAGTGGTCCTCCTGGCAAGGGCCAAAAGAAAACGAACATCTTGCTCACGCTGAAGTCCCTATTTCTTAGGTATGGCTTTCACTTTTGAAGTGATTTCCTCCCTTTTGAATTTATGGTAACTATTTCCCAATAATTTTTAGACAAGGATAAGTTAGATAATAAACAAAGAGAAATAATCTGGTCTCGTATAAAGCGAGATAAGATGTTGAAAGACTATAATGCTTTATCCCAAAAATAATATCATACTGATAAAACTGCCTCAAAACTTATGTCTTGTAACCCCCCGAATTTTCTGAGAATATTAAAATTGACAAGTTCAAGAACACTTAATTTTTAGAAGAAGAACTAAGTGAAATGGGTTGCTCTATTACGTTCGTCTCAAAATTTTGGTCAAGGTAGACATTTGGTTTGAATAAAACGGATACCTTATGAAGAAGTTATTAAGCCTTGAAGTTTGTATGCATATGAGAAATATATATATATAGATATATAAAAATTAAATAAATAAATATGCAAAAAAGTTCAAAACACCGAATCGGGAGGTGGAATAACTGAACCGGCCCATTTTTGAGGTCGAACCAAGCACCGCTGGGTCGACTAGGGGTTGATTCAAGGTGTTCACCTGTCAACCCGTGGGCCGATTCACTCTAAGGCAGATGTGGCATCTGATTGGTTCTGATGGACTCCTTGCTGAGTCATTAGGGCTGATGTGGCTATTCTATCTTGTCTGAATGGCTTTGATTTGCTCCAGGTTAATCTAACGGTTCCTATTAAATCAAAATTCTATATAAGCAACCTAATACCTCAAACCTAAATCATATTAAAGATCAAACCAAGAGGCGTCATGCTGCTGTTGGACAACCTCGAGTAGCCGTCGTTCAACTTAAAGCAAATTAAAAGAGACAAACCAAATCAAATCAAAATTAAACTAAAACAACGATTGTCTACATCAAAGCTGAGCATTTCAACTTCAGAATACAGATTCCAAAAATCAAGATTGTCTTTTATAAGTGTAGTTATCTTTTAGATGTAAATAAATTTAAGACGTGATTTGATATAAAGTGAAAAATAGAGTTATACCATGTTGTATAATATTGACGATGCTAATTCATGTTTGTTTCTTGTGATGATTTTATCATGAATTGTCTTGGAATGTTTGTGGCTTATTGGACTTGGTGTTGGATCTATTAAAGATTGAGAATGAAACTATCAATATCATATGCAAGTTATATGTTTCATGTTAAGATCTACATATATATGTTTATATAATTAATACAAGTTGTATATATTATTTTAGATCCAAGTCAGGATCTACATATATATATATTCATATGCTTTATGTTAGATCCATATGCCTATATATATGTTCATATGCAAGTTACAAGTTTTATGTTGGATCCATGTCAAGATTTATCTAGGTTCATATGATTAATGCAAGTTATATGTTTTCTGATAGATCCAAGTCACGATCTAATTATACATATGTTCATATGCAAGTTACATGTTAGATCCAAAAATAGATCTATATTTATATGCATGTTTGTAAAGGGGACTTATGCCTGTTCACCTTGTTAGATCTAGTTCACGCCTATATGTTAATGTTAAAATTATACATGCCTTGGGATTGGACATGTCATGATTATGTCATATGCTAGTTTATAATTGAGGTTAATTTCACACATGCCTAGATCTACATATTAACATGTTTTAGGCTTATGATTATCTAAGTCTAAACTATATGCAAGTTCATGTGACATGTTAAATTATATGAATAACGTTTTATGCAAAATTTACATGTTTGGTTTTGTCTATATTATGCAAGTTCCCTTCTTTACCTCTTGTTTATAAATTAGACTAATATGCGGGCCTAATGACTTTATGTGATTAATACAAATGAAGAAACGGGGGTAACGTTGGGATAGTTATTAAATCAAAACATGTTAATAATGTAGGTGGGCCCAAAACCATGTAAATGGTTTAGGCCATGAATGTTTAATTTATACCATTAGTCTTGAACATAATTAAAATATGTGACATGAAACACTTGTAGAAAATTCACATATATAAAATGTAAAAGGTGAATAAGCCTAACCCGAGGTTAGACTGATTTGTGGTGTAAACCTGCCTGGAACCAACCGGCACATCCCGTAACCACAACAATACCTGTCTAATGTGAGAGGTTAGTGCATCAAGCCCAGAAAGACCCGAGGTTAGACTGAGTTGTGGTGTAAAACTGCCCAGAACCAATCGGCACATCTAGTAACCTCAACAATACCTATCTAATGTGAGTGGTTGGTGCTTTAATTAATTAATTAAAGATCATGAACAATCAAGCTAGAAAAGGTAAGGTTAAGTAATTAAGGGAACACTTAACCAACTTAACATGTTAACAAGACAAGATTGGTAGGGTTAAGTAATTGAGGAAACACTTAACCAACTTGACATGTTAACTAAACAAGATTGATAGGGTTTAAGTCAAACTAAGGGCACTTAACCAATTTAGCATGTTGACTAGAAAAACCCTAGTAACGGGGACCCGTTTCAGCAATAACCCACATGGATGTATCAAGATACCCTGAACTAGGCAGGGTGGGGCACGATTACTGTGCTGAATATAAGCGGTCAAAAGGGTAGCGGTTAGGTGCGTCAGTGTAGGTTCCGACAGAGTATGGTCATGCACGGGCTACGGAGTGGAAAAAGCAGGCACTGGGAGCCAGGCGTACACTTGTGCATCTTTGAATCGTGTCAGGGTTGCTATTATAGGACTTGATACACCATATACTGGAACCAACACAAGTACATAAAAATCACGTGGGGCCGCATGACACCGGGAATACATGAATGCGAGTAGGAGCCGATCAATACATGAATGGGATCACTTTATCATGAACATACATTACTAGTTAAACAGCTCTTAGTGGGTGTAGAGAAGTAAAAGTGGGTGCGATAGCCAAATCTAGTTAAATCTTACTTTACCTCGTTTTAGGACTGCCCTATCCTTGTGGTATCATTCCAATTTCATTTTGTCCATGTCGTAGTCTTTTACTTGTTTACATGCTATTAAATAACTGGGCTTACCAGACCTATGTCTGACCCATTTTCCTTTCGCTTCTTTTCTTCCGTCTCCCCCCCCCCACCGGTTTGCAGGGAGGAAACATTTCTGCTTGGTCCAGGTTATCCAAAGCTTGAAGACCGTAGATGTAAGGCTTGGACTTTCCTTTTTGAGCTATGGCTATGGTCAAGCACTTATTGGGGATTTATGTCATTTTATTTTCAGTGTTTCTTCTTTATGTTTTCAAGACAGATGAAAAGTTGTAATAATTTGGAAGGTTGAAACAGTTGTTGAATCTTTGTGTTGAACTAGTATTTATGAAATAATATTGATCTTTTTCCGCTGCATAAATTTCTGTCTTGTAATTTATTAGTATATTTTACCTTAAAATGCTCCACCGAAGTTAAGGCATTCCCTTTGAGAGTGACCCTAATGGAGGTGGGGTGTTACACTTGGTATCAGAGCTAAAGGTTACTAGATCAGATAAAATTTTTGAAATAATTTTTCAAAAAGAAGTCATAAAGAAGAATTTTCAAGAAAAAGTGTTAATTTAAAAAGGCATAATCCCCAAAGCCATATGCGCTATCTTTCTATCCTTTGTTTTGAATCTTTCCTTTTTGTTTCAGCATGTCTGGGGATCTTAACCTTCCAGAGGGTGTAACGATACCTGGCCAGTTCAGGAGATACCTAAAAGCTAGGGCTAATGACGCGGGCCCAGAAAACATTCCTCATCCCCCAGCTGCTGCTCCTCCTCCTTCAAGAGGAAATTCTTTCTCAAAGATCTGTAGACTTTAGATCCAATGGTGGAAAAGACTTTAAGGGGGAGCGAATCATTCGTGGAAGCCAGAAACTGGCTCAAGGAGACTGAGGATTTATTCGTTATCTTTGAAGTAGATGAGAGGCATAAACTACAGTTGGTGGTGTGGTTGCTCAAAGACGAGGCCTGCTTCTAGTGGGAAGTCACTAATGCTGAAAGACCGATAGAGACTTGGGAGGGCTTCAGGGCAAGATTTGAACTGAAGTTCCTCTCACAAGCTGAGCAGAGTCTGCAAATGGAGAAGTTCCTATCACTTAAACAGGGCAGCTTGTCGGTCAAAGAATATGTCAATAAATTCAACCACCTTGCTCGATTTGGACTGGAGTTAGTAAACACTCCGCACAATAAGGCTCTCCGCTTTGCTAAAGGACTAAATGAGCCACTGCAAGGTTTGGCAATGTCCCATATACCTATGGGAGCAACTTACGAGAGACTAGTGGACATGGCTCTGTTGCAAGAGGAGAAGAAAGATGTCAAGAAGGAGGTGAAGAAGGAAGAGCCTCAAAACTAGAAAGGAGATGGATCTCAGAACAAGAAGACAGAACCCAAGAAAGGCGGGAAGGATAATAAATCCCGTAAGAAGATGAAGTGCAATTTCTATGGGATACCTGGACACTTGGCTAGGGACTGTAGAAAGAAAAAGAGGAAATTGGGTGCTTGTTTCTAGTGCGGGGATACTGGACACTTGTCTAAGGACTGCCCAAAAAGGCAAGGGTAGGGACAGAGGACTGGATCATCTTCTGGAGGGAAGGTTCATGCTCTCGTTGCACCTCTGCAGGAACGAGGTAGACATATTTCTGTTGAGAATTTAGTTTATCTGTTTGATAATTCTATTCGTACTCTCTTTGATTTTGGCGCATCGCACTCTTTTATATATACTGCTTTAGTTGAATCTCTGCACCTAGACACCCATATAGTAGACGATCTCTTGGTTGTTTCAAATCCAATTGGGGGCTCAGTTTATTTGTCAATGATTTGTTTGGATTTGGAAATCTCTATTTTAAGCGTTGGGTTTAAATGTAATGCTTATGTTTTGGGCTTCACGGGCTATGGGCTGATTCTAGGCATGGACTGGCTATCCAGTAATGGTGTCGTCCTCGATTGTGAAAAGAGAGTGGTTAGACTCATGACTCGTCTCAGTGACACTCTCGAAATATCTTGTAATCCCATGAATTCTATTATGCTAAGTTATCTAGAATCTCTTGATGCGTCTGTTGAGAATTTGCAGTCTGTTAGAGTGGTCCTTGGATACTCATATGTGTTTGAAGAGGTAAAGGGCTTACCTCCGAAGCGGGAGATAGACTTCCGGATATACCTCGTTGACAATGCAAAACACGTTTCTTTACCCGTTAGACACATGGCTCCAAGGGAGAGAAAAGAACTCAACAGGCAAGTTAGAGCTGCTTGAAAAGGGGTTCATAAGACAGAGTGTTTCTGAATGGGGTTGCTCTAGTAGTGTTCACAACCAAGCCGATGGTTCACTCTGCCTATGCGTGGATTATAGGGAGCTAAATAAGATGACCAATAAGAATAGGCACCCAGTCCCAAGAATTGACGATTTGTTTGATCAGCTCGTAGGTGCATCCATTTTCACCCAACTAGATCTGGCTACCGGGTTTCATCAACTAAGAGTGGCAATGGATAGCATTGACAAGACCACATTTAGGACCCCGGATGGTTTCTTCGAGGGCTTGTCATGCCTTTTGGCTTGACAAACGCACCTGCATATTTCGTGGACTCGATGATCAGGGTGTTCCGGGAATTCCTCAATAAGTTTGTGGTGGTCTTCATGGACGATATTTTGATCTTCTTGAAGAGTGAGGAAGAGCATGCTCAGCACTTAAGGGAAGTCATGGATACTCTCCGTGCACATTAGTTGAAAGCCAAATTCTCCAAATGCCATTTTTGGAGAGAAGAAGTTAGATTCCATGGACATGTGGTGTCCAAAGAGGGGTTAGCCGTGGACCCCGCAAAAATGGTTGCTGTGCAAGATTGGAAGATTCCATGAAACGCAACTGAAGTCCGAAGCTTTCTCGGGCTTGCAAGCTTTTACCGGAAGTTCATCAAAGATATGCGAAACTCAGCACCACTTACAAGGTTGATGAAGAAGAACCTAGTTTTCACTTGGGATTTGGATTGTGATATTGCTTTCCAACGCTTGAAAAGGGCTCTAACAACAGCTCCAGTTCTTACATTGCCTGATGGGAGCAAGATGTTTACCGTATACACGGATGCATGTGGTACAGGATTAGGTGTTGTCTTGATGCAAGAAGGAAAGGTAGTAGGTTATGGTGGAAGGTAGTTGAAAGTACATGAGAAAGACTACCCAACCCATGACCAAGAATTGGCGGCCATCATTTTCGATCTTAAGTCTCGGCGCCATTATCTCCTAGGTGAGAAGTTTGAATTGTTTACTGACCATAAATCGTTGAAGTACCTTTTCTCACAGAAAGATCTCAACTTGAGGCAGCAAAGATGGATGGAGTTTCTTTCCTCATATGATTTTGAGATTTCCTATACTCCTGGCAAGGGCAATGTGGTAACAGACGCTCTAAGTAGAAAGAAGCTGACCTTAAGCCCTCTCTTTGTAGAAAGGCAAAGCTTGGAGTATATAACCAACTTTGACTTTAGACCCTCCTCTGAATTTGTACCTGGCTTGTTAGCAACACTGGAAGTGCGGCCTAAACTTTTTGACTCAATAGGAACCACACAATGTGAAGACCCTCAGCTAGTAGATGTGATAGATAAACTGATTATGGATGAGACTTCGAGTCACCTCAATAGATACTCCATCGATGATAAGGGATGGTTGAGATGGGATTGATGGCTATGCGTCCCACAAGTAAGAGATTTAGTGAAAATGGTTCTAGAAGAAGCACACCATTCAAAGCTGACCATACACCCAGGCAGAGACAAAATGTATAAAGACATCAAAAGAGTTTTCTTTTGGAATGGCATGAAGAGGGACGCAGCTGAATTCGTTTCTAAGTGCATGATATGCCAGCAAGTCAAGGCGGAGCAGAAGAAGCCAGGTGGTTTGCTTCATCCTCTAGAGGTCCCACAGTGGAAATGGGATAGCATTTCGATGGACTTTATTGATGGGTTGCCTAGGTCAAGAAGAGGCAATACCAGTATTTGGGTAATAGTGGACCGGCTCACAAAAAGCGCTCACTTTATACCTATCAAAAGTAGAAGGATTGCCTCATCTCTAGCATCTCTATATCTTAAAGAGATAGTTTGACTGCATGGGATACCTTCCAGCATTGTAAGCGATCGAGACCCTATCTTTACAAGCGAGTTCTGGAAGAATTTGCAAGAGGTTGTAGGCACACAACTATGTTTAAGCATGGCCTACCACCCCCAAACCGATGGAAAGACGGAAAGGGTGAACAAAATCTTAGAAGACCTCTTGAGATTGTGTGTTCTTGACTTTGGTACAACAATGGCTACCAAGCTACAATAGGCATAGCACCCTTCGTAGCCTTATACGGGAGACCATGTCGATCACCAACCTGTTGGTGGGAATCCACAGATAAGCTTATACTTACGCCAGACATGATTAAGGAAACCTTAGAAAAGGTGGACCTAATAAAAGACGAATGAAGACTGCTGAAGATAGTCAGAAGTCCTATGCAGATAAAAGAAGGACCGACCTTGAGTTTGAGGTTGGAGATAGAGTGTTCCTTAAAGTATCTCCCTTGAGGAATGTTGTTCACTTTGGATCCAAAGGGAAATTGGCACCTAGATTCATAGGACCATTTCCTATCATTGAAAAAATTGGGATGATGGCCTACAGATTAGAGCTACCTGAAAAATTGGCTGGAGTTCACAATGTCTTTCATGTTTCTCACCTACAGAAGTGCTTACATGAGTCTGCAGAAATGGTGGAACCAAAGATACTAAAAGAGGTAGAAGTGGAACGAGAAGCAACAGTGAGAAGAATCCCAACTCGTACCTTGGGAACGGAAGTCAAAAAGCTACGCAACCGTGAAGTCAAGCTTGTTAAAGTACAATGGAGTGACAATGACGAAGACGCGACTTGGGAGACCGAAAGCAAGATACGCGCAGCCTACCCTTATCTTTTTGAGGGTACATCTTTGATCTCTCCTTTATCATAAGTTTATTCATGCTTAGTTATCTTCTCGGTCCTATTTCTTGATCCTTAGTTGAAATCAATGGATGTAAACATTTATTTAAAACATGTTATGGTTGATGGTTGCAAAGTGGTTGCAAGTGGTTGCTCGTGGATGCATATGCACATACACATTAGGTTCTAGATCGGCTCAATCACTTTCATATTGCATTTGCATATGAACGCATGAAATTGTATGTGGAATGAAACTTGACGTGTTATCATATGGATGTTGCATTTGTATGAATGATTGTGCACTCATGTAGAATTATGAATAGGTAAAATTGCATACAAAATGGACTCATGGAACTCTCATGATTCGCATTAAGGAGGTCAACTGGATCAGTAGACCGCCTGATTTTGCACTAGATAAGAGATATATACACACACTCTACATATGTTCATATGGCATTAGAAGTATTTTAAGGACAATGGATGCTTGTGGATGATGGACGAGTAGATGGATGATTGGATGTTAAAATGCATTCTTCTTAACTTGAAGATTTCGGGGACGAAATCCTTTAAGGAGGGGAGAATGTAACACTCCGAATTTTGTGAGAATATTAAAATTAACAAATTCAAGAACACTTAATATTTAGAAGAAGAATTAAGTGAAATGGGTTGCGCTATTACGTTCGTCTCAAAATTTTGGTCAAGATAGACATTTGGTTTGCATAAAACGGATACCTTATGAAGAAGTTATTAAGCCTTGAAGTTTGTACGCATATGAGAAAAATATATATACTGATATATATATATATATATATATATTAAATAAATAAATATGCAAAAAAGTTCAAAATAGTGGATCGGGAGGGGGAATAACCGAATAGGCCCATTTTTGAGGTCGACCCGAGCTCCGCTGGGTCGACTAGGGGTTGATTTAGGGTGTTTGGTTGTCAACCCGTGGGCCGATTCGCTCTAAGGAAGATATGGCATCTGATTGGTTCTGATGGACACCTTGCTGAGTCATTAGGGCTGATGTGGCTATTCTATCTTGTCTGAATGGCTTTGATTTGCTGTAGGTTAATCTGACAGTTCGTATTAAATCAAACTTCTATATAAGCAACCTAATACCTCAACCCTAAATCATATTGAAAATCAAACCAAGAGCCGTCATGCTGTCGTTGGACAACCTTGAGTAGCCGCTATTCAATTTGAAGAAAATTAAAAAAGACAAACCAAATCAAATCAAAATTAAACTAAAACAACGATTGTCTACATCAAAGGCGAGAATTTCAACATCAGAATACATATTCCAGAAATCAAGATTGTCTTTTGTATGTGTAGTTATCTTTTAGATGTAAATAAATTTAAGACGTGATTTGATATAAAGTGAAAAATAATATTATACCATGTTGTATAATATTGACGATACTAATTCATGCTTGTTTCTTGTGATTATTTTATCATGAATTGTTTGGAATGTTTGTGGCTTATGGGACTTGGAGTTGGATCTATTAAAGATTGAGAATGAAACTATCAATATCTTATGCAAGTTATACGTTTCATGTTAAGATCTACATATATATGTTTATATGATTAATGCAAGTTGTATATATTATGTTAGATCCAAGTCAAGATATATATATATATATATATTCATATGCTTTATGTTAGAACCATATGCCTATATATATGTTCATATGTTCATATGCAAGTTACAAGTTTAATGTTGGATCCATGTCAAGATCTATCTAGGTTCATATGATTAATGCAAGTTATATGTTTTATGATAGATCCACGTCACGATCTAATTATACATATGTTCATATGCAAGTTGCATGTTAGATCTAAAACTAGATCTATAGGACTTGATACACCCTATTCTGGAACTAGCACAAGTACATAAAAATCACGTGGGGCCGCATGACACCGGGAATACATGAATGCGAGTAGGAGTTGATCAATACATGAATGAGATGACTTTATCATGAACATACATTGCTTGTTAAACAACTCTTAGTAGGTGCAGAGAAGTAAAAGTGGGTGCGATAGCCAAATCTAGTTAAATCTTACTTTACCTCGTTTTATGACTACCCTATCCTTGTGGTATCATTCTAAGTTCAGTTTATTCATGTCATAGTCTTTTACTTGTTTACATGCTATTAAATAACTGGGCTTACCAGACTTATGTCTGACCCATTTTCCTTTTGCTTCTTTTTTTCCGTCTCCCCCCCCCCCGGTCCGTAGGGAGGAAACACTTCTACTTAGTCCAAGTTAGCTAAAGCTTGAAGACCGTAGATCTAAGGCTTGAACTTTCCTTTTTGAGATATGGCTATGGTCAAGCACTTATTGAGGATTTATGTCATTTTATTTTCAATATTGCTTCTTTATGTTTTCAAGACGGATGAAATGTTGTAATAATTTGGAAGGTTGAAACAGTTGTTGAATTGTTGTGTTGAGCAAGTATTTATGAAATAATATTGATCTTTTTCCGCTGCATAATTTTTTTGTCTTGTAATTTATTAGTATATTGTACCTTAAAACGCTCCACCGAAGTTAAGGCATTCCCTTTGAGATTGACCTTAACGAAGGTGGGATGTTACATGTTCTTTAAAGAACTTGAAGTCGGGCCTAGATTAAAGGAAGCTCGACTTCAGTACGAAAGAACTCTCAAGGAAAATGCTGAGTTGATGACTCTATTCTAGATGTTGATAGAGAATAGGGATATTTTGATAGATTTCTTATACAAGATTTATAACAGATTTGAAACTGTAGATTTTCCTTCTTGAGGAGTTAGAGAAGGGTTACTCCATCGCCTTCACAGAGGACGCTTACACGAGCGTTGATCAACGCTAATCTATAGACTAGAAAAGCGCGATATTTAAATTAAATTTCTGCAAGCGTACAGTTCGTGTAGCAAACAGGTCGAACACAGGGAGGTAGATTAAAATTAAATTATTTAGATAATTCCTTGGGCGAGTTAGACAAAGCCTTGAGGTTGGTTTGAAAAAAGTAAAAATTGAAACTATGATTTGATTCTGAACAGATCTAACTGAACCAACGATCCACAATATTCAACTGGAAAACAAATAAAACTATGAATTAGATTTGAATCTAATCAAATTCAATTTGACCTAAGAAAATAATAAAAAGCAGAAATTGAAATTGCAGAAATTGAAATAACAAATAAGAATTAAAATTAGGATTTCCGCTGAATCTAATCAGACGGTAAATCACTAATGCAAATAAGTGCAAAGTACAAATAGTGTTCTACCGAATCTAATCGTATAGACAACACTAGTTGCTAAGAAAACAAAAAAATGCAGAAAATAAAAGAGAAAGAAGAACTTTTATTAGAACAATGGAATAAGAGATGAGATGGTGGCTACAAGGTTATTACAAGGGTATATATAGGGTAGATAGCCAAACCCTAACCCTAACCCTAATGATAAATGGGCCTGGTCATTACATCACTAATTAGTTCATAATGAGAAACATAAATGGGCCTTTGATAAATAAAGCAAATTTGGGCCTTTTCTATTTTCTTCTTGCTTCCTTGACACTTCTTCATTGATTTGTGATGTGCAAAGCCTTTTTATCAATCCTTTTCTTGTCCAATAGCAACTAGATGTGAGATCCTAATCTACAATTCTTCAAAATGTAAATATATATCAATTTCATCTCTATTTCTCTACTTTTCTGGTTGCATGCGGGCTGGGTTGGAATATCTGTAAAAGTAACAAAACAATACCCAAGTAATATTTATTTATATACAAAAGATAAGAAATAAGAGCATAAAATAAACACATTTCTATGTCAATCAAGCGTGGAGTTGATGTCCATCATGGGGATTGTTGGAATCTTCCAAGGGTTCATTCAATCCCCAGGGACTTCCCCTAAAAAACTAAAATATAACAAGAATAGATTTATTTTTGAACTATTCAAAAAGTTTATTTTGTATGAACAAGATGATCATCTGTAAAATTGTAGAATTGTAAATGTATATTTTTGATGATAGCTTCTTATGTCCATGATTTCTAATTTCATTTTATGTTATGGTAGACTCATACTCTTCGCAAAGATGTGATTCCCAAGGATGTCGTACATCATTTTTTAGATTAAGAAGAGAATACTTAACAAAAACACCATATAGATTTGGAAGGGTTCGTTTCCTAGGAGATCTCTAATGTATTTACTGAAATACCCTCAACTTCCCTTTGATTTTTTGGGTGGTGACCGGGAAATAATTCTAAAGAGACTTAGAACATGCCAGGCTGAATTGATTTGTAACCTAAACAAAAGGTATTTGACAAACAAGACACCACTTTGTAATTTTCATTGCATGTACCCTAAAATAGTTCAAAGCTTGTTTGAATAAATCAAAGAGTTTTTTGTAATAAGATTTTATGATAATGACAAGTATAATATTACTAGTACTTGTCTATGTAAATAGCACCTGCGAATAACCATATTTTGTATTGTTGTGAATAGTGAGATTAATGCAAAATGATATCTTCCCAAGCTATGGGGATTAGATGTGAATTATTAGCAGTAGGAAATCAGCATGATGCTCCCAAATATGCACCGACTCCAACTCAAGAAGGAATATTTTTAATTCATAAGTTGGCTATTAAAAATTCGAATGAGCAAGTAGATTCTTTAGAAGATTGACTTAAAAGATAAGGATAAAACTATTCTTGAATTAAAAGGACAAATAAAGGCCAATCCCTTCTTCGACTATGATTAAGAGATAAGTAAACTATTTCAAAGGATTACCGACTTGGAAGTTGAATTGGATGATGAGAAAGCAAGTTGTAAGGCATGGGATTTTGCCTTGGGGGATACAATTACCGATATGGTTGCTGCTGCCCCTATGTCCTGTAGGACTGCAACAAGAACAAAAACATTAGACGTTGAAAAATTTCCTCACATGGTGAATCCCCCTTGTAGGATTAGATGAGTCATCCTTGCTGAATGGTGTAGGAGGGTAAAAGTTGAAGTTAATAAGTACTGTGAGATTAAATATAAGGATGACACGCTTCATCGTATAAACGACTACATCTCCTGAATTAGACAATCATAGAAGGAGAAGTATATTTTGCAGAAGCATGCCTTTGAGTTGCAGAAAGAAAATAAAACTTTAAGAGCTAGCTTTCAAAAGACCACCAAAGTTTTATATTGGATCCATGGATGGTTCTGCCAAGATTAGGAAAAAGGAGAGAAAGCTTAAAGAGCTTTTGTGTATAACAATCAGTCATTCTGTTAATCCTTCTATAACTAATGGTGATCTAGATAAGGAGGTGTAAGATATTTTATGTGACTGTTATATTAATATCTGATATTAAGATCCAACTTTTGTACTTGACAATCTATGAAATTGCTGAAAATAAATTTGTAAAATAGCTTTACTAATTGCATAGATATCACCTGATGTATAACCTATGTCTGTGTTTCCAACATCCTCATCTAGGATTTGCTCTGAATTATTCTGCATAAATATCAACACATAACATTTTTTATTAGTCTTTGCTTAGAGTAGGATGCATGCAATAATTTTCTCATCTTATTGAGACACCATCTGGATCGGAACCAAATAATAGATGAAACTTGTAATAGAATAATGGGATCATTCATAATTTATATTTTGTCGAAATAATGAACAATAATTTCACATATACGAGTTTAGAAAACCTCCATGTGTAAGGTGTGAGAAATCATTACCTTCATTAGAAGGTTTCAAGTAGAGGAACCGAGTTACAACCCCAAGTATCGATTTAAAAGTCCACTTTTTGGGAAAGCCTGAATTCCATACTTGGGCATGATAATAAAAGTCTAGAAACCCTCTGGAAATATGAGGGAAAGGTCCAAAGCTCTATCTTGAGTTTGTGCAATAGAATTCCAAAAACCTATTTTTCAAGAAATAAGAATCATATCTCAAGACCCAAATTCGAGTATTAAAATAGAAATCCAGAAATCCTCTTCTAGAAGCATAGATAGAAGTCCTATAACCCATATTTGGGCATTTGTAATAGAAGACCAGAAATCCACTTCTGAAAACATAGAGATTTTAAAACCCATTTTCGAGGATTTATAAAATAAGACCAGAAATCCACGTTTGGAAATATTAAAAGTCCCAAAAAATAGATTCAGTTATTTATAATAGAAAACCAGAAATCCACCTCTCGCAATAATAGATAGAATACCTAAAACCCAAATTCTAGTTTTTATAATAGAAGACCAGAAATCCATGTCTGACAATATAGAATAGAAGACCAGAAACCCAGATTCTATTATTTATAAAAGAAGACCTGAAATCCACATCTGAAATATAGAATAGAAGACCCAAAACCAGAGACAGATATTTTTAGTTTTTGCTTCGAATTGACATTTCTGCTTTGTGGGCCACTTTTTCAGCTTTCATTTGATTGGTTAACCACTTTTGAGGTTTGTCTAGGCGTTTCAGCCTTACGAGACACTCTCTGGGCTTTGTGTATCTAGTGTGCTTGGCTAACTTATTCTCAAGTAGTGCCCAAAGACTGACCTGATCCCCCTCTAGTAGGTGCCCTAACCTGGCCATCGTAGACGCTGCTAAGGGCTTAGATATTTGTACTGGATAAAGGCTTACCATTTTGATGCTCTGCCCTTGCCATCGTAGGCACGGATAAAGGCTTACAACAACACCCCTCTTCAACGGCTGCCTTACCCTAGCCATCGTAAGCGCTAATAAGGGTTTTCGATGCTTTAATCCAGCCCTTTCTGATTTGGGTGCGGACAAAGACTTACACCTACCTTTCTCTAGAAAGTGCCTTAACCTGGCCATTGCTGACGCGATTGAGAGTTTAGATTTTTTGGCCTGGCCATTACTGGCGCGGATAGAGCCTTACTCCTTTGATGCTTTTACCTAACTCTTTCTGGTTTGGGTGCAGCTAAAGGCTTGCACACGACTTCCCTCCAGGAAATGCCTTGCCCGTGCCGTCTTGGTGCAGACAAGGGTTTTCTACGTCGTAGGTAGCTTTATCCATTTCAGGTAGTTCCAAATTTTAAGGAGTTTTATCATACTCATGACCGTGTAGACATTCTTTCTTCAAGGAATCCTTTGTTGCAACTGGTTAAGTCCTTTTTTACAAATCTGTACAATTGGCCTTAGTTAAAGAACTTAGTAATCATGCCTTCGATAATGCTGTAGTGATTCATGTCCATTCATCATATGGTAATGGCAACATGGTCCTCCTAATTTCCTTTCATATTTGAGTTTCTTCTTCAATGAGGGCCAAAAGATAAGCTCATGTTTGGGTAAGAAGTATATATTCTCAACAGATGTGGTAAGGTTGCATTCTTTAGGTAATCTTGACACAAAGATTCACTTTCTATATCGGAACTTAGCCTTTTTGTTCCTCGGCTTTGTTGCTACATCTTTATCTTCAAGCCTTCTTTTTCAATGTATCTTGAGGCTGAAGTGCAAATTTATTAGACCATTTTGAAGTAAAGTGGTTGAAATCCTTTATTACTCCTTGCTTGAATATAGATCCCTCAGTCTATGCTTCGATGGCTTCTTTCATATGAGAGAATAGGTTATATTACTTTGATGTTGGACTACTTAAAAGAAAAGATGAGGGTTGGTTGGTACTATATGGAAAGAGTTAATGCTCCAACGTCAAGATTATACTGTTATACTACCCTTTTCTTATCCATGATTCACAAAGCTTCCATTCTTAGTTTTTGTTCTTCAATAGATCTTGGATCAATGATGTCCGATGTGGAAATTCAAAGTTCAGAAGACCCTTATTGAGGCCTTTTGTCCATGATCTAGCTCTTCAATGTCTAAACAGCGGGGGGGAATTACTAGGAATGCGGTAGGTTATCTAGATGATCCGAGGTTCAAGCCCTCCTTCTAGTGCCAAAATGTTAACAACAGAAATCATCAACACCCAAATGTAGGATTTTGGTTGTGGACCTTGGGGTAATCTAGTCCTTCCAAGCTCGACTTAATTTGTTGTTTCGTAGACATCAATGTCCCAAGAATGAAGGATAGTTATTTTTCCTTCAAGAGGTGAGTATCACGCTTACAGTACATAAAGGGACAAAGTTATCTTAGGAAAAGGGCTTCATAAGTTGTTGCTAGTTGGAGCTAAATGATCACTGGGGATAGATCGAATTTTTTTTTTCAGTTTAAGGGTTTGAATTCGAAATAATTGTTAAAAGACAAGTGCAATTGGTGGCTGAATGTTAATTATCTCCTTTATTCATCAATTGATGAAGTACATGAGAGTTTACAAGAGAAACCCCCAATTCAACTTCCAAATTAGGGTTTAGGACCTAAGAATTGAGTACAAGATTTTGGAATAAAGAAAACATCCTCAAAAATGTGACCCTCGGGGTCTTATCTATAGAGGATTCGGACCTCCTTCTGTAGAGTCGGGTGGTAAACATCCATTTCGCATCAACCTTCTGGTGTCAACCCATCATAGTGACTTTTGTCTTTGTTACTGGCTTTAGTCCCTTGCCTCTTGCACCCCATGAGTGTCGTTTCTATGCTTTTTCCTTAGTAACTTTGGTGCTACCTTTGTGCAATAGTGTCAATACCATGCTTGGTTGTGTAGATAACATTCTTTTGCTCCCATCATACTTGTTATCGGACCTGTGCTTCACTTTCAAGCATTTAGTTTCTGTCCTGTATCCCAATCTTATGTATTTTGGTGCCGATTCAATTGCTTCCTACACTTTATGTTTGGTATTGCCTCCGGTTCTTCAGTACATGATCCTGTCTTTGTTTTTAGTATACTTGTTTTTGATATTTCCTTCATGCTTTACGTTCAGTTTTCTTGGTATCAGCTCTATGTATTTGCCTTCATTATCCGATGTCGACACCAAGCCAACTGCTTATTGCATGTTGATATCGACAACTTACCTTCATTGACATCATTTCTTGGTATCAGAACCAATCTGTTTGTTCCCTTACGTAGGTGCCGGTAGCAAATTTACAAAGTACTTGTTCCAGTGTCGTCCTTGTCGATTCCTTCTATATCCTCTGCATTGATTCTATATCTCCAATCTTGTTGTTTCAGTTTCATCAATTTGACTCCAAATCTTGGCATTGACTCTACCCCTATCCTTCATATTTCATGGTGGGCTTTGTTTTTCCTAGGATTTTTGCTATTGGTTCCAGATCTACCATTACACCCTCATGCTTTAGTATCGAATGAAAACTTCCTAGGTTTCTACTCTCTTGTCAGATCTATTACGATACCCCTTCACATCATCTTGGTTTGGGCGTCAAATTCTAGTGGTAACACAACTATATATATCATGATTGTTATTGTTCTATTTCACTCTTCTACAGAGAAATTAAGATTTGAAATAAGAATCCAGTTATTAATACCTAAAAAGACCATAAACCCCACTTTACTTATTGCATAAGAATATCAAATTTCCATGAGGTCCTTAACTTATACAACTAATTATATGTCAAACAATATAATTTATTAAGAATTTACTTACATGAAGTCTTGCATACTCATTTGCTACTGAATATAATGGCGTTTACTATTCATTTGATCTCTTATTTATTTATCAATTAATGGAATGTTGTGGAGAATTTTGACTTAAGGCCGCTCAAATCAAACCCCAAACACAGCGGAAGACAGGATCATGCTAAACGTGAAAAAACAACCAATCAATATCTCAAATCAATCTCAACATAACCCAATAGCCAATCACAATCACCAAACAAGAGAAATAATAGAGTAATTGTAACATACCGACTTTTTCGTACCTTTTGAGTTGACTAATTACAGCTAAGTCCAAACCAAATTGCACGAAAAAGAAAATAGCTATTAGAAAGTAATTAGAGGGTGAGATAAGAAAGAAAGAACTATTAGAATAGAAGAATAAGAAGAAGAACGCAATAGAGAGTCTCACATTGCAGAGGAATAAAATAAAATATAGAAATAAATCTCTACTGAGAGCATGAAAAATACTTACAATCATCAGTGTAGATCAGCACATCGGGACATGTATAATAACCTATCCTAGTATACAACACACAATGGAGTAGTAGCTATATAATATCATACATCTGAATTCTTCCAGCTCGTATCTTCATAGCATCCGATAGCCTGAACCAGTAAAACCCTGTCTAACCCGAGTATTACAAACATCGGATCAGTCTGGTGAACCAGAGTGAGAAATTCACTAAGTCTAAGGGATTCATCCAACTTGATTTTAAAGTTAAAAATCCTTTTGAAGAAAAGGATCATCGTACAATGAAATCCACACAAAAATATGGACGGTTTTTACCTTACGATAACCAAAACATGCATAGTATACAATCATAGTATACAATCAAAACCGCGGGCGCTTATTGGAGAATGGATTTCCATGGAAATGTATGGGCAACCTCCTTTCCGACAATGTACCTCTAAAGATGAATACATTGGGGTTCAAAAAGAACATCTTGCAACCTAGGCTAAACATGAACATCCCCGCACTTTGCTTGAGAATACCGAATATATCATTACCACATCTGGGGGCCAGCCAACCGCCGAAAGCATACAAATAAAAATAGAAAGGGACAACCGAAGGCAACTGATATCTCTAGTTTTGGTAATGATATACACTTTTTATGGGTGCGACCCGCATAATCTTGCGACCGACCCGATTTTTATCATTTCCCATTTGTTGACGCTTGAGGTTAAGCTTGTCCTTCAGAGCAGTACCTCTCCTCCACTTTGAAGGCCACATCGTCAGATCCGTTAGAACTAATTGATGTCCACAAAAATACTCTAGTTGTTAAGCTAAGAATAGTGCGCTCTTTTTCGCCATCAACAGAAATACATTTGAAGAAATCAACATACATGAACCCTTTAGAAATACTCTGTCAGACACTTGTCCATACAAGTCATCAAGGAGCAGGATGAACTGAAGGCATGCTCCTACCACATCCTAGGTATCACCTTATAGATCAATAATGAGTAGTCCTCGCAAATCACAGATTCCCATCATGAAAGAATCACTACTGAAATATCTCTGGGAGCTAAGTAGAGAAATTCAACAAGTAGTCCTTTCGCTCATGAAGATCAATGGTCTTTGTAACACCCCGGATTTTTCCGTTAACAGTAAATTAACAAATTAAAGTATAATTAAATTGTAACAGAAAAATTAAGGGAAACAGACATCACCATTGCGTTCGTCTCGGAATTCTGCTTGAGATAGAGTCCGAGTTTGCGCAAAACGGATAACGTATGAAGAAGATATCTTTAATTTAAATATTACAGCAAAACATGAAAAAAGAGAAGTAAGGAGAGGACAATAATTATTATTATTCTAAGACTTATTAACAAAAGCCTCTGTAGCTTAGTTGGTTAAGGCATTGGATTTGTAGCATGGAGGTCGGGGGTTCGAACCCCGGTGGCGACATAATTTTTATCTCTGTTTTAGAGAGGGCCAACTGAGCATGCAAATACATGTACGTATACAAATTCAAATTTTGAAAGGATAAGAACGTACATATAAGGAAATAAAGAAAATATATGTATATATATGAGAATATATATATATATATGCAAAAATATATGTATACAATAGATAAAATTCAAATAGACTAAAACAGCTCAATTTAAAGTTTAATTTTTGAAAATCGAACCCAGTCCCTCCTGGCTGGCCTGGTCTGTGTTTGGTCGAATTTCTGTGGGTTGCTTTGTCATTAGGGCTAGGTGGCAAGTTTTTATTGGTCTCTCTATCTAATGAATGGCTACGATCTATCCTAGCAACATCAATGGTCCTAATCAATTCCTAACCTCTATATAAACAACCCTAGACTAAACCCTAATCTATTCATTCAAAATAAGATTATAGCCGCCATGTTGCTGAGGAACGACAAAGAATAGCCGCCAACTAAAGAGAGGATTAGGAAGAAAGTTCTAAGGCCTAAAGCAATTCAAAGCAACCTAAAGCTAATCAATTCAACAAAGGAATTTGCGTCTTCAATCCCTAAACTAGAGAATTCATCAAACCATTGTAAGTAGAGTATTACTTTGGTATAATAAACAACTGTGTTGATGTGTATGCTTGAATTGTGGCAATGGAAGTAATTCATGTTTGTGCAAAATTATGTTATTCATTATAAAGAACTACATGCGGTAGTTCTATGCAAATATACGTTTGGAATATTGCGCAAATTATGTAATCTATGTTGAAACTACATGTATGTAGTTGAGTGAAATTTATGCAAGTTTGGGGCTTTGTTATTATGTCGTCATGATGTATACTTTGTGCATAAATCGTTTTGCAAGCAATTGAGACAAGTTTGGTTGTTATAGTTCATATGAAACTATGTGGAATTTTGACACCATAATCCATGTATTAAGTTATGCTTTTGCAAATTTATGGCTAGGCTATGAATGATAATTGGCATAATTGAAATCTATGGTAGTTCTATATTGTTAAATGACATATGTGAAACATGGCTAGGTTGGACTCAAAAATTCCCTTTTTTTGCAAGTTTAAAGTAAACACCATAATTAGGAATATTTATGCATAAGTATGTTATGTGATTAGATTTAAATCATGATTAAGTTGAATTATGCTTTTGTATTGGTAACAAAGTATTCCCTTTGTAAACATGTAGAAACCTTATGAATATGACATGTTTATGTTTATGCCATGAACAAAATTTAACTTTACTTATGCCATGCTTATGTTTGACATTATGCCATGATTATGCCAAAAGTATTTACGACATGCTTATGTTTGACATTATGCCTAAATAAGAATATAGGTTCATGTTGTAGTAAAACCTATGCAAGTTCATATGCTTTGACTCATGTCACCTATGTTACCACTATACAAGTACATCAATTTCTATTATGTATTTTCCAATGTCATATGCAAGTTCATGCGCTCACTTTTCCCCTCTTTGTGTATACGCCATAAGCCTCCCCTTTCGCATGGCTAAATTGGGCTTTAAAAGGCTAAGCCCAATATATATGAACGGACGTGTAAAACGGGGGAAAACAACGTTGGGTTAAAATGAATTAATGAATGAAAATATAAATAGAAGGGCCCAAATTCAAGTATGGGTTGGGCCCGTGGTTGGTGTAATCTTTACACCATTAACTTAATAATGGGCCGCAAATATTTACATATAAATAAAGAAGAATGACAAGATATGTAAATGTAGAACATACGATGTGTTTAACCCGAGGTTGGATTGAGTTGTGATGTAAACCTGCCCGGAACCGCCCGGCTGTCCAGTAGTCACAACAATACCTATCCAATGTGGGAGGTTAAACATGGAGCCCAGCAAGGACCCGAGGTTAGACTGAGTTGTGGCGTAAGACTGCCCGGAACCAACCGGCAACAGGCAGCCACAACAATACCTGTCTAATGTGAGAGGTCAGGGCCTTAATAAGACAATTAAGGCTGAGTCAGGATTGTTAGGATTAAGTGAACTAAAGACTTAATCAAAATGGAACATGCTAAACTAAACGGACTGGTGGGGTTAGGTTAGGAAACACTTAACCAACTTAGCATGTTGGCTAGAGGTAGAAAACCTAGTAACGGGGGACCCTTTTTAGCAGTAACCCTAAAAGGTGTATCAGGATACCCTGAAACTAGGCAGGGTGGGGCACGATTACTGGGCTGATTGTAAGAGGTCAAAGCGACGGCGGTGGTGTAGCAGTGTAGGTTCTAACGGTGTGCGGGCGTGCACGCACTCCGGCGCAGAAAAATAAAGCACTGGACACCAGTAGCATACCTGTGCACTCTAAGGTTGTGTCGGGTTGCCACTATGGGACTTGATACACCCCATGGTGGGACCAGCATAGGTAACTACAGACATCGGGGGCCGTAAGACACATGTAACTATGCGAGTAGGAGCCGATCATCAGTGAATGGATCACATCACCCTGATTATGGGGTGCAAACTGGAAACTAGTTTATATGGGTTCAGAGATTAACATGGGGTACGATAGTATATTCGACCCTAGATAACTTAACCAAGTTCATAGTGTTTGCCCACTTCCTGTTTTACTTATCATACCCAGTTCTTTATTCATAGACAAAGTAGTACTAGACTTACTCAGGCTTTATGTCTGACTCTATTTTTCTTTCGTCTTCTTTCTTCCGTTTCCCCCCCCCCCCAAGGTCCTCAGGGAGGGAACACAGCAGCTTGATCAGCCTTGACATCCAGCTTGAAGAAGAGAATGTATTACTTGGACTTTCCTGTTTTGAACTATGGCTTTGGACAATCCACTATGGGGACTTTTGGCAGTTTATCTATGTTTTATTTATGCTTCTTTAAATCATGTACTCAAGACAGATTATGAAAATGTTATGCTATGTTTTTGGAAAGGATGTTGTTGTAACACGTATTTGACTTTATGAAATAAAAGTTTGTTGTTCTTCCGCTGTTTACAAATATGTGTTCTTATATCTGTCTTGTATATCTGTGACTTGTACTTATAAACCTCCACCAAAATTAGGGCATTCCCTTTGAGAGTGACCCTAACGGATGTGGGGTGTTTCACTTGGTATCAGAGCATAGGTTTACCTGATAAGATAAAAAGTTTTGGAAAATTTATTTTCAAAAAGGAAATTTAAAGAAGCATTTTTAAAAGATAAGATATCATTTTGTTTTAAAAGGAAAAGTGCCCCCAAAAGCCATAGGTACTCTCTTCTATCCTTCGTTTTGAATCTATCCTTTCTGTTTCAGCATGTCTGGAGGCCTTACTCCCCAGCTGCTGACGCTTTCACTCCTCCTCCTCCACGTGAACCAGCAAGCGGAAGAGTCCCAGAGTAGGAAGACGAATAATAGTCAAACAAGAAAGGATCGTAATAGTAATAATAAGAAACGAGAAAAAAGGAAATGTAATTTTTGTGGTACGGAGGGGCACATAGCCAAGGATTGTAGAAAGAGGAAAAGAAAGCAAGTAGAATGTTTTCATTGTGGGGAGACTGGACACATCAGCAAAGACTGCCCTAAGAAGACAGACTTTAAGAAGGGCAGGAAAGACAACAAGTCCCGAGAGAAGAGGAAGTGTAATTTCTGTGGCAAAGTGGGGCACTTAGTGAAGGACTGCCGGAAAAAGAAGGCCAAGATGAATGGTGGGTGCTTTTCGTGCGGTGAGACGGGCCACAGGGCTAAGGACTGCCCAAAGAAACGAGGACAGGGGCAGGGGGCTGGATCCACCTCAGGGGCACAAGTTCATGTGCTAGAAGCGCCACCTTTGCAACAGCGAGGTACAAACACTTCTGTAGAAAGTGTAGTTTATCTTTACGATCACCCCGTTCGCACTTTATTTGATTCTGGCGCATCACACTCCTTTATCTCGTCTGCTTTAGTAGAATCTCTGCACCTAAAAACTAGTATGGTAGAGGACCCCTTAATTGTTTCAAACCCAATTGGGGGCCCAGCTCATTTGTCTATGATCTGTTTGGATTTGAAAATTTCTATCCTAAGTGTTGAATTTCTATGTAGTGCCTTTGTTTTGGGCTTTTCGGGGTATGGTTTGATTTTGGGTATGGATTGGCTATCCAGTAATGGGGCCATCCTTGATTGTGAGAAAAGGGTTGTTAGGCTCCTAACCCAGCTCGGTAATACTTTGGAAATTTCTTGTAATCCCTCGTATGCGGTTATGCTTAGTTATCTTGAATCGCTAGATGCCTCTGTTGAAAACTTGCAATCAGTTAGAGTGGTCCGGGAATATCCGGATGTCTTCGAAGAGGTGAAGGGCTTGCCTCCGAAGCGGGAAATAGACTTCCGCATATATCTTGTAGATAATGCAAAGCCCGTTGCGTTGCCCGTTAGACATATGGCTCCACGAGAAAGGAAAGAGCTCAGTAAACAGATTAAAGAGCTTCTAGAGAAGGGGTTCATTAGGAGGAGCATTTCAGAATAGGGCGCTCCAGTAGTGTTCGCCACTAAGGCTGAAGGTTCATTTCGCTGATGCATGAGTTGTAAAGAATCACCTTAGTAAGTACATTTGGCAACATAGTTGACATTTGTTAATTCATCTATGTGGAATACCTTCTAGTAAGTGAACAAGATCCAAGATTCACTAATGAATTTTTGGAGAGCTTGCATGGAACCATGAGTACGCAGTTAGGCTTGAGCCAAGTATACTAGAAGGAGAATAAGTGAAAGAGGAACGAGAAATAGGTCCCAACACATATTTTGGAAACAAGAATTAAGAAGCTACGAAATTGTGAAGTTAAAGATGGACAAAGCATAATGGAGTTAAGCTCAAGAAAATGCGACTTAGAAGATTGAAGACTAGATTCGTACATAATATCTCTTCTTAAGAGTTTATCCTCTCGGTCCCATTCTCAATCCAAATTTCCGTTGCAAACCCCATAGGGAGTATGACTCATCTGTTAGTAACACATGTTGGGGCTCGAGGGTGTTCATTGGTTTGACTAAAGTTTTTGGGTTTTATAGGATACAGATTAGTCTTAGGAAGGGACTCCCTTGTGACCTAAAAGGAGTCCATCATGATTAGTTGCCTAGAATCATATAGGGTGGTTGGGTTGAGTAACTCTTTGGGTGTCAGTCTGATGTTGATTTCGGTCTTCGGGGCTGATGCTTAGGGAATTCTTCTCCTAATCAATATATATGTGGCATAGGTTTTCAGTTTTGACATTGCCTAATGGGCACAAAATTTTTACTTGCTTCTATCATTCGACTATACCTTTAGGTAGGACCATTTCCTATCATTGAGAAAATTTGGAAAATGACCTATAGATTAGAGCTACCCGAGAAATTGGCCGGAGTCCACAATGTTTTTCACGTTTCACATCTCCGAAAATGTCTACATGAGTCTGCTGAAGTGGTAGAGCCAAATATCCTCGAAGAGGCCGAAGTGGAACGCGAAGCAACCATAAGAAAAGTTCCAACCCGCATAGTAGGAACGGAAGTGAAGAAGCTACGCAACCGCGAAGTCAAACTCGTCAAAGTTCAGTGGAGCGACGCCAAGGGAGACGCGACTTGGGAAACTGAAGCTAGAATACGCACTGCTTACCCTTTTCTTTTCGAGGGTACGTCCTTGATCTTTCTTTTTCCTTAAGTTGCGCTTTTATCTATCTTTTTAGGAATATCTCCTCGACCTTATCTTTTAGATAGAAACCTTTTGGATGAAATCATGTAATTGAAACATGTTATGTATGATGGTTGCAAGTGGTTGCAAGTGATTGCTAGTAGTTGCTCGTGGCTGCATATACACACACAATCTAGGTTTTAGATCGGCTCAGTCACTTCATATTGCATATGCATATATGTTTGCACTCGTATATGGTTGAATTGTAATGTGTTGTCATATGGATGTTGCATTTGTATGAAATATTGTGCACCCATGTAGAATCATGAATAGGAAAAATCTGCATACATAATGGATACATGGCACTTACATGATTCGCATTAAGGAGGTCAACTGAATCAGTAGACCGCCTGATTTTGCATTAGATAAGTTCATGAACACACACACTTCGCATATGATCATGAAGCATTAGAAGTCTTTTAAGGACAATGGACGCTCGTGTTTGATGGATGAGTAGATGGATGATTGAATGTTAGGATTTACATTCTTCCTAAACTTGAAGATTTCGGGGACGAAATCCTTTTAAGTGGGGGAGAATGTAACACCCCGGATTTTTCCGTTAACAGTAAATTAACAAATTAAAGTATAATTAAATTGTAACAGAAAAATTAAGGGAAACAGACATCACCATTGCGTTCGTCTCGGAATTCTGCTTGAGATAGAGTCCGAGTTTGCGCAAAACGGATAACGTATGAAGAAGATATCTTTAATTTAAATATTACAGCAAAACATGAAAAAAGAGAAGTAAGGAGAGGACAATAATTATTATTATTCTAAGACTTATTAACAAAAGCCTCTGTAGCTTAGTTGGTTAAGGCATTGGATTTGTAGCATGGAGGTCGGGGGTTCGAACCCCGGCGGCGACATAATTTTTATCTCTGTTTTAGAGAGGGCCAACTGAGCATGCAAATACATGTACGTATACAAATTCAAATTTTGAAAGGATAAGAACGTACATATAAGGAAATAAAGAAAATATATGTATATATATGAGAATATATATATATATGCAAAAATATATGTATACAATAGATAAAATTCAAATAGACTAAAACAGCTCAATTTAAAGTTTAATTTTTGAAAATCGAACCCAGTCCCTCCTGGCTGGCCTGGTCTGTGTTTGGTCGAATTTCTGTGGGTTGCTTTGTCATTAGGGCTAGGTGGCAAGTTTTTATTGGTCTCTCTATCTAATGAATGGCTACGATCTATCCTAGCAACATCAATGGTCCTAATCAATTCCTAACCTCTATATAAACAACCCTAGACTAAACCCTAATCTATTCATTCAAAATAAGATTATAGCCGCCATGTTGCTGAGGAACGACAAAGAATAGCCGCCAACTAAAGAGAGGATTAGGAAGAAAGTTCTAAGGCCTAAAGCAATTCAAAGCAACCTAAAGCTAATCAATTCAACAAAGGAATTTGCGTCTTCAATCCCTAAACTAGAGAATTCATCAAACCATTGTAAGTAGAGTATTACTTTGGTATAATAAACAACTGTGTTGATGTGTATGCTTGAATTGTGGCAATGGAAGTAATTCATGTTTGTGCAAAATTATGTTATTCATTATAAAGAACTACATGCGGTAGTTCTATGCAAATATACGTTTGGAATATTGCGCAAATTATGTAATCTATGTTGAAACTACATGTATGTAGTTGAGTGAAATTTATGCAAGTTTGGGGCTTTGTTATTATGTCGTCATGATGTATACTTTGTGCATAAATCGTTTTGCAAGCAATTGAGACAAGTTTGGTTGTTATAGTTCATATGAAACTATGTGGAATTTTGACACCATAATCCATGTATTAAGTTATGCTTTTGCAAATTTATGGCTAGGCTATGAATGATAATTGGCATAATTGAAATCTATGGTAGTTCTATATTGTTAAATGACATATGTGAAACATGGCTAGGTTGGACTCAAAAATTCCCTTTTTTTGCAAGTTTAAAGTAAACACCATAATTAGGAATATTTATGCATAAGTATGTTATGTGATTAGATTTAAATCATGATTAAGTTGAATTATGCTTTTGTATTGGTAACAAAGTATTCCCTTTGTAAACATGTAGAAACCTTATGAATATGACATGTTTATGTTTATGCCATGAACAAAATTTAACTTTACTTATGCCATGCTTATGTTTGACATTATGCCATGATTATGCCAAAAGTATTTACGACATGCTTATGTTTGACATTATGCCTAAATAAGAATATAGGTTCATGTTGTAGTAAAACCTATGCAAGTTCATATGCTTTGACTCATGTCACCTATGTTACCACTATACAAGTACATCAATTTCTATTATGTATTTTCCAACGTCATATGCAAGTTCATGCGCTCACTTTTCCCCTCTTTGTGTATACGCCATAAGCCTCCCCTTTCGCATGGCTAAATTGGGCTTTAAAAGGCTAAGCCCAATATATATGAACGGACGTGTAAAACGGGGGAAAACAACGTTGGGTTAAAATGAATTAATGAATGAAAATATAAATAGAAGGGCCCAAATTCAAGTATGGGTTGGGCCCGTGGTTGGTGTAATCTTTACACCATTAACTTAATAATGGGCCGCAAATATTTACATATAAATAAAGAAGAATGACAAGATATGTAAATGTAGAACATACGATGTGTTTAACCCGAGGTTGGATTGAGTTGTGATGTAAACCTGCCCGGAACCGCCCGGCTGTCCAGTAGTCACAACAATACCTATCCAATGTGGGAGGTTAAACATGGAGCCCAGCAAGGACCCGAGGTTAGACTGAGTTGTGGCGTAAGACTGCCCGGAACCAACCGGCAACAGGCAGCCACAACAATACCTGTCTAATGTGAGAGGTCAGGGCCTTAATAAGACAATTAAGGCTGAGTCAGGATTGTTAGGATTAAGTGAACTAAAGACTTAATCAAAATGGAACATGCTAAACTAAACGGACTGGTGGGGTTAGGTTAGGAAACACTTAACCAACTTAGCATGTTGGCTAGAGGTAGAAAACCTAGTAACGGGGGACCCTTTTCAGCAGTAACCCTAAAAGGTGTATCAGGATACCCTGAAACTAGGCAGGGTGGGGCACGATTACTGGGCTGATTGTAAGAGGTCAAAGCGACGGCGGTGGTGTAGCAGTGTAGGTTCTAACGGTGTGCGGGCGTGCACGCACTCCGGCGCAGAAAAATAAAGCACTGGACACCAGTAGCATACCTGTGCACTCTAAGGTTGTGTCGGGTTGCCACTATGGGACTTGATACACCCCATGGTGGGACCAGCATAGGTAACTACAGACATCGGGGGCCGTAAGACACATGTAACTATGCGAGTAGGAGCCGATCATCAGTGAATGGATCACATCACCCTGATTATGGGGTGCAAACTGGAAACTAGTTTATATGGGTTCAGAGATTAACATGGGGTACGATAGTATATTCGACCCTAGATAACTTAACCAAGTTCATAGTGTTTGCCCACTTCCTGTTTTACTTATCATACCCAGTTCTTTATTCATAGACAAAGTAGTACTAGACTTACTCAGGCTTTATGTCTGACTCTATTTTTCTTTCGTCTTCTTTCTTCCGTTTCCCCCCCCCAGGTCCTCAGGGAGGGAACACAGCAGCTTGATCAGCCTTGACATCCAGCTTGAAGAAGAGAATGTATTGCTTGGACTTTCCTGTTTTGAACTATGGCTTTGGACAATCCACTATGGGGACTTTTGGCAGTTTATCTATGTTTTATTTATGCTTCTTTAAATCATGTACTCAAGACAGATTATGAAAATGTTATGCTATGTTTTTGGAAAGGATGTTGTTGTAACACGTATTTGACTTTATGAAATAAAAGTTTGTTGTTCTTCCGCTGTTTACAAATATGTGTTCTTATATCTGTCTTGTATATCTGTGACTTGTACTTATAAACCTCCACCAAAATTAGGGCATTCCCTTTGAGAGTGACCCTAACGGAGGTGGGGTGTTTCAGTCTTCAATTTTCTCCATTATTAATCATCATTTTCCACGTATTTGCTTGTTCGGAATGGTTTTCGAATATAATTTGATCTTGGTCTTTTTGTACCAACAATCGTATAGGTCAGATTTGATAGTCAGTCATCTAACTATCAAATAAAAAACATGAAAATAAAATTGAGTCCACTGATTCAGTACTCGACATTACTTGGCCTCTTTTAAAATAATAATTAACGAATGGTTAATTTAAAACTTAAAAATCTTTTCAATATATCAACATTGAATTTCACTTCTTATTTAACATAGAACTATTTTCAAAACTATTTTATTTACTTCAAACTAAATCATATATATATATATATATATATATGTTCCCACTTTGGTTTTATCAAATTTCATATAAAACAATGTTAGTAGATAACACATCCTAACACTTATTCTTTCAGAATAAACTCATTCTAAAATTTAACTTTTTATGTCCTTTTAGTTTTGGAAATATCATTATATATATATTCTCAAATCTTCCCATTTCCGTTACTTTGGAAATCTCATTATAAATTCTCAAATCTTGCAATTAACATTGCATTAATATTTCTCATATGAAAATAATAAATTATTCTTAACCTCTTCCTCATTACAACTAATATCATCCTCAGATAATCCTAAAGTCGTTTAAGTTAGCGTATTTATTTACCTCTCAGACCTTGATCAACAACGCTCTTATCTTAGGATAGATATGAGTTGTAATTCAAAAGCCGACATTCTCTCCAATAACAAACACACCTTTTTTAACTATTTTTTTGAACCATGGTTTTTTAATCCATGTCTTATCTTTGAAAATATTCTTTCAAATACAACTATTATTACTTAATTTGTTGATTAAGTAAATGCTTATTAAACATTTCCTTTTACTTTAAATTCCTTTAACCAAATTGTTTTATACACAAATTTTTATTACAAAATCCCATTCTTAAACCCTTTACCAAATTCAATTACAAATCCCTTTTAATCATTCCTTTTTGAAAATCTCATTTTAATTCCATTCATTTCTCTTAATTCCATTATTTAATAACGTTAATCAAAAATTAACGCTTTAACTTCGCATCTCTTTTCATAAACCTTCTTTACACAACTTAGGTTTAATACAAAACCTCTTTTAACTTTATTTCCTTTACCTAATTCAAATATTAAGTAATCATTTATTTTAAACTATAGTATTCGCTTAAAACCCCTCTTTTATAACTTCATTATAAAAACTCGAGTTTTAATATAAAACCTATTCATAAACTCCTTTCACAATTCAACTAGCTTTCATTACAACTGCACTTAAATTATTATTAACAAAAATAATAATAATTTACTCCATCATTAGCTTCTATAGAAGTAGTTAACTTCTTTATATACGAACTAAATAATAGATTCTCTTTTTAATCTTATAAAAATTGAAATAATTGTTTGTTTTATCATTTCATTAGATTAATTCAAAACAAAATAATTTAATATATAATTCCAGTTAAAAATCGGTTGGCTTAGTCAATTCAAAACACGGTTATCTCATTAACCGATTCCAAATAGTCCTTCCTTTAAATTAGTTAATAATATAATTAATTTAAATAATTCCATTTAATTGTTTCTTAATAAAATTACCCAACTCTTAACCATTAGGTTAATTTCTGCTTATTTTCTTATAAATCTTCTTGACATAAGAATTTGCTTTATAAAATCATTTAATGCTCGATTATAAATGTAAATAATAAATAATTATTTCCTTTTAATGACTTTCATTCAAAATAATAGGTTTAAAAATAATTGTCTTCGGTTATAAAATAAATTTTTATAACTTCATTTCATCGATCACTTGATAATAAATTGATATTATAAAATGATTGATTTATAGGCTAGATACTGCCAATTACTCAACTAATATTGCCCATTGGTTAAAACAAAACAAACGTTGAATTTTCAATCAACGATTAATGACCAAACCAATCATCCGATCAGAAGAGTTTATATAATGCTAATATGAGAATAAATAACATCTAATATATTTGAGGAATCCAGTTGGATCCCTCCAACCTGTTCTTCCCTGCATTCAAATAGGATATCATATATAATATTTTTCTATTTAATTAAATAATGATTTATAACAATAAATAATGACTATTTAGTATCAACCAATTTAATAAAACAATTCAAGTAATTTATTAAATTCAACCTGTTTATTTTATAAACATGACCAACAAGGTAAGTAACCTTCATTGGGTCCAATCGTTAGAATAACTATTTCGTTTTTCACTGAAATTAAACAACGTTTAATTTCATCGATTCAAACAATATATGAATAAAATTAACCAACAGTCAACCATTCTCAACCATAGCACACGATTATAATACCACACTTATATAAAATATAAGCGAAAAGAACTGAGTGAGTTTAACGCACCTTGGTTTTCATTGTGTAATAACCCAAATTTCTATAGCTTTAAAATGATATTATTTTATTGGCAAATTTATTTATATATGTGAGGAATAAATATATCATAGTTATTTGTATAAAATAAATGGTTGAATTGATATGCACATATATATGTTGACTTGTACATAGTGGTAACACAAAAAATGAGTGTAAGTGTTATAGGAAATTGGGCCTATGTGTTATTATACTCCTGATATGAACCTAAAGGCAAAATTGAGACTTGGTAAAGGGGAAAATCCTAATGTTCTAACAGGGTAAAACAAAAAAATTCAGCCGACCCTTTCATATTTTAGTTTCTCTCGTTCAAAACATTGTAACAACTCGGAAAATCAGAACCAGTTTAAAATTTTTATTTTGGCAATTTTAGTGAATTTTGAATATTTAAATAAGTGATTTCAAAATGTAACGTTTTGAAAATATTATCATTTATATATTAATGATATGGAATATTCAATTTTGATTTAAAATTGAATATGAAGTTGAAATTGTTTTTAAAACGAATTTAAAACGTATTTTATGAAATGACCCAAACTCGCCCTTACGGGAAAGCCCGGATTGAGTTAAGAACACAAACGGAATAACATTTCATTGCTTTTTACAACAATTTCATCAGAGTACAAGAATATTACAAAGTATAAATAAATTATATACATTTGACAAATAACAGAGATTCAAATTACAAAGCAGCGGAAAATCAATACACAACACAACTGTAAAAAATACACAGATGCAGAGCATTCCGAATATAGCTCCAGCTGTAAATTAGGATCCCGTGAATATAATATCTATGAAACCAAACTACTAACTGCCCGTCTGGAAAATAGGTGAACCCAGAGTTTTGGTTAAAACAATAAAGTCCAAGTCAGTCATGTGACTGGTGTGAGAACTCAAACAGTTATTTAAATCTTTACTTTAGAATAAAGTAAATCAATGGACCACGCCGTATAACACGGAACGGGTTTCCTCCGAAGAATACCAGTGCATAAAACGAACAACGCAATGCTTATTGGAAAATGAAGCTATTATAAGACCTAGATCCGATCACACAACGCAACGCAAGCCGAAGGGTAGGGTTTTCCCTTATAATAGCAAAATATGCTTGGTGTGTTTAAAACAAATCATTTTGATTCTATTATAAATGCATAGTGTATAAAACAATTTCAAATATAAATGTATCAATCATAGACGACATGGGTACCATATATCATGTCGCCAATACTAGACTCTACAATCAAAACCGAAATGCCATGTATTGGAAATTTGATTTCCGTCATGAGTCGAGGCAAGGGATGTACCCCTTACCGGCTTAGAGACACTCTAGCAAATGCCTCAGGATCTCCCACAGACGACCCTTGGATCCTCCAAGGCCGGTCCACACTTACATTTTTCAATTAGTATTCCTGAACACACGTTTCCCGGTCCTATCGGACCTATCCATCGGCTCCGTAGTAACCGATATATCCTAGGCCCCTCGCAATCCATCATCCACAGAGGTAAAAATATAATAACCATAACATGACACCACACATAGCTAGAAAGAAACGCCATGTCCTCCTTGGGTCCCTTATCCCGTTTTTGACTCATAGCGAGGTGTGAGGCTCACGAATTAACGCTATACACAAAGCTATGCTATATTAAAGCCGTGCTTTGATTATCAACCACAAGACTTTGCTTTTCAATAGAAGCCTTGGTCATTTGCATCTCAGCATGCCACACATGCAATTCACGCCATGTGACTGATGTCTATCGTTATATAACCTCTGAGCTCGTACATCTCAGAGAAGGGCGTTAAGCAAGAGAATAAATTCTCCGCCGCCAAACAGATATATATTTAATAGAGATCAATCAACACAGAATAGAATCCAATGTCAGACACACATCCATTTACTCGTTCGTTCTGGGTCTGAACGAAATCAGAGGCACCTTATTCCTCATGCCATATGTCAAATACAGGAGAGAGGTCCTCGCATATCCTGTCGATCTCCAAGTACGTCTGGACGATCACCACTTATTACCTTGTCCTGGGTGTATAGCCCAATCAAGACATCAGTAATCATCCAAACAGTGTGAAGACCTCTGGTCTTCAACCACCCTCTTCATCGTCGACTTATCGTCGAATCAGTTATTCAGAATGGGTATAAACCCAGCCTTTTCGAATAACTTGCGTATATAATAAACGAGTGCTATAAAAACACAACATACGCCTCATTCCAATTCTGAATATTATTTTATTTAAATATTCATATCCTTTGGGAAAGATTCTCATTTATTTTATCAAAGATAAATTCTTTAAATTTATTCTTTAATCATCCTTTGGATATCAATTCAAACCAAATTAAGGTTTATCCAAACTAGTCGGGATTAGCGCACCTTACCGAAGCAATCATCTGTTTAATTTCCCGATTCCAACCTATTCATCCCATGGAGAAAAACTGGTAATACTCCATATTTAACACCACGGTGTTATCAGTAAATTTAATTACCATTTCACATTCAAATCCAATTGAAGATTTAACTATTGCTTGAAGCCAAATTGATGATACTCCATTCTCGATCATTTCCAAAATTTGATAAATTGAATTATTAATTCACATTTTAATCTACTTAAAGATTCATTAAAACTCCACTTAGTTTTAATCTTCCCAAAAATCAATATTAATGATTATTTAACTTTGGAAACAAAAACATGGTGCATCGACTGTCTACACCGTACTATTGATTTCTACCGATATATAACTTCTAAGCTCGTACGTCTTAGAGAAGGGTGTTAAGCAAGAGAATAAATTCTCCGCCACCAAACAGATATATATTTAGTGGGGATCAAACATACAGTTCGAAATACAATGTTAGACATGTAATCCTGTCTTCAACTAGGTTAAAGAACTAATGTCATTTAAAACACAGTTCACGATAAACCCAAATCACATTCCATTAATTATGGAATCTACACGGAAAACAGATCAATATATAATCGATATCAATTCCCGTATCCGACTAATAACATAAATGGAATAACGACAAAGCCTTTTAAATTCCATATGTAACAACCCGCTCATTCGATGATAATAGATTTAAATATTTTATTTAAATATATCGTCATGTCCGATGTGTCACTCAAAATGTTGTTTTTCACAAACGATAAAATTAGGATTCGGGACCACTTCCATTGAGTCCGGTTCATCGTTTATGACCTTTTTGACTATAAGCATCGATACGTTTGGAGTTACATAAAATTTGGTCGTTTTCTCATTTGGGTGTACGAACAAAATGTCACTTTTCGCATACGAATGAATTTGGAATTGAAACTAATTCCATTGAGTTCAAAATGTCATTTAGGAGTTCGAAAAGTATAAACTTCAATATATTTGAGCTCTGGAATTTTAGCACCTTGGCTAGGGCTTGGTTAGCCAACCTAGCTCCTTCACTTAAGAGCTCCACCTAGCTCTCTCCTCTTTCGTTCATTCTCAATTCAAAGAAAATAGAAAATGGGGGAAGGGAATGGGAAACAGAAATTCCCTAAGCTAGGGTTTTCAATCTAGAGCTCAATTCTTGTGCAAATCCAACTCTATGACATGGGTAAGCTTCTCTATCTTCATAGTTCATCAATTTCGGGTTTTTGCTCTTGTCCTAAAAACATGTATTCCCTTATGTATGTCCTTGAGGTGATTTAGGAGGAGCTAATGAAGAAAGATGGTTTCTTTGCTTGAATTGGAGCTTGTTCTTCGTCGTTTGAAACAAAAGTGAGTTCTTTCTGAACTCACATTTATGCCATAAGCCATTGGCTTGTACAAGTGTAATTTAGTGTTCATATGTGTTTGCATGTGCTAGTGAATTGGTTATGTTAGTGTAGCTTAGCCGATTCCATATGTTTATGTTTCATTGAGTTGAAATTATAAGTAGGATTATTTACATGATCTTACGCATTTGTTTTGAGTTGATTTGGTGACGTTGTGAAGCTCCGTTGTCCCCCGACAAAATTTTAAGTCTTCACAAGTCGCTTGAATCGCTTTTGTAGGCTTTGATTTGGAATTCAGTTCATATTTGAATATATAATCAAAATCACTTCAACCTTATGTATATATGTTTATGCATGTGAATATGTGTATATGCATGTTGTTTTTGTCTTTTAGAGAGTGTATGCAAGCCCTCTAAACGTTTAGAATCAATGGGGAGGTCCGGGATCGTTTGAAAATCGATTGCATATCATTACCTAGGCAAAATGTAATATTTGGTTCAGAACAGACATCTGTTGCATCGCTTCAGACGTCTGACCGATGCAACAGAGGTCTTTAGAACTCTTTGGAAAGAACATAATTATTGGCTTCAGCTCAGACGTCTGTTGCACCGCTTCAGCTTAGACGTCTGTTGCACCGCTTCGGACGTCTGACCGACGCAAAAGACGTCTGTAGAACTCTCTGCAACTACAGTAACTTTTTGCATATGCTCAGACGTCTGACTGAAGCAAAAACAGACGTCTGTCAAAGGACATAAATTGTTATTTTTCAAACGATCATAGCTTTCTCATACGATGTCCGAAATTCGCAAACTCAGGTGCGTTGGAATCAAAACTACGAACACTACAACCTAAAAGTGAGGATTTTGAATTTATAAATATTTTGATTAAGATTTAATGGAATTTTGTAAAGATAGGTTTTCCAATCTGATAAACTAAATTGGAATTGATTTCAATACTCTTGTTAATATCATTCACGCAATTAAAATGCGAATTATTGAGTCGATATCCTTCGAGTCCATTCCGATTTTGTTTAAAACATTCAGGTGCTAGTTTGGGATTTCGATTCGTTCATTGATCGAAACTACAATCGCTATCCCTTTGATTTCCTATATGTTGTTGTAATGTGAATTATGCATTATCAATCGCCTTGGTGATTGTACCTTGATCCATGGCACCGTGTTTTGTGATAAATTGCCATTTTTTGTGCCCTTGTTTTCTGTCGCTCCAACATAGTTTCTAATCGTTTCCTAATGTTATAAAATCCACTAACGAGCTATATATTTATTCAATTTATTGAATTTATATTTGATGATTTATGATTTGGATTTATGTCATTATGATGTGAATCCCCTTGATCGATTTGCCTCGGCAATCATACCATTTTTTTCTGTCACTTAGAATTATAAGAGGATTTATATATTATTAATGGACCATGAACCCTTCTATGGATTCCAATCTATTAGTGTGTACGGATCCTCTTTACTCGGTCGAACAAGAAATCTAGTTTATTTACCTTAGTAAAAAAGAGGACTATGACCCCTTATACGTTTACTTGGGCGAATAACTCTTGAACTCATGCATTCGAACATGTGTGGTGATTTTCTCTGTTTTGAGTATGAACCAACAACGGGTTCGTCAATAATCGATAATAGCGAGTGGTTATGGTACATTTAGCTATTTTCTTATATTGACTATCTAAGTGTAATTTATACTCACCCAGATTGATGTGAACATTTATGATTTATGTTTTGTGGTCCTCGATCGCCCTATTGGGATTTACGATTCTTGGATTTCACTTCTGGGACTTCAGTCCAACCTTTATGATTTATGTTTTGTGGTCATCGATTGCCCTAGTGGGATTTACGATTCTTGGATTTCACTTCTGGGGCTTCGGTCCAACATTTATGATTTATGTTTTTGTGGTCCTCGATTGCCCTAGTGGGATTTACGATTCTTAGATTTCACCTCTGGGACTTCGGTTCAACTTTCCATGATTTATGTATTTTTCTTCTCTGGGGTCACGACTCGGCTTTTGGGGAGCTTAGGCTCAAACATATGGGTTCGCTACCTAGAGATCATTTCTCATTTGTGACAGGCCTCTTTATGCTGTATTCTGGATTCTTGGTTACTTTGATGCGATGCGCGTTAATCTGATTTATGTTTGGCATTCCTTTGTCATTTCCTGTTGTGTGTTATTATTTGAATGTTGCATTCTATATTAGCTATGAGATTATTTAGAGATATTTGTGTATTGACATTCCATTGTCATTTCCTGACATTGTTAACATGCCATGTTTCTTATTTATCTATGATTAGATATTATTAGTAGAATCATGTCATCCTGCGTTATGTCTCCTATTATCTCAGTTTATTTGATGAGTACAGCTAGACTGATCCGTTTATTGTTTATTCCTATAAATAATACTCGGGTCAGACTAAGTCATTTTAGGTACTCCTCTGGGACTCCTCGCCGGATTGATCTTCCGCTTTCCGCTTGCTACTCTGGCTTCGCAACTTTATGTACTTATGTACCTGTGTCATTATCACTAGTGGTGTACATATTCCTTTATTTAGATCATGGTACATGTATTTATTCTTTTGGGATTAGTGGATCTTTGTTGACCACTACTACACATTCTTGGTTTATTCATATCTATTCCGCCTTTGTGATATGATTATTCCGTGTCTGGCTATGAGATATACCATATTTATATTATTGTTGTTGTCTACTTTATACTGCTTTCCGGATTACATATAGCCGTTGTGTAGTTGCCCTATGTGCCAAATGGTCATGTCGAAATTTTAATCGATATCAGAATTCGATACGCATTCCTTACATGGAGTAATCAAACAATTGGTCGCTCTTCACAAACCTCATTCTCCGTTATTGTCTACGAAATTTCTCTGAAATGAACTGGACGATACTGGGTATAGAGGCGAGGCGTTACAGTTGGTATCAGAGCCACTTTCCGGAATAGTGTAAGATAGTATGACGATGGTATTATCTTAAGCCTCTCCCAGGAATCGTGCTTTAGAGTTTTAGTTAGAGTCTTAAGACCCCTTATAGCTTATCTTCCTATACGATTACATTTTGACTGAATTCGCATCGTTTCAATTAAACTTGAGACGAACTTTTTCCTCCTTTTTCCTTAAAGAAGCAAAATAGTTGTCGTAGCTGTGCAAGTGCCGGTTCACCCAATGTACCTCCTACGGGAGGGGTGATTATGTCTCAAGTGGCCTATTTTTAGTCCATTAGAATAGTTATCGACTTGTCCCTTCGGGTTGATTTCTATAGTCCATCTAGGGACCGTGTGCTCTAGTGGTGCTTCGGTTTCATTCTTTGATTCGAGTTGTTAATCCATGTCTGTTTGGCCTATTGTGTATCACACTTATCTTGTTGATCATTTATGATCCTTGAAGTTGGTTGATCATAGGATATCTCACCCATGCATCGTTATGCACGTCGTAAGCGTCTTTGATCCTGATATTTCTTGATTTTTAGTTAAGATTGTTTCGTACATCGTCACGTACCTAGCATGGTCTATTGATCAATTGTCGGTCGGTATGGAGACTCCATGTCTTTGTGATCGTATCTACTCCCTCGTTGTCAGCTACATGGTTCTAGTTCGGTGTGAGATCGCCAAGCCTTCAGGCTAAAACAACTCATTTGTTACCTCGTTGGGCCGGTGTGAGCCACCAAGCATTTGTGCTAAATTAACTCAACAAATGTATCGTTGCTTTCCAAACTCAAGATCAAGAATGAGGGAGAGCATCCCGCTTCTTGTGATCCCTCTTCTTGAGTTAAGGTACATGTCATTAATTCCTTAATGTCATTTACCTTGTTCAGAAATTATTTTACTCATGTTCTTTTAATATACGTCGAACGTGTTCAACGTTATCAAAAGATATCAATTGTGTTTTATTCGTAAGTTGATAAAGGAATTTTATTTCCTTTATGCCATCCCGAATGATTTATTGAATTTTTATATTTTCGTGAGATTTGCATAAACGTTACAAATTGTGAGGACTTTCTTGTGCTAACTTGTCCATCGGGTGCGTTAAGGATCTCGAGCGAGATATGGGGCGCCATGTTATAGTTCGGAATTCCTAAACACCATTATGTGACAATCCGACATTCGAAATGATTCCTAAATTTAAAATTCACTCCTAATGGGTTAATCAAAATAATAATATTTTGGATTTTGCTATTTTCGTAGTCATTTGTTATTTTTCTAGATAATTTGTTTCTAGATTTCCTTGGAACAATTCCAAGAATTTGGGTAGTTCAAGATTTTTAATTAGAAATTATCTTGAATCTTTTCTTTGAGTAAATTGAATTACTCCAGGAGCAACCCAAAAAGTAATTTATTTATGTCTCTTGTTCCTGGATTTCAGATCTTTGATTTTCGAGAATTCTTAGTGATTGAGTATCTTGCCTAATTATTAATCCTTATTTCGATTTCCTAAAGAGAATTTAGTATTCTTGTGATTTCATGGGTCTTCTTATTTTCTCTAGTGAATGGTCACTTAAGAGAATGGGAGTTCCCATTGGGGACGGAAGATTTGAGTTTTGCGATCCACCGCGAACTCAATAATTCCTTTCTTCAAATCTATGATCTAGTCGATCATCCGGAAGTGCCATAGTCAATTCACTTACAGACTTAGCCTTGCATTGTTCTTAGAAGTGAATATCGAAAGGATGAGCACTTTTGAAATTCCTCCTTTGTTTGTTTGATTAATTTGGATTGACAATTGTCTCCGCACATTTGTTAACACTTGTCAATCAAATCTTTGGGGATTATGACCTCTTTGGTTTAATCTCATCTTGTTAGAGAAATTGTATATTGCTTCTTTGATTAATTGCTGATGTTTTTGTAATTTGAGATTTTTGGCGGAAAATTATCTTAAATCTTGTTATTCTGAAGTGGTAAGTTGTGCACTACTTATCCGTCATCTTCTCGATGTTTTCGATTTTCGAAAATCGATTCTCGAGTTTATGAATATTGGGAATTTCATATAATTCCTAATGATTCGTCTTAGTACCCGCTTAGAAATCGATTTCCCCGAGTAGTTCATTGGTATTCCGTTACCAATATTTGTTATCGACTTGTAATTCATTGGTATTCCATTACTAATATTTGTTTATCGGTTTCTAGCTGGTTGGTATTCTGTTACCAACCTTGAATCATTGATATTAAAATTGGTTATTCCATCGAAAATTTCTTTCCTTAGCTAAATTCGTTGGAATCTCTATGTTGTGCTTTTGTTTGTGTCATCCACCTTGTCGTAAGACTAAAGTGCTGAAGATCAGTGTTCGTTACGTCGTCGTGATTGAGTTTGGGGATGGATTAGTCATCCACCGTAGTTTCCCATCTCATATTCTTAGAGAAATATCTACTATGATATCTCGCGTCTAAAGGACGCAGTCCCGTCGCTTCTTGAAATTCCAAATTAGATTCGCATGGTTTTTGTGCATTCTATCGATTCTCATTCCCTTGAGTATCATACTAAGAAAGGCGAGTCTATTTGAATTCATAGCGCTTATGAATTTTTCTAGAATTATTTTACCCGTTTGGGATGACTGCCATCATGGGCAATGGAATTCGAGATTGAACTCTAGTTTTTATGATCTCGTGACACGAAATTGGGATCTCACCTAGCCGTTGGTGTGATCTTTTCATTTCGTGTCGGTTCTTGTGGTACAACTCCGTGCTATTACTTTTGGTTGTTACTCATTACTTCAATCTTAAAGAATTGCGGGGACGCAATACTTTTAAGGGGGAAGTTTGTAACAACCCGCTCATTCGATGATAATAGATTTAAATATTTTATTTAAATATATCATTGTGTCCAACGTTTTACTCAAAATATCATTTTTCGCAAACGATAAAATTAGGATTCGGGACCACTTCCATTGAGTTCGGATCATCGTTTACGACCTTTTTGACTATAAGCGTCGATACATTCGAAGTTAGGTAAAATTTGGTCGTTTTCTCATCTGAGTGTATGACCAAAATGTCACTTTTCGAATACGAATGAATTTGGACTCGAAACCACTTCCATTGAGTTCAAAATGTCGTTAAGGAGTTCGAAAAGTATAAACTTCGATATATTCCGAGCTCTGGAATTTTAGCACCTTGGCTAGGGCTTGGTTAGCCAAACTAGCTCCTTCACTTAAAAGCGCCACCTAGCTCTCTCCTCTTTCATTCATTCTCACTTCAAAGAAAATAGAAAACGGGGGAAGAGAATGGGAAATACTAATTCCCTAAGCGAGGGCTTTCAGTCTAGAGCTCAATTCTTGTGCAAATCCAATTCTATTACATAGGTAAGCTTCTCTATCCTCTTCTCTATCTTCATAGTTCATCAATTTTGGGTTTTTTCTCTTGCCCTAAAAACATATATTCCCTTATGTAAATTCATGAGGGTTTTTAGGAGGAGCTAATGAAGAAAGATGGGTTCTTTGCTTGAATTGGAGCTTGTTCTTCATCGTTTGAAACAAAGGTGTGTTCTTTTTGAACTCACATCTATGCCACAAGCCATTGGCTTGTACAAGTGTGATTTAGTGTTAATATGTGTTTGCATGTGCTAGTGAATTGTTATGTTAGTGTAACTTAGCCGATTCCATATGTTTATGTTCCTTTGAGTTGAAATTATAAGTAGGATTGTTTACACGATCTTACGCATATGTTTTGAGTTGATTTGGTGATGTTGTGAAGCTACGTTGTCCCCCAACAGAGTTCTAAGTCTTCACAATTCGCTTGAATCGCTTTTGTAGGCTTTGATTTGGAATTCAGTTCATATTTGAATATATAATCAAAATCACTGCACCCTTATGTATATATGTATATGCATGTGAATGTGTGTATATGCATGTTGTTTTTGTGCTTTAGAGAGTGTATGCAAGCCCTCTAAACGTTTAGAATCAATGCGAGAGGTCCGGGATCGTTTGAAAATCGATTTCATATCATTACCTAGGCAAAATGTAACATTTGGCTCAGAACAGACGTCTGTTGCATTGCTTTAGATGTCTGACTGACGCAACAGACGTCTATAGAACTCTTTGGAATGAACATAATTATTAGCTTCAGCCCAAACGTCTGTTGCACTGCTTCAGACATCTGACTGACGCAATAGACGTCTGTGGAACTCTTTTTAACTACAGTAACTTTTTGCATCTACTCAAACGTCTGACCGACGCAAAAACAGACGACTGTCAAAGGGCAGAAATTTTTAATTTTCAAACGATCATAACTTTCTCATATGATGTCAGAAATTCGCAAACTCAGGTGCGTTAGAATCACAACGACGAACATTACAACCGAAAAGTGAGGATTTTGAATTTATAATTCTTTTGATTAAGATTTAATGGAATTTTCTAAAGAGAGGTTTTCCAATATGATAAACTAAATTGGAATTGATTTCAATACTCTTGTTAATATCATTCGCGCAATTAAAATGCGAATTATTGAGTCGATATCCTTCTAGTCCATTCCGATATAGTTTAAAACATTCAGGTGCTAGTTTGGGATTTCGATTCGTTCGTTGATCGAAATTACATTTGCTATCCCTTTGATTTCCTGTATGTTGTAATGTGAATTACGCATTATCGATCACCTTGGTGATTGTACCTTGATCCGCGACACCGTGTTTTGTGATAAATTTTCAATGTTTTGTGCCCTTGTTTTCTGTTGCGCCAACGTGGTTTCTAATCGTTTCCTAACGTTATAAAATCCACTAACGAGCTATATAATTTTTCGATTTATTGAATTTATGTTTGATGATTTATTATTTGGATTTATGTCATTATGACGTGAATACCCTTGATCGATTTGCCTCGGCAATCGTACCATTGTTTACTGTCACTTCGAATTATAAGAGGGTTAATCTATTATTAATGGACCACGAACCCTTCTACGGATTCCAATCTATTAGTGTGTATGGATCCTCTTTACTTGGTCGGACGAGAAATCTAGTTTATTTACATTAGTAAAACTGAGGAGTATGACCCCTTATACATTTACTTAGGCGAATAACTCTTGGACTCGTGCGTTCAAACATGTGTGGTGATTTACTTTGTTTTGAGTATGAACCAACAACTGGTCCGTCAATAATCAAGAATAGCGAGTGGTTATGGGACATTTAGTTATTTTCTTATATTGACTATCTCAGTGCAATTTATACTCACCCGGATCGATGTGAACATTTATGATTTATATTTTGTGGTCCTCTATCACCCTAGTGGGATTTACGATTCTTGGATTTCACTTCTGGGACTTCGGTCCAACCTTTATGATTTATGATTTGTGCTCCTCGATCGCCCTAGTGGGATTTACGATTCTTGGATTTCACTTCTGGGACTTTGGTCCAACAATTATGATTTTGATTTTTCTGGTCCTCGATCTCCCTAGTGGGATTTATGATTCTTGGATTTCACTTCTGGGACTTCGTCCAACTTTCTATGATTTATGTATTTTCCTTCTCCGGGGTCCCGACCCGGCTTCGTAGGGAGCTTCGGCTCAAACATATGGGTTCGCTACCTAGAGATCGTTTGTCATTTGTGACAGGCCTTTTTATGATGTTTTCTGGATTCTTGATTACTTTGATGCAATGCGCGTTAATTTGATTTATGTTTGGCATTTATTTGTCAACTCTGGATTCGTGATTACTTTGATGCGATGCGCATCAATTTTATTTATGTTTGGCATTCCTCTGTCATTTCCTGTTGTGTGCTATTATTTGAATGTTGCATTCTATATTAGCTATGAGATTATTTAGAGATATTTGTGTATCGACATTCCATTGTCATTTCCTGATTTTGTTGACATTCCATGTTTCATATTTATCTATGATTAGGTATTATTAATAGAATCTTGTCATCCTGCGTTATGTCTCCTATTTCTCAGTTTATTTGATGAGTACAGTTAGACTGATTTGTTTATTGTTTATTCCTACAAATAATACTCGGGTCAGAGCGAGTCATTTTAGGTACTCCTCTGGGACTCCTTTCAGGATTGATCTTCCACTTTCAGCTTGCTACTTTGTCTTCGCAGCCTTATGTACTTATGTACCTGTGTCATTATCACTTGTGGTGTACATATTCCTTTATTTAGATCATGGTACATGTATCTATTCTTTTGGGATTAGTAGATCTTTGTGGACCACTATCTTGTTGTACACATTCTTGGTTTATTCATATCTATTTCGCCTTTGTGATATGATTATTCCGTGTCTGGCTATGAGATATACCATATTTATATTATTGTTATTGTCTATTTTATATTGCTTTCTAGATTACATATAGCCGTTGTGTAGTTGCCCTATGTGCTGAATGCTCATGTCAAAATTTTAATCGGTATCAAAATTCGATGTGCATTCCTCACATGGAGTAATCATACAATTGGTCGCTCTTCACAAACCTCATTCTCCGTTTTGGTCTACAACATTTCTTTGAAATGAACTGGACGATAGTGGGTATAAAGGCTGGGCGTTACACTATATATATTAACAATCTTCATCCACAGAAGCTCACTTCGATTATTACCAAATCGTATTCCATTCAATTCCAATTTAATATATTAAATTGGAAAGCTTTACTTTGGAAAATTCTCGTTAAATCTTAATAAAAAGTTTATAAGTTCCAAATCACATTTCACTATTAATCGGGTTAAAGAATAAGTGTTATTTAAAACACCGTTCACGATAAACCCAAAAATCCAATTCTTTCATTCAATGTCAATATTAGTTAATTGGAAAACTTCTCTAAATCTTGATTAAAAGATTTATTCTTTTCTCAATTGGATTTAAGAACAATGTTATTTAATACATCATTCATGACAAACCCAAAATCCAATTCGATATCAAATACAAGGTTCTGAATAGAAATTGTATCGGCTTATATTCAATATCAAATTCTGAAACCAACAAATATCGTATTAGAAATAACGATATAAATATATCTTCTAAATTTCCATACCAATATTCGTATAATCATGAAATCCAATATCAAAATATTCCGAAGATTATTTCCATTCCAAATCCATTCCAATTTCATTCCAATTTTGTTTGTTGGAAATTTCTAATTATATTAAAACCATTCACATATCCAATTTATTTTGTTTAAAATTATTGAATTTCAAATCTAGTTAATAAATAGTTCATTTTGATAAAAATATATTTTTATCTTTACAAACGTGGAATTTTTCATCCCAATTCTTTCCAAATCATTTATATTATTTTACACAAATTATCAATATTTCTAATAATTTTTTTAAGGCCCTTTTAATCGATTTCCATAAACGGTTATCGAACTGCAATTACAACGACCTTTTCCAAATTTGATTGGGACATAATTCCAAATCCAACCGTTAGATTTCAGATCTCTTATATTCGTTGGAAGGTTCTTTTCAATACGAAACCAAAGGCTCCTGTTTTAGAAGAATCCGATGGGCGGATCTCCCATAATCTCAATTCGATGTCAATGGTTGAAATTCGCGAACGGCTACGGCACGGCGCATTCTATTCAGGCCATTAAATATATATAACATATATTTCATCGATTTCCATTTAAATTGTATTTTATAAATCGTTTATAAATTCGTTTTAAAACGATTTTAACTTCATTTTCAATTTTAAATCAAAATTGAATATTCCTTATCATTATATTATATAAATGATAATATTTTCATAATATCATATTTTGAAATCATTTCCTTTTTGAAATTCATTATAAAAATGAATAAATCGATATATTCACGTCAAAATGCCGTTAATCTAATCAACACACCTTTATATATTTAAATGTTTTCGTGTCCATCCCAAATCGAACATCAAAATCATATTATTATGCATTACTGAACATTATTTTAAAATATTAGTTATTTTTAGATGTTAATTATTCATCATTATAAAATATTCGTTAATTTAAGATATTCGTTCTTTCCGAATTGGAATCAGACACAGTCAGTTAACATATAATTTTATTTATGTGGATTTCATATACACATGTACAAAACAATAATCAAATATAGTCGACCATCGTCCAGAGTGCATTACACAACTGCATAAGCGTTAAATATAAATAATTAACGCTTACAACTGTCTGTCAACCAATCGACTGACATACAACTAAACAATTGGGATTAGTGTATGTCAAATATCATCCCAATACCTATGTGGGGTTTCAATCAACACACACTGATTTTATTTGTGCAGTTGGGCGATGTGTAAAATATATCATCCCAATCAATATCAGTTAAATGTGTGTACATAAACAAATCGTCCAATTTGTAAATGAATATTTATTTTATTTATATACACGTTAAAAATTATATTTTTAACAGTAAAATATTTATTTCAGCACATGAATATTTTATACAGTTCATTTATACAACCAAAATGATATTTTTATTGTTCTAACATTTTTAGAAAATTTCGGTAGCATAACGGCGGGATACTAGGACCGGAATATGGTCTAGCCTAATCCCTCGACTAATACTGGCTCATGCCATACACATACCAATTCTAGTCAATTCAGTTCTCATCCTAAACCAAATTCAAACAAATAACACAATCAAAGCAAACAACCAAACAACCATGGTTTCAAACAAAGGTGTCGGGTGCTTCTAAGCACCATCTACATACTTGTATATATATTTAACTAGAAAATAAAATTAGAGTGATAAGTTCTCACCTTTGGGATCCACTCCTCCGGTTCTATTACTGAATTTCTGAACCGTTTGGATTTGCCCGGAATTCCAACGAAATCTTTTCCACGCTGTTCATAGTAAAAATCACATTTTTAATATGATGTTTATATATTTAAAAATTGCATTTTTATAACACTGCATATATATAAATCATATTTTTATATAACTAAAAATCGAATTTTTATATAACTAAAAATCGAATTTTTTATATAACTAAAAATCGATATTTTATATAACTAAAAATCGTATTTTTATATAACTAAAAATCTAATTTTTATATAACTAAAAATCGAATTTTTTTCTAACTAAAAATCATTCCTTTTCTAACTAAAAATCATTTATATAAAAATCGCATCTTTTAAATGATTTCAGTCATATAAAAATCGCATCTTTAAAATGATTTCATTCATGTAAAAATCTTATTTTGATAATGCTTCTATATATATAAAAATCATAATTTTATATAACTAAAAATCATATCATTGTATAATTAAAAATCAAATCTTTTTATAAATAAAAATCAAATCTTTATATGTTATTCATATGAATAAAATTCCTACTTTTATTTTGCTAACATCATAATAAAAATCATATTTTTACAATTCATATATATATATATATATATATATATATATAATGACCAATGCTATCATATATTTAAAAACAATAATTTTTATCAATGCTATTTTATTTAAAATAAAAACACATTTTAAAACAATGCTCCTTACATTGAAAATTAAACCAGTTAATAAATAAATAAAAATGAAAAAAGAAGAAAAGCTCACTTTTTTCAGAGGGGGTGGAGGCCGAGGGGGGCGCAGGTGGTCAGGCAGTGGTGGTTGGCGACTGATATGGAGTAGTTTAGGGTTTAGAAGGGGCGTGGCCGTTATGGAGTAGGAGAGAGAGGGCAGAGGCGTCGGGGGGGAGGGGGGAGAGAAGATGGTCGGGGCTTGCGCACACGACAGCGGCGCCTGGGGAGGAGTGGCAATGGAAAGAAACGGAGGGTGGCAGGTTAGACGAGGAGCGGGTTTTTTTATTCTATCTCTATTTTGAACTGAAAGAGAGAGAGAAAAGAGTAGGGGGTTACTTCTTTTATAATTATTTAATTATTTAATTCCATAAAGTTACTTTTTCATTCTAGCTCCAAATCGAACCCTCCGACTGTCGTCCCTAGCTAATTACCCCTATTCTGGATACAATGGGATATGTTACGTAAGCCAATTCTATCGTTTCGATCAGTTTTCGTTAAAATTAAAATATAAATTAATATAACGTTCAAAATTGATTTTAACGTACATTTTAATTTACCAGGGCCACATAATGACTCCAAAAATTCCAGAAAAATAAATCTGGCTATTTTTTGATGATACGGTCCTAACAAAACTAGTTTCGTCAAATTTGGAGACCGTTTAGGAAATGGTCATTTTCCAGTCGATTAAATTCAAACTAAATTGACCAAACACGTTTAAATTTACCACGCTCACTTATTGATTCCAAAAAGTTTGAAAATTGGAATCTAGAAATAATTTGACATTCCGGATCAAACAAAAGTAGTCTCGTCGAAAATGGAGGTCGTTTGCAAAATCGCTATTTTTAAGGGCTATATATTATATTAAATTCGATACCGAATATTCTGAATTTTCAACTGGGCATAACTTTTTATTCTCGTTATGAAATCTGGATTTTCACATTCGTTGGAAAGATATTTTCGAGTAGATTTAAATATTTCTTATTTTGCTAAAATCCGATTTTTTTGAATCCTGTACATTCATTTAAAATTTGAAATCGAATTTTCAAACTACTGCGCCATTTCCAATTTCTTTTATAATTAAAATAAATATTTATATTCTAACTTCAATTTAAATAAATTTTTACGTTGTAATTCTATTCAAAATAAATTTCTAGTCGTTATTATTTAAAATAAATCATTTTAAATATTCAAAATTCATTAAAATTGCCTAAATAAAAATTTTAAATTAGTTCTGATTTTCCAAGTTGTTACACATAAAAACTCAAAAATGGTCGAACCCTAGAATACTAAATTAGGATAAATCAACATGTCCATCGTCAAGCCCCAGTTAAGCATAGATTAGTGACTCTAGAGGGATGACAGCGACAGATCTAGTGGTGTTCAAAGGCCGAACCGAAATCTGGAAGCACAAAATCAAGAATTAGAGGCATGGTGAGTGTAGTATCTCAATTTCTTTGGCACTAAGTCCTTATTTTGGCAACGTGCTTGTTTTATCATTGCATTATATCATGATTATATTAAATATGGATGCACAAGTAGATCTAACCTGTTTAAATGAAATTCTTGATGATATAAGAATTTTGATGATATGCTTTTGATTGTTCTGGAAAATATTTCTGGTATACATGATTTCCGTTAAGTTTAAATATGGATAGCATGACACTTTAGAAAATTGTGTATGGGTAGAGTTCTATGATTTGATTACTATAAAATATAATCTGGAAAAGGAGTATTATGCTGCCGGATAGCCCCTAGTTTATGACCAATATTCCTAATAAAATTGGGAATAAGAGGCGCGATGTTTATACATGTGTTGAGCCTCTGATTTCACACACTCATGATTATATTTCCCTGTAATAATTTCATAGTAACACCTTGTAAAACTGACATGCTAATATTTTTAAAGTGTGATTAGCTTTGGATGATGATTGAGTGAATATTGTCTTGTAATGGATGCTAAAATTGTATGTTCGCTTGAATTGATTTATGCCATATTTGTGATATGCTGAATTTTGTTCTTCGGATTATTATATATGTTGTATATAACTGTGCATATGTTCACATATACTTAAGTAAATGTAAAACTTTACTATAAGAAATGCAAGTGCACCATTAACATTCATACTTCTTATAATCTTTGATAAAAGAATGACGTGGCTATATAACCAGTTGGTGTTGCTTGAAATGTTGAATGATTGAATACAGGGTGATTAATGGATGTTGATATTTATTTAAATTGAAGGAAAATGTCTGAAATAGCCAGCGAAGCCCATATGGTTAGAAATGTTTTAACCATAGAAAATATAGGGATAATTAAATAAAAAAGAAAAAGACATAGATCTGATGAGCTCTTAATTTGCTTTGATCTTGATGGGTCATAAGTAGTTCAATTAATGGATATAGGCATGCTGTAGGATGAGATATGTTGGATTAAACTAATTTTTTAAATAATCATATGACCTGGTTACCTTGAGTATGATTTTCTACACACACACACACATATATATATATATATATTTGATTGAGCTCAGGCTTATGTATAATTGGTTTGATACTCACTTATGATATGATATTGAATATATCCCTCAGCTTGAACCGGTGATTTATACTTTGAGATAAGAAATGATGAAAGTGATGGGTGATTTGAGTATGATTGGTTGCTTTGGTTAACATTTCTATAAATGCATTTGTGTACATTGATACAAACACATAATGGATTTTGAAACGAACTATATATATATACAAGGAAAGGTGTGTATGTGTATATATAAATTAGAAAACATGATAACAGTTAATGATAATGTTGATCAAATATTGCTAGAATGATGGATTAATTAATCTGATCATACATGCTCTTTTATGAATATACACATGTTAAGGTTGATTAGAAATATGTTTGCTAGTTTTTGGAATTGACTAAGTAAGATGAGTATTATTTGGGACAAATTTACATACAGTTATACAAATTTGTTCATACTGTTTGAATATGCATATTGGAGAATTTGCTTAAACTATGGAGCATAGAATAATATAGCACACAGAATATCACCTATATAGGTTATAATCAATGTTTTCATATGTCATATGATTTAAGAAGTACACCCACACCAGACTTTTAGTCTGACTCCTTGTTTGCTTTCTATACATCTAGGGGTGTCTCATTTACAATGAGGTAGCCCTAGTATTTGTACAAGCAGTATATAAAATCATTTGATGGGAAGAGGAACTATACATTTGTAGTTTAAAAAATTCTTAATGGTTACAATAGCAGTATTCTGTGCATTTGAATTCATATTGTTATGCAAAGTATAGTTAAAACTTATATTAGTTAAGGTTATGGTTATTCACTTGTTAATTATGTAACCAGTTTAAAGATTTTAACTATTTATACAGTGTAATGATCTGAGAAACAATATTTTATAAAGTTAAGTTATTATGCTTTTGAGACAGTTAAAATGTGTGTGTATATATATGTTCTGTGTTGTGGATACAAGAATCTATGTTGGAATTGTGGGTGGGGGAGGGGGGGAGGGTCACTCCATATAACTGATATATTTATGTGTCTCCTCCTCAATGTTTTCTGTTTTATGTGCTATTACATTTTCTGTGTGGATGTAGAGGGCATAACAAACAAAATAATGTATGCATATGCCGGTTCGTTGCACACAAGTGTAATTCAAAGTAACTTGTATAAATATGTAAGCACTATTATATATATATATATTATGGGGAAATCATTTGTGAGAAAATCTTTGTGTAAAACAGAAGTTTTGTTTAACTATTACTTATAGTTGTGAAAGCATTATATCGTTATGGTTTTCAATGTGCAGAATAGTGAAGTTTAGGATAACATGTATAATACTGTCCAGTTGATTTATTCATATGCATGATCTGGAACTCTTTTCTATTTTCATGTAGAAGCATGTGGTATATGTATATAAGGTAATGAAAATACATACCTTTTAGTTATAAGCTTTGCTTTGTAGCTTCGACTAATTATATAGGTACTTGAGTGTAAGTCATTGAGCTTTAAGCTAATTCCATAAAAGGATAGTATGTTAGGCATTAATATTACTTAATAATATAAATGTGAGTACATTGTTAAGTTACTATTTTTACGAAATGGTTTAATAAGAAAAAAACAAGTTATTTAATCCTATTTAAGATGTGTAGTGATTAATTATTTTTAGTTAATCCAATGTCCTTTACTATTTAATTTGACTCGGATATATGTAAGGGAGACTTGTATATCTTTATATATACAAGTTGATAATTTGAATTGTACTAATATTTTTATGTTGGTAAAAGATGGATCCTGGATGTGTTTTGATTGTACGAAGTTGACCCTATGATTTATTTAAATAATAAATAAAAACGATTTTAATTTTGGTGAATTTTTTTGGGTTGTTTCAGTTGGTATCAGAGCTGTGGTTATAAAATATACAGCTCAAGTAAATAAATTTTCAACACTGTTAATAAATCATACTGATTTAAAATGTGTTTGAACATTGAGCGATTGGTTGATTTCATTTACTTGTCTAAGTGAAACATAATTTTTTTTAAGGACTGCATTGATTTCATCATAACTACTCCTAATATTTGTTGTAACCCAAGACTTGAATATTGTATTTAGGCATTTGGGTGTTATGATTGATAAAATACATGAGAATAGAACATAAAATCAGAGAAATAGCTGGGATAATAGTCTCAAGTTCTGGTTAGTATAGTTTTAATCATGTTGTGTGTTTATTTGTCTATTTATTTGCATCTAGTTCTAATGCCTGGATTGTGTGTTTTGCTAATTTCTAATTAGCTATGATGCCTAAGATTGAACATTTTAATGATTTATATGCAAGTGGTTATGAATGTAGCAGTATAACCATCTTTAGAAATAACATTAAAATGGGTATTTGAGGATTATTACTTGAAATTTATTTGTGAATCATTTTATTTTAGATTCAGCATAACCAGTGAAAATAAATTTTGCATAGAAAAATTCCGGGATGAATTAGAACTATAGTAATTACCTTATTATTATGGTTTTAAGTTGAATCTAATTTTGTAATATATTAAATATTCGTAGTTATGACAACCTTTGAAGTATATGCATATGATCTTATGACATTGATAACAAAAATGTGGTCCGAAAATATTAGGTACAAGGCTGCAGTATAAGATAATATTGCTTATGTCTTGTGTTCGATAGAGATTTTTTCCTTAAATATAAACTGTGATTTAACTATGCTTATCAAATAATTAAGCACTATTTAAAGCATAGTGACTGGAAATTAAGGCTTTAGGATGTGCCAATCTAAATACTCATGGCCACATGATATTAGCAATGCGAAAGAGGCAAAATATGCCCATGTTAACACTAAATTGCATAGCTGGAAAAAAAAATCTGACAATTATTTATGCTGAGTTCATGGTATGAAATACACATGTTCTATGAAAAAAATGTATGATAGTATACTACAAATGTGTTGGTAAAAAGTCATGAATGTTTGAATTGCTTGATTTGACAAATGTATGCATGAATATGCTGTGTGAAATGGTTGTTTTAACTGATTTGAACACTGAGGTCATGATACAATACACATGATTATAGATGGGAGTTTATGCATAAATGGGGTGCATGGGTATAGAGTTGGGTATAGCATATTTAAAACCTAACTAATAACGAAGAAAAAGGGTCAGAAAAGTTACATTGATCTATCTAGTATCAGGTAGTATGTGTAACGATACGGATTTTGCTCAGACCTAATCGATCGTTAAATCGACTAAGACCATTCAAAACCCGAATATGCTAACTCTGGGTATACAACACATTAGAACAAATAACAACAGACTTTTATAAACATCATAATAATGTAACATCAGAGTACAGAATATCAGAGTACATCGAATATAAATACCATAGTGGAAGATTAAATTACAATAATTGTAATACAATGTAGCGACAACGAGTAACTAACATAACGGAAGGCTATCAGTGCTCTGGACATAGCTTTAAGTTTCGATCCATAATCCTGCTTAATATATCTGCAAAATAAGTTACTCGATTGCCCATGTGGAAAATATGGGCCCTCGAGTTTGCAAGTGAAACAAAATACAGATCAGTCATGGGACTGGTATGAGAAATCTTACTTAACCTATTTAATAATAAGGCTAATCACAGGACCACGCCGCTAATGCTGAACGAGTTTACTCCATTGGATTGCCAGTGTATATACTACTACCATAAATAAAGATATAGATCTACAATGCATCATTCAACATGCAATTCCTTAATCTACCCATTTAGGCTTGATCCCTAAACTTAGATTTCAAAATCCAATTCACTTTACAGAAATTATTTCTTTGGACTTTATTTCCCGATTTCTTTTATTTCAAATCATTTGAAATAAATATCTTTTTTTATATCAAAGTAGATTTCACTTCGGGATTTGAACACAACATTTGGAAATATGAATTCCAAAACGTAACAAAACATACAAACAAGTATGAAACCAAATATCGGTCATGTTCCCTCAGGGCCGGGCAGTACGCACCCTAACCGAACCAATATATATATATATATATATATATATATATATATATATATATATATATATATATATATATATGTATATATGTACATACATACATACATATATATATATATATATATGCACCTAACGGCTACACTGACAATGAACTATCCCACCAATTAGGGAAGACATGCATGCCCTCACACTGTTAGTCAATTTCGGGTCACCCGCATCTTCAACCACATATTTGCTAAATTATTTTTTTATCCCAAAGTAGGGAAAATCATTTCACATCATAATCACAAGTAAAATCAAATATATATATATATATATTTCTACTTCTAAATCATTTTGAAATCATCGGGTATAGTCCTTGAAATCTTTTCTGTTTATCAAACATTTTATAAAACATTCCCTATCCAAAATCGGGAATACTTTTCTTTTTACTTAAGAAATCACTTTTCAAAATCATTCGTTAATTTTGAAATAAACAACATCGCTAACTACCTTATAGTCAAATCGTGAAGTGTTTCACAAGGTGTTAGCACATAAATATTTTTACCCAACCCAATGCTAAATGTAAAAGCGTATTTTGCTCATAAACTGGTCGAGCATAATCCACACAGTCAATCCATCACAATCAATATCAGCAACCAAGTGTACTTGGTTCAACCACATTTCAAGTTTTACATATACAATAAAAAGGAAAATTTTATTTTAAACATATTTTCTATGTTGCTTATGACAAATAGAAAAAAAATGAAAGATTTTTATTGTCATAACATTTTCTATGTTGAACATGTTCTATATTTTCTAATGACAACATAAAAGGATAATTTTGTCTAATTGACATGTTATATTATTCTAATGACAAAATAAAAGATAATTTTGTCTGCATGACATGTTATATAATTCTAATGACAAAATAAAAGATAATTTTTTCGACATAACATGTTATATAATTCTTGTGACAAAATTAAAGATAATTTTGCCTACATGACATGTTATATAATTCTAATGACAAAATAAAAGAAAATTTTGTCGACATGTATAATTATAATGAAAAAATAAAAGATAATTTACATAGCACTTTCCTATGTTCTCTAGTGACAAATAAAAAGAGGTTTTACTTGCATAACATGTTCTACATTTCTAATGTCATATAAAATGACATTTTCTATGTTGCGAACGACAAATAAACAGGAGATTTTTATTTGTATACAAATTCCTATCTTTAACATAACAAATAAATGCGAATATTTATTTGTATACAAATTTCAATCTTTAATGTGACAAATAAATGCGAATATTTATTTGTATACAAATTTCAATCCTTAATATGACAAATAAATGCGAATATTTATTTGTATACAAATTTCAATCTTTAATATGACAAATAAATGCGAATATTTATTTGTATACAAATTTCAATCTTTAATATGACAAACAAATGAGAATATTTATTTGTATACAAATTTCAATCTTTCACATGACAAATATGACAAAGAAATGCGAATATTTATTTGTATACAAATTTCAATCTTTAATATGAAAAATAAATGCGAATATTTATTTGTTAACATATCTCTATTTCAAAACAATGATCATTTTAACACATTCTATTTATACAATAAAAATATGGTTTTCATTCTTAACATTTTTATATTCTCTATAATGATCATTTTTTACTCTTTTCTTGTATACAATAAAAATGTGAATATTTATTGTTAACATATCTTCATTTCAAACAAATGAACATTTACAATCTTTTCTGCATATACGATAAAAATGTAAATTTTATCGTTAACATATTATCATTTAAAAAAAATGAATATTTACAATATTTTCTACATATACGATAAAAATGTAAATTTTGTCATTAACATATTTTCATTTCAAACAAATGAATATTTACATTCTTTTCTACATATACGATAAAAATGTAAATTTTATCGTTAACATATTTTAATAATTCCAATTTGTTAAACATGACAATTATAATTTAACAATTCTAATTCACCATAAAAATGATATTTTTATATGACAATTCTAATGCACCATAAAAATGATATTTTTATATGATCATTCTAATTCAATATAAAAGCGATATTTTTATGCGACCATTCTAATTCACATAAAAATGATATTTTCATGTGACAATTATAGTTCACATAAAAATGATATGTTTATGTGAACAATTCTAATTCACCTAAAAATGATATGTTTATATGAACAAATCTAATTAACATAAAAATGATATGTTCATGTGACAATTCTAATTCACATAAAAATGATATGTTTATGTGAACAATTCTAGTTCACATAAAAATGATATGTTTATGTGACAATTCTAGTTCACATAAAAATGATATGTTCATGTGAACAATTCTAATTCACATAAAAATGATATGTTTATGTGAACAATTCTAATTCACATAAAAATGATATGTTTATATGAACAATTCCAATTCACATAAAAATGATATGTTTATATGAACAATTCCGATTCACATAAAAATGATATGTTCATGTTAACAATTCTGATTCACACAAAAATGATATGTTCATGTGAACAATTCTAATTCACATAAAATTGATTTGTACACGTGAACAATTCTAATTCACATAAAAATGATATGTTTATGTGAACCATTGTAATTCACATAAAAAAGGATATTTTTATATTTTGTCCATTCTAATACAACAAAGTTATTCCATCAGATCAATAAACAACATCAAACAATTTAAATCAAATCACGTATAACATCAATAACAATTAATTAATTTTAACTATTAAAAAGGAAATCTCACATTGATGTCTGAATTTTCAACATGCTCCATTTAAGCTCTAGTCAGTTCCATATTGTAGATCTCTTTTCTGCGATTCCAGTGGATTCGAAATCGTTCGATTTCATTTTCGTATGAACAAGATATCGTTAATTAAACAATTTGATTACATAATTTATTAATTAACTATAATTAATCAAACTTAATTACATGATTAGGGCTTAACCTTTCTCTCCATCGTTCGTTTTACTATAACCATTGAAACCAAAAGCTCCGTCCATCTCTTCAAATCGCACATCACCAAAACCTCCCGGTACCCAATCTAAATACACCACATCGAAGGCCTTCTTCTTCTCCATCTTCACCATAAATAGCTTTGAATTTGAGCCCCCACATGGCCATGAATTTGCAGCCAAACCGCAGCCCTTGAAGCTTGAGAGTCGCGAAAAATACTACCTAAAACATGATCTTAACCGTATGAATTTGTAGAGCATGTGAATCTCTACAACTTTCATGTAGAAATCATCTTCTAATTCTTGATGGATTGAGAGAAAAGAGGGAAGTAAATTCTAATTATTTCAGCCATGAAATGAAACCGGTGGCTAGGGTTTTGATAATGAGGGTTTGGGCTGAAGATGGGCTATTTATACCCAATTTTATATTATTATTTAATTCCATTATCTCCAAAAAGTGAAATTTTGCGTTCGAACTCCAAACGAACTCCAATGACTATCATTCCTAACCAAATACCCCCATTCCGGACATAATGAGATATGTATCGGCAGCCAATTCTACCATTTTGATCAGTTTTTATCAAAATTAACATATAAATTAATATAACGGTCAATATTGTATTTGAACGTACATTATAACTTTATCGAGGCCGCATACTAAATCCAAAAATTCCCAAAAACTAAATCTAGCTATGTTTTGATGATACGGTCCTAAAAAAAGTAATTTCTTCGAATTTGGAGACCGTTTGAAAAATGGCCATTTTCCAGTCGATCCAATTTGACTAAAATTGACAAGACACATTTTCTTTTGCCATGCTCACATATTAATTACAAAAATTATGAAATTTTAAACCTAGCAATAATTTGACATTCTAGTCCAAAAAAAGTGGTTTCGTCAAAAACGGAGGTCGTTTGCAAAATGGCTATTTTTAAGGGCGTTACTATTATTTAAAAATGGAATTTTTAAATTCTGACACATTTCCTAACAAAATTTCCTTAAAATAAATTTTTAAATTGGTTCTAAAATTCCGGGTTGTTACAGTATGCTAGGTATGTGCACGGCTTGTTAAAGCCCTGTAGGCCTTTATGTGTTGGGTTAACAGATGGGGGTTCTTGTGCACCAGTGTGTTCAATGTATGATAATGGTATGACTATTAAAAACTGTAAACAGTCAAGTGCTAGATGGTGTTCTAGACTTAGTATAATCTTGGTCGAGGAACAAACAATTTAAGGGAAAGGACTGGAAATTGGATGATAATATCTGAAAATTATTTGAGTTTTACTCACGTAAAAGATATATTAGCTAATTTGTTATTTCATTGATGGGTGTTTAATATATATATTGGATGCTATACTATATGGATGCTTGGCTGTTATATATATGATGTCTGCATGTTTAATGAGAATGAATGAGCCTGCTTGAAGTACTTAATTCATTACCGAGGGATGTAGGAACTCAGGGGAATAGAATGAGTTAAATAAGGGGATAAGAAAGGGAAACACTTAGTAATAAACTAAGGACTGATCAAGTTAGGAAAGGATTATCTTGAACAGCACGGCATGGACCACAATGCAAGCTTGTACATGGCTTGTTTAAGCCCAGGGGCTTGAGTGTTTAGAAACAGTAAGGGGTTCCAAATAGTGAGCACCTTATTAGTCAAGTGTAATATAACCTGGTTAGAAATGGCAAATAAATAAATAAATTTATAAAGGACATAGGCCCACGAGATTACATTAGAGAATGTTGGGAAGGGTAGGACATGTGAGTATAAGTTTGTTTGATGATTTAATTATTTCATTTGAATGATTGCATATTGGATATACATGATGGATGTTCTTGTTTGATAATTTGCTTTTATAATTCTTGTGTCGATTTGTGTGAGTGAGCCAGTGGTCAATTTTGATCAAGTAATCACAGATATTGCAAGCAAATTATTTTGAAACACTTTAATAAGCATGCATATGTAATTTTGGTGTGATGAAACTTGCACACACTAGTTGATACTGCAGAACACTTGAATAAGTTATCTGGTGTGGTTTGAATTTGGATTAACAGAGACCACAATATATGAAAATTTAAGTTGTAAGTAAACAAGTTAATTTTGAGGATACTTGTGTTGATTTTGGGTCTGCTATGTGTAAAACCACCTTGAGTTATTTATGCAAATGAAAAAGTTTGGCCAGCACTTAGGTTGTATTATGTGCTATCTCATTTAACTTGATATAATTGAGTAATTGAAATTGCTAATAGGATCAAATTAAGAAGCATACATCATGTAAATAATGAAGCAACCTGGGAACTTGTTAACAGATTGAATACTTGCAGATTGATGTAATTGCAAAAAAAAAAAAAAAAAAAAAAATTGTAGGTAATTATGTTGATTATTTTATCAATATATCCTAATTAGAAATAAGAGTTTACTTGAAAATACCCAAGTTGATATTTGTTAAAAGAAAAATGTAAGTATACAGGAAATATTTAAAAAACTATGTACAAAATATTAAAATGTCAAGATGCGTGTATTGGTTTAAAAATGTATTGAAAACCTGGATAATGTTGTTGGCTGCCACATGTAATGTGTGTAAGTCTTGCTTAATTGTTTTGTCATGTTTTGAATTATTATACATGTTAAAATGCATTAATAGAGATATAGAGGATATGACCAATAAGATAATAAATCTAAGGTATCAGGGAATTGAATATTGCTTATGTCTTAGATTTATGCGGAAAGAACCTAGGGGTGCAATGGTTTATTTCATGTGCTAAGCTCCAGTTGCTTCATAAAACCTCTCACAACATTGAGTTGTGATTTATCTAAGCCTTACATTAAAAAAAATCAAGGTTTAGTGAAGCACATATAAATGATAGAGATGAGCTTTGAGGATGTGCCACATCTCTAATAACACCCTTGGTCATATGTATTATATCAGTAATATCATATACACCTATAGAATGACCTGTTATATGGATGGTTGAACAAATTGGTTAGTTTGATATTTATGAATGCTAAGTTTTGTGCATGATATAATAGACAACCTAAATGGGGTTAGCTACAGATAGAATTAAATAAATACAGGGGTGTTAATAAACACTAAGAACATTGGAATATCAGCATTGACTGAAAAAAATTGTATTGACAATGTTTTGGTTGCCAAAACACTAGAAAAAAAATTAATTGCCTGTATTTACCCGGAAATATTTGCTATGCTCATTTTGATATAAGTTAGAGTAACCTAAATGTTGGTAATAAAATCTTAAAAAAAACAAGAATATAAGGCTTGTGGTTTGGTTTACATAAGCATTCCTGATTTTTGCATGACAATACAATATAAACTAATGCACTTTTGTTTTGGAATTTATTATATTAAATGGTTTTGTTGTTGTAAATACATATGTATTTGCTGGATGCGGTAATACACAGTTTACTTGGAACAAATGTGGTAAATATGATGTGAACTTGTTTAGAAACATACACATGAGAACTAGTTTATTTTTATATACACTAATTGATCTTGATTTAATACTTAACATAAGTATGAATAAATTATAGAACACAATTTCTTAAAGGAGCCGTGAATGTAATAACCCAAATTTATATAGCCGTAAAATAAAATTATTTTATTAGTAAAATTATTTATATATGTGAAGAATAATTAAATCGTAGTTATTTGTATAAAATAAATGCTTGAATTGATATGCACATATATATGTTGACTTGTACATAGCGTTAACACCAAAAATGAGGGTAAGTGTTATAGGAAACTGGGCCTAAGTGTTATTATAAGCCTGAACCTAGGGGAAAATTTTAGATTTGGAAAAGGAGAAAACCATAATGTTCTAACGGGGTAAAACAAAAAAAATCACCCGACCCTTTCATATTTTATTTTCTCTCGTTCAAAACAAAGAAACTCAAAAATGGCTGAACCCTAGAATACTAAATTATGGTAAATCAACAAGTCCATCGTCTAGCCCCAATTAAACATAGACTCGTGACTCCAGGGGGTGACAGGGGAAGATCTAGTGGAGTTCAAAGACCAAACTGAGATATGGAAGCACAAAATTGAGAATTAGAGGCACAGTGAGTGTATTTCTCAATTTCTTTGGCACTAAATCCTTATGTAGGCGGCCTGCTTGTTTTATCTTTGCATCATACCATGATTATATTAAATATGGATGCATAAGTAGATCTAACTAGTTTAAATGAAACCCTTGATGATATAAGAATTTTGACGATATGCTTTTGATTGTTCTGGAAAATATTCATAGTACACATGATTTCCGTTAAGTTTAAATATGGATAGCATGACACTTTATTTAATAACCCGGAAAATGTGAACCAATTTAAAAATTTTAAATTTGGTTATTACCAAAGGATTTGAATAGTTAAAATAGCATATTTCAATAAAATATAGAATTGGGTATAGTATTGCAGTTTGAAATTTTGAATACAAACTTTGTCTGACTGTACCGGGTGGAACATATAACGGATTTTAGCGAAATTGAAAATATTTAAATATGTTTATGAATATCTTTCTAACGAAACTGAAAAATCGAAGTTTCATAGCGGGAATCAAAAGTTATGGCCAAATGAATATACAGAAAGGTCGCTATATAACATATATAGCCCTTGAAAATTGATATTTTGCATACGACCTAGGAATTTGACGAAACCACTTTTGTTGGGTCCGGGATGTCAAATTATGGCTAATTTTCAAATTTCATAATTTTTGAAGCTAGTATGTGAGCGGGGCAAAAGAAAATGTGATTGATCAATTTCTATTAAAGTGGGTCGACCTAAAAATGGCCGTTTTTCAAACGAGCTCAGAATTCGACGAAACTGGTTTTGTTAGGACCGTATTTTCAAAACAAAGCTAGATCTATTTTTCTGGAATTTTTCGACTCAGTTTGTGGCCCTGGCAAATTGAAATGTACGTTCAAATTAAATATCGAATGTTTTATATTTTAATTTGAAAAATAACTGACTGTAACAGTCGAATTGGCCAACGAAACATATCCCATCATGTCCGGAATGGGGGTATTTAGCTAGGGGTGACAGTCGTTGGGTTTGATTTCGAGTTCGTGTGTGGAAGGGGGTATTTTTGGAAATAAATTAATTAAAAATTAAAATAAAAAGGAGCCGACCAATTAGATCTTTTCTTCTCCATCGAGCTCCTGGCGTGAGGCGGAAAAGTGCTCCCAACTTCTCTCTTCAATTTCTCCACAACCACACAACGAAATCAAGCAAACGAGGATCCATTTTGAAGAGCGTCCAGAGATCTTCAAATCCATACCAACTTCAAGATTTATCATCGAGTATTGAGGGAGATACAGCGCCGAGAAGACCCGTACTTCGCGCCGCCACCGAGATCGATAGGAGCCGTCGATCTGACCACCAAGGGTAGCGCCGAGAAGCTCTTCCCTTCCTCTTCGACGCAGTAATGGCCGTTCGTCCTATCGCTTCACGGTTTAGCCGAAAAATTGAAACCTAGTTTCGAACGCGCAAAGGAGGTATACGGCTTACTCTATTTTCAATTGATTTTTACACTATAAAGTGTTGCAAACTTGTAAAAATCGTATCTTTTTGCTATGTGATCGAAATTCGATGAAACAGGAGACACCGTGACCGCAAGGAGGCTCTCTACATTCTAGAAGAAGCCGCGGATTTTTCTGATCTTCCTACGATTTTTAGCACTGCAATAACAAATGTGAGGAATCTAAACTAATTGTGTGAATGAAATCGTGTTGTATAAATTATATAAGCGAAGTGTAAATTATATACGCATTGTATACCTCATGCACATGTGTTATATAAGTTATATTAGCGATGTATAAATTATACAAGCGTTGAATGAAACATATATGCTTTGAATTGTGATGAAATGCAAGTGAATTATAATATTATATATATTTACACTCCCCTCGTCCACAGACCATGGACGATATTTATTGCTTGTAATTGGCGTGATATTGTATGGTATGACGAATGGTTGGAAATAATTGTTTGTGGTTGATATGATGGTTGAAAAATACCTTTGTGGTTGAAAAATACCCTCTTGTGGTTGAAACAAATTAGAATAGGATTGTGGAATTGAAAATAAAACATGCCGCCTGCGTGCGAACTAGATGCATGATCCCCATTGTCAAAAACCGTGAGGTTTTAAGGTAGAGCGAGGAGCCGTACTAGGGACGGTCCCGGTTTTAACTACCCTGCCGTTATGCTGCCGAAATTTTCTGAAATGTACATGTGTTAGAATAATTTTCATTCGTTGCAATAAATTACATATATTGAAGCGAATATTCATGTGTTGAGTTGAAATTCATTCGTCGAGTTGAAATTCATGTGTTGAAGATTATTTGAATTTAAACAAATAGCTTTAACGATAAAAATCACATTTATATATATATATATATACAAACTATGTAGAATATTCATGTGTTGAGTTGCAATTCATTCGTTGAGTTGAAATTCATGTGTTGAATATTATTTGAATTTAAACAAATAGCTTTAGCGATAAAAATCACATTTTTATATATATACATATGCTATGTAGAATATTCATGTGCTGAGTTGCAATTCATTCGTTGAGTTGAACTTCATGTGTTGAATATTATTTGAATTTAAACAAATAGCTTTAACGATAAAAATCACATTTTTATATATATACAAACTATGTAGAATATTCATGTGCTGAGTTGCAATTCATTTGTTGAGTTGAAATTCATGTGTTGAATCTTATTTGAATTTAAACAAATAGCTTTAGCGATAAAAATCACATTTTTATATATATACAAACTATGTAGAATATTCATGTGTTGAGTTGCAATTCATTCGTTGAGTTGAAATTCATGTGTTGAATATTATTTGAATTTAAACAAATAGCTTTAGCGATAAAAATCACATTTTTATATATATATATATGCTATGTAGAATATTCATGTGTTGAGTTGCAATTCATTCGTTGAGTTGAAATTCATGTGTTGAATATTATTTGAATTTAAACAAATAGCTTTAGCAATAAAAATCACATTTTTATATATATACAAACTATGTAGAATATTCATGTGTTGAGTTGCAATTCATTCGTTGAGTTGAAATTCATGTGTTGAATATTATTTGAATTTAAACAAATAGCTTTAGCGATAAAAATCACATTTTTATATATATACAAACTATATAGAATATTCATGTGTTGAGTTGCAATTCGTTCGTCGATTTGAAATTCATGTGTTGAATGTTATCGTATTTTAAAATAAAATGAATAGACAATAAAAACTACACCTTTATTGGGAATATGAAGTGTTAAAAACATTCATGTGTTGAATAAATATTTTTGACGATAAAAATATTTCTTTTATCATGAATATGCTTTGATAAAAATACACACGTGTTGAAATAAATAATAGTCTGCTAGAAATATTATTATCAGCTTTGTTCTGCATATATATACATGTGTTGAACAGGAAAAATGGATTAGCCGTAGAGTAAAGAAATTATTTGCGTGCCCGACAAATAGGTAAACCTTGATGAGTTGGCTGCGCAATTTTATTTTTATATCAACTCCTATGAATGCCATTGGATGCGGAGTGCTGGTTATTCTGTGTGAAATAATAAACGTCGCCATAGGATAGTAACAATTAATTTTGAACTACACTACATGGCATACTTCTTGACGATAGGCATACTTCATCATATTCCACATAAGCAATTGGAGCTTGTGTGACGAGGTGGAAGATCTACCATACGAGCGAGAGGCTTGTATGGCGATGACTATATACTACAAGTTGAACTGATGACTGATATGGACTATATAAAATATAACTATAAATGGCCAGATTAATAAAAACCCCACATGGGTCTGGAGTTGACAATAATCACATCGCTCTAGTTATTAGATACGGCACATGGACTATTTATTTCCACACGGAAACGGGGTGACGAGAATTTAATCTCTGGAGTGATTATCTATACGTGCTCCTCCGTAAACACCAAAATATATCACTATAAATATGTGGATGCTTTTTAGGATTTATTGGGTACCTAACACGGCCCAATAAATTTCCAAACCCCTCCCCGTACAAAGGAGGTTATGCCGAAATTTTTCGAAATATTAAGGCGTTAGTGAAATATTTGAAGTGAAAACGAAGTTGAAAATATGGAATGAACTATAGTTGAAATTATAAAATGAACTATATTTATATATATAAATAGAAATATAATTAAAAGGAATCGAAGCCGTGCAGTTCGTGTTTCGGAATCGAAATTTGAAACGATTAGTACGAAAAATCCGACCATCGGATTTCCCCGAAACCGCAACCGCTGGGTCCGCTTTGGAAATATCTTCCCAACGACACCAACCTTGGAAAAATACAACGGTTGGATTGTCCAGAGTGTTTAATTCAAATCTGAAGAAAAACAACGCCAGAATCGATTATATTTATATATAAATATAAATATAATTAAATTTAATCGAATAACGACGCTGTAGTTCGAATTTTGAAACCGTAACTTCAAACGACTAGTGTGGGAGATCCGACCGTCGGATTTTCACGAAACTGGAACCGTTGGGTTCGCTTTGGGAATATCTTCCCACTGATATAGACTTTGTAGAAATCCAATGGTTAGATTTTCCGATATGTGTAAAACAAATTAGGGGAAAAACAGCGCCAGTGCCACGGCACGACCTGAAAGGTCGTTTAATTAAATATGGCCATTTTTAAATAAATAAAAATGGCGAAAAATCGTTATAAAATATTATAAGCAACATAGATTGCAAATAAACCAATTGGGCTTGAATTGTTCGATATTTGATGGTTGTATGTGTTTGACACGAAAATAACACTAAAGAACTGAAAGATGGATGTCGAATAATATAACCATAGGAAGAATCGATTTAAATTCTAATGTCGTGAATTATTTGAAAAGGCTGAGCTAACCCTCATTTCAAATAATTTATCGAACGATTCGAATTGGAAAATGCAAAGACGATTCAAGACCGACGATCTTCGTATCGGTTGGATGGGCGCTACTGAGGTTCCTGACAGGAATAGCTACCGGAAAGGGACGGAAGTAGTAGCCGTCTGAACGTATGTGTTGATTGTACGGATATACGAGGAATTGACGCCTCTGATTTCGTTCAAACCCAGAACGGACTTGTAAATGGACTGTGTGTCTGACATTGGATTTTGTTTTATACTGATTGATCCCTGTTAAATATATATCTGTTTGGCAGCGGAGAATTTATTCTTTTGCTTAACGCCCTTCTCTGAGACGTACGAGCTTAGAGGTTATATATCGATGGAAATCAATCGTATGGAGTGGACTGCCTATGTGGCATGGCAAGATGCTGTGATCAAGGCTTCTGTTGCAAAGCAAAGTCTTGTGGAAGATGATCAAAGCACAGTCTACGTGGCCTAGCTTTGTGTATTTCATAGATTCGCGAGCCTCACACCTCGGTATGAGTAAAAAAGGGGATACGGACCGCTGGGAGAGCACGACGTTTCTTTCTAGCTATGGTGGTGTCAGTGACTTACCAGCCCTGACATTTATATCTATTTTTCACCTATGTGGTTGTTGGAATGCGAGCCGCCTCGATTATAGGTCTGTAAGGACCGGGAAGCGTGTGTTCAGGAATTGCCAATCTACAAACGTAAGAGAGGACCGGCCCAGCCGATCCAGGGTTGCCCAGAGTGCGTAGTCCTGAGACGTTTGCTAGAATGTCTCGAAGCAGAGAGGAGCTTGCCCCTTGCCTCGACTCATGACGAAAATCCAATTTCCAATACGAAATAATGGACTTGATTGTAGAACTAGTATGGCGACATAGTAGATGGTAGCTATGCCGCCTATGATTGATATTTATGATGCTATTCATTTTTGAAACATATATGCACTAGTAATAATATCAAATGATTTTGCTTTATACGTACCAAGCATATTTAGCCATTATAACGTAAAACTCTATCCTCCGGCTTGCGTTGCATTGTGTGATGGGACCTGAGTCTTATAATAGCTTCATTCTTTCAAAAAGCATTGCGTTGTTTTAAAAGAATTTAATTTGTTTTAAATGCACTAGCAATCACTGGAGTAAACCCGTTCCGCGAAAGTGGCGTGGTCCTATGATTTGCTTATTACTGTTGTTTAACTGTTAAATAGATTCCTCATACTAGTCCCCATGACTGACTCGTTGTTTGTTTCACTTTGCAAACGCGGGTGCCCTTATTTTCACACGGGCAGCCTAGTACACAGGTGACAGGTTGTTTTTGGCTCTGCACTGTTGCATTGAGTGCATTTTTGGCTCATGGCGAGGCTGACTCCACATAGATGACTTTGACATTTTCTTCCATTATTGTTCTTATATTATGATTCCGCCACGGGCGATGCAGACTGATTTACTTTCAGTACTTCTTATTATATGTATATGTACCGCCTTCGGCGATGTAGACTGATACCCTTATTATGTCTCACTGTATGTATGTATTCCGCCTCTGGCGATGATGACTGATCACTTCCCTTTATTTACTAAGTTATATCCTACGCTATACTATTCTGATGTTATTACATGTTGTGATTCCGCTGTCATATCCATGTAAAATTATTCTATTTATTGTTTCTGCTATTATCTGTACTCTTCTATGATGATTAATGTGTTATATTCCAATGATTATCCTTAATACCGCCCCTCGGATTTTGGGATCGTCACAGTTGGTATCAGAGCTTTGGTTAACCTTAGTTCCGGGATCTAACACATTAAACACCTCGTCAGAATAGAATCAGTAGTGTTCTAATGTGAGTAGCTCATTAGAGATAGGATTAGCAATGTCCTATAATGAGCTAAGCAGATCAGCAAAATAAATTGATCAGTACATCATTTCCTTCCCTTATATTCCCCTGCTTTATCATATATGAAAATTATCAAATCTGTGAGCTTGACTCTTTTCTTGCTTATACAGTATTCTCTTAGATGGCTACACGAGCAGCAGCCGCTAGAGGAGGCCGTGGAGGCCGAGGAGAAGCAGCAGGAGGACGGGGGAATATCCCCGTAGTTGTGGAAGGCCCTATTGTTCAGCCACCAGCACCCGAGGACTTTGAGCTAGACAAAGTAGCGAAGTGGTATAGGAACCTTGGGGGAAAACCCTTTACTGGCACTGGTACAGTGACCGAGGCTATAGATTGGTTGAAGACCTGTGAGAAAATCTTTGAAGGCATGGGTATGGGAACCAACAACAAAGCACGACTAGGTATTTGGCTCCTACAAGAGGAAGCAGAGCTGTGGTGGGATGCCATTACCTCAGTGGATGCAGCAGGTACTGTCAGAACCTGGGAGCAATTCAAAACTATGTTCAATGAGAAGTTCGTACCTGAACAGGCTCTAGAGAGGATGCGAGAGCAGTTTGCTAATCTCCAGCAAGGAGGTCTCTCTATTCAGGATTACCTAAATAAATTCACCCAGTTGTCGCGCTATGCTCCAGAGCTTATTATGACCAACAAAGCAAAGAACAAGAGATTCATATTTGGGCTAAAGCGCAAGTACCATGACAGAGCTATGAGCAACATCAAACTCTCCTTTTCAGAATTAGTAGAAATGGCTTGCAATTATGAAGATATGGATGAAAGGCACGCTAGCCAAGACCGCGCCAAAAGCCAAGCTGGAAACAAGCGCAAGGCTTCAACAGATCAACCCGAGTCTAGCATTACAGCGACCGCTACTCCGAAACCTGGAAAGATCCCGAAAGGAAATTGCTACAACTGCGGGAAGCCAGGACATTTTTCTAATGTATGCAAAGCCCCGAGGAAACCAAAGGCAAATGACTCAGCCGAATGCTGCAACTGCCGTAAGAAGGGGCACTATAGCAGGAACTGTCCTCTGAAGCAGAATGCACAAGTGGCTCATGTGTATGACGGGAAGACCCCGCCAGCTACCACCGATGGATCAGGTAAACCCGACGTCTTGGGAGGTACCCTTACCATTAAAAATATTCCTGTTTTTGTACTTTTTGATACTGGTGCATCACGTAGCTTCATTTCTGGTAACATTGTTCACAAGTTAAAATTGAAACGAAGAAAGCTTAAAGAACCAATTAAAGTTCGAAACCCGATAGGAGGTTCTGTTAGTCTCAGTATATATTGTCGATTACCTACTTCCTTTTCTCGATAACGATTTCCTTTTGATTCGATTGTCATGGATCTTTCCGAATTTGATATTATACTGGGGCTGGACTGGTTGACAAAATATAAGGCTGAAGTTAGATGTGCCGAGAGAATCGTGAAAGTTAAAACAAAATTTGGGCATATCACTATACCATGCCATGGCTCCGAAATTAATAGAACAGAATTTTGGTCTTCTTTAGAAGTTACTCCCCCTTTATTAGAAAAGATACCGATCGTTAAAAACTATGTGGATGTGTTTGAAGAAGTAGAAAACTTACCGCCGCAAAGAGTGACTGAATTAAGAATAGATCTAATTCCTAACGCCCGACCAGTGGTACATCCAATTAGAAGAATGGCCCCGAAAGAAAAAGAAGAGTTAGGTAGTCAAACCCAAGAATTGCTTTGGAAAGGTCTGATCAGACCGAGCTTTTCAGCTTGGGGAGCAGCAGTAGTATTTGTCCCGAAATCAGACGGTACTCTAAGACTTTGCGTTGATTACCGAGATCTCAATAAACAGACACTGAAGAACAAATATCCCTTACCCCGAATAGACGATCTGTTAGATCAATTAAATGGAGCAACAGTATTCTCCAGAATGGACCTAGCTACAGGTTTCCACCAATTACGTATAGCCGAAGACTGTGTTCCTTTGACAGCCTTCAGGGGTCCCGATTTATTCTACGAATGGTTAGTAATGCCGTTCGGCTTGTGTAACGCTCCGGCATACTTCGTCGATCTTATGAATAGAGTGTTCCGAGGTGTGTTGAATAAATTTGTTCTAGTCTTCATCGATGACATTTTAATCTACTCCAAGTCGGAAGATGAACATGCAAAACATTTAGAGCAGGTGTTGAAAATTCTAAGGAGAAATGTCTTGAAAGCTAAATTTTCTAAATGTGTCTTCTGGCAAGATGAAGTTATGTTCCTAGGCCATGTCGTATCAAAAGAAGGGATTGCGGTAGATCCAAGCAAAATTACAGCGATTCAGAACTGGAAACAACCTACTACCCCCACAGAAGTTCGAAGTTTCCTTGGATTGGCTAGCTACTATCGAAAATTCGTTCAGGATTTTTCAAAGATATCTGGTGTTTTGACAAAGCTTACAAAGAAGCATGAGAAATTCAAATGGACTCCCAAATGTGAAGAAGCTTTCCAGGAGCTGAAACTGAAGTTGACAACCACTCCAGTATTGAAAATTATAGAAGGCAACCAAGACTTGACTGTATGGACAGATGCTTCTATCAGAGGGCTAGGCGCAGTACTAATGCAAAAAGGCCAAGTGATCGCTTATGCCAGCCGTCAGCTGAAGCCGCATGAAAGGAACTATGCTACTCATGATCTTGAGTTATTAGCTATCGTGTTTGCTTTAAGAATTTGGAGGCATTATTTATTGGGCAAGAAGTTCGAACTATTCACCGATCATCAATCCTTGAAATATCTATTCACGCAGAAAGATCTAAATTTGAGACAACAACGTTAGTTAGAATTCCTTGCGGCATATGATTTTGAAATTCTATACACTCCAGGGAAAGCCAATGTTGTAGCAGATGCGCTCAGCAGAAAGAATGAAATCATCGCCAGTTTTGTCATCATGTCTTCATTAATAGACAGGATCTCGACCCTTCAGAAAGACGATGAATTTATTCAAAGAGTCGGTCAGAGAGTCAAAGGAGGTGAATCCACACGTTTCCGACTCGATGACAAAGGAGTTCTTAGATTAAAGGGCAGAATTTGCATCCCAAACCTTCCTGAGCTCAGAAGAGAGATACTTGATGAATGCCATAAGTCCAAATTAAGTATCCATCCCGGTGTGAGCAAAATGTATAACGATATCAAACGCACATTCTGGTAGAGAGCTTTGAAAAGAGATATTTCATTATATGTTAGTAGATGCCCCACATGTCAGCTAGTTAAGAGCGATCAGCAGAAATTGGCTGGATTATTACAACCCTTAGAAATTCCAGGATGGAAGTGGGAACAAATTTCGATGGACTTCATTGATGGTTTGCCTCGAACTAAGAAAGGAAACGACAGTATATGGGTAATCATAGATCGCTTCACGAAGACTGCCCATTTCATACCTGTCCGATCCAACAGAACGGCTCAAAGTTTAGCACAGATTTACTTCAAAGAAATAGTTAAACTACATGGAGTGCCGCTCAATATAGTCAGTGATAGAGATCCTCTGTTTACTAGCAAATTCTGGGAAGCATTCCAGACAGAATTGGGAGCCAAATTGAATCTAAGCACCGCTTATCACCCTCAGACAGACGGCCAAACTGAGCGGGTGAATAGAATTCTAGAAGATCTACTGCAGGCTTGCGTTATTGCTTTTGGAGGCTCATGGGAAGATCACTTACATTTAGCCGAATTCTCTTACAACAATAGCTATCAAGCAAGTCTGGGAATGTCCCCATTTGAAGCATTATACGGTAAACCGTGCAGATCTCCCGCATGTTGGGTAGAACCTGTCAACAGACTTGTGTTAGGGCCCGGTATGATTCAAGAAGCATCGGATAAAGTCGATTTCATTAAGAAGCAATTAAAAACCGCGCAGAGCCGACAGAAAAGTTATGCTGATGCGAGAAGAAGGGATATATCGTTTGTCGTTGGCAATTATGTTTATTTAAGAGTTTCTCCAATGCGAGGAGTAATCAGATTTGGCAAGACTGGGAAGTTGGCACCGAGATTTATTGGTCCCTTTCCTATACTTGAACGGATTGGAACTCTTGCATATAGGGTTTCATTACCTGATTGGTTGCCTAGTGCACATGATGTGTTCCACGTGTCTCAACTCAGAAAACATGTTCATGATCCCGATCTTGTTGTGGAAGAAGCAGCGCAACAGGATATTGACATAACTCCAGAATTAGCACTCAGAAGAGATCCATTAAAGATAGTTGGCAAAGAAACTAGAGAGCTGAGGAGGAAAAAGATTCATCTAGTCAAAGTGCAGTGGAGTAGTGATCCTAGAGACTGTACTTGGGAGACGGAGGAAAGCATTAAACAAGCCTATCCCAAATGTAGAGTGGACATCTCTGACTAACTCCGGTGCAAGGTACCTTTACAATACTTTGCATTTACATTTTATTTCCTACTTTGCTGTTATTTCCTTTTCGAGGACGAAAAGTTTTAAGTGGGGGAGATTGTAATAACCCGGAAAATGTGAACCAATTTAAAAATTTTAAATTTGGTTATTACCAAAGGATTTGAATAGTTGAAATAGCATATTTCAATAAAATATATAATTGGGTATAGTATAGCAGTTTGAAATTTTGAATACAAACTTTGTCTGACTGTACCGGGTGGAAAATATAACGGATTTTAGCGAAACTGAAAATATTTAAATCTGTTTATGAATACCTTTCTAACGAATATGAAAAATCGAAGTTTCATAGCGGGAATCAAAAGTTATGGCCAAATGAATATACAGAAAGGTCGCTATATAGCATATATAGCCCTTGAAAATTGATATTTTGCATACGACCTCGGAATTCGACGAAACCACTTTGGTTGGGTCTGGGATGTCAAATTATGGCTAAGTTTCAAATTTCATAATTTTTGAAGCTAGTATGTGAGCGGGGCAAAAGAAAATGTGATTGATCAATTTCTGTTAAAGTGGGTCGACCTAAAAATGGCCGTTTTTCAAACGAGCTCAGAATTCGACGAAACTGGTTTTGTTAGGACCGTATCGTCAAAATAAAACTAGATCTATTTTTATGGAATTTTTCGATTCAGTTTGTGGCCCTGGCAAATTGAAATGTACGTTCAAATTAAATATCGAATGTTTTATATTTTAATTTGAAAAATAACTGACTGTAACAGTCGAATTGGCCAACGAAACATATCCCATCGTGTCCAGAATGGGGGTATTTAGCTAGGGGCGACAGTCGTTGGGTTTGATTTCGAGTTCGTGTGTGGAAGGGGGTATTTTTGGAAATAAATAAATTAAAAATTAAAATAAAAAGGAGCCGACCAATCAGATCTTTTCTTCTCCATCGAGCTCCTGGCGCGAGGCGGAAAAGTGCTCCCAACTTCTCTCTTCAATTTCTCCACAACCACACAATGAAATCAAGCAAACTAGGATCCATTTTGAAGAGCGTCCAGAGATCTTCAAATCCATACCAACTTCAAGATTTATCGTCGAGTATTGAGGGAGATACAGCGCCGAGAAGACCCGGACTTCGCGCCGCCGCCGAGATCGCTAGGGGCCGTCGTTCTGACCACCAAGGGTAGCGCCGGGAAGCTCTTCCCTTCCTCTTCGACGCAGTACTGGCCGTTCGTCCTATCGCTTCACGGTTTAGTCGAAAAATTGAAACCTAGTTTCGAACGCGCAAAGGAGGTATACGGCTTACTCTATTTTCAATTGATTTTTACACTATAAAGTGTTGCAAACTTGTAAAAATCGTATCTTTTTGCTATGTGATCGAAATTCGATGAAACAGGAGACACCGTGACCGCAAGGAGGCTCTCTACATTCTAGAAGAAGCCGCGGATTTTTCTGATCTTCCTACGATTTTTAGCTCTGCAATAACCAATGTGAGGAATCTAAACAAATTGTGTGAATGAAATCGGGTTGTATAAATTATATAAGCGAAGTGTAAATTATATACGCATTGTATACCTCATGTACATGTGTTGTATAAGTTATATTAGCGATGTATAAATTATACAAGCGTTGAATGAAACATATATGCTTTGAATTGTGATGAAATGCAAGTGAATTATAATATTATATATATATATACTCCCCTCGTCCACAGACTATGGACGATATTTATTGCTTGTAATTGACGTGATATTGTATGGTATGACAAATGGTTGGAAATAATTGTTTGTGGTTGATATGATGGTTGAAAAATACCTTTGTGGTTGAAAAATACCCTCTTGTGGTTGAAACAAATTAGAATATGATTGTGGAATTGAAAATAAAACATGTCGCCTGTGTGCGAACTAGATGCATGATCCCCATTGTCAAAAACCGCGAGGTTTTAAGGTAGAGCGAGGAGCCGTACTAGGGACGGTCCCGGTTTTAACTACCCTGCCGTTATGCTGCCGAAATTTTCTGAAATATACATATGTTAGAATAATTTTCATTCGTTGCAATAAATTACATATATTGAAGCGAATATTCATGTGTTGAGTTGAAATTCATTCGTCGAGTTGAAATTCATGTGTTGAAGATTATTTGAATTTAAACAAATAGCTTTAACGATAAAAATCACATTTATATATATATATATACAAACTATGTAGAATATTCATATGTTGAGTTGCAATTCATTCGTTGAGTTGAAATTCATGTGTTGAATATTATTTGAATTTAAACAAATAGCTTTAGCGATAAAAATCACATTTATATATATATATACATATGCTATGTAGAATATTCATGTGTTGAGTTGCAATTCATTCGTTGAGTTGAAATTCATGTGTTGAATATTATTTGAATTTAAACAAATAGCTTTAACGATAAAAATCACATATATATATATATACAAACTATGTAGAATATTCATGTGTTGAGTTGCAATTCATTCGTTGAGTTGAAATTCATGTGTTGAATATTATTTGAATTTAAACAAATAGCTTTAGCGATAAAAATCACATTTATATATATACAAACTATGTAGAATATTCATGTGTTGAGTTGCAATTCATTCCTTGAGTTGAAATTCATGTGTTGAATATTATTTGAATTTAAACAAATAGCTTTAGCGATAAAAATCACATTTTTATATATATACATATGCTATGTAGAATATTCATGTGTTGAGTTGCAATTCATTCGATGAGTTGAAACTCATGTGTTGAATATTATTTGAATTTAAAAAAATAGCTTTAGCGATAAAAATCACATTTATATATATATACAAACTATGTAGAATATTCATGTGTTGAGTTGTAATTCATTCGTTGAGTTGAAATTCATGAGTTGAATATTATTTGAATTTAAACAAATAGCTTTAGCGATAAAAATCACATTTTTATATATATACAAACTATATAGAATATTCATGTGTTGAGTTGCAATTCGTTCGTCGATTTGAAATTCATGTGTTGAATGTTATCGTATTTTCAAATAAAATGAATAGACAAAAAAAACTACACCTTTATTGGGAATATGAAGTGTTAAAAACATTCACGTGTTGAATAAATATTTTTGACGATAAAAATATTTCTTTTATCATGAATATGCTTTGATAAAAATACGCACCTGTTGAAATAAATAATAGTTTGCTAGAAATATTATTATTAGCTTTGTTCTGCATATATATACATGTGTTGAACAGGAAAAATGGATTAGCCGTAGAGTAAAGAAATTATTTGCATGCCCGACAAATAGGTAAACCTTGATGAGTTAGCTGCGCAATTTTATTTTTATCTCAACTCCTGTGAATGCCATTGGATGCGGAGTGCTGGTTATTCTGTGTGAAATAATAAACGTCGCCATAGGATAGTAACAATTAATTTTGAACTACACTACATGGCATACTTCTTGACGATAGGCATACTTCATCATATTCCACATAAGCAATTGGAGCTTGTGTGACGAGGTGGAAGATCTACCATACGAGCGAGAGGCTTGTATGGCGATGACTATATACTGCAGGTTGAACTGATGACTGATATGGACTATATAAAATATAACGATAAATGGCCAGATTAATAAAAACCCCACACGGGTCTGGAGTTGACAATAATCACGTCGCTCTAGTTATTAGATACGACACATGGACTATTTATTTCCACACGGAAATGGGGTGACGAGAATTTATTCTCTGGAGTGATTATTTATACATGCTCCCCCGTAAACACCAAAATATATCACTATAAATATGTGGATGCTTTTTAGGATCTATTGGGTACCTAACACGGCCCAATAAATTTCCAAACCCCTCCCCGTACAAAGGAGGTTATGGCGAAATTTTTCGAAATATTAAGGTGTTAGTGAAATATTTGAAGTGAAAACGAAGTTGAAAATACGGAATGAACTATAGTTGAAATTATAGAATGAACTATATTTATATATATAAATATAAATATAATTAAAAGGAATCGAAGCCGTGCAGTTTGTGTTTCGGAATCATAATTTGAAACGATTAGTACGAAAAATCCGACCATCGGATTTCCCCGAAACCGCAACCGCTGGGTCCGCCTTGGAAATATCTTCCCAACGACACCAACCTTGGAAAAATCCAACGGTTGGATTGTCCGGAATGTTTAATTCAAATCTGAAGAAAAACAGCGCCAGAATCGATTATATTTATATAGAAATATAAATATAATTAAATTTAATCGAATAACGACGCTGCAGTTCGAATTTTGAAACCATAACTTCAAACGACTAGTGTGGGAGATCCGACCGTCGGATTTTCACAAAACTGGAACCGTTGGGTTCGCTTTGGGAATATCTTCCCACTGATATAGACTTTGTAGAAATCCAACGGTTAGATTTTCCGATATGTGTAAAACAAATTAGGGGAAAAACAGCGCCAGTGCCACGGCACGACCTGAAACATCGTTTAATTAAATATGGCCATTTTTAAATAAATAAAAATGGCGAAAAATCGTTATAAAATATTATAAGCAACATAGATTGCAAATAAACCAATTGGGCTTGAATTGTTTGATATTTGATGGTTGTATGTGTTTGACACGAAAATAACACTAAAGAACTGAAAGATGGATGTCGAATAATATAACCATAGGAAGAATCGATTTAAATTCTAATGTCGTGAATTATTTGAAAAGGCCGAGCTAACCCTCATTTCAAATAATTTATCGAACGATTCGAATTGGAAAATGCAAAGACGATTCAAGACCGACGATCTTCGTATTGGTTGGATGGGCGCTACTAAGGTTCCTGACCGGAGTAACTACCGGAAAGGGACGGAAGTAGTAGCCGTCTGAACGTATGTGTTGATTGTACGGATATACGAGGAATTGACGCCTCCGGTTTCGTTCAGACCCAGAACGGACTTGTAAATGGACTGTGTGTCTGACATTGGATTTTGTTCTATACTGATTGATCTCTGTTAAATATATATCTGTTTGGCGGCGGAGAATTTATTCTTTTGCTTAACGCCCTTCTCTGAGACGTACGAGCTTAGAGGTTATATATCGATGGAAATCAATCGTATGGAGTGGACTGCCTATGTGGCATGCCAAGATGCTGTGATCAAGGCTTCTGTTGCAAAGCAAAGTCTTGTGGAAGATGATCAAAGCACGGTCTACGTGGCCTAGCTTTGTGTATTTCGTAGATTCGCGAGCCTCACACCTCGGTATGAGTAAAAAACGGGATACGGACCGCTGGGAGAGCACGACGTTTCTTTCTAGCTATGGTGGTGTCAGTGACTTACCAGCCCTGACACTTATATCTATTTTTCACCTATGTGGTTGTTGGAATGCGAGGCGCCTCGATTATAGGTCTGTAAGGACCGGGAAGCGTGTGTTCAGGAATTGCCAATCCTTAAACGTAAGAGAGCACCGACCCAGCCGATCCAGGGTTGCCCAGAGTGTGTAGTCCTGAGACGTTTGCTAGAATGTCTCGAAGCGGAGAGGAGCTTGCCCCTTGCCTCGACTCATGACGGAAATCCAATTTCCAATACGAAATAACGGACCTGATTGTAGAACTAGTATGGCGACATAGTAGATGGTAGCTATGCCGCCCATGATTGATATTTATGATGCTATTCATTTTTGAAACATATATGCACTAGTAATAATATCAAATGATTTTGCTTTATACGTACCAAGCATATTTGGCCATTATAAGGTAAAACTCTATCCTCCGGCTTGCGTTGCATTGTGTGATGGGACCTGAGTCTTATAATAGCTTCATTCTTTCAAAAAGCATTGCGTTGTTTTAAAAGAATTTACGTTGTTTTAAATGCACTAGCAATCACTGGAGTAAACCCGTTCCGTGAAAGTGGCGTGGTCCTATGATTTGCTTATTACTGTTGTTTAACTGTTAAATAGATTCCTCATACCAGTCCCCATGACTAACTCGTTGTTTGTTTCACTTTGCAAACGCGGGTGCCCTTATTTTCACACGGGCAGCCTAGCACACAGGTGACAGGTTGTTTTTGGCTCTGCACTGTTGCATTGAGTGCATTTTTGGCTCATGGCGAGGCTGACTCCACAGAGATGACTTTGACATTTTCCGCCAATATTGTTCTTATATTATGATTCCGCCACGGGCGATGCAGACTGATTTACTTTCAGTACTTCTTATTGTATGTATATGTACTGCCTTCGGCGATGTAGACTGATACCCTTATTATGTCTCACTGTATGTATGTATTCCGCCTCTGGCGATGATGACTGATCACTTCCCTTTATTTACTAAGTTATATCCTACGCTATACTATTCTGATGTTATTACATGTTGTGATTCCGATGTCATATCCATGTAAAATTATTCTATTTATTGTTTCTGCTATTATCTGTACTCTACTATGATGATTAATGTGTTATATTCCAATGATTATCCTTAATACCGCCCCTCGGATTTTGGGATCGTCACACTTTAGAAAACAGTGTATGGGTAGAGTTATATGATTTTATTACTATAAAATATAATCTGGAAAAGGAGTATCATGCAGCAGGAGAGCCGCCTAGCTTATGACCAATATCCCTATAAAAATGAGAAATAAGAGGTGTGACGTTTATACATGTGCTAAGCCTCTGATTTCTCACACTCATGACTATATTTCCCTGTAATAATTTTATAATAACATCTTGTAAAACTGACATGCTAACATTTTCATAGCGTGATTCAGTTTGAATGATGATTGAATGAATACCATCTTGTAATGGATGCAAAAAAAGTATGTTCGCTTGAATTAATTTATGCCATATTTGTGATATGCTGAATTTTGGTGATTTCTTTGGGTTATTATATATGTTGTATATAACTGTGCATATGTTCACATATACTTAAGTGAATGTAATACTTTGCTCGAAGAAATGCAAGTGCACCATTGACATTCATACTGCTTATAATCTTTGATAAAAGAATGACATGATTATATAACCGGTTGGTGTTGCCTAAAATGTTGAATGATTGAATACTAGGTGATTAATGGATGTTGATATTTATTTAAACAGATGGAAAATGTCTGAAAAAGCTAGTTAAGCCCATATAGATAGAAATGTTTAAACCGTAGAAAATATAGGGGTAAATTAAATAAACAAGCAAAAGACCTAGATCTGATGAGCACTTGATTTTCTATAATGACCCGCCTTTAAGCCCAGTTCTCGCCAGTAATTAAACCGACTCAAACCGTTCATAAAGACGAATTGTTATGGGTACATACATACATTGAACAAAAATAATCGAACTTTTCATTGCAAAATACAATGTTACATCGGAGTTACATAGAATATCAGAGATACAACATATACAGCGGAAGAAAAGTAAATATACTCTCAGCGGAAGAACTGTATGCTATAACGAAAGCTCCAACTCTAGTGTGGACTCCAACTTTAAAAGTGCTTCGAATCCTGCTCCAACGACCTATAACTGCAAAACTAAACACTAGCTGCACGTGTGGAAATTGATGGGCACCTAGAGTTTAGAAAGGAACAATAAACTCCAGGTCAGTCGTGGGACTGGTGTGAGAACTCAAAAATAGTTGTTATTTAGGATTCATTTTAAAGTTGGGTAATTCAACGGACCACGCCGCTAACGCAGAACAGGTTAACTCCATATGAATTCGCGTGCGTAGAAATTCGCTATGACTTTTGAAAATGATGCTATCATAAGCTCGTCCCACATCACACTATGCAAGCACACACCAGATGGGCGAGTTTTATCTTATGATAACCAAACGTGCTTTCATACGTGAAAATCCTCTTCTAATATTATCATATAGTGTGGAAAACAAATTTCGCAAATAAATGTATTAGTCCTAGACGACATAATACCATTAATATTATCTCGCCATATATATACAAACCAAAACCATATGGCTCGTATTGGAGATTGGATTTCCAACTTGATGATTCCTGGCATGAAAGAACAATCAGGGATGCAAAACGAAGTGCCTTAACGGCTTTTTCATCCATCATGCGGACACCGACTACACATCGTCAGGGCAGGTCAACGGTTTTCGATCAGACACGACCCCCCGAACATATCCAACTTCCCCAGGTTCATAAGTGGTTTCCCACTGCTGCACAGCTTCATCATCAATTCATATATAAGTATAAAACCTAACCACCAGTTTCTCATCAATCCGAGGTGTGAGGTTTTTCGATGTCACGTCATACACAAAGCGATGCTTCGATAAGCCATTCTTTGAACATAATAGCTCGTTCCGTAACTCGGGTATGCCACTTTGACAATTCACGACATATCACTGATTTCGATCAATGCATACCCTCTAAGTTCATATGACTTAGAGACGGGGATAATACATTGCCACAACTCCGATATACATTAACGGAAATCAGTGCTGTGCGGTCAATTTCAACGTCAGACACACCATCCATACAAATCCGATCTGGGTCTGAACGGAACAACAAACCGAAAATACTTAAATATGTTCAGGTCTCATGTAACTCATACCTCGTATCGGTGGCCTACCTAACCGAGACATTAATCAACAATCAATCTAAACAAATTTAAATATTCCCGGTCTTCATTCGTCGTTTACCGAGTCTTGAATTGCTTCATAACGTCGTATTATTACTTGGAATGGGTTTCGAATTCGATCCCGATCTTTCCAAGTAACAAGCGTACTTTAAAACAGTAGCCATGGTTTTCACAGGCTTTTTAATTCAAATCTCCTTCCAAATGATTATTTATTCATATATAACTCAAGATTTGAATAACTATAAATTTCATACATCTCGTTATCATCTTAACTCCTCTTCGAAATCAAAATTATACCTTTGCTTCAATTTCTTACCTTTAATTTTCCTTGAATTAAAGATTTGATTAAATCCCCAATTACGATATGAATTTCCCCCATTCAATCTCATCGGGTTTCAAGAATGGTATTACTAAAGATTCGATTCACGAAAAAACCCAAATCAATTTATATTAAATCATAAATTTCACAGAAATTTTCATCCACTTATATTCGATATAAATTCTCATAATCAACGAATACCATGAGTGGAATAGCGATATAATAATATCTTTCAGATTCCCCAGATAGTATTCATTTACACCATGGAATTTTATACCAAATATCGAAGATTATTTTATCTAACTTATTTCAATTGGGTGGAGAAATCCATATCTTAATTAAAAGATTTATTCAACTTTTTGATATTTGATCTGGATAGAAATAACATCAACTTATCTTCAATATTAATCTCCGTATCCAACTCATATTATAAGTGGAATAACGGTGAATTACCTTTTAAATTCCTCAGATAATATGAATTTTAATCCACCGAGTTAATATCAAACATCTGAAGATTTATCTCCAACCATATCCAAATTTAAAATTGGAAAACCCCATTTCAATCCCATATAGGTATTCTCGATACTTTAATAATCTTCGAACTATTTTAATAAATCATTCTTATAGTCAAATAATAGTTCCTGCTTTAAATTTCAAACCAATAATAGCATTTGGAAATGTTACCAAAGTACTGCTATAAAAATAGCCCTTTAAATCAAATAGATTTAAAATTATTCGAAATGCAAGTATTCCAATTATAGTCACCATTTTAGGAGTTGTCATAAATTTTCTCTAACTTAATAACCTTGTTTTATTCGATTTCCGTTATGATTGGCAATTACACGTATTTCAAATTTTTGTTTTGAATATAACTCGAAAATCATATGTTGAAAATCAAAATTGTTCTTTCCATTCAAATACTATTATTATTTGAAATCCAACGCGCCTTATTTCAAGTCAAGTCAATTTAAAATAATCAAGTCATAGCCATTTAAAGTTTGAAATCGATATTTACGAATTGTCGCATCATAGTGCGTTCTATTCAAACCATATAATGATTATAAATTTTCATGTCCTTTTCAATTTTAATTAAATTTCCAAATCATTTGGAAAACAGTTTCAAATTATATTTCAAATTAGATTTCGAATTTACCATCCCGTTGTCGGATAAGTTAGGGATAGCCAGGGAGAGCAGGAAACTGAATTTCCAAACCCAAGCCTAGACACCATCCTCTTTGTCATCCTAGAACGTTCTGTTGTATATTATATTATTATAATATATATAAAACCATATTCAAATTTTAAAAATCTCATTTCGAATTGAAGAAACAAAAATCAATACATAGTCCATATCCTTTTCAAATCCTAATTCAATATTTAAAAGTTGATATTTAATTCAAAACTAGCATTTTAAATATTATTTAATAATTATATAAAATCATATATAGGAAGGAGATTCAAAATCGATCACCCATATATTCCACAACCACGGTGTGTTTGTTTGTGTGTGATATCATACAATGCAATTCTATTTATCCAAATGAACCATTTGATCAGATGGATACGAATTCATTCATCACAACAAACATTTTAACTGTGCACAAGTATTACATTCAATAACGCTTATCAGTGTTCAGTGTGTTATCTAATTTCACGAACAACCATCCAAACATCAACATCCATCACACAATCATCATCAACAAATTATAATTAATCTCAGCTAATTATAATTAACTAATTTAAATAAATAATTTAAATTAGAAATTCTCACCAGACAAGCTCCAACATCTCCATTAGCAGAGCGAATAGACCAACGAATATTATTACTGCTACTCATACTGTTTTTCTCAGTTCACTTCCATTAGCAGCTGGAGATTTTTCTGCTAATTATGTATATCGAAAGTAAATTAATAACGATATTCGATATATATATATATATCTATAGGCCTCTTATTTTATTGTTATTATTATTTTTAAAATTTTATACTTAATAAAATTCCCAATACTATATAACACTGCAATCTTCTTTCAGATACGATTCTAATGCTTCTGACGGCGAGCGAATCCGAATTAAAATGAGCGAGATATTGTTTTCTAAAGTTTACACTAATTTAAACAGAAATAAATTAAATCATACCCAAATTGAAGAAGGCTTGTCCCAAACCCACATGCTCTGAACTGGCCCGCTAGCCCCTTCTTTTTCCTCCTTCTTCCATGCGTGAGCCCCTTTCCTGGAACCCATTTTCACCGTGCACACCCCCAAACCACCACCGTTTTTCAATCTGAGACCACACACAAACTCGTCTTCAACTCCTCTTCCAACTACACACCACTACTCTATCTCCGACTCCCTTAATCAAATTCCGACCGTCGCCCAAGAGTAGCTTCAGCAAAAAAACGTGTGACTCCCTTATGTCGTGCGCACCATTTGCACACCGAACTCCTCCAACTTTTGCCACATCGAAGCCCATTCCATTCTCATCATCACTCCACACCCTGTTCTTCCAATCAACACCTGATTCTCCCACGATCCCCAACCCTAGTTTTCAACTTTTTGAATCATCTTCACGGCATCGAACCAATTTCATATGAAAAATACTTCCTTCCCTGCTGATCGCAATGGCGCAGACGACATCGATAAATTCTAAGCGGGTTGAGAGATTTGATTTTCTAAAGTTTTCAACACAAATTTTCAGTTTACTATAAATCGACGATTTCTCTCTCGATATATAATGAAAATAGGATCTGTTAATTTCTAAAAATCACAAATGATGATACGAACAATATTCATGCATATCCTTTCAACAAAAACTGAATAGATTGGAAGATATAGATTTTTAATTGGGGAGAACATGAATTTTTCATGTAAGGAAAATTAAAACAGAGAACAAGAAGAAAATGTCGTGAGGAGATTCACCGCAAGTGATTAATGGATGCATTGAATAACTAAATGGGGTTTTGCTCTCCTTATATAGGCATTTAGAGGGGTAATTCAGTCATTGGATCAAGGGACACATGGCTCACCTAGGAAACTCAACTACATGCATCTTTACACATAGGAGAACACATGTCTTCTCCACAAAATCAACAACATGCATGTTTGCCGAAATTTCACATTTATTTATTTAAATAAAATTAAATTTTAGTAACACCTTTACAACATTCATGAATGTAACCAAATTTCAAATGCTTACATATTATTTAAAGTTTATCAAACATGCTTATCACTTATCAATATTCCAAAAATATTTATTATTCATCAAATATATTTATATATACCTTACCAAAATTCATATATGGTTAAAATAAATAATTATCAATCCTACAAATTTATAGATTTTATAACCACCATTATAATTTATTTAAGTAATAAAATAATCCTTCTTGTAAAAATCTTATTTCAAACTAAAAATCATTAAAGAATCTTTAAAATAACGTATAAATAGTTGACAAATTTATTTATATTACTTATCATATAATTTACCAAAGTTTATACTAACAAATGGTTTAGAATAAATGCCTATCAATTCTTACAAAATTTTATAAATGCAATTGTAATTTACCAAAATAAAATATAATTGTAACAACCCGGAAATGTGAGCCAGTTTAAAATTTTTATTTTGGAAATTTTAGTGAATTTTGAACATTTAAAATAGATTATTTTGAAAAATATCGACGAGAAATTTAATTTGAATAGAAATCGAACGAATATATTATATACGTCGTTGTTAGAATATAAATAAATATATATAATCATAAATAGAATTGAAAATGGCGCGGTAGTTCGGTAATTCGATTTCAAACTTCAATTGAATATACCTGGTGCAAAATAAACTGGATTTTAGCGAAACCACAAATAATAGGATTTAATTGATAATATCTTTCCAACGAATCCGAAAAATTGAAATTTCATAGCGGGAATCAAAAGATATGTCCAGTTGAAAATTCTGAATAGTCACTATGGAATTCAGGCCCTTAAAAATATCCATTTTGCAAACGACCTCGGATTTCGACGAAACCGCTTTTGTTGGGTCCGTGATGTCAAGTTATTGCTAGATTCCAAATTTCATAATTTTTCGAATCAATATGTGAGCGTGGCATAGGAAAACGCGTTTGACCAGTTTTAGTTGATTTTAATCGACTGGAAAATGGCCATTTTTCCAACGGTCTCAGAATTCGACAAAACTAGTTTTGTTAGAACCGTATCGCCAATACGAAGTTAGAAAATATTTTCTTGGAATTTTTAGAGTTCGTATGTGACCCCAGTAAATTGAAATGCGCGTTCAAATTCAATATATAGAGTTATATGTTGATTTTGACGAAAACTAATCGAAACAGTCAAATCAACTTACGATACATATCCCATTGTGTTCCGAATAGGGGTAATTAGCTATGGACGACAGGCGGTGGGTTCGATTTCGAGTTCGAAAATAAAAGTTGCTTTTTGAAATATAATAATTAAATAAATTAAAATAAATCCCTCTCTCCCCTTATCTCCTCAGGCCCCCCCGTTAGAATTCTTTTCGAAATAAAATAAAATAAAATAAAGAGAAAGAAGACGAAGGGGTGAGGAGCGACGTCGCTCCTCCCATCGGGGCGCCGCCGCGTCATCAGGCACACCACCACGGGCGCTGGCCCCCTCGCCTCCCCCTCCGTTCAACCTCCCCTCCTCCAACTCGCCCTACCCGTGCCACCACCACAGACCACCGCGCAACCTTCACCCCCCTGGATCGACAAGCCCAACCCCAGCGCCTCCCCTCTTCTTCCTCCGCCCGTATGGAAAATAAAATTTAATACTTGTGTAGAGTATTAAAAATATGACCTTCATATAATAAAAGATATAAAAATACTATTTCTATATAAGTAGTGTATTGAAAATAAAATTTCTATATAATAGATAATATAAAAATATTATCTTTATATATGTAGCAAAATAAAAATCTGATTTTTATTATATATATGTTGAGATAAAGATGTGATTTTTATAAGTGATAAAATAAAAATTAAATCTTTATATTCGAAAAGGCGAAATCTTTATATTTGAAAAGGCGAAATCTTTATATTTGAAAAGGCGAAATGTTTATATTTGAAAAGGCGATTTTTTTTACAGAGAATAGCGTGATAAAAATAGAATTTTTATCTATATAGTAGCGATGTAAAAATAGAATTTTTATCCATATGGAGTGATTATAAAAATATGATTTTTAAATTGAAAGTGAACAAATAAAAATGTGATTTTTATTTTAAAGACAACAGTATAAAAATGTGATTTTTATATATGTAGTGGCTACGGGCAACGAAAGTGACAAAAGGCGAGAACGATGAAGATTTCTACATAGGAAGAATCGTGGCATTTGGATTAGCTAGTCGGTGAGAATTTCTCACTCTTCAATCTCTTTTTCTAGTTATATATATATATATACTAGGACGCAGACGGTGCTTAGCAGCACCCGACACCCGTCATCCACAGACCATGGATGGCTTGTTTGTTTGATTGATGTGTTATGAAAATTGGTTGTGATGTTGATGTGAAGTCGATAATAAAAAATAGATGGTTGAATAAATTAACTATCGTTAAAAATATAATTTTTAACGTGAATGTTAATAAATAAATATTTATAAACAAATCGGCCGATTTGTTTATATACGCTAATTTGACTGATATTTCTTGGGTCGATAAATTTTACACATCGCCCAACTGCACAAATAAAAATCTGTGTTTGTTGATTTGAAACCCCACACGGGTGTTGGGATGATATTTGGCGTACACTAATCCCAATTATGTCAATCGATTGGTCGATAGGCTGTGTAAGCGTTAATTATTTATATTTAATGCTTACGCGGTTGTGAGGTGCACTTTGGAAGATGGTTGATTGTTTTATCGTTGCTATTATATACATGTGTTGTATAGAATCCATATAATTAACGTTATATGGTAATTGATTGGGCCTCATTTCAATCGGGAAAATAATGAATATTATAAAAGAAAATTCATGTGTTGAATATAAAAATAGTCATGTGTTGACGATGTTCATGTGTTGAAACTATTCATGTGTTGAATAAAATATTTTAAATAATAAAATTTACATCTTCATCATATTTAAAATTAGAATCTACTTTACAGTCGGAGTCTGATTTAAAAATCAAACGATAGATACATAGTTTTATAAAATATTTTACATAACAAAAATAGTCGTGTGTTGACAGTACTCATGTGTAGAGATTAGTCAGGTGTTGAAAGAAATATAGATTCATGTGTTGAATAGAATAAATATTCATTTGTTGAATAGAATAACTAATTTATTGAAATATATAAAGCCGTGTTGATTAGAGTTGCGCTATTTTGACGTGAACGATATTTATATCGATTATATTCGTTTTTATAACAAATATAGAAAAGAAGTGAATTCAAAATATAAAGTTTTGAAAATATTATCATTTATATAGTAATGATATGAAATATTCAATTTTGATTTGAAATTGAATATAGAGTTGAAATGGTTTTGAAAACGAATTTAAAACGATTTATAAAATACGTTTTAAAAAGGAAATCGATGAAATATATATATATATATATATATAATATATATATATATATATATATTATATAATGGCCTGAATAGAACGCGCCGCGCCGCGGCAGTTCGTGAATTTCGACCATTGACTTCGAATTGACGTTGCGGGAGATCCGACCATCGTATTCTCCGAAAACCGGAACCGTTGGGTTCGTATCGAAAAGAGCTTTCCAATGAATATTAGAAATTTGAAATCTTCGGTTGGATTTGGAATTATGTCCAAATCAAATTTGGAAAAGGTCGCTCTAAGTGCAGTTTGATGGCCGTTGATGGAAATCAACTGTACAGGCCTTGATAAAATTATTAAAAATATTAATAATTTGTGTAAAATCATAATATGTGAATTGGAAAGAACTGGGATGAAAATCTCCATATTGGAAAGGATAAAAATAGATTTTTATCGAAATTGAACTAGTTTTGAACTAGAACTAAAACCAATTTATTTTTGAAATGAATAAATTGAATTGGAATCGGTTTTGAAAATAACCAGAATTTCCAATATATATAAAGTGGAAGTGGATCTGAATCGAAATTGTCTTTGGAATATTTCGATATTGGATTTCGTGACTATACAGATATTGTTATGGGAATTTGAAAGATATATTTTATATCGTTATTTCAGATATGATATTTGTTGGTTTCAGAATTTGATATTAAATATAAGCCGGTATATTTTCTATCCAGAGCCTTGTACTTAATATCAAATGTGATTTGGGTTTATCGTGAATCGTGATTTATATGACATTGGTTCTTTAACCCAGTTAAAGGCAGGATGTTGATTTTTGAGAAGATTAAAACTAAGTGGAATTTCAATGAATCTTTAATTAGATTGAAATGTGAATTGATAATTTGAATTATCAAATCTAAAAGGTGATCGAGAATGGAGTACCACCAGTTTTGCTCCAAAGCGATAGTTAAATCTTTAATTAGATTTGAACGTGAAATGGTAATTAATTTTACTGATAATACTATGGTGTTAGATATGGAGTATTACCAGTTTTGCTCCAGGGGATGAATAGGTTGGGATTGAGAAATAAAATAAATAATTACTTTGGTGTGGTTCGCTAATCCCGACTAGTTTGAAATGATATCCGAAGGAGGATTAAAGAATAAATTTAGAAGAATTTATCTTGGATAAAATTAATGGGAACCTATTCCCTAATGATGTGATTTGTGAATAAAAGAATATTCTGAATTGGAATGAGGCGTTTGTTGTGTTTGTGTAACATTTGTTTATCATATACGTGGGTTATTCAGAAAGGCCGGGTTTATACCCATTCTGAATAACCGATTCGACGAGATGTCGAAGATGAAGACGGTGGTTGAAGACCAGAAGTCTTCACATCATTTGGGTGATTACTGATGATCTCGATTGGGCTGTACACCCAAGATGAGGGAAACAGTTGGTGATCGTCTAGACGTACTTGGAGATGGATGGATATGCGAGGAAAGTGCCTCCGGTTTCGTTCAGACCCAGAACGAACTTGTAAATGGATTGTGTGCCTGACATTGGATTTTATTCTGTGTTGATTGATCTATATTAAATATACATCTATTTGGCGGCAGAGAATTTATTCTCTTGCTTAACGCCCTTCTCTGAGACATACGAGCTCATAGGTTGTATATCGATGGACATCAGTCGCATGGCATGAATTGCCAGTGTGGCACGCGTAAGTGGCAATTGATCAAGGCTTCTGTTGAAAAGCAAAGTCTTCTGGTTGATGATCAAAGCACGGCCTGTGTGGCGTAGCTTTGTGTATAACGTGAATTCGCGAGCCTCACACCTCGGTATGAGTCAAAAACGGGAGACGGACCGCTGGGAGAGCGCAACGTTTCTTTCTAGCTAAGGTGGTGTATGTGACCTACCAGCCCTGACATTTATATACTTTTCACCTGTGTGGTTGTTGGAATGCGAGGCGCCTCGGATATAGGTCTGTTAGGACCAGGAAACGTTTGTTCAGGAATAACTAATCCTCCAAAGTTAGGTGAGGATCGGCCCAGCCGATTCCAAGAATCAAAGTGGGGTACTGAGACATTTGCTAGAGTGTCTCGAACGGAGAGGAGCTTGCCCCTTGCCTCGACTCATGATGGAATCCAATTTCCAATACGTGTATTTCGGTTTTATTTGTAGAGCCTAGTATGGCGACATAGTGGGATGGGGCACTTATGCCGTCTATGATTGATATTTATGATTGAAATTGTTTTGACACTATACACTTATAATAGTATCAAATGATTTGTTTTAAACGTACCAAGCATGTTTAGCTGTTATAAGGTAAAACCCTATCCTCCGGCTTTCGTAGCATTATTTGATGGGACCTGGGTCTTATAACAGCTTCATTTTTCTTTATTTAGCATTGCGCTGTTTGTTTTATGCACTGGTATTCTTGGGAGGAAACCCGTTCCGTGTTATACGACGTGGTCCCTTGATTTACCTAACTTTAAAAATAAAGATTAATAACTGTTTTAGTTCTCACACCAGTCACATGACTGACCTGGAGTTTATTGTTTTAACCTAAACTCTGGGTGCCCCTATTTTCCACATGGGCAGCTAGTAGTTTTGGTTTTGCAGATTTATATTCACAGGGTCCTGATTTACAGCTGGAACGATGCTCGGAAAGCTCTGTATTCGTGTATCACTTTCAGTTGTGTTTTGTATATTTTTCCGCTGCTATGTAATTTATTGTAATCTCTGATGTTCATCGAATGTAATTTATTCATTTATACTCTGTATATTCTTGTATCCGATGGAATTGTTGTAATAAACAATGAAATCTTCTTCCATCTGCGTTCCGATGTGTATTGTTTTCATAGCATTCATCCTTTCTCTTCTCTTCGGAGACCGGGGAAGTTCGGGTCGCTACAGTTTGGTATCAGAGCTTTGGTTTACAGAGCTCGAGAATAAGACACATTAGGACCATACGAAAGAATTCATCAGATATTGGATTAGTAATATCCAATTAGAACAACTCGTTAGAGATAGGATCAGTAGTATCGTAGAACGAGTGTGAAGAGTATATTTTTCCAATGAAAACAATATTGTTTTGAAAATTTGAACCATTTTATACGTATTTGATTATTTATTTATTTTGAATTTGGACAATCGAGTATATAAAGATTTCGCGTATACGCGTCATGAACGTATATTCGAAGTTTTAATATACTAGATAGATATAGGATCACACTCTAGTTGCCCGGGGATGGTTCTGATAATGCTGCAGCGTTACCAGTATTTATTTTCGAGTGACGAAGGTGTGATTTCTATATATTTCCATCGACTGGTGTGAGAACCAAAACTACATAGATTTATTTGTTGTGATTTGGCATCAAAAACATGATTTTTGCATATATATCAAAATTATGAATTTGGAATTCTAACCCACTAATTGATTGATGTTTGTGTTGTTTGTTTATTTGTTTAATAATTTTGAACCATTTAGCCTAATTGAATCAAATATTGAATTGTCTTGAAAATTGGTCGCATTTGCTTGCATGTACATGTACTTACATTGAACAGGTCATAGCAAGGAGGCTAGAGCAGAAGAAAAAAATTTGTTTGCCCGACAAATAGGTACATGTTTACCATAATTTACTATTTTGTTTGGGTGATGATGATTTTATGAGCCGATTGGCTAGCCGCTTGGCTTTTTCTTTTTCTTTTTGAGATCAGAGGGCCTATACGGCAATTTCGGGATTTTCCCGTGCTCCCGGTGCAGGGGAGGTTATGGCGAAATTTTTCGAAAATTTAGGGTGTTAGCCAAATTTTTGAAATTTTTGAAAAGTTCTTAGAAACTGAAAAGTTGAAGAACTCAAGCCGTAATCAAAATAATGAAAGTTGAGTTGGTTAGTAAAACAACTTTCGGCTTCGTTCCTTTTCGGGGACAAAAAGTTTTAAGTGGGGGAGATTATAACAACCCGGAAATGTGAGCCAGTTTAAAAATTTTATTTTGGCAATTTTAGTGAATTTTGAACATTTAAAATAGATTATTTTGAAAAATATCGACAAGAAATTTATTTTGAATAGAAGTCGAACGTATATATTGTATACGTCGTCGTTAGAATATAAATAAATATATAATTATAAATAGAATTGAAAATGGCATGGTTGTTCGATAATTCGATTTCAAACTTCAATTGAACATACCGGGTGCAAAATAAACCGGATTTTAGCGAAACCAAAAATAATAGGATTTAATTGATAATATCTTTCCAATGAATCCGAAAAATTGAAATTTCATAGCGGGAATCAAAAGATATGTCCAGTTGAAAATTCTTAATAGTCGCTATGGAATTCAGGCCCTTAAAAATAGCCATTTTGCTAATGACCTCGGATTTCGACGAAACCACTTTTGTTGGGTCCGTGATGTTAAGTTATTGCTAGATTCCAAATTTCATAATTTTTCGAATCAATATGTGAGCGTGGCATAGGAAAACGCGTTTGACCAGTTTTAATTGATTTTAATCGATAGGAAAATGGCCATTTTCCAACGGTCTCAGAATTCGACGAAACTAGTTTTGTTAGGACCGTATCGTCAATACGAAGTTAGAAAATATTTTTCTGGAATTTTTAGAGTTCGTATGTGACCATAGTAAATTGAAATGCGCGTTCAAATTTAATATATAGAGTTATATGTTGATTTTGACGAAAACTGATCGAAATAGCCAAATCAGCTTACGATACATATCCCATTGTGTTCGAAATAGGGGTAATTAGCTATAAACGACAGGCGGTGGGTTCGATTTCGAGTTTGAAAATAAAAGTTGCTTTTTGAAATAAAATAAATTAATTAAAATAAATCCCTCTCTCCCCTTATCTCCACAGCCCCCCTCCCCTGTTAGAATTCATTTCGGAAAAGAAAAAAAAGACGAAGGGGGGGAGGAGCGCCGTCCCTCCTCCCATTGGGGCGCGGCCGCGCCATCAGGCGTTGGCCCCCTCGCCTCCCCCTCCGTTCGACCTCCCCTCCTTCAACTCGCCCTACCCGTGCCACCACCACAGACCACCGCGCGACCCTCACCCCCCTGGATCGACGAGCCCAACCCTAGCGCCCCCCTCTTCTTCCTCCGCCGCCTCCTGCTTCACCATCTCGAAAACCACACCCCCTCCTTTTCTCTCCTGCTGCAAACCGACGCCACCACTTCGCGAACCCCCTCTTCAGTTTCGAAGGTGAATTTTAATTTAAATCAGCTTTATTTATTTCAATTTTATTTATCTTAGTGTGTTAAGAAAAAAGGACGATTTTTATATAAGGAGATTTAAAAAGAAAAGGCGATTTATATGTAAAGATATAATTTTTATTGTGGTAGAAGGTTAAAAATATAATTTTTGCGTAAGCAAGAAGTTAAAAATATGATTTTTACTTGTGTAGAGTATTAAAGATATGACCTTTACATAATAGAAGATATACAAATACTATTTTTATATAAGTAGTGTACTGAAAATAAAATTTCTATATAATAGATAATATAAAAATATTATCTTTATATATGTAGCGAAATAAAAATATGATTTTTATTATATATATGTTGTGATAAAGATGTGATTTTTATAAGTGATAAAATAAAAATTAAATCTTTATATTTGAAAAGGCGAAATCTTTATATTTGAAAAGGCGAAATCTTTATATTTGAAAAGGCGAAATCTTTTTATAGAGAACAGCGTGATAAAAATAGAATTTTTATCTATATAGTAGTGATGTAAAAATAGAATTTTTATCTATATGGAGTGATTATAAAAATATGATTTTTAAATTGAAAGTGAACAAATAAAAATATGATTTTTATTTTAAAGACAACAGTATAAAAATGTGATTTTTATATATGTAGTGGCTACGGGCAACGAAACTGACAAAAGGCGAGAACGACGAAGATTTCTACATAGGAAGAATCGTGGCATTTGGATTAGCTAGTCGACGAGAATTTCTCACTCTTCAATCTCTTTTTCTAGTTATATGTATATATATACACACTAGGATGTAGACGGTGCTTAGCAGCACCCGACACCCGTCATCCACAGACCATGGATGGCTTGTTTGTTTGATTGATGTGTTACGAAAATTGGTTGTGATGTTGATGTGAAGTCGATAATAAAAAGTAGATGGTTGAATAAATTAATTATCGTTAAAAATATAATTTTTAACGTGAATGTGAATAAATAAATATTTATAAACAAATCGGCCGATTTGTTTATATACACTAATTTGACTGATATTGCTTGGGTTGATAAATTTTACACATCGCCCAACTGCACAAATAAAAATCTGTGTTTGTTGATTTGAAACCCCACACGGGTGCTGGGATGATATTTGGCGTACACTAATCCCAATTATTTAATTGTATGTCGATCAATTGGTCGACAGGCTGTGTAAGCGTTAATTATTTATATTTAATGCTTCTGCGGTTGTGAGGTGCACTTTGGATGATGGTTGATTGTTTATCATTGCTATTATATACATGTGTTGTATAGAATCCATATAATTAACGTTATATGGTAATTGATTGGGCCTCATTTCAAACGGGAAAATAATGAATATTATAAAAGAAAATTCATGTGTTGAATATAAAAATAGTCATGTGTTGACGATGTTCATGTGTTGAAACTATTCATGTGTTGAGTAAAATATTTTAAATAATAAAATTTACATCTTCAACATATTTAAAATTAGAATCTACTTTACAGTCGGAGTCTGATTTAAAAATCAAACGATAGATACCATAGTTTTATAAAATATTTTACATAACAAAAATATTTGTGCGTTGACAGTACTTATGTGTTAAGATTAGTCAGGTGTTGAAAGAAAGATAGATTCATGTGTTGAATAGAATAAATATTCATTTGTTGAATAGAATAACGAATTTATTGAAATATATAAAGCCATGTTGATTAGAGTTGCGCTATTTTGACGTGAACGATATTTATATCGATTATATTCGTTTTTATAACAAATATAGAAAAGAAGTGAATTCAAAATATAACGTTTTGAAAATATTATCATTTATATAGTAATGATATGAAATATTCAATTTTGATTTGAAATTGAATATAGAGTTGAAATGGTTTTGAAAACGAATTTAAAATGATTTATTAAATACATTTTAAAAAGGAAATCGACGAATATATATATATATATATATATATATATATATATATATATATATATTATAATGGCCTGAATAGAACGCGCCGCGCCGCGGCAGTTCGTGAATTTCGACCATTGACTTCGAATTGACGTTGCGGGAGATCCGACCGTCGTATTCTCCTAAAACCGGAACCGTTGGGTTCGTATTGAAAAGAGCTTTCCAATGAATATTAGAAATTTGAAATCTAACAGTTGGATTTGGAATTATGTCCAAATCAAATTTGGAAAAGGTCGCTGTAAGTGCAGTTCGATGGCCGTTGATGAAAATCGACTGTACAGGCCTTGATAAAATTATTAAAAATATTAATAATTTGTGTAAAATCATAATATGTGAATTGGAAACAACTGGGATGAAAAAATCCATATTTGAAAGGATAAAAATAGATTTCTATCGAAATGAACTGGTTTTGAACTAGAACTAAAACCAATTTATTTTTGAAATGAATAAATTGAATAGGAATCGGTTTTGAAAATAACCAAAATTTCCAATATATATAAAGTTGAAGTGGATCTGAATCGAAATTGTCTTTGGAATATTTCGATATTGGATTTCGTGACTATACAGATATTGTTATGGGAATTTGAAAGATATATTTTATATCGTTTTTTCCAATGCGATATTTGTTGGTTTCAGAATTTGATATTGAATATAAGCCGGTATATTTTCTATTCAGAGCCTTGTATTTAATATCAAATGTGATTTGGGTTTATCGTAAATCATGTTTTATATGACATTGGTTCTTTAACCCAGTTAAAGGCAGGATGTTGATTTTTTAGAAGATTGAAACTAAGTGGAATTTCAATGAATCTTTAATTAGATTGAAATGTGAATTGATATCAAATCTGAAAGGTGATCGAGAATGGAGTACCACCAGTTTTTCTCCAAAGCGATAGTTAAATCTTTAATTAGATTTGAACGTGAAATGGTAATTAATTTTACTGATAATACTGTGGTGTTAGATATGGAGTATTACCAGTTTTGCTCCAGGGGATGAATAGGTTGGGATTTGGAAATAAAATAAATAATTACTTTGGTGTGGTTCGCTAATCCCGACTAGTTTGAAATGATATCTGAAGGAGGATTAAAGAATAAATTTAGAAGAATTTATCTTGGATAAAATTAATGGGAACCTATTCCCTAATGATGTGATTTGTGAATAAAAGAATATTCTGAATTGGAATGAGGCATTTGTTGTGTTTGTGTAACATTTGTTTAAAATATACGTGGGTTATTCAGAAAGGCCGGGTTTATACCCATTCTGAATAACCGATTCGCCGAGATGTCGAAGATGAAGACGGTGGTTGAAGACCGGAAGTCTTCACATCGTTTGGGTGATTACTGATGATCTCGATTGGGCTGTACACCCAAGATGAGGGAAACAGTTGGTGATCGTCTAAACGTACTTGGAGATGGATGGATATGCGAGGAAAGTGCCTCCAGTTTCGTTCAGGCCCAGAACGAACTTGTAAATGGATTGTGTGTCTGACATTGGATTTTATTCTGTGTTGATTGATCTCTATTCAATATACATCTGTTTGGCGGCGGAGAATTTATTCTCTTTGTTAACTCCCTTCTTTGAGACATACGAGCTCAGAGGTTGTATATCAATGGACATCAGTCGCATGGCATGAATTCCCAGTGTGGCACGCGTAGGTGGCAATTGATCAAGGCTTCTGCTGAAAAGCAAAGTCTTGTGGTTGATGATCAAAGCACGGCCTGTGTGGCGTAGCTTTTTGTATAACGTGAATTCGCGAGCCTCACACCTCGGTATGAGTCAAAAACGGGAGATGGACCGCTGGGAGAGCACGACGTTTCTTTCTAGCTAGGTTGGTGTCAGTGACCTACCAGCCCTGACATTTATATATACTTTTCACCTGTGTGGTTGTTGGAATGCGAGGCGCCTCGGATATAGGTCTGTTAGGACCGGGAAACGTGTGTTCAGGAAAAACTAATCCTCCAAAGTTAGGTGAGGACCGGCCCAGCCGATTCCAAGGATCAAAGTGGGGTCCTGAGACATTTGCTAGAGCTTCTCGAATGGAGAGGAGCTTGCCCCTTGCCTCGACTTATGATGGAATCATATTTCCAATACGTGTATTTCGGTTTTATTTGTAGAGCCTAGTATGGCGACATAGTGGGATGGGGCACTTATGCCGTCTATGATTGATATTTATGATTGAAATTGTTTTGACACTATACACTTATAATAGTATCAAATGATTTGTTTTAAACGTACCAAGCATGTTTGGCTATTATAAGGTAAAAACCCTATCCTCCGGCTTGCGTTGCATTGTGTGATGGGACCTGGGTCTTATAACAGCTTCATTTTTCTTTATTTAGCATTGCGCTGTTTGTTTTATGCACTAGTATTCTTGGGAGGAAACCCGTTCCGTGTTATACGGCGTGGTCCCTTGATTTGCCTAACTTTAAAAATAACGATTAATAACTGTTTTAGTTCTCACACCAGTCACATGACTAATCTGGAGTTTATTGTTTTAACCTAAACTTTGGGTGCCCCTATTTTCCACACGGGCAGCTAGTAGTTTTGGTTTTGCAGATTTATATTCACAGGGTCCTGATTTACAGCTGGAACGATTCTCGGAAAGCTCTGTATCCGTGTATCACTTTTAGTTGTGTTTTGTATATTTTTGAGACGACCCCAAACACCGTACTGACGGTGGCACGGGTAATCCTTGGAATATAACACCGAAACATATAACAGTAGAACAGAAATAAACAAATACACCAGATAATGAACAATAAAATATACTGGATAAAAGTAATCATCAGGGTTACACAGTATACAGGATCATACTTAGTACAAATACAGTTCAACTATACATAAATGTCTACAGCGGAAACAAACAAAATATGTACAATAGGAGCTGAACAGCATAAAAAGAGATAAATAATGGAATCCATCTTCAGCTCCAGCTATCCAGAAAGAACCAGCTAAACCTGAATACAAGGCTGCCCGTGTAGAAAAAGGGGCACCCGAGTTTGAAAGTGAAACTACGAGTCAGTCATGGGACTGGTATGAGAAATCTACTCAACACATTCAAAATATGGCTAATCACAGGACCACGCCACTTTCGTGGAACGGGTTTACTCTATTGGATTGCCAGTGCTTTAAAACAAATCTTCCTTTTAAACAACGCAATGCTTTTTATAAAAATGAAGACATTACAAGACTCAGTTCCCATCACACAATGCAACGCAAACCGAAGGATAGAGTTTTTCCTTATAATGGCCAAAATATGATTGATACGAATAAAACAAAAGCATTTGATATTATTACTAGTGTCTATATATTTCAAAAACAATTTCAATCATAAGTATCAATCATAGACGGCATGGGTACCATATATCATGTCGCCATATATATATACAATCAAAACCGCACGATGTCGTATTTGGAAATTGGATTTCCGTCATGAACCAAGGCAAAAGATAGTCCTTACCGACTTCGAGACAATCTAGCCCATGTCTCATGGTCAGAGCGCATCGACCCTTTGGATCGTCAGGGCCGGTCCACCGATGTGGATTATTATGCCTGAACACTACGTCTCACCGCCCTATGGGGCGTAAACGAGCCAACGAATGACTCCATCGGTCCCGGATCGACCGATATATCCTAGGCGCCTCGCAATAGCAACAACCACATAAGTAAAATGTCAGGCCGTGTAAAAACACCGACACCACTCCTAGCTAGAAAGAAACGCAGGCCCTCCCTGATGTCCTCTCCCGTTTCTGGTCCATACCGGGGTGTGAGGCTCGCGAATTCACGTTATACACAAAGCTATGCCACACGGGCGGTGCTTTGATCATCACCACAAGACTTTGCTTTTCAACAGAAGCCCTGATCATTTGCCACTTAGGCATGCCACACTAGCAATTCATGCCACGCGATTGATGTCCATCGATATACAACCTTTGAGCTCGTGCGTTTCAGAGAAGGGCGTTAAGCAAAAGAATAAATTCTCCGCCGCCAAATAGATGTATATTTAATAGAGATCAATCAACACAGAATAAAATCCAATGTCAGACACACAGTCCATTTACAAGTCCGTTCTGGGTCTGAACGAAACCGGAGGCACTAAATACCTTGCAAACCCATCGACCACCACGTACGCCTGGACGATCACCACTCAATATCCATATTTCGGGATGCCTCCCAATCAGGACCTCGGTTACCATCCAAACGAGGTGAAGATCTCCGGTCTTCGACCACCGTCTTCATCTTCGATTTTCAATCGTCGGTCAATTATTTGAAATGAGAATTAACTCGGCCTTTTCAAATAATTCACGTATATTTAGGATTTCAAATCAATTTATTTCAATGGTTAAATCATTTGACAACACCTATTTTGTTCCTTAATATAATTTTCACACCAAACACATTCAACCATCAAATACCACATAAATTAAGCAAATTCAGTTTATTTCCCTTCCATATCGTTTATGATATTTTATAACGATTTATCGCTATTTTTATTTATTTTAAAATAGCCAATTTATTCAAAACGACGCTTCGGCCCATAACGCGGCCGTGGCGCTGTTTTTCTTCAGATTTGATTTACACATCTCTGAAAATCTAACCATTGGATCTTCACAAAATTTACATCATTAGAAAGATCTTTTCAAAACGAATCCAACGGTTCCAGTTTCGGGAAAATCCGACGGTCGGATCTCCCGGTATAATCGTTTGAAGTTTCTATTTTAAAATACGAACTACAGCGTCGTTATTCGATTAATTATATATACATATATATATATATATAATATAATCGTTTCTGGCGCTGTTTTCCTTCAGATTTGAATTAAACATTCCAGACAATCCAACCGTTGGATTTTTACAAAGTTGGTGCCGTTGGAAAGATTTTTCCAAAGCGAACCCAACGGTTTCGATTTCAGGAAAATCCGACGGTCGGATCTCCCGTACTAATCATTTGAAATCACGATTTCGAAATACGAACTGCAGCGTCGTTATTCGATTAATTATAATTATATTTATATATATATATATAATCGTTTCTTATAGGAAATAAAAATAGGATTTTTATTATAAAACAATTTCTTTCAAAACAAGGTTATTTTATACATTTCATATTGATGTTAAAATGGGATTTTTATATTCAAAACACGAATACCATTCAACACATGAATTTCTATCCAACGTATGAATATCAACTCAACACATGAAGGTTTTCTATTCAACGAATAAATATAGTTTCAACAAATGAAAATAATTCAAACACATGAATATTATTCACAATTTCGGCAGCATAACGACAGGGTAGTTAAAACCGGGACCGTCCCTAGTACGGCTCCTCGCTCTACCTTAAAACCTCGCGGTTTTTGACAATGGGGAATCATGCATCTAGTTCGCACGCAGGCGGCATGTATATTTATTTCATTTCCACAAACTAATCCTATGTGGTTTCAACAAAATATTTCTCAACCACAAACGGATATTTTTCAACCACAATCAATCAATATCAACCACAAACAATTCCAATCAACCAATCGCTATCAATCAATTCTCACACCAATCACAACCAATAAATATCGTCCATGGTTTGTGGACGAGGGGCGTATATATATATATATATTTATTTATTTATATATAGCAATTCACTTCTATTTCAACGCATATATAATTTTTACAACACATATATAACTTATACATCGAACGCACAACTTATACAACGCTTATACACGAAGTGTACAACGCTTATATAACTCATACATCGACTATTTAATTTATACATCGTCGTTTTCCATATCGTTTATGAATTAGAAATCTCACTTTGGGTTCCACTCCACCAAAAATAGCAGAGGCCTCAGAAAAATGTGCGGTCTCTTCTAAAATGTAGAAGACGTCCACACGAGTCCACTGTCTCTTGTTTCACTGAATTTCGTCAAGAAACGAAAAAGATATGATTTTTACAGTGAAATCAAAAACCATAGCGCTTTAAAGTGCTATAATATAGTTGAAATTAAAATAGGCCGTTACCTCCACGAAACCTTCAAAACTAGGTCTGATCTTTTCTCACAATCCGTGCAGCTTGGTGATGATCGGCCCCTGCCACCTTGTATTGCTCTGAGAGGCGCACCGATCGACAGGGGTTTGGTGGCACTCGGTGGCGGATCTGGCGGGTTACGGCGGCGCGAAGTCAACGACTTCGAGGGCGTGAATCTCGAGGTACAGCGAACCAGGGGTGGCGTGGGAGGTATAGTTTTGAAGCCCTCGACGAGTACTACAAAAACCCTAACTGGGTGGAGGTGTTTCGTTGCGTGGATTAGCCAGAAAAGAGGAGAGAAGATTCGAGCTGCTGCCGCCATTCGTATCGGGGAGAGAGAAAGGTATTTTCTCTTTTTTTTTTAAAAAAAACTGATTGGTCGGTGGGTTTTAAAGGAGTTTTCTGACACGACCACCAATCGAAACCCAACGACTGTCGTCCCTAGCGTTTTACCACCATCCCTGATCAGTCAGTTTTCCTTCAAATTAAAATATAAAATGTTCAATATTTAATTTGAACGTATATTTCAATTTGCCAGGGCCACAAACTAATTCGAAAAATTCCAGAAAAATAATTATGGCTATGTTTTGATGATACGGTCCCAACAAAACTAGTTCCGTCGAATTCTGAGAGCGTTTGCAAAAAGCCCCATTTCTGGTCGATCCAATTTAACTATAACTGACCAAAACACGTTTTCCTTTGCCACGCTCACATACTAGCTTCAAAAATTATGAAATTTGAAACCTAGCAATAACATCACATCCCGGACCCAACAAAAGTGGTTTCGTCGAATTCCGAGGTCGTATGCAAAATGGCCAATTTCACGGGCTATATAAATTCCATAGCGACCTTTCTGAAAATTCATTTGGTCATAACTTTTGCTTTCCGCTATGAAAATTCGATTTTTCAGATTCTAGAAAGGTATTCACTAACAGATTTAAATATTTTTGGTTTCGCTCAAATTCGTTTTGTTTTGCACCCGGTACTGTCCGACAAAGTTTGGATTCAATTTTTGAAACTACAGCGTCATTTCGTGCCTTGTTTATAATTAGAATTAATTATATTCATTTTCAATTGTCGATTCAACTCACTTTTCATCTCTATTATTTAAAATATTTATTTTAAATATTTAAAATCCATTATTTTAGCCAATTTAAAAATTTTAAATTGGTTCAGATTTTCTGGGTCGTTACAATTTTTCCGCTGCTATGTAATTTATTGTAATCTCTGATCTTCATCGAATGTAATTTATTCATTTATACTCTGTATATTCTTATATCCGATGGAATTGTTGTAATAAATAATGAAATGTTCTTCCGTCTGCGTTCCGATGTGTATTGTTTTCATAGCATTCGTCCTTTCTCTTCTCTTCGGAGACCGGGGAAGTTCGGGTTGCTACAATAATAATCATTCTTGTAAAAATCATAAAATAAATTATCCTTTACAAAAACCATTTACACATCAATATTATCAAAATTAGAAAATATTATTACTTAAACATGAAATCTTATAAATTAAATATAAACTTTTAAAATAAATTCTCCTTATACAAAATCATAATTTATAAAATAAACAAGATACTTTATTCAAAATTAAAAATTCACATATTCAAACTTTATAAAAACAAATATATATTCAGAAAATCCAACATTATATAATAAAAATCCAAATTCATATATTAAAAAATCCAAATTAACTTGGTAAAAATTATGGGATGTTACATTCACCCCCCTTAGAAACTTTTCGTCCTCGAAAAGGAAGTCGAGTAAATTTAAACTCCTTCACAAATTTTAAATTCCAATTTCTCTCTCAACATACCAGAAATGTAATGGTTAGAACCAAGGCTCATATCATTCTCAGGGTACTCTGTCTGATTCTCACTAAAGGTAGAGTCTAAGGATACTTCTATGATCTCGTGATTACTAGGGTCGTCACGGGTCTTGTTTAAAAATCGCATCCTCTGAGTTAGACTCAGAGCTGGTATCCTACCATTAAGGAGAAACTGGGATAGATACTATATAGTACTTAGAGGTCTACGACCCTAAGAAAATTCTAAAAGTTTGTAAATTATCTTTCTAGCTTACTCATATTGAACCCATGATTTTTCCTTATCAATTCTAAGGCCAAGTGTTTAAATGAGAAATTTAAATCTAAATTCTCAAATAAATATTTTTCCAAATTATTCAATTAAAATATCATTTTGGTTAAATTTAATATCTAAAATTTTATTGCTCTTAATACAAACTCAAGTTCAATTTAAGAGATTGTCCAAAATACTGGTTTCTATTCCAAATTAATTCACCTGTCCATGGCTTTATTAGAGCAGGGCAAAAGGAAGAATTCAGAAATAAAGTTGAACAGTAAAAATTTCAAGCACGACAATTCGGGGTGATAATCAAAAGATGACAATAGGTCGAGCAAATCCAGCGACAAGGGAAGAGATAGAATTTTGTTATCAAAACATACATTCTATCAAATTTTTATTTCAATCGTTTCCAACCTCATATTAACCATATATAAGTTAAATCTATACTCATTAATATTCATATTTTAGTTGTCATGTTCACCAAATCGAATAACACTTCCTAAATCCACTTTAAAAATGCAAAATATATATAATCTCTTTTCATTCTTGTTTAAATATCAAATCTTGTTTAGAAAGTCTTTCTTACTCAAGTAGCCGGAAAATCTCTTAAAACAGTTTTATTTAAAATGTCATCACGCTTCCTCTGCGCGCTCTGATTATGCGTACACAGGTTCAAGCTAGGGTTGTTTCAAATATTAATCTTAACATTTTCAGAGCTCACTTCTTTAATATTTCAAAGATCCAAATTTTCCTACTTCGATGTTTGTTATGGTTTAGATTAACCTTTTAAACTTATTCCTAACCTAAGTCAAAATCATCTCCAGATTCCTGTGGGTGGAATTGATAAAATCTCTTAATGAATTTTCACACTTACGTGTTCTTTCTAATTCTTAAGTATAGTTTACTTCTACAATACCCCCTTTTTATTATTATCAAAATAGTTGATCTTGCATCTATAATATATTGTCATTTCATTATATTCTTTAAATATTTTTAACCTATCGAAATGGTTCAAGTATTCCTCGACGTCTTAATCGAAACCATATAGTCATCCCACTTTCGAAACTCGAAAATAAAAATATGTGATGTCGCGATCATCAATAGAATTATCTTCAATCCACTAGAGAGTGACCCAACATTTACCTAGTTTATATTGGGCTTCGCATATACGTTGATCAGACGTATATTCAAAACCCTTACATACTCGATAGTCCAATCGTGACATCGAATAAAACACTCGAAACCCTTATTTCTAATTATATTTCAAAATATATTCCAAATAATCATCATTTCCAAAATGATTTACTTGTTCAAAATACCTTATATAGGTTTCAAAAATACGCTTTCTCGTCATAATATTCCAGAACCTCATACTAGGGTGTTTCTAACCCTATTTCTAATGAGATTATATAACTCTGAGGAGTCCTATTCCTTTGTCCAAATATGTACGTACCCTATAGCTTTGTATAACCAAAGCTCTGATACCAACTGTAACGACCCGCCTTTAAGCCCAGTTCTCGTCGGTAATTAAACCGACTCAAACCGTTCATAAAGACGAATTGTTATGGGTACATACATACATTGAACAAAAATAATTGAACTTTTCATTGCAAAATACAATGTTACATCAGAGTTACATAGAATATCGGAGTTACAACATATACAGCGGAAGAAAAGTAAATATACTCTCAGCGGAAGTACTGTATGCTATAGCGAAAGCTCTAACTCTAGTGTGGACTCCAACTTTAAAAGTGCTTCGAATCCTTCTCCAACGACCTATAACTGCAAAACTAAACACTAGCTGCCCGTGTGGAAATTGATGGGCACCCAGAGTTTAGAAAGGAATAATAAACTCCAGGTCAGTCATGGGACTGGTGTGAGAACTCAAAAAAAGTTGTTATTTAGGATTCATTTTAAAGTTGGGTAATTCAACGGACCACGCCGCTAACGCGGAGCAGGTTAACTCCATATGAATTCCCGTGCATAGAAATTCGCTATGACTTTTGAAAATGAAGCTATCATAAGCTCGTCCCACATCACACAATGCAAGCGCACACCAAATGGGCGAGTTTTATCTTATGATAACCAAACGTGCTTTCATACGTGAAAATCCTCTTCTTATATTATCATATAGTGTGGAAAAAAAAATTCGCAAATAAATGTATTAGTCCTAGACGACATAATAGCATTAATATTATCTCGCCATATATATACAAACCAAAACCGTATGGCTCGTATTGGGATTGGATTTCCAACTTGATGATTCCTGGCATGAAAGATCAATCAGGGATACAAAACGAAGTGCCTCAACGGCGTTTTCATCCATTATGCGGACACCGACTACACATCGTCAGGGCAGGTCAATGGTTTTCGATCAGACATGACCCCCTAAACATACCCAACTTCCCCAGGTTCATAAGTGGTTTCCCACTCATGCACAACTTCATCATTAATTCATATATAAGTATAAAACCTAACCGCCAGTTTCTCATCAATCCGAGGTGTGAGGTTTGTCGAAGTCACGTCATACACAAAGCGATGCTTCGATAAGCCATTCTTTGAACATCATTAGCTCGTTCCATAACTCGGGTATGCCACTTTGACAATTCACGACATATCACTGATTTCAATCAATGCATACCCTCTAAGTTCATATGACTTAGAGACGGGGATAATATATTGCCACAACTCCGATATACATTAACGGAAATCAGTGTTGTGCGGCCAATTTCAACGTCAGACACACCATCCATACAAATCCGTTCTGGGTCTGAACGGAACAACAAACCAAAAATACTTAAATATGTTCAGGTCTCATGTAACTCATACCTCGTATCGGTGGCCTTCCTAATCGAGACATTAATCAACAATCAATCTAAACAAATTTAAATATTCCCGGTCTTCGTTCATCGTTTACCGAGTCTTGAATTGCTTCATAACGTCGTATTATTACTTGGAATGGGTTTCGAACATATTTCGATCCCGGTCTTTCCAAGTAACAAGCGTACTTTAAAACAGTAGCCATGGTTTTCATAGGCTTTTCAATTCAAATCTCCTTCCAAATGATTATCAATTCATATATAACTCAAAATTTGGATTACTATAAATTTCATACATCTCGTTATCATCTTAACTCCTCTTTGAAATCAAAATTATACCTTTGCTTCAATTTCTTACCTTTAATTTTCCTTGAATTAAAGATTTGATTAAATCCCCAATGTGAATTTCCCCCATTCAATCTCATTGGGTTTCAAGAATGGTATCACTAAAGATGCGATTCACGACAAAACCCAAATCAATTTATATTAAATCATAAATTTCACAGAAATTTTCATCCACTTATATTCGATATAAATTCTCATAATCAGCGAATACCATGAGTGGAATAGCGATATAATAATATCTTTCATATTCCCCAGATAGTATTCATTTACACCATGGAATTTTATACCAAATATCGAAGATTATTTTTATCTAACTTATTTCAATTAGGTGGAGAAATCCATATCTTAATTAAAAGATTTATTCAACATTTTGATATTTGATTTGGATAGAAATAACATCAACTTATCTTCAATATTAATCTCCGTATCCAACTCATATTATAAGTGGAATAACGGTGAATTACTTTTTAAATTCCTCAGATAATATGAATTTTCATCCACCGAGTTAATATCAAACATCTGAAGATTTATTTCCAACCATATCCAAATTTAAAATTGGAAAACCCCATTTCAATCCCATATAGGTATTCTCGATACTTTAATAATCTTCGAACTATTTTTATAAATCATTCTTATAGTCAAATAATAGTTCCTGCTTTAAATTTCAAACCAATAATAGCTTTTGGAAATGTTACCAAAGTACTGCTATAAAAATAGCCCTTTAAATCAAATAGATTTAAAATTATTCGAAATGCAAGTATTCCAATTCTAGTCACCATTTTAGGAGTTATCATAAATTTTCTCCAACTTAATAACCTTGTTTTATTCGATTTCCGTTATGATTGGCAATTACACGTATTTCAAATTTTTGTTTTGAATATAACTCGAAAATCATATGTTGAAAATCAAAATTATTCTTTCTATTCAAATACTTTTATTACTTGAAATCCAACGCGCCTTATTTCAAGTCAAGTCAATTTAAAATAATCAAGTCATAGCCATTCAAAGTTTGAAATCGATATTTACGAATTGTCGCATCATAGTGCGTTCTATTCAAACCATATAGTGATTATAAATTTTCATGTCCTTTTCAATTTTAATTAAATTTCCAAATCATTTGGAAAACAGTTTCAAATTATATTTCAAATTAGATTTCGAATTTACCATCCCGTTGTCGGACGAGTTAGGGATAGCCAGGGAGAGCACGAAACTGAATTTCCAAACCCAAGCCTAGACACCATCCTCTCTATCATCCTAGAATGTTCTGGTGTATATTATATTATTATTATAATATACAAAAACCATAGTCAAATTTTAAAAATCTCATTTCGAATTGAAGTAACAAAAATCAATACATAGTCCATATCCTTTTCAAATCCTAATTCAATATTTAAAAGTTGATATTTAATTCAAAACTAGCATTTTAAGTATTATTTAATAATTAAATAAAATCGTATATAAGAAGGAGATTCTATATAGATCACCCATATATTCCCCAACCACGGTGTGTATGTGTGTGTGTGATATCATACAATGCAATCCTATTTATCCAAATGAATCATATGATCAGATGGATACGAATTCATTGATCACAACAAACATTTTAACTGTGCACAAGCGTTACATTCAATAACGCTTAGCAGTGTTCAGTCTATTATCTAATTTCACGAACAACCATCCAAACATCAACATCCATCACACAATCATCATCAACAAATTAAAATTAATCTCAGCTAATTATAATTAACTAATTTAAATAAATAATTTAAATGAGAAGTTCTCACCAGACAAGCTCCAACATCTCCATTACCAGAGAGAATAGACGAACGAATACTGTTACTGCTACTCGTACTGTTTTTCTCAATTCACTTCCATTAGCAGCTGGAGATTTTTCTTCTAATTATATATATCGAAAGTAAATTAATAACGATATTCGATATATATATAGGCCTCTTATTTTATTATTATTATTATTAAAATTTTATACTTAATAAAATTCCCAATACTATATAACACTGCGTTCTTCTTTCAGATACGATTCTAATGCTTCTGACGGTGAGCGAATCCGAATTAAAATGAGCGAGATATTGTTTTCTAAAGCTTACACTAATTTAAACAAAAATAAATTAAATCATTCCCAAATTGAAGAAGGCCTGGCCCGAACCCCATGCTCTGAACCGGCCCGCTAGCCCCTTCTTCTTCTTCCCCCTTCTTCCATGCGTGAGCCCCTTTCCTGGAACCCATTTTCACCGTGCACCATGTGCACGTGCACCCCCCCAAACCACCGCCGTTCTTCAATCCGAGACCACACACAAACTCGTCTTCGACTCCTCTTCCAAGTTCACACCACCACTCTGTCTCCGACTCCCTTAATCAAATTCCGACCATTGCCCGAGAGTAGCTTCAGGAAAAAAACGCGTGAATCCCTTATGTCGCGCGCACCATTTGCACACCGAACTCCTCCAACTTTTGCCACATCGAAGCCCATTCCATTCTCATCATCACTCCACACCCCGTTCTTCCAATCGACACCTGATTCTCCGACGATCCCCAACCCTAGTTTTCAACTTTTCGAATCATCGTCACGGAATCGAACCAATTTCATATGAAAAATACTTCCTTCCCTGTTGATCGCAATGGCGTAGACGACATCGATAAATTCTAAGCGGATCGAGAGATTTGATTTTCTGAAGTTTTCAACACAAATTTTCAGTTTACTGTAAATCGACGATTTCTCTCTCGATATATGATGAAAATAGGATCTGTTAATTTCCAAAAATCACAAATGATGATACGAACAATATTCGTGCATATCCTTTCAACAAAAACTGAATAGATTGGAAGATGTGGATTTTTAATTGGGGAGAACATGAATTTTTCATGTATATGAAAATTAAAACAGAGAACAAGAAGAAAATGTCACGAGGAGATATACCGCAAGTGATTAATGGATGAAGTGAATAACTCAATGAGATATGTTGGATTAAACTAATTTGTTAAATAATTATATGACCTGGTTACCTTTAGTATGATTTGCTATATATATATATATATATTTGATTGAACTCAGGCTTAAGTATAATTGGTTTGATACTCACTTATCATATGATATTTGAATATATCCCTCAGCTTGAACCAGTGATTTATACTTTGAGATAAGAAATGATGCATGGGTTGGGTGATTTGAGTATGCTTGGTTGCACGGTTTCTAGACAACCTCAAACCCCCTTTCCACGGTGACAAAGGTAATCTTTGGAATATAACTCATAAACAAATAACTGCAGAACAAAAATATATAAATACACCAGATAATGTACAATAGAATACACTGGATAAACATAATCATAAAAGTTACACAGTATACAGGATCATACTTAGTACAAAATATAGTTTCAGCTTTACGTAAAATGTCTAAAGCGCAATCAAAACATAATATGTACAATAGGAGCTGAATAACATAAAAAGAAAGAAGTGAAAGAATCCATCTTCAGCTCCATAGCTATCCAGAAAGAGCCTGCTAAAACCTGAATACAAGGCTACTCATGTAGAAATAGGGGCACCCGAGTTTGCAAGTGAAACAAACTACGAGTCAGTCAAGGGACTAGCATGAGAAATCTACTTAACTTATTTTAAAATGAGGCCAATCACAGGACCACGCCGCTAACGCATAATGGGTTTACTCCATTGGATTGCCAGTGCTCAAAACAAGTAAATCATTTAAAACATCGCAATGCTTTTTACAAAAATGAAGCCATTATAAGACTCAGTTCCCATCACACAATGCAACGCAAACCGAAGGATAGAGTTTTACCTTGTAATGGCCAAAATATGCTTGATACGTATAAAACAAAAGCATTTGATATTATTACTAGTGTTTATATGCTTCAAAAACAATTTCAATCATAAGTATCAATCATAGACGGCATGGGTACCATATATCATGTCGCCATATATAGGTTTACAATCAAAACCACACGATGTCGTATTTGGAAATTGGATTTCCGTCATGAACAAAGGCAAGGGATTGTCCTTACCGCTTCGAGACGCTCTAGCCCGTGTCTCAGGCAAGCGTGCAGGCAAGCCTTGGATCGTCAAGGCCAGTCCACATGGAGTGAATTAAAATGCCTTAACACTGCGTTTCTCCGCCCTATGGGGCGTCAACTGGTCATATCCCAACCAAACCATCGGCCCCGTAACGACCGATATAACCGAGGCGCCTCGCTATCCGTCATCCACATAAGTAAAATGTCCGGGCGTGTAAAACCCAAAACACCACTCCTTGCTAGAAGGAAACGCATGTCCTCCCTGATGTCCTCTCCCGTTTCTGGCTCATACCAGGGGGTGAGGCCCGCGAATCAACGCTAAGCACAAAGCTAGCTATTTAAAGCCCTGCTTTGATAATCAACCACAAGGCTCTGCTTTTCAACAAAAGCCTTGATCATTGCATCTCAGCATGCCACACAGGCAATTCACGCCATGCAACTAACGTATATCAATCACACAGAATGAAATCCAATGTCGGGTACACAGTCCTTTTACAAGTCCGTTCTGGGTCTGAACGAAACCGGAGGCACCTTATTCCTCGTCCCATATGTCCAATACATTAGAGAGGTCCTCGCACATCCAAAAGATCAACAAGTACGTCCAGACAACCACCACTGTAACCCCTTTAGGGCAGCAACTCCCATCAAAGGCATCAGTAGCCATCCATTCGATGTGAAGATCATCGGTCTTGCACCGTCTTCATATCTTCGACGTCTAACCGTTGATCAATTTTTTGAAATGAGAATTAACTTGGCCTTTTCAAATAATTCACGTATATTTAGAATTTCAAATCAATTCATTTCCATGGTTAAATTATTTGACATCAATAATTCTATTCATTAATGTAATTTTCACGCCAAACACATTCAACCATCAAATATCCAATAAACTGAGTAAATTCAGTTTATTTCCATTCCATATCATTTATAATATTTTATAACGATTTATCGCTATTTTTATTTATTTAAAAATAGCCAATTTATTCAAACGACGCTTCAGGCAAAAACGCGGCCATGGCGCTGTTTTTTTTTCATATTTGATTTACATATGTATGAAAATATAACTGTTGGATCTTTACAAATTTTATATCGTTGGAAAGATCTTTTCAAAACAGATCCAACGGTTCCAGCTTTGGGAAAATCCGACGATCGGATCTTCCGGTACAATCGCTTAAAATTACGATTTCAAAATATGAATTACTGCTTTGTTATTCGTTTTATTTTAACTATATATATATATATAATTCATTCTGGCGCTGTTTTCATTCAGATTTGAATTAAACATTTCTCACAACCTAACCATTGGATCTTTGCAAAGTTGGTATCCTTGGAAAGATACTTTCAATGCGAACCCAACGGTTTCGGTTTTGGGAAAATCCAATGGTCGGATCTCCCATAATATTTGTTTAAAATCCCGATTTCAAAACACAAACTACTGTTTTGTTATTCGTTTTAATTTAATTATATGTATGTATAATCCGTTCTTCGACTTCCAAACCATTTTCATTTCACACATGTGGTAAAAATAATATTTTTAACCAACAAATATTCCTTTCAACATATGACTATTTTTAACACTTCATATATATATAAATGTGATTTTTGTTGTAAAAACAATTTATTTCTAACACGAATATTTCTAGTGATTCATATATATAATAAAAATGTGATTTTTATTGTTAAAACAATTTATTTCAAACATGAATATTTTATATACTTCACATAGATGATAAAAATGTGATTTTTATCTTTCAACAATTTATTCGTCATATGAATATTTTTCCAACACATGAATATATTTTAACACATGAATATAAATCAAACACATGAATATTTAAGAAAATTTCGGCAACATAACGGCAGGGTTGTTAAAACCGACAACGTCCCTAGTACAACTCCTCGCGCTACCTTAAAGCCTCGCAGCTTTTGACAAGGGGGATTTCAATAATCTAGTTCGTACGCAGACGATTTTTCCCACAAACTAATCATATTTTTTTAAAACCACAAACAACCATAATCAAATAAACCATTCGTAATATTCACCAAATTTCACGTCAACCAAAATCAAAACAGTCACAACCAATATATATCGGCCATGGTCTATGGACGAGGGGAGTGTGTATATATGTATATATATATATATATATGTATGTATATTTAGATTTCATTTCAATTCCATTCAACGCACATATGATTTTTACAACGTATATGTAACTTATACATCGCACATACAACTTATACAACGCTTATACAGGAGGTGTACAATGCTTATATAAATTATATATCAATCGTATAATTTATACATTGCCATTCCATATCGTTTATAATTTAGAAATATCACATTGGGTTCCACTCCTCCAAAAAAAGTAGGAAGCTCCGAAAATTCTCCTGTCTCTTCTAGAATGTAGAAGACGTCGTCACGAGTCCAATGTCTCCAGTTTCACTAGATTTCGACAACATAGCAAAACGATATGAGTTTTATTGTAAAATCGTAATCCATAACGCTTTAAGGCGCTATTAAAAGTTGAATTTAAATAAGCCGTTATCTCTCTAAAAAGGTTCAAAACAAGGGTTCGTTTTATCTTCCAATCCGAAAAGTGTTGTGTCGATCATACTATACAGCGTCGAAGCGTCGAAACTCGAGATTCGGTGAACGATAGGTGGCGAGACTTAGATGGATTTGTAGAGGAGATTCAAATCTTCAAGAACCCCAACTGTGTCGATCGATTTCATTGAGCCGATTCGCCGTAATCGAGGTGGGAAGAACGAAAAGTGTTTCCTCTGTCGTGATTGAGGAGAGAGAAGGGGTTCCGCCTTTTTTTTTTAATTTTTAATTAATGAATGAAAAATCCTTATTGGCCGATATTTATATTTATTCAAAAAATAATGTTTTCATAACCGGACCCCAAATCAAACCCAACGACTGTCGTTCCTAGCCAAATACCCCCATTCCGGACAAAATGGAATATGTTTCGTAGGCCAATTCGACTTTTTCAGTCAGTTATTCTTCAAATTAAAATATAAAACATTCAAATATGGATTTGAACATACATTTCAATTTGCCGAGGCCACATACTGATCCCAAAAATAAATCTAGCTATGTTTGGAGGATACGGTCCCACTAAATCTGATTTCGTCGAATTTGAAGACCGTTTGAAAAATGGCCATTTTCTAGTTGATCCAAATTGACTGAAATTTACCAAACACATTTTCTCTTGCCACGCTCACATATTAACTCCAAAAATTATGGAATTTGAAACCTAGCAATAATTTGACATTCCAGATCCAACAAAAGTGGCTTTAGCAAAAACGGGGGTTGTTTGCAAAATGTCTATTTTCATGGGCTATATTAACTCCATAGCGACCTTTCCGAAAATTCATTTGGCCATAACTTTTGAATCCTGCTATGAAATTTCGATTTTTCGGATTCATTAGAAAGATATTCATAAACAGATTTAAATATTTTTGGTTTCTAAAATATGATTTATTTTGCATCCGTTGCAGTCAGTCAAAGTTCGAATTCAAATTTTCAAACTACCACGTCATTTCAGGGCTTATTTTATAATTAAAATAAATATATTCGCTACAACTTCGATCCAAAAGAATTTTTATTCGTTATTATTTAAAATAATTTATTTTAAATATTCGAAATTCACTAAAATAGCCAAATTAAAAATTTTAAATTTGGTTCTGATTTTCTGGTTTATTACAATATTTTTGGTGAATCATATCTATAAATGCATTTGTGTACATCGATACAAACACATAGTGGATTCTGAAATTAACTATATATATGTACATGGAATGGTGTGTGTGTATATATATATATATATGTAAATCAGAAAACATGACAACGGTTAATGGCACTGTTGATCTAATATTGTTAGGATGATGGACTAATCAATCTGATCATAAATGTTCTTATATGTATATACACATGTTAAGGTTGATTAGAAATATGTTTGTTAGTTTATGGAATTGACTAAGTAAGATGTCTTGTAATATATAAGAGTGAATATGCTTTTGTGATATTTTATTTAGTCCCACATCATGGGGATAAATTTAACATCTGCTCCGAAGCCTATATATAAAGGTACCAATGTAATAGAAATGTATATACTTGAAGTAACAAGAATAAAAGTCTCTCCCCTATCTTTTCTATTCTCTCTAATAGTTTCTTGTTTAACATATGTTCAGTTTTATTTTTAACAAGATGAGTATTATTTGGGACAAATTTACATAGAGTTATACGAATCCATTCAGACTGTTTTAATAAGTACAATGGAGAATTTGCTTAAACTATGGAGCATAAAATAGTGTAGCACACAGAGTATCACTTATATCAGTTATAATCAAAGTTTTCATATGTCATATAATTTAAGAAGTACACTCATTCCAGACTTTTAGTATGACTCCTTGCTTGCTTTCTATGCATCTTGGGGTGTCTCATTTACAATGAGGCAGCCCTAGTAATTGTACAGGCATTATATAAAATGAGTTGATGGGAAGAGGAACTAAATATTTGCAGTTTAAAAAGTGCTTAATGGTTGCAGTGGCAGTATTATATGCATTTGAATTCATATTGCTGTGTAGAGTATAGTTAAAACTTGTATTAGTTAAGGTTATGTACTATATGTTGTTCAATTATTAATTCTGTAAGCAGTTTAAAGATTTTAACTGTTTATACAATGTAATGATCTAAGAAACGGTATTTTAAGAAGTTAAGTTGTTATGCTTTTGAGATGGTTAAAATGTGTGTGTGTGTGTATTATATATTCTGTATTATAGATATAAGAATCTATGTTGGAATTACGGGGCGAGGGGAGGGGGTCACTCCATATAACTAATATACGTATGTGTCTCCTCCTCGATGTTCTCTGTTTTAGGTGTTATTACATTTTCTTTTTGGATGTAGAGGGCAAAAAAATAAAAAAATAAAAATGTATGCATGTGTTGGTTCATTGCACACAAGTGTAATTTGAAGTAACTTGTATAGATATGTAAGCACTGTTATATATATATATTACTTGGAGATCATTTGTGAGAAAAGCTGTGTGTAAAAGAGAGGTTTTGTTTAACTATTTCTTGTAGTTGTGAAAGCATTATATCGTTATGGTTTTTAATGTGAAGAATAGTGAAGTTTAGGATGGCAGGTATAATACTGCCCAGTTGATTTATTCATACGTGTGATCTAAAACTCCTTAGTGTTTTCATGTAGAAGCATGTTGTATCTGTATACAAGGTAATGGAAATACACACCTTGTAGTTATAAGCTTTTCTTTGTAGCTTTGACTAATTATATAGGTACTCGAATGGAAGTCAATGAGCTTTAAGCTAATTCCATAAAGGGATAGTATGTTAGGCGATAATGTTACTTAATAGTATAGTTGTTAGTATATTATTAAGTTACCTATTTTTAAGAAATGGTTTAATAAGGAGAAAACAAGTTATTTTATCTTGTTTAAGCCGTGTAGTGATTAATTGTTTTTAGTTATTCAATGTCCTTTGCCATTTAATTTGTCTCTGATATAAGCAAGGGAGACTTGTATATCTTTATGTATACAAGTTGATAATTTGAACTATTCTAATATTTTTATATTAGTTAATGACGGATCCTGGATGTGTTTTGATTGTAAGAAGAAGTTGACCCTACGATTTATTTAAATAATAAATAAAAATTATTTTTATTTTGGTGAAATTTTTTTGGTCGTTTCACTTTGTCTCTAATCATTTCATTTAATTAAATTAAACTAGTGTTTAATTCAGTTTCAATTGTCGGATGCATGCAGATCGGTCTAGTCTGACTCCAGATTGTAGATCTCGATCGTGCGGTCCTAATGTAGCTTTTTTGGCTCTATTCTGAGAACACGGTCATGAATAATAAATAATATAAGTTTATGGTTTATACAATTTATTTAAAACAATATATTTCCTTTACTTAAAAATTAACTATAACTAATTACTTTAATTAACCATCAGCAGGCTGCTAATCCTCTAATCCCTTGTTCCTTATATCTTGTAGTTGGCTCGAACAAAATTACCCAAGTACGATCTATGTTCAAAAATTGATACCGTCATACTTAACTTCTTTTAATTAATCATAGATCTTTAATCTCGTTCAACACCCTTCGTTGTTCTGCTTCACTATATCTGTTCTTGAATTCGTTAAGTAGTTAATGCCCTTGATTAGATAGTAATTAAAACACTTATTATTTGAATAACGAATACGGGATAACCAATTCCTCAGGTCCTCGTCTTCTTATTTTCTTCGTTCCAGAATAGCTGCTCCACGCTCAACATTAAACATCGATAGCCGCGCTGCCATCATCGACCTGACGGTCGATCTGACACAACCGCGCGACGTTGCTTCACATCGTCGTGCATCGGTTATGAACTCGAGCCACTCGAACCCCCAGATGCAAGCAAGTCAACACAAACTCCACACCTTTTTGTGCCAAAATCTGATCGCCTCAGGTGATTAAACATCATCACGGCTGTTCAGTAGCATGATCTCATTGCTCTCAACATTTTGTGGTTATATGATTTCAGTTTCGGTGAACAAAGTTTAAGATTTAACAGAGGAAAAAAATCAAAGAATTGTGTTCGTCGGTTTGGTAAATGTCGGTAGTGTAGGGCATTGACCATGTGAAACTGACTTTGACAAAAACTAGGTTAACAGTTGACATATGGTATTTATAAGGAATAATATAGAATAATATATTATTTAATGAAACTTCGCTATGAAGTGACCCGCAAAATCCACTGCATTTGATCTCTAATCGAGTTGTAAAATATAAATCCTAACATAAAACGATATTCCGGACAGGATGGAAAAGGTTTCGTCGAATTCCTAGATCGTCTGTGCAAATTCCTTTATACCTCATATACTTGAATCAACACGTATATGAATTGTGTACGATCACGAAATAAATCCGATCAACATGAAAATTGATATACTATAATAATAAATCATTACGTATTTTATTAAATTAACTTTGCTTAAAATGTGGTTCGTTAGATAATCATTTATTCTTAATTTCCATATCAATCTACAAAACGATTATATAAAAACAGAGACATTTTTGGTTGCCGAACTCGCATACGACATTGATTTGCCCCAAAATTTTATATCGTATAATAATTTAATGTTATGATTCCAATGAAACTAATTTCATCGAAAACCGAGACCGTTTGCGAAAAGGATTATTTTTAACGCATATAAAATATCGAATAAATATTAATTAAATTGCAAAATAATTTAGTTAAATACTAATAAATAATTAATAATGTATTTATCCAAATAAAATTATCATATGGTTTCAAATATAAACCAGTATAGATTATACAACTCAATATCAACATTCTAAGTTAAAATATCAAGATATATAACAAAATCCTTATTATTTAAATAAACGTTATCATTTATAAATGATTTCCATAGCGACTATTTTAAAATTTGAATTGGACACAACTAACAATCCACAACATGAAATCTCGATTTTTCTCTTCTATTATAAAATTACAATCAACTATATTCAAATATTTCTTGTTTCACAGAACTTCGACTTATATCAGACTCCGTATATCCAATTAAAATTGAAAACTAAATATTACGAACTACCGTGCCATTTCGAGATCGTTAATAAATTAGATATAAATTTAACATTCAAACTTCGTTTTAATAAACGAAATTAATTTTAAAATCCTTTAATATTCCGAATTAAATATTTAAAATAATAAAATAATTTAAATATCTGACTACCAGAAATACGGGACGTTAAATTCTTCCCCCTTAAAAGAATTTTGCCCCCGAAATTACTAAGGTAAGAAAAATGTTACAAATCCATTAATTTTCCAAAAATACAGTTTATTATAAATAAAAAACCAATATAATATTGTTAATAATACGTTTCAAAAATATAGAAAAATTTTCTAACACCTTAAATTCCTGGAAAAATTCGGTAGAGTCTCCCCTTAACGGAGGGACTTCTGCGATATCGCAAGAACAAATAATATATATACATCGACCCATACGGCCGGAAAACAAAATTCAAGAAACAAAATTTTATATTTTCGTGTAGGCGTACCTTTTACGAGTGCTATTGGGCATACTTGCTCAACATATTGTGATCTATTCAACCGAAATTTAATCTCGAACCCATCTGGCACCTATATTTGACTCATTTAACATGTAAGTCATAAATACATGAAATTATTAAATAACATTACATTAATCAACAAATGTAGCTATACAATTCTCGAAACTAAACATGAATCATTCATATGCAAATGTCGGGTTTAATCATTAATTCCAATTCATATGCAATTCCATTTAAATTACTATACTGGACTTCGTATAGCTTTCAATTTATTTAACTACTTATTAAATAATTGATGAATATATTCAAGCAATCTAACATCCAAATAACAAACAATACACAATCTACTCAATCAATCATTCAATTTATATTGATCACGAACATTTATCTTAGATTAACATACCTCAATAATAATTAATTATCATCAAATTGACTTCCAATTACTATAACCATATTAAATCTCGTTTCCTATACAATTAACTAATTAGTCTTCCAAATTAGTTTACTTCTATTAACAATCTAAATTCTGATTTTATTTCAAAAATCATCTATTTCAATTTATTCTGCTTTAACTTATCTTTAAGCTAAATCCTGAATTTCAATTTCATATTAAAATCCTCATTCATAAAATTTATGTGAAACATTCTTATGGTTATATTAAACCATTTACAATCCCATTTGAGTTTCATTCAGCTTAATCCAACAAACAAATCAATATCTCACTAATTAGATAAAATCATTTCTTTACTATACAAAAATATAATTTGGGTAAAATTATTTCATTTACCCTCTTTACAAAACAATATTGTGTCCATTATCAGTTCAAAATCGAACTAATCAAATAACAGAATACAAAACATTTGTATATAATATCTACAAATACACTCTCATATATATATACACACACAAACACACACACAAACACACACACATACAAACACATACATATATATTCAAACTCAATCTAAGGTATTACTAACCCTATCTCTATCGAGTTACGTCATAGAGCCAAGGTTATTACTAAACCTTATGCTTTGATACCATTGTAACATACCGACTTTTTGTATCCTTTGAGTTGACTAATTATAGCTCAAGTCCAACCCAAATTGCATGAAAAACGGATTACTATTAGAAATAAATTAGAGGGTGAGAGAAGAAAGAAAGAACTATTAGAATAGAAGAATAAGAAGAAGAACAACACAACAGAGAGTCTACCATCGTAGGGGAATAAAATAAAATATAGAAATAAATCTTTATTGAGAGCATGAATAATAATTACAATCATCAGTGTACATCAACACATCGACATGTATAATAACTTGTCCTCATATACAACACACAATGGAATGGTATCTATATAATATCATACGTCTGAACTCTTCCAGCTCGTATCTTCACATCATCTAATAACTTGAACCTGTAAAACCAGGTCTGACCCGAGCATTACAAATGTCGGATCAGTCTGGTGAACCAAAGTGAGAAACCCACTAACTCTAAGGGTACCATCCAACTTGATTTTAAAGTCAAAAATCCTTTCGAAGAAAAGGATAATCGTAAGAACAAATCTACACAATAAATATAGACGATTTTTACCTTACGATAACCAAAATATTTTTGAAAATAATATAATTTTGATAGTGTCTAATACAAATAAATAGCAATCTAGCAGAATGCTTGCATCTCACACTCTACTTACATATTATACAATTAAAACTGTAGACGCTTATTGAAGAATGGATTTCCATGGCAAGGTATGGGCAACCACCCTTCCAACAATGTACCTCTGAAAATAAATACATTAGGGTTTAATAAGAACATCTTGCTAACCAGGCTAAACATGACTGGCCCCTCACTTTGCTTAAGAGTATCGAATATATCATTAGCATGGTTGGGGGCCAGCCAACCGCCGAAAGCTTACAAATAGAAATAAAAAGGGACAACCGAAGGCATAATGATATACCCTTTTGATGCGTGTAACTCACATAGCCATGCGACCTACTCGATTTTTACCATTTCTCGTTTGATGAGGCTTGAGGTTAAAATTATCCTTTAGAACAATACCTCTCCATCCACTTTGAATGCCACATCGTCAGATCCGCCATAAAGTTCACTAATTGCCATCCAAAAAATACTCTAGTTGTTAAGCTAAGAGAAGTGCACACTTCTCCTCCAACGACAGAATACGTTTGAAGAAATCGACGTATGTGACCCCTTTGGAAATACTCTATCAGGCACTTGTCCATACAAGTCAACCAGGAACAAAATGAAGTGAAGGCACCTTCCTACCACAATCTAGGTATCACCCAATAGATTAGTAGCGAGTAGCCCTCGCAACCCATAGATTCCAATCACAACAAAATAACTACTGAAATATCTTTGGGAGCTAGCCAGAGAAATTCAACAAGTAGTCCTTCTACTCATGAAGATCAACGGTCTTCAATTTACTCCATCTTCAATCAGCATCTTTCACATATTCGCTGGTTGAGAATGGTTTTGAAATATAATTCGACCTGGTCTTTCCGTACCAACAATCGGATAGGTTAGTTTAATAGTTTGTAATTTAACTATCAAATAAACAATCATGAAAATAAAAATGAGTTCACTGATTCGGTACTCGGCATTACTTGGCCTCTTTTAAAATAATAACTAACAAATGGTTAATTTAAAACTTAAAAATCTTTTCAATATATCAACATTGCATTTCACTTCTTATTTAACATAAGACTATTTTCAAAACTATTTTATTTACTTAGAATTAAATCGTATATAAATATATGTTCCCACTTTGGTTTTATCAAATTTCACATAAAACATTGTTACTTGAAAACAAAACCTAACTCCTATTCTTTCAGAATAAACTCATTCCTAAACTTAACTTTTTCCTTTTACTTTTGGAAATATCATTATATATATAAATAAATATATATTCTCATATCTTCCCACTTCCGTTACTTTGGAAATCTCAATATATATTCTCAAATCTTGCAATTTACATTGTGTTATTACTTCTTATATGGAAATAATAATTTATTCTTAACCTCTTTCCTTATTACAACTAATACCGTCCTTAGATAATCCTGAAATCATTCAAGTTGGGGTATTTATTTACCTCTCGGACGTTGATCAACAATGTTCTTATCATAAGATATATATGAGTTGTAGTTCAAAAACCGACATTCACTCTAATAAAAAACACATATCATTTAATTATTTTCATTAACCATGATTTTATAATCCATGTCTTATCATTGAAAATCTTCTTTCAAATACAACCATTATTTCTTAATTTGTTGATTAAGTAAATGTTTGTTAAACATTTCTTTTTACGTTAAGTTCCTTTAACCAAATTGTTTTATACATAGATTTTAATTACAAAAATTTCATTCTTAAATCCTTTACCAAATTCAGTTACAAATCCATTTTAATCATTCCTTTTTGAAAATTTCATTTTGATTCCATTCATTTCTCTTAATTCCATTATTTAATAGTGTTAATCTAAAATTAACGCTTTAACTTCACATCTCTTTATATAAACCTTGTTTACAAAACTCAGTTTAATACAAAACCCCTCTTATCTTTATTTCCTTTAATTAATTTAAATATTAAGTAAACATTTATTTTAAGCTAACATATTCTCTTATAACCGCTCTTTATAACTTCGTTATAAAAACTCGGGTTTTAATATAAAACCCATCCATAAACTCCTTTCACAATTCAACTAGCTTTCATTACACTACACTTAAATTATAATAAATTAAAATAATAATTTACTACATCATTAGCTACTGTAGAAGTAGTTAACTTCTTTATTTACTAATTAAATAATAAATTCTTTTTATTAATCTTATAAAAAATTAAAACGATTATCCGTTAAATCGTTTCATTAGATTAATTCAAAACAAATTAATTTAATAACCAATTCCAGTTAAAAACGGTTGGCTTAGTCAATTCAAAACATGGTATCTTGTTAACCAATTCCAATTAGTCCTTCCTTTAAATTAATTAACAAAATAATTTAAATAATTCCATTTAATTGTTTATTAATACAATTATCCAACTCTTAACCGTTAGGTTAATTTCTTCTCATTTGCTTATAAATCTTCTTAACATAAGAGTTTGCTTTATAAAATCATTTAATTCTCGCTTATAAATTTAAATAGTAAATAATAAATATTTATTTCCTTTTAATGACTTTCATTCAAAAAAGTTATATTTAAAAAAAATCTACCTTCAGTTATAAAATAATTTTTTATAACTTCATTTCCATCGATTCACTTGATTGTAAATCGATACTTATAAAAGGACTGATTAATAGGCCAGATACTGCCAATTACTCAACCAATATTTCCCATTAGTTTAAAAAACATTGAATTTTCAGTCAACGATCAATGACCAAATCAATCATCCTAACAGAATAGTTCATGTAATGATAATATGAGAATAAATAACATCTAATAAATTTGGGAATCCAGTTGGATCCCTCCAGCCTGTTCTTCCCTGCATTAAAATAGGTTATCACAAATAATATCATTAATTTTAATTAAACAATGATTTATAATAGTAAATAACGACTATTTAATATCAACCAGTTTAACAAAACAATTCAAGCAATTCATTAAATTCAATACGTTTATTTTATAAATGTGACCAACAAGGTAAGTTACCTTCATTGGGTTCAGCCATTAGAATAACGATTTGATTTTTCTACTGAAATCAAACAACATTTAATTTCATCGATTCAGATAATATACGAATTAAATTAACCAACAGTCGACCATAAGCAACAATAACACACAGTTATAAAAGCCGACTTATATAAAATATAAGTGGGAAGAACTTAGTGAGTTTAACCCACCATGGTTTCCGCTGTCACAAAGAGATTCATTTTAATTATATTCAACCATGTTTAATTTATTTAAAATTGTTTGATGCTTTTAAATCTGTCTAGGCTGACTCCAGATTGTAGATCTCGATCATGTGGTCCTAATGTAGCTTGTTTGATTCAATTTCGATAACACAGTCATGAATTATAAATAATATAAGTTTACATTTTGTACAGTTTATTTTAAAAAAATTATTTCCTTTACTTAAAAATTAACTATAACTAATTACTTTAGTTAACCATAAGCAGGCCGTTTATCCTCTAATCCCTTATTCTTGTTATCTTATTCTTGGCTCGAACAAAATTACCCAGGTACGATCGATTTATGTTCAAAAATTGATACCATCATACTTAACTTCTTTTAATTAATTATTAGTTAAATATTAAATAAACAGTTAATTTACTATTTAATATGGTATCTAAGGCCAATCAATTTTTTTTCCTTTATACAGATTTCGTTCAGCTATTTTGATTCGGCAGTTCTTTAATCCCGTTTAGCACCCTTTATTGTTCTACTTCACTATATCTATTCATGAATTCATTAAATATTTAATCCCCTTGATTATATACTAGTTAAAACACTTGTTATTTGTTTAACGAATATGGCCAAACCGATTCCACAGTTCCTCGTCTTCTTATTTTCTTTGTTCTATAATAGCTGCTCCATGCTCAACCTTAAACATCGATAGCCGCTCCATCATCATCGACCTGACGGTCGATCTGACCCAACCGCGCGGCGCTGCTTCACGTCGCCGAGCCTCAGTCATGAACTCGAACCCCCCAGGAGCTAGCAAATCATCGCGAACTCCACACCCTTTTGTGCTAAAATCCAATCGCCTCACGTGATTAAACATCTTCATGACCGTTCAGTAGCATGATCTCATTGCTCTCAACATTTTTGTGTTTATATGATTTCGGTTTCGATGAACAAAGTTTGAGATTTAAGGAAGAAAGGATTTGAATATTGTATTTTTGGTTTGGTAAATGTTGGTAGTTTAGGGCATTGTCCACATGAAATAAACTTTGACAAAAACTAGGATTATGGTGGACGCATGGTATTTATAGGGAAAAATACAGATATATAAAAATAATTTAAATATCTGACTACAAAAAATACAGGACACTACAGTAATAACAAAAAGTAAACTAGAATGGGATTTATAGTGGTTCCAGTAATGTCTTGTTAGTGTACGTACACTTTGGGAGAGAATATTTATTAATATCAATAGAAGAATACAAAAAATTGATTATAATGATCAAATTCACCAAAAAATTTTATTTTATGGAGATGAGAATTGAAGAAGATCAGGATTGCTAAAACCCTAATTAGAATAAAACTAGGTCAATCTCTTGATTAACCCCTTTTTCCAGTACAAACCCTTTTGAATATGAAAATAACTTATATAGAGAGAGACTAATATTTGGAAATTGCCCAAATTTCCCTTTGAACCATCACAAATCTGCCTGCCAAGTCAACAGCTCGTAATGGCTCAGAAGACATCTCAGACGACTGTCACTAGTGGTCAAACATTTGTCCCGAGGCTTGGGAATCATTTCCTGCAAAGATCAGACGTCTATCAAACCCCCGCATACATCTGTCCCCTTCACTGCTTCAGCATATACATCTGTCGCAACACTTAACAAACTTCATTATTCCATCTCAGACGTCTATCGCAATATGACAGACGTCTGTCCCCCTTCCAGCTAAAACGCATGCACCATTTCTCCCATAACTTCTTCTTACGAGCTCCATTTGTGAACAGTCTTCTCCATTACAGAGCTACTTTTGACCACTTCAATTCTAGCTTATATAGTGTCACAAAATTTAACGTAAGTAAGGTATTTCTGAAGGTTTTATGTCTATATGCATGACATTTAATCGAGTCCAATTTATTTTGATATTGCTACCGTAGAAGCTCATGCCTCATGAGTATTATTCTTGTAACACCCCGTAATTTTGTTAACATTAAAGAGGATAAATTAAATAATAATTAATTTAATATTCGGAATTAAGGGAAATGGACTGCGCCATTGCGTCCGTCTCAAAATTCTGGTCAAGAAACATTTGGTTTGCATAAAACGTATACCATATGAAGAAGATATGAGGATTTTAAGTTTGTATATGCGCAGAAGAATTATATATATACATATGAGTCAGAACCTTATCCACAAAGGGTTCAAAAATCAAAATCGCAGGAGGCGGCAAATTTCCCGCTCTAGGGGGTCGAACCCCCTAGACGGGCGTCGACACCGGGGTTGACCACGTTTAAGGGGTGTTGACACAGGGTCGACCCCTCTATAGGGGTGTCGGCACCCCTAGGGCTGATGTGACAGTCGATTTCAAAGGTGCTGGAATCTAAAAATATGTGTCCATTTCTCCTGTTTTCTTCATTGGGAAACATGGAGGCCAAATGCTGTCGGTGTTTGAACTGAGACGGATCCTTTCTTCAACAATGATCAACTTTGCAAATCAAACTTAGAGATTCGAGTGTAGATCCAACCTCAGCTATTTTCTACTATTTCTTTTAATCCAAACATGTGAGTTCTAGGTTACTTTTAGATTTAAATGATTAAAAGTAAAATATGATAGTACTGTGATTTGAATATGTTTTGAATCGTGAATCTATTTTATTCCTGGATCTCAAACTTTATTATTCTAGGACTATTTTTATAGATCTAATTCACCTGTGATTTGTTTATCATGTAACTTTTGTGGATCTGAACCTTTGTCAAGTTTGTGGTTAATCTAGGATTATAAGGTCAATTGAACCTTTGTTTAGATCTAGATCATCATATTGTGATTAAATGAGATAGGTCATTATTGGACATATAAATTCTTATTTGGATCTGTTCATCCTAAGTATAATGGAACTAGTTTTATCATCATCCTTTTCACTAGATCTGTTTTTACGTCCACCTTATTATGCTTATTACTTGTCTATGCCAGTATATATGTTTATGTCACTTCTAGAATGATCACTATTGTCATTTTTCCCATCACCATTCCCTTTTTATTTTCCATGGCTAGGTTACTTTCTAGCCTGGATGCCGCCAAATATATGCGTATGCGCTAGTTAGGGAATAGGGGAAAAAGGTTAGAATTGACATAATTTGAATAATGTTTATATGAATCGGACATATAATTCAAAATGAGGAAAAAAGGGCCTAATCACCTACAAAGACATAGGTAATAATTGGTTAAGAATGAATTGTCTAAGGATTACATTTAGAAATTATAATTGCACCTATGAAACGAGGTTAGGTTGCATTAGTGGTGGAAGTCTACCCGGACCCGACCGGCATATCCAGCAACCAATAATGTTGAACCTAATGTAAGAGGTCTAAGTGCGCAAATACGAATCGAGCTAAGACACAAGGTTAGGCCCAACTTGTGAAATAAGACTGCCCGGACCCAATCGGCATATCCAACATCCACAAGTTGTAGGCTTAATGTGGGAGGTCTAGCCCATTATAAACCATAAATGGACATGGTAATAAATTGGACTACTTAACCTAATCTAATCCATAAGGGATTGTATGAATATGAACTAAAGTTAGAAAATTGACTGGACAATGGGTGGGTTAAGTAAATATGAGGGGGTAGGTAATATTTGCATATAGGCCCACAAACTTAACCTAATAAGGTTAAGTAATTAAAGACACCTAGTGGTATACAAAACCGGTGGAAATAATAACGTTATGTAATTAAAGACACATTTTATGGTAAGAATAACTTGTAGAAATGATAGGCTTATGTAATTAAGGACACCTTGTGGTATACATAGCTAAAGAAAACCTAGTGGAGGATACAAGACAAAGGGGAGATCTTGTATCAAATTATGTGGGACGCATTTCATCCAGTAACCCAGAGTAGGTATCAAAACATGTACTCCGTACTAAGTCGGAGAAGGGGCACGCTTACTGGATTAATTGAAAGAGATCCTAACGTGGAGGACGGTGTGGGTGACGCAAACCGACCGGCCTATGTGCATGCATGAGCCGGGCAGAGGGGGATAAGACGACCGTGACTCCTGTAGATAAGGGGTTGTGCATGTCAGCAGAGGTTTGCCATTTTAGGACGTGATACATCCTAGGTGGGGCCGGCACAGAGTATCTACGCGGATTAGGGAGTCAGTCGATTAGGGTAGTAGTTAGGGTACACTTAGACGTATGCCTAAGTCTGCTACCTTATAGTGGAAGGGATCATCTCATTTTGGATATACTAGTAATAGTGCAGAGTAATCATTTTAGGGATGCGTATACACCTTATCATGTCTACCTTGTCACACCTGTCATTTATGTAGTAATCTCTCTTATCTACTTTATATGCCCATCTTGCTACTTTTATTTATTTACTTGCTAAAAGTAACTAGACTCGCCAGACTTTATGTCTGACCCTTTTTTCTCCTTCTTTTTTCCGTTTCCGCCCAGGTTCTCAGGGTAGAAACACTTAGGCTTGACATTGATTCTGGTTACTTTTGCTGGAGCTTCTGATATGTATGGCTCAAGCTCCTATCCATGTGGCGATGGCTATTTTTGTTTTTAGGGAATTTTATTTCTTTTATGTATCTGATATTTTTGAAGTACAAGACAGTCGTTTTTATGTTGTAATGGGATTTTGTGTTTCAGACATGTGATGTTTTTGGACCACGATATCATATGATAAGTAAAGTTTTTTTATTCTGCTGTTATTATATATGTCTGTCTTATAATATTTTAGCTCTTTTTGCTATAATGCTCCAGGAAACTTGATGCATTCCCTTTGTGAGTGACATTAACGGACTTGGGGTGTCACACTTGGTATCAGAGCTGAATGTTACCAGATTAGATAAAAGTTTTCGAAAGCTATTTTCAAAAAGGTTTTAAAAGAAAGAATTTTCAAAAAGAAATGTCAATTTTAAAAAGCATTCCCTAAAAAGCCATAAGTAATATCTTTCGATCCCTTGTTTGAATCTCTTTCCCTTTCTTTTTCAGCATATCTGGGGAACCTAGCATTCCAGAGGGCGTTACGATACCAGGATGGTTCCGCAGGTATCTGGAGGCCAAGGCAATTTCTCAAAGATTTGCAAAGATTTGCAAAGATTTCTCAAAGATACGATACCAGGATTGTTCCTCCTCCTTCTCCGCATGCTGACAATTTCTCAAAGATTTGCAAAGATTTCTGTGCTATGGGAGGGTAGTTGTTCCAATGAACCGAGACGTTTGTGGAAGCTAGGAACTGGCTCAAGGAGACTGAGGACATGTTTGTAATCATTGAAGTAGAGGATCGAAGAAATATTCAGTTAGCTACTTGGCTATTGAAGGACGAAGCTTCAATTGGTTGGAGGTAACCCAAGCAGGTCATCCTGTGGAAACTTGGGATGACTTTAGACAGAGGTTTGAGATGAAACTCCTTTCCCGAGTTGAGAAGAGCATGCAGATGTAGAGGTTCCTAGCACTCAAATAAGGGAACTTGACGGTTATAGAGTATGTGAACTAATTTGACCAGTTGGCAAGATTTGAACTAGAACTGGTAGACACTCCGCATAAGAAGGCTTATTGGTTTTCTAAAGGGCTAAATGAACCCCTTCATGGGTTAGCCATGTCCCACATCCCAATGGGATCCACCATTGAAAGACTTGTTGACATGGCCTTGATGTATGAGGAAGAGAAAGGGGAAAAGAAGGAGGTTAAAGCTGAGGAAACAACGCCAAACAAGAAGAAATGGCCCAAGAAGGGACAACAACAATAATAGCAACATAAGAAAGGAGGAAAGAATGACAAGGGTAAGGAGAAAAGGAAGTGTCGCAATTGTGGGAAAGAAGGTCACTTGATCAAAGACTGTAAAAGAAGGAAAAACATTTGCTTTAATTGAGGAGAAGTCGGACACTTTGCTAGGGAGTTCCCGAAGAAATAGGGATCACTGGGACTAGGTCAAAGGGCAGGAACTTATGGAGGGCAGGTGCATGCTCTCGTGATCAATGCTCTCGATAGAGGTAGAAAAATTTCTTTGGAAGGTTTAGTATCTCTTTTAAACCATCCTATTAGAACACTCTTTGATTCTGGCGCTTCACATTCATTTATATCTAGTTCCGTGGTTGAATCTCTGCACTTGTTACTAGTATGGGAGTGGATCGCGTAGTTGTCTCAAACCTCATTGGTGGTTCGGCTCATTTATATATGATTTGTCAGGGTTTGAAAATATCTGTGTTAGGCGTCGAGTTTGAATGCGACGCATATGTGCTTGGGTTTATAGGCTATGGGTTGATTCTAGGAATGAATTGGCTTACCACATATGATTCCATTCTGGAATGTGAGAGGAGGGTCGTTAGGCTTCTGACTTGTCATGGGAAGACCCTCGAGATTTCTTGTGACCTCCAAGGGTCTGTTATGCTTAGTTTCCTAGAGTCTCTTGATGCATCTATCGATGATCTGCAATTTGTTCCAGTAGTCCGAAATTATTCTGATGTTTTTGATGAGGTACGGGGTTTACCTCCGAGGTGCGAGATCGATTTTCGTATATATCTGGTGGACAATGCAAAGCCAGTTGCATTGCCAGTGCACCGTATGGCTCCAAGGGAAAGGAGGGAGCTGAGTAAGCAAGTAAGGGAGCTACTTGAGAAAGGATTGACCAGACAAAGCATATCTAAATGGGGTGCTCCAGTTGTACTCACAATTAAGACGGATGGTTCTCTTTGTTTGTGTGTCGACTATAGAGAATTGAACAAACTCATAAAGAAGAATAGGCACCTTCTTCTGAGGACAGATGACTTGTTTGACCAGCTTGTCGGGACCTTGGTATTTTCTCAGTTAGACTTGGCTATAGGGTTTCATCAGTTGAGAGTGGCTGAGGACAGCATAGATAAGACTGCTTTTCGGACTCCAGATGGTTTCTTAGAATGGTTAGTTATGCCTTTTGGGATGACGAATGCACCCGCCTATTTTGTCATTTTGATGAGTAGGGTGTTTCAGAAGTTCCAAAATAAATTTGTCGTAGTCTTTGTTGATGATATTTTAATCTTCCCCAAATGTGAAGAAGAGCATGCCTAGCATTTGAGAGAAGTTTTGAAAACTCTCTGTGACCATCAGCTTAAGGCAAAGTTCTCCAAATACCATTTTGAGAGAAAGGAGGTGAGAGGGCATGTAGTCTCCAAAGAAGGGATAGTTGTGGATCACGCAAAAGTAGTTGTGGTGCAAGATTGGCAGATTCCTAAAAATACAACAGAGTGAGGAGTTTTCTTGGATTGGCAGGTTATTATAGGAAGTTCATTAATGACTTCGCAAAGATATCAGCCCCTCTCATTAGGCTAACGAAGAAGAACTTGACATTTTCTTGGGATATAAATTGTGATGTTGCTTTCCAATGTTTGAAGAGGGCTCTTACAACAACCCCAGTCTTGACTTTGCCCGATGGGTACAAAGTGTTTACAGTTTACACTGATGCATGTGGTACATGGCTTGGTGCGGTTCTGATGCAAGAAGGAAAGGCGGTGTGTTATAGGGGTAGACAGTTGAGATTTCGTGAGAAAAACTGCCCCACCTATGATCTAGAGCTAGCCACCATAGTATTCGCGTCGGAAAGAAGTTCTAGTTGTACACCGATCATAAATCTCTCAAGTAACTATTCTCACAGAAGGATCTTTATTTAAGGCAATAAAGGTGGATGAAGTTCTTAGCTTCTTATGATTTTGAGATTGCTTATATGTCTGGCAAGGTAATGTGGTCGTTGATGCACTAAGTAGGCAGAGGATGGCCTTAAGTCCTCTGTTTGTGGAGAGGAAGAGCTTGGAGTTCACCTCAACTTCTAATTTTAGACCCTCCATCGATATTTTGCCTGATTTATTTTCATCACTAGAAATACGACCAACTCTTATGGATCAGATAGGAGCTTCGCAACTAGGTGACCCACATATTTTAGATATCATGAATAAGCTCAGAAAAGAGGATACTTCTAGTTACCTCATTCGATATACCATAGATGAAAAGGCGTGGTTGCGACGGGATGGAAGGCTTTGTGTTCCTCGAACTGGAAGCTTGATAAAGGCAGTCCTAGAAGAAGCCCACAATTTTAAGATGACTATCCATCCAAGCGGTGATAAGATGTACAGAGGCATGAAGAGGGTTTTCTTTTGACCCGGGATGAAGAAAGATGTGGCCGAATTTGTTTCTCAACTTTAGTTTGCTAGCAAGTCAAAGCTAAGCAAAAGAAACCCGGTGGTTTACTTCATCCTTTGAAGGTTCCACAGTGGAAATGGGAGAGCGTCTCTATGGATTTCATAGATGGTTTTCCTAGATCGAAGAAATGCAACACCAGTATCTGGGTTGTGGTAGATAGACTCACTAAAAATGCTCACTTTATTCCAATTAAGAATAAGAGGACAACATCATGGTTGGCAGCAATCTATGTCCAAGAGATAGTTCATTTTCAAGGAGTACCTTCCAGCATCGTGAGCGATTGTGACCCCATCTTCACCGGTGAATTTTGGAGGATCTTGCAAGAAGCATTAGGTACACATTGTGTTTGAGCACCGCTTATCATCCTCAGACCGATGGGTAGACAGAGAGGGTAAACAGAATTCTTGAAGATCTTTTGAGGATGTGTATCCTAGACTTTGGAGGGACTTCGGAAGAGCACCTCCCTTTAGTAGAGTTTGACAGTTATCAAGCTAGCATCGGCATGACACCCTTCGAAGCATTGTAAGGATGACCCTGTAGGTCATCAACTTGTTGGTGGGAATCTACAAAAAGATTATTACTTGGACCAGATATGGTTAGAAAACGTCCAAGAAGATTAACCTTATTCGATGGCGGATGAAGACAACACAAGATAGACAAAAATCCTATGTAGACAAGAGAAGGACTGACATTGTATTCGAAGTGGGAGACTTAGTTTTTATTAAAGTGTCACCTCTGAGGAATGCGCTTCGCTTCAGATCAATATGGAAATTGGCACCTAGGTTTGTGGGACCATTTCCCGTAACCGAGAGGATTGGCCAAATGTCCTATAGAGTAAAACTTCCAGAGAATCTATTCGGTGTTCATGATTGTTTCCATGTTTCTCATCTGCGGAAGTGTTTGCATGACACCGTGGAAGTGGTTGAGCCAAACATATTGGAAGAAGTGGAAGTAGAGCGGGAGGCGACAGTCGGACAAGTCCCTATCTGTATTCTTGGAACATAAGTTAAGAAGCTATGAAATAAAGAGATTAAGCTGATAAAGGTTCAATGGGGAGATAACCCAGAGGATGCGACTTAGGAGACCGAAGACAAGATTCAGGCTCATACCCTTTTCTTTTCGAGGGTATGTTCTTAACTCCTTTTCCCAAATTTTATCTGTGCTTGTTTCTATCAATTGAATATATCCTATCCATAGTATTTTCGACCTTTAGATAGGAATCTGATGGATGTAAACATGTGTTTGAGATATGTTATGTTTGATGGATGCAAGTGGATGCAAGTGTTTGCTAGTGGCTGCTCATGGATGCATATACACACACATTAGGCACTAGATCGGCTCAATCACTCACATACTGCATATGGATATGTGTGCATTTTCTTTTCTTTTATGGACGGAAATGGATGTATTAGCATATGGATGTTGCATTTGGACGAATGAGTGTGCACACATATAGAACCCACATGTTATAATAGGATTATTCGCATACATATTGGATACACGGCACTAACATACATTGCATTAAGGAGGTTAACTGATCAACAGACCGCCTGATCTTTGCATTAGTATGTGGACATACATACACACCTTTGCATATATTCATACAATCATTAGAAATCCTTGAGGACAATGGATGCCAGTAATTAATGGATGAGTAGATGGATGAGTGGATGGATGATGGATAATAGGAAATGCATACTTCATAACTTGGAGATTTCGGGGACGAAATCCTAAGTAGGGGGAATGTAACACCCCATAATTTTGTTAACATTAAATAGATAAATTAAATAATAATTAATTTAGTATTCAGAATTAAGGGAAACAGACTACGCCATTGCGCCCGTCTCGAAATTCTGGTCAAGATAGACATTTGGTTTGCGTAAAACAGACACCGTATAAAGAAGTTATGAGGAATTTGAGTTGGTACACACATAGAAGAATTATATATACATATAAGTCAGATATGAGTCAGAACCTAACCCACAAAGGGTTCAAAAATCAAAATTGCAGGAGGTGGCAAATTTCCGGCTCTAGGGGTTGAACCCCTAGAGGGGTGTCGACACCGGGGTTGACCCCCCTTAAGGGGTGTCGACACCGGGGTTGACCCCCCTTAAGGGGTGTCGACACCAGGGTCGACCCCCCTATAGGGGTATTGACACCCCTAGGGCCGACATGGAAGTCAGTTTCAGAGGTGCTGGCAGCTATAATTATGTGTCAATATCTCCTGTTTTATTCATTGGAAATCATGGAGGCCAGACGCTGTCGGTGTTTGAACTGAGACGGATCCTTTCTTCAATAACGATCAACTTTGCAAATCAAACTTAGAGATTTGAGTGTAGATCCAACCTCAGCTATTTTCTACCTTTTCTTTTAATTTGAACACTGTGAGTTCTAGGTTACTTTTAGATTTAAATGATTAAAAGTAAGACATGGTAGTACTATAATTTGGATCTGTCTTGAATCATGAATCTATGTTATTCTTGGATCTCGAACTTTATTATGCTAGATCTATTTTTATATATCTAATTCATCTGTGATTTGTTTATCATGTCACCTTTGTGGATCTGAACCTTTGTCAAGTTTGTAGTTAATTTGAGATTATCATTATTTGGACAAATGATCCTTTGTTTAAATCTAGATCATCATATTGTGATTAATTGAGATTTGTCATTATTGGACATATAAATTCTTATTTGGATCTGTTCACCCTAAGTATATTGGATCCAGTTTTATCATCACCCTTTTCACTGGATCTTTTTTTATGTCCACCTTGTTATGCCTATTACTTGTCTATGCCAGTATATATATTTATGTCACTTTTAGAATGATCACTATTGTCATTTTTCCCATCACCATTCCCTTTTTATTTTCCATGGCTAGGCTACTTTCAAGCCTAGATGCCGCCAAATAAATGCGAATGCGCTAGTTAGGGAACAAGGAAAAAGGTTAGAATTGGCATAATTTAAATAATGTTTATATGAATTGGACATATAATTCAAAATTGGGAAACAAGGGCATAATCATCTATAAGAACATAGGTAAGAATGGATAAGATTGAAATGTCTAATAATTACAATTAGAAATTGTAATTACACATGACACGAGGTTAGGTCGCATTAGTGGTGGAAGTCTGCCCGGACCCGACCGGCACATCCAACAACCTCTAATGTTGAACTTAATGTGAGAGTTCTAAGTGCGCAAATATGAATCGGCCTAAGACACAAGGTTAGGCCCAACTTGTGGAATAAGACTACCCGGTCCCGACCGGCATATCCAGCATCCACAAGTTGTAGGCCTAATGTGGGAGGTCTAGCCCATTATAAACCATAAATGGACATGGTAATAAATTGGACTATTTGACCTAATCTAATCCATAAGGGATTGTATGGATATGAACTAAAGTTAGGGTTAAGTAAAATTGATTGGACAATGGGGGAAGGGGTTAAGTAAATCTGAGGGGGTGGGTAATATTTGCATATAGGCCCACAAACTTAACCTAATAAGGTTAAGTAATTAAAGACACCTAGTGGTATACAAAACCGGTGGAAATAATAAAGTTATGTAATTAAAGACACCTTGTAGGGTAAGCATAACTTGTAGAAATGATAGGGTTATGTAATTAAAGACACCTAGTGGTAAACATAGCCGAAGAAAACCTAGTGGGGGATACAAGACAAAGGGGCGAGCTTATATCATATTGTGTGGGACACGTTTCATCCAGTAACCCGGAGTAGCTAACAATACATGCACTCCGTACTAGGTCGGAGAAGGGGCACGCTTACTGGACTGATTATAAGAGATCCAAACATGGACGATGGCGTAGGCGACCCAAACCGACCGGGCCATGTGCGTGCATGAGCTGGACAGAGGGGGATAGGATGACCGTGACACCTGTAGATATAAGATTGTGCATGTCAGTGGAGGGTTTCCACTTTAGGACGCGATACATCCTACGGTGAGGCTGGCATAGAGTGTCTACGCGGATTAGGGAGCTGATCGATTAAGGTAGTAGTTAGGGTACACTTGAACATATGCCTAAGTCTACCACCTTATAGTGGAAGGGATCATCTCATTCTGGATATACTAGTAATAGTGCAGAGTAATCATTTAAGGGAAGCATACACACCTTATCATGTCTACCTTATCATACCTGTCTTTTATGTAGTAATCTCTGTTATCCACTTTATATGCCTCTCATGCAACTTTTATTTATTTACTTGCTAAAAGTAACTAGACTCGCCAGACTTTATATCTGACCCTTTTTGGTTCTCCTTCTTTCTTCCGCTTCCCCTTCAGGTTCTCAGGGAGGAAACACTCAGGTTTGACCGTGATTCTGCTTACTTTTGTAAGAGCTGCTGATATGTATGGCTCAAGCTCCTATCCTTGTTTCTATGGCTATATTTTATTTTTGGGGAATTTTATTTCTTTTATTTAACATGATATTTTTGAAGTACAAGACAACAGTTTTTATGTTGTAATGGGCTTTTGTATTTCAGACATGTGATGATTTTAGACCACGATATCTTATGATAAATAAAGTTTATTTTTATTCCGCTATTATTATATATGTCTATCATGTAATATTTCTATTCTGTTAACTATAATGCTCCACAAAACTTGATGCATTCCCTTTGTGAGTGACATTAACGGACGTGGGATGTCACATTTCTTCCCTTTTTGTAAACCAATATAATTTCGTTTTTCTGATGACAATCTATTGAGCATGAATACACATCTTTATGCCTTCAATTAATTGGATTAGGTTATTCTATTATGGTATCATCAATGAACAATTTGAATTATATTTTGATGTAGTGATGAAATAAGATATTACATGAAACCCTATAGCTTATCCACTAAACCTTTCAATCTAAAATTGAAGTGTCATGTCCCAAGACTAAACTACTAATTTTAATCATTTTTCTAAAAAAAACATTTAATGGTGCATATTTTATGGTACATGAAATTAAATCTTCAAAATTTGGACATGGATCCGACTAATGTCATTTACTTTATTAGTCTTCGCTTACTATATGCCCTACTATATTACCTTTTCCTATTATAGATTTGTTTTGTGATTTTTATATTTTTCTAAAATAACTGTAACACCCCGCCTCCACTAGGGTCACTCGCAAAGGAATGCACTAGCTTTAGAGGGGCATTATTGGTAAACATGCACAGAAATATCACAAGACAGAACATATAAAATAGCGGAAGTAAAATCAAACTTTCATAACATGAATAAATAAGGTCTAAAGCCTTTTAGATCAGAGTACATCAAAACCTGTCTTGCAATAGTAAAGAAGCATAAAGACTTTTTAATACATTATTCCCCAAGTAAAACAGTAAAGTAGCCATAGCCAAGAGAAGTCCAAGCCATCCATGATGACCTTTAAGCAGAAGAAGTCCGAACTAAACATCATTGTTTCCTCCCTGAAACCTGGGGGGAAACGGAAGAAAAGAGGCGAAACAAAACGGGTCAGTCAAAAAGACTGAGTAAGTCCTATCTACTTCCAGTATAAAAACAGGTAAAGGTAACATGACATGCATAAACTGAAAGTAAACATTAGGATAACTACAAGATAGATAAACTAAACCGGGCTAGCCGGTTTAACTACTGTGGCAAGGTAAACTAAGGTATCATGATAAACTACGGTGTTATGATAAGTCAAGGTATCACATCGTCAGATTTCTATCGAGTACATTATCCCAAGGTATCTGCCCCGTCTATCATCCCACGGTATCTATTATGTATTTTAGTTCTAACATGTATATTTGCTCTGCACCCTCCGTACTAGTATCCCAGCCTTGTTATGTGTTAACCATGAATGTCCCTTACTCAAAGTCGTGTAATGGTCCATGTCAACCTAATATATCGCATATATAGGTTACTCAAATCATATGTTTCTTTCCATGTGTATAAGTTCAGTCCTTTGCCGTACCTCGTACGGGCTTCCTCATGTCGTATTATCCTAGAAATCGTTTGGACTGTCACCCTTGTTCTAGCTAGGCTCTTCCATATGAATCATCGTTTGAACTACTAGGACTTACGCCACCTAGCACCACTAGGGATTACGCTTACCTATTGCACGCTTTCGTATTTTGGTTTGGGTTAAACCACCTAGGCCACTAGGGATTACGCTAACCCTCAACTGCGCCCTTTTTCCCACGCAATCACCGTGAATCGTTTTTCTATAACTGTATGCACATGTATCACATCGTGCCATCCGAGTCCTGTCACAGGGCAAGACAAGAAATACAGGACTCGGTCGGGAGCTTTAGATTTATCTGCCGATGCAGATACTAAGGTCTGCTTTTCTACACGTGGCTATGGTCCCACGAGACCCCTCCCTCAACTAGTGAAAGGCAACACAAGAGAAAATCTTGCATGAGAACTACACTCCGGCCAGCCCACATCCTACGGCCTACCTCACCCATGATTAGATAGCAATCATGGTCTGTTGGGTGTTCCCTGCCTTTCCGTACGTACACGCTTGACTCAAGATGGTAGATGATCGACGAACTTGCTATCTCGGGCACCTTATGTATTCGCCGACTCACTGCTATCCACCCCAGTCTTTAGGTCGCTCGCATAGCAACCAAGGCATATTCTTGGTTCTTCTACCGCAGACCTCAACCTCTCGTGAGCCTAGTATAATGAACTGGCAGCTCACAGAGGGATCCCAAGAATATCCTCACGTTCCCCGAAGCCGCTGCTTCGTTACCCCGTTCGTTGGAGCCTTTATCTAAATCAGATAGCCTGCTCCTACACGCATACTTAAACGTTGACCTAACGTATCGGGTTACTAATCCACCTAAGGAGTGGTCCAAATTTCTTTGACTAAGAATTATTACTTAGTTTCCCTTAACTAAGGTTTACCACTTAGCCTTATTTCCATTACCCTTGTTAACTATGGTTATTTACCTAATCCTCCGAATTAGGGTTTATCTAATGGGTTAAGTGTCACTTAAGTTCACAACTTAACCCGTCTACAAAACATGTCGAAACTGGCTAAGTATCCAAGTCCAAGACTTAACCCTACAGTCCATGTGTCAAGTTGGTTAAGTATATCAGGCAATCCATGACTTAACCTCGTCTAACTATCATTTTAGATTGGTTAAGTATATATATTAATTTGCCCCTATCAAATTACCGAGTCAAATCGGTCCAGCGTATTCGAAACGATTCGTGACTTAGCCTTATCATGTTTTTACGTTAGATTGGTTAAGTATAGGTTAACTTAACCTCACCAAATTAACGAGTTGGATTGGTTAAGTATAGGTCACTTAACCCCATCAAATCATCGTGTTAAATTAGTTAAGTGTTTATCTTAACCCCATTAAATTACCAAGTTGGATTAATTAAGTCTAGGCTAACTTAACCCCATCCGATTACCATGTTTAGATTAGTTAAGTCTAATCTTAACCTCGTCCATTAACTGTATTATACGGTTAAGTGTCATTAAGAAAATTTACTTAACCTTATCAAGTTATCGTGTTGGATTGATTAAGTGTTGGTTAACTTAATCACGTTCACTAGTCGTATAAAAATGGTCAAGTGTCATTAGGCAAATCGAGTTACTTAACCTACCCAAGCTTATCATGTTTTGTTAAGTATCATTAGCCTAATCAAATTACTTAACCCATTTGTCCATACCATATTTGGTTAAGCTTCATTAATCAAATTAACTTAACCCTATCATGCGGCATTAATTTAATTAATGCACCCTCAACCTCTCACATTAGACCTTGTTGTGGTTACTAGTTAAGCCGGGCGGGTCCGGGTAGATTTACACCACAACCTAGTCTAACCTCGGGTCTCAAGCGCGCCATGACCAACTTCTCACATTGGGTCCTATTGTTTGCAACTACTAGTTAGGCCGGTCGGTTCCGGGTAGTTTTACGTTGCAAACTCAACCCAACCTCGAGTTGGCCACACTCATATTATCTAAGTTCATCATGTTTCCAAAACATGTTACAAGTTTTTCGAGCATTTGGGTAGACCTAACTTAATAGGTAAATTCCCAAAGGGTAGACCTAACTTAATAGGTAAATTCCCAAGCTCATGTTTTTATGCATACTTACATGTCATCTTCCATGCTATCTTTCAAGTCATATTTTCAAGTATAAACACATGTCATATTCAAGTTAAGATTTTGCGACATGTTCATGTTTATCTAACTTCCCAAAAATCGTGTTTTCCCAACGCAAGCAAAGCGAGTCAACATAGTAAGGATACTATGTCACATATTGGTCTCAAAACATGCATGATGCCAAAAAGGGCTTGGCTTCCACATGCATAACATCATAAAGAAATTGACCATAAACATGCATAGTGTCATAAGGTAATTTGGCCACAAACATGCATATTATCACGAAAAGGGTTTGGCCATAAACATGCATAATCTCATAAAAGACTTGGCCACAAACTTGCATGATAGCATAAAAGGGTTTGGGTTCATAAACATGCATAAGCCCCAAAATCTAGTCTTAGCCAACGTTTCACAAGTAAAACGGTTCCTAAAGGTTCATGCTAGCATTTCATGCATAAAGATCCAAACTTGCAAGTTAAACTAGGTTATGCATAGCATGAGAGGCATGATTAAGTCACTCACATGGCCTAAGATCATAAACATGGACACAAGAGGCAAGGTAAGGTTCATATAGGTTTGCATAATCATGTTTAGCCTCATTTTATCCCATGTCAACATTAAAGTACCGTTTTGACCCAAAAGTAGCTAGAACTTACATAGTTAGGCCTAGGGAAAGAAGCATGAATCATCTTGGCTAAGAAAGGTGCCTCCTTTGTAGAAGAATCGTCATGGAACTCGCATAGAAATGTTGATTTGGCCTTGATTTGGTGTAGCAAGCTTGCACCTTTTGATTTGAACTTGATTTGAGTGCATATGCTCTAGGGATTTGAGATGGAGGCCATGATCACTTTGCATTTGGGCAGCACTTCGTGGAGAGGGTGAGTTATGAGGGTTTAGGGGGGGCTTAGGGGTGTTTTTATAGAGATTAGGATAGTTTTAGGCCCTTAGATTAACCCTAGGATAGATTAGGACCATCAGATCTCGGAAGCTTCCAGACCCAGCCCAAGCACAAGACTAGGTGAGACAAACAGGTGCACCAGGCCATATGCCCCGACCACCCCCTGTCGACAGGCAAGTCGACAGGGCTGTCGACTTGGTCTGGGCCCAAGTCGACAGGCCTGTCGACAGCCCTGTCGACATGGCCTATGCGGGAAACTTCCCGCCTGGCCCCAGATCTGATTTCCAAAACTGTTTCCGAAATTCGAATTTCCCGAAAACTTCTTTGGGCCTTAACCGGGTCATACGGACTCCGATTTTCGAAAACTCGGACTCTATTTCGCGTATTTTTCCGAGACGAACGCAATGGCATAGCCCGTTTTACTTGATTCAGAATTTAAAATTAAATTCTGCCTTGATTCTCGTTTTAACATGTTATTGAAATATGGGTTGTTACATTCTCCCCACCTTTTAGGATTTCGTCCCCGAAATCTCTAAGTTAGGAAGAACATATCCTACCATCCATCATCCATCTACTCAAAACATCATCCACAAGCAACCATTGTCCTTAGATGATTTCTAATGCTGTATGAATATATGCAAAACGTGTGTGTACATGTTCCTTAGCTAATGCTAATGATCAGGCCTGAATAATCTTTCTAATGCAAAATATGTATAGTGCCATGAATCCAACATGTATGCAAATAGTCCTAGCCATATAGATACTATATGCGCGCACAATCATTCATTCATATGCAACAACCGCATGATAATACATTCGATTTCATCCATAAACAAGTATAAATACTCGTGCATATGCAATATGAAATGTGACCGAGTCGAGCTAATATCTAATGTAAATTCGCGCATCCACGAGCAACCACTTGCAACCATTCGCAACCATATCAACCATAACATGTTTCAAATACATGTTTACATCCACATGGTTCTACCTAAGATTCCCTGAAACAGGGTCGAGAAGATAAACAAAACAAACTCCGTACGGGATTTGTAACAGAGACAGGACCGAGAGGATATCCATAAAAGATAGCCTACAAGCAAGTTCAACAGAAAAACAGGGATCGAGGATATATTCCCAAAAGAGATATCATGCACGTATTTAGTCTTCAGTCTCCTGAGTCGCATTACCTTGAGCTTAGTTCCATCGTGCCTTGATCGTCCCTTTTTCTTCACGATTTCGCAGCTTCTTATTTCCTGTTTCCATAACCTGAGCTGGAACTCCTTTCTTCGTCGCCTATCGTTCCACTTGCACTTATCCTCTTTCTAGAATACTTGACGCAAACATGACTGCGTACTCATGATCTCATGCAAGCTTTCCAAAATTCACTAATGAATCTCGGACCTCGTACCACAAGGTATTCCACATAGAAGAACTTTCTCTTGAAAGTAAACAGATGCCAACCAGGTTATCAAGCGCACTTACTAAGGTGATTACTATAACCCATGCATAAGTGAAATAAACCATCCGTCTTATCGGCGAACACCACTCGATTGGGCTTCCAATTTCCCATAAAGGCATCAAGGGATTCTAAGTAACTAACCATGACCGAACCCAAAAGGTTACACGAGACTTCGAGGGTGTTACCAAGGCTAGTCAAGAGTCTAACTACCCTCCTATCAAAACCGAGAGTGGCACCCCTTACTGGATAACCACTTCATCCCTAGAATCCATCCACAACTTATAAACATACGCATTATTTCCAAACACAACACTTGGCATAGACATTCCCAAATCCAAACAAGCCATGAGTAAATGGACTGATCTTCCAATAGGACTTGAGACAAAAACAGGATCCTCTACTACGCTAGTACTAAGGTGCAGAGACTCAACCATCTAAGCAGACTTAAATGATACGATGATCAAAACAAAGTCCTAACGGGATGATACAGAAGAAAAGCTAAACCTTTAACAAGATCGTTACCCTCCTTCTGAGGTACCCTAGAAATGAGAGCATACTATTGCCCTCCGAATGATCTTGTCCCTGTTCCATGATACTTAACTATCCGTCCCGTTTCACCATGCCAAAGGTACTCTCTCGTCATGGGTTTCATTGTTCATCTTTCTCCCTCCTTTTAGGACTCAGCCATACCAACAGGTTGCTTATCCCTAAGCTCGTATCCTTCATCCTTGTTCTTACTATCCTTTCATGCATAACTCTGCAACGGTCTCTCGAGAACCATCTCCATCGTACGGGAAACACTTACGCAGCTAGAAAGACTAGTCGCAGTCAAAACCACTGTGACTACAGATGGAGGAAAGAAAGGAAAAGAGATTCAATCAAGGAAACAAGGATAATGCTAATGGCCTTTGGGGAATAGCCTTTTTCTTTTTAAATGAAAATTTTCTTGAAAAATGCTTCTTTGTACACGGTTTTTCAAATAATTTTCAGAAGGTCTTTAAAAACTTTTGCCCAGTCTAGTAACCTTCTGCTCTGATACCAAATGTAACACCCCGCCTCCACTAGGGTCACTCGCAAAGGAATGCACTAGCTTTAGAGGGGCATTATTGGTAAACATGCACAGAAATATCACAAGACAGAACATATAAAATAGCGGAAGTAAAATCAAACTTTCATAACATGAATAAATAAGGTCTAAAGCCTTTTAGATCAGAGTACATCAAAACCTGTCTTGCAATAGTAAAGAAGCATAAAGACTTTTTAATACATTATTCCCCAAGTAAAACAGTAAAGTAGCCATAGCCAAGAGAAGTCCAAGCCATCCATGATGACCTTTAAGCAGAAGAAGTCCGAACTAAACAGCATTGTTTCCTCCCTGAAACCTGGGGGGGAAACGGAAGAAAAGAGGCGAAACAAAACGGGTCAGTCAAAAAGACTGAGTAAGTCCTATCTACTTCCAGTATAAAAACAGGTAAAGGTAACATGACATGCATAAACTGAAAGTAAACATTAGGATAACTACAAGATAGATAAACTAAACCGGGCTAGCCGGTTTAACTACTGTGGCAAGGTAAACTAAGGTATCATGATAAACTACGGTGTTATGATAAGTCAAGGTATCACATCGTCAGATTTCTATCGAGTACATTATCCCAAGGTATCTGCCCCGTCTATCATCCCACGGTATCTATTATGCATTTTAGTTCTAACATGTATATTTGCTCTGCACCCTCCGTACTAGTATCCCAGCCTTGTTATGTGTTAACCATGAATGTCCCTTACTCAAAGTCGTGTAATGGTCCATGTCAACCTAATATATCGCATATATAGGTTACTCAAATCATATGTTTCTTTCCATGTGTATAAGTTCAGTCCTTTGCCGTACCTCGTACGGGCTTCCTCATGTCGTATTATCCTAGAAATCGTTTGGACTGTCACCCTTGTTCTAGCTAGGCTCTTCCATATGAATCATCGTTTGAACTACTAGGACTTACGCCACCTAGCACCACTAGGGATTACGCTTACCTATTGCACGCTTTCGTATTTTGGTTTGGGTTAAACCACCTAGGCCACTAGGGATTACGCTAACCCTCAACTGCGCCCTTTTTCCCACGCAATCACCGTGAATCGTTTTTCTATAACTGTATGCACATGTATCACATCGTGCCATCCGAGTCCTGTCACAGGGCAAGACAAGAAATACAGGACTCGGTCGGGAGCTTTAGATTTATCTGCCGATGCAGATACTAAGGTCTGCTTTTCTACACGTGGCTATGGTCCCATGAGACCCCTCCCTCAACTAGTGAAAGGCAACACAAGAGAAAATCTTGCATGAGAACTACACTCCGGCCAGCCCACATCCTACGGCCTACCTCACCCATGATTAGATAGCAATCATGATCTGTTGGGTGTTCCCTGCCTTTCCGTACGTACACGCTTGACTCAAGATGGTAGATGATCGACGAACTTGCTATCTCGGGCACCTTATGTATTCGCCGACTCACTGCTATCCACCCCAGTCTTTAGGTCGCTCGCATAGCAACCAAGGCATATTCTTGGTTCTTCTACCGCAGACCTCAACCTCTCGTGAGCCTAGTATAATGACCTGGCAGCTCACAGAGGGATCCCAAGAATATCCTCACGTTCCCCGAAGCCGCTGCTTCGTTACCCCGTTCGTTGGAGCCTTTATCTAAATCAGATAGCCTGCTCCTACACGCATACTTAAACGTTGACCTAACGTATCGGGTTACTAATCCACCTAAGGAGTGGTCCAAATTTCTTTGACTAAGAATTATTACTTAGTTTCCCTTAACTAAGGTTTACCACTTAGCCTTATTTCCATTACCCTTGTTAACTATGGTTATTTACCTAATCCTCCGAATTAGGGTTTATCTAATGGGTTAAGTGTCACTTAAGTTCACAACTTAACCCGTCTACAAAACATGTCGAAACTGGCTAAGTATCCAAGTCCAAGACTTAACCCTACAGTCCATGTGTCAAGTTGGTTAAGTATATCAGGCAATCCATGACTTAACCTCGTCTAACTATCATTTTAGATTGGTTAAGTATATATATTAATTTGCCCCTATCAAATTACCGAGTCAAATCGGTCCAGCGTATTCGAAACGATTCGTGACTTAGCCTTATCATGTTTTTACGTTAGATTGGTTAAGTATAGGTTAACTTAACCTCACCAAATTAACGAGTTGGATTGGTTAAGTATAGGTCACTTAACCCCATCAAATCATCGTGTTAAATTAGTTAAGTGTTTATCTTAACCCCATTAAATTACCAAGTTGGATTAATTAAGTCTAGGCTAACTTAACCCCATCCGATTACCATGTTTAGATTAGTTAAGTCTAATCTTAACCTCGTCCATTAACTGTATTATACGGTTAAGTGTCATTAAGAAAATTTACTTAACCTTATCAAGTTATCGTGTTGGATTGATTAAGTGTTGGTTAACTTAATCACGTTCACTAGTCGTATAAAAATGGTCAAGTGTCATTAGGCAAATCGAGTTACTTAACCTACCCAAGCTTATCATGTTTTGTTAAGTATCATTAGCCTAATCAAATTACTTAACCCATTTGTCCATACCATATTTGGTTAAGCTTCATTAATCAAATTAACTTAACCCTATCATGCGGCATTAATTTAATTAATGCACCCTCAACCTCTCACATTAGACCTTGTTGTGGTTACTAGTTAAGCCGGGCGGGTCCGGGTAGATTTACACCACAACCTAGTCTAACCTCGGGTCTCAAGCGCGCCATGACCAACTTCTCACATTGGGTCCTATTGTTTGCAACTACTAGTTAGGCCGGTCGGTTCCGGGTAGTTTTACGTTGCAAACTCAACCCAACCTCGAGTTGGCCACACTCATATTATCTAAGTTCATCATGTTTCCAAAACATGTTACAAGTTTTTCGAGCATTTGGGTAGACCTAACTTAATAGGTAAATTCCCAAAGGGTAGACCTAACTTAATAGGTAAATTCCCAAGCTCATGTTTTTATGCATACTTACATGTCATCTTCCATGCTATCTTTCAAGTCATATTTTCAAGTATAAACACATGTCATATTCAAGTTAAGATTTTGCGACATGTTCATGTTTATCTAACTTCCCAAAAATCGTGTTTTCCCAACGCAAGCAAAGCGAGTCAACATAGTAAGGATACTATGTCACATATTGGTCTCAAAACATGCATGATGCCAAAAAGGGCTTGGCTTCCACATGCATAACATCATAAAGAAATTGACCATAAACATGCATAGTGTCATAAGGTAATTTGGCCACAAACATGCATATTATCATGAAAAGGGTTTGGCCATAAACATGCATAATCTCATAAAAGACTTGGCCACAAACTTGCATGATAGCATAAAAGGGTTTGGGTTCATAAACATGCATAAGCCCCAAAATCTAGTCTTAGCCAACGTTTCACAAGTAAAACGGTTCCTAAAGGTTCATGCTAGCATTTCATGCATAAAGATCCAAACTTGCAAGTTAAACTAGGTTATGCATAGCATGAGAGGCATGATTAAGTCACTCACATGGCCTAAGATCATAAACATGGACACAAGAGGCAAGGTAAGGTTCATATAGGTTTGCATAATCATGTTTAGCCTCATTTTATCCCATGTCAACATTAAAGTACCGTTTTGACCCAAAAGTAGCTAGAACTTACATAGTTAGGCCTAGGGAAAGAAGCATGAATCATCTTGGCTAAGAAAGGTGCCTCCTTTGTAGAAGAATCGTCATGGAACTCGCATAGAAATGTTGATTTGGCCTTGATTTGGTGTAGCAAGCTTGCACCTTTTGATTTGAACTTGATTTGAGTGCATATGCTCTAGGGATTTGAGATGGAGGCCATGATCACTTTGCATTTGGGCAGCACTTCGTGGAGAGGGTGAGTTATGAGGGTTTAGGGGGGGCTTAGGGGTGTTTTTATAGAGATTAGGATAGTTTTAGGCCCTTAGATTAACCCTAGGATAGATTAGGACCATCAGATCTCGGAAGCTTCCAGACCCAGCCCAAGCACAAGACTAGGTGAGACAAACAGGTGCACCAGGCCATATGCCCCGACCACCCCCTGTCGACAGGCAAGTCGACAGGGCTGTCGACTTGGTCTGGGCCCAAGTCGACAGGCCTGTCGACAGCCCTGTCGACATGGCCTAGGCGGGAAACTTCCCGCCTGGCCCCAGATCTGATTTCCAAAACTGTTTCCGAAATTCGAATTTCCCGAAAACTTCTTTGGGCCTTAACCGGGTCATACGGACTCCGATTTTCGAAAACTCGGACTCTATTTCGCGTATTTTTCCGAGACGAACGCAATGGCATAGCCCGTTTTACTTGATTCAGAATTTAAAATTAAATTCTGCCTTGATTCTCGTTTTAACATGTTATTGAAATATGGGTTGTTACAATAACCAATATGTATGTGTATGTATATATATATATATATATATATATATTTGTACGAATGTGTGTAAGGATCGAGGGAAGTTAGGGCTGGTGAGGTCATGTGATCTCACCAGAAACGCGACTCACACAAAAAACTCAGTAAATAAAACACGTTGCCAGAGAGAAAAAGGGAAAAAGAAAAAAGGGAAATAGCGGTTTCTTTTCTAATCTTTGTTGCTTCCATTTAACCTTTGGCATCATCACTTCTGTGTCTTTTCCCAAAATTCTTCGCCATAATATACAACTATAGATAAGTAGCTAACTTTATTTATTATTTCTACTGATTTGAATTTAATTTGTATGGGTTTTGTTTGAATCAATTACGGAATCAATTAGGGATGCATTTGAATTTGGCAAGTGATTTATCTGATCTGAATAAGTTGAATTGATCAAATTAGGATTGGATTGATTTTTTTATCATAAAGATATGCTAAAAAATATTTTGTTTTGTTTCAAAAAAAGAAACCCAATTGCATAGAAATTTAGAACTAATTCAGAATTAGGGCTACTTATTCAATTTAATGATTATAATAAATTTGAAGATTCAATGAATGTGACAACAAAAAATCATTTTCTAATTATATTGATTTTATTTTTAGATTTTTGAAATTTTTCAAAGGATCATTTAAAAACATCTCAAATGAAATTAGTTCTTCTACAATTTCAACCAAACGGATAATGTCCCTAAAAATAATAATCAAAACACTTTTTGTTCGGGCTTAGTAACTTGAAGTCGTTTTGAGGTGGATTTATCATATCTCCCTTCCCATCCTATTTTGCAACATCAAATTTAAGACTATCCAAATGATTAAGACCAAATCTGAGGAGCATACTTATTGAAAGGTCCTTGTCAGCTGACTTTGCAATTGTTTCCCCATATAATAATCGGTGTCAAAGCTCGTCGTTTCAATCAATCATGGTTTAACGACTACAAAAATTGGGTGCAATATAGTGAGAAAGTAGATGATATATTACTTGCCATGTTATTTATTTCATCCTCAATCGAGAAGTATAAATACGGTTGATGCATTAATCTAAGATGGGTTTAAAAGATGGAAAAATTGTCAAAGACTTCAACTCCATGCTAATGCAAATGCTCTATTACTGCAAACATAAAGGGTGAGAATTTAATGAGTCAAAATTAACATATCGAGACAGTAATCGAGAGACATCAACCCAAAGTCAAATTGATTGTCAAATTCGTAGAATCAAATCTTTCTTGCATTCGATATCTTTTACATCAAGGTTTGCGATTTCGTGGCCGCGATGAATCCAAGAAATCAACGAATAAGGAAAATTTTCTTGAACTTTTACGGTGGATAGAAAATTTAAAACCTACGGTAATGTGTTTGTGTTAAAAATTACACCATAAAATCTTAAAATGACAATAGCGGATATTCAAAAGGATATCATGAATTGTATTGAAGTGGAAGTTGTAGATTTTATTTTAACTAACTTTCTAAAGGATTATTTGCATTGTTAATTGTTGAAGCTCATGATTCTTCAATTAAAGAGTAAATGGTAATTATCTTGCAATTTGTGGATGAAACGGGATGTGTTGTTGAAAGATTTGTAGGCATGGTTCATGTTCCTAGTACAATATCAATTTTTCTTAAAACATCACTTGGAGGTTTAACATAACTTGAGTATGACAAAGTTACGTGTTCTAGGTTATGATGGTGCAAGTAGTATGCAAGGTATGTTCAATGGTCTTAAAAATCTTATTTTGAATGAGAACAAGTCTGCTTTTTATATTAACTGTTTTGCATATCAAATCCAATTAGCACTCATTCTTGTTGCTAAAGATATAGGTCACATTTCCGAGTTTTTTTACTTTGTTAATTATTTGGTTAACCTTGCTGGGACATCATGCAAGTGACAAGGCATTCTTAGAAAGAAAGAAGCAAGTAGAATATTTAGTCAACTAGAAAGTGGTGAATTATCCAGTGGACGGGGGTTAAATTAAGAGCGCAGTATGAAATAACCGAGAGATACGCGTTGGGGATCACATTATGGTGCATTACTTAATTTGGTTGTTATGTTTCCCTCGGTTATTAATGTACTTATGGATCTCATAAAGGATATATCCACTGATAAAAAGGATAACCTTTGAATTTGATAAAAGTGCTGAAATGTTATGATTTTGCATTTATTTTGCATTTGATGATGAATGTACTTGACAGTACTAATTATCTTCCCAAAGAACTACAAAAAAAAGATCAAGATATTGTAAATGCTTTGATGTTGGTAAAAATTTCCAAACAATGTTTACACAAGATGAGAGATGGTGGATGGGATAATATTTTGGATGAGGTTGTATTCTTTTGCACGAAATATAATATTCCCATTTCAAATATGGATCATAATTATCTTTTTTTGGGTAGATCAAGAAGAGTTCCAATTATTGAAAACATATATCATTGTAGAGTCGATTTTTTCTACCTATGTTTAGATAAGCATATCGTTTAACTTAATAATCTATTCGATGAAGTAACTTCTGAACTTCTTTTTTATATGTTAGCACTTAGTCTGATTGATTCATTTGATGCTTTTGATAAAGTGAAGTTGGTTCGTTTATCTGAATTTTATTTATATGATTTTTTCGAAGAAGAACGTATCGATCTTTCTAATCAACTAGAGATTTATGAGATTGATATGAAATCCATATGATAGGTTTAAAGAGGCAAGATGCATTAGTGATTTAGCTAAGATAATGGTACTGATGATAAAAAGTGTTGTATACAAATGGGTATACAAGCTCATAACTTTGTCACTAATCTACTAGTTTCTACTACAAGTGTGGAGAGAGTATTTTCTGTAATAAATATAGTGAAAAATGATCTACATAATCAGATGGAAGATAAATGTTTAAATGATAGTTGTGTTGCATACATCGAGAAAGATATATTTACTTAAGTTAGTAAAGATCCAATTATCAATTGTTTCCATAACATGAGAACTCTGCATGGACAACTTTAAATTATTAAAACATTTCGTATCGTCATTTTGTTTGAAAAGACCAACAATTGTCATTTTTGTAATAGAATATTATTATGTGAATATCAAATATTTTTTGCAGCTTTTAATAAGTTTATTATAAGCTTCTATTTGATTCAGGCTTATTGAAGATGTTCATGTCATGTAATTTTTATTCTGACTCATAAAGAGTGGTAAGTGTTTTCTTATTAGGTGCTTTTCCCCGTTAAGCACAAATACCTTCATTCGTTATTAGCTTTCGATTTAGAGAATTGTATTTTATTTTATTTTCAGGTTTCCTAAAAGAATGTTCAACATAGTGTGCATCATAGAGTAATATTCTATATTTTGAAACATTTGTAAAGGAGGTTTCAATACTGAATTTATTTTCCTATTGTGACCTTACCAACAATAATTTCTATCTATGCCTCTTTATGTTTGTATGTATATGTATATAAGCATAAGGTGTACTTACCACTAAAAACATTTGTTGGCATTCCATTAAGAATTTCTTCAGTGTATGTGAAAATCACAATTTAAGCTCATAAAGTGCAAGTGGCACCCTTATTGCTTGGGTTATATGTTAACACCATTGTTTTAACCATATTATAACTAATGGGCACAAGTTTGCATCCAAGACGTAACATGTCATCATTTTAGGTGTTAACAAATATAAGTAAAAGTTATTTATTTATTGCATTTTACTGTTTACTAACAAATGTGTTGACCCACCTTCTTATAAGGCAGTCACATGTCAATTAATGGAAATTGAAGTACTAAGGACTCGAGTATGAACTCAAAATGGTTTGAAGCATTTTGGATGAAGTTGTGAAGTTCAGAAGAAATTTAGGAATATGATTAAGTGTTTCGGGGTTTGTACAACTCCTTTGAACAAGTTCGAATCAGTGTAACTTGCGAAGTTTGTAAGATGGAATTTTTTTTCTAAGTATCCACAGATCGGTATCCACTTTTCATATCATCGGATAAGTGTTTAGTTTTTCTATCCCCATATACAAATTGGTATGTGGTGCTGGATTTTCTCTAAAGCATGCGGGATCAATATTCGGGGACGGTATTCGGGATCGGTATTTGAGGATTGGTATTCTAATATTGGTATTCCAGAATCGGTATTCAAGGATCGATATTTTGCACCTTCCTCCATTCCCTCCAATTCTCACCTACAAATAGCCCCTAACATAGCTGATTTCGGGATTCTTTTGGCCAATTACTATTGCGCTCAGGATTCTTGGTTTTGGAGATTTTTAATGGCTTGTTTTCTTGTTTTGTACTTGTGAACTTCTTCTTGTAGATCTCCACCAACATCTTGGCATTTTGAGTGGACTCTTGAGCACACTTTGGCATAGCTTAATTCTCATGGACTCTCTTGGACATATAAGCATCTGGGACATAAAAAATCTTCACTATTGGACTTTTGGACTTGGTAGAGAATTGGAAAGGACTTTTTTATACTGAATTCATAACTCTGTAAATATAAGATGTGGGGAAGGATTGTACTTGTAACTATATGACAAAGATGAGTAGTTAGATCAAAGTGGATGTAGGTATTTTTGCTGAACCACTATAAATCCATGTTATTTACTTTTCAGTAATCTATGTCTAGCCTATGTTTGGATTTAATTCATAATCCATTACTCATTGAGTGTTGGCATACAAAGCACCAATTTCCTACGTCAACATTTCAAACACCAGGAAGGCGATGCACATAACTTTGGATTGTTAAGAATTTGGATTTCTTAGAAATCCAAGGATGGTTAAAAGGAGGAAGATCACTTGAGCTCGTTCGAAAGGAGCGGGAATAGTGGAAAGTATGGAAATTTCCTCCACCGAGCATCCGTCGAATTATATGGCTCGTGAGTATTTCGACGGAGTGGTTAATGATTGGACTTCATGGTTGGAAATGAAAGGCAAGCATTTCAGAAGACAAGAAGCAATTATGAATGCTCTTATGGCTAGGATCGAAGGTTCTGAAAAGCCATCAGGCCAAAGAAATATTGTGGGAACAAGTGCTAGTGTTTCTCAAGGTTTAGCTTGCGACTTAGGGCTAATTCCTAAAGGTAAACCCCAGGTCGATACCAATCCCTGGATTAGTACCAGCTCGGCTAGATTAGGCCCAAAATATTAATGGAAATTCAGCTCAAGAGGTTGTGGTTGGTCAAGTTTTGGGTTCCGGAATTGGAAATGTTGCAAAATAAGGGTCAAGTACCAATGCGTATAGGTTTGGGTATGGGAACTTGTAACACCCCGTGTTTTCAATAAACCTTAAAGTACCAAATTAAAGAATAATTAATTCTAATTTTGAGAATTAAGGGAAACAAGTTATGCCATTGCGTTTTTCTTAGAATTCTGGTTGAGATAGAGTCCGAGTTTGCGTGAATTGGACTTCGTATGAAGAAGTTATGGCATTCGAAAGTTTCAAAATTCGAAACTCAAATTCAAACATAGAAGAGGGCAGGGTAGGAAAATTCCCGCCCTGGTCAGGTCGACCAGGAGGTCGACCCTAGTGTCGACCTAACCTACAGGTCGACCTGGGGATCGACCTACCCCCTCCACCCGGGCAAATCTAAAAGGATGACGATTTCTGAATCCCTGCTGAGTCATTAGGGCTGAGGTGTTATCCTATCTTGAATGGATGGCCCTGATTATTTCTAGGATTAATTTGACGACTCTAAATTAATTAAAATTCTATAAAAACAACCAAACTCTTAACCCTAAATTATAAATATTCATACCAAGATCTGCCATGCCGTCAATGGTGAACCTAGGATAGTCGTCATCTCTTTCAACTCAAAGGCAAGATTGAAAATACGTCAAAAATTAATTCTAATCTAATTCAACTAAGAAAATTCAATGATCTACATAAAAGGCGAGCAATTCAATTTCAGAATACAGATCCCAGAACTCTAGAATTCCTTTTTGTTTGTAAGTGTAGTTATCTTTCAGATGCGAATGAATTAAAGATATGGTTTGTAATGAACTGTAAAATAGAATTGTATCCAGTTGTATGTGATGCTGATTTATGTTTATTCATGTATGTTCTATCGTATATGCCTATGAATTATTGTGGTTCATCATGTTTTGTGGAAATTGGTGAATAAACCTATGATATTATGAAATTATCATATGTAAGTTTGGTGATATTATACAAGTTTTAAGCGAAGTCATGTAGTTTATGCCTAACTATTTAGATCCATTATGCATATATGTTTAGATCTACGACCTTGTGATGACATCTATATGTTGTATGTTAATTTAGAAATTAGGCCATGTTTATGCAAGTTAAATGATGCTATCATGTTATGAATACATGCAAGTTTGTAGGTTAAAAACATGACTATGTAAACCTATATGTTTAGATCTACAACTTTACATGTTAGAACCATATGCCTTTATGTTAGATTAATATTAACATGATTCAACCTATGCAAGTTCACCACTGCACATCTAATTAGATTTTGTTAGTTCTATGTAATACTATTATTTTATGATTCATGTTGCATATATCTAGGTTGCAAGTTCATAATTAAAAGTATATTATGCCAAGTTCATGTGACACATCTGTAGTTAGATCCATATTTTTGTATGATGTTGGAATGTTGCAAGTTCCTCTTTTTCCCCTTTTTGTTTTATAAGTTAGGCTAAAACGTCGAGCCTAACATCCTATGAAACTTTGCGAACGTACAACGGGGGTAACATTGGGGGAAAACTTGAAACTACATGTAATTAACATATTTGGCTCATAACCATGAAAATGGTACTACATTGATACGGTATACTTTACATACCAAAAATTATAAATTTGATTTAGAAGGAAAGTGAGACATGACAATAAATTGTTGACAAATTTACATATAAGCATAAAAGGATAAAAATATAAATTTAGAAAAGATGAATATGCCTAACCCAAGGTTAGACTGAGTTGTGGTGTAAAACTGCCCGGAACCGACCGGCACATCCAGTGACCACAACAATACCTGTCTAATGTGGGTGGTTAGTGCATTGAGCCTAAAAAAAGGACCCGAGGTTAGACTGAGTTGTGGTGTAAAACTACCTGGAACCAACCGGCACATCCAGTGACCACAACAATACCTGTCTAATGTGAGTGGTTGGCGCTCTAATAAAGCTAAGTCAAGAGAGGTAGGGTTAAGTCAATTTAGGAAACACTTAACCAATCCAACATGTTAGCTAAACTGATGGGTAAGGTTAGGTAAATTTGGATACTTAACCAATTTAACATGTTGACTGGAAAACCCTAGTAACGGGGACCCATTTCAGCAGCAACCCACGTAGATGTATCATGGGACCTTGAACTAGGCAGGGTGGGGCACGATTACTTGGCCGATTATAAGTGGTCAAAAACATCGGCGGTGGTGGATCAGTGTATGTTCCGGTGGAGTATCGGGCGTGCATGTACTCCGGAGTGGAAAAAGAAGGCACCGAGCATCAGTAGTCATGCACAGTGCATCTTGAATCGTGTCGGGTTGCCACCTAATACACCCCGTGGTGGCACCAGCACAGGTATCTACAGTCAAGCGGGGGCCGAAGGTCAAACGTGATAAATGCATGCTAGTAGGAGCTGATCGATATAAGAGAATCATTTCACCATGAACATATGGTACTAGTTGGATAAGTATAAGTAGGTGTAGATAATTAAACAAGGGTGCGATGTATATTTAGTTTATCCTGCCTTATATAGCTTTATGTTAGTTGATGTTCTGGTACTTTCGTATTTTCAGTTTATTCCTATCATGACCCTTTTCTTTATTCACACACTGAAAAGTCACTAGACTTACTTAGACTTATGTCTGACCCAATTTTCTTTCGTCTCCTTTTTCTTCCGTTTCCCCCTTAGGTAGCCAAGGAGGGAATAGCTCAGCTTAATTTGGATCGTCCATCTTTCCAAGCTTGAAGACTCTATGATGTACAACTTGGAATCTCTTATCTTCGGCTATGGCTTTGGACACACTAGACTTGGGGGTTTATGCAATTTTATTTATGTTATATGTTCCTTTATGTTTGTATCAAGACAGAGATTATGATGAAGTGTTTTTGGAAGTTGTGTTGAGATAATTTACTGTAATGGTTTTTGTATTGAACCACGTATGAAATAAATGTTAGTTTTATTTTTCGCTGCTTATATTTCGGTATTGTAAATTTTCTGTATCTGTTACCTATAATGCTCCATCGAAGTTAATGCATTCCCTTTGTGAGTGACCTTAATGGAGGTGGGGTGTTTCACTTGGTATCAGAGCAAAGGTTTACTAGATTAGATAAAAGTTTTTGAAAACTATTTTCAAAAAGAAGCATTTTTCAAGAAAAAGTGTTATTTTACTTTAAAAGGCATAATCCCCCAATGTCTTATGCACTATCTTTCTATCTTTTGTCTTGAATCTTTCCTTTTTCGTTTCAGCATGTCTGGGAATCTTAACCTTCCAGAGGGTGTACCGACACCCGACTGGTTCAGGAGGTACCTAGAGGCTAGGGCCAACGACGCAGGCCCAGCAGACATTCCTCCTCCCCCAGCTGCAGCGGTTCCTCCTCCTCGTGCGAATATTTCTCAAAAATATGTAGGGACTTTCGACCCATGGGTGGAAAGAACTCCAATGGAAATGAATCCTTTGTGGAAGCAAGAAACTGGCCCAATGAAACTAAGGATTTGTTCGAGGCCTTCGAAGTGGATGATAGGCAGAAGATACAGTTGGCGGTATTGTTTCTCAAAGAGAAAGCTTCCTATTGGTGGGAAGTCACTAACGGTGAAAGACTAATTGAAACTTGGATGGATTTTAGGATGAGGTTTGAAATGAAATTCCTCTCACAAGCTAAACGAAGCCTACAGATGGAGAAGTTCTTAGCTCTCAGACAGGGAAGTATGTCGGTCAAGGAATACGTTAACCAATTTAATCAGCTAGCTAGGTTCGGATTGGAGTTAGTAAACACTCCACATAAAAAGGCTCTCTGCTTCGTTGAAGGATTGAATGAGCCACTGCACAGCGTAGATATGTCCCATGTACCTATGGGTGCGACTTATGAAAGACTAGTGCACATGGCACTGTTATAAGAAGAAGATAAGGCTAGCAAGAAGGAGACAAAAGTGGAAGCATCTCAGGATAAGAAAGGGGAAGGATCACAGAGCAAGAATACAAACTCCAGGAAAGGCGGGAAGAACAACATAACCCGTGACAAGAGGAAGTATAATTTTTGTAGCATTCTTGGACATCTGGTTAAGGACTGCAGGAAGAAGAAAAGGAAGGTGGGTGGCTGTTTTCATTGCCTCGAGCCAGGACACATGGCTAGGGACTGCACAAGAAAGCAAGGGAAAGGGCAGAGAGTTGGATCTACTTTTGTAGGACAGGTCCACGCTCTCATGGAACCTCCACAAGAACAAGGTAGAAATGTTTCTGTTGATAGTTTAGTTTATCTTTTTGATCATCCTGTTCGTACACTCTTTGATTCTGGCGCATCACACTCTTTTATATTTGCTGCTTTAGTTGAATCTCTACACCTAGACACCAGTTTAGTAAAGGATCCCTTGGTTGTTTCAAATCCAATTGGGGGCTCAACTTATTTGTCAATGATCTGTTTGATTTGGAAATTTCTATATTGATGTGGGGTTTAGATGCAATGCCTATGTTTTGGGCTTCACGGGCTATGGGTTAATTCTAGGCATGGACTGGCTATCTAGTTATGGTGCCATCCTCGATTGTGAAAAGAGAGTGGTTAGAATAATGACTTGCCTTGGTAACACTCTCGAAATTTCTTGTAATCCCATGAACTCTGTTATGCTTAGTTATCTAGAATCTCTGGATGTGTCTATTGAGAATTTGCAGTCTGTTAGAGTAGTCCATGAATACCCGGATGTCTTTAAAGAGGTTAAAGGGTTACCTCCAAAGCGAGAGATAGACTTTCGCATATACCTCGTTGATAACGCAAAACCCGTTGCTCTACCCGTTAGACACATGGCTCCAAGGGAGATGAAAGAACTCAGCAAGAAAGTTCAAGAGCTGCTTGAGAAGGGGTTATAAGGTGGAGTATTTCTAAATGGGGTGCTCTATTAGTGTTCGCAACGAAAGCGGACAGTTCGCTTTGCCTATGCGTCGATTATAGGGAGCTAAGCAAGCTGACCAAGAAGAATAGGCACCCGCTCCCAAGAATAGACGACTTGTTCGATCAGCTTGTAGGTGCATCGGTTTTCTCCCAACTAGATTTAGCTACCGGATCTCACTAGTTGAGAGTGGCTGAAGACAGCATTGACAAGACCGCGTTTAGAACTCCGAATGGTTTCTTCGAGTGGCTTGTCATGCCTTCTGGCCTGATAAACGCACCCGCTTACTTTATCGATTTGATGAGCATGGTGTTTAGGTAGTTCCTCAACAAGTTTGTTGTGGTCTACGTAGATGACATTTTGATTTTCTCGAAGAGTGATGAAGAGCATGCTCAACATCTAAAGGAAGTCATGGACACTGTTCATACACATCAGTTAAAAGCCAAATTCTCCAAATGCCACTTCTGGACGGAAGAAGTAAGGTTTCTTGGATGCGTGGTGTCCAAAGAAGGATTAGTTGTGGACCTCGCAAAGGTAGTTGCAGAGAAAGACTGGAAGGTCCCACGGAATGCAACCGAAGTCCGAAGCTTCCTCGGGCTAGCGGGCTTTTATCAAAAGTTCATCAAAGATTTTGCGAAAATCTCAGCTCCACTTACAAAGTTTAAAAAGAAGAACTTAACTTTCACTTGGGATTTGGATTGCAATATTGCTTTCCAACGCTTAAAAAGAGCTCTAATGACAGCCCCAATTCTGACATTGCCAGATGGGAGAAAAATGTTTACCGTATAGAAAGATGTTTGTGGTACGGGATTAGGAGCTGTCTTGATGCAAGAAGGGAAGGCTGTAGATTATGGAGGCCGACAGCTGAAAATACATGAGAAAAACTACCCAACCCACGACCTAGAGTTGGCTGCCATCAACTTTGCGCTTTAAGTCATGGCACCATTATCTCCTAGGTGAGAAGTTTGAATTAAATACTGACCATAAATCATTGAAGTACCTTTTCTCGCCGAAAGATCTTAACTTGAGGCAACAATTGAAACACCCCACCTCCATTAAGGTCACTCACAAAGGGAATGCCTTAACTTTGGTGGAGGTTTATAAGTAAAAGCCACAGATAAACTCAAGACAGATACAAATACGCATATTTTAAACAGCGGAAACCAAATAGACTTTTATTGCATCAATACGCGTTCGAACAAAACATTCCATAGTTGTCTCAAAATACTTCCAACATTATAACCTCATACTGTCTTGATTATTAAAGAAGCATAAAATATAAATAAAGTGACAAAAATCCCCATAGTGATATCAAAAGCCTTAATCCGAGCGAAAGAGGTCCAAATCATACATCTACGGTCTTGGAGCTTGTAAAGAGCCTGGCTGAGCTGAGATGTTTCCACCCTGTGGACCTGGGGGGGGGAATGAAAGAAAAGAAGATGAAAAGAAAATAGGGTCAGACATAAAGCCTGAGTAAATCTAGTAACTCTTCGGTATGTGAGTAAGAAAAGGGCATGATAGATATATACTGAGAATAGGAAAGTGTCACAAGCTAAGGAAGTGACGTTTAGAATCGAATGTACTATCGCACACGCACTATATCTCTGCATCTACTTGAGTTTGTTCTAACTGGCACCCCATGGTGAGGGTGAATTGATCCCCATTTTTAAAAAGATCGGCTCATATTCGCGTTAACATGTGTCATACGGCCCCCAAGAATTGTAGATACCTATTCTGGTCCCACCATGAGGTGTATCAAGACCTATGGTGGCGGCCCCGACACAAATTCTAGAAGGCATAGGTTATACTACTAGTGTCCCCAGTTCCCTGGTTGTCTGCTCCGGAGTGTGTGCACGCCCGCACCCCGTTAGACCTGCACTGTGCACCCACCGCCGTCATTTGACCGCTTTCAATCAGCCCAGTAATCGTGCCCCACCCTGCCTAGTTTCATGGTACCGTTGATACCTAACTTGGGTTACTGCTAAAACGGGTCCCTCGTTACCAGGATTTTCTAGTCAAACATGTTAAGTGATTAAGTGTCTGTATTTACCTAACCCACACCCATCAATTCTTGTTAACATGTTGAATTTGGTTAAGTGATATAGTTGACTTAACCCTACCATCTGTCCTTAGCCTCTTAGGAGCACCAGACCACTCACATTAGACATGTATTGCTACGGTTACTGGATGTGTCGGTCGGTTCCGGGCTGGTTTACACCGTAGCTCAGTCTAACCTCGGGTCCTTATTGGGCTCAATTCTTAACCACCCACATTGGATAGGTAATGTTGTGACTACTGGACAGCCGGGCGGGTCCGGGCAGGTTTACATCACAACTCAATCCAACCTCGGGTTAAGCATATCGTGTTTTCTAAATTTACATAATTTATTATTTCTCAAATATATATTTAAATGTCATATCTTTTGTTCTTGGGTATATCAATTCATACCGCTTAAATGTCATTGTCATTGGCATGTGCCAAACATGCCAACATATATTTTCATGTTTTACACCCAACGTTATTACCCCCGTTTGTTTGCAACATTATAACATGTGTTGGGCTTGTTACAATTCAGCCCAACTTTATAAACGTGAGAAAAAGGGGAAATCAAGAACATGTAATACATAAAGGTGTGTGGCGCATGAACTTGCAATTTAGCGATTCAACTAACATATAATATGGTTCATGTGAACTTGCATTCAAATCAGAGTATAACTAAGTAGGTGACATATGAAATGGCATAGTTTAGGCTTATACAAACTTGTGTTTAAACATGTTTAACTTGGCATAATGTCAAACACAAAACTAGCATGTTGTATATTCACCAAAATGTCCAATTATAACATCTAATCACATAGCCTATTTCAACATGAACTTGCATGGTTTATGAAACCCGAACGATACTTAACATAGATCCAATTATACTTGTAAATAAACAAGAACTTGCATAGTTTATGAAACCCAAACAATACATAACATAGATTCAATTATACATGCAAATAAACATGAGAATGACATCATAGGTTTTGGGTCATGTAGGCATAAAAGGTTTCAAATCTAGAACATGTTTACATAAGACTTAATTTAGACTTAATGAATATACATAGTCCATGCCATAGGCATAACCAAAAAGGGATCAAATTCTAGTTTTTTCCACAAACTTGCAAGTGCCATTGTTTTCATATACAATTGTTCAATAGGCTTGCATCAATAAATTTAGGCCTCAAATATCAATACACAAGTCATAACATAATCATTACAATACACAGAATTTATATCACACAATAACACAATTCTATTTTCATTTACATCGAATCACATCACAGTTCTTATTCTTATTCTGAAAGGTCACTATACTTACAACGAATGTAGAATCTTGAATTCTGGATTCTGAATTCTAAAATTGAGATGCGCTCCTTTGGGTAGACTAACGTTGAATTGATTAATTTGATTAAACTTTTGTCTTCTCTTAATTTGATTTGTCTCTGGGCTTTTCTCTCTTGACGGCTATGTTCATTCCTCCCTAGCAGCATGACGACTCCTTTCTCATTTTTTTGTGTGAATTTTCAGTTGAGACTTAGGGTGTATTTATAGATTTTTAAGTTGTTTTGAGCCGTCAGATGAAGACAGGAGGAATCTAGGCCATACAGAGTTCAAAGAGTCAATCAAGAGGTGACACGTCAGCCCTAGTGACACATAGAGCCACAGAAATTCGAGCCAGAGCCAGACCTAGCTAGCCAGTTCGACCAGGCAGGTCGACAACTAGGTCGACACTATGGTGGACCTGGGGGGGACCAGGTCGACACTATGGTCGACCCTATGGTCGACCTGGTCTCTGGGTGGGAATTTTTCCGCCCAGCCCAGTTTGAACCTGAAATTCGAATTTTGAAATTTAAACTGACTTGTTTGAATTTAAATTTGATTCTGAATCTTCTGAAGGCCATAACATCTTCATACGGAGTCCGATTCACGCAAACTCGGACTCTATCTCAAGCAGAATTCCAAAACGAACGCAATGGCGTAACCCATTTCCCTTAATTCTTTCATTTAGAATTAATTACACTTTAATTTGTGAAACTTAACGTAATAGAATTCGTGGGGGTGTTACATTCTCCCCCTTAAAAGGATTTTGTCCCCGAAATCCTCAAGTTAGGTAGAATGTATATCCTACCATCCAACAGTCCATCTACTCAACCAACAAACAAAGGCATCTACTATCCTTAAAAGACTTCTAATGCTTCATGTTCATATGCATAGTGTGTGTACATGTCCTTATCTAATGCAGAAATCAGGCGGTCTACTAATTCAGTTGACCTCCTTAATACGAATCATGTAAGTGTTATGAATCCATTATGTATGCAAATTTTTCCTACTCATAATTCTACATGAGTGCACAACAATTCATACAAATGCGACGACCATATGACAGCATATCAAGTTTCAACCATATACAAATGAGAATACATATATGCATATGCAATATGAAGTTACTGAGTTGATCTATAACCTAGGGTGTGTGTGTATATGCATCCACGAGCAACCACTAGCAACCGTTTGCAGTCATCATCCATAACATGTTTTCAAATACATGTTTGCATCCATTTGTTTTCTACATAAGGATTTAGGAAAAGGACCGAGAAGGTATACCTAAAAAGATAGATAAAGCATAACTTAAGGAAAAAGAGAGATCAAAGATGTACCCTCAAAAAGAAGAGGGTAGGCAGCGCGTATTCTATCCTCTGTTTCCCAAGTCGCGTCTTCCTCGGCGTCACTCCACTGAACCTTAACGAGTTTGACTTCGCGGTTGTGTAGCTTTTTCACTTCAGTTCCTAAGATGCGGGTTGGAACTCTCCTCACAGTTGCTTCACGTTTCACTTCGGCTTCTTCTAGAATGCTAGGTTCCACCACTTCCGCAGACTCATGCAAACACTTCCGGAGGTGAGAAACATGAAAGATGTTGTGAACTCCGGCCAGTCTCTCGGGTAGCTCTAACCTGTAGGCCATCTTTCCAACCTTCTCGATGATAGGAAACGGTCCTACAAATCATGGTGCTAGCTTTCCGGCGGATCCAAAACGAACGACCTTCCTTAAAGGAGATACCTTAAGGAAAACCCTATCCCCAACCTCAAACTCAAGGTCGGTCCTTCTTTTTTCGGCGTAGGATTTCTGTCTGTCTTGGGCAGTCTTCATTCTCCTACGTATCAAGTCCACTTTCTCCGAAGTCTCTCGAATCATGTCTGGCCCAATTATAAGCTTATTTGTAGACTCCCACCAACAAGTTGGTGATTGGCACGGTCTTCCATACAAGGCTTCGAAGGGTGCCATACCGATGGTAGCTTGGTAGCTGTTGTTATAGGCAAATTTCACTATTACCCAAACGCTAGTGTTGCCTCTTCTCAACCTAGGCAGTCCATCAATGAAGTCCATTGAAATGCTATCCCACTTCCACTGTGGGATCTCTAAAGGATGAAGTAGTCCTCCACATTTCTTCTGTTCCGCCTTGACCTGTTGGCAGGTCATGCACTTAGAAACGAAATCTGCCACGTCTTGTTTCATGCTGCTCCAAAAGAAAGTCCTTTTTATATCCTTGTACATCTTATCACCGCCAAGGTGTATAGTCATCTTGGAATGATGCGCTTCCTCGAGAACCTTCTTTGTCAACTCCCTTGCTTGTGGGATGCATAATCTTCCATCTCGCCTCAGCCAACCCTTATCATCGATGGCGTACCTACTGAGGTGACTAAAAGTCTCACCCCTAGTAAGTTTATCAATCACATCAACAAGCTGAGGGTCTTCACGTTGAGCGGCCCCTATTGAGTCCAAGAGAGTAGGGCGTACTTCGAGAGATGCTAACAAACCCGATACAAAATCTGAGGAGGGCCTAAAGTTAAAGCTGGCTATATACTCCAGGCTTTGTCTCTCTACGGAGAGTGGGCTTAAGGTCAGTTTCTTTCGGCTCAGCGCGTCTGCTACTACGTTGCCTTTGCCAGGAGTATAGGAAATTTCAAAGTCATACGAGGCAAGAAACTCCATCACTCTTTGCTACCTCAAGTTAAGATCCTTTTGCGAGAAGAGATATTTCAACGATTTATGGTCAGCGTCTAATTCGAACTTCTCACCTAGGAGATAATGGCGCCAAGACTTAAGAGCAAAGACGATGGCAGCTAACTCAAGATCGTGGGTTGGGTAGTTCATTTCATGAACTTTCAATTGTCTTCCGCCATAAGCTACTACCCTTCCTTCTTGCATTAGAACAGCGCCAAGTCCCGTTCCACATGCATCTGTGTATACTGTGAACATTTTTCTTTCGTCAGCCAGAGTTAGAACTAGGGCTGTTGTAAGAGCCCTTTTTAATCGTTGGAAAGTGAACTCGCAGTCCAAATCCCAAGTGAACGCCAGATTCTTCTTTGTTAGCCTTGTGAGTGGGGCTGAGATTTTTGCGGAATCCCTAATAAACTTTCGGTAAAAACCGACTAACCCAAGGAAGCTTCGAACTTCAGTTGCATTTCTCGGTGTCTACCAATCTTGCGGGGTCCACAGCCAACCCCTCTTTGGACAGTATATGCCCGAGAAATCTTAATTCCTTTCTCCAAAAGTGGAACTTGGAGAATTTGGCTTTTAGCTGATGTGAACGGAGAGTTTCCATGATTTCTTTCAGATGATGAGCATGTTCTTCCTCATTCTTTGAGAAGATTAAGATATCGTCTATGAAGACAAACACGAATTTGTTGAGGAATTCTCGGAACACCCGGCTCATTAAGTCTACGAAATAAGCAAGTGCATTTGTGAAGCCAAAAGGCATGACAAGCCATTCGAAGAAACCATCTGGGGTTCTGAACGCCGTTTTATCAATGCTATCTTTAGCTACCCTTAGCTGATGGAACCCAGTTGCCAGATCAAGTTGGGAGAAGACCGTCGCACCTGCAAGCTGATCAAACAAATCTTCGATTCGGGGAAGAGGGTGCCTATTTTTCTTGGTCAATTTGTTTAACTCCCTATAGTCGACGCAAAGGCGAAGCGAACCATCCGCTTTGGTTGCGAACACCACTGGAGCACCCCATTCCGAAATGCTCCGTCTAATGAACCCCTTTTCAAGAAGCTCTTTAACCTGCTTACTTAGCTCCTTTCTCTTCTTTGCTGCCTTGTGTCTGACAGGTAAAGATACAGGCTTTGCATTATCCACAGTATATGCGGAAGTCTATTCCCCGCCTCGGAGGTAAGACTTTCACCTCCTCAAAGACATCCGGATATTCCCGGACTACTCCAACTGATTGCAAATTCTCGTCAGAAGCATCAAGCGACTCTAGATAACTAAGCATAACAACATTCAAGGGATTACAAGAAATTTCTAGAGTGCTACTAAGCCGAGTCAAGAGCCTCACTACTCTTTTCTCACAATCAAGGTTGGCACTATTACTGGATAACCAGTCTATGCCTAAGTTCAAACCATATCCCGTGAAGCCCAAAACAAAGGCATTACAACTAAATTCAATGCTGAGAATAGAGATTTTCAAACCCAAACAAACCATTGACAAGTAAGCGGAGCCCTCAATTGGATTGAAACTACTAAGGGATCTTCTACCATACTAGTGTCTAGATGCAGAGATTCTACTAAGGCAGATGAAATAAAAGAGTGTGATGCGCCAGAGTCAAAAAGTGTGTGAACTGGATGATCATAAAGATAGACTACACTTTCTATAGAAATATTACTGCCTTGTTCCTGCCAAGGTGCCGCTAGCGCATGAACCTAACCCCTTGAAGTGGATCCGCCTTTCTGTCCCTGCCCTTTCTTCTTTGGGCAGTCCTTAGCTTGGTGTCCAGTCTCTCCACAATGGAAGCAGCCACCCATCTTCGCCTTCCTTTTCCGGCACTCTTTTGATATATGGCCCACGATGCCACAGAAATTGTACCTTCTCTTCTCACGGGGTTTATTGTTCTTCCCTCCTTTCTTGAAGTCGGTTTTCTTTGCTTGTAGACCCTCTTTCTTCTCTTCCCCCTTAGTTTCTTTCTTGCCGTGGTCTTCCTCGTGTAGCAACGCCATGTCCACCAAGCTTTCATAAGTCGCTCCCGTGGATACATAGGTCATAGCAAGGCTGTGTAGAGGCTCATTCAAACCCTTGACGAAGCAAAGTGCCTTCTTATGTTGGGTGTTTACTAAGTCTTGCCCAAATCTGGCCAGCTGATTAAACTGATTAACATACTCCCTGATTGTCATACTTCCCTGTTTCAGAGTTAGAAACTTCTCCATTTGCAGGCTTCTTTCAGCTTGGGAGAGGAATTTCATCTTAAATCTTGTCCTGAAGTCATCCCATATTTCCACCGCCCTCTGAGCATTGGTAACTTCCCACCAATTGGAAGTTTCATCCTTAAGCAACCATACCTCTAGTTGTGTCTTTTTCCTGTCATCAACTCCGAAGATGACAAACAGATCCTCAGTCTCCTTTAGCTAGTTTCTTGCTCCTACAAAGGACTATGTTCCATAAAAGTCTATTCCACCTATAGCCTTAAAGTTTCTACATGTTTTTGCGAAGGCATTTCCACGAGGAGGTGGAGGAGGAGGAGGAACCGCGGCCACTGGAGGAGGGATGTCTACTGGGCCCGCGCCATTGGCCCTTGCTTCTAAGTACCTCCTAAACCAGCCAGGAATCAGCACTCCTTCTGGAAGTTTAAGGTCTCCAGACATGCAGAAACAGAAAGGAAAGATTCAAAACGAAGGATAGAGAGAGATAGATAGGGCACATGGCTTTGGGGGATTTTGTCTTTTTATAAATATAACTCTTTTTCTTGAAAAATGCTTATTTAAATTTTCTTTTAGAAAACAATTTCAAAAACTTTTATCTTGTCTGGTAAACCTATGCTCTGATACAAAGTGAAACACCCTACCTCCATTAAGGTCACTCACAAAGAGAATGCCTTAACTTTGGTGGAGGTTTGTAAGTAAAAGCCACAGATAAACTCAAGACAAATACAAATACACATATTTTAAACAGCGGAAACCAAACAGACTTTTATTGCATCAATACATGTTCAAACAAAACATTCCATAATTGCCTCAAAATACTTCCAACATTACAACCTTATACTGTCTTGATTATAAAAGAAGCATAAAACATAAATAAAGTGACAAAAATCCCCATAGTGATTTCCAAAGCCATAATCCGAGCAAAAGAGGTCCAAATCATACATCTACGGTCTTGGAGCTTGTAAAGAACCTGACTGAGCAGAGCTGTTTCCTCCCTGTGGACCTGGGGAGGGGGGGAAACGAAAGAAAAGAAGACGAAAAGAAAATAGGGTCAGACATAAAGCCTGAGTAAATCAAGTAACTCTTCAGTATGTGAATAAGAAAAGGGCATGATAGATATATACCGAAAATAGGAAAGTGTCACAAGCTAAGGAAATGACGTTTAGACTCGAATGTACTATCACACCCACACTATATCTCTGCATCTACTTGAGTTTATTTTAACTGGCACTCGATGCTGAGGGTGAAGTGATCCCCATTTTTATAAAGATCGGCTCCTACTCGCGTTAACATGTGTCATACGGCCCCCAAGAATTGTAGATACCTATGCTGGTCCCACCATGGGGTGTATCAAGACCCATGGTGGCGGCCCCGACACAAATTCTAGAAGGCATAGGTTATACTACTGGTGTCCTCAGTGCCCTGGTTGTCTGCTCCGGAGTGTGTGCACGCCCGCACCCAGTTAGACCTGCACTGTGCACCCACCGCCGTCATTTGACCGCTTACAATCAGCTAAGTAATCGTGCCCGACCCTGCCTAGTTTCAGGGTACCGTTGATGCCTAACTTGGGTTACTGCTGAAACAGGTCCCTCGTTACCAGGATTTTCTAGTCAAACATGTTAAGTGGTTAAGTGTCTGTATTTTCCTAACCCCCACCCATCAGTTCTTGTTAACATGTTGAATTTGGTTAAGTGTTATAGCTGAGTTAACCCTACCATCTGTCCTTAGCCTCTTAGGAGCACCGGACCACTCACATTAGATAGGTATTGCTACGGTTACTGGATTTGCCGGTCGGTTCCGGGCAGGTTTACACCGTAGCTCAGTCTAACCTCGGGTCCTTAATGGGCTCAATGCTTAACCACCCACATTGGATATGTATTGTTGTGACTACTGGACAGCCGAGCGTGTCCAGGCATGTTTACATCACAACTCAATCCAACCTCGGGTTATGCATATCATGTTTTCAAAATTTACATATTTTATTATTTCTCAAATATATAGGTAAATGTCATATCTTTTGTTCTTGGTTATATCAATTCATACCGATTAAATGTCATTGTCATTGGCATGGGCCAAACATGCCAACATATATTTTCATGTTTTACACCCAACGTTATTACCCCCATTTGTTCGCAACATTATAACGTGTGTTGGGCATGTTACAATTCAGCCCAACTTTATAAGCGTGAGAAAAAGGGGAAATCAAGAACATGTAATACATAAAGGTGTGTGGCGCATGAACTTGCAATTTAGCGATTCAACTAATATATAATATGGGTAATGTGAACTTGCATTCAAATCAAAGTATAACTAAGTAGGTGACATATGAAATGGCATAGTTTAGGCTTATACAAACTTGTGTTTAAACATGCTTAACTTGGCATAATGTCAAACACAAAACTAGCATGTTGTATAATCACCAAAATGTCCAATTATAGCATCTAATCACATAGCCTATTTCAACATGAACTTGCATAGTTTATGAAACCCAAACGATAACATAGATCCAATTATACTTGCAAATAAACATGAACTTGCATATACTTGCAAATAAACATGAGAATGACATCATAGGTTTTGGGTATGTAGGCATAAAAGGTTTCAAATCTAGAACATGTTTACATAAGCCTTATTTTAGACTTAACGAATATATATAGTCCATGCCATAGGCATAAACAAAAAAGGATCAAATTCTAGTTTTTGCCAAAACTTGCAAGTGCCATTGTTTTCATATACAATTGTTTAATAGGCTTGCATCAATCAATTTAGGCCATAAATATCAATACGCAAGTCATAACATAATCATTACAGTACACAGAATTTATATCATACAATAACACAATTCTATTTTCATTTACATCGAATCACATCACATTTCTCATTCTTATTCTGAAAGGTCACTGTACTTACAATGAATGCAGAATCTTGAATTCTGGATTCTGAATTCTGAAATTGTGATGCGCTCCTTTGGGTAGACTAACGTTGCGTTGATTAATTTGATTAAACTTTTGTCTTCTCTTAATTTGATTCGTCTCCAGGCTTTTCTCTCTTGACAGCTATGCTCAATTCCTCCCTAGCAGCAGGACGGCTGCTTTCTCATTTTTTTGTGCGAATTTTCAGTTGAGACTTACGGCGTATTTATAGATTTTTAAGTTGTTTTGAGCCGTCAGATGAAGACAGGAGGAATCTAGGCCATACAGAGTTCAAAGATTCAATTAAGAGGTGACACGTCAGCCCTAGTGACACATAGAGCCACAGAAATTCGAGCCAGAGTCAGACCTAGCCAGCCAGGTCGACCAGGCTGGTCGACACCCAGGTCGACACTATGGTCGACCTGGGGGGACCAGCTCGACACTATGGTCGACCCTATGGTCGACCTGGTCTTTGGGCGGGAATTTTCCCGCCCAGCCCAGTTTGAACCTGAAATTCGAAATTTGAAATTTAAACTGAGCTGTTTGAATTTAAATTTGATTCTAAAACTTCTGAAGGCCATTACTTCTTCATACGGAGTCCGATTCACGCAAACTCGGAATCTATCTCAAGCAGAATTCCAAGACGAACGCAATGGCGTAACCCATTTCCCATAATTCTTTCATTTAGAATTAATTATACTTTAATTTGTGAAACTTAACATTATAGAATTCATGGGGGTGTTACATTCTCCCCCCTTAAAAGGATTTCGTCCCCGAAATCTTCAAGTTAGGAAGAATGTATATCCTACCATCCAGCAGTCCATCTACTCAACCAACAAACACAGGCATCCACTGTCCTTAAAAGACTTCTAATGCTTCATGTTCATATGCATAGTGTGTGTACATGTCCTTATCAAATGCAGAAATCAGGCGGTCTAATGATTTAGTTGACCTCCTTAATGCGAATCATGTAAGTGTCATGAATCCATTATGTATGCAAATTTTTCCTACTCATAATTCTACATGAGTGCACAACAATTCATACAAATGCGATTACCATATGACAGCATATCAAGTTTCAACCATATACAAATGAGAATACATATATGCATATTCAATATGAAGTGACTGAGCCGATCTATAATCTAGGGTGTGTGTGTATATGCATCCACGAGCAACCACTAGCAACCACTAGCAACCATTTGCAGCCATCATCCATAACATGTTTTCAAGTACATGTTTGCATCCATTTGTTTTCTACCTAAGGATTTAGGAAATGGACCGAGGAGGTATACCTAAAACGATAGATAAAGCATAACTTAAGGAAAAAGAGAGATCAAAGATGTACCATCAAAAAGAAGAGGGTAAGCAGCGCGTATTCTATCCTCAGTTTCCCAAGTCGCGTCTTCCACAGCGTCGCTCCACTGAACCTTAACGAGTTTGACTTCACGGTTGTGTATCTTTTTCACTTCAGTTCCTAAGATGTGAGTTGGAACTCTCCTCACAGTTGCTTCACGTTCCACTTCGGCTTCTTCTAGAACGCTAGGTTCCACCACTTCCGCAGACTCATGCAAACACTTCCGGAGGTGAGAAACATGAAAGATGTTGTGAACTCCGGCCAGTCTCTCGGGGTAGCTCTAACCTGTAGTCCATCTTTCCAACCTTCTCGATGATAGGAAACGGTCCTACAAATCTTGGTGCTAGCTTTCCGGTGGATCCAAAACGAACGACCTTCCTTAAAGGTGATACCTTAAGGAAAACCCTATCCCCAACCTCAAACTCAAGGTCGGTCCTTCTTTTGTCGGCATAGGATTTCTGTCTGTCTTGGGCAGTCTTCATTCTCCTACGTATCAAGTCCACTTTCTCCGAAGTCTCTCGAATCATGGCTGGCCCAAGTATAAGCTTATCTGTAGACTCCCAACAACAAGTTGGTGATTGGCACTGTCTTCCATACAAGGCTCCGAAGGGTGCCATACCGATGGTAGCTTGGTAGCTGTTGTTATAGGCAAATTACACTATTACCCAAACACTAGTGTTGCCTCTTCTCAACCTAGGCAGTCCATCAATGAAGCCCATTGAAATGCTATCCCACTTCCACTGTGGGACCTCTAAAGGATGAAGTAGTCCTCCAGGTTTCTTCTGTTCTGCCTTGACCTGTTGGCAGGTCATGCACTTAGAAACGAAATCTTCCACGTCTTGTATCATGCTGCTCCAAAAGAAAGTCCTTTTTATATCCTTGTACATCTTATCACCGCTAGGGTGTATAGTCATCTTGGAATGATGCGCTTCCTTGAGAACATTCTTTGTCAACTCCCTTGCTTGTGGGACGCATAATCTTCCATCTCGCCTTAGCCAACCCTTATCATCGATGGCGTACCTACTGAGGTGACTAGAAGTCTCACCCCTAGTAAATTTATCGATCACATCAACAAGCTGAGGGTCTTCACGTTGAGCGGCCCCTATTGAGTCCAAGAGAGTAGGGCGTACTTCGAGAGATGCTAACAAACCCGGTACAAAATCTGAGGAGGGCCTAAAGTTAAAGCTGGCTATATACTCCAGGCTTCGTCTCTCTACGGAGAGTGGGCTTAAGGTCAGTTTCTTTCGGCTCAGCGCGTCTGCTACTACGTTGCCTTTGCCAGGAGTATAGGAAATTTCAAAGTCATACGAGGCAAGAAACTCCATCACTCTTTGCTACCTCAAGTTAAGATCCTTTTGCGAGAAGAGATATTTCAACGATTTATGGTCAGCGTATAATTCGAACTTCTCACCTTGGAGATAATGGCGCCAAGACTTAAGCACAAAGACGATGGCGGCTGACTCAATATCGTGGGTTGGGTAGTTCTTTTCATGAACTTTCAATTGTCTTCCGCCATAAGCTACTACCCTTCCTTCTTGCATTAGAACAACGAGTAGTCCCATTCCACATGCATCTGTGTATACTGTGAACATTTTGCTTTCGTCAGGCAGAGTTAGAATTGGGGCTTTTGTAAGAGACCTTTTTAATCGTTGGAAAGCAAACTCGCAGTCCAAATCCCAAGAGAACGCCAGATTCTTCTTTGTTAGCCTTGTGAGTGGGGCTGAGATTTTTGCGGAATCCCTAATAAACTTTCGGTAAAAACCTGCTAACCCAAGGAAGCTTCGAACTTCAGTTGCATTTCTTGGTGTCTTCCAATCTTGCACTGCCAACACTTTCGCGGGGTCCACAGCCAACCCCTCTTTGGACACTATATGCCCCAGAAATCTTGCTTTCTTTCTCCAAAAGTGACACTTGGAGAATTTGGCTTTTAGCTGATGTGAACGGAGAGTTTCCATGATTTCTTTCAGATGCTGAGCATGTTCTTCCTCATTCTTTGAGAAGATTAAGACATCGTCTATGAAGACAAACACGAATTTGTTGAGGAATTCTCTGAACACCCGGCTCATTAGGTCTACGAAATAAGCGGGTGCATTTGTCAAGCCAAAAGGCATGACAAACCATTTGAAGAAACCATCTAGGGTTCTGAACGCCGTTTTATCAATGCTATCTTCAGCTACCCTTAGCTGATGGAACCCAGTTGCCAGATCAAGTTGGGAGAAGACCGTCGCACCTGCAAGCTGATCAAACAAATCTTCGATTCGGGGAAGAGGGTGCCTATTTTTCCTGGTCAATTTGTTTAACTCCCTATAGTCGACGCAAAGGCAAAGCGAACCATCCGCTTTGGTTGCGAACACCACTGGAGCACCCCATTCCGAAATGCTCCGTCTAATGAACCCCTTTTCAAGAAGCTCTTTAACCTGCTTACTTAGCTCCTTTCTCTTCTTTGGAGCCTTGTGAATGACAGGTAAAGCTACAGGCTTTGCATTATCCACAGGTATATGAGGAAGTCTATTCCCCGCCTCGGAGGTAAGACTTTCACCTCCTCAAAGACATCCGGATATTCCCGGACTAATCTAACTGATTGCAAATTCTCGTCAGAAGCATCATGCGACTCTAGATAACTAAGCATAACAACATTCAAGGGATTACAAGAAATTTCTAGAGTGTTACCAAGCCGAGTCAAGAGCCTAACTACTCTTTTCTCACAATCAAGGATGGCACTATTACTAGATAACCAGTTTATGCCTAAGTTCAAACCATATCCCGCGAAGCCCAAAACAAAGGCATTACAACTAAACTCAATGATGAGAATAGAGATTTTCGAACCCAAACAAACCATTGACAAGTAAGCGGAGCCCCCAACTGGATTTGAAACTACTAAGGGATCTTCTACCATACTAGTGTCTAGATGCAGAGATTCTACTAAGGCAGATAAAATAAAAGAGTGTGATGCTCCATAGTCAAAAAGTGTGCGAACTGGATGATCATAAAGATAGACTACATTTTCTATAGAAATATTATTACCTCGTTCCTGCCGAGCTGCCGCTAGCGCATGAACCTAACCCCTTGAAGTGGATCCATCTTTTTGTCCCTGCCCTTTCTTCTTTGGGCAGTCCTTAGCTTGGTGTCCAGTCTCTCCACAATGGAAGCAGCCACCCATCTTCGCCTTCCTTTTCCGGCAGTCTTTTGATATATGGACCACGATGCCACAGAAATTGCACCTTCTCTTCTCACGGGGTTTATTGTTCTTCCCTCCTTTCTTGAAGTCGGTTTTCTTTGCTTGTAGACCCTCTTTCTTCTCTTCCCCCTTAGTTTCTTTCTTGTCGTGGTCTTCCTTGTGTAGCAACGCCATGTCCACCAAGCTTTCATAAGTCGCTCCCGTGGATACATGGGTCATAGTAAGGCTGTGTAGAGGCTCATTCAAACCCTTGACGAAGCGAAGTGCCTTCTTATGTTAGGTGTTTACTAAGTCTAGCCCAAATCTGGCCAGCTGATTAAACTGATTAACATACTCCCTGATTGTCATACTTCCCTGTTTCAGAGTTAGAAACTTCTCCATTTGCAGGCTTCTTTCGGCTTGGGAGAGGAATTTCATCTCTAACCTTGTCCTGAAGTCTTCCCATGTTTCCACCGCCCTCTGAGCATTGGTAACTTCCCACCAATAGGAAGTTTCATCCTTAAGCAACCATACCGCTAGTTGTATCTTTTTCCTGTCATCAACTTGGAAGATGACAAACAGATCCTCAGTCTCCTTTAGCCATTTTCTTGCTCCTACAAAGGACTCTGTTCCATAATAGTCTTTTCCACCCGTAGCCTTAAAGTCTCTACTTGTTTTTGCGAAGGCATTTCCACGAGGAGGTGGAGGAGGAGGAGGAACTGCGGCCACTGGAGGAGGGATGTCTGCTGGGCCCGAGCCATTGGCCCTTGCTTCTAAGTACCTCCTAAACCAGCTGGGAATCGACACTCCTTCTGGAAGGTTAAGGTCTCCAGACATGCAGAAACAGAAAGGAAAGATTCAAAACGAAGGATAGAGAGAGATAGATAGGGCACATGTCTTTGGGGGATTTTTTCTTTTTATAAATATAACACTTTTTCTTGAAAAATGCTTCTTTAAATTTTCTTTTTCAAAACTATTTCAAAAACTTTTATCTTGTCTGGTAAACCTATGCTCTGATACCAAGTGAAACACCCCACCTCCATTAAGTTCACTCATAAAGGGAATGCCTTAACTTTGGTGGAGATTTATAAGTAAAAGCCACAGGTAAACTCAAGACAGATACAAATACACATATTTTAAACAGCGGAAACCAAACATACTTTTATTGCATCACTACGAGTTCAAACAGAACATTCCATAATTGTCTCAAAATACTTCCAACATTACAACCTCATACTGTCTTGATTATAAAAGAAGCATAAAACATAAATAAAGTGACAAAAATCCCCATAGTGATATCCAAAACCATAATCCTAGCAAAAGAGGTCCAAATCATACATCTACGGTCTTGGAGCTTGTAAAGAGCCTGACTGAGCTGAGCTGTTTCCTCCCTGTGGACCTAGGGGGGGGGGACGAAAGAAAAGAAGACAAAAAGAAAATCGGGTCAGACATAAAGCCTGAGTAAATCTAGTAACTCTTTAGTATGTGTATAAGAAAAGGGCATGATAGATATATACCGAAAATAGGAAACTGTCACAAGCTAAGGAAATGATGTTTAGACTCGAATGTACTATCGCACCCACACTATATCGCTGCATCTACTTGAGTTTATTCTAACTGGCAGCCCATGCTGAGGGTGATGTGATCCCCATTTTTATAAAGATCGGCTCCTACTCACGTTAACATGTGTCATACGGCCCCTAAGAATTGTAGATACCTATGTTGGTCCCACCATGGGTTGTATCAAGACCCATGGTGGCGGCCCCGACACAAATTCTAGAAGGCATAGGTTATACTACTGGTGTCCCCAGTGCCCTGGTTGTCTGCTCCGGAGTGTGTGCACGCCCGCACCCCGTTAGAACTGCGCTGTGCACCCACTGCCGTCGTTTGACCACTTACAATCAGCCAAGTAATCGTGCCCGACCCTGCCTAGTTTCAGGGAACCGTTGATACCTAACTTGGGTTACTGCTGAAACGGGTCCCTCGTTACCAGGATTTTCTAGTCAAACATGTTAAGTGGTTAAGTGTCTGTATTTACCTAAACCCCACCCATCAGTTCTTGTTAACATATTGAATTTAGTTAAGTGTTATAGTTGACTTAACCCTACCATCTGTCCTTAGCCTCTTAGGAGCACCAGACCACTCATATTAGATAGGTATTGCTACGGTTACTGGATGTGCCGGTCGGTTCCGGGCAGGTTTACACCGTAGCTCAGTCTAACCTCGGGTCCTTAATGGGCTCAATGCTTAACCACCCACATTGGATATGTATTGTTGTGACTACTGGACAACCGAGCGTGTCCGGGCAGGTTTACATCACAACTCAATCCAACCTCGGGTTATGCATATCGTGTTTTCTAATTTTACATATTTTATTATTTCTCAAATATATATGTAAATTTCATATCTTTTGTTCTTGGTTATATCAATTCAAACCGCTTAAATGTCATTGTCATTGGCATGTACCAAACATGCCAACATATATTTTCATGTTTTACACCCAACGTTATTACCCCCGTTTATTCACAACATTATAACGTGTGTTGGGCTTGTTATAATTCAGCCCAACTTTATAAGCGTGAGAAAAAAGGGAAATCAAGAACATGTAATACATAAAGGTGTGTGGCGCATGAACTAGCAATTTAGCGATTCAACTAACATATAATATGGGTCATGTGAACTTGCATTCAAATAAAAGTATAACTAAGTAGGTGTCATATGAAATGGCATAGTTTAGGCTTATACAAACTTGTGCTTAAACATGCTTAACTTGGCATAATGTCAAACACAAAACTAGCATGTTGTATATTCACCAAAATGTCCAATTATAGCATCTAATCACATAGCCTATTTCAACATGAACTTCCATAGTTTATGAAACCCAAACGATAACATAGATCCAATTATACTTGCAAATAAACATGAACTTGCATAGTTTATGAAACCCAAACAATACTTAACATAGATCCAATTATACTTGCAAATAAACATGAGAATGACATCATAGGTTTTGGGTCATGTAGGCATAAAAGGTTTCAAATCTAGAACATGTTTACATAAGCCTTAATTTAGACTTAACGAATATATATAGCCCATGCCATAGGCATAAACAAAAAAGGATCAAATTCTAGTTTTTGCCACAAACTTGCTAGTGCCATTGTTTTCATACACAATTGTTCAATAGGCTTTCATCAATCAATTTAGGCCAGAAATATCAATACACAAGTCATAACATAATCATTACGGTACACAGAATTTATTTCATACAATAACACAATTCTATTTTCATTTACATCGAATCACATCACATTTCTTATTCTTATTCTGAAAGGTCACTGTACTTACAACGAATGCAGAATCTTGAATTCTGAATTCTGAATTCTGAAATTGTGATGTGCTCCTTTGGGTAGACTAACGTTGCATTGATTAAACTTTTGTCTTCTCTTAATTTGATCCGTCTCTAGGCTTTTCTTTCTTGACGGGTATGTTCAATTCCTCCCTAGCAGCATGACGGCTCCTTTCTCATTTTTTTTGTGTGAATTTTCAGTTGAGACTTAGGGTGTATTTATAGATTTTTAAGTTGTTTTGAGCCGTCAGATGAGGACAGGAGGAATCTAGGCCATACAGAGTTCAAAGAGTCAATCAAGAGGTGACACGTCAGCCCTAGTGACACACAGAGCCACAGAAATTCGAGCCAGAGCCAGACCTAGCCAGCCAGGTCGAACAGGCAGGTCGACACCCAGGTCGACACTATGGTCGACCTGGGGGGGGGGGACCAGGTCCACACTATGGTCGACCCTATTGTCGACCTGGTCTCTGGGCGGGAATTTTCCCGCCTAGCCCAGTTTGAACCTGAAATTCGAATTTTGTAATTTAAACTGAGCTGTTTGAATTTAAATTTGATTCTGAAACTTCTGAAGGCCATAACTTCTTCATACGGAGTCCGATTCATGCAAACTCGGACTATATCTCAAGCAGAATTCTGAGACGAACGCAATGGCGTAACCCATTTCCCTTAATTCTTTCATTTAGAATTAGTTACGCTTTAATTTGTGAAACTTAACGTTATGGAATTCATGGGGGTGTTACATTTTCCCCCCTTAAAAGGATTTCGTCCCCAAAATCTTCAAGTTAGGAAGAATGTATATCCTACCATCCAACTGTCCATCTACTCAACCAACAAACACAGGCATCCACTGTCCTTAAAAGAATTCTAATCTTCATCTTCATATGCATAGTGTGTGTACATGTCCTTATCTAATGCAGAGTTCACGCGGTCTACTGATTCAGTTGAACTCCTTAATGCGAATCATGTAAGTGTCATGAATCCATTATGTATGCAAATTTTTCCTACTCATAATTCTACATGAGTGCACAACAATTCATACAAATGCGACGACCATATGATAGCATATCAAGTTTCAACCATATACAAATGAGAATACATATATGCATATGCAATATGAAGTGACTGAGCCGATCTATAACCTAGGGTGTGTGTGTATATGCATCCACGAGCAACCACTAGCAACCACTAGCAACCATTTGCAGCCATCATCCATAACATGTTTTCAAATACATGTTTGCATCCATTTGTTTTCTACCTAAGGATTTAGGAAAAGGACCAAGGAGGTATACCTAAAAAGATAGATAAAGCATAACTTAAGGAAAAAGAGAGATCAAAGATGTACCCTCAAAAAGAAAAGGGTAGGCAGCGCGTATCTTATCCTCAGTTTCCCAAGTCGCGTCTTCCTCGGCATCGCTCCACTGAACCTTAAAAAGTTTGACTTCACGGTTGTGTAGCTTTTTCACTTCAGTTCCTAAGATGCGGGTTGGTACTCTCCTCATAGTTGTTTCACGTTCCACTTCGACTTCTTCTAGAATGCTAGGTTCCACCACTTCCGCAGACTCATGCAAACACTTCCGGAGGTGAGAAACATGAAAGATGTTGTGAACTCCGGCCAGTCTCTCGGGTAGCTCTAACCTGTAGGCCATCTTTCCAACCTTCTCAATGATAGGAAACGGTCCTACAAATCTTGGTGCTAGCTTTCCGGCGGATTCAAAATGAACGACCGTCCTTAAAGGTGATACCTTAAGGAAAACCCTATCCCCAACCTCAAACTCAAGGTCGGTCCTTCTTTTGTCGGCGTAGGATTTCTGTCTGTCTTGGGCAGTCTTCATTCTCCTACGTATCAAGTCCACTTTCTCTGAAGTCTCTCGAATCATGTCTGGCCCAAGTATAAGCTTATCTGTAGACTCCGACCAACAAGTTGTTGATTGGCACGGTCTTCCATACAAGGCTTCGAAGGGTGCCATACCGATGGTAGCTTGGTAGCTGTTGTTATAGGCAAATTCCACTATTACCCAAACACAAGTGTTGCCTCTTCTCAACCTAGGCAGTCCATCAATGAAGTCCATTGAAATGCTGTGAACATTTTGCATCTCTGTATACTGTGAACATTTTGCTTTCATCAGGCAGAGTTAGAACTGGGGCTGTTGTAAGAGCCCTTTTTAATCGTTGGAAAGCAAACTCGCAGTCCAAATCCCAAGTGAACGCCAGATTCTTCTTTGTTAGCATTGTGAGTGGGGCTGAGATTTTTGCGGAATCCCTAATAAACTTTCGGTAAAAACCGGCTAACCCAAGGAAGCTTTGAACTTCAGTTGCATTTCTCGGTGTCTTCCAATCTTGCACTGCCAACACTTTCGCGGGGTCCACAGCCAACCCCTCTTTGGACAGTATATGCTCCATAAATCTTACTTGCTTTCTCCAAAAGTGGCACTTGGAGAATTTGGCTTTTAGCTGATGTGAACGGAGAGTTTCCATGATTTCTTTCAGATGCTGAGCATGTTCTTCCTCATTCTTTGAGAAGATTAAGATATCATCTATGAAGACAAACACAAATTTGTTGAGGAATTCTCTGAACACCCGGCTCATTAGGTCTACGAATTAAGCGGGTGCACTTGTCAAGCCAAAAGGCATGACAAGCCATTCGAAGAAACCATATAGGGTTCTGAACGCCGTTTTATCAACGCTATCTTCAGCTACCCTTAGCTGATGGAACCCAGTTGTTAGATCAAGTTGGGAGAAGACTGTCGCACCTGCAAGCTGATCAAAAAAAATCTTCGATTTGGGGAAGAGGGTGCCTATTTTTCTTGGTCAATTTGTTTAACTCCCTATAGTCGTCGCAAAGGCGAAGCGAACCATCCGCTTTGGTTGCGAACACCACTGGAGCACCCCATTCCGAAATGCTCCGTCTAATGAACCCCTTTTCAAGAAGCTCTTTAACCTGCTTACTTAGCTCCTTTCACTTCTTTGGAGCCTTGTGTCTGACAGCTAAAGCTACCGGCTTTGCGTTATCCACAGGTATATGCGGAAGTCTATTCCCTGCCTCGGAGGTAAGACTTTCACCTCCTCAAAGACATCTGGATATTCCCGGACTACTCTAACTGATTGCAAATTCTCGTCAGAAGCATCAAGCGACTCTAGATAACTAAGCATAACAACATTCAAGGGATTACAAGAAATTTCTAGAGTGTTACCAAGCCGAGTCAGGAGCCTAACTACTCTTTTCTCACAATCAAGGATGGCACTATTACTGGATAACCAGTCCATGCCTAAGTTCAAACCATATCCCATGAAGCCCAAAATAAAGGCATTACAACTAAACTCAATGCTGAGAATAGAGATTTTCAAACCCAAACAAACCATTGACAAGTAAGCGGAGCCCCCAATTGGATTTGAAACTACTAAGGGATCTTCTACCATACTAGTGTCTAGATGCAGAGATTCTACTAAGGCAGATGAAATAAAAGAGTGTGATGCGCCAGAGTCAAAAAGTGTGCGAACTGGATGATCATAAAGATAGACTACACTTTCTATAGAAATATTACTACCTCGTTCCTACCGAGGTGCCGCTAGCGCATGAACTAGACCCCTTGAAGTGGATCCGTCTTTCTGTCCCTACCCTTTCTTCTTTGGGAAGTACTTAGCTTGGTGTCCAGTCTCTCCACAATGGAACCAGCCACCCATCTTCGCCTTCCTTTTCCGGCAGTCTTTTGATATATGGCCCACGATGCCACAGAAATTGCACCTTCTCTTTTCGTGGGGTTTATTGTTCTTCCCTCCTTTCTTTATGTCGGTTTTCTTTGCTTGTAGACCCTTTTTCTTCTCTTCCCCCTTAGTTTCGTTCTTGTCGTGGTCTTCCTCGTGTAGCAATGCCATGTCCACCAAACTTTCATAAGTCGCTCTCGTGGATACATGGGTCATAGCAAGGCTGTGTAGAGGCTCATTCAAACCCTTAATGAAGCGAAGTGCCTTCTTATGTTGGGTGTTTACTAAGTCTAGCCCAAATCTGGCCACCTGATTAAACTGATTAACATACTCCCTGATTGTCATACTTCCCTGTTTCAGAGTTAGAAACTTCTCCATTTGCAGGCTTCTTTCGGCTTGGGAGAGGAATTTCTTCTCAAACCTTGTCCTGAAGTCTTCACATGTTTCCACAGCCCTCTGAGCATTGTTAACTTCCCACCAATAGGAAGCTTCATCCTTAAGCAACCATACCGCTAATTGTATCTTTTGCCTGTCATCAACTCCGAAGATGTCAAACAGATCCTCAGTCTCCTTTAGCCAGTTTCTTGCTCCTGCAAAGGACTCTATTCCATAAAAGTCTTTTCCACCCATAGCCTTAAAGTTTCTACATGTTTTTGCGAAGGCATTTCCACGAGGAGGTGGAGGAGGAGGAGGAACCGTGGCCACTGGAGGAGGGATGTCTGCTGGGCCCGCGCCATTGGCCCTTGCTTCTAAGTACCTCCTAAACCAGCCGGGAATCGACACTCCTTCTGGAAGGATAAGGTCTCCAAACATGCAGAAACAGAAAGGAAATATTCAAAATGAAGGATAGAGAGCGATAGATAGGGCACATGGCTTTGGGGGATTTTGTCTTTTTATAAATATAACACTTTTTCTTGAAAAACGCTTCTTTAAATTTTCTTTTTGAAAACAATTTCAAAAACTTTTATCTTGTCTGGTAAACCTATGCTCTGATACCAAGTGAAACACCCCACCTCCATTAAGGTCACTCACAAAGGGAATGCCTTAACTTTGGTGGAGGTTTATAAGTAAAAGCCACAGATAAACTCAAGACAGATACAAATACACATATTTTAAACAGCGGAAACCAAACAGACTTTTATTGCATCAATACGTGTTCAAACAAAACATTCCATAATTGTCTCAAAATACTTCCAACATTACAACCTCATACTGTCTTGATTATAAAAGAAGCATAAAACATAAATAAATTGACAAAAATCCCCATAGTGATATCAAATCCATAATCCGAGCAAAAGAGGTCCAAATCATACATCTACGGTCTTGGAGCTTGTAAAGAGCCTGACTGAGCTGAGCTGTTTCCTCCCTGTGGACCTGGGGGGGGGGGGGGGAAACGAAAGTAAAGAAGACGAAAAGAAAATAAGGTCACACATAAAGCCTGAATAAATCTAGTAACTCTTCAGTATGTGAATAAGAAAAGGGCATGACAAATATATACCGAAAATAGGAAACTGTCACAAGCTAAGGAAATGACGTTTAGACTCGAATGTACTATCACACCCACACTATATCTCTGCATCTACTTGAGTTTATTCTAACTGGCACCCCATACTGAGGGTGAAGTGATCCCCATTTTTATAAAGATCGGCTCCTACTCGCGTTAACATGTGTCATACGGCCCCCCTAGAATTGTATATACCTATGCTGGTCCCACCATGGGGTGTATCAAGACCCATGGTGGCGGCCTCGACACAAATTCAAGAAGGCATAGGTTATACTACAGGTGTCCCCAGTGCCCTGGTTGTCTGCTCCAGAGTGTGTGCACGCCCGCACCCCGTTAGACCTACACTGTGCACCCACCGCCGTCGTTTGACTGCTTACAAACAGCCAAGTAATCGTGCCCCACCCTGCCTAGTTTCAGGGTACCGTTGATACCTAACTTGGGTTACTGCTGAAACGGGTCCCTCATTACCAGGATTTTCTAGTCAAACATGTTAAGTGGTTAAGTGTCTGTATTTACCTAACCCCCACCCATCAGTTCTTGTTAACATGTTGAATTTGGTTAAGTGTTATAGTTGACTTAACCCTACCATCTGTCCTTAGCCTTTTAGGAGCACCATACCACTCACATTAGATAGGTATTGCTACGGTTACTGGATGTGCCGGTCGGTTCCGGGCAGGTTTACACCGTAGCTCAGTCTAACTTCGGGTCCTTAATGGGCTCAATGCTTAACCACCCACAATGGATATGTATTATTGTGACTACTGGACAGTCGAGCGTGTCCGGGCAGGTTTACATCACAACTCAATCCAACCTCGGGTTATGCATATCATGTTTTCTAAATTTACATAATTTTTATTTCTCAAATATATATGTAAATGTCATATCTTTTGTTCTTGGTTATATCAATTCATACCGCTTAAATGTCATTGTCATTGGCATGTGCCCAACATGCCAACATATATTTTCATGTTTTACACCCAACGTTATTACCCCCATTTGTTCGCAACATTATAACATGTGTTGGGCTTGTTACAATTCAGCCCAACTTTATAAGCGTGAGAAAAAGGGGAAATCAAGAACATGTAATACATAAAGGTGTGTGGCACATGAACTTGCAATTTAGCGATTCAACTAACATATAATATCGATTCAACTAACATATAATATGGGTCATGTGAACTTGCATTCAAATCAAAGTATAACTAAGTAGGTGACATATGAAATGACATAGTTTAGGATTATACAAACTTGTGTTTAAACATGCTTAACTTGGCATAATGTCAAACAAAAAACTAGCATATTGTATATTCACCAAAATGTCCAATTATAGCATCTAATCACATAGCCTATTTCAACATGAACTTGCATAGTTTATGAAACCCAAACGATAACATAGATCAAATTATACTTGCAAATAAACATGAACTTGCATAGTTTATGAAACCCAAACAATATTTAACATAGATCCAATTATACTAGCAAATAAACATGAGAATGACATCATAGGTTTTGGGTCATGTAGGCATAAAAGGTTTCAAATCTAGAACATGTTTACATAAGCCTTAATTTAGACTTAACGAATATATATAGTCCATGCCATAGGCATAAACAAAAAAGGATCAAATTCTAGTTTTTGCCACAAACTTGCAAGTACCATTGTTTTCATATACAATTGTTCAATAGGCTTGCATCAATCAATTTAGGCCACAAATATCAATACACAAGTCATAACATAATCATTACAGTACACAGAATTTATATCATACAATAACACAATTCTAATTTCATTTACATCGAATCACATCACATTTCTTATTCTTATTCTGAAAGGTCACTGTACTTACAACGAATGCAGAATCTTGAATTCTGAATTCTGAATTCTGAAATTGTGATGCGCTCCTTTGGGTAGACTAAAGTTGCGTTGATTAATTTGATTAAACTTTTGTCTTCTCTTAATTTGATTCGTCTCTAGGCTTTTCTCTCTTGACGGCTATGTTCAATTCCTCCCTAGCAGCATGACGGCTCCTTTCTCATTTTTTTTTGTGAATTTTCAGTTTAGACTTAGGGTGTATTTATAGATTTTTAAGTTGTTTTGAGCTGTCAGATGAAGACAGGAGGAATCTAGGCCATACAGAGTTCAAAGAGTCAATCAAGAGGTGACACGTCAGCCCTAGTGACACACAGAGCCACAGAAATTCAAGCTAGAGCCAGACCTAGCCAGCCAGGTCGACACCCAGGTCGACACTATGGTCGACCTGGGGGGACCAGGTCGACCCTATGGTCGACCTGGTCTCTGGGTGGGAATTTTCCCGCCCAGCCCAGTTTGAACCTGAAATTCGAATTTTGAAATATAAACTGAGCTGTTTGAATTTAAATTTGATTCTGAAACTTCCGAAGGCCATAACTTCTTCATACGAAGTCCGATTCACGCAAACTCGGACTCTATCTCAAGCAGAATTCCGAGACGAACGCAATGGCATAACCCATTTCCCTTAATTCTTTTATTTAGAATTAATTACACTTTAATTTGTGAAACTTAATGTTATAGAATTCATGGGGTTGTTACGTTCTCCCCCCTTAAAAGGATTTCGTCACCGAAATCTTCAAGTTAGGAAGAATGTATATCCTACCATCCAACAGTCCATCTACTCAACCAACAAACACAGGCATCCACTATCCTTAAAAGACTTCTAATGCTTCATGTTCATATGCATAGTGTGTGTACATATCCTTATCTAATGCAGAAATCAGGCGGTCTACTGATTCAGTTGACCTCCTTAATGTGAATCATGTAGTGTCATGAATCCATTATGTATGCAAATTTTTCCTACTCATAATTCTACATGAGTGCACAACAATTCATACAAATGCGACGACCATATGACAGCATATCAAGTTTCAACCATATACAAATGAGAATACATATATGCATATGCAATATGAAGTGACTGAGCCGATCTATAATCCAGGGTGTGTGTGTATATGCATCCACGAGCAACCACTAGCAACCACTAGCAACCATTTGCAGCCATCATCCATAACATGTTTTCAAATACATGTTTGCATCCATTTGTTTTCTACCTAAGGATTTAGGAAAAGGACCGAGGAGGTATACCTAAAAAGATAGATAAAGCATAACTTAAGGAAAAAGAGAGATCAAAGATGTACCCTCAAAAAGAAGAGGGTAGGCAGCGCATATTCTATCCTCTGTTTCCTAAGTCGCGTCTTCCTCGGCGTCGCACCACTGAACCTTAACGTGTTTGACTTCGCGGTTGTGTAGCTTTTTCACTTCAGTTCCTAAGATGCGGGTTGGAACTCTCCTCACAGTTGCTTCACGTTCCACTTCGGCTTCTTCTAGAATGCTAGGTTCCACCACCTCCACAGACTCATGCAAACACTTCCCGAGGTGAGGAACATGAAAGATGTTGTGAACTCCGGCCAGTCTCTCGGGTAGCTCTAACCTGTAGGCCATCTTTCCAACCTTCTCGACGATAGGAAACGGTCCTACAAATCTTGGTGCTAGCTTTCCGGCGGATCCAAAACGAACGACCTTCCTTAAAGGTGATACCTTAAGGAAAACCCTATCCCCAACCTCAAACTCAAGGTCGGTCCTTCTTTTGTCGGCGTAGGATTTCTGTATGTCTTGGGCAGACTTCATTCTCCTACGTATCAAGTCCACTTTCTCTGAAGTCTCTCGAATCATGTCTGGCCCAAGTATAAGCTTATCTGTAGACTCCCACCAACAAGTTGGTGATTGGCACGGTCTTCCATACAAGGCTTTGAAGGGTGTCATACCGATGGTAGCTTGGTAGCTGTTGTTATAGACAAATTCCACTATTTCCCAAACACTAGTGTTGCCTCTTCTCAACCTAGGCAGTCCATCAATGAAGTCCATTGAAATGCTATCCCACTTCCACTGTGGGACCTCTAAAGGATGAAGTAGTCCTCCAGGTTTCTTCTGTTCCGCCTTGACCTGTTGGTAGGTCATGCACTTAGAAACGAAATCTACCACGTCTTGTTTCATGCTTCTCCAAAAGAAAGTCCTTTTTATATCCTTGTACATCTTATCGCCGCCAGGGTGTATAGTCATCTTGGAATGATGCGCTTCCTCGAGAACCTTCTTTGTTAACTCCCTTGCTTGTGGGACGCATAATCTTCCATCTCGCCTCAGCCAACCCTTATCATCGATGGCGTACCTACTGAGGTGACTAGAAGTCTCACCCCAAATAAGTTTATCAATCACATCAACAAGCTGAGGGTCTTCACGTTGTGCGGCCCCTATTGAGTCCAAGAGAGTAGGGCGTACTTCGAGAGATGCTAATAAACCCGGTACAAAATCTGAGGAGGGCCTAAAGTTAAAGCTGGCTATATACTCCAGGCTTTGCCTCTCTACGAAGAGTGGGCTTAAGGTCGGTTTCTTTTGGCTCAACGCGTCAGCTACTACGTTGCCTTTGCCAGGAGTATAGGAAATTTCAAAGTCATACGAGGCAAGAAACTCCATCCATCTTCGCTACCTCAAGTTAAGATCCTTCTGCGAGAAGAGATATTTCAACGATTTATGGTCAGCGTATAATTCGAACTTCTCACCTTGGAGAAAATGGCGCCAAGACTTAAGCGCAAAGACGATGGCGGCTAACTCAAGATCGTGGGTTGGGTAGTTCTTTTCATGAACTCTCAATTGTCTTACGCCATAAGCTACTACCCTTCCTTCTTGCATTAGAACAACGCCTAGTCCTGTTCCACATGCATCTGTGTATACTGTGAACATTTTGCTTTCGTCAGGCAGAGTTAGAACTGGGGCTGTTGTAAGAGCCCTTTTTAATCGTTGGAAAGCAAACTCATAGTCCAAATCCCAAGTGAACACCAGATTATTCTTTGTTAGCCTTGTGAGTGGGGCTGAGATTTCTGCGGAATCCCTAATAAACTTTCGGTAAAAACCGGCTAACCCGAGGAAGCTTCGAACTTCGGTTGCATTTCTCAGTGTCTTCCAATCTTGCGGGGTCCACAGCCAACCCCTCTTTGGACACTATATGCCCCAGAAATCTTACTTCCTTTCTCCAAAAGTGGCACATGGAGAATTTGGCTTTTAGCTGATGTGAACGGAGAGTTTCCATGATTTCTTTCAGATGCTGAGCATGTTCTTCCTCATTCTTTGAGAAGATTAAGATATCGTCTATGAAGACAAACACGAATTTGTTGAGGAATTCTCTGAACACCCGGCTCATTAGGTCTACGAAATAAGCAAGTGCATTTGTCAAGCCAAAAGGCATGACAAGCCATTCGAAGAAACCATCTGGGGTTTTGAATGCCGTTTTATCAATGCTACCTTCAGCTACCCTTAGCTGATGGAACCCAGTTGCTAGATCTAGTTGGGTGAAGATCGTCGCACTTGCAAGCTGATCAAACAAATCTTCGATTCGGGGAAGAGGGTGCCTATTTTTCTTGGTCAATTTGTTTAACTCCCTATAGTCGACGCAAAGGCGAAGCGAACCATCCGCTTTGGTTGCGAACACCACTGGAGCACCCCATTCCGAAATGCTCCGTCTAATGAACCCCTTTTCAAGAAGCTCTTTAACCTGCTTACTTAGCTCCTTTCTCTTCTTTGGAGCCTTGTGTCTAACAGGTAAAGCTATAGGCTTTGCATTATCCACAGGTATATGCGAAAGTCTATTCCTGGCTTCGGAGGTAAGACTTTCACCCCCTCAAAGACTTCCGGATATTCCCGGACTACTCTAACTGATTGCAAATTCTCGTCAGAAGCATCAAGCGACTCTAGATAACTAAGCATAACAACATTCAAGGGATTACAAGAAATTTCTAGAGTGTTTCCAAGACGAGTCAAGAGCCTAGCTACTCTTTTCTCACAATCAAGGACGGCAGTATTACTGGATAACCAGTCCGTGCCTAAGCTCAAACCATATCCCGCGAAGCCCAAAACAAAGGCATTACAACTAAACTCAATGCTGAGAATAGAGATTTTCAAACCCAAACAAACCATTGACAAGTAAGTAGAGCCCCCAATTGGATTTGAAACTACCAAGGGATCTTCTACCATACTAGTGTCTAGATGCAGAGATTCTACTAAGGCAGATGAAATAAAAGAGTGTGAAGCACCAGTGACAAAAAGTGTGCGAACTGGATGATCATAAAGATAGACTACACTTTCTATAGAAATATTACTACCTTGTTCCTGTTGAGGTGCCGCTAGCGCATGAACCTGACCCCTTGAAGTGGATCCATCTTTCTGTCCCTGCCCTTTCTTCTTTGGGCAGTCCTTAGCTTGGTGTCCAGTCTCTCCACAATGGAAGCAGCCACCCATCTTCGCCTTCCTTTTCAGGCAGTCTTTTGATATATGGCTCACGATGCCACAGAAATTGCACCTTCTCTTCTCACGGGGTTTATTGTTCTTCCCTCCTTTCTTGAATTCGGTTTTCTTTGCTTGTAGACCCTCTTTCTTCTCTTCCCCCTTAGTTTCTTTCTTGCCGTGGTCTTCCTCGTGTAGCAACGCCATGTCCACCAAGCTTTCATAAGTCGCTCCCGTGGATACATGGGTCATAACAAGGCTGTGCAGAGGCTCATTCAAACCTTTGACGAAGCGAAGTGCCTTCTTATTTTGCGTGTTTACTAAGTCTAGCCCAAATCTGGCCAGCTGATTAAACTGATTAACATACTCCCTGATTGTCATACTTCCCTGTTTCAGAGTTAGAAACTTCTCCATTTGCAGGCTTCTTTCGGCTTGGGAGAGGAATTTCATCTCAAACCTTGTCCTGAAGTCTTCCCATATTTCCACCGCCCTTTGAGCATTGGTAACTTCCGACCAATAGGATGCTTCATCCTTAAGCAACCATACCGCTAGTTGTATCTTTTGCCTGTCATCAACTTCGAAGATGACAAACAGATCCTCAGTCTCCTTTAGCCAGTTTCTTGCTCCTACAAAGGACTCTGTTCCATAAAAGTCTTTTCCACCCATAGCCTTAAAGTCTCTACATGTTTTTGCGAATGCATTTCCACGAGGAGGTGGAGGAGGAGGAGGAACCGCGGCCACTGGAGGAGGGATGCCTGCCGGGCCCGCGCCATTGGCCCTTGCTTCTAAGTACCTCCTAAACCAGTCAGGAATCGGCACTCCTTCTGGAAGGTTAAGGTCTCCAGACATGCAGAAACAGAAAGGAAAGATTCAAAACGAAGGATAGAGAGAGATAGATAGGGCACATGGCTTTGGGGGATTTTGTCTTTTTATAAATATAACACTTTTTCTTGAAAAACGCTTATTTAAAATTTCTTTTTGAAACAATTTCAAAAACTTTTATCTTGTCTGGTAAACCTATGCTCTGATACCAAGTGAAACACCCCACCTCCATTAAGGTCACTCACAAAGGGAATGCCTTAACTTTGGTGGAGGTTTATAAGTAAAAGCCACAGATAAACTCTAGACAGATACAAATACACATATTTTAAACAGCGGAAACCAAACAGACTTTTATTGCATCAATACGTGTTCAAACAAAACATTCCATAATTGTCTCAAAATACTTCCAACATTACAACCTCATACTGTCTTGATTATAAAAGAAGCATAAAACATAAATAAAGTGACAAAAATCCCCATAGTGATATCCAAAGCCATAATCCGAGCAAAAGAGGTCCAAATCAAACATCTACGATCTTGGAGCTTGTAAAGAGCCTGACTGAGCTGAGCTGTTTCCTCCCTGTGGACCTGGGGGGGGGGGGGGACGAAAGAAAAGAAGACGAAAAGAAAATAGGGTCAGACATAAATCCTGAGTAAATCTAGTAACTCTTCAGTATGTGAATAAGAAAAGGGCATGATAGATATATACCGAAAATAGGAAAGTGTCACAAGCTAAGGAAATGACGTTTAGACTCGAATGTACTATCGCACCCACACTATATCTCTGCATCTACTTGAGTTTATTCTAACTGGCTCCCCATGCTAGGGTGAAGTGATCCCCATTTTTATAAAGATCGGCTCCTACTAGCGTTAACATGTGTCATACGGCCCCCAAGAATTGTAGACACCTATGCTGGTCCCACCATGGGGTGTATCAAGACCCATGGTGGCGGCCCCGACACAAATTCTAGAAGGCATAGGTTATACTACAGGTGTCCCCAGTGCCCTGGTTGTCTGCTCCGGAGTGTGTGCACGCCCGCACCCCGTTAGACCTGCACTATGCACTCACCGCCGTCGTTTGACCGCTTACAATCAGCCAAGTAATCATGCCCCACCCTGCCTAATTTCAGGGTACCGTTGATATCTAACTTGGGTTACTGCTGAAACGGGTCCCTCGTTACCAGGATTTTCTAGTCAAACATGTTAAGTGGTTAAGTGTCTGTATTTACCTAACCCCCACCCATCAGTTCTTGTTAACACGTTGACTTTGGTTAAGTGTTATAGTTGACTTAACCCTACCATCTGTCCTTAGCCTCTTAGGAGCACCAGACCACTCACATTAGATAGGTATTGCTACGGTTACTTGATGTGCCGGTCGGTTCCGGGCAGGTTTACACCGTAGCTCAGTCTAACCTCGGGTCCTTAATGGGCTCAATGGTTAACCACCCACATTGGATATGTATTGTTGTGACTACTGGACAACCGAGCGTGTCCGGGCAGGTTTACATCACAACTCAATCCAACCTCGGGTTATGCATATCGTGTTTTCTAATTTTACATATTTTATTATTTCTCAAATATATATGTAAATTTCATATCTTTTGTTCTTGGTTATATCAATTCAAACCGCTTAAATGTCATTGTCATTGTCATTGGCATGTGCCAAACATGCCAACATATATTTTCATGTTTTACACCCAACGTTATTACCCCCATTTGTTCGCAACAGTATAACATGTGTTGGGCTTGTTACAATTCAGCCCAACTTTATAAGTGTGAGAAAAAGGGGAAATCAAGAACATGTAATACATAAAGGTGTTTGGCGCATGAACTTGAAATTTAGCGATTCAACTAACATATAATCTGGGTCATGTGAACTTGCATTCAAAACAAAGTATAACTAAGTATGTGGCATATGAAATGGCATAGTTTAGGCTTATACAAACTTGTGTTTAAACATGCTTAACTTGGCATAATGTCAAACACAAAACTAGCATGTTGTATATTCACCAAAATGTCCAATTATAGCATCTAATCACATAGCCTATTTCAACATGAACTTGCATAGTTTATGAAACCCAAACGATAACATAGATCCAATTATACTTGCAAATAAACATGAACTTGCATAGTTTATGAAACACAAACAATACTTAACATAGATCCAATTATACCTGCAAATAAACATGAGAATGACATCATAGGTTTTGGGTCATGTAGGCATAAAAGGTTTCAAATCTAGAACATGTTTACATAAGCCTTAGTTTAGAATTAACGAATATATATGGTCCAAGCCATAGGAATAAACAAAAAAGGATCAAATTCTAGTTTTTGCCACAAACTTGCAAGTGCCATTGTTTTCATATACAATTGTTCGATAGGCTTGCATCAATAAATTTAGGCCACAAATATCAATACACAAGTCATAACATAATCATTACGGTACACAGAATTTATATCATACAATAACACAATTCTATTTTCATTTACATCGAATCACATCACATTTCTTATTCTTATTCTGAAAGGTCACTGTACTTACAACGAATGCAGAATCTTGAATTCTGAATTCTGAATTCTGAAATTGTGATGCGCTCCTTTGGGTAGACTAACGTTGCGTTGATTAATTTTATTAAACTTTTGTCTTCTCTTAATTTGATTCGTCTCTAGGCTTTTCTCTCTTGATGGCTATGTTCAATTCCTCCCTAGCAGCATGACGGCTCCTTTCTCATTTTTTTGTGAGAATTTTCAGTTGAGACTTAGGGAGTATTTATAGATTTTTAAGTTGTTTTGAGCCGTCAGATGAAGACAGGAGGAATCTAGGCCATACTGAGTTCAAAGAGTCAATCAAGAGGTGACACGTCAGCCCTAGTGATACACACAGCCACATAAATTCGAGCCAGAACCAGACCTAGCCAGCCCGGTCGACCAGGCAGGTCGACACCCAGGTCGACACTATGGTCGACCTGGGGGGGACCAGGTCGACGCAATGGTTGACCTGGTCTCTGGGCGGGAATTTTCCCGCCCAACCCAGTTTGAACCTGAAATTCGAATTTTGAAATTTAATCTGAGCAGTTTGAATTTAAATTTGATTCTGAAACTTCCGAAGGCCATAACTTCTTCATACAAAGTCCAATTCACACAAACTCAGACTCTATCTCAAGCAGAATTCCGAGACGAACGCAATGGCGCAACCCAATTCCCTTAATTCTTTCATTTAGAATTAATTACACTTTAATTTGTGAAACTTAACATTATAGAATTCATGGGGTGTTACAACAATGGTGGATGGAATTCTTAGCATCCTACGATTTCGAGATTTACTATACCTCTGGCAAGGTCATTGTAGTAGCAGACGCCTTGAGTAGAAAGAAGCTGACCTTAAGCCCTCTCTTTTTTGAAAGGAAGAGCTTGGAGTATATAGGCAACTTCGATTTTAGACCCTCAGTTGATCATGTGACTGGTTTGTTAGCATCACTAGAGGTGCAGCCTACTCTTTTGGACTCAATAGGGACCGCACAACGTGAAGACCCTCAGCTAGTAGATATGATAAGTAAGTTGAGTAGGGGTGAGACTTCTAGTCACTCAATAGATACTCCATCGATGATAAGGGTTGGTTAAGGTGGGATGGGAGGCTATGCATCCCACGAGCAAGGGATTTGGTGAAGAAGGTTCTCGAAGAAGCACACCATTCCAAGTTGACCATACGCCCGTGGAGACAAAATGTATAAGGACATCAAAAGGGTCTTCTTTTGGGATGGCATGAAGAGGGATGTAGCTGAATTCGTCTCGAAGTGCTTAGTATGCCAGCAAGTCAGGGCAGAACAAAAGAAACCTGGAGTTTTGCCTCATCCTCTAGAGGTCCCACAGTGGAAATGGGATAGCATCTCGATGGACTTTATTGATGGGCTGCCTAGGTCAAGAAGAGGCAATACCAGTATTTGGGTAATAGTAGACTGGCTCACAAAAAGCGCTCACTTCATACCCGTTAAGTGTAGAAGGACTGCCTCATCTTTAGCATCCATATATCTTAAAGAGTTAGTATGACTCCGTAGGATAACCTCCAGCATTGTTAGCGATCGAGATCTTACCTTTACGAGCGAGTTTTGGAAGAGCTTACAAGACACTGTAGGCACACAGTTATGCTTAAGCATGGCCTATCACCCCCAAACCAATGGTCAAACAGAGAGAGTGAATAGAGTATTAGAAGACTTCTTGAGATTATGCATTCTTGACTTCAGAGGAACATGGGACGATCATCTTCCTTTGGTGGAGTTTGACTACAACAATAGCTACCAAGCCACCATAGGCATGGCACCCTTCAAAGCTTTATATGGAATACCGTGTCGATCACCAACTTATTGGTGGGAGTCTACAGATAAGCTCATACTTGGACCCGATACGATTAGAGAAACTTCAGAGAAGGTGGACTTGATACAAAAAAGAATGAAGACTGCCCAAGATAGACAAAAGTCCTACGCAGATAAGAGAAGGACCGACCTTGAGTTTGAGGTTGGGGACAGGGTTTTCCTTAAAGTATCTCCTTTGAGGAACGTCGTTCGCTTCAGATTTGCATGAAAGTTGGAACCAAGATTTGTAGGGTCGTTTCCTATCATTAAATGGATTGGGAAGATGGCTTATAGAGTAGAGCTGCCCGGAAGATTTGCTGGAGTTCATAATGTCTTTCACGTTTCTCACTTACGAAAGTGCTTACATGAGTCTGCATAAGTGGTGGAACTAAGCATATTATAGGACGTAGAAGTAGAACAAGAGGCGACTGTGAGAAGAGTTCCAACTCGTATCTTGGGTACAGAAATCAAAAAGCTATGCAACCGCGAAGTCAAACTTGTAAAAGTTCAATGGAGTGACGCTGAGGAAGACGCGACTTGGGAGACTGAGGCCAAAATACGCATAGACTACCCTTTTCTTTTTGAGGGTACATCTTTGATCTCTTTCTCCTTAAGTATGTTCATACTCGTATCTATCTTTTTTTAGTATTTTCCTCAGTGCCGGTCTTGATCCTTAGGTAGAAACCAATGGATGTAAACATGTATTTGAAACATGTTATGATTGGTGGTTGCAACTGGTTGCATGTGATTGCTAGTGGTTTCTCGTGGATGCATATACACACACTTTAGGTATTAGATCGGCTCAGTCACTTTCATATTGCAAATGCATATATGTACTTATATATGATTGAAACTTGGTGTGTTATCATGTGGATGTAGCATTTGTATGAATGATTGTGCACTCATGTAGAAAGTATGATTAGGGAAGATAGTATACAATATGGATGCATGACACCGACATGACTTGCATTAAGGAGGTCAACTGGATCAGTAGACCGCCTGATTTTTGCATTAGATAAGGACATGTACACACACTATGCATATGATCATAAAGCATTAGAAGTCTTTTAAGGACAATGGACGCCTGTGTTTGATGGTTGAGTAGATGGACGATTGGATGGTAGGATATACATTCTTGTTGACTTGAAGATTTCGGGGACGAAATCCTTTAAGGAAGGGAAAATGTAACACCACGTGTTTTCGATAAACCTTAAAGTAACGAATTAAATAATAATTAATTCTAAATGTGAGAATTAAGGGAAATGGGTTATGCCATTTGTAACAGCCCGAATTTTCTGTTTACAGTAAATTAACAAATTAAAGTATAATTAATTCTAAATGAAAGAAATAAGGGAAATGGGTCACGCCATTGCGTTCGTCTCAGAATTCTGCTTGAGATAGATCTGAGTTTTCATAAATCGGACTCCGTATGAAGGAGTTATGACCTCCGGAAGTTTCATAATTCGATTTAAAATTCAAACAGCCCATAAACAAATTCGAAATTCAAAAACTGGACAAGAACTGGGCTAGGCGGGAATTTTCCCGCCCAGGACCTAGGTTGGCTATGTAGTCGACCTGGGTACCCAGGTCGACTATGTAGTCGACTTGGGGGTCGACATGCTTGGTTGACCTGACCTGTTTTGTCAAGCCCCGGCTGGCCTGGTCGGGTTCTGGTCGAATTTCTGAGCTCTGGTGTGTCACTAGGGCTGACTCGTCACTTTCTGATTGGCTTCTCTTGAGATGGATGGCCTTGATTAACTCTAGCTTCAACAACGTCTCTAATTAGTTTGAAATTCTATATAAACAACCTTAGTCTTAACCTAAATTCACACAAATAAAATAGAGATAGAGCTGTCATGCTGCTGGAAGGAAGCCAAGAATAGCCTCCACTTGAAGAAAGTTTAGAGACGAGCAAAACTAAAGTAAAAACAAGAATCAAACAACGTTTGTCTACCCAAAGGAAAGCATTGCAAATTCAGAACTCAGAATCCAGAATTCAAGTTCGTCTTTTGTTGTAAGTATAGTGATTTTTCCAATGGGAATAAAATTAAGATTTGATTCGATGTAAAATGGAAATGGAGTTATGCTATTGTATATCGACGATGTTAATTCATATCTATGTGTCGCAGTGATTGTGTTGTGAATGGTATTGGGATGTTTGTAGTATAATTGGCTTGATGTTGGATCCATTAGAATGTTTATGGATTAATCTAGTTGATGTTGGATCTATTCAAATTCACATACAAGTTATTTGGTTCATATCTACACCTAGATGTTTAGGTGATTATGACAAGTTATATGTTGTACAATAGAATTTCTTTGCCTAAATGATTAAGTTCATATACATGCTCATATGTTTATGTAAAAGTTGCAAGTTCATAATTGGATCCATGCCAAGATCCATTTTAATACAAGTTTCAGTTTTTAGTAGTAAACATGATTTGATCTAGTTCACACACATGTTATAAAATTATACATACTTTATGGACATGTCATACTCTTGTCATATGCTAGTGATGTTCGATGTTATGCCTAGATCTAAACATGTTTAGGCTTATGTTGTCTAAATCATATGATAATTCATGTGACACCTGTTTAGTTAGATTTCCCTTTTCAATGCAAGTTCACATGACAAGTTGAAACCCATGATTTAGTCTATGTTGCAAGATTCACATATATGTATGTTGATTTTGTCTATGTTGCAAGTTCACACCTATGATATTCATGTTGACTACTTTGCAAGTTCACACCTATGATGTTCATATTGATTATGCCGAAAATGCCAAGTTTACACCTATGTCATGTTTATGTTTATGAATTTCTTTATGCCAATTTTATGTACGCTAAATTAGGCTATGTTTTTAGCCTAATATTATATGTTAAAAATCATGCGGACGAAAAATTAGGCTAAGATTGTTAGCCTAATAATTAGACGGGGTAATGTTGGGAAAATTGGTAAATATAGGAAACTTGACATATGAAGTTGGCATGTTTGTCACATGCCAAAATTTGTGGCATTTAAATGGTATAAATCCTTATACCAAAAATAATGAACTTGGAAAGTGGGCCATAACATTTAAGTGTTAACAAATTTACCTATAACAAGAAATAGAGACAAATTTGTAAATTTAGAAAATACGAGTGTGCTTAACCCAAGGTTGGATTGAGTTGTGATGTAAACATGCCCAGACCCGCCCGGCTGTCCACTAATCACAAAAATACCTATCCAATGTGGGTGGTTAAGCATTGATCCAAATAAGGTCCCGAGGTTAGACTGAGTTACGGTGTAAACCTGCCCGGAACCGACCGGCACATCCAGTAACCGTAACAATACCACCCTAATGTGAGTGGTCGGTGCTTTAACTAATTAAGGTTAAGGACAAGTCAGGATGGTAGGGTTAAATTAACTGAAATACTTAACCAATTCAACATGTTAATTAAACTTATGGGTGGGGTTAGGTAAATATAAACACTTAACCACTTAACATGTTTGACTAGAAAACCCTAGTAACGGGGACCCATTTCAGCAGTAACCCAATTAGGTATCATGGTGCCGTGAAACACGTAGGGAGGGGCACGATTACTGGGCTGATTGTAAGCAGTCAAAAGCGACGGCGGTTGGTGCATCAGTGTGGGTTCTAACAGAGTGCGGGCGTGCACACACTTCGGAGCAGACAAACAGGGCACTGGGCACCAGTAGTATACCTTATGCTTTCTAGGATTATGTCGGGCCGCCGCCATGGGACTTGATACACCCCATGGTGGGACCAGCATTGGTATCTACAATCATTGGGGGTCGTATAACACATATGAATTTGCGAGTAGGAGTCGATCTTTAGAAAGGGATCACTTCACCCCGATCATGAGGTGCCAGTTGAGACAATACAAGTAGGTATAGAGATATAGTGTGGGGTGCGATAGTATATTCGTTTCAAACTACTTTATCTTAGTTTTTGATACGTTCCTAATTCCAGTTTATACCTATCAGGCCCTTTTTCTTATTCTCATACTGAATAGTCACTAGACTTACCAGGCTTTATGTCTGACTCTATTTTTCTTTCATCTTCTGTTCTTCCATTCCCCCTTAGGTCCACAGGGAGGAAACAACCCAGCTTAGTCAGACTCTTTGCAAGCTTCAAGATAGTAGATGTATGGTTTGGACTCTCTTTCCCTGGCTATGGCATTTGGACACGTTCTATCGGGATTTATGCAGCTTTTATTATGTTTTATGCTTCTTTATTTAATAATCAAGGCAGAAATGAGGATGTAATGTTTTGGAAGTTATCATGAGACAATTATGGAAATGTTTTGTATGAACACATATTTATGAAATAAAAGTCCGTTTGTTTTCCGCTGCTTATATATATGTGTTTTTATATCTGTCTTGTGTTTATCTGTGACTTTTACTTATAAACCTCCACCGAAGTTAAGGCATTCCCTATGTGAGTGACCTTAATGGAGGTGGGGTGTTTCACTTGGTATCAGAGCACAGATTTACCAAATTAGGTAAAGGTTTTTGAAAGTATTTTCAAAAAAGAAGTTTAAAGAAGCATATTTTCTCAAGGAAAAGCATTGTTTTTAAATGGCATAGATCCCCAAAGCCATATGCACTATCTCTCTATCCTTTTGTCTTGAATACTTCCTTTTTGTTCCAGCATGTCTGGAGATCTCCTTCCAGAAAGAGTACCGATACCTGGCTGTTTCCGAAGGTACCTAGAGGCTAGGGCCAGTGGTGCGGGCCCATCAGACATTCCTCCTCCCACAGTGGCAGTAGTTCCTCCTCCTCCTTCTCCTCCTCGTGGAAATACTTTCGCTAAGACATGTAGAGACTTCAATTCTATGGGTGGATAGGACTTTCATGGAACTAAATCCTTTGTGGTAGCAAGGAACTGGCTGAAGGAGATCGAAGATTTGTTCGTCATCTTCGAAGTTGACGACAGGCAAAAGATACAGTTAGCAATGTGCTTGCTTAAAGACGAAGCTTCTTATTGGTGGGAAGTTACCCATGCTGAGAGGCTAGTGGAGACTTGGGAAGATTTCAGGATGAGGTTTGAGATGAAATTCCTCTCCCAAGCTGAAAGAAGCCTGCAAATGGAGAAGTTCCTAACTCTTAAACAAGGAAGTATGACGATCAAGGAGTATGTCAATCAGTTTAATCAGCTAGCCAGATTTGGGATTGATTTAGTAAACACCCAACACAAGAAGGCCCTTCGCTTCGTCAAAGGTCTGAATGAGCCTCTACACAGCCTTGCAAGGACCCATATACCCATGGGAGCGACTTATGAAAGCTTGGTGGACATGGCGCTGCTACACGAGGAAGATCAAGGCAAGAAAGAGGCAAAGGTGGAAGTGCCTCAGGAAAAGAAAGAGGGTTTACAGGCTAAGAAGACAAACTTCAAAGAAAGACGGGAAGAACAACAAATCCCGTGAAAAGAGAAGGTGTAATTTCTGTGGCATTGTTGGACATATAGCGAAAGACTGCAGGAAGAAGAAGGCAAAGATGAATGGTGGTTGTTTCCATTGTGGAGAAACTGGACACCTGGCTAAGGACTGCCCAAAGAAGCGGGGGCAGGGACAGAGGATTGGATCCACCTCAAGGGGACAGGTTCACGCGCTGGTGGCACCTCCGTAGGAACGAGGTAGAAATATTTCTGTAGAAAGCTTATTATCTCTATGATCATCCAGTTCGCACTCTCTTTGATTCCGGTGCATCACACTCCTTTATTTCATCTGCTTTAGTAGAATCTCTGTACCTAGACACTAGTATGATAGAAGATCCATTGGTTGTTTCAAATCCAATTGGGGGCTCAACTTAGTTGTCAATGGTTTGTTTGGATTTGAAAATATCTATTCTAAGTGTTGAGTTAAGATGTAGTGCCTTTGTTTTGGGCTTCTCGGGATATGGACTGATCTTAGGCATGGACTGGTTATCCAGTAATGGTGCCATTCTTGATTGTAAGAAAAGAGTGGTTAGACTCTTGACTCGGCTCAGTAACACTCTAGAAATTTATAGTTATCCCTTGAATGTTGTTATGCTTAGTTACCTAGAGTTGCTTGATGCTTTTGTTGAGAACTTGCAGTCGGTTAGAGTAGTCCGGGAATATCCGGATGTCTTTGAAAAGGTAAAGGGCTTACCTCCGAGGCGGGAAATAGACATCCGCATATATCTTGTTGATAATGCAAAGCCCGTAGCTTTACCTGTTAGACACATGGCTCCAAAAGAGAGAAAGGAGCTCAGTAAGCAAGTTAAGGAGCATCTCGAGAAGGGGTTTATAAGGCAGAGTATCTCAAAATGGGGTGCTCCAGTGGTGTTCTCCACCAAAGCAGATGGTTCACTATGTCTTTGTGTGGACTATAGGGAGCTAAACAAGCTGACTAAGAAGAATAGACACCCGCTTCCCCGAATAGACGATTTGTTTGATCAGCTTGTAGGTGCGTCGGTCTTCTCCCAACTTGATCTGGCTAGTGGATTCCATCAGCTAAGGGTAGCTGAAGATAGCATTGATAAAACAACATTCCCAGACGGCTTCTTCGAGTGGCTTGTCATGCCTTTCGGCTTGACAAACGCACCTTCTTATTTCGTAGACCTAATGAGTAGGGTGTTCAGAGAATTCCTCAACAAGTTTGTGGTTGTCTTCGTAGACAATATTTTGATCTTCTCAAAGAATGAGGAAGAACTTGCTCAACATCTGAAGGTGATCATGGAAACCCTTCGAGTTCATCAGCTAAAAGCCAAATTCTCCAAGTGCCACTTTTGGAGAGAATAAGTGAGGTTTCTTGGACATATAGTGTCCATAGAGGGGTTAGCTGTGTACCCCGCAAACGTGGTGGCAGTGCAAGATTGGAAGACACCAAGAAATGCAACCGAAGTCCGAAGCTTTCTTGGGCTAGCCGGTTTTTACCGAAAGCTTATTAGAGATTTCGCAAAAATCTTAGCTCCACTCGCAAGGCTAACAAAGAAGAATCTAGCGTTCGCTTGGGATTTGGATTATGATATTGCTTTCCAGCACTTAAAAAGGGCTCTTACAATAGCCCCAGTTCTGACTTTGCCTGATGGAAGTAAGATGTTCACAGTATACATGGATGCTTGTGGTACGGGACTAGGCGCTGTTCTAATGCAAGAAGGGAAGGTAGTAGCTTATGGTGGAAGATAATTGAAAGTTCATGAAAAGAACTACCCAACCCACGATCTTGGTTTAGCTGCCATTGTCTTTGCTCTTAAGTCTTGGTGGCAATATCTCCTAGGTGAGAAGTTCGAATTATATACTGACCATAAATCGTTGAAGTATCTTTTCTCATAGAAAGATCTTAACTTGAGGCAGCAAAGTTGGATGGAGTTCCTTGCCTCGTATGATTTTGATATTTCCTAAACTCCTGGCAAGGGCAACGTAGTAGCAGACGCCTTGAGCAGAAAGAAGCTGACCTTAAGCCCTCTCTTTGTAGAAAGGCAAAGCTTGGAGTATATAGCCAGTTCTGACTTTAGGCCCTCCTCTGATTTTATACCTATTTTGTTGGCATCACTAGAGGTGCAACCCACTCTTTTAGACTCAATAGGGGCTGCACAATGTGAAGACCCTCAGCTTGTGGATGTGATTGATTAACTAATTAGGGGTGAAACTTCCAGTCACCTCAATTGGTGCTCTATCGATGATAAGGGTTGGCTGAGGCAAGATGGAAGACTGTGCATCCCACAAGCAAGGGATTTAGTACAGATGGTTCTCGAGGAAGCACACCATTCCAAGATGACAGTACACCTAGGTGGAGACAAGATGTACAAGGACGTAAAGAGAGTTTTCTTTTAGAGTGGCATGAAAAAGGATGTGGCAGATTTCATTTCTAAGTGTGTGATATGCCAACAGGTCAAGGCGGAACAAAAGAAGCCTGGAGGACTGCTTCATCCTCTAGAAGTCCCGCAATGGTAGTGGGATAGCATTTCAATGGACTTCATTGATGGGTTTCCTAGGTCAAGAAGGGGCAATACTAGCATTTGGGTAATAGTGGACATGCTCACAAAAAGCGCCCACTTTATAACCGTCAAGAGTAGAAGGACTGCCTCGTCTCTAGCGTCTCTTTATCTCAAGGAAATAGTTCGACTCCATGGAATACCCTCCAGCATAGTGAGTGACCTAGATCCTATCTTTACAAGCGAATTTTGGCGGAGTTTGCAAGAAGCTATAGGCACACGGTTATGCTTGAGCACGACCTATCACCCCCAAACCGATGTTCAGACGGAAAGGGATAATAGAGTATTAGAAGATCTTCTGAGATTGTGCGTTCTTGACTTCGGAGGGACATGGGAGGATCATCTTCCTTTAGTGGAATTCTCCTACAACAACAGCTACTAAGCCACCATCGGCATGGCACCCTTCAAAGCTCTATATGGAAGACTGTGCCAATCACCAACTTGTTGGTGGGAGTCTACATACAAGCTTATACTTGGTCCAGACATGATTAGAGAGACTTCAGAAATAGTGGACTTGATATGAAGGAGAATGAAGACTGCCCAAGATGGACAGAAATCCTACGTAGACAAAAGAAGGACCGACCTTGAGTTTGATGTTGGGGAAAGGGTTTTCCTTAAGTTTTCAGCTTTAAGGAACGTCGCTCACTTTGAATCCGCCAGAAAGCTAGCACCAAGATTTGTAGGACCGTTCCCTATCATCGAGAAGATTGGGAAGATGGCTTATAGAGTAGAGCTGCCCGAAAGGTTGGCTGGAATTCACAATGTCTTTCACATTTCTCATCTCCGGAAATGTTTACATGAATCCGCGGAAGTGGTGGAGCCAAGCACTCTAGAAGAAGCCGAAGTGGAACGCGAAGCAACTGTAAGCAGAATTCCAACCCACATCTTAGGAACTGAAGTGAAAAAGCTACGCAACCGCGAAGTCAAGCTTTTCAAAGTTCAGTGGAGCGACGCCGAAGAAGACGCGACTTGGGAAACTGAGGACAGAATACACGCGGCCTACCTTTTTCGTTTTGAGGGCACATCTTTGATTTCTCTTTTTCCTTAAGTTGTTCTTGTATCTATCTTTTTAGGTATATCTCCTCGATATTATCCTTTATCCTTAGGTAGAAACCCCTTTGGACGTAAACATGTAATTGAAACATGTTATGATTGATGGCTGCAAGTGGTTGCTAGTGTTTGCTCGTAGATGCAAATACACACACAACCTAGGTTTTAGATCGGCTTAGTCACCTCATATTGCATATGCATATATGTATTCATATTTGTATGTGGTTGAAACTTGATATGTTGTCATATGGATGTCGCATTTGTATGAATGATTGCGCACTCATGTAGAATTATGAGTAGGGAAAATTTGCATACATAATGGATTCATGACACTTACATGATTCGCATTAAGGAGGTCAACTGAATCAGTAGACCGCCTAATTTAGGCATTAGATAAGGACATATACACACACTATGTATATGATCATGAAGCATTAGAAGTCTTTTAAGGACAATGGACGCATGTGTTTGTTGGTTGAGCAGATGGATGATTGGATGTTAGGATATACGTTCTTTCAGACTTGAAGATTTCGGGGACGAAATCCTTTAAGGAAGGGAGAATATAACACCCCAAATTTTCTGTTTACAGTAAATAAACAAATTAAAGTATAATTAATTCTAAATGAAAGAAATAAGGGAAACGGGTCACGCCATTGCATTCGTCTCGGAATTCTACTTGAGATAGAGTCCGAGTTTGCGTAAATCGGACACCGTATGAAGGAGTTATGACCTCCGGAAGTTTCATAATTCGATTTAAAATTCAAACAACCCATAAATAAAATCGAAATTCAAAAAATGGACCAGAACTGGGCTAGGCGGGAATTTTCCCGCCCAGGACCCGGGTCGACTATGTAGTCGACCTGGGAGTCGATCTGGGTACCCAGGTCGTCTATGTAGTCGCCATGGGGGTCAACCTGCTTGGTCGACCTGACCAGCTTGGTCAAGCCCTGGCTGGCCTGGTCGAGTTCTGGTTGAATTTCTGAGCTCTAGTGTGTCACTAGGGCTGGCTTGTCACTTTCTGATTGGCTTCTCTTGAGATGGATGTCCTTGATTAACTCTAGCTTCATCGACGTCTCTAATTAGTTTGAAATTATATATAAACAACCTTAGTCTCACCCTAAATTCACACAAATAAAATAGAGATAGAGCCGTCATGCTGCTGGAAGGAAGTCAAGAGTAGCCTCCACTTGAAGAAAGTTTAGAGATGAGCAAAACTAAAGTAAAAACAAGAATCAAACAATGTTTGTCTACCCAAAGGAAAGCATTGCAAATTCAAAACTCAGATTCCAGAATTCAAGTTCGTCGTTTGTTGTACGCATAGTGATTTTTCCGATGGGAATAAAATTAAGATTTGACTCGATGTAAAATGGAAATGGAGTTGTGCTATTGTATATCGACGATGTTAATTCATATCTATGTGTTGCAATGATTGTGTTGTGAATGGTATTGGGATGTTTGTAGTATAATTGGCTTGATGTTGGATCCATTAGAATGTTTGTGGATTAATCTAGTTGATGTTGGATCCATTCAAATTCACATACAAGTTATTTGGTTCATATCTACACCTATATGTTTAGGTGATTATGACAAGTTATATGCTGTACAATAGAATTTCTTTGTCTAAATGATTAAGTTCATATACATGCTCATATGTTTATGCAAAAGTTGCAAGTTCATAATTGGATCCATGCCAAGATCCATTTTAATACAAGTTTCAGGTTTTAGTAGCAAACATGATTTGATCTAGTTCACACACATGTGATAAAATTATACATACTTTATGGACTTGTCATACTCTTGTCATATGCTAGTGATGTTCGATGTTATGCCTAGATCTAAACATGTTTAGGCTTATGTTGTCTAAATCATAAGCTAATTCATGTGACACCTGTTTAGTTAGATTTCCCTTTTCAATGCAAGTTCACATGAAAAGTTGAAACCCATGATTTAGTCTATGTTGCAAGATTCACATATATGTATGTTGATTTAGTCTACGTTGCAAGTTCACACCTATGATATTCATGTTGACTACTTTGCAAGTTCACACCTATTATGTTCATATTGACTGTAACAACCCGTGTTTTTATAACATATTAAAACAAGAAATCAAGGTAGAATTAAATCTTAAATCAGAATCAGGGGAAAAGGGTTACGCCATTGCGTTCGTCTCGAAATTTTACATGACATAGAGTCCGAGTTTTTGAAAATCGGAGTCCGGATGAAGAAGTTATGGCCTGTACAAGTTTCAGCAGTTTTCAGGCAGACTGTACCAAGGAGTCGACCTACCCCCCCACCCCCCCCCGGTTGACCATAGGATCGACTTCCCCCCAGGTCGACCATAGTGTCGACCCCCCCACCTTACAGGTCGACTTAGTTTGACCCAGAACTCATTTTTGAAGCCTGAGACGTGTTTTGACGGTCCGGATTGATTCTAAGGTTAATCTAAGGGACTAAACTTGTTGCTACACCTATAAAAACACCCTTAGACCTGACCTAATTCATATCAAATCATTCTTACACTATTATGCTGCTGGACTTCCTCTTGATCATGGCCGCCGCTCTCTAAAATTTTCTCTTAGCCTCCAAACTAGATTCAAACTAGAGATTAAAGCTTCTACAACAATTCTACAAAAATTCAAGAAGATAAATCAATGTCTCTGCAACGTTCGACGACAATTTTACTTCTTAATTCAGTAGCCATGCTCTGTAAGTTCTAGTTAATTTCGGATTAAAATAAATTTAATATGGACATGTGATGTAATGAAATTGGACTTCTGATTCAATCCTTGTTTCTTCTTGGATCTCGATCTTGAGAACTTTTCTATCTTCATTCGCATGACAAGTTTATGGTCTATTCAGCCTGTTGTAAATCTATTTTTCTTGGTTCATGTTGATATTATTATCAAGATCTATTCTTTATTCCTGAGATGATGCTTTTATGTCGTTTTCTCTCTGATCTTGTTTTTATTACAACTTCTACCTCCCCTTATTTATTTTCTTTTGATGAACCTAGGTCAATTTCGGACCTAGGCCTAAACTACGATATACGTGCGATGGTATACGGGGGAAATATTGGAATATTGCCTAGTGGAATATATGTGTTTGGTGGAATCGAAGGCATAATATGAAAATTTGATGTTTGGGGATAATTTACCATTAACATAAAACTTGATATTTGGGTATTGTCATTATAATGGTAATTGCAAGAATGGGGATTGGCATATATAATTTGATATGGATATTGATATATATATATATATATATATATATATAATTTGACATGGATCTTGATATATATACATATAATTTGACATGGATCTTAATATATGTAATTTGGCTAGAACTTGTTATGAGTAAATTGGTGTAAACGTAGTATACATGTAATTTTGGGTATAAAACTTGATCCATGTAAATTGGGCATAGCTTTGTAAACATGTAAATCATGAATCTTGACATATGTAAAGCGGCATGAAACTTGGTATATGTGTAAATTGGCATACATGTAAAACGGCTTAAATTGAACTTATGTAAATTTGGTACGAATTGGGCATATGTAAAATTTACATGTAATCTAGAACTTGGGCATATGTTAATTATGTAAAATTTGGAGTTGAAACATATATGATAATTTATGACTTAGTAGAGGTTTAATATGATTGCGCCTAAGTTGGGTTTTGGGTAATTGGCATGTATTGTAAATAAAAGGCTATAACTTGGCATAACCTTATAGTGAATTATGATAATAATTTGGGAATACGTTTTGGGGCAAAAACGTGAATCATGAACTTTTCTATATGTTAAACACATGAACTGATATTGGGGTTTTGGGTGGAATACGACCATTAATGAACCTTTGACACAAGGTTAGACTCGGTTTGTGGTGTAAATCTGCCCGGAACCGCCCGGCAAATCCAGTAGCCACAAAGTGTTAGTCTAATGTGAGAGGTTGAAGGTCGAATTGTAGGCATAATGATTTATGACACGAGGTTAGACCCAGTTTGTGGTGTAAATCTGCCCAGAACCGCCCGGCAAATCCAGTGGCCACAAAATGCACGGTCTAATGTGAGAGGTCATGATTCGTTCGTCATAATGAATGAATTAAGGAATACTAACCATAACAAGACGTGGGTATGGTTAGAGGGTTAGGCTGGATGACATGGAAATTTGACATGTGAATATGGACCTAACCGGTATGAGTTAAGAACATATAAAACTTATAAATGTGGGCTTAACCAACATAACTGTTAATCAGAATAATGGGTAGGTTAAGTAACAGAGCTAGGCTAATGACACTTGACCGTTGTAACATGACTTGCGGATGGGTTGGGCTAACTTGAATAGGTTGATAACACCCAATCGATATAACCTGATGCGTGGTAGGGTTAAGTAAACACATGAGGGTAACACTTAACCATTATAATATGACTGGTGGATGGGGTTAAGTTAACATGCACTTAACCAATATAATGTGATGCGTGGTAAGGTTAAGTAACAACAGAGGGTAACACTTAACCGTCACAACATGATAAGTAGGTGGGCTAAGTCAATGTACACTTAACCAATATGACATGACATGTGGTGGGGTTAAGTTAACACAAGGGAGAACACTTAGCCAGTATAACAAGGCTTGCGTACGTTTAAGTAACACAAGGAACAAAACTTAACCGATATAACATGATGTGTGGTAGGGTTAAGTAAAACAAGATGAAACACTTGACCAACTTAACGTAATGGACGGAGAGGGTTAAGTACATATCGGGTTGGTGGGTAATATTAGTAAATATAGGCCCACAAACTTAACCATTAATAAGCACGCTTGAATAGGTGGGTTAAGTACATCACGAGAAGGTGGGTAATATCTGTATGTATAGGCCCACACACTTAACCAGTAGGAAACCCTAGTAACGGGGACCCATTTAAGCAGTAACCCAAATCAGGTATCAACGGTACCCTGAAACTAGGCGGGGTGGGGCACGATTACTGGGCTGATTGTAAGCGGTCAAACGACGGCGGTGGGTGCACAGTGTAGGTCTAACGGGGTGCGGCCGTGCACACACTCCGGAGCAGACAACCAGGGCATTGGGGACACCAGTAGTATAACCTATGCCTTCTAGAATTGCGTCGGGCCGCCACCATGGGTCTTGATACACCCTATGGTGGGACAAGCATAGGTATCTACAATCATTTAGGGCCGTATGACACACATAGGTAGCATAATCCCTAGGTTGGACCTAGGTGGCATAAACCCTAATTCCGAGAAGCATTCAATAGGTAGTATAATCACTAGGTTGGACCTAGGTGGCATAAACCTGGTTGAATCTAGGAAGCGCTCGATAGAAAACCCTAGATTAGATCTAGGTAATAAATAATAAATGTACAAGTGAAAGTAACCTTAATTTTCGGGGATTGGGATCACGTTATGATTTTATCATTTACTAGTTGGGACACTAGTTAGGTGGTGCAGAGAAAATAGATATCATCTTAATGGTGAAGCAGAGAAATCTTGCGATGCTTGATAGAAATCTTGCGAAACTATACTTAGTTCATCTTGAATGGGAACCTTGCAACGTTATACATGACAGAAATCCTATGATGTTATTCTTATTTATCGTGCCTATAGCTTATCTTGTCATCATGCTTATGATTACTTTCAGTTTATTCATGCCATGTTATCTTTACCTGTTTTTATGCTGAAAGTCACTAGGACTTACTTAGTCTTTATGACTGACCCTGTTTGTTTCGCCTCTTTTTCTTCCGTCCCCCCCCCCCCTCCTCAGGTTCACAGGGTGGGAATACAGCTTAATTCGGATCTTACCAAGCTCCAAGGCTCTTTCATGTATGGCTTGGATTTCTCTTGGCTATGGCTTGCTTTGCTTTATTGGGGGAATGCTACAGTTTATTTTTATTCTTCTTTATTTTTGAGCAACGCAGATATTTTAGCTATGTATTTGGGTATTGGAAGTTGATGGGCTTTTATTGTAAACAGTTCTATTTAATAAGTGATTTGAAATACTTCTACCTCAGTTTCCGTTGTTTTATATATGTCTGTCTTGTAATATTTCTGTTCCAGTACCCATAATGCTCCATTGAAATTAAGGCATTCCCTTTGTGAGTGACCTTAACGGATGTGGGGTGTTACATTGACTGTGCCGAAAATGCGAAGTTTAAACCTATGTCATGTTTATGTTTATGAATTTCTTTATGCCAATTTTGTGTACGGTAAATTAGGTTAAGTTTTTAGCCTAATATTATATGTTAAAAATCATGCCGACGAAAAATTAGGCTAAGATTGTTAGCCTAATAATTAAATGGGGTAACATTGAGAAAATTGGTAATTATAGGAAACTTGACATATGAAGTTGACATGTTTGTCACATGCCAAAATTTGTGGCATTTAAATGGTATAAATCCTTATACCAAAAATGATGAACTTGGAAAGTGGGCCATAACATTTAATTGTTAACAAATTTACCTATAACAAGTAATAGAGACAAATATGTAAATTTAGAAAATACGAGTGCGCTTAACCCGAGGTTGGATTGAGTTGTGATGTAAACCTTCCTGGACCCGCCCGACTGTCCAGTAATCACAACAATACCTATCCAATGTGGGTGGTTAAGCATTGAGCCCAATAAGGACCCGAGGTTAGACTGAGTTACGGTGTAAACCTGCCCAGAACCGACCAGCACATCCAGTAATCGTAACAATACATGTCTAATGTGAGTGGTCGGTGCTTTAACTAATTAAGGTTAAGGACAAGTCAGGATGGTAGGGTTAAGTTAACTAAAACACTTAACCAATTCAACATGTTAATTAAACTGATGGGTGGGGTTAAGTTAACTAAAACACTTAACCAATTCAACATGTTAATTAAACTGATGGGTGGGGTTAGGTAAATACAAACACTTAACCACTTAACATGTTTGACTAGAAAACCCTAGTAACGGGGACACATTTCAGCAGTAACCCAATTAGGTATCATGGTGCCCTGAAACTAGGCAGGGTGGGGCACGATTACTGGTCTGATTGTAAGCGGTCAAAAGCGACGTCGGTTAGTGCAGTAATGTGGGTTCTAACGGAGTGCAGGTGCGCACACACTTCGGAGCAGACAAACAGGGCACTGGGCACCAGTAGTATACCCTATGCATTCTAGGATTGTGTCGGGCCACCGCCATGTGACTTGATGCACCCCGTAGTGGGACCAACATAGGTATCTACAATCATTGGGGCCGTATGACATATATGAATTTGCGAGTAGGAGCCGATCTTTAGAAAGGGGATCACTTCACTCCGATTATGGGGTGCCAGTTGAGACAATGCAAGTAGGTGTAGAGATACAGTGTGGGGTGCGATAGTATATTCGTTTCAAACTACTTTATCTTAGTTTATGATACTTTCCTATTTCCATTTTATACCTATCATTCCCTTCTTCATATTCTCATACTGAAGAGTCACTAGACTTACTAGGCTTTATGTCTGACTCTATTTTTCTTTTGTCTTCTTTTCTTCCATTTCCCCCCAGGTCCAGAGGGAGGAAGCAACCCAGCTTAGTCAGACTCTTTGCAAGCTTCAAGATAGTAGATGTATGATTCGGACTCTCTTTCCTTGGCTATGGCTTTTGGACACGTTCTATGAGGATTTACGTTGCTTTTATTATGTTTTATGCTTCTTTATTTAATAATCAAGGCAGAAATGATGATGTAATGTTTTGGAAGTTATTATGAGACAATTATGGAAATGTTTTGTATGTTCACATATTTTGAAATAAAAGTCTGTTTGTTTTCCGCTTCTTATATATATGTGTTTGTATATCTGTCTTGTGTTTATCTGTGACTTTTACTTATAAACCTCCACCGAAGTTAAGGCACTCCCTTTGCGAGTGACCTTAATGGAGTTGGGGTGTTTCAACATTGCGTTCGTCTCAGAATTCTGGTTTAGATAGAGTCCGAGTTTGCGTGAATTGGACTTCGTATGAAGAAGTTATGGCCTTCAGAAGTTTCAAAAATTTGAAATTCAAATTCAAACACAGAAGAGGGCAGGGCAGGAAAATACCGCCCAGGCCAGGTCAACCAGGAGGTCGACTCTAGTGTCGACCTACCCTACAGGTCAACCTGGGGGTCGACCTACCCCCGGGCAGATCAGAAAGGATGATGATTACTGACTCCTTGATGGGACATTATGGCTGAGGCATCATCCTATCTTGACTGGATGGCCTTGTTTTTTTCTAGGGTTAATCTGACGGCTCTAAACTAATTAAAACTCTATAAAAACAACCTAACTCTTAACCCTAAATCACAAATATTCATACCAAGAGCCGCCATGTCGTCAATGGTAAACATAGGATAGCCATCATCTCTTTTAACTCAAAGGCAAGATTGAAGCTACGTCAAAAATTAAATCTAATCTAATTCAACTAAGAAAATTCAACGATCTACATCAAAGGCGAGCAATTCAATTTCAGAATACAGATCCCAGAACCCAATAATTCCTTTTTGTTTGTAAGTGTAGTTATCTTTCAGATGCGAATGAATTAAAGACATGGTTTGTAATGAATTGTAAAATAGAATTGTATCAAGTTGTATGTGATGCTGATTTATGTTTATTCATGTCTGTTCTATCGTATATGCCTATTAATTATTGTGGTTTATCATGTTTTGTGGAAATTGCGGAATAAACCTATGATGTTATGAAATTATCATATGTAAGTTCGGTGATATTATACAAGTTTTAGGTTAAGTCATATAGTTTATGCCTAATTGTTTAGATCTATTATGCATACATGTTTAGATCAGCGACCCTGTGATGACATCTATATGTTGTATGCTAATTTAGAAATTAGGCCATGTTTATGCAAGTTAAGTGATGCTATCATGTTATGAATACATGCAAGTTTATAGGTTAAAAACATGACTATGTAAACCTATATGTTTAGATCTACAACTTTACATGTTAGAACCATATGCCTTTATGTTAGATCAATATTAACCTTATTCAACCTATGCAAGTTCACTACTACACGTCTAATTAGATTTTGGTAGTTCTCTGTAATACTATTATTTTATGATTCATGCTGAATAGATCTAGATTGCAAGTTCATAATTAAAAGTATATTATGCCAAGTTCATGCGGCACATCTACAGTTAGATCCATATTTTTGTATGATGTTGGAATGTTGCAAGTTCCTCTTTTTCCCCCTTTTTTTATAAGTTAGGCTAAAATGTCGAGCCTAACATCCTATGAAACTTTGCGAACGTACAACGGGGGTAACGTTGGGGGAAAACTCGAAACTATACGTAATTAACATATTTGGCTCATAACCATGAAAATGGTATAGCATTGAAACGGTATAATTTACATACCAAAAATTATGAATTTTATTTAGAAGGAAAGTGGGCCATGATAATAAATTGTTGACAAATTTACACATAAGCATAAAAGGATAAAAATATAAATTTAGAAAAGACGAATATGCCTAACCTGAGGTTAGACTGAGTTGTGGTGTAAAACTGCCCGGAACCGACCGTCATATCTAGTGACCACAACAATACCTGTCTAATGTGGGTGATTAGTGCATTGAGCCCAAAAAGGACCCGAGGTTAGACTGAGTTGTGATGTAAAACTGCCCGAAACCGACCGACACATCAAGTGACCACAACAGTACCTATCTAATGTGAGTGGTTGGTGCTCTAATAAAGCTAAGTCAAGAGAGGTAGGGTTAAGTAAATTTAGGAAACACTTAACCAATCCAACATGTTAGCTAAACTGATGAGTGGGGTTAGACAAATTTGGACACTTAACCAATTAAACATGTTTACTGGAAAACCCTAGTAACGGGGACCCATTTCAGTAGTAACCCACGTAGATGTATCATGGGATCTTGAACTAGGCAGGGTAGGGCACGATTACTGGGCTGATTATAAGCGGTAAAAAACATTGGGGGTGGTGGATCAGTGTAGGTTCCGGTGGAGTATCGGGCGTGCACGTACTCCAGAGTGGAAAAAGCAGGCACTGAGCATTAGTAGTCATACACTATGCATCTTGAATCATGTCGGGTTGCCACCATAGGATTTGATACACCCCGTGGTGGGACCAACATAGGCATCTACAGTCAAGCGGGGGCCGAAGGACACACGTGATAAATGCATACTATTAGGAGCTGATCGATATAAGGGAATCATTTCACCATGAACACGTGGTGCTAGTTGGACAAGTATAAGTAGGTGCAGATAATTAAACATGGGTGCTATGTATATTCGGTTTATCCTGCCTTATATAGCTTTATGTTAGTTGATGTTCTAGTACTGTCTTATTTTTAGTTTATTCCTATTATGACCCTTTTCTTTATTAACACACTGAAAATTCATTAGACTTACTCAAACATATGTCTGACCCATTTTTCTTTCGCCTTCCTTTTCTTCCGTTCCCCCCCCTCCCCAGGTAGCCAGGAAGCGAATAGCTCAGCTTAATTTGGACTGTCCATCTTTCCAAGCTTGAAGACTCTTTGATGTACGGCTTGGAATCTCTTATCTTTGGCTATGACTTTGGACACAATAGACTTGGGGATTTATGCTGTTTTATTTATGTTATATGTTCCTTTATGTTTTAATCAAGACATAGATTATGATGAAGTGTTTTTGGAAGTTGTGTTGAGACAATTTACTGTAATGGTTTTTGTATTGAACCACGTATGAAATAAATGTTAGTCTTATTTTCTTCTGCTTATATTTCTGTCTTGTAAATTTTATGTGTCTTTTACTTAACACCCCGTAATTTTATAACATTAAAATTTACAAATGAAAGTATACTTAATTTTTAGAAGAAGAATTAAGTGAAATGGATTGCGCTATTATGTTCGTTTCAAAATTTTGGATCAAGATAGACATTTGGTTTGCACAAAATGGATACCTTATGAAGTTGTTCTTAAGCCTTGAAGTTTGCATGCATATGAGAGAAATATATATATAGATATATATAAAAAATTAAATAAATAGATATGCAAAAAAGTTCAAAACAGCGAATCGGGAGGGGAATAACTGAACCGCTCCATTTTTGAGGTCGACCTGAGCCACGCGGGGTCGACTAGGGGTTGATTCAGGGTGTCTGGCTGTCAACCCGTGGGCCGATTCGCTCTAAGGCAGATGTCGCATCTGATTGCTTCTCATGGTTCAGGGTTAATCTAATGTTCCTAAGACACTCTCTACAACTATATAAGGACCCTAAACCTAAACCCTAATTCATTAACAATAAGGAATGGTGCCTCCATGTTCCTAAAAGCTAAAGTGACCTAGCCTCCACCGTAATCAATCAATTCAAAAGAGAAGACAAAGATAACAAATCAACGCCTACATCAACGGAAAGCTAAATCAACTCCAGAAAATCAGATCCCAGAATCTTTCTTCTCTTTCTTAAACCAAGATTTGCGAGTACAGTTATTTTCAGATATGAAATTTAACTATGATCTTGACAGGGGTATAAATCTGAATTTGAGATTTATCTTATTCTTGTTTATCATATTTGTTTTTCTATGTAGATCCATCTTATTCTTGTTTATCAGATCTGTTTTTCTACGTAGATCTATTTATTGTAACTATTTTGTATCTCTTCCTTCCTTCTGTTCTATAGTCAGGCTACTACGAGCCTGAGCCAAATCTCATAAGAGATTGACACGCGAAAGCTAAATTTGGGGAAAATATTGAATGATGCATAATTGGACATAACTGATTTATGACTAAATTGAGAACACAACATAAGTTGTAATTTAAGATCTAGATCTAGGCATACTATATATGATAGTTTATGATTTTGAAGAAGGAGAATTAATGTATGATAACATATGACTTGTAATTTGGGGACATAATGCATGTTATAATTCAAGATTTGATTTTGAGGACATAATATGTTGTAATTTAAGAGCTAGATTTGGGGCATATTTTATATGACGATCTATGACTTGGAAGAAAAAGGATATGTGACTTAGGCCTCAAAAACCTATATTAAAATAGGGATAACTATTAATGTGAATACGCCGAATTTGGATTTTTGGATATTTGACATACGCGGTAATCAACGGCTTTAAATTGGTATAATTCATATTGTATATCACGATTTGGAGCTTTTAGAGAATATTCTGTATTGTGGAAAATTTAACTAAATTTGGGCATATGTTATGTTGAGAATTATGACCATAATTTGGGCATGTAAAATGAGGTTTATTTTATGATTCGGAAAGATATGTTAATAGAACTTTAGGATATGTTTAAATCTATTAAATTGCCCAATCCGCTAGATCTGTTGGAATTGAATACTGTGATTTGGGTTTGCAATCTGTAGGCTCGATCTAAAATTGAGCAAGACATGTTAATGGAACTTTGAATAATCTGCTGTAACTTGTAAAGAAGTTAATTTGTTGAATTGGCATAATTAATCTGATATTGGCATAATCTGTGAATGAAAACTTTAGCTACAAATAAGAATGCTGAGACATGAGGTTAGACTATGTTTGCAGTGGAAGCCTGCCCGGACCCAACTAGCAACCACAAACTGTCAGTCTAATGTGAGAGATCATAGGCATAAGGATGCTTAGACATAAGGTTAGGTCTGGCTTGTGGTAGAAGTTTGCCTGGAACCGCCTGGCACATCCAACGGCCACAAGCTACTGACCTAATGTGAGAGGTCTGTGCATTAATATTTAATTAATGCAAATCTAAGATAAATATGATGCCTAAAATGTGTTGGGTGGATAGGGTTAAAACAACTAGACTGATGAATCTAATAAACCCGTTTCGTGAATCTGTAGGCCCAGTACAAAGTTAGGTAAAATAATCTGTAAGTCTATTAATCTGTATATCTGATCCGTTAGTCTGAGAACTGTTAATCTGTACATCTGATCCGTTAGTCAGAAACCTGTTAACTTGTATGTCTGATCTGAAAACTAGTTAATCTGAACTTTGTACATCTGAAATTTGTAAACAAGTTAATCTGAAATCTGTTAGTCTAGGGACACAAGATTAGGAGGGATAATTACTTGTGTCATCTGTTGTTTAGGACCCATATTAGTCAGCAACCCTTCCTGGTATCAAAACTATGACCCAACACTAAGAGGGGTCCGGGCACGCTTACTGAACTAATTGTAAGAGGTTCACTCTGATAACGGCGAGGGGTGTTGATGGCGCATTCCAACCAGGTCATGTGCGTGCATGGATTCGCTCTGCTCTGTGGATGTATGATACCGTGACATTTGTAAATAGGTCTGTGTCTATAGGTTGCCACTTTAGGGAGTGATACACCCTTCTATGGGGCCGGCACAGGGTATTTATGTATTAGGGAGCCTATCACTTAGGGTAGAATTTAGGGTACACTTAGTTCTTCCTATTTATGTTGGGGTACCATCTGTTTCTTTGGGGGTGGTAACACTTGTCTGTTTCTGTGTGGTATCGTCTGTTGGGGTGGTAAAGGCCCATTACTAGTGTACACCTAACTCTAATATTCTATTTCCATAGGGATTATTCTGTTTCTGTCTCTGATTTCGTTCCTGGTTCTATTTCTGTACCGTCTGTCTCCGTTCGGGGGGTAAAGGCCCATTTCTAGCATTGTTTTCCTGAAGAGATCATTCTGTTTTCTGTTTAGACAATAGGACAACAACTAATTCTGTTATACTAGTATTAGTGCAGAGAAGTGAAAACTAAGGAAGGGGCATAGCTTAGCCTATATCATTCTGTTTCTTCTATTAGCCTGCTACTCCTGTTACGGCTATCTCTCATCTAGTTTTATTTACATGTCATGATACTGTTATCTGTTTATATGCTAAAAGTCACTAGACTCACTAGACGTATGTCTGACCTAGTTTGTTTCGCCTCTTTTCTTCCGTTCCCCCCCTCCCGGTACTCAGGTTGGGAACGTAAGAGCTTGACTTAGATTTCTCTCTGCCTGAAGTGCTAGATTGATTTAAGTATTGCTTGGCTTTGATTCTACCTATTTATGGCGTTTTGTGTTGGGGGTTATGGCTTTAAAATTATGTACTCTGAAGGCTTTTGTACAATACTGATATTTATGTAGTTTAATTTCGATATTGTGGTTTTGAAAGATGTAAACAAACTTACTTCTGTTTCTGCTGTAATAAAGTTATAAAATTTTCAAGTAATACTTTATGTATCTGTCTTGTAATATTTTGTTCTATTTACTTATAATGCTTCATCGAAGTTAATGCATTCCCTTTGTGAGTGACATTAACAGACATGTGGTGTTACACTTGGTATCTAAGCGGAAGGTTACTAGATTAGATAAAAGTTTTTGAAAATTATTTTCAAAAATGTTTTAAAAAGAAAGTATTTTCAAAAGTAGAGTTTAATTTGAAAAACATAGTCCTTAAAGCCATATATCTATCTTTTGATTTTCTGTTTAATCCTTGTTTCTTTCTTTTCTGAGTCTCCGGGGCTCCTGGCTTTCTGGGAGGTAACCTCATCGCGACATGGTTCCGTAGACATGTTGAGACTACGACGCCCGTTGACGGGCAAAGTAGTGCCTAACTTCCATATGTGGCCGCAGTAATTTCACCTACAGCTAATCCTCTTTCGAGCTTCATAGGGTTTTCCACGTGATTGGGGAAACTTTCGAGAAAGACTTGTTAACATGTAAGAAGACTAGTTGTTTTCAGTGCGGTGGGACAGGACATCTGATCAAGGATTAACCCAGAAGGCAAGGGCAAAGGGTAGAATCTTCTGGAAGGTAGGTGAATGTTCTCAGTTGGTGGACATGATAGAGGTGGAAAATTTTCTGTAGAAAGTTTAATTTCCTTAATTGATCATTCTGGCATTTTAATTCTGTAATTGAGTCTCTGCACTTTAATACTAGTCTTGTTTCTGATCCCGCTATAGTCTCAAACCCCATAAGGGTTACGACTCATCTGTTCGTGATAAGTTGGAGTTTGAAAGTATCTGTGTTAAGCATTAAGTTGATTGTGACGCATACATTCTGGTTTTTGTGGGATATGGTGGGGTTTTATCATGCTTAGTTTCCTAAGAATCATTTGATAATCTGATCTATACCAGTAGTCTGTAAGTATTTGAATATTTCTGAAAAGGATAAGGGTTTTTACTCGAAGCGTGAAGTAGATTTCCAGTTTTGACACTGTTTATTGGGAGTAATTCTCTAAGTGTCAATCTGATGTTGATTTTGGTCTTCAGGGTTGATACCTAGGGATTTATTTTCTTAACCGATGTCTAATGGGAACAGAACTTTTATTTTAATTGTACTTGCTTCTATCACTCGGTAGTATCCTATCGATCGAGTCTTCGACCTTTAGGTAGAAACTAATGGGTGTAAACATGTGTTTGAGACATGTTATGTTTGATGGTTGCAAGTGGATGCAAGAGGTTGCTAGTGGTTGCTCGTGGATGCATATACACACACTAGGCACTAGATCGGCTCAATAACACTTTCATACTGTATATGGATGTGTGTGCATTTTTCATTTTTTGTGGATGCAAAATGATTGACTCATCACACGGATGTTGCATTTGGATGAATGGTTATGCACTCATATACAAATGATGTGTATCAAATAGGATTTCTTGCATACAAAATTGGACTCATGGCACTAACATAATTCGCTTTAAGGAGGTTAACTGGATCAGTAGATCGCCTGATTTTGCATTAGATAAGAAACATATACACACACTCTACATATGTTCATATGGCATTAAAAACCTTTTAAGGGCAATGGATGCTTGTGGATGATGGTTGAGTAGATGAATGATTGGATAGTAGGATACATTCTTCTTAACTTGGAGATTTCAGGGACGAAATCCTTTAAGGAGGGGAGAATGTAACACCCCGTAATTTTATAACATTAAAATTCACAAATTAAATTACACTTAATTTTTAGAGGAAGAATTAAGAGAAATGGGTTGCGCTATTATGTTCGTTTCAAAATTTTGAGTCAAGATAGACATTTGGTTTGCACAAAACGGATACATTATGAAGATGTTATTAAGCCTTGAAGTTTGTATGCATATGAGAGAAATATATATATAGATATATATAAAAAATTAAATAAATAAATATGAAAAATAAGTTCAAAATAGCGAATCGGGAGGGGGAATAACCGAACTGGCCCCTTTTTGAGGTCGACCCAAGCCCCGCTGGGTCGACTAGGGGTTGATTCAGGGTGTTTGGCTATCAAACCGTAGGTCGATTCACTCTAAGGAAAATGTGGCATCTGATTGGTTCTCATGGTTCAGGGTTAATCTAATGGTCCTAAAACACTCTCTACAACTATATAAGGACCCTAAACCTAAACCCTAATTCATTAACAAAGAGGAATGGTGCCTTCATGCTCCCAAAACCTAAAGTGACCTAGCCTCCACCCTAATCAATCAATTCAAAAGCGAAGATAAAGATAACAAATCAACGCCTACATCAACGGAAAGCTAAGTCAACTACTGAAAATCAGAACCCATAATCGTTCTTCTCTTTCTTAAACCACGATTTGTAAGTACTGTTATTTTCAAATATGAAATTTAGTTATGATCTTGACATGGGTATAAATATGAATTGGAGATCTATCTTATTCTAGTTTATTAGATCTGTTTTTCTGTGTAGATCAATCTAATTCTTGTTTATCAGATCTGTTTTTCTTTGTAGATCTATCTTATTGTAACTATTTTGTATCTCTTCCTTCCTTCTGTTCTATAGCCAAGCTACTACGAGCCTGAGCCAAATCTCATAAGAGATTGACACGCGAACGCTAAATTTGGGGAAAATATTGAATGATGCATAATTGAACATAACTGATTTATGACTAAATTGAGAACACAACATAAGTTGTAATTTAAGATCTAGATCTAGGCATACTATATATGACGGTTTATGATTTGGAAGAAGGAGAATTAATGTATGATAACATGTGACTTTTAATTTGGGGACATGATGCATGTTGTAATTCAAGATATAATTTTGAGGACATAATACATGTTGTAATTTAAGAGCTAGATTTGGGGCATATTTTTTATTATGATCTATGACTTGGAAGAAAAAGGATATGTCACTTAGGCCTGAAAAACCTATATAAAAATAGGGATAACTATTAATGTGAATACGCCTAATTCAGATTTTTGGGTATTTGACATACGCAGTAATCAACGGCTATAAATTGGCATAATTCATATTGTATATCATGATTTGGGGCTTTTAGAGAATATTCGGTATTGTGGAAAATCTAACTAAACTTGGGCATATGTTATGTAGAGAATTATGACCATAATTTGGGCATGTAAAATGAGGCTTAATTTATGATTAGGCAAGATATGTTAATGGAACTTTAGGATATGTTTAAATCTATTAAATTGCCTAATCCGCTAAATCTGTTGGAATTGAATACTGTGATTTGGGTACGTAATATGTAGGCTCGATCTAAAATTGAGCAAAATATTTTAATGGAACTTTGAATAATCCGCTGTAACTTTTAAAGAAGTTAATTTGTTGAATTAGCATAATTAATCTGATATTGGCATAATCTGCGAAATAAAACTTTAGCTACAAATAAGAATGCCGAGACACGAGGTTAGACTCAGTTTGCGGTGGAAGCCTACCAGGACCCAACCGGCTTAACCAGCAACCGCAAACTATCAGTCTAATTGGAGAGGTCATAGGCATAATGATGCTTAGACACAAGGTTACGTCTGGCTTGTGGCAGAAGTCTGCCCGGAACCGCCTGGAACATCCAGCGGCCACAAGCTACCGACCTAATGTGAGAGGTCTGTGCATTAGTATTTAATTAATGCAAGTCTAAGATAAATATGATGCCTAAAACGTGTTGGGTGGATAGGGTTAAAACAACTGGACTGATGAATCTAATAAACCCGTTTCGTGAATCTGTAGGCCCAATACAAAGTTAAGTAAAACAATCTGTAAGTCTGTTAATCTGTATATCTGATCCGTTAGTCTGAGAACTTGTTAATCTGTACATCTGATCCTTTAGTCTGAAAACCTGTTAACTTGTACGTATGATCTGAAAACTAGTTAATCTGAACTTTGTACATCTGAAATCTGTAAATAAGTTAATCTGAAATCTGTTAGTCTGGGGACACAATGTTAGGAGGGATAATTACTTGTGTCATCTGTTGTTCGGGACCCATATTAGTCAGTAACCCTTTATGGTATCAAAACTATGACCCAACACTAAGAGGGGTCCAGGCACAATTACTGAACTAATTGTAAGAGGTTCACTCTGATAATGGCGAGGGATGTTGATGGTGCATTCCAACCGGGTCATGAGCGTGCATGGATCTGGTCTGCCCTGAGGATGTAAGACACCGTGACATATGTAAATAGGTCCGTGTCTATAGGTTGCCAATTTAGGGAGTAATACACCCTTCTGTGAGGCCGGCACCGGGTATTTATGTATTAGGGAGCCGATCGCTTGTGGTAGAATTCAGGGTAAACTTAGTTCTGTCTGTTTCTGTTGGGGTACCGTCTGTTTCTATTGGTGTGGTAACACCTGTCTGTTTCTCTGTGATACAGTCTGTTGGGGTGGTAAAGGCCCATTACTAGCATATACCTAACTCTAATATTCTATTTCCATAAGGATTATTCCATTTTTGTCTCTGATTTCGTTCCTAATTCTGTTTCTGTACCGTCTGTCTCCACTTGGGTGGTAAAGGCCCATTTCTGTCATTGTGTTCCTGGAGAGGTCATTCTGTTTTCTGTTTAGACAATAGGACAACACCTAATTCTGTTATACTAGTATTAGTGCAGAGAAGTGAAAACTAAGTAAGGAGCTTAGCTTTGCCTATATCATTCTGTTTCTTCTGTTAACCTGCTACTCCTGTTACGGCTATCTCTCATCCAATTTTATTTACATGTCATGATACCGTTAATCTGTTTATATGCTGAAAGTCACTGGACTCGCCAGATGTATGTCTGACCTAGTTTGTTTCGCCTCTTTTCTTTCGTTTCCCCCCGGGTAATCAGGTTGGGAAAATAAGAGCTTGACTTAGATTTCCGTCTGCTTGAAGTGCTAGATTGCTTGAATTATTGCATGGCTTTGATTCTACCTATTTATGGCATTTTCTGTTGGGGATTATGGCTTTAAAATTACGTACTCTGAAGGCTTTTGTATAAGATTGATATTTATGTACTTGAATTCTGATATTGTGGTTTTGAAAGATGTAACCAAACTTACTTCTTTTTCTGCTGTAATAAAGTTATAAAATTTTCAAGTACTACTTTATGTATCTTTCTTGTAATATTCTGTTCAATTTACTTATAATGCTTCATGGAAGTTAATGCATTCCCTTTATGAGTGGCATTAACGGACATGGGGTGTTACACTTACCTATAATGCTCCATCGAAGTTAAGGCATTCCCTTTGTTAGTGACCTTAATGGAGGTGGGGTGTTTCAAAACTCCCAAAGCTCCGGGAGTTAGGCTCATGCTGGAAACGGCACCTCTGGCTTGGATTGAACCAAATATTCTTGTTTGGGCTCAACAGATGGATAAATCTAGACTTAAAACGGAGGGTAGTTGTATGGGATTGTATAACTTGAATCGGTTGCTCGAAAATGGAAGTGGAAGTCAGATTGCTGATGTGATTTGGTGATACACTCGAGGCAGGGCGTCTCTTTTGGACTTTGACTATGTTACTCGCAGCCTGCTTACTTAGGATACTAGGAATTCTCAAAGCCTATTGGGTTTCAAACTGCCAGTGTTGGAGGCTTTAGACAAGAGGAATTATCCGATCATTTACTTGATGCATTATATGCGCCACACGGAAGTTCTTTAGGCATCGGAGAATGTTACAGCGAAGTGCTTCCTACTTTACTTTATGGATATCGATGCCATGCGGTTATAACAGTTAGAAAATGAATTTGTTAATAGCTGCATTATATTGGTTGGAAAGTTCATTGAAAAATTTAGGGTTCACATCGTTTGACCTAAGAATGTAATGACTCTTACGACGATCAAGTAAGTGTGATTCTGCGGAACTTTCTGGAGAGGTTTCAATGCGGTAGAAGCATCATTCGATCGATCGGACCCGTCTATGGTTTTGATGGCTGCTATATCTTGTATTTTAGACAAGACAGATTTTAAGATCTTGCTTCAACCGAATCCATCTCAGAATCTTGGTTAATTCTACTTTTAAGCAAATAGGTTTCCAACGGAAAACCATTCGAGAGCCAATAAGAAAGTTCTTGAGGTTAATTCAATTAGGAGGAGGAATGTCCGGCTTTGGTAAAGGAAAGTCTACTTATCAGAATGATTGGAATATGCAATGGAGGGAACCCAATTCCCTTCATACACAGAGATTACTTGTTCCTTGGAGGATATCTATTTTGAGGTTTACTCGGTTGCTCCCTTTAGGAAGTCTCCCACACGGGAGCCATCTCAGAAGGAGAGGGATTCTAGTAAGCATTGTTTGTTTCATGACCTAAATTGTAACACCCCATGTCCATTAATGTCACTCACAAAGGGAATGCATCAATGTCCATGAAGCGTTATTGTTGTATAGAACTGATAAATTACAAGAATAAATAAATAAAACAACACAGCGGAAGATAAAACTTATTTCATAGCATCATAACTCAAAACAAGCTTACATAAGTAGTTCCCAAAACCATTACAAAAGGATCAATAGTATTTTCCAAAAATTTCAAAGTTCATAAAGAAGCAAATACTTAAATAACATAAATGCATAAATCCCCACTGAGCTTAAGCAAAGCCATAAAGATGAGAGAGTCCAAAGCGATATATCTACTCTTTTCAAGCAACTGAAAGAATTCGGCACTAAGCTATAGTATTCCCTCCTTGCAAACCTGAGGGGGGAGAAAGGAAAGAAAAGAGGTGGAAACAAAACGGGTTAGACATAAAGTCTGGCGAGTCCAGTAATTTTAACAAATAATAGGTAAGGAAAATGATCAAGACATAAATAGATATCATGATATGGCTGTAGCATAGATAAGGTAGATAAAAAGGATGGACAAGATGATTCCATTCCTAAGTACTAAGACAATCCTACACCATGGCTAAGCAAACAACCCTCCAAGTACTAACCCCGAAGACCGAAGTCAACATCAGACTAGCACCCAAAGGACTATCCAACTCAACCAACATATATTTCTCTACACTGCACCTTTATCTAAGTTACACCACATTACTTAATTACACCGCACATCTACTAGTCTCTATTTACTAAAGGTTGATCCCTTTCCACTAGCTGTACCCACATGACAAACTTGGTGGTTACTTGTACCTAGCTGCTATCGTAGGTGTCGGCTTGCTCCTACCACCGCTAAGGTACCCTTACCCTACCCATTTGATCGGCTTCCTAAACCCCGTAGGCACCCATGTTGGCCCCACAGTGGGGTGTATCACTCCCCAAAGTGGCAACCCCGATACCAACATAAAATGCACGGCCATACCTACACGATGCAACAACGTCTTACCTACCAGCCCGGACCCATGCACACACATGAACCCGTTGGACTTGCGTTGCCACCGCTATTCATGTTTTGACCTCTTACATTCAAGTCCAGAAAGCGTGCCCCAACCCTGGCCTAGTACCGGGCCCAATTAGATACTCAAATGGGTTACTGGTTGAAACGGGTCCCCATCCGACACAAGCCTCCCACCTATGCTTGGTCCCCACTAGGTTTTTCTCTCACTTAACCATTTTAATTTAAATGTCCATGTCTTACACATGCTACGGTTAAGTCCATACTTACATGTCATAACTTACATGTCTTGACTTATTCCGGTTAAGTCCATATTTACATGTCATAATTTACATGTCGCCCCACTTAACCCTCTATGTCTTATTATGGTTAGTATTACTTAGTTCATTCCTTATGACGAATGGTGCATGACCTCCCACATTAGACCGAACACTTTGAGGCCGCTGGATTTGCCGGGCGGTTCGGGGCAGTCTTACGCCACAAACCGGGTCTAACCTCGTATCATTAACTGTTACACCTACAATTCATTCCTTTGACCTCTCACATTAGACGTCCAATTGCGGCAGCTGGATTTGCCGGGCGGTTCCGGGTAGTCTTACGCCACAATGGCGCCTACTCGTGCCAAAGATTTATTAATAATCATATTTCACCCATACCCAATTTTCATGACATGTATATCCAATTAAACATATAATCATGTTTATAATATTGCCTATTCCAAATTGTCACTGATTACATATTAATTAGCCTCAATTACAAATTTACAGTTATAGGCAATTTCATCAATTCCAAGTAATTCATACCCAAATATGCCAATTTCACATATTATCCAATTATCCAAAATATCCAATAATATCCAATTTTCCATATTTCACATATTCCCATCGTTCCCACGTATTTGCATTCACGCGTATTTTTAACATAGGCTCGAAGGTAGCCTAGATACAAAAATAAAAGGAATAAGGATAAGAAGAGAGAATCAAATCACAGAAAATTGGAATTAACACAACAACATGAAATAAAGGGGCATGTAAACTGGCATAGAGGCATAATGACAGATTCAACATGAATAAACTGATAAAGGTATAAACTTTACATAGAAACATATGCATATGATGACATGAACCAAAAAGGTGAAGACTTGGATGAGATTTAAATTACATACATACATATGAATCCTCTTTACAACTTCATCATGTTACTTTTAATCCCATTATATTGTGAAAATCACCGTACTCACCTTTCGTGGTTAAAGAATATAATTATGCACTGAAATTGGTATAGAAACATTGCGGTGTTGCTGATTTATCTTCTTGAATTGTTGTAGAAGATCTAATCTTTAATTTGAGTTGAAGTTGAACACTTGAGATTTGATTTAGAGGCGGCAGCTAGGGTTTAAGAGAGAATTTGACAGCATAATGGTGTCATAGATAATATTTATGAATCAGGGTTAGATCTTAGGGTGTATATATAGATGTCTAGGATCGACTAGAGCTCTTAGATTAACCCAGAAATCATCAGGACCACTCAGATGCAACATCAGCCCTTAGCGCAAATCGGGCCACGGGTTGACAGCCAAACACCCTGGATCGACCCCTAGTCGACCCGACAAGGATCGGTCGACTCCAAAAATGGTGCAGTTTGACTATTCCCCCTCCCGATTTGCTGTTTTGAATTTTTTTGAATATTTATTTATTTGATATATATATATATATATATATATATATATATATCTCATATGCATACAAACTTCGAGGCTTAATAACATCTTCATAAGGTATTCGTTTTGTGCAAACCAAATGTCTATCTTGACCCAAAATTTTGAGACGAACATAATTGCGCAACCCATTTCACTTAATTCTTCTTCTAAAAACTAAGTATACTTTAATTTGTGAATTTTAATGTTATAAAATTATGGGGTGTTACATTCTCCCCTCCTTAAAGGATTTCGTCCACGAAATCTCCAAGTTAAGAAGAATGTGTGCTACCATCCAATCATCCATCTACTTAACCATCATCCACAAGCATCCATTGTCCTTAAAAGATTTCTAATGTTATATGAACGTATGCAAAAGTGTGTGTATATGTCCCTTATCTAATGCAAAGATCAGGCGGTCCACTGATTCAGTTGACCTCCTTAATGCAAATAATGATAATGCCGTGTATCCACCATGTATGCAAAGAACCCTACATATCATTACTACATGTGTGCACAACCATTCGTTCAAATGCAACATCCATATGAAAGTCCATTTAATATATATCCATTTAACTAAATACATCCATTTATATGCAATATGCAATATGAAAGTGACTGAGCTGATCTAGTGCCTAAGGTATGTATATATGTATCCACGAGCAACCACTAGCAAACACTTGCATCCACATGCATCCACCATACATAACATGTCTCAAACACATGTTTCAACCATAGGACTACCCTATCTAAGTTCAAAGATACTAGTGAGAGGACATACTAAAGATAGAACAAGTACAAGCTCAGCGATAAAGGAGAAATTAAAAGACATACCCTCGAAAAGAAAAGGGTACAATGAACGCATCTTCTCTTCCGTCTCCCAAGTAGCGTCGCTCTCATCATCTCCCGATTGCACTTTGACTAGCTTGACCTCTCGATTCCTCAACTTCTTAATCTCCGGCCCAAGAATGCATATAGGAGCTCGTCGAATCATCACATCACGCTCTATTTCCACCTCTCTAAGCAAGCTCTTCAAAAACACGCTAGTGAAGATAGGATCGCGATCGCTCACTATGCTAGAAGAAACACCGTGAAAACGAACTATCTCTCGAATGTATACGGAGGCTAACCATGGACCAGTCCTCTTACTCTTCATGGGAATGAAATGGGCGCTCTTAGTAAGTCTATCTACCATGACCCAAATCCCCGTATTACCCTTCCTTGATCTTGGTAACCAATCAACAAAGACCATCGAGACACTCTCCCAGTTCCATTGTGGGACCTCCAATGGGTGAAGCAACCCACCGGGCTTCTTTTGCTCTGCATTTACTTGTTGGAAGCATCTAGAGACAAACTCAGCCACATCCCTCTTCATACCGGCCTAAAAGTAAACTCGTCTCATGTCCATGTACATCTTGTCCCCGCCGGGATGAATGGTCATCTTCGAACGATGTGCATCATCAAGAATGGTCTTCCTCAAGTTCTCATCTCGTGGTACACAAAGTCTACCGTCCCTACGTAACCAACTCTTATCATCTAGGGTATATCTACTGAGATGGCTCGATGACTCCTCCCTTATGAGCTTCTCTACTAACTCAACCAACTGTGGGTCATCTCGTTGTGCCTTACCAATCTATCACAAAAGCGTTGGTCTGACCTCTAAGGATGCTAGCAAACTAGGTACAAAGTCAATGGAAGGTCTAAAGTCAAACGTAGAGATGAACTCTAAGCTTCGCCGCTCAACAAACAACAGACTCAAGGACAACATTTTCCTACTTTAGGCATCTGCCACCACGTTACCTTTGCCAGGGGTATATGCTATCTCGAAATCGTAGGATGCTAAGAATTCCATCCACCTTTGCTGCCTTAAGTTCAAGTCCTTCTGTGAGAACAAGTATTTTTGCGATTTGTAGTCTATAAACAATTCGAGTTTCTTGCCAAGAAGATAATGACGCCAAGATTGAAGCGCGAAAACAATAGCGGCCAACTCTAGGTCATGTGTAGGGTAATTTTTCTCATGCACTCTCAACTGCCTTCCTCCATAGGCTATTACCCACCCCTCTTGCATTAAGACTGCGCCTAGTCCTGTCCCACAAGCATCGGTATAAATCGTAAATGGCTTACTCCCATCTTGCAACACTAAGACTGGGGCTGTGGTCAAAGCTCTTTTTAAACTTGGAACGCATCATCACAATCTACGTCCCACGTGAAAACTAGGTTCTTCTTCGTCAAGCGTGTCAATGGGGCTGATATCTTTGCGAAGTCCTTAGTAAACTTTTTTAGCCAGCCAACCCCAAGAAACTCCTCACCTCGGTAGCATTTTTAGGGATCTTCCAATCTTGGATGGCTACCACCTTCGCGAGATCCATAGCTATCCATTCTTTTGAAACCATGTGCCCTAAGAATCGCACTTCCTTCCTCCAAAAGTGACATTTAGAAAATTTAGCTTTAAGGTTATGTGCTCGAAGGGTCTCTAACACTTCCCTAATATGTAGGTCATGCTCTTCCTCGTTCTTAGAAAAGATCAAGATGTCATCCACCAAGACCACCACAAATTTATTAAGGTACTCCCTAAACACCCTACTAATCAAGTCAACAAAGCATGCGGGGGAGTTTGTCAAACCGAAGGGCATCAGAAGCCACTCATAGAAACCGTCCGAAGTCCTAAAGGCAGTCTTGACTATGGTATCCTCAGCCACCCTCAACTGATGGGAACCAGTGACTAAGTCCAACTGCGAAAATACTAAGGCGCCAACTAACTGATTGAAGAGATCGTCAATCCTCGGCAGTGGGTGCCTATTCTTCTTAGTAAGCTTATTAAGTTTTCTATAGTCCACAAAAAGTCTAAGGGACCCATCCGCCTTCGTGGCAAATACTACTGGAGCGCCCCACTCCAATATACTACGTCTTATGAATCCCTTCTCAAGCAACTCCCCTACTTGCTTATTGAGCTCCATCCTCTCACGGGGAGCCATGTGGTGTACTGGCAGAGATACTGGTTTTGCATTGTCTACAAGATAAATACGAAAGTCTATCTCACATTTTGGGGGTAGACCCCTCACCTCATCGAAGACATCAACATATTCATGCACTATACGAAAAGAACGTAAATCATCATTGGATGCATCAAGTGACTCAAGATAACTAAGCATCACCGATCCTCTAGGGTCACAAGAAATATCAAGGGTCTCTCCATTATGAGTCAACAATTTTACTACCCTTCGTTCACAATCTAGGATGGAACCATGTCTGGCTAGCCAATCCATCCCTAGAATAACCCCATAGCCCATGAAACCAAGCACAAAAGCATTACATTCAAAACTAATGCCTAAGATAGACAATCTCAAATCCCTACAAACTATGGATAAATGAGCCAACCCACCAATAGGATTTGAGACTATAATGGGATCCACAAATAGAATAGTATTTAAGTGCAGTGTTTCAATTAATGATGTAGAGATAAACAAATGTGATGCGCCAGAATCGAATAAAGTACGGATATGATGATCAAACAAGAAAATCAAACTTTCAACAGAAATTTTTCTACCTTCTTCCTGCCCCGGAGCCATGAGAGCATGAACCTACCCTCCCGAAATAGAACCTGCCCTCTGCCCTTGCTTCTTAGGACAATCCTTGATAACATGACCAGGATCACCACAATGATAAAAAGCGAACTTCTTCTTCTTCCTACAGTCTTTATTCAAATGGCCGGGTATCCCACAGTTGTGACACTTCCTCTTTTCTTTACCACCTTTCTTTTGTTGTTGGGATTTCTTTGGATCCTCCTTATCTTGCGGCCTAAAAGTACTTACACCCTTCTCTTCTTCATGCATGTATGCCATATCAACAAGCTTTTCATACGTAGCCCCCATTGGAATGTGTGACATAGCCAAACTGTGAAGCGGTTCATTTCGGCCCTTTGCAAACCTCAAGGCCTTCTTGTGAGGCGTATTCACCAACTCTAACCCAAATCTCGCCAACTTATTAAATTCGGTCAATACTCCTTCACGATCAAGTTTTTCTGCTTCAATGTCAAGAACCTCTCCATGTACATACTCTCCTCAGCTTGAGAAAGGAATTTCATCTCAAACCTTCCCCTAAAATCTGCCCACGTCTCTACAGCACACTCTTCATTAGTAACCTCCCACCAAAGCGAAGCTTCGTCCTTTATCAACCAAGCAGCCAGTTGGACCTTCTTACAATCGTCCAAATCAAAAATGCCAAACAGATCCTCCATTTTTTCAATTAATTTCTAGCTTCAACGAATGTTTCAGACCCATTAAAAGGTTTTCCACCCATCGGACGAAAGTCTTTACATATCTTGGAGAAAGCAAATCCATGTGGAGGAATGACTGGAGCTGGGGGAGGAGGAGGAGGAATGTTGGCCGGACCCGCGACAGCGGCCCTAGCCTAGAGATATTGACGAAACCAACCAGGTACATGAACACCCTCGGGTATCTCATATGCTCCAGACATGCTGAAAAGAAAAAGAAAGAGTTTCAAAACAAGGGAAGCGAAAGAGAGATGTATGGCTTGCGGGGATTATGCTCTTTGAAGTAAACTTTCTCTGAAAATAGCTTCTTTAAAACAAGTTTTTGAAAATACTTTATATGAAAATAACACTTTTGAAAACACTTTTCAAAACTTTTTATCTGTTCTTGCAACCATAGCTCTAATACCACGTGTAACACCACATGTCCAATAATGTCACTCACAAAGGGAATGCACAAATGTCCATGAAGCGTTATTGTTGTATAGAACAGGTAAATTACAAGAATAAATAAATAAAACAACATAGCAGAAGATTAAACTTATTTCATAGCTTCATAACTCAAAACAAGCTTACATAAGTAGTTCCTAAAACCATTACAGAAGGATCAATAGTCTTTTCCAAAAACTTCAAAGTACATAAAGAAGCAAATACTTAAATAACATAAATGCATAAATCCCCACTGAGCATAAGCAAAGCCATAAAGATGAGAGAGTCCAAAGCGATGCATCTACTCTTTTCAAGCAACCGAAAGAAATCGGCACTTAGTTGTAGTATTCCCTCCTTGCAAACTTGAGGGGGGAAAGAAAAGAAAAGAGGTGGAAACAAAATGGGTCAGACATAAAGTCTGGTGAGTCCAGTAATTTTAACAAGTAATAGGTAAGGTAAATGATCAAGACATAAATAGGTATCATGATATGGCTATAGCATAAATAAGGTAGATAAAAAGGTTGGACATGATGATTCCATTCATAAGTACTAAGACAATCCTACACCTTGGCTAAGCGAACAACCCTCCAATTACTAACCCCGAAGACCGAAGTCAACATCAGACTAGCACCCAAAGGACTATCCAACTCAACCAACATGTATTTCGTTACACCGCACATTTGCTAAGTTACACAACATTACTTAATTACACCGCACATCTACTAGTCTCTATTTGCTAAAGGTTGATCCCTTCCCGCTAACTGTACCCACATGACAAACTTGGTAGTTACTTGTACCTAGCTGCTATCGTAGGTGCCAGCTTGCTCCTACCACCGCTAAGGTACCCTTACCCTACCCATTCGATCGGCTCCTTAAACCCCATAGGCACCCGTGCTGGCCCCACATTGGGATGTATCACTCCCCAAAGTGGCATCCCCGATACCAACATAAAATGCACGGCCAAACCTACACGACGCAACAACGTATTACCTACCAGCCCGGACCCATGCACGCACATGAACCCATAGGACTTGCGTTGCCACCGCTATTCACGTTTTCGCCTCTTACATTCAAGTCCAGTAAGCGTGCCCCAACCTCGGCCTAGTACCGGGCCCAGTTAGATACTCAAACGGGTTATTGGTTGAAACGGGTCCCCATCCGACACAAGCCTCCCACCTATGCTTGGCCCGCACTAGGTTTTCTCCCACTTAACCATTTTAATTTAAATGTCCATGTCTTACACATGCTATGGTTAAGTCCATACTTACATGTCATAACTTACATGTCTTGCCTTATTCCGGTTAAGTCCGTATTTACATGTCATAATGTACATGTCACCCCACTTAACCCTCTAACCATACCCATGTCTTATTATGCTTAGTATTCCTTAATTCATTCCTTATGACGAACGGTGCATGACCTCCCACAATAGACTGAACACTTTGTGGCCGCTGGATGTGCCGGGCGGTTCCGGGCAGTCTTACGCCACAAACCGGGTCTAACCTCGTGTCATTAACCGTTACACCTACAATTCATTCCTTTGACCTCTCACATTAGACGTCCAATTATGGCAGCTGGATTTTCCGGGCGGTTCCGGGTAGTCTTACGCCACAATTGCGCCTAACCTCGTGTCAAAGGTTTATTAATAATCGTATTTCACCAATACCCAATTTTCAGGTCATGTATATCCAATTAAACATATAATCATGTTTATAATATTGCCTATTCCAAATTGTCACTAATTATATATTAATTAGCCTCAATTAAAAATTTACAATTATAGGCAATTTCATCAATTCCATGTAATTCATACCCAAATAAGCCAATTTCACATATTATCCAATTATCCAAAATGTCCAATAATATCCAATTTTCCATATTTCACATATTCCCATCGTTCCCACGTATTTTTATTCGCACGTATTTTTAACATAGGCTCGAAGGCAGCCTAGATCCAAAAATAAAAGGAACAGGGATAAGAAGAGAGTCAAATCACAGAAAATTGGAATTAACACAACATCCTGAAATAAAAGGGCATGTAAACTGGCACAGAGGCATAATGACAGATTCAACATGAATAAATTGATAAAGGTATGAACTTTACATAGAAACATAGGCATATGATGGCATTAATCAAAAAGGTGAAGACTTGGATGAGATTTAAATTACATACATACATATGAATCCTCTTTACAACTACATCATATTACTTTTAATCCCATTATATTGTGAAAATCACCGTACTTACCTTTATTGGTTAAAGAATAGAATCATGCACTGAAATTGGTGTAGAAACATTGCGGTGTTGCTGATTTATCTTCTTGAGTTGTTGTAGAAGCTCTAATCTTTATTTTGAGTTAAAGTTGAACACTTGAGATTTGATTTAGAGGCGGCGGCTAGGGCTTAAGAGAGAAATTGACAGCATAATTGTGTCATATATAATATTTATGAATTACGGTTAGGTCTTAGGGTGTATATATAGATGTCTAGGATCGATTAGAGCTCTTAGATTAACCCAGAAATCATCAGGACCACTCAGATGCAACATCAGCCCTTAGCGCGAATCGGGCCACAGGTTGACAACCAGACACCCAGGATCGACCCTAGTCGACCCAGCGGGGCTTGGGCCGACTCCAAAAATGGTGCGGTTCGGCTATTTCCCCCCCCCCCCCCCCCGATTTGCTGTTTTGAACTTTTTTTGAATTTATTTATCTAATTTTTATATATCTATATATATATATTTCTCTCATATGCATACAAACTTCAAGGCTTAATAACATCTTCATAAGGTATCCATTTTGTGCAAACCAAATGTCTATCTTGACCCAAAATTTTGGGACGAACATAATAGCGCAACCCATTCACTTAATTCTTCTTCTAAAAACTAAGTATACTTTAATTTTTGAATTTTAATGTTATAAAATTATGGGGTGTTACATAAATGGTCACGACACAAATGATTACAGGCATCTTCGGGATATCATTGAGGAGCATGTCAAACATGGCGTGCTGGTGGAGTGTTAGGAATCAAGCTGTGGTAATATGTCATGCACAGCTACCTGCTCCGTCATGGATGGGAGCTACCAGGACAAAGTTCAGGTGGATTGATCATCGATTGAGGTGGTTTTTTTAGGTTCTATAGATTTGCATCTTTTGAATCTTGGATTTTGGTTATTTGATTTTTGGTTTTCTGGCTTTATGGTTTATTGGCTGTTTATCTTTTGGATTTTGGCATTTTGCTCTTCTGGCTTTTGGATATGTTTATCTAGATTTCTATCTATGTATCTTGGTTATTTGAACTTTGGATTTTGGGCCTTCGGGTTTTGTTGTATTGACTTTAGCCTTATGGATATTGTATCTTTTGGCTTTCCAGTTTTAGTTGATTTTAAGTCGGTCCACCCACGTACAAGATTAGGTCTTAATCCCTAGGAGTGCTCTGTATCCGACTATAAACCATCCTCCTCTTGATTAATCTTTCTCTCTAGTTTTCTGCTTGTAGGATTTTGGAGGGATAAGTCTGCTAACCCATATACGATATTAGATCTTAATCCCTAGGATGCTCTTTTAGGATGAGAAACGGTCCAGTCTCCTAGATTCATTTCTGGATATCTGGCTTAAGATTTTGGAGGGCTACATATGCTTACACATGTATGGGATTAGGTCTTAACTCCTAGACATGTTGGTTGTGGATAAAAAACCATCCAATCTCCTACGTACATTTCTGGTTATCTAGCTTAGGATTTTGGAGGACTAAGTCTGCCTACCCATGTAAGAGGACCGGTGATACCACATAGACAAGATCTCTGTGGATGAGAAACCTTTTAATCTCCTTCTCCCATTTTTGGTTATTTAGCTTAGGATAGCTAAGTCTGCTTATACATGTGTGGGGATTGGTGAGATCCCTAGGCATGCTCTTTGCAAACGAGAAACCGTGAAATCACCTGCTCTTATCTCTGGTTATCTAGCTTGGGATAGCTAAGTTGGCCTACCCACGTACGGAGACTGGTAAGACCACTAAGCATGCTCTGTACCTGAAAATAAACCATACCCTTAAAACATAATAGAACTTTATGAATTAGAAATAAAAAATAACCAAGTCAATCTCCCCATTTATAGGATTAGGCCTTAACCCCTAGGTGTGCTCTGTACCCAATGATAAACCATTAAGTTTTCCTTTTGTTTTAGTGAAAACTCCAACCCATTATTAACTTTAATAAGATTACTTTGCTCATAAAGACTTTGCTTTTAAAGTATGAAATCTGGATTTGGAATTTCAAACTTTAAGGACTTGACGCAGTAAGGACTTTGCTCGCTAAGTGTAAAAATATGGTCCTTAAGTAAGTATTTTGCTTGAGAAGGGACAAGCCATCTTGTCAGGACTTGGCAAGGTCAAATTGTTAAGACTTGGCAGGGCCGTCTTGTCAAGACTTGGCAAGCCCGCCTTATCCAGTGGTGGATAAGGACTTTACCCGTTTGGTTCTAGGTTGCACTATTAGTACTTTGCAGACAACTCATCGTTTTTCTGGCTGATCTCAGATGGTCTTTTCAAGACTTGGCAAGATCATTCGCTCGTAGTTATGGATTTTTCTATAGAACTTAGTAGAGTAATTCATTCTTTTTGTGGGTATGTACTATACCGCATCTTGTTATTCTGGATTTTGGACTTCTCCGATTACATGATTATTGGTTACATTCGTTTTCCAGATCCTAGGTTTATTCTGTTCCCTGGAGTTCTTGGTTATTCTAGTTTTATGGATTTTGAATAATCTGGATCTAGCTATTTCTTATAATACAATCCAAAGTGATCGTTGGACCTTATTGGTTTTCGGATTTCTGGTTTTCTAATTATTAGATCCAAAATTGGTTCTAACACCCAAATTGTTCAATTATACAAAAATCAATGTTAGAAAAATGTTAGAAAAACAGAAAAGACGCAAGATTTATAGTGGTTCGACGTTAACGAGCCTACGTCCACTTTATGCCTATGATTATACTTGGAATCAGAGTACAATTGATGATTTATTCCTCACTCTCACTCTTACAATGTTGATTCACTCAATAATTTCGAGACAACTCTGAATAATAACAATAAAGATGTAATAATGGTGGATTCAGAACTCAGAATTGCCAAAAGGATCCTGAAAAATGCCAAGTTCTGGGCTATTTTTAGCTATTTTTGAGGGCGGATCGCGGTCATACGTGGCACAAATCCCGAAGATCTTGGGATGGTTCGTAGCTTGAGGAAGAAATAGTCAATATGGCCGTTATGGATAGGTGTCACTGGATCCTGCATTTGTGGATCGTGGAAGACTTGGTCATGGCCTTTATCTAGTTTCCTGGTTTGGATCAGGTCGCGCTTTCATAGAGGGATCAGATCGAGCTTGGAGGAGCGGGTCAGATCGGATCTGGTTGACATGAGAAAGTCAGATCACATCAGGGAGACATGTGCGGGTCGGATCGGGCTAGGCTGACACGATCGGGTCGGATCGGGCTAGCAAGGGGGCGATCACGATCGGGTCCAGGCCTTCTCACAAGTAAAGCTTCTTCTCGAACTCGCGCTTGAATCTTGGTGGATTGGTCCAAAAGCTAGCCAACATTTTGCCCCCTTGAAGTATGTTTTATCAGGGATGGAACGTGCTTCGAAATTTCCAAATTACCTTTTCATGAAGTGATGTGAATCAAAAGGCCGTGTTTGTCTGGAACGTCGTACAGCTTCCAAAAAGTCGTCCCTCTTGATAATTATAAATACTCAGTTAAATCTTCAGTCATTTCTTTGTTCATTGGTTAATTCTCATCTCTGGAGTTTTGGAGACTTCATTGTCGGATTGCCAGGTAAGCTTTTGAATTTTCACAGTCATTTCTAAGTCTTCATTTTTGACAATTGTCTATCGGGTCAGATCGCGGAAATGCCCCACGAACCATGAGATGAGGCTCTTACTTCTCTTTGGTGATTGTTTAGGCTTTCTTACGAAACATGATGGGCCTTTACACCATATCACGAGCCATTTGAGGGAGCGGCCCCTTATTCTCTGCGCCGGGCTTTAGTTCATGGCCCATTGATGTTCATGGTCCAAATAGGACAAAAAAATAGAATACCAATGGTCGCTTCCTGGTTTATATAAGCCGAACCCCTCTTTATTCTCCCCTTTCTTCTTCCTCCTACTGCCGCCCCTCTCTTCGAGTTAACCCTAAATTCAATCTCCAAGAAAAACCCATTCGTTTCCCCTAAATTTAAGAAAGGTAATCGTATTAAAAATGTATTCTTGCATTTTAACCTTGTTTTCCAGTATCACACATTTGCACACACGAGCACTTGCACATGCATGGGGTCTGAGGGAATTATTTTCTAATCTCTCATGTTTGCTCACCAAAACAACAATGTCGGATAATCGTTCTCCTGAAAGATCTGAAACAGAGGTGGTCCTAGAGGTCTCGGAACACCATAATCCCAAGGTTCCTCCAATTAATCCAAAGGGTAAGGATTCTGAATCCGAATATGAGGCAGAAACAGAATCAAATTCATCTAAGAGTACTTCGCTAGAGGAGGAGTCCGAAGTGGATGACCGAGCTCCGGATGAGATTCCTAGCGTTCTAGAAATTGAGAAATTCACTGATTCTTTAGCTTTCAAACTAGACGATATAAAATTTAAGAAAATTTGCTTGAAACACGGGATCCCCTGGGACGATGTGAACACACCCGAAAGCGGGGATAGACCTCATCTGGCTCCAGAAGGGTACATGGCAGTCAATGACTCAAGTGTTGGGTAGGTGCTATTCCTCCGTTTCCTCCAATCATCATTAAGACCTTAAGACGATTGTGTATTGCCTCTATGCAGCTTCATCCCAATGCTTACGCAACCTTGTACACTCTATATGTCGCGTATGCAGAGATTCTGCAAACTGAGCTTACTTTCAAAGACTTGAAATTCTACTATCTTTTCAAGCACCGTTCCACAGCGACTCCAAATTTCACTTTCTTTGAATTAGTAGCCAACAGGAAGGTTCTGTCTGATGGTTACAACAACATTGGGGATCCCAAAGCGGATTGGTTTTATATGAAACACTGGGCTGGGTGTGTGAGGAGGTGTCTCAAATCTAGTAAGTTTCGAGCCTCCAGATGTAAGACTGAATTACATAATCGAAGTATTAACATGTTTCTTTTTCCTTTGCGCAGATCACACATTCCCCAAGACAGAAGGCTTAGTGTATAACGATCGATTATCCCGCCTTCTTAAAACCAAGTCTGACTTCTTGAAAATCAAGAAATGTATTACCGACGAAAACCTTCACAAGCACCATCTTTTGGACATAAGATTTGGACTTGGCGCGGGCGGCAAACCTTACAAGTATGTGCCCCCGACTGAAGGAGAAGGAATTTCTCAAGTTGTAAAAATAACCATTCTTCGCAAGAGTCCTTTGCCGATGACTAATCAGGATGACAAGGATTTAAACGTGTATAAAGAAGATGAGGGACGAGCTGATAAATTAAAGGAGGTTCCAACCTCCGAGGGGTAGTCTTCACTAAGGACTTCATCGCCAGTTGTGTCTGTTGCCCAAGACGAATTAACGGAGGAACCGATTTTCGGGGAATTAAGTAAAATTCCTTTGCCAGATGATATCTATACCCAAGAAGATTTCGAAGGGGAACCAATTTTTCCCTTCTCCGAAGAGACGGGTGCCCCAGTTGGAGAAAAAAAGTTACCCAAACGAGCCTAACTTCGGGCCCTGGTCTGTTTCAAAAAAGGGGATTCCATGAGATGCACAAACACATACACCATTTATCATAACACTCTTTTGCTACCGTGGTTCATAGTTCAAACATGCACTTGTTTTCTTTGCAGGAAAAATGTCTCGCAAACGGTCTTATTCCTACCGTTCCCTTCGCCAGGGCACACTAAGTCTCCTTCCAGATCCTGAGCACACTCGTAGCGATAGTCAGGGAAGGGATAGTCATTGACCCCGGGATTCTCATCAATCTTATCCTGCACGACCTTGATCTCCACCGAAGCAAAGTTATGGAAAGCCACATAGTCGTCCAATGCCACTAGCTTGGGGGAAGAAACTTCCTAGAGATTTAACCCCTCTAAAAAGCACTCCTTCTCACGCCCAGTCTTCTAAAAAACATGCCGAGCCAAAGGACAAGGACAAAGATGAGGGCAGGATTATAGAGAAGGGGAAGACAATTCCTACTTCCTCTGGTGAGCGTGGCTTGGACACTACTGCTGAAAGGGATGTTGCCCCCAATTCTAAGATTACGGCCAAGCTAGAACGCTTACGAAAATAGTTTCCCGACATTTACTTTGAGAGAATGATGTTCGTCCCAGATCTTGAACCAGTTCCCGAGGATTGGGACACAGAGGTGATAGGGTATGTGGGCCATGTAGCTAAACAATACGGGGTAATGAAGAAGCATGCTGCTACACTCTCTACCATCATCCGCCGGATGGAGACGGACGCAGCCAGGGCCAGAGTAAAGATTGACAATGATGCGAGGGCTAGGTGCAAAATGGAAAAAGAACTGGAGGACGCACATGCCCAACTGACTTTAGCTCGGCGAGACGCAGAGAATTACAAGTCCAAGTTAGAGAGTGCCAGGGAGCGTTTTCGCAATGAGCTTGACTTAAATAGCCAGGAACGGGTGGCCCCGAGGAAGGAAGTAGAGGATCTCAGGGCGGTTAACACTAAACTAAAGACAGTACAGGATCGCTTTTCTACTGAGAAAGAGGCTTGGGAGAAAGAGGTTTGGGAGAAAGAGAGGGCGATCTTAAAAAATGACCTTGCCCTTGCTAAGAAGGAGAAGGAGGTTCTAAATGATCAACTTGCTCAAGCTGAGGAGCAGGTAGCTGTCGTCGAAAGCAATGCCAATAGCGCTCTTGAGTCAGCAGTTGCTGCGGCTAATAAGCTTCCCAAAAAGAGAAGGATATAGATAGCTTTGAAGAATTGTTGTTTGATTTCTTTGGTCAAGTTATTAAGCATCGAGACATCTCTTGGATTCCAGACTACCATGTTACCTTGGCCAATATATGGGATGCAATTGTCGAGGGCGAGAAGCAGCGACTGGGGGTCAAGGAAATTGATGAGCACCAGCTGATGCAAACCTTTCTCAGAGGTGAAGAGCTTGAGGCTTTGGAGGAAGGCAGACGCCTTATCCATGAGATAATGGAGAGGGATAAGAGCAGGCTCAAGGGTGAGGATAAGGTTGGCGAGAGATTGAGCTCGGGGATAGAGCCCAAAAACTCTGAGACTGGGGGATATCACTCCGATGATCCATTGATCCCCTTGGCATCTACTCCTCTGATTGTCGGGACCACCAGTACAAATCTGGGAGATGAGTTGGTCGAAGGTATCTCCATATTTTCTCCACAGTTCATTAAAGTAATCGTAATTTGTCGTCGTCTCATGGGACAGACAATTGACATGGCCACATCTCCTGTCGATTTGCTAACCTTTACTTCTAATGGTGTAGGTACCAAAGTGGTCGAAATGGGTGCAGAGGAGAAGGCATAGGCTGAGAAGGTTGAGGTTCCCCTAGTTTCTGGTATCGAAGCTTCCGAGGTATCAAAGCAGACCGGGGGCTCAACAAGTGATAGAGTTACAGTAACACCCGTGGAGTCTGGCCCTGGCGCTCCTGCGGGCGCCGACATCATTGTTGCTCTGCATGACATAGACGGTAGTCATGGAGATGAGGAAGAGGAGGTGGAAATCATTGACGCGGCAAAGGGTGATAATAGCAAAACCTTGGGTGACGTACATGCTAGGAAGGAGAAGCAGTTGGCTCTTAAGAGGGAGGAACAGAATCCTGTGTTCGTGACCTCTATTTCTAAAATCGACCCCAAAACTGGGTTGGTTATAAGATTCTCCTCTAGATCGATCACTTCACAGCTTGCCTCTGAACCTTCCAGTCCTTCTCCGGAGCCTTTTGTCGACAAGAGGAAGAGGAAGAAAAGTGACCGCTCCGATACTGACAAAGAGGAGTTGGAGAACCAGAACAAGGACAAGAAATCAAAGCCATCTCCCAAGCCCAAATGGAATGCAGCTATTGGCTCATGTTTTAGTTTTAGGATTTCTTATGGCCAAAAGATGTAGTCATGAGATTCGTCCTCACTTTTTGCTTAGTTTCTCGTTTTTTGTAAATCCGTTTCCAGTAAATAAGGACCTACTTCTTTTGCATCATTGTGTTCCTGTAGATTCATCATGTTAGTAGAGTTTAAATAATCATAACTTAAACTTTCACAGTTAAATGTTAAAAATATAAGTAACGATCATTAATCATAACGAAAACAATCATCGGGAAATACTTGTGCTAAGTAATCGTGTAGTGATGCACGTATATATTCCTAATTGATCGTCATTATAGTGCCTGGACAGGGCTTGTTGGCGATCGATTAGAATTATATTCGTACTATCCCGATCTTTCCATGGGGTAATGGTTCTTGCGGCGCTAAGTCTCTAGCGCTTTTATACTCTCCCGATCCTTCAGCGGGTTAGAGTTTGCATGGCACTAAGTCTTTAGCGCCTTTATGCTCTCCCGATCCTTCAACGGGTTAGAGTTAGAGTGGCACTAAGTCTCTAGTGCCTTTATACTCTCCCGATCCTTCAGCGGGTTAGAGGTCGAGTGTCACTAAGTATCTAGTGCCTTTATACTCTCCCGATCTTTCAGCGTGTTAGAGTTCGAGCTCGATTTTTGGTCTGCTCATCGATCCTTCAGCGGGGTAGAAGTTCTGGGGGCGCTAAGTCCCTAGCGCCTTTATACTCTCCCGATCCTTCAGCGGGTTAGAGTGTTGTTACGGCGGATTTATCATGGTGCACCTTCGCGCCTTGGGGACGTTATCTTAGCATCCTTTATGCTCTCTCCCTGATCTTGGGAGTTAGAGTGCGAGTTGTAGTGCGATTTACCTCCCTGCACCTTTTGAAGCCTTAATTATCGTTAACTTTCCGATTTGCTGAACGACATTTTGGATTAGCTGTTTTGAGATTACTGCATAAATTTAAAACAATTTCCAAAATGGTAACAGTATATATATTGATCAAAATGAAAGAGTAGATAAGAAATGGTGCAATAAGGGTAAATGACACACAGTATTTTTATTGTGGTTCGGTCGAATCATGACCTATGTCCACTTTATAATCTTTTGTTCAAATAACCAGACTATTCTAGGAAAGTCGAGCCTTTTTACATGGTTCCAAAAACAAAAGAACAGAACTGAAATTTTTATGTCAGGTAGAGCTGCAAATTCTTGGCATTCCACACTCTGGGGATTTCATCTCCATCCACAGTCGCTAGCTTGAAGGTTCCATTATCAAGCCTTCGTGAAATGGAGTACGGTCCTTCCCATTTCGGGCCCATATGTACCGGGGGCGGAATGACACGCTTCAGAACCAAGTCTCTGGGTTTGAATGTCCGAGCTCGGACTCTTCTATTGTAGTACCGAGCTATTTGTTGTTTATGCCTCAAGGCACGTAAGTCAGCTTCGTCCCTTTTTTCCTCAACCATGTCCAGGGATTCAAGGAGCAACTCATTGTTGGTCATTGGGTCGTAATAAATGGTACGATGTGATGGTACTTCTAACTCAACCGGAAAAACTTCTTCGGCTCCAAAGACAAGGGAAAACGGGGTGAGACCGTTGCCGACTTGTACGTTGTTCTGTAGGCCCATAGCGTCAGGGGCAATTCATCGACCCACATAGCTTTGTCCCTCTTCAATCTTTTCTTCAGAATGGATTTGATCACCTTATTTGCCGCTTCAACCGGTCCGTTCAATTGCGGATGTGCCACAGAGGTGTATCTTTTCTCGATGTGATACTTCCGATAGAAATCTCGAAACTGCGTGCTGTCGAATTGGGTCCCATTGTCGGTTATGATGACTTTTGGAATCCCAAATCGACAGTTGATGTTTTAACGACAAAGGTGATCACTTGTTTGGTCGTGATCGTGGTCAAAGGCTCTGCTTCTACCCATTTAGTAAAATAATCCACGGCCACAATAGAGAACTTTGCTCCGACCTTTGCTATGGGGAGGCTCCCAATAATGTCAATTCCCCACATAGCAAAAGGCCATGGGCTTATCATTGTCTTTAACTGGTTAGGTGGCGCCCGAGTGATTTTGGAGACCTTTTGACAAGCGTCACAACGTCGTGCATACTTGGCTGCATCCTTGTTTATAGTGCGCTAGAAATAGTCGTATTGCAATATCTTCGTTTCCAATGTTTGCCCCCCATGTGGTCGCCACACTCACCTTCATGGACTTCCTTTAGCACACTCTTGATGTCGTCATGGGCAATGCATCGGAGGAGAGGCATCGAGAAACCTTGCATGTATAGGACTTCGCCTTGCAACGCATATCAAGAGGCCTTCCGTATAACTGCACGCCTCTCACTTTTCTTAGTTGGGAGCGTTCCATTCATCAAGAAATTCTTCAGGGGGGTCATCCATGACTCCCTTTCAGGTTCAATTTCCAGTACTGGATCAACTTCCGTTTGATCCACACAGGGGAACTGTAGTACTTCAATCGGGACTAGCTCCATGTGTTCTGGATTATCGGAACTAGCCATCTTCGCTAACTTGTCCGCTCTTTGATTCTCTACTCGAGGAATATGAGATATACTATGGTGCTCAAAACCACCCAGCAACCTTCTTACGTTTTACATATATGATATCAGCCTTGGACTCTTAGCCTGAAATTTTCATTAACTTGGTTCACGACCAAATTGGAGTCACAGAAAATTTCTAGCTTTGTAATCCCTAGTTCTTTTGAAAGTTTCAACCCGGCAATCAGAGCTTCATACTTGGAATCACTATTGGTCGCGTGGAACTCCAATCTAAGAGCATAGTATATTATCCGTTTCTTTGGAGTTTCAAGAACCACTCCGGCACCTGATCGTCTATCATTTTTAGCTCCATCAGTATATAGCTTCCAGGCGTTGGGGTCAAGGAGTCGCTTTGGCGTATCATCTTCCTCGGTTACCGTATCATCTTCTGGGATGGTAAATTCCACTATAAAGTTTGCAAGTGCCTGCCCTCTTATCGGCCTTCGAGGTTGGAAGTTCAGGTCGAATTGACTCAGTTCAATGTTCCATTTGAGCAATCTTCCCGATGTTTCTGGCCTTTGTAGGACTTGCTTAAGCGGGTGATCAGTACAAACAGTAATGGGATGAGCTTGAAAGTAGTGACAAAGCTTCCTAGATGCAATCAACAATCTGTACGCAAGCTTTTCTATCTTTGGGTAATTTCGTTCTGCAGTTGCCAATTTCTTGCTCACATAGTACACTGGTCTTTGCACCTTATCTTCTTCTCTTACCAAAGCCAAACTGATCGCGTGAGATGACATTGCCAGATACACGAATAAATCCTCGTGATCCACAGGCTTACATAGTATTGGGGGTCTCTCCATATGATTCAATAGATTTTGGAAAGCTTCTATACAATCAGAAGTTCATTTAAAGTTGTGTTTGCCTTGCTTTATTAATTCGAAAAACGGGATGCATTTATCTGTAGCTTTTGAGATAACTCTGCTTAGAGCTGCCACTTTTCCAGCAAGGCTTTGCACATCTTTAATTTTCTTTGGTTCTTGGATATTTCGAATTGCTGTAATTTGGTCTGGATTAATCTTGATTCCACGTGAGCTTACGATGAACCCCAGGAATTTTCCAAATGCTACCCCAAACGAGCATTTCAAAGGATTCAATTTCATCCCATATTTTCGAAGAATTTGAAACATCTCTGCCAAATCGTTGGTGTGATCGGACGACTGTCTGGACTTTACCAACATATCGTCGACGTATACCTCCATCGTTTTCCAAATCTTGTTGTAGAACATCCTATTCACCAACCGCTGATATGTTGAGCTGGCATTTTTCAAACCGAAAGGCATCACCACATAGCAATATAATCCCAAATCTGTAATGAAGCTGGTATGCTCTTTGTGAAACACCCCACCTCCGTTAAGGTCACTCACAAAGGGAATGCCTTAACATTGGTGGAGCATTTTAGTAAACAGATGTAACGACCCGTGTTTTTCGACCATTTGAATATGAATATTTTAATTAGTTTTAAATATTATGTTGGGAATATTAATGAAATTTAATATTTAATTCGTTATTAAAAAAACGAAGTTGAACATTATATATTTATATATAATATAAATCGAGCCTGAAATGGCGTGCAGTTCGTAAAATAGAGTTTTGAACTTCAACTGAGAATACAGGATTCGATATAAGTCGGATTTCTATGAAACAAGACACGTTGGAACCGTATTGACGATAGTTTTCATATGAAAGAGGAAAATCCAGATTTCGTGTTATAGTTTGATATTTATGGCCAAATCAAATTTTGAAATAGTCGCTATGGAAATCGTTATTAAATTATAGGCCTTTAAAATAGCAGTTTTGCAAACGGACTCAGATTTCGACGAAATCAGTTTCATTAGAACCGTATCGCTAAATTATTGTATGATGGTGAATTGCGTGGAAAACCGATATAGTATGTGACCACGGTAGCCGTAAACGCCCGTTCAATTTCTATAGCGCGTATTTAAATAAATAAAGGGGTATTTGAATGTAACTGGAGCAGACGATCGAATTAGGCCACGAAACCAGTTCCGTTGAGTTCGTATCGTCGATTAGAGTCAGGATATGTATATAGTTTGTTATTTTTAGAGACTGGAAAATTTGGCGTTAAAAAGGGTAAGGCGGTTCAGGGTAAAAACAGCCTACCGGGGCAACAGTCTCAGAATGCGACGAAATTAGTGCCGTTGGGTTCGTATCGAAAAGTTATTATCGATGTTCGCAGTTTCAAGTGGATTTAATTTATCTGGTGACCGTGGAAAAATTAAACGTGTGTTCATTTCTGGTTTCATAAAAGAAATTTTTTCATACGACCTCGGATTTCGACGAAACTTGTCCCATTGGGTCCGGAATACCTTTTTACATTAAGATTAGCATTTTTATCAGTAGACGGAAGTCATTTGTGGTGGTTTCTGCATGTCACTTTGTGTTGAAGTTTCATGAATATATTTTTATATTAATCCGTCTAAAACTATACACGTACACAACACTTCATGGCTAAGCGATTAAACAATACACAACTGCTGTATCCTACTACCCTAGAGCAGACTACAGTAATAGGAATGTCCATCCCATTTATTAATTTATAAGATAGCAACCTGCTAGGTACGAGCTACCATTATTCGGCAAATCAAAGTGCTTACACATGCCGAAGTTCCATCAAATTTAATACTCCTGTAAACCTAAAATGACATCATATAACTTAACATTGAAGTATACGAATGTACATGATAGCCTAAAAATCTACGTACTACCGTCATATTTTGCAAACACTCCGCCGTCGTTGTGTCATCATCAAAGCAGCTACATGTGATAAGGACTATACACTGAACTGCGCTTGTATCTGACCGCACATGCTTCTATTCTCTTCCCCTATTTTCTTCAGCACAGCTATACAATCACTTCACCAACATCACCGACAAATGAAATGGAAACTCAATGCTTTCAACCCCTAACTCCTGCAAAGCTAAGGACCTACGCGTTGTACCCTTCACGGTTCCTCCTATATATATATATAGTGAAGCTCTTCTCTTTCTTTTTCCATTCCAGCGTGCAAAAATGTTCAGGCGAGTTCAAAAACAAATCCACCCCACCATTTAAATATAAACCGCAAGCCCCTGCTTCCATCCTGGTCTTCTAGCCAAACAGGCACCGTTTAAACGCTGATACACCGGCTCACGTGCGTTTCAGGTGGAGTGGGAAGGAGAATGGCGTTGTGATGGAGTTGTTTGGTGGATTTTTGGCAAGAACGGATCAGTACATGATGGTGCAAAGAGGAGTGGTTTGTCAAGACTTGCGTTGGGTGGAGTGTTCATGAGCGATGAGGTGTGTGGTGCAGTAGTAGTTGGACGGAGCGTTGGGTTCTGTTTTAGACGAGAGCAGAAGGAGATCAGCTCGGTTGGTACTAATCTAGGGTGATTAACTCTAATATATGGTTAACACTAAGTTAAGTAATTAAGGCCTATTGCTATTTGCTACAGGAGGATCAAAGGGTAACCGAAACAAAGCAACTGGGAGGATGAATTCTAGAATATGGATGAGTTGTCGCATGCTAGAAGTAGCATACTGTAGTAGTATTCAAATAGAAGAAGCCTGTGTGAAAGGAGATACAAGAATGGATCAAGGAAACAATGGACCGTGCTTTTTCAATTGGAAATGAAGTCTGTTACGGTCTATTTTTGAAACCAAAAAGCTTGGGAAAGTTCATGGTAGAAAATTCTGGATTTAGACATTTATTTATTTAAAGTATATTGCTTATAAGATTTTAACATGGTACAGATCAAATGGGGAAAAACAGCGTGAACGAAGAGTAGGAAGGATAGAAGGGTGTGAGCTCAGTATCTTGCAAATCAAAACGTTAAGGGGACCGTAACGATAACTTAAATTAAAGTAATTTGCTTTCCTATAAACTGAAATTAAGGAATAAGTTTATTAATTAAATAATATTAATTTATATAATATTGATAACTCGGTTATATATATTATCAGAAATCGACAAACCCAGATGCAGTGAACTCGAGTCAATGAGCGCTACATCATGGGATGGAACTGGACACGACTGGAATCAACCGGCATTTTAATTAAATTAAACGACCGTTTAATTTGGTTAAATCAAGCTGTTGACAACAGAATCAACTCAAGGTGAGTTAAACTCACTCAGTTTCCCTATTTATATTTTATATAAATTGGGTATTTTTATTTTGTGTGCTTTGCTTGCTAATGATTGACTGCTGTGCTAGTTATCTATTTAACTGTTGATTTAACCGATGAAATTAAACTGTGTTTAATTTCAGTCAAATACCAAATCGTTATATTTTAACGATTGGTTCCAATAAAGGTAACTCACCTTGGTTAGTCACGTTTATTTATAAACGTGTTTAAATGGTTGCATTGTTTGAATTGCTTGTGGTTAATGTTGAATGGTTGCTATTTAGTGTTATCAGTTAAACAAAACTGAACCGTCTGATTTGAGATAACCATTTGAATACAGGGAAGAACAGGTTGGAGGGACCCAACCGGACCCCTCAAATGTATTATTTATTTTCATAGGATCATATATGAACTGTTCTGTTTGTGTGATTGATTTGATGGTTGATTATTGACTGGATATTCAACATCTGTTTGGTTTAAACCAATGGGCGATATTGGTTAAGTGTTTGGCAGAGTATGGCCTTTAAACCAATCGAGTTATAAATATTTATTCACCGTCAGGTGAATCGATAGAGTTGAGATTATAAAATTTATTTTATAACCAGAGTTAGATTTGAATTATATTATTTGAATAAAAGTTATTTAAGTAAAACAAATAAATATTTTATTTGTTTAAGACTTTGATTTGTTATGAATTTATTTTGCAAAGCAAATGCTGATGTTAATCAGATTTACCAGTTGAAGAATAAGAAATGAAGTAAATGGTTAAACCTTGAAAATTTGTTTTGTATAACAAGAATCTATTTAAATTAATTATATTTTTAATTAATTTAAAAGCGAGGATTGTTGAAATCGGTTAATGAGATAATCAAGTTTTTGAGTTAATTAAATCGACCGTTTGGAATTAGAATTGTTTATCAAGTTAATGTGTTTTGACTAAAATAGTTAAATGAATATTGTTTGAATTTAAATAAGGATTAAAAAGGGATTTAATGTTTAATTTAGTTAATAAAGGGGATTAACTACTAAAGTAGTTAATGTTTGAAATAAGTTATTATTTTAATTAATGATAAATTTAGGAATATATTTTTAAATGGGAATTCATTTAAAAAGTTACCGCATGTGAGATGCAAGCCAATTGAATGGTGAAAGGAAATAAACGTACTCAATTATATGAATTAAGTGAAAGAAGATTTAAGTGGGTAATTGAATATAGTTATTCGAGCTAGAATTAGCCAAACATAATTATTCGGCTAAGTTGCCATTTTCGTACGACTGCTAGCGAAATTCGCAGGGCTGCAGATAGCCTACGGCGGTCGGATGTTCCCTGAGGGATTCAGGCGTAACCATTGTGATCGCTGTGATCTAGAGTCAAGCGAATGGGGTTAAGACAAATGTTAATTTATCAATTAGAGTTATTCAAATATCGCATTTTTGAATATTAAAAGAATTTGAAGTTTCAATTTAACAAAAAGTAAATCAGTTTGATTTAAAGGCCAAATGATGCTAAATACTGAACTAGTGAACTCATTGGAGTGTCATGATTGAAACACTGATTATTTTTGATAGTTAAAACACCGACTATCAAATCTGACCAATACGATTGTTGGTATGGAAAGACCGGGATCGAATTTATATTCGAAAACCATTCCGACCAACAAATACGTGAAGATCTCAGAAGATGATCGAGATGGTGCTGTGAAGACCGTGGGTTTCCATGAACGGAAGGACCACTAATATTCTCTGCCTGGCAAGCCGAGATAAGCTGTGATTCTGTCGTGGTTGGAATCTACGGGTTGCAAGGACTTCTCGCTACTGATCCATGGGGTGATTCCTATATTGGATGCGGTAGGAGAGTGCCTTCGGTTCATCCTGTGCCTGGATGACGTGTATGGACGAATGTCTGACAGAGTATTTCCAAAAGGGTCACGTACGTTGATTTCTTCAAACGTACGATAGTTGTTGGCGGGGAATCGCCGTTCTCTTAGCTTACTGCTAGAGTATTTTTGTGGACGTCAATTAGTGATATCTGATGGATTTGACAATGTGGCATTCAAAGTAAATGACGACCAGATGTCAAGAGTTAATTCTGGCCTCAAGCCTCATCAACCGGGAAATGACAAAAATCGGGCAGGCAGCATGGCTATGTGGGTCGCTCCCATTAGGGTGTATAATCACCTATCTAGAGGAAATCCTATTTGTTTCTTAAATCTATGTTTCGATGCTGTCCCTTTTCGGGCAGACGGTTGCTGATCCCAACCGTCGGTGATATACATTCGATACACTCAAGCGAAATGAGTGGTCGGTCATGTGAGGGCCGGGTTGCAAGAAGTTCTTGTTGAACCCAGTGTATCCGTCTCTAGAGATACACGATCGGAAGGTGGACCCATACCTTGTCAAGTTGGAATCCAATCCCCAATAAGCGCCCGCGGTTTTTGATTGTATACTATATATGTAGAGCGTGAGATGCAAGCGTTCTACTAGATTGTTATTTACTTGTACTTAGACATTATTATAATATCAGACAAGATATTGGTTTCAAAACTGTTTTGGGTTATCGTAAGGTAAAAACCGTCCGTGTTTATGTGTGGATTTGGTCTTACGATTATCCTTTTCTTTTGAAAGGATTTTGAACTTTAAAATCATGATTGGATGATTCACCCTTATTACTGTGCGAGTTTATCTCACTCTGGTCCACCAGACTGACCCGGTGTTTTGTAAATGCTCGGGTTAGGCCGGGTTGTACAGGTTCAGGTTACCGACTGCTATGAAGAGACGAGCTAGAAGAGTCCAGACGTATGATATTACTAGTATTCCGCTGTGTGTTGTATGAGGACAGATTATCACTGTCCAGATGTTGATGTACTCTGATATTGTAAGTATTTTCAAAATTCTCAATAAAGATTTACTTCTGTATTATATTTTGTTCCGCTGCGATGTGAGACTCTGTGTGTGGTGTTTCTTCTTCTTCTATTCTAATATTTCTTTCTTTCTTATCTCACCCTCTAACTTCTTTCTATTAATGATCTGGAATGTTCGATGTCTGAATGGTCAACACGATAGTTGATGTTGATTTTCGGAGTCGAAAATCCCGGTTCGTTACAGTGGTATCAGAGCTGTTGGTTAAGTAATTACCTTGGCTCTGTGGCGTGACTCAGTAGAGATGGGGTTAGTAATACCCTAGATTGAGTTTGAGTGTATATATATGAGCGCGTATTTGTAAATTGATATAAAAACTGTTTATATTGTGTTGGTTGGTTTGTCGAGTAGTTTATGAATTCTGGTCGATACTGTAATGCAAACTGTGTCGATAAGTGTTTCTAAACTCTTGAACAGAATAATTCGACACAGTATGTTTTTGAAAGAGGGTACATGAAATAATTTTACCCAAATGGTATTTGAATATAAAAGAATGATTAACGTTTGAAATATTATAGTATATTGGATGTGTTGCTTGGTTATAATTAAAAAGGTTATATAAATAACCAATTAGAATTCGTATAATATGAAGACAGATGAAATAAATCTGGAATTAAAATCAGAATTTGAATTAAAATTCCTTAAAGTGGAATAAATGATTGTAAATAAACTTGGATTGAATATATGAGATTTTTAAAATCCTGGGAGATTTTAAATTTGTTACAAGCATTTGAAAGGGATATTTTGAAATGAATTTCAAAATGAAAATGTTTAGAACTGGTTTTGAAAGTGACATAGTATTGAACTCACTTCAATAGCTGGAAAATAGATTCCAATGATGATCCGGACATCATCGGTGTTCATTTTCGAGTGGTAAGTGACGGATTACTACCAAAGATTTTGTTTTAAATTGCTTTGAGAAAAACAAGTTGTTTTGAATCCTGTAAAAGGAAAAATTTGATTTTTGAAAGAGCTGAACTGTTTAAAAACTCCCAGAAAAATTGTTTGAACAAAGGCAAAATTAAATAGAAATTGGAAAAGTAAATATGAATTGAATTGAAACAAATTAATTAGAAATTGAATCGGGACATAATATATCAATTCGAATCAGATTTTGAATTGGGAGACAGGAATCTAAGATGGTGTTGGACTGGTAAGTAAGAGTTGGAATTGATAATGGATTGAGATGGAGTTAAGAATGGGAATTTGGCTTGGATGCGTGAAGGATTTGGTTCTGAGGATAAAATTGGAATTTTGGAAATGCATTTGTATATGCTGACAAGGTAGCAGACGGGAAAGATATAGTGATATGCCCGACAAAAAGGTACACGTTTATTTTTATATGGGTTTGGTGATTTATGAGCCTATTTGGCAAGCCGCTTGGCGGTTTTATTTTCTTTTGGATTGGAGAAGGCCCAGAAAGGCGAGTTGGAGTTGTACCGATTGAGCCGTACAGAGGAGGTGCTGGCGAAATTTTTCGGAAATTTAAAAGTGTTAGAAAATTTTCGATATTTTTGAAAATATCTATTTACAGTATTGAATTGGTTTCTAATTTAATATAAAATTAGATTTGAAGTTAATGAATTTATAACGTTCTTTCTTACCTTAGCAATTTCGAGGACGAAATTATTTTAAGGGGGGAAGAATGTAACGACCCGTGTTTTTCGACCATTTGAATATGAATATTTTAATTAGTTTTAAATATTATGTTGGGAATATTAATGAAATTTAATATTTAATTCGTTATTAAAAAAACGAAGTTGAACATTATATATTTATATATAATATAAATCGAGCCTGAAATGGCGTGCAGTTCGTAAAATAGAGTTTTGAACTTCAACTGAGAATACAGGATTCGATATAAGTCGGATTTCTATGAAACAAGACACGTTGGAACCGTATTGACGATAGTTTTCATATGAAAGAGGAAAATCCAGATTTCGTGTTATAGTTTGATATTTATGGCCAAATCAAATTTTGAAATAGTCGCTATGGAAATCGTTATTAAATTATAGGCCTTTAAAATAGCAGTTTTGCAAACGGACTCAGATTTCGACGAAATCAGTTTCATTAGAACCGTATCGCTAAATTATTGTATGGTGGTGAATTGCGTGGAAAACCGATATAGTATGTGACCACGGTAGCCGTAAACGCCCGTTCAATTTCTATAGCGCGTATTTAAATAAATAAAGGGGTATTTGAATGTAACTGGAGCAGACGATCGAATTAGGCCACGAAACCAGTTCCGTTGAGTTCGTATCGTCGATTAGAGTCAGGATATGTATATAGTTTGTTATTTTTAGAGACTGGAAAATTTGGCGTTAAAAAGGGTAAGGCGGTTCAGGGTAAAAACAGCCTACCGGGGCAACAGTCTCAGAATGCGACGAAATTAGTGCCGTTGGGTTCGTATCGAAAAGTTATTATCGATGTTCGCAGTTTCAAGTGGATTTAATTTATCTGGTGACCGTGGAAAAATTAAACGTGTGTTCATTTCTGGTTTCATAAAGGAAATTTTTTCATACGACCTCGGATTTCGACGAAACTTGTCCCATTGGGTCCGGAATACCTTTTTACATTAAGATTAGCATTTTTATCAGTAGACGGAAGTCATTTGTGGTGGTTTCTGCATGTCACTTTGTGTTGAAGTTTCATGAATATATTTTTATATTAATCCGTCTAAAACTATACACGTACACAACACTTCATGGCTAAGCGATTAAACAATACACAACTGCTGTATCCTACTACCCTAGAGCAGACTACAGTAATAGGAATGTCCATCCCATTTATTAATTTATAAGATAGCAACCTGCTAGGTACGAGCTACCATTCTTCGGCAAATCAAAGTGCTTACACATGCCGAAGTTCCATCAAATTTAATACTCCTGTAAACCTAAAATGACATCATATAACTTAACATTGAAGTATACGAATGTACATGATAGCCTAAAAATCTACGTACTACCGTCATATTTTGCAAACACTCCGCCGTCGTTGTGTCATCATCAAAGCAGCTACATGTGATAAGGACTATACACTGAACTGCGCTTGTATCTGACCGCACATGCTTCTATTCTCTTCCCCTATTTTCTTCAGCACAGCTATACAATCACTTCACCAACATCACCGACAAATGAAATGGAAACTCAATGCTTTCAACCCCTAACTCCTGCAAAGCTAAGGACCTACGCGTTGTACCCTTCACGGTTCCTCCTATATATATATATAGTGAAGCTCTTCTCTTTCTTTTTCCATTCCAGCGTGCAAAAATGTTCAGGCGAGTTCAAAAACAAATCCACCCCACCATTTAAATATAAACCGCAAGCCCCTGCTTCCATCCTGGTCTTCTAGCCAAACAGGCACCGTTTAAACGCTGATACACCGGCTCACGTGCGTTTCAGGTGGAGTGGGAAGGAGAATGGCGTTGTGATGGAGTTGTTTGGTGGATTTTTGGCAAGAACGGATCAGTACATGATGGTGCAAAGAGGAGTGGTTTGTCAAGACTTGCGTTGGGTGGAGTGTTCATGAGCGATGAGGTGTGTGGTGCAGTAGTAGTTGGACGGAGCGTTGGGTTCTGTTTTAGACGAGAGCAGAAGGAGATCAGCTCGGTTGGTACTAATCTAGGGTGATTAACTCTAATATATGGTTAACACTAAGTTAAGTAATTAAGGCCTATTGCTATTTGCTACAGGAGGATCAAAGGGTAACCGAAACAAAGCAACTGGGAGGATGAATTCTAGAATATGGATGAGTTGTCGCATGCTAGAAGTAGCATACTGTAGTAGTATTCAAATAGAAGAAGCCTGTGTGAAAGGAGATACAAGAATGGATCAAGGAAACAATGGACCGTGCTTTTTCAATTGGAAATGAAGTCTGTTACGGTCTATTTTTGAAACCAAAAAGCTTGGGAAAGTTCATGGTAGAAAATTCTGGATTTAGACATTTATTTATTTAAAGTATATTGCTTATAAGATTTTAACATGGTACAGATCAAATGGGGAAAAACAGCGTGAACGAAGAGTAGGAAGGATAGAAGGGTGTGAGCTCAGTATCTTGCAAATCAAAACGTTAAGGGGACCGTAACGATAACTTAAATTAAAGTAATTTGCTTTCCTATAAACTGAAATTAAGGAATAAGTTTATTAATTAAATAATATTAATTTATATAATATTGATAACTCGGTTATATATATTATCAGAAATCGACAAACCCAGATGCAGTGAACTCGAGTCAATGAGCGCTACATCATGGGATGGAACTGGACACGACTGGAATCAACCGGCATTTTAATTAAATTAAATGACCGTTTAATTTGGTTAAATCAAGCTGTTGACAACAGAATCAACTCAAGGTGAGTTAAACTCACTCAGTTTCCCTATTTATATTTTATATAAATTGGGTATTTTTATTTTGTGTGCTTTGCTTGCTAATGATTGACTGCTGTGCTAGTTATCTATTTAACTGTTGATTTAACCGATGAAATTAAACTGTGTTTAATTTCAGTCAAATACCAAATCGTTATATTTTAACGATTGGTTCCAATAAAGGTAACTCACCTTGGTTAGTCACGTTTATTTATAAACGTGTTTAAATGGTTGCATTGTTTGAATTGCTTGTGGTTAATGTTGAATGGTTGCTATTTAGTGTTATCAGTTAAACAAAACTGAACCGTCTGATTTGAGATAACCATTTGAATACAGGGAAGAACAGGTTGGAGGGACCCAACCGGACCCCTCAAATGTATTATTTATTTTCATAGGATCATATATGAACTGTTCTGTTTGTGTGATTGATTTGATGGTTGATTATTGACTGGATATTCAACATCTGTTTGGTTTAAACCAATGGGCGATATTGGTTAAGTGTTTGGCAGAGTATGGCCTTTAAACCAATCGAGTTATAAATATTTATTCACCGTCAGGTGAATCGATAGAGTTGAGATTATAAAATTTATTTTATAACCAGAGTTAGATTTGAATTATATTATTTGAATAAAAGTTATTTAAGTAAAACAAATAAATATTTTATTTGTTTAAGACTTTGATTTGTTATGAATTTATTTTGCAAAGCAAATGCTGATGTTAATCAGATTTACCAGTTGAAGAATAAGAAATGAAGTAAATGGTTAAACCTTGAAAATTTGTTTTGTATAACAAGAATCTATTTAAATTAATTATATTTTTAATTAATTTAAAAGCGAGGATTGTTGAAATCGGTTAATGAGATAATCAAGTTTTTGAGTTAATTAAATCGACCGTTTGGAATTAGAATTGTTTATCAAGTTAATGTGTTTTGACTAAAATAGTTAAATGAATATTGTTTGAATTTAAATAAGGATTAAAAAGGGATTTAATGTTTAATTTAGTTAATAAAGGGGATTAACTACTAAAGTAGTTAATGTTTGAAATAAGTTATTATTTTAATTAATGATAAATTTAGGAATATATTTTTAAATGGGAATTCATTTAAAAAGTTACCGCATGTGAGATGCAAGCCAATTGAATGGTGAAAGGAAATAAACGTACTCAATTATATGAATTAAGTGAAAGAAGATTTAAGTGGGTAATTGAATATAGTTATTCGAGCTAGAATTAGCCAAACATAATTATTCGGCTAAGTTGCCATTTTCGTACGACTGCTAGCGAAATTCGCAGGGCTGCAGATAGCCTACGGCGGTCGGATGTTCCCTGAGGGATTCAGGCGTAACCATTGTGATCGCTGTGATCTAGAGTCAAGCGAATGGGGTTAAGACAAATGTTAATTTATCAATTAGAGTTATTCAAATATCGCATTTTTGAATATTAAAAGAATTTGAAGTTTCAATTTAACAAAAAGTAAATCAGTTTGATTTAAAGGCCAAATGATGCTAAATACTGAACTAGTGAACTCATTGGAGTGTCATGATTGAAACACTGATTATTTTTGATAGTTAAAACACCGACTATCAAATCTGACCAATACGATTGTTGGTATGGAAAGACCGGGATCGAATTTATATTCGAAAACCATTCCGACCAACAAATACGTGAAGATCTCAGAAGATGATCGAGATGGTGCTGTGAAGACCGTGGGTTTCCATGAACGGAAGGACCACTAATATTCTCTGCCTGGCAAGCCGAGATAAGCTATGATTCTGTCGTGGTTGGAATCTACGGGTTGCAAGGACTTCTCGCTACTGATCCATGGGGTGATTCCTATATTGGATGCGGTAGGAGAGTGCCTTCGGTTCATCCTGTGCCTGGATGACGTGTATGGACGAATGTCTGACAGAGTATTTCCAAAAGGGTCACGTACGTTGATTTCTTCAAACGTACGATAGTTGTTGGCGGGGAATCGCCGTTCTCTTAGCTTACTGCTAGAGTATTTTTGTGGACGTCAATTAGTGATATCTGATGGATTTGACAATGTGGCATTCAAAGTAAATGACGACCAGATGTCAAGAGTTAATTCTGGCCTCAAGCCTCATCAACCGGGAAATGACAAAAATCGGGCAGGCAGCATGGCTATGTGGGTCGCTCCCATTAGGGTGTATAATCACCTATCTAGAGGAAATCCTATTTGTTTCTTAAATCTATGTTTCGATGCTGTCCCTTTTCGGGCAGACGGTTGCTGATCCCAACCGTCGGTGATATACATTCGATACACTCAAGCGAAATGAGTGGTCGGTCATGTGAGGGCCGGGTTGCAAGAAGTTCTTGTTGAACCCAGTGTATCCGTCTCTAGAGATACACGATCGGAAGGTGGACCCATACCTTGTCAAGTTGGAATCCAATCCCCAATAAGCGCCCGCGGTTTTTGATTGTATACTATATATGTAGAGCGTGAGATGCAAGCGTTCTACTAGATTGTTATTTACTTGTACTTAGACATTATTATAATATCAGACAAGATATTGGTTTCAAAACTGTTTTGGGTTATCGTAAGGTAAAAACCGTCCGTGTTTATGTGTGGATTTGGTCTTACGATTATCCTTTTCTTTTGAAAGGATTTTGAACTTTAAAATCATGATTGGATGATTCACCCTTATTACTGTGCGAGTTTATCTCACTCTGGTCCACCAGACTGACCCGGTGTTTTGTAAATGCTCGGGTTAGGCCGGGTTGTACAGGTTCAGGTTACCGACTGCTATGAAGAGACGAGCTAGAAGAGTCCAGACGTATGATATTACTAGTATTCCGCTGTGTGTTGTATGAGGACAGATTATCACTGTCCAGATGTTGATGTACTCTGATATTGTAAGTATTTTCAAAATTCTCAATAAAGATTTACTTCTGTATTATATTTTGTTCCGCTGCGATGTGAGACTCTGTGTGTGGTGTTTCTTCTTCTTCTTCTATTCTAATATTTCTTTCTTTCTTATCTCACCCTCTAACTTCTTTCTATTAATGATCTGGAATGTTCGATGTCTGAATGGTCAACACGATAGTTGATGTTGATTTTCGGAGTCGAAAATCCCGGTTCGTTACAACAGAACAAAAACTTACAAGACAGATAAAACAATACTTGAAATTTTTTAACTTTATTACAACGGAAACAGAAATCAATATGGTTACATCCTTTCAAATCTCAGAATTCAAGTACAAAATATCAGTCTTGTACAAAAGCCTTCAAAATGCATGGTTTGAAATCATAATCCCCATAGAACGGATGCTATACAGAGCCAAGCAATACTTTAAGCACTTCAAGCAAAGAGAAATCCGGATCAAGCTAAAGTATTCCCTCCTTGGATAACCTGGGGGGAAACGGAAGAAAGGAGGCAAAACAACAAGGGTCAGACAAAAAGTCTGGCAACTCCAGTGACTTTCAGCATATGAACAGATAATAATAATATTACATGAACATAAAACTGGATGAGAGATAACTGTAACAGGTGTAGCAGATATAACAGAAGAACAGAATGACATAAACTATTGCTTTACACTTCTCTGCACTAACACTAGTATAACAGAATTAGGTGTCACCCTAATGTCTAAACTGAAACAGGAACGGGTACAGAATAATTTAACAGAATGCTAATAATGGGCCTTTACTACCCGATCAGAAACAGACAGAAGCAGAAACAGATTAATCCCTACGGAAATAGAATGTAGAATTAGGTGTACACTAGTAATGGGCCTTTACCACCCGAACAGACGGTACCATGCAGAAACAGACAGGTGTTACCACCCAACAGAAACAGACGGTACCAACAGAAACAGACAGAACTAAGTGTACCCTAAAACCCTACCCCAAGCGATCGGCTCCCTAATACATAAATATCCTGTGTTGGCCCCACAGTAGGGTGTATCACTCCCTAAAGTGACAACCAATTGGCACAGACCTATTTACAGATGTCACGGCGTCTTACATCCTCAGAGGCAGACCGGGATCCATGCACGCACATGACCCGGTTGGAACGCACCATCAACACCCCTCGCCATTATCAGAATGAACCTCTTATAATTAGTTCAGTAAGCGTGACCGGACCCTACTTACTGTTGGGTCAAAGTTTTGATACCAGAAAGGGTTACTGACTAATATGGGTCCCAAACAACAGATGACACAAGTAATTCCCCTCCTAACCCTGTGTCCCCAGACTAACAGATTTTAGTTTAACTTGTCTACAAGTTTCAGACATACAAAATTTAGATTAACTAGTTCACACATCAGGCAATCAAGTTAACAGGTTTTCAGACTAACGGATCAGATGTTCGGATTAACAGGCTTACAGATTAACTGTTTTCAGATTATCTAACTTTGTATTGGGCCTACGGATTCACGAAACGGGTTTATCAGATTCATTGGTCCAATTGGTTTAACCTTACCCAACACGTTTTGGACATCATAATTATCTCAGATTTTCATTAATTAAATATTAATGCCCAAACCTCTCACATTAAACTGACAGTTTGTGGCTACTGGTTAGGCCGGTTGGTTCCGGGCAGGTTTCTGTCGCAAACTGAGTCTAACCTCGGGTTTCTAGCACGTTATGACTAACTTCTCACATTAGAACCTATTGTTTGCGACCACTGGATTATGCCGGGCGATTCCGGGCATAATTACGCCACAAACTTATTCTAACCTCGAGTTAGCCACGTTTATCTTTGCGGCCAATTAATTAATGATTTACCATTTATACCCACGCCTAATATACATGTCAATTATTCATAACTATAGCCAATTCAGATTATGTCAATAGCGGACTCAATAGATATAGCAGATAACAGATTTCTCAGATTAGGCGACTTAGCAGATTAAGCAAACTAGCAGTTTTAGTATTTTCAACAGACTTAGCAGATGACAGATTTGGCAGATGAACAAATCTAGCAGACTAGGCAGTAGAGCAGAACTAGCAGATTAAGCAATATAACAGAACTAGCAGATTAGGCAATGTAACACAACTATCAAATTAGGCAAATATAACAAATTTACTCATTTCTTAAAGTTTCATACCTTGCCTAATTATAAATCTTGCCTAAGTTCACGTGCATAAATAATAGTCTTGATTCACAATATTATCATTACCCTATGTTTGTATTAAATTTACATAGCACAGATTATGGTCATAAATTTACCATATATCATATGTTCCAAATTTTTATTAAACTTGCATAGTACAGGAGATCCATATAATTTATACCAAATATAGCCATAGATTACTATGCATGTCATATATCCCAAAGGTCCCTTACTTAGGTGTTTATTTACATTAATAGATATCCTACTTTCATGTAAATCTTTATACCTAGGACATATTCTCTTTATCCTAAATCATGTGTTCAATACAGTCTATATTTATGTTCAATTATATACCTTTTTATGTCATATCCATAAATCATATGTTCAATACCTTTTTATGTTATAAATATAACATGTCCAATCATATGTCTCAGGTTCATGTTCTAGCTACAGTCCATGTTCTTTCCTCAAATTAGTCACCTATTGGTCATGCCTAATTTATGCATCATTCATTTTACTGTCCCAAACATTTTAGCGCATGTTAATCTCTTATGAGATTGGCTCAGGCTCGTAGTAGCCTGGCTATAGAACAGAAAGAGGAAAGAGGTACAGAATAAGATAAATCAAATCAGAACAGAACAGATATAATCTCAGATTCAGATTCACAATTCATGTCAAAATCAGAATTAACGTTTATAGCGGAAAATAACTGTACTTGCCTTAATTGGATTAAAGAAAGAACTCTAGTTGTTGTAGAACCGTTGCAGAAGCTCTAATCTCTAATTGAATTTAGGTTGATGTTGATTGTCTTCTAGTTTTGATTCCAGCAGAGTAGCAACGCCATTTTTATTTTTAATTTAGAACAGAGGCAGAGTAGAAGCAGAATAGAATTGTGTGCAGAGAAGGCTGGGTTTGGGGCTGTTTAAATAGGTTTAGGCAGACGAATCCAGACAGAAAACGAGACTAGATACATCAGAACGCACCCAAGCAGAAAAGCAGATTCGGGAGGCAGGTCGACCCCCAGGTCGACTCTAGGGTCGACTCTAGGGTCGACCCCCTGGGGGCAGGTCGACTCTAGGGTCGACTCTAGGGTCGACCCCCTGGGGGCAGGTCGACTCTAGGGTTGACCCCTGGGGGCAGGTCGACTCCCCAGTCGACCTGGTCTGTGCTGTTTAATTTTTTTTCTGAACTCTGGAAGGCCATAACTTGGTCATATGGACTCCGATTTACGAAATTTCGGACTCTATTTCGCGTATTTTTCCGAGACGAACGCAAAGGCACAGCCCGTTTCCCTTGATTCTGATTTTATATTTTATTTATACTCAGATTTGTAATTCTTAAGTTCACAGAAAATACGGGGTGTTACATTCTCCCCTCCTTAAAGGATTTCGTCCCCGAAATCTTCAAGTTAAGAAGAATGTGTCCTACCATCCAATCACTCATCTACTCAGTCATCATCCACAAGCATCCATTGTCCTTAGAAATTTCTAGTGCTGTACGAACATTTGTAAAAGTGTGTGTATATGTTCCTTATCTAATGCAATGATCAGGCGGTCTACTGATTCAGTTGACCTCCTTAATGCGAATTATGTCAGTGCCATGAGTCCAATATGTATGAAATTTTCCTATTTGATACATATCATTTCTATATGAGTGCACAACCATCCACTCATATGCAACATCCATGTGCAGATTCAACCATTTTGCATCCATAAAAATTTAAAATGCTCACACATCCACATGCAGTATGAGAGTGTTTTCGAGCCGATCTAGTGCCTAGTGTGTGTATATGCGTCCACGGGCAACCACTAGCAACCACTTGCATCCACTTACAACCATCAAACATAACATGTCTCAAACACATGTTTACATCCATTAGTTTCTACCTAAAGTTCGAAGATTCGATCGATAGGATACAGTTGAATGATGGAGGCGAGTACAGATAGAACAAAAAACTTGGTTCCCATTAGACATGGGTCCTAAGTATCGGCCCCAAAGACCGAAACCAACATCAAATTGACACCCAGAGGATTACCTTCTTTAGACAATGTCAAAACTGGAAATCTTATCAGAAGTATTCAGATGTTTACAGGCTACTGGTATAGATCAGGTTCCCTAATGACTCTTAGGAAGTTAAGCATGATAAAATCATACCCCACGAAAACTCAAAATGTATGCGTCATACTTGACGCCTAACACAGATATCCCTCAAACCCCAATCTCAAGCAGATGAGCCATAACCCTTATGGGTCTGAGTCTATAGCGGAATTCAGAAATAATACTAGTATTAAAGTGCAGAGTATCGATTACAAAATCAAAATACCAGAATCAGAAAAAGTCTTAATTCCGTAATCAGATAAAGAAATTAAACCTACTATAGAAATTTTCCTATTTCTATCCTAGCCACTAGCCTCAAGAATATTCGCCTGCCCTCCTTGTCCTCGTCTCTTCGGGCAGTCCCTAGTGAAGTGGCCCATCTCCCCACAATTGAAGCAAGCGCCCTTCCTTTTTCTGCAATCCTTGTTCAGATGAGTCGAGCTTCCACAAGTAAAGCACTTTTTCCCCTTCTTATCTTCAGACTTCTCATCCTTCTTTTGTGTTTCCTTTTTGGGCCGAGCTTTCTTATTCTGTGGTTCTTCCTTCTTTGTCTCTTTCGGGCCTTGTCTTCCTCGTGCAGTAGTGCCATGTCCACCAATTTCTCGTAAGTCGCTCCCATGGGTACGTGGGTCATGGCTAGGCTGTGCAGTGGCTCGTTCAATCCTTTAACAAAGCGGAGAGCCTTTTTATGCTGAGTGTTGACTAAATCCAATCCGAACCTAGCCAGTTGGTTGAACTGGTTGACATATTCCTTGACCGTCGTACTTTCTTGCTTAAGAGATAAGAACTTTTCCAGTTGTAAACTTCGTTCAGCTTGCGAGAGGAATTTTGTCTCAAACCTTGTTCTGAAATCCATCCATGTCTCGACCAGCCTCTCGGCGTTAGTGACTTCCCACCAGTAGGAAGCTTCGTCTTTGAGCAACCATACAACCAACTGTACCTTCTGCCTATCGTCCACCTCGAAGATAACGAATAGATCCTCAGTTTCTTTGAGCCAGTTCCTTGCTTCTACGAATGATTCAGTTCCTTTGAAATCCTTCCCAGCCATGGCCCTAAAATCTCTACAGATCTTTGAGAAAGCAATTGCACGAGGAGGGGGTGGAGGAGGGGGATCATTTGCTGGACCTGCAGCGGCGGTCCTAGCCTCAAGATATTGACGAAACCAACCGGGTACGTGAACATCCTCTGGTATCTCAGATGCTTCAGACATGCTGAAATGAAAAAGGAATGGTTCAATACAAAAAGGGCTGAAGGAAAGATATATGGCTCCTGGGGATCATGTTTTTCAAAATAAGCTTTATTTTTTTCTTTTTGAAAATACTTCCTTTCAAAACCTTTTTGAAAATAGTTTTCAAAAACTTTACCCAATCTGGTAACCTTCAGCTCTGATACCAAGTGAAACACCCCACCTCCGTTAAGGTCACTCACAAAGGGAATGCCTTAACTTTGGTGGAGCATTTTAGTAAACAGAACAGAAACTTACAAAACAGATAAAACAGTACTTGAAAATTTTTAACTTTATTACAGCGGAAACAGAAATCAATATGGTTACATCCTTTCAAATCTCAGAATTCAAGTACAAAATACCAGTCTTGTACAAAAGCCTTCAAAATGCATGGTTTCAAATCATAATCCCCATAGAACGGAAGCTACACAGAGCCAAGCCATACTTTAAGCACTTCAAGCAAAGAGAAATCCGGATCAAGCTAAAGTATTCCCTCCTTGGATAACCTGGAGGGAAACGGAAGAAAGGAGGCGAAACAACAAGGGTCATACAAAAAGTCTGGCAAGTCCAGTGACTTTCAGCAAATGAACAGATAATAATAATATTACATGAACATAAAACTGGATGAGAGATAACTGTAACAGGTGTAGCAGATATAACAGAAGAACAGAATGATATAAACTATTGCTTTACACTTCTCTGCACTAATACTAGTATAACAGAATTAGGTGTCACCCTAATGTCTAAACTGAAACAGGAAGGGGTACAGAATAATTTAACAGAATGCTAATAATGGGCCTTTACTACCCGATCAGAAACAGACAGAAGCAGAAACAGATTAATCCCTACGGAAACAGAATGTAGAATTAGGTGTACACTAGTAATGGGCCTTTACCACCCGAACAGACGGTACCACGCAGAAACAGACAGGTGTTACCACCCAACAGAAACAGACGGTACCAACAGAAACAGACAGAACTAAGTGTACCCTAAAACCCTACCCCAAGCGATTGGCTCCCTAATACATAAATATCCTGTGTCAGCCCCATAGTAGGGTGTATCACTCCCTAAAGTGACAACCAATTGGCACAGACTTATTTACAGATGTCACGGCGTATTACGTCCTCAGAGGCAGACCGAGATCCATGCACGCACATGACCCGGTTGGAACGCACCATCAACAACCCTCGCCATTATCAGAATGAACCTCTTATAATTAGTTCAGTAAGCGTGACCGGACCCTACTTACTGTTGGGTCAAAGTTTTGATACCAGAAAGGGTTACTGACTAATATGGGTCCCAAACAACAGATGACACAAGTAATTCCCCTCCTAACCCTGTGTCCCCGGACTAACAGATTTTAGTTTAACTTGTCTACAAGTTTCAGACATACAAAATTTAGATTAACTAGTTCACAGATCAGGCAATCAAGTTAACAGGTTTTCAGACTAACGTATCAGATGTTCGGATTAACAGGCTTACAGATTAACTGTTTCCAGATTATCTAACTTTGTATTGGGCCTACGGATTCACGAAACGGGTTTATCATATTCATTGGTCCAATTGGTTTAACCTTACCCAACACGTTTTGGACATCATAATTATCTCAGATTTTCATTAATTAAATATTAATGCCTAAACCTCTCACATTAGACTGACAGTTTGCGGCTACTGGTTAGGCCGGTTGGTTCCGGGCAGATTTCTGTCGCAAACTGAGTCTAACCTCGGGTTTCTAGCACGTTATGACTAACTTCTCACATTAGAACCTATTGTTTGTGACCACTGGATTATGCCGGGCGGTTCTGGGCAGAATTACGTCACAAACTCATTCTAACCTCGAGTTAGCCACGTTTATCTTTGCGGCCAATTAATTAATGATTTACCATTTATACCCGCGCCTAATATACATGTCAATTATTCATAACTATAACCAATTCAGATTATGTCAATAGCGGACTCAACAGATATAGAAGATAACAGATTTCTCAGATTAGGCGACTTAGCAGATTAAGCAAACTAGCAGTTTTAGTATTTTCAACAGACTTAGCAGATGACAGATTTGGCAGATGAACAAATCTAGCAGACTAGGTAGTAGAGCAGAACTAGCAGATTAAGCAATATAACAGAACTAGCAGATTAGGCAATGTAACACAACAAGCAAATTAGGCAAATATAACAAATTTACTCATTTCTTAAAGTTTCATACCTTGCCTAATTATAAATCTTGCCTAAGTTCACGTGCATAAATAATAGTCTTGATTCACAATATTATCATATATCCTATGTTAGTATTAAATTTACATAGCACAAATTATGGTCATAAATTTACCATATATCATATGTTCCAAATTTTTATTAAACTTGCATAGTACAGAAGATCCATATAATTTATACCAAATATAGCCATAGATTACTATGCATGTCATATATCCCAAAGGTCCCTTACTTAGGTGTTTATTTACATTAATAGATATCCTACTTTCATGTAAATCTTTATACCTAGGGCATATTCTCTTTATCCTAAATCATGTGTTCAGTACAGTCTATATTTATGTTCAATTATATCCTTTTTATGTCATGTCCACAAATCATATGTTCAATACCTTTTTATGTTATAAATATAACATGTCCAATCATATGTCTCAGATTCATGTTCTAGCTACATTCCATGTTCTTTCCTCAAATTAGTCACCTATTGGTCATGCCCAATTTATGCATCATTCATTTTACTGTCCCAAACATTTTAGCGCATGTTAATCTCTTATGAGATTGGCTCGGGCTCGTAGTAGCCTGGCTATAGAACAGAAAGAGGAAAGAGGTACAGAATAAGATAAATCAAATCAGAACAGAACAGATATAATCTCAGATTCACAATTCATGTCAAAATCAGAATTAACGTTTATAGCGGAAAATAACTTTACTTGCCTTAATTGGATTAAAGAAAGAACTCTAGTTGTTGTAGAACCGTTGCAGAAGCTCTAATCTCTAATTGAATTTAGGTTGATGTTGATTGTCTTCTAGTTTTGATTCCAGCAGAGTAGCAACGCCATTTTTATTTTTAATTTAGAACAGAGGCAGAGTAGAAGCAGAATAGAATTGTGTGCAGAGAAGGCTGGGTTTGGGGCTGTTTAAATAGGTTTAGGCAGACGAATCTAGACAGAAAACGGGACCAGATACATCAGAACACACCCAGGCAGAAAAGCAGATTCGGGAGGCAGGTCGACCCCCAGGTCGACTCTAGGGTCGACACCCTGGGGGCAGGTCGACTCTAGGGTCGACTCTATGGTCGACCCCCTAGGGGCAGGTCGACTCTAGGGTCGACCCCTGGGGGCAGGTCGAATCTAGGGTCGACTCCCCAGTCGACCTGGTCTGTGCTATTTAATTTTTTTTTTTGAACTTTGGAAGGCCATAACTTGGTCATATGGACTCCGATTTACGAAATTTCGGACTCTATTTCGCGTATTTTTCCGAGACGAACGCAATGGCAGGGCCCGTTTCCCTTGATTATGATATTATATTTTAATTATACTCAGATTTGTAATTCTTAAGTTCACAGAAAATACGGGGTGTTACACTTTGTCTGGGACATGCATGGGGATCTGATTATACCCCGAATAGGCATCCATAAAGGAAAGGAGTTCATGACCTGCAGTTGAATATACTAATTGATCGATTCTAAGCAACATGAAGCTATCATTCGGACAAGCCTTGTTTAGATCAGAGAAATCGATATGCGTTCGCCACATTCCATTGGCCTTTTTTACCAAAACTGGATTTGAAATCCAGTCAGGGTACGTCGAATCTTTAATAAAACCATTACTCTTCAGTTTCTCGACTTCTTCTTTCAATGCGGCATACCTTTCTGTACCCAACATTTGCCTTTTCTGCTTGACAGGAGGATGTTTCGGGTTAATGCTTAGCGAATGACTCATAATCGAGGGGGATATCCCACCCATATCTGCATGGGTCTAGGCAAATACATCCAAGTTAGTTTTCAGAAAATTTGTTAATTTCTTGGCTCGAACGGGATCCAATGGGATCCAATCTTCAGAACCTTCTCTGGGTCGCTATCATCGATTGGTACGTCCGCAGTTGCTTCATTGGGAGTGGCCATTCTGCTCCCAATCTCTTCATCCTCTCTGGGATCTATGTCCTCGGGCAACTCTCTAGGCGACCCTCCCAAAGGTACTTCCTTTAGTTGCTATGATGATTCCTCCCTTGGAGGGGAGGAACCGCCTTTCGCTTCTATGCCTTTTCCTTTGCGAAGCAGTTTTAACTCTGCAATGTAGTATGCTCGTGCAACAACTTGATCTCCTCTAACAATACCTACACTGTAATCCGTTGGGAATTTCAATAATAAGCACCAGGATGCAATATAGGCCCTGAATTTGGCTAGGGCCCGTCGGCCCAAGGAGGCATTGTACGGCGATTCAATATCCAGGACCACGAAGGGGAGGATCCTCACTCTCTGGCGTTCCCCTTCCCCAAGGTTTACTGATAATTCCACGTATCCTATTGGAGCGGTCGAGGCCCCATTAAATCCACGTATCCAACATTCACATGGTTTTAAATCCTTCGGCTTGAGTTTCATTTGGTCGAACGTTCTCTTGAACAAAATATTGACAGAACTCCTATTATCTACCAAGACTTTATGAACTATCGCTGGGCCAACGGTGACGGTAATCACCAACGGATCTTCAGTTGGGGAGTGTACTCTAATACTCTCTCGCTTGCGAAATATGACGTCATCGAACATCGTCTTTTGTTGCTTAATCGAAGCGTTGTCCTCAAGGTTACTGCACTCTCCCACTTCGAAATGTTGTTTAACTGCATTTATGTATTGATCCATAGCTCTGAAACTGTGCCCTGCTAGGTGGAGCCCACCAATTATGGTATTGATATCGATATTTTTCCCTCTTTGCTGAGCTGTCGGTTTGGCAGTAGGTTGGCTTTGGTTCGGGGCTTGTGCGGCTTGCTCCCCGTCCCTGGGAGTTACCATGTATTCATTATGCTTCCCTTCTCGGATCAGCCTTTCAACACATCTCTCAAGCGACGGCATTCGTTTGTGGTATGACCGTGAATCTGATGAAAAAGACAAAATTTCCCAGTTTCACGCTCTTTCTCTATAGAATCTCTCGGAGGAGGCCTTTTGTACTGGAGGACATTATATGTGTCCAGGAAGATGTTTTCCAATGTATCATTTAACGGTGTGAAGTTCTCAAATGGTCTGGACCGGGATCTCCTCTGAGAGTCATTTCCTCGATTTCTTTTCCAATTATTGTTATTATTATTTCCTGATTGGCGACCGCTGTCTTGATTCTTGTTCCCAGCGTTAACATCAACCTCTCCTGAGCTATCTCCCGTTTTCTTGATGGCCATGTTACTTTGGATATCTTCCTTATTAGTAGCCTTTCTTTTTAGATTAGCGTATATCTCCTCCCAACGCACACGAATATTGGCTTTTTCATAAAATATTTCTCTGGTCGGGGGAGGTTTACCAGCCAGATATCTTCCAAACTCGGTATCTTTATCGACGCCATCGATCAAGGCCATCGACACAGTTTGCTCATGCAGATCTTTGACTTCTGTGACAACAAAGTTAAAATGATCTAAATACGACCTCAGGCTTTCGACCGGTCGTTGTTTAATGAGGGATAGCTCGATCACATTCTTAGACCTCTGGGCATGAAGACGGAATTGGTTTACGAATTTCTCACTCAATTCCCTGAAGCTGGATATTGACCGTGTTGGCAGATGGGTAAACCACAATAACGCCACATCTTCCAAGAATATAGGGAACACTTTACATTTAACCGCGTCTATAGCTGCAGCGACATTCATTGACCAGTAGTACCGCATTAAGTGATGGATGGGGTCAGTCCTGCCCGTATAGCGATTCGTGGTTAGCATATTGAAGCGCCTCGGGAATGTAACATTCAGTATATCGTCAGTAAAAGGTGTGTGACTGCGATCTATGCCACGATCTTCATTCCTCTGTCCACGGCTATCTACCATGACTTGCCTAATCATTACTTCAACCTCTGCATAGGTCAGGGTTGATTCGGGATCAACACTCCTTGCCCGATGTCCTCCTCCAGCGTTTCTTTGACGTGCTGCTATAAAATCTAGGCCCTGAGCAGAACTCCCTTGCCCCCTATTGTCGCAGTCGATCACGCGATGAGCGGGAGGCATGCCATTCCTTGTGGTAGAACAGGCTCATTTAAGTTGCAGTTACTAGTTCCCTGATTAAATGCCTCCTCTTCACGAGGCAGAAGTGACCCAAATCGAAGTTGTTCTATGTTCTCAGGCCTTTCTAAAGGGGGCCATCGTTGGTTCCTTCGGGGCTCTTCAGACGACGACGTATGTTCCGGAGAGAAAGGGTGAGTTGGAGGTGGTGAAACCTGCCTTTGAATATCATCAATTCTTCTGCCTAAGGCAGTAATATTTTGACGCAACAACGAGCTCTCTTGCCTTTGAGCGGCCAGTTCATCGGTTTGCATGTCCAATGCTTCAAGTATTCGAGTTAAATGTCCCTCGGTAACTGGGGCAGAAGGGTCAAATTAATCATCAACATTCTCTCTTATACATAAAGAACTTAGGCCAGGTCGAGCAGTTTTACCAGCACGAGAAGAACGAGCCATAACCTCCTTTCCGGGTCGGGTCATGGTCTGATTATCGCTTCGGATTGCAGTACCCTTGTGTCGATGGCTCGTGATGGTACCCTGGGATCGGATCATGGGGGCACTAAATGGAGGAATAGTGTTGTTGTCCTGGGATCGAGTCATAATACATTCAGAAATCCGGATCATGGCGCCCACTTCGGGTCGGGTCGTGGTACCCTCTTCGGCCCGGATTGCCCCCACATCATCGCGATCCGAAGGCTCCTCTTTAACCTGCTCGTGCACACCTTCCTCGATCGCTTCGTTCATAGCTTCATTCGCTTGTGGAGCTCGTAATTCCTTAGACTTCTTTCCAGCCATGATATCTATGTATCGCTGAAATCTTCAAAAGTCGAAACTGCTGAGTTTTGGACTGTCCTCTTCGGACTTGACTATCCAAACAGTAGAGCAATAATCCAACGTACTGAGACTTTGTTCTCAGTGAAAGCACCAAAATGTTAGATCCAAAATTGGCTCTAACACCCAAATTGTTCAATTATACAGAAATCAATATCAGAAAAAATGTTAGAAAAACAGAAAAGACGCAAGATTTATAGTGGTTTAGCGTTAACGAGCCTACGTCCACTTTATGCCTATGATCATACTTGGAATCAGAGTACAATCGATGACTTATCCCTCAATCTCACTCTTACAATGTTGATTCACTCAATAATTTCGAGACAACTCTGAATAATAATAATAAAGATGTAATAATGGTGGAGTTAGAACTCAGAATTGCCAAAAGGTTCCTAAAAAATGCCAAGTTCTGGGCTATTTATAGCTGATTTTTGCAGGCGGATCGCGGTCATACGTGGAACAAATCCCGAAGATCTTGAGTTGGTTCGTAGCTTGAGGGAGAAATAGTAAATATGGCCGTTATGGACAGGTGTCACTGGATCCTGCGTTTGCGGATCGTGGAAGACTTGGTCATGGCACTTATCTAGTTTCCTAGTTCGGATCAGGTCGCGCTTTCATGGAGGGATCGGATCGAGTTAGGAGGACCGGGTCAGATCAGATCTGGTTGACACGAGAAAGTCGTATCACATCAGGGTGACACGAGCGGGTCGGATCAGGCCAGACTGACGCGATTGGGTCGGATCGAGCTAGCAAGGAGACGATCGCGATCATGTCTAGGCCTTCTCACAAGTAAAGCTTCTTCTTGAACTCGCGCTTGAATCTTGGTGGCTTGGTCCAAAAGCTAGCCAACACTACTAATAAGATTTGGTGTGATCATGGCTCCTAGTTTTTGGCTCTTGGATTTCTATTCATACTTCTCTAGGATTGTGCCTTCTGATTCTCAGATTTCTGGAGTCTTTGAAACACGTCTTCCAACAGAAAGACATGTTTGGAAGGGAAAATGTTGACCCACCTTTTTACATGGCAGCCATACGTCGATTTATAGCTATTGGAGTTCTCAGGACTCACATACGAACTCACAAAGGTTTGAAGTGATTCGAACAAAGTCACAAATATCTGGAGAAACTTAGGAATGCGATTAGTGATTCGGGGTCGGTACAACTCCTAGAAACACATTTGGATTAGTGAAACTCATAAAGTTCGAAAGATGGAAAAAATCTTCTAAATGTCCCGAGAGAGCTATTCATTTTTCATATCCCGAGATTGGTGTTCACCATTCGTATCCCAGGATTGATAATCATAATTCATATCTCGAATATGAATTGAGATGTGGCATTGTATTTTCTCTAAGGCATGCAGGATTGATAGTCAGGGAACAATATTTAAGGTTGGCAGGCCGGGATTAGTTTTCGAGGAATAATATTCTAGAATTGATTTTCCGTGATTGCTATTCAGGGATTGATATTTTGCATGTGCTGCCTTTTCCTCCAATTCTCACATATAAATAGCCCCTTGCTTGGCTGATTTCGGGATTCCATTAGGCACTTCCTACTGCACACGGGAACTTTGGTTTGTAGTTTTTTAATGGATTCCTTCATGGATTTGGAATTATGAACTTGTTCTTGAAGATCTCCATCAACATCCTGGCATTTGGAGTGGACTATTTAACACTCTTTGGCATAGCTTCATCCTCTTGGACTCTCTGGGACATACTCTTTTGGACATAGAAGCTTTTTGACTATAGAAAGCTTCACAATTGGACATTTGGACTTGTTAGAGAATTAGCAAGGCCTTTCTTATTCTCAATTCATAACTTTGTAAACATAAGACATGGAGAAGGATTGTACTTGTGTAACCATATGACAAAAATAAATAGTTACATCAAAGTGGACACTGACATTTTTGCAGGACCACTATAATTCCAGTGTTATTTACTTTTCAGTACTATGTGTCTAGACTGTGTTTGGATTTACATCATAACCCATTACTCATCGGGTGTTGGTGTGCAAAGCGACCAATTTCTCACGTCAACACAATGGTATATGTTGATATCTAGCCATAAATTTTGAAAATTTACATGTCTACTTTATTTATCTACTATTGCATAGTTATTAGTTTTCATTTAACATTATGTAAGTATCATTAACTCTTTTTTAGTGCTCGCAAACTTTATGTTTCAGTAGGGTGAAAGTTCAATTGTTCTAGGTGTAATCAGTAAAGAGCAAGCTGTAGAAGCTGTTACTTTCACTAACTATTGAAGTATAATTTTTTTTCATATCTATAAGATTTAGGACATATATATTAGTAAAGAGCAATACATTAACTTCACTTGCCCGACTTTAGTTTTAACTGAGAGAAAGTGCAAGTTTGAAAACGATAAGTAATTTTAAATGAATACGATTTTATTTCTATATACATTTTGAATTTTATTGAGTTGTGTCGTCAAAGTGAAACGATTTATTGCTCTTTGAGCTTTGTTATCCTTCGTTGGAAATGACTAAAGCTAGAAAACAACTGGATGTATAGTTATGTAGGGTTTCTCAAACTAGGGTAGTTTTACATCTTCCCTATGCAGTCCTGGCCCGAGCATCTGTGTTGCCCTAGGCAAAAACGTAAGCAACATAGAAAAATGGCAGCAGGCAAAAAAAGCTTGCAGGAAACAAATTTGGAGCAGGTTTCGATCCTGCTTCATATAGGGAAATAGTAAATGCCCACCCGTTAGACCATGCAACTAACTCTTTACATCTTAAGCGTCTTAGTATAAGAAATTTTCTTAATAAAAACATAAACATATCCCTACCTCCTCTGGTGCCCGGTTGGGTCTTATGCCCTAGGCGACCGTCTTGGTCGCCTAGGGCCAGGCCTGTCTCTAAGTTAGGTTTAGTTGTAAGCATGAAAGATGTGAAGCACTCAGGTACTCGGTAAGGTTGGCGGGGTCCAACTATTATGTTTCCAAGAACATTTGATTTCTTATGTATATTTTTATAGGTTTGCTTTCAGCCAGGTTGGTTCACCCTCCTATTTATTTGTTGGAAATTTTATACTTCTTTCCTTTGAATTCAAATTGATTTTTTTTACTTTTTTGATTACATTGGGAAGTAATACAAAACCTTTGCTATTTTAAAACATTTGAGTTAATGGTGAGATTGGATGTTGTCATAATAAGTGGCCTAGTCCACATTTAGCGGTGCAGTCCTATATCTTTGAGAAAAATGAACTCTTTCCTTATTCGATCCAAATTTTGGGATTATTTTTTTTATCTTCATCATGTAATATCGTGTGCTCTTTTCCATGTGTTGTTCTATTGTTTTCTTCATGTAGGCATTCTTATATATGGCTTTCATTCCATGCTTAATTCAGTATCTTTTTATTTTCATTGATTCTAATATATATGTTATTTTTGTAAGATAAAAACAAAATTAGCTTGGTCATATAGAATTATATATGTTACCTTTTATTTGATTTTACTCACGTTTTTTTTTTCAAACTGACCTGCGTGTCATTTCATAATAACGCTCGGGTAGACCGGGCATGTTTATAGGTCGTCATCTATTGGATATGCAACTCATGGAGTGAATACGGAAGTTTACCTATCCTAATATTTATTTTTTGCAACATTATGTTTACCCATCAGCATTTGTTAGGACGGAATTTTATAACTGTCTAGATAATGGGATGTGTGTTAACTCTAAATTACATTGTATCTTGGACTGATAGTTCATATGCCATTACTATTTTTATTATATATTGTCGAATTTGCTGCGAGATTCTTGTTTATTATGTTATTTTCTTTTTCTTTCCTTTTAATCCTAACAATATATGTTTTTGACGATTGAATGTTAGACATAAAAATATATTTGTCGTACTTGGTGTCGACTTTCGACAAGTAGAAAGGTGGGTCGTTACATTTGGTATCAAAGAAAAAGGTTAAGTGAGAGTTTTGACTCTGGTGGTGTTACTCATCAAGATTGGGTAAGCGAGACCTTGAGATGAGTTTGAAAGTGTATATATATTTATACAAGAGCATACTTATTATTTTTATAAAGATACCGTGTTAATTAGTTTTTTGAACTATTTATGAATTATAGTTGAGGCATGAGACACCATTGTGTCAACAATGATTTCTAAACAATCGGACTTGGCGAACAGACATGGTATTGACTTTTGAAAAATTGATAAATGAAATACTTTACCAAGGGTACATTTTAGGGATAGTTTAGCCAGGGGTCATGTTAAATTTCAAAATACACAAAACTCCCTGCCCTAAAACTTCATAAATTAGGTCTCTACTTTTAAAAATCACAAAAAATATATCAAAAGTCAATGTAAAAAACTGCCATACTTCAAAACTTAATTTAATAGACCTACATTTCAAAAATCAGTAAAAAAATCAAAAATCAGCATAAAAACCTACCGAACTTTAAAACTTAATTCAATATACAATTATCTTCGTATTCCTGTAAGAAAAGTATAAAAAAATATGCTTCAAAAATAAGTAAAAAGATCATGTTTCAACGAATATGCTGGAAAATCTACATTTTTTCGCAAAATTGCAAACATCACAGTAATTATATCAAATATTGCAGGTTATTATGCCATTTTTGTTGATTGCTTCAAACTTCGAAATTCTGTGCCTATACTTATTCATACATCACATTATTAGAGGAAATCATCAAAAAAATGATGAATATTGCATACAAATGAAAAATATACCACTTCCCGTAAAATTACAGAAAAAGAAACAACTATTTGTGAAATATGTTATGCCACTGAGACATATATGCAGTACATTGTAAAGTATTTGCGAATTGTCTACCCTTACCCACAATAAGTGCAGATATTACCACACACGTTTTCCTTTTTTCATTACCTGCAATATACTATGTGAATAATTGCAAATATGTCTGCACTTTTCCGCAACAAATGCAGACATTTCTTCAATTTTTTCGGTAATATTCTGTTGATCTTCACAACTTTTTGAATTTTTTATAGCAGTAGAGCAAAAAATAATGGAAAATATGTTGCTATAGAAACAGGACCCACTTTAAATAGAAACTTACAGGAGCATGTTGCTTAAAATACCTTTGATTTTAGGAACTTGTCACTAATATTCACCATATTATGTATGTATATAAAGAAATAAATTTTCAAAACAATATATATATTTATATATTGTTGTTTGGTAATGATAAGATTAAATTATTATCATTATCGTTTGACTGGTCATGCTCAAATAATTTAGGTGCATTGGCTATAGTGTCATAGTTTGATTATAAGGCATTCAATAAAAACGTAATGTAACACCCCGTACTTTCTATTAGCATTATGATAACAAATCCTAGAATACTTAATTTAAAATGTGAGAATTAAGGGAAATGGGTTACGCCATTGTGTTCGTCTCGGAATTCTGGTTGAGATAGAGTCCGAGTTTGCGAAAATTGGACTTCTTATGAAGAAGTTATGGCTGTCAGAAGTTTCCAGAAAAATTCAAATAAATTCAAACATCTCGAGAAAACAAGTTCTAATTCAAACAGAAGTCAGAAGCGGGCTAGGCGGGAAAATTCCCACCCAGGCAGGTCGACCAGGGGGTCGACCCAAGTGTCGACCTCCCCCTAGAGGTCGACCTGGGGGTCGACTGGCCCCCGACCAGAACTGAATTTTGAACGACTGATGACTTGCTGCTGAGTCACTAGGGTTTCTGGGTGGTCCTGATCTGGTTTAAGTGGCTGTGATTAACCCTAGGTTCATCTGACGGTTATAATTAAACTAGAATTCTAGATAAACAACTCAATTCTCAACCTAAAAACGCATAGAAAAATAATCCTTGAACTGAAATGCCGTCAGTAGACGGCTTGGAGTAGCCGTCACCATTGTCGATTCAAAGACAAGATAAAAGCTTACATCTAAAATCGAATTAAAACGAGTCTAATTCAACTATCTTCATCAAAGGCGCACATCTCCAATTTCAGAATTCAGATTTCAGAACGCAAGAATTCCTTTTAGTTTGTAAATTAGTTATTACGCAGATTTAAACATTCTTTCGATTGAATCATGACATGTTGTAATTGGGATGTAGAACGATGCTTATGTATAAGATTTGATTCTCGTTTATTTTAAAGTATCGTTGTAATTAATCATGTCCATTTGCTTATGACGATGAACATGTTGTGTATTTCATGTCTATATGCTTGTGGCGATGAACATGTTGTATATTAATCATATCTATATGCTTATGGTGATGAACAACATTTTATGCGATTGGAATCTATTATAATTGGGTAATGGATTTATTTTGCCAATTAAACTGTAAAACATGTCATGTTATAAATTAGTGGCTATTTGCAAGTTTATGATCTAAAACACATGCTTATATGTTAGATCAACGCTCATGTATATTCATGTTAGGTTGAATCTAATTATGTTGTAAAAGTTGGAATTGTAGTCCTCTTATGTTTTTTTTACACATGAGTATCATGCTAAATTGTGATTAAAATGATTTTCATGGCTTTCTTATGTTTTGACATACATAAGTTAGTATGCTAAATTGTGGTTTATATGTTAAACCTCCATGTTAGACCCATATCAAGTTTACATGAAATTTAGATCCAACTTAGTCACAAGTTCACCTTTACCTGTTTAGTTAAGAATAATGATACATCTATGCCAAGTTACATGTGATAAGTTAAATGTATGCTATTTTATGATTATGTCATGTTCCTTGTTTATTACCCCTTTTTTTTTATCGGTTTGGGCTAATTTGTTAGCCCAACATTTTATGTAATTCATACGTACGTTCTATGGGGATAACGATGGGAAAACAAAAAAATTCATTGCATAGGTTTGTTTATAAAATGGTTATTTGATATACCATTTATTGCGAGCAATATTTGAAAAAGAAAATCATGGCATGAGTAAATTAAAATTGATTTACATAAAGAAATTTGACATATATAGAAAAATGTGAAATTAGAAAAGACGAATATGCCTAACCCAAGGTTAGATTGAGTTGTGGTGTAAATTTGCCCAGAACCGACCGGCATATCCAGTGACCACAACAAGACCTGTCTAATGTGGGTGGTTAGTGCATCAAGCCCAAAAAGAACCCGAGGTTAGATTGAGTTGTGGTGTAAATCTGCCGGAACCGATCGGCACATCCAGTGACCACAACAAGGCATGTCTAATGTGATTGGTTGGTGCTTTAATAAATTAAAGCTAAGTCAGGATTGGTAGGGTTAAGTAAATTAGGAAAACACTTAACCTATTCAACATGTCAACTAAACGAATGGGTGGGATTAGGTAAACTTGGAAACTTAACTAAATAAACATGTTGATTAGAAAACCATACTAACGGGGACCCATTTCAGCAGTAACCCACATAGATGTATCATGGTACCCTGAAGGGTGGGGCGCGATTACTGGGCTGAATTATAAGCAGTCAAAACGTCGGTGGTTGGTGGGCCAATGTAGGTTCCAACGGAGTATGGGCGTGCACGAACTCCAGAGTGGAAAAATCAGGCACTGGACATCAGTAATGTGCACAGTGCATCTTAAATCGTGTCGGGTTTCCACCAGAGGGACTGATACACCCCATGGTGGGACCAGCACTGGTAGCTACAATCAACCGGGGCTGAATGACACAGGACATGAATGCATGCGAGTAGGAGCCGATCATTAAGGGGATCGTTTGGGGCTGGTTGAACCAATGGTTATGTAGGTGCAGAGACTATAGTAATGGGTGCGATTACATGTTCCTCTTATCTTATATTAGGGTATTGTTCTATGTTCTGTTATACTGTCATGATCCCTTTCCTTGTTTAAATACTAGTAATCACTGAACTTACCAGATTTATTGTCTGACCCGTTTTCTTTCGTCTTCTTTTCTTCTGTTCCCCCCCTGAGGTCGACAGGGAGGAAATACTCTAGCTTAATCAGACTCTTTGCGAGCTTCAAGAAAGTAGTTGTATGATTTGGACTCTCGTGCATTGGCTATGGCTTTTGGATATGACCCTTGGGGATTTATGTAGTTTTACCTATGTTTTATGCTTCTTTATTGAATAATCAAGACAAAAATTATGGTGTAATGTTTTGGAAGTTATTTTTGAGACAATTTGCTGTAATACTTTTGTATTGAACCACATATGCAATAAATGTTTGATTTCCGCTGCTTATATTTATCTTTCTTGTAAATTTTTCTGTGTCTTGTACCTATAACCCACCACCAATGTTAAGGCATTCCCTTTGTGAGTGACCTTAACGGAGGTGGGGTGTTTCACTTGGTATCAGAGAAAAGGTTTACCAGATCAGATAAGAATTTTTTAAAACTATTTTTCAAAAGAAACATAAAGAAGCATTTTTCAAGAAAAAGTGTTATTTTATTTTAAAGGCATAATCCCCCAAAAGCCATATGCCCTATCATTCTATCCTTCATTTTGAATCTTTTCTTTTTCGTTTCAACATGTTGGGGAATCTTAACTTCTAGAGGGTATACCGATACCTGGCTGGTTCAGGAGGTACTTAGAAGCTACGGCCAATGACGCAGACCCAACAGATATTCCTCCTCCTCCAGTTGCAGCCGCTCCTCCTCCTCCTCGTGCAAATTATTTCTCAAAGATTTGTAGGGACTTTAGGGCCATTGGTGGAAAGGATTTCAAGGGAACTGAATCATTCATAGAAGCAAGGAGCTGGCTCAAAGAAACTGAGGATCTGTTCGTTATCTTCGAGTTGGACGATAGACAAAAGTTACAGCTGGCTGTATGGTTGCTCAAAGACGAAGCTTCCTATTAGTGGGAAGTCACTAATGCTAAAAGACCAGTTGACACGTGGATGGTTTTCAGGATAAGGTTTGAGAAGAAATTCCTCTCACAAGCTGAACGAAGTTTACAGTTGGAAAAGTTCTTATCTCTTAAGCAAGGGCAGGGAGCTGGACCTCCTTCTGGAGGACAAGTTCACTCTCTCACGGCACCTCCGCAAGAATAAGGTAGAAATATTTCTATCGAAAGTTTAGTCCATCTTTTTGATCATCCTGTTCGTACTTTATTTGATTTTGTCACATCGCACTCTTTTATATCTACTTCTTTAGTGGAATCTCTGCACCTAAACACCAGTATAGAAGAGGATCCCTTGGTTGTTTCAAATCCAATTGGGGGCTCAGCCTATTTGTCAATGGTTTATTTGGATTTGAAAATACCTATTCTAAGCGTTGAGTTTGGATGTAATGCCTTTGTTTTGGGCTTCACGGGCTATGAGTTGATTCTAGGCATGGACTGGCTATCCAGTAATGGTGCCGTCCTCGATTGTGAAAAGATAGCGGTTAGACTCATGACTCGCCTCGGTAACACTCTCGAAATTTCTTGTAATCCCATGAACTCTGTTATGCCTAGTTATCTAGAATCTCTTGATGCGTCTGTTGAGAACTTGTAGTCTGCAAGGGTAGTCCGTGAATACTCGGATGTGTTTGAAGAAGTAAAGGGCTTACCTCCGAAGCGGGAGATAGGCTTCCGGATATACCTCGTTGATAATGCAAAGCCCGTTTCTTTACCCGTTAGGCACATGGCCCTAAGGGAGAGAAAGGAGCTCAGCAAGCAAATCAAAGAGCTGCCTGAGAAGGGGTTCACAAGATGGAGTATTTCTGGATGAGGTGCTCCGGTAGTGTTCGCGACCAAAGCTGATGGTTCGCTTCGCTTGTGCGTTGATCATAGGGAGCTAAACAAGATGACCAAGAAGAATAGACACCCACTCCCAAGAATAGATGATTTGTTTGATCAGCTTGTAGGTGCATCGGTTTTCTCCCAATTAGATTTAGCTACTGGGTTTCATCAGCTAAGAGTGGTTGAAGACAACATTGATAAGATTGCGTTCAGAACTCCCGATGGTTCCTTCAAATGGCTTGTCATGCCTTTTGGCTTGACAAACACACCCTCTTACTTCATTAATTTAATGAGAAGGGTGTTCCGAGAGTTCCTCAATAAGTTTGTGGTGGTCTTCGTAGATGATATTTTGATCTTCTCAAAGAATGAGGAAGAGCATGCTCAACATCTAAAGGAAGTCATGGATACTCTCTGTGCACATCAGTTGAAGGTGAAATTCTCCAAATGCCATTTCTGGAGAGAAGAAGTTAGGTTCCTTGGACATGTGGTGTCCAAAGAGGGAATAGCTGTGGACCTCGCGAAAGTGGTTGTTGTGCAAGATTGGAAGGTTCCTCGAAACGCAACCGAAGTCCGAAGCTTTCTTGGGCTAGCAGGCTTTATAGAAAGTTCAACAAAGATTTTGCAAAAATCTCAGCTCCACTAACAAGATTGACAAAGAAAAACCTAGCTTTCAATTGGGATTTGGATTGCGATATTGCTTTCCAACGTTTAAAAAGGGCTCTAACAACATCCCCAGTTCTGACATTGCCTGATGGAAGTAAGATGTTTATAGTATACACAGATGCATGCGGAACAGGACTAGGCGCTGTTCTGATGCAAGAAGGGAAGGTAGTGGCTTAAGGTTGAAGGCCGTTGAATGTACACGAGAAAAACTACCCAACCCGCGACCTAGAGTTCGTTTTCGCGCTTAAGTCTTGGCGCCATTATCTCCTAGGTGAGAAATTTGAACTGTATACTGACCATAAATCATTGAAATACTTATTATCGCAGAAAGATATCAAACTGAGTCAACAAAGGTGGATGGAGTTTCTTGCCTCGTACGATTTTGAGATTTCCTACACTCCTGGCAAGGGCAATGCAGTAGAAGATGCCTTAAGTAGAAAGAAGCTGGCCTTAAGCCTTCTCTTTGTGGAAAGGGAAAGCCTGGAGTTCATAGAAAGCTTTAACTTTAGACCCTCCTCTGACTTTGTACCTGGCTTGCTAGCAACATTAGAAGTGCGACCAACTCTATTAGACTCAATCGGAGCTGCACAAAGAGAAGACCCTCAGCTAGCTGATGTGATGGACAAGTTAATTAGAGGTGAGACTTCCAGTCACGTCAATAGATACTCCATTGGTGCCAAGGGCTGGTTGAGATGAGAAGGGAGACTATGTGTCCCACAAGTAACGGATTTGTTAAAGGCGGTTCTAGAAGAGGCACACCATTCCAAACTGACCATACACCCAAGCAGAGACAAAATGTAAAAGGACATCAAAAGAGTTTTCTTTTGGAATGGCATGAAGCAAGTCGTAGCTGAATTTGTTTCTAAGTGTTTAATATGCCAACATGTCAAGGCGGAGCAGAAGAAGCCTGGTGGTCTGCTCCATCCTCTAGAGGTCCCACAGTGGAAATGGGATAGCATCTCGATGGACTTTATAGATGGGTTGCCTAGGTCAAGAAGGGGCAATACCAGCATTTGGGTAATAGTGGAAAGGCTCACAAAAAGCGCCCACTTCATACCCGTCAAGAGTAGAAGGACTGCCTCATCTCTAGCATACATATAACTCAAAGAGATAGTTCGACTCCATGGGATACCCTCCGACATAGTGAGTGATCAAGACCCTATCTTCACGAGCGAGTTTTGGTAGAGTTTACAAGAGGCTGTAGGCACACGGTATGTTTAAACACGACCTATCACCCTCAAACCGATGGCCAGATGGAAAGGGTCAACAGAGTACTAGAAGACCTCTTGAGAATATGCATTCTTGACTTCGGAGGTACATGGGAGGATCATCTACCTTTGGTGGAATTTGCTTACAACAATAGCTACCAAGCTACCATAGGCATGGCGCCATTCGAAGCTCTATATGGAAGACCATATGGGTCACCAACTTGCTGGTGGGATTCCACAGGCAAGCTCATACTTGGGCCAGACATGATCAGAGAAACTTCAGAGAAAGTAGACTTGATTCGAAGAAGAATGAAGATAGCCAAAGACAGACAGAAGTCCTACGCAGACAGAAGAAGAACTGACCTTGAGTTCAAAGTTGGAGATAAGGTGTTCCTTAAAGTTTCTCCTTTGAAGAACATCGTTCGCTTTGGATCCGCAGGGAAGTTAGCACCCAGATTTGTAGGGTCATTCCCTATCATCAAGAAGATTGGGACCATGGCTTATAGGGTACAGCTGCCCGAAAGATTGGTCGGGGTTCATAATGTCTTTCATGTCTCTCACCTGCGGAAGTGCTTACATGAGTCTGCAGAAGTGCTGGAACCAAGCATGCTAAAGGAACCAGAAGTTGAACGAGAAGCAACTGTAAGGAGAGTCCCAACCCGTATCTTGGGAACAGAAGTCAAAAAGCTACCCAACCGTGAAGTTAAGCTCATCAAAATTCAATGGAGCAACACCGAGGAAGACGCAACTTGGGAAACTGAGGATAGAATACGTGCAGCCTACCCTTTTCTTTTTGAGGGTACATTCTTAATCTCTTTTTCCTTAAGTTTATGCTAGTATCTATCTTTTATCTCCTTGATCCTATCCTTTCTCCTTAGGTAGGAACCCATTTGGTTGTAAACATGTAATTGAAACAAGTTATGATTGATGGTTGCAAGTGGTTGTTAATGGTTGCTAGTGGATGCATATACACACACATTAAGTATTAGATCGGCTCAGTCACTTCCATATTGCATATGCATATATATATATTGGTTTATGGATTAAAACTTTATGTGTTATCATATGGACGTTGCATTTTTATGAATGATTGTGCACTCATGTAAGAAATTTTAAGTAGGAAAAATTGCATTCATAATGGACTCATGGCACTGACATAATTTGCATTAAGGAGGTCAACTGAATCAGTAGACCGCCTGATTTTGCATTAGATAAGGACATATACACACACATTGCATATGATCATGAAGCATTAGAAATCTTTTAAGGACAATGGATGCATGTGTTTGATGGTTGAATAGATGGGCGTTTGGATGGTAGGATATAAGTTCTTCTCGACTTGGGGATTTCGGGGACGAAATCCTAAAAGGAGGGGAAAATGTATCATCCCGTACTTTCTATTAACATTATGATAACGAATCCTAGAATACTTAATTAAAAATGTGAGAATTAAGGGAAACGGGTTACGCTATTGTGTTCGTCTCGGAATTCTGGTTGAGATAGAGTCCGAGTTTGCGTAAATTGGACTTCGTATGAAGAAGTTATGGTTGTCAGAAGTTTCCAGAAAAATTCAAATAAATTCAAATTGCTCGAAAAAACAAGTGCAAATTCAAACAGAAGTCATAAGTGGGCTGGGCGGGAAAATTCCCGCCCAGGCAGGTCGACCTCACCCCTAGAGGTCGACCTGGGGGTTGACCTGGGGGGTCGACCTGGCCCCCAGCAAGATCTGAATTTTGAACGACTGATGACTTGCTGTTGAGTCACTAGGGTTTCTGGATGGTCCTAATCTGGTCTGAGTGGCTGTGATTAACCCCAGGTTCATCTGACGGCTATAATTAAACTAGAATTCTATATAAACAACTCAATTCTCAACCTAAAAACACATAGAAAAATAATCCTAGAACTGAAATACTGTCAGTAGAGGACTTGGAGTAGCCGTCACCATTTTCAATTCAAAGACGAGATAAAAGCTTACATCTAAAATCAAATTAAAACGAGTCTAATTCAATGATCTTCATCAAAGGTGTGCATCTCCAATTTCAGAATTTAGATTTCAGAACGCAATAATTCCTTTTAGTTTGTAAGTTAGTTATTACGCAGATTTAAACATTCTTTCGATTGAATCATGACATGTTGTAATTGGGATGTACAACGATGCTTTTGTATAAGATTTGATTCTCGTTTATCTTAAAGTATCACTGTAATTAATCATGTCTATATGCTTATGACGATGAACATTTGTATATTTCATGTCTATATGCTTGTGGCGATGAACATGTTGTATATTAATAATATCTATATGCTTGTGGTGATGAACAACATTTTATGTCATTGGAATCTATTATAATTGGGTAATGGATTTATTTTGCCAATTAAATGGTAAAACATGTCATGTTATAAATTGGTGGTTATTTGCAAGTTTATGATTTAAAACACATGCTTATATGTTAGATCAACACTCATGTATATTCATGTTAGGTTGAATCTAATTATGTTGTAAAAGTTGGAATTGTAGTCCTCTTATGTTTTTTTTACACATGAGTATCATGCTAAATTGTGATTAAAATGATTTCCATGGCTTTCTTATGTTTTGACATACATAAGTTAGTATGCTAAATTGTGGTTTATATGTTAAACCTCCATGTTAGACCCATATCAAGTTTACATGAAATTTAGATCCAACTTAGTCACAAGTTCACCTCTACCTGTTTAGGTAAGATAATGATACATCTATGCCAAGTTACATGTGATAAGTTAAATGTATGCTATTTTATAATTATGTCATGTTCCTTGTTTATTACCCCTTTTTTTATGGGTTTGGGCTAATTTGTTAGCCCAACATTTTATGTAATTCATACGTACGTTCTACGGGGATAACGATGGGAAAACATGAAAATTCATGGCATAGGTTTGTTCATAAAATGGTATATTTGATATACCATTTATTGTGAGCAATATTTGAAAAAGATAATCATGGCATAAGTAAATAAAAATTAATTTACATAAAGAAATTTGAAATATATAGAAAAATGTGAATTTAGAAAAGACGAATATTCCTAACCCGAGGTTGGACTGAGTTACGGTGTAAATCTACTCGGAACCGACCGACATATCCAATGACCACAACAAGACCTGTCTAATGTGGGTGATTAGTGCATCAAGCCCCAAAAGAACCCAAGGTTAGACTGAGTTGTTGTGTAAATATGCCAGGAACCGACCGACACATCAAGTGACCACAACAAGACCTGTCTAATGTGAGTGGTTGTTTCTTTAATAAATTAAAGCTAAGTCAGGATTGGTAGGATTAAGTAAATTAGGAAAACACTTAACTGATTCAACATGTCAACTAAACGAATGGGTGGGGTTAGGTAAACTTGGACACTTAACCAAATACACATGTTGATTAGAAAACCCTAGTAACGGGGACCCATTTCAGCAGTATCCCACATAGATGTATCACGGTACCCTGAAACTGGGCAGTGTGGGGCACGATTACTGGGCTGAATTATAAGCGGTTAAAACGTCGGTGGTTGGTGGGCCAATGTAGGTTCCGATGGAGTATGGGCATGCACGTACTTCGGAGTGGAAAATCAGGCACTGGACATCAGCAGTGTACACTGTGCATCTTGAATCGTGTCAGGTTGCCACCAGAGGGACTGATACACCCCATGGTGGGACCAGCACAGGTAGCTACAATCAAGCGGGGCCGAATGACAAAGGACATGAATGCGTGCGAGTAGGAGCCGATCATTAAGGGGATCGCTTGGGGCTGGTTGAACCAATGGTGAAGTAGGTGCAGAGACTATAGTAATGGGTTGTAACGAGCCAGAAAATCTGAACCAATTTAAAAAATTTTAATTGGCTAAAATAATGGATTTTAAATAAATATTTTAAATAATAGCAATGAAAAGTGAGTTTGAATCGACAATTGAAAACGAATATAATTAATTCTAATTATAAACAAGGCTTGAAAAGGCGCTGCAGTTTCAAAAATTGAATTCAAACTTTGTCGGGCTGTACCGGGTGCAAAACAAAACAGATTTGAGTGAAACCAAAAATATTTAAATCTGTTAGTGAATACCTTTCTAACGAATCTGAAAAATCGAATTTTCATAGCGGAAAGCAAAAGTTATGGCCGAATGAATTTTCAGAAAGGTCGCTATGGAATTTATATAGCCCGTGAAATTGGCCATTTTGCATACGACCTCGGAATTCGACGAAACCTCTTTTGTTGGATCCAGGATGTGAATTTATTGCTAGGTTTCAAATTTCATAATTTTTGAAGCTAGTATGTGAGCGTGGCAAAGGAAAACGTGTTTTGGTCAATTACAGTTAAATTGGATCGACCATAAATGGGCCTTTTTGCAAACGGTCTCAGAATTCGACAAAACTAGTTTTTTTGGGACCGTATCGTCAAAACATAGCTAGATTTATTTTTTTGGAATTTTTCGAATCAGTTTGTGGCCCTGGCAAATTGAAATGTACGTTCAAATCGAATATTGAATGTTTTATATTTTAATTTGAAGGAAAACTGACTGAAACAATCAAATGGGCCTTCGAAACATATCCCATTGTGTTCGGAATGGGGGTAGAACGCTAGGGACGATAGTCGTTGGGTTTCGATTGGTGGTCGTGTCAGAAAACCCCTTTAAAACCTCCCCGACCAATCAAAATTTTTATAGAAAAAAAAATCATTTTCTCTCTCCCCGTAACAGCCGATCGACGGTGAAACCCTTTCTCGTCGTTCCCCTTCAATTTCCGACCGCCTCATCCACTTTCCGCCCCTCCGCCAGTTAAGGTTTTTGTCAAGCTCTCCCTCCTCTTCAAATCCGACCTGGTCTCGCTCCTCCTCGTGCAGCCGTCAGCGAGAACCAGAGGCTCGAAGTGGCGCGTTTCAGGGCGCCGCCACGAACCCCAGGGGCCACCGAGCTGGCCAACACCCCCACGCGCGCGAAGCTCTCTCCTAGCCCTTCGACGCTGCGAAGGCTGATCGTCCTCTAGCTTCATGGATTTCGTGAAATTCCCAACCCTAGTTTTGAACAAATCAAGCAGGTATCGGCTGATTTTATTTAATTTGATTTTAACACCTTTAAAGCGTTGCAAACCTTGTAAAAATCATATCTTTTTCGTTCGTTAACGAAATTCGATGAAACAGGAAACATCGTGACCGTGTGGACGCCTTCTACATTTTAGAAGAGACCGCATATTTTTCTGAGCCTTCTGCAATTTTTGGTGGAGTGGAACCCAAAGTGAGATTTCTAATTTATAAACGATATGGAAAACGATGATGTATAAATTATATAGTCGATGTATGAGTTATATAAGCGTTGTGCACCTCTTGTATAAGCGTTGTATAAGTTGTATGTTCGATGTATAAGTTATATATGCGTTGTAAATATTATATATGTTTTGAAATAAAAGTGAATTGCTATATATATATATATATATATATATATATATATACGCCCCTCGTCCACAAACCATGGACGATATCTATTGATTGTGATTGGAGTGAAAATTGATTGATAGCGAATGGTTGTTTGGGATTGTTTGTGGTTGATGTTGATTGATTATGATTGAAAAATACCCGTTTGTGGTTGAGAAATATTTGGTTGAAACCACATAGGATTAGTTTGTGGAAATGAAATAAATATATACATGCCGCCTGCATGCGAACTAGATGCATGATCCCCATTGTCAAAAACCGCGAGGTTTTAAGGTAGAGCGAGGAGCCGTACTAGGGACGGTCCCGGTTTTAACTACCCTGCCGTTATGCTGCCGAAATTTTTTGAAATATAAATGTGTTAGAATAATTTTCGTTCGTTGAAATAAATTACATATGTTGAAAGAATATTCATGTGTTGAGTTGCAATTCATTCATTGAGTTGAAATTCATGTGTTGAATATTATTCGAATTTAAACAAATAGTTTTAGCGATAAAAATCACATTTTTATATATATACAATCTATAGAGAATATTCATGTGTTGAGTTGCAATTCATTCGTTGAGTTGAAATTCATGTGTTGAATATTATTTGAATTTAAACAAATAGTTTTAGCGATAAAAATCACATTTTTATATATATACATACTATAGAGAATATTCATGTGTTGAGTTGCAATTCATTCGTTGAGTTGAAAATCATGTGTTGAATATTATTTGAATTTAAACAAATAGTTTTAGCGATAAAAATCACATTTTTATATATATACAAACTATAGAGAATATTCATGTATTGAGTTGCAATTCATTCGTTGAGTTGAAATTCATGTGTTGAATATTATTTGAATTTAAACAAATAGTTTTAGCGATAAAAATCACATTTTTATATATATATATACAAACTATAGAGAATATTCATGTGTTGAGTTGCAATTCATTCGTTGAGTTGAAATTCATGTGTTGGATATTATTTGAATTTAAACAAATAGTTTTTGTGATAAAATCACATTTTTATATATATACAAACTATTGAGAATATTCATGTGTTGAGTTGCAATTCATTCATTGAGTTGAAATTCATGTGTTTATTATTATTTGAATTTAAACAAATAATTTTAGCGATAAAAATCACATTTATATATATATATATATTAACTATAGAGAATATTCATGTGTTGAATTGAAATTCGTTCGTCGAGTTGAAATTCATGTATTGAATGTTATCGTATTTCAAAATAAAATGAATAGACAATAAAAACTACATTTTTATTGTGAATATGAAGTGTTAAAAACATTCACTTGTTGAACAAATATTTTTGATGATAAAAATATTTCTTTAATCATGTATACGCTTTGATAAAAATACACACGTGTTGAAATAAATAATAGTTTGCTAGAAATATTATTATTGGCTTTGTTCTGCATATATATACATGTGTTGAACAGAAAAAATGGATTAGCTGTAGAGTAAAGAAATTATTTGCGTGCCCGACAAATAGGTAAGCCTTGATGAGTTGACTGCGCAATTTTATTTTTATATCAACTCCTGTGAATGCCATTGGATGCGGAGTGCTGGTTATTCTGTGTGAAATAATAAATATCGCCATAGGATAGTAACAATTAAATTTGAACTACGCTACATGGCATACTTCTTGACGATAGGCATACTTCATCATATTCCACATAAGCAATTGGAGCTTGTGTGACGAGATGGAAGATTTACCATACGAGCGAGAGGCTTGTATGGCGATGATTATATACTACAGGTTGAACTGATGACTGATATGGACTCTATAAAATATAACGATAAATTGCCAGATTAATAAAAACCCCACACGGGTCTGGAGTTGACAATAATCACGTCTCTCTAGTTATTAGATACGGCACATGGACTATTTATTTCCACACGGAAACGGGGTGACGAGAATTTATTCTCTGGAGTGATTATCTATACATGCTCCCCCGTAAACACCAGAATATATCACTATAAATATGTGAATGCTTTTTAGGATTTATTGGGTACCTAACACGGCCCAATAAATTTCCAAACCCCTCCCCGTACAAAGGAGGTTATGGCGAAAAATTTCGAAATATTAAGGCGTTAGTGAAATATTTGAAGTGAAAACGAAGTTGAAAATATAGAATGAACTATAGTTGGAATTATAGAATGAACTATATTTATATATATAAATATAAATATAATTAAAAGGAATCGAAGCCGTGCAGTTCGCTTTTCGGAATCGTAATTTGAAATGATTAGTACGAGAAATCCGACCATCGGATTTTCCCGAAACCGCAACCACTGGGTTCGCTTTGGAGAAATCTTTCCAACGGCACCAACTTTGTAAAAATCCAACGGTTGGATTGTCTGGAATGTTTAATTCAAATCTGAAGAAAATCAGCGCCAGAAACGATTATATATATATATATAATTATATTTAATCGAATAACGACGCTGCAGTTCGTATTTTGAAATCGAAAATTCAAACGATTGTACCGGGAGATCCGACCGTCGGATTTTCCAGAAACTGGAACTGTTGGATTCATTTTGAAAAGACCTTTCTAATGATGTAAATTTTGTGAAGATCCAACAGTTAGATTTTCACATATGTGTAAATCAAATCTGAAGAAAAATAGCGCCACGGCCGCGTTATGGCCCGAAGCGTCATTTTGAATAAATTGGCTATTTTAAAATAAATAAAAATAGCGATAAATCGTTATAAAATATCATAAACAATATGGAATGGAAATAAACTGAATTTGCTCGATTTATATGGTATTTGATGGTTGAATGTGTTTGGTGTGAAAATTACATTAAAGAACAAAATTGGTGTTGTCGAATGATTTAACCATTGAAATAAATTGATTTGAAATTCTAAATATACGTGAATTATTTGAAAAGGCCAAGTTAATTCTCATTTCAAATAATTGACCGACGATTGAAATTCGAAGATGAAGACGATGGCCGAAGATCGGAGATCTTCACCTCGTTTGGATGGTAACCGAGGTCCTGATTGGGAGGCATCTCGAAATATGGATAATGAGTGGTGATCGTCCAGACGTACGTGGTGATCGATGGGTTTGCGAGGAATTTAGTGCCTTCGGTTTCGTTCAGATCCAGAACGGACTTGCAAATGGACTGTGTGTCTGACATTGGATTTTATTTTGTGTCGATTGATTTCTGTTAAATATACATCTGTTTGGCGGCGGAGAATTTATTCTTTTGCTTAACGCCCTTCTTTGAAACGCATGAGCTCAGAGGTTGTATATCGATGGACATTAGTCGCATGGCATGAATTGCTAATGTGGCATGCCTAAGTGGCAAATGATCAGGGCTTCTGTTGAAAAGAAAAGTCTTGTGGTGATGATCAAAGCACCGCCTGTGTGGCATAGCTTTGTGTATAATGTGAATTCGCGAGCCTCACACCCCGGTATGAAACAGAAACGGGAGAAGGACCTCAGGGAGGGCATGCGTTTCTTTCTAGCTAGGGTGGTGTCAGTGACCTACCAGCCCTGACATTTATATACTTTTCACCTATGTGGTTGTTGCTGTTGCGAGGCGCCTCGGTTTGATTGGATGATTCAGGTCCGATGGAGTCATTCGTTGGCTCGTTTGCGCCCCAAAGGGCGGGGAAACGTATTGCTCAGGCATTTTAATCCACATCGGTGGACCGGCCCTGACGATCCAAGGGTCACTCAAGCTCTGATCCTGAGACATGGTAGGCTAGATTGTCTCGAATTCGGTAAGGACTATCTTTTGCCTTGGTTCATGATGGAAATCCAATTTCCAAATACGACATCGTGCGGTTTTGATTGTATATATATATGGCGACATGATATATGGTACCCATGCCGTCTATGATTGATAGTTATGATTGAAATTGTTTCCAAAACATATAAACACTAGCAATAATATCAAATGCCTTTGTTTTATTCGTATCAAGCATATTTTGGTCGTTATAAGGTAAAACTCTATTCTCCGGTTTGCGTTGCATTGTGTTATGAGAACTGAGTCTTATAACGGCTTAACTTTTATAAAAAGCATAGCGATGTTTAAAAGAAAGATTTGTTTTAAAGCACTGGCAATCCAATGGAGTAAACCCGTTCCACGAAAGTGGCGTGGTCCTGTGATTGGCCATATTATATATGTGTTGAGTAGATTTCTCATACCATTCCCACGACTGACTCGTAGTTTGTTTCACTTTCAAACTCGGGTGCCTCTTTTTCTACACGGGCAGCCTTGTATTCAGGTTTAGCTGGTTCTTCCTGGATAGCTGGAGCTGAAGATGGATTCTATCATTTATCTATTTTTATGTTGTTCAGCTCCTATTGTACATATTTTGTTTGTTTTCAGCTGTAGACATTTATATATAGTTGAACTGTATTTGTGCTAAGTAAGATCCTATATACTGTGTAACTCTGATGATTACTCTTATACAGTATATTCTATTGTTCATTCTGGTGTATTTATATTATTCTGTTCTGCTATTATCTATTTCTGTGTTATATTCCAAAGATAACCCTTGTCTCCGTCGGTACGGGATTTGGGGTCGTCTCAACGTGGTATCAGAGCTTTGGTAAAGCTTAGTTCTGGAATATAACATTGGAACGAACTCGTCAGAAATAGAACCAGTAGTGTTCTAGGATGGGTAACTCTATACAGATAGGATCAGTAATATCCTAGTATGAGTAAAGCAGAACAAAATTACACCTCTATAGACACATTTACACTTGAAGTATATGTTTCTATATTTTAAATTATCTTTTCTGTGACCTGACACTTGATCTGCTATTTGCAGAAGTACTAGAAAATGAGTGCCAGAGACAGAAGAAGTAATACTGACCCGGGTATAGAAGCTCTATTTATGAAATATAGAAATCTGGGTGGAAAACCTTTCTCGGGTGAAGAATCAATTATGAAAACACAAGCTTGGATTCGCTCGGCTGAGAAAAACTTCGAAGCATTAAAGCTGAGGGATGACCAGAAAAGATTACTGGCCTCCTGGGCACTCGAAGACGAAGCTTTGTTCTGGTGGGATTCAGTTATTAAGGATAATCCAGAAGGTGATATCACCTGGGATAGATTCAAAGTGATTTTCCTGGAAAGATTTACTCCTCTCGAAGCGACGGAGCGACTATGTGATGAATTTTCTTATTTGATACAAGGAGATATGACCATCCCAGAATATCATAAGAAATTCAACGAACTTTCTCACTTTTCTCCCCATCTAATTCAGAATACGAAGAGGAAGAATCTGAGATTTATTTATGGGCTTCAAAGGAAATATCAGAATAAAGTAATGGGGCATGTGAAGCTTCCTTTTTCAGAAATGATTTATATGGCTTATCAGTATGAAGACCTCCATATGAAAGGCATGTTGCGAGATGAAGAAGAAATCAGCTCTAGCAGCAAAAGAAAATTTGAAGCTGATAGCCCAGAGACAAGTGTGCAGCCTGAGGCTAGTACGAAGGCTGAAGTCAAAAAGAGGCCGAAGATCAATCAGAAAAAGGTAAAGGCAGTCGTATGTCTAAAGTGTGATCAGCAAGGGCATTCGATGAGAAATTGTAGATCTTCGAACAGACGAAAGGGTGATGGGTCTAAATCCGGGATGAATTTTCAAGAAAATAGAAAGTGCAGTCAATGCCAACAGGCCGGTCATCTTTTAAAGGCCTGCCCGCTATTCAGAAAACCTGAAGCAGTACATGTTAATGAAGTGGCAGAAGTGCCTGCATCTTCGTCTACTCCGGAAAGGCCAGATGTTTTAGAAGGCACACTTACTGTCAAAAATATTCCAGTTAAAGTACTGTTTGACACTGGCGCGTCGCGAAGCTTCATTGCCAAGAATGCAGCTAAGAAATTAGATTTGAATTTGAAGAAGCTCAAAGAACCAATGACTGTCCAAAATCCGGTCGGGGGTTCCGTCGATCTCAATTGGGTTTGTGGAGTGTCGGTTTCCTTTTCTCGTTATCGGTTTCCTACCATCGCGGTCGTCATGAAATTTAAAGAGTTTGATCTTATCTTGGGGTTAGACTGGTTGACCAAATATGAAGCTGAAGTTAAATGCGCCGGCAGAGTCGTATAGGCGAAGACTAAATCAGGTGATTATATAACCATTCCCTGTGAGGGTCAGAATACTAATAGAAAAGATTTCTGGGCAGCTTTGAATGTTTCCCCAGCCCAAATAGAAAGTATCCCTGAAATCACAGAGAATATTCCTGACCTAGTGAAAGATATTCCTGTCGTAAAAAATTATGCGGATGTGTTTGAAGAAGTTTTTCGCTTACCGCCGCAGAGAGAAATAGATTTCAAGATTGCTTTGATTCCGAATGCAAGGCCGGTAGTTCACGCTATTCGAAGAATGTCCTTGAAAGAGAAAGAAGAACTTGACAATCAAACACGACAACTCGTATGGAAGGGTCTGATCAGGCCTAGTTTCTATGATTGGGGAGCAGCAGTGGTGTTTGTCCCAAAATCTGACGGTACTCTACGTCTATGTGTGGATTATCGAGATCTGAACAAACAGACCCCATTGCCGCGGATTGATGATTTGTTGGATCGATAAAATGGCACACAAGTATTTTCACGAATGGACCTAGCTACAGGTTTCCATCAACTTCGAATGGCCGAAGAGTGTGTTCCAATGACAACATTCAGAGGTCCCTACTTATTCTACGAGTGGTTAGTAATGCCGTTCGGCTTATGTAACGCTCCTGCTTACTTCGTTGATCAGATGAATAGAGTGTTCAGAGGAGTTTTGAATAAATTTGTTGTGGTTTTTATTGACGATATTCTAATCTTCTCTAAATCAAAGGTCGAACATGAAAAGCATCTGGGACAGGTTCTAGAAATTCTGAGATGGAATGTATTAAAAGCCAAATTTTCCAAATGTATCTTCTGGCAAGATGAAGTAAAATTTCTAGGACACGTAGTATCGAAAGAAGGAATTGCTATGGATCCAAGCAAAATCACAGCCATTCAGAATTGGAAACAGCCCAGTACCCCCACTGAGGTCCGCAGTTTTCTCGGATTGGCTAGCTATTACCGGAAGTTCGTTAAAAACTTTTCGAAAATATCTGGTCATTTAACGAAGCTTACAAAGAAGCATTCTAAATTCAAATGGACTCCAGAAAGTGAGGAGGCTTTCGAAGAGCTAAAATTAAGACTAACGACTGCTCCAGTGTTAACCATCATCGATGGCAATCAAGATTTGAAAGTATGGACTGATGCTTCTAGAGAAGGCCTTGGCGCAGTGTTAATGCAAAGGGGCCAAGTGATTGCTTATGCTAGCCGTCAACTGAAGCCGCACGAGAAGAACTATGTAAATCATGATCTTGAGTTATTGGCTATTGTGTTCGCTTTGAAAATCTGGAGGCACTATCTTCTGGGTGAGAGATTTGAACTGTTTACAGATCACCAGTCGTTAAAGTATCTGTTCACTCAGAAGGACCTGAATCTGAGGAAGCAACGTTGGCTGGAGTTTCTTGCAGCATATGACTTTGAAATTATGTACACTCCAGGGAAAGCCAATGTCGTGGCCGATGCGCTGAGCCGAATGAATGAAATGATCGCCAGTTTTATTATCACGAATTCATTGCTAGATAAGATATCCGCTCTTCAGAAGGATGATCACTTCATTCAGAAGATCAGAGAGATAATTCAACAAGGAGAACCCTCGAGTTTTCAAGTAGATAATGATGGGATTTTAAGGCTCAAAGGTAGAATCTGTGTCCCTAACATTCCTGAACTTCGAAAGGAAGTACTGGATGAATGCCACAAGTCAAAACTTAGTATCCATCCAGGAGTAAGCAAAATGTATAATGACATCAAACGCACTTTCTGGTGGAAGTCGATGAAAAGGGACATTTCATTATATGTTAGCCGATGCCCTACTTGCCAACTAGTCAAGAGCGACCAACAGAAACTAGCTGGATTGCTACAACCCCTAGAAGTTCCTGGTTGGAAGTGGGAACATATTTCTATGGATTTCATTGATGGTCTGCCCAGAACCAGAAAAGGGAATGACAGTATTTGGGTGATCGTAGATCGCTTCACGAAGACCGCCCATTTCATACCTGTCAGATCAAACAGAACTGCTCAGAGTCTGGCACAGATATACTTCAGGGAAATAGTTAGACTACATGGAGTGCCGCTCAGTATAGTCAGTGATAGAGATACAATATTCACTAGCAAATTCTGGGAAGCATTCCAAGTCGAGCTGGGAACGAGGTTGAACTTAAGCACCGCTTATCATCCTCAGACAGACGGTCAGACTGAGAGGGTGAATCGTATTTTAGAAGATCTATTGCGGGCTTGTGTTATAGATTTCGGTGGGTCATGGGAAGACCATCTGCATTTGGCTGAATTCTCTTATAATAACAACTACCAGGCGAGTCTGACAATGTCGCCATTCGAAGCATTGTATGGTAGACCGTGCCGATCTCCTTCTTGTTGGGTCGAACCTGGAAATAGACTTGTGTTGGGTCCTGATATGATTCGAGAAGCTGCCGACAAAGTCGATTTTATCAAGAAGCGATTACTCGCCGCTCAAAGCCGACAAAAGAGCTATGCCGATAGGAGAAGAAGAGATATATCCTTTGTTGTTGGCGACTACGTGTATTTGAAAGTATCGCCGATGAGAGGAGTTATCCGGTTCGGTAAAACTGGAAAGTTGGCGCCCAAATTCATTGGTCCGTTTCCTATTCTGGAACGGATCGGGACTCTCGCTTACAGGGTCAAATTGCCTGATTGGTTGCCTGGAGTTCATGTTGTATTCCATATATCTCAACTTCGAAAGCACGTTCATGATCCAGACTTGATCGTGGAAGAAGCAGCTCAACAGGATATTGAAATTACTCTAGAATTAGCTGTGAGACGAGAGCCGCTAAAGATTTTCGGCAAAGAAACCAAAGAACTGAGGAATAAGAAGGTTCACTTAGTCAAAGTGCAATGGAGTGGAGATCCGCGAGATTGTACTTGGGAAACTGAGGAGAGCATTCAGAAAGCTTATCCTAGATGCCGAGTGGATATCTCTGATTGACTCTGGTGCAAGGTACATTTACCCTACCTTGCATTACCATTTAATTCTCTACTTTGTTGTTATTTTCTTTCCATGGATGTGCACTTTTAAATTCTATAGTCAGAATGATTTAAAAAAAAAAAGAGGATAGGAATTGATTTGTATGGTTTTGAAAAGTTAAAAACAATTGGATTGGTTGTTGTGTTGTGTGATTGTAGATTTATCAAACCACTTTCGACTTTGTTCCTTTTCGGGGACGAAAAGTTTTAAGTGGGGGAGATTGTAACGACCCAGAAAATCTGAACCAATTTAAAATTTTTTAATTGGCTAAAATAATGGATTTTAAATATTTAAAATAAATATTTTAAATAATAGCAATGAAAAGTGAGTTTTAATCGACAATTGAAAACGAATATAATTAATTCTAATTATAAACAAGGCTTGAAAAGGCGCTGTAGTTTCAAAAATTGAATTCAAACTTTGTCGGGCTGTACCGGGTGCAAAACAAAACAGATTTGAGTGAAACCAAAAATATTTAAATTTGTTAGTGAATACCTTTCTAATGAATCTGAAAAATCGAATTTTCATAGCGGAAAGCAAAAGTTATGGCCGAATGAATTTTCAGAAAGGTCGCTATGGAATTTATATAGCCCGTGAAATTGGCCATTTTGCATACGACCTCGGAATTCGACGAAACATCTTTTGTTGGATCCAGGATGTGAAGTTATTGCTTGGTTTCAAATTTCATAATTTTTGAATCTAGTATGTGAGCGTGGCAAAGGAAAATGTGTTTTGGTCAATTACAGTTAAGTTGGATCGACCAAAAATGGGCCTTTTTGCAAACGGTCTCAGAATTTGACAAAACTAGTTTTGTTGGGACCGTATCGTCAAAACATAGCTAGATTTATTTTTTTGGAATTTTTCGAATCAGTTTGTGGCCCTGGCAAATTGAAATGTACGTTCAAATCGAATATTGAATGTTTTATATTTTAATTTGAAGGAAAACTGACTGAAACAGTCGAATGAGCCTTTGAAACATATCCCATTGTGTTCGGAATGGGGGTAAAACGCTAGGGACGACAGTCGTTGGGTTTCGATTGGTGGTCGTGTCAGAAAACCCCTTTAAAACCTTTCCGACCAATCAAAATTTTTATAAAAAAAGAAACAGAAAAATCATTTTCTCTCTCCCCATAACAGCCGATCGACGGCGAAACCCTTTCTCGTCGTTCCCCTTCAATTTCTGACTGCCTCATCCACTTTCAGCCCCTCCGCCAGTTAAGGTTTTTGTCAAGCTCTCCCTCCTCTTCAAATCCGACATGGTTTCGCTCCTCCTCGTGCAGCCGTCATCGAGAACCAGAGGCTCGAAGTGGCGCGTTTCAGGCCGCCGCCACGAACGCCAGGGGCCACCGAGCTGGCCAACTCCCCCACGCACGCGAAGCTCTCTCCTAGCCCTTCGACGCTGCGAAGGCTGATCGTCCTCTAGCTTCACGGATTTCGTGAAATTCCCAACCCTAGTTTTGAACAAATCAAGCAGGTATCGGCTGATTTTATTTAATTTGATTTTAACACCTTTATAGCGTTGCAAACCTTGTAAAAATCATATCTTTTTCGTTCGTTAACGAAATTCGATGAAACAGGAAACATCGTGACCGTGTGGACGCCTTCTACATTTTAGAAGAGACCGCATATTTTTCTGAGCCTTCTGCTATTTTTGTTGGAGTGGAACCTAAAGTGAGATTTCTAATTTATAAACGATATGGAAAATGATGATGTATAAATTATGTAGTCGATGTATGAGTTATATAAGCGTTGTGCACCTCTTGTATAAGCGTTGTATAAGTTGTATGTTTGATGTATAAGTTATATATGCGTTGTAAATATTATATATGTGTTGAAATAAAAGTGAATTGCTATATATATATATATATATATATATATATATATATATATATACACACACACACACACGCCCCTCGTCCACAAAACATGGATGATATTAATTGATTGTGATTGGTGTGAAAATTGATTGATAGCGAATGGTTGTTTGGGATTGTTTGTGGTTGATATTGATTGATTGTGATTGAAAAATACCCGTTTGTGGTTGAGAAATATTTGGTTGAAACCACTTAGGATTAGTTTGTGGAAATGAAATAAATATATACATGCCGCCTGCGTGCGAACTAGATGCATGATCCCCATTGTCAAAAACCGCGAGGTTTTAAGGTAGAGCGAGGAGCCGTACTGGGGACGGTCCCGGTTTTAACTACCCTGCCGTTATGCTGCCGATTTTTTTTGAAATATACATGTGTTAGAATAATTTTTGTTCGTTGAAATAAATTACATATGTTGAAAGAATATTCATGTGTTGAGTTGCAATTCATTCGTTGAGTTGAAATTCATGTGTTGAATATTATTTGAATTTAAACAAATAGTTTTAGCGATAAAAATCACATTTTTATATATATACAATCTATAGAGAATATTCATGTGTTGAGTTGCAATTCATTCGTTGAGTTGAAATTCATGTGTTGAATATTATTTGAATTTAAACAAATAGTTTTAGCGATAAAAATCACATTTTTATATATATACAAACTATAAAGAATATTCATGTGTTGAGTTGCAATTCATTCGTTGAGTTGAAATTCATGTGTTGAATATTATTTGAATTTAAACAAATAGTTTTAGCGATAAAAATCACATTTTTATATATATACAAACTATAGAGAATATTCATGTGTTGAGTTGCAATTCATTCATTGAGTTGAAATTCATGTGTTGAATATTATTTGAATTTAAACAAATAGTTTTAGCGATAAAAATCACATTTTTATATATATACAAACTATAGAGAATATTCATGTGTTGAGTTGCAATTCATTCGTTGAGTTGAAATTCATGTGTTGGATATTATTTGAATTTAAACAAATAGTTTTAGCGATAAAATCACATTTTTATATATATACAAACTATAGAGAATATTCATGTGTTGAGTTGCAATTCATTCGTTGAGTTGAAATTCATGTGTTGAATATTATTTGAATTTAAACAAATAATTTTAGTGATAAAAATCACATTTTTATATATATACAAACTATAGAGAATATTCATGTGTTGAATTGAAATTCGTTCGTCGAGTTGAAATTCATGTGTTTAATGTTATCGTATTTTAAAATAAAATGAATAGACAATAAAAACTACATTTTTATTGTGAATATGAAGTGTTAAAAACATTCACGTGTTGAATAAATATTTTTGATGATAAAAATATTTCTTTTATCATGTATACGCTTTGATAAAAATACACATGTGTTGAAATAAATAATAGTTTGCTAGAAATATTATCATTGGCTTTGTTCTGCATATATATACATGTGTTGAACAGAAAAAATGGATTAGCTGTAGAGTAAAGAAATTATTTGTGTGCCCGACAAATAGGTAAGCCTTGATGAGTTGACTGCGCAATTTTATTTTTATATCAACTCCTGTGAATGCCATTGGATGCGGAGTGCTGGTTATTCTGTGTGAAATAATAAATATCACCATAGGATAGTAACAATTAAATTTGAACTACGCTACATGGCATACTTCTTGACGATAGGCATACTTCATCATATTCCACATAAGCAATTGGAGCTTGTGTGACGAGATGGAAGATTTACCATACGAGCGAGAGGCTTGTATGGCGATGATTATATACTACAGGTTTAACTGATGACTGATATGGACTCTATAAAATATAACGATAAATTGCCAGATTAATAAAAACCCCACACGGGTCTGGAGTTGACAATAATCACGTCTCTCTAGTTATTAGATACGGCACATGGACTATTTATTTCCACACGGAAACGGGGTGACGAGAATTTATTCTCTGGAGTGATTATCTATACATGCTCCCCCGTAAACACCAGAATATATCACTATAAATATGTGAATGCTTTTTAGGATTTATTGGGTACCTAACACGGCCCAATAAATTTCCAAACCCCTCCCCGTACAAAGGAGGTTATGGCGAAATTTTTCGAAATATTAAGGCGTTAGTGAAATATTTGAAGTGAAAACGAAGTTGAAAATATAGAATGAACTATAGTTGGAATTATAGAATGAACTATATTTATATATATATATATATAAATATAATTAAAAGGAATCGAAACCGTGCAGTTCGCTTTTCGGAATCGTAAATTGAAATGATTAGTACGAGAAATCCGACCATCGGATTTTCTCGAAACCGCAACCGCTGGGTTCGCTTTGGAGAAATCTTTCCAACGGCACCAATTTTGTAAAAATCCAACGGTTGGATTGTCTGGAATGTTTAATTCAAATCTAAAGAAAAACAGCGCCAGAAACGATTATATATATATATATATAATTATATTTAATCGAATAACGACGCTGCAGTTCGTATTTTGAAATCGAAAATTCAAACGATTGTACCGGGAGATCCGACCGTCGGATTTTCCAGAAACTGGAACTGTTGGATTCGTTTTGAAAAGACCTTTCTAATGATGTAAATTTTGTGAAGATCCAACAGTTAGATTCTCACATATGTGTAAATCAAATCTGAAGAAAAACAGCGCCACGGCCGCGTTATGGCCCGAAGCGTCATTTTGAATAAATTGGCTATTTTAAAATAAATAAAAATAGCGATAAATCGTTATAAAATATCATAAACAATATGGAATGGAAATAAACTGAATTTGCTTGATTTATATGGTATTTGATGGTTGAATGTGTTTGGTGTGAAAATTACATTAAAGAACAAAATTGGTGTTGTCGAATGATTTAACCATTGAAATAAATTGATTTGAAATTCTAAATATACGTGAATTATTTGAAAAGGCCGAGTTAATTCTCATTTCAAATAATTGACCGACGATTGAAATTCGAAGATGAAGACGGTGGCCAAAGACCGGAGATCTTCACCTCGTTTGGATGGTAACCGAGGTCCTGATTGGGAGGCATCCCGAAATATGGATAATGAGTGGTGATCGTCCAGACGTACGTGGTGATCGATGGGTTTGCGAGGTATTTAGTGCCTCCGGTTTCATTCAGACCCAGAACGGACTTGCAAATGGACTGTGTGTCTAACATTGGATTTTATTCTGTGTCGATTGATTTCTGTTAAATATACATCTGTTTGGCGGCGGAGAATTTATTCTTTTGCTTAACGCCCTTCTCTGAAACGCATGAGCTCAGAGGTTGTATATCGATGGACATCAGTCGCATGGCATGAATTGCTAATGTGGCATGCCTAAGTGGCAAATGATCAGGGCTTCTGTTGAAAAGCAAAGTCTTGTGGTGATGATCAAAGCACCGCCTGTGTGGCATAGCTTTGTGTATAATGTGAATTCGCGAGCCTCACACCCCGGTATGAACCAGAAACGGGAGAAGGACCTCAGGGAGGGCATGCGTTTCTTTCTAGCTAGGGTGGTGTCAGTGACCTACCAGCCCTGACATTTATATACTTTTCACCTATGTGGTTGTTGCTGTTGCAAGGCGCCTCGGTTCGATCGGACGATTCGGGTCCGATGGAGTCATTCGTTGGCTCGTTTGCGCCCCAAAGGGCGGGGAAACGTATTGCTCAGGCATTTTAATCCACATCGGTGGACCGGCCCTGACGATCCAAGGGTCACTCGAGCTCTGATCCTGAGACATGGTAGGCTAGATTGTCTCGAATTCGGTAAGGACTATCTTTTGCCTTGGTTCATGATGGAAATCCAATTTCCAAATACGACATCGTGCGGTTTTGATTGTATATATATATATATGGCGACATGATATATGGTACCCATGCCGTCTATGATTGATAGTTATGATTGAAACTGTTTCCAAAACATATAAACACTAGCAATAATATCAAATGCCTTTGTTTTATTTGTATCAAGCATATTTTGGCTGTTATAAAGTAAAACTCTATCCTCCGGTTTGCGTTGCATTGTGTGATGGGAACTGAGTCTTATAACGGCTTCATTTTTATAAAAAGCAAAGCGATGTTTAAAAGAAAGATTTGTTTTAAAGCACTGGCAATCCAATGGAGTAAACCCGTTCCACGAAAGTGGCGTGGTCCTGTGATTGGCCATATTATATATGTGTTGAGTAGATTTCTCATACCAGTCCCATGACTGACTCGTAGTTTGTTTCACTTTCAAACTCGGGTGCCCCTTTTTCTACACGGGCAGCCTTGTATTCAGGTTTAGCTGGTTCTTCCTGGATAGCTGGAGCTGAAGATGGATTCTATCATTTATCTCTTTTTATGCTGTTCAGCTCCTATTGTACATATTTTGTTTGTTTTCCGCTGTGGACATTTATATATAGTTGAACTGTATTTGTGCTAAGTAAGATCCTGTATACTGTGTAACTCTGATGATTACACTTATACAGTATATTCTATTGTTCATTCTGGTGTATTTATATTATTCTGTTCTGCTATTATCTGTTTCTGTGTTAAATTCCAAAGATAACCCTTGTCTCCGTCAGTACGGGATTTGGGGTCGTCTCATGGGTGCGATTACATGTTCCTCTTATCTTATGTTAGGGTATTGTCCCATGTTCTGTTATCACTGTCATGATCGCTTTTCTTGTTTAAATACTAGTAATCACTGAACTTACCAGACTTATTGTCTGACCCGTTTTCTTTCGTCTTCTTTTCTTCCGTTTCCCCTCCCCTCAGGTCCACAGGGAGGAAATACTCCAGCTTAATTAGGCTCTTTGCAAGCTTCAAGAAAGTAGATGTATGATTTGGACTCTCTTGCATTGGCTATGGCTTTTGCATATGACCCTTGGGGATTTATGCAGTTTTACCTATGTTTTATGCTTCTTTATTTAATAATCAAGACAGAAATTATGGTGTAATGTTTTGGATGTTATTTTTGAGACAATTTGCTGTAATACTTTGTATTGAACTACGTATGCAATAAATGTTTGATTTCCGCTGCTTATATTTATCTGTCTTGTAAATTTTTCTGTGTCTTGTACCTATAATCCTCCACCAAAGTTAAGGCATTCCCTTTGTGAGTGACCTTAACGGAGGTGGGGTGTTTCACGTTAAGTTAAAATTTATCTTTTAATAGAAGTTGTTTAATATGATCTAAACGACAGATAGAATATTTACATCGGAAATATTCGAGAAAATTTTATTGCAATATAAAGTGATTATATTTGAGATGGATTTTTTTTAAATAAATATTTCCAATAAAGTTTGTTTTGAAAAGTGTTCAAATTAATTTAAATTCTGTATTATTTAAAAATATATTCAAAAATATTTTGAGAAAATAAATTGTGGTCTTACTTTAAAATATTTCCAAGTTTAATTGTTTTAACAAGAATTTTTTTAAACTATCTTAATTATTTTTGTGATGATCTGAATAATCTTCAAAGTAATGATCACATTTTTCTTAGATGAAAGCTATAATATACTTAGTAAGTTATCCTCATTGTCATTGTGTGATTGAGATAAGTCTAAATTTGAACAAACCCAAATTGAATGTTGTTAAATAAATTGTTTATCTTAATATTTGTATATCGTAGAAATAGGCGAAATATAATATGTAATAAAGATATTTTAAAATAAAAATTGAGTACTGAAATTTTAATTTTCCTTAAAAAAAATCTGATTTGAAATAAAAGTCATTTTGTATAGTAATTTGGTAAATAGAAGAATTTAAAACTCTTAAGTTGAAAAGGGATATTATAACTCAGGTTTTAATTTGATTTACTATTCTTCAGAGATGTGTGTTTAAATTCAATAAATAATAGTTTTTAAATGGGAAATAAAGGTAGCTTGAAAGTAAACATAAATGTAAAATTGTTTGGATTTAAATGACATTTTAAACAATACTAGTTTTTGAATTGTCTTCTAAACACCTTAGATTTATAATTAACTCTTTACAATTAATATTTGAAATAGTATTGCTAAAAGTGTTTTGTCAAATATATGAAATGTGAAAATCAAGCACAAATTTCAAAAATTAAAGGTTTTGATAAGGATATGGAAAGAAAATTTCCATAAACGATATCGCTTATATGGAAAATATTTACTTGCACTCTTGTCGGTAATGGTTGAAGTATAAAAGCATGTTCCTATCTCTTAGGTTTAGGACATTGTTAAGACAATGCGTAGAAGTAACACTTGCATGACTTTAATTTTAACTGAGAGATAGTACAAGTTTGAAATCGACCAATAATGGTGTTGACATTGGGAATTGTAGTTGTACGTGCATGCCAAAGCCTAAGTGTAAGTTTTGTAGAAAAACAATTATCCAAATCCAAAGCAATGAAATGCAAGGAAGGCACAACTTTTTATATTGGTTCGGCACTAACGCCTACATCCACTTTATAGTAACCATTCATCATATAATAACTGACTACAAAAGCAGTACAAGTTCGGACAATATTTGTGTACAAAATTGTACAATAGAACAAAATATTTTTTAATTCTAAACTTTGACCAAAACGCCCTTCTTCTTCTTTGTTAAGCAAAAATATGGAGCAATGTCGAAAAAGTAGCTTCAACGTTCAAGAAATTCCAAGATATCCAAAAGAGTGCAAATGTCCAAATGTTGTAGGCAAATGTTTGTGCAACTTCTAGAAGCCAAAAATCCATCAGGAAAATGAACGCAGCCATTAATAATGCTTGAAAGCTTCAATCTTATATGCTAATATGTAGGAAGAGCTCAAATGAGCTAACCCCTTTGAATGCCAAACTTAGGGGTATTTACAGATGAGTTTTAGGACAAATTGCCAAAATTTCGTATCCTTGTGGATGCGAAATTCACATCCCAAGAATGAAGCCAGAAAACCATGGTGATGTCTAAAAATCGAATCCCAAAGTCGAAAAATCTCGTATCCCAAAAATTGGGTGAAAGCGCATGTTGCACAGTCCAAAATGTATGATCAACATGGTAAAATCCAGTGGTCAAGTGATCTGCCACTTTCCAGGTTGAAAGTCTTGCAACCCAGAAAAATAGGTGAAAACGTGTGTTGCACAGCCCAAAATGCATGATCAACACGATAAAAACGAGTGGTCAAAAATCCTGACACTTTGCCACTTTTGATATTTCGCATCCAAAAAAAGGTGGCATGCTCGTGTTAATCATGTGATCCACCTGCGAAAATCCTGTTTGCGAAAAGCTGCCTGGAAAAAGCCAAATTTTTGCATCACTTGATTGGCCAAAATTTCGCATCCTATAATCACATGTCAGTTTTTCCAAGTCAATCGACAACTATTTTATGAATAAACAACATTTCTATCCTTTTCCGAACGTGTCATGTCTTCGAAAGAATCACTTTGTGTTTCCTAATGATGTTCTCGAGACTCGAGCGCGTTGCTTACCAAAATCTTGACATGTGACAACATTGACCAAAAAAAACGTCGACACTTTGCCTTGCAAGACATATCTTGCTTGATCGAAGGAAGATGTGTTTTGCGAGAAATCCAGGTTTCCACAAATCCAGAAACCAAAGCCAGGAGAAGTCCAAAGCAAAGTTCTATAACCAGAAACGGAAGATCCACGATCGCATCGAATCATATTAATCAGGAACCAGAAAGGCTGAAAGCTGACAATCGCCACAGATCGTTTGGAGATAACCAGAATGTTAGAATAACCAAGATAGCCAAAATAGTCCAACGGCTACTGAGGTGGTGTTTGAGCAGAAGATCGATAACCACTAAGGTCAAAATAAAATAGAATTTCAATGATTGCTGAGATCGTATTTGAATGGGAATCTGACAATCATTGGGATCATATTTAGAATGAGGAATTGAGCCCGACATGTGTGGGATCCAAAAAATAAGAAGCCTAGTGCTTGTTGAGGCCTTCCAAAGCGAGTATGTACCTGCAAAAGAGGGATGAGAGACCGAAATTTGAATTTTATCCTCGATTGGTAGAGTATGGAGCCGAAGCCTGAATATTATATTGGACTGATCCAGTGGGAGTCAGAGCCTGAATTTTATCCTTAACTGGTCCAGCGTGGAGCCGGATCCCGAATATTGTACTAAACTAATTGTGACGACCCATTCTCTTGACCCCCGGAAGAACAGACGGTCTTTAGGATATAACACATTAATATAACAACAGAAAAAACATGCATTAAACATCAAAATATTTATCACATTACATCAAATATTACTTTAGAGTCAATACGTCCCATTGGATTCAAGTGTCATATATTAAAACGGTAATAAGAAACAGATACACAGCAAAAATAATGATATGCTAACATGACGGAGTCTTAGAGAGAGAGTTGTTGCTCCAAACCCAAAAAAAGTTTCCCAGATAGCTTATATATGTATATATATGTATATATATACATACACACACATACATACATACATACATACATACATAAAGACATAACTTCCAAAAGAGGTCCTAATTGTTTACCTATTTACTAGGCTTTCCATATGGAAATAAGGGCACCCGAGTTTGCAAGGGAAAAACAAACTTTTAATCGGTTATGGGACTAGTGTGACAAACTCTAAACAGTTATTCTTATCCTTCATTTTAAAAGTAAGGCATATCATGGGAGCACGCAGTATCAGAACGTGTTTCCTCCACATGAATACTAGTGCACAAAACTTCGCAATGCTTTTTGAAAATGAAACCATTATAAGACTCAAGTCCCATCACACAATGCAACGCATACCTGAGGATAGAGTTTTGCCTTATAATGGTCAAACATGCCTTATACGAGAAAAACATTTGATAATAATGTTATTATTGATGTCTAAGAGTCAAAATTAATTTAAAAAACAAATGTATAAATCTTAACTCGCATAATTCCCCATCCCGTTATGTTGGTTACATAGTTTACAATTGAAAACGCGAAGTCTCGTATTGGAAATTGGATTCCATCAATGAACCAAGGCAAAGGATCTTCCTTAACCTTTCGGATCATCTGTAGCAAGATGTCCAGGACTCACACGTATGGGATCCTACGGAGTGGCAGAGCTAACCAGAATTGTACAAGGCTAATTAGAATCTTTCCTGAGCGTAATGTTTCCCTGGTCGTATTTGACCATTATCCGAGGTGCCTCGATCTATCATCCACATAAGTAAACCTGCTTGGGTGGCATCACTTTTCAGCTAGATGGAAATGTTAGTCCATCTCACTATTGTCCATCATCCTGTTTTCGTCTCATTTTGGGGTGTGAGGCCCTAGAGTTAACGTCCCACAAAGCTTTTCTTTTCAACAAAAGCTTTGATCTATCTACCAACAACACTTAGAATGCCACATTGTCAATTCACATCATATGATCAGTGTCTGTAAATATATAACACTATGAGTACATAAGTCTTCGAGAAATGTGTTAAGCTAAGTGTTAACCCATTAAATATGTTACAGAGAATAATGAGCATGTCTGGGTTGATTTATGACTTTATGCCGTTAGGCCCTTGTGTTCGTTATGTTTTCTCTAACTGGATGAGTTCTTTAGCTCACGTAAGTGCTCCAGGTCATTGCGGTATCTTGAATCGTTCAGATTTATGTGGTGTTCCAGAAGCTTGAGCTCGTTTAAGCATCTTAAGTCGTTAGGGCATCTTGGTTCACTCAGGTGCTAGCTCACAGGGTTCTTAGATCGCCAGCTCGCTAAAGGTTTTAGCCCACTTCATCAAAGCCCAAACTACATCATCCTGGTTTAGCTTGTTCTAAGTGTGCTTGGGTCGCATCACTTTGTCCAAGCTCGCGTCGCCATAACCTTGCCTGCTCTGCATCCTTTAGCTTGCACCACCTTCAGCTAGAACGATTTGGGTCGCCCCACGCTCCCTTAACTCGTACCACTTCGTATCAAGAAGTTTTGAGTCTCTTCTCTTCGTTTGGCACATCAGGCCGGTCTTTGGACCGTATAGTGTCCCTTCTAGCCCTCCTACAACCTAAAACGAGAGCACAGTATTTACACCATTGCCACTCCCCCTAAACTCCAACTATAAATACCCCACTTCTCCGTCATTTTAGGGAGGGGACCGAAAATTGATTCCCACAAGCAGGTGCCGCCAAATTTAAAACTCACCTAAAACTTTTCTAATAGTTTGTATGGATTCAACAACTCTTCTCCAAATTTATGTAGATCAAATCCATGCCAATGATCATTAAAGCTCTCCCTCTAATTAAATCTAAGCACCTTCAGTTTCATTTAAGCTGCAAGATAAATCACTCTAACATCATTCAAGCAATTTCTTATCTTCTTCAATTCATTCTAAATCCGAATCTAACACAAAAACTCTTATCAAATCATGGAAAAAGGTAAAAGCACTAAAGTGATTGAAGATCCATACTTCTACCACCACTAAGCTAGCGATCCTATCAATTCCTTGCCAAATTTAGGAGAAGTTAGATCATAAAGAGAGTTAAAGGAGAGAAATGAATGTAATGAGGGAAAATCCATCTTTTGTAAGCTCAAACATCATAATGAGAATTGATTAGAAGTGGACGTAGATTCATATTGAATCGAACCACTATAAAAAGCTTCTTATCTTCATTTTTCTACTTTTATTTTGTGATTGTGGCCTCTTATTCTAATTCTAGCCATAGTTGGTGAAGTGCACATTTTCATCTTATTGTTGTGAACTATTTCTGGTTTCAACATTTGGCACCCACCGTGGGGCCGCGTTCGCATCTCCTACCTCCTCTCACACTCTCATAAAGTTCAACGCCTTGCCATCAATGTTCTAAGTCGCATCCTTCTTCAGAATTATGGTCAAATCTAAGAAAACCTCTAGAAAAACCATGGTAGAAGTCGATAATGTTGCTAATGAAGAAACACCACTCGCGAACCGCTTTGAAGTTGGCGAAAATTTAGAAAGCGGAGCCGATGTGACCAGAAATTAATTAAAAGTCGCTATTGCCAACGTGAATAACCGAATTGATGCCTCTACTAAAATGATGATGGAGAAACTTGATGCCATTCTTAATGCTCAATCAAATCCAGCTCCTCCAAAAATGCATATAGATCTCGAAGGGAATGATAAATCACTCACTTTCGATCATAACTGCAACAATAATGTGGAAGATGATTATGACGGGGCAAGTGATAGGGATAAAGCTAATATCGAAGAATTGAGATCAAAATCTAAGAATCATCCCGAAATGAATGCTTAAAAGGTCACTGACCCTGTCGCGGGAGCACCGCCTCGTCGAGAAGGCAAAGCACCTAAGCTCTCTAATCGAGACCGTATTCCTAGACAAACAATTGGTAAAGAGTTCAGCTTCACAGAGCGTCATAGCACCGGAGAATACATCTCGGATATGATAGAACGAACCATGAGAAAGAGTCAAGATAGCAAAGACAATGAAAGGGAATGGGACTTCTCTCCCAATAGGACTCCATTCACCAAAAGAATCCTCGAAGCAGAATGTCTGAAGAAGTTCAATCCACCAACTCTGCTTCTGTATAACGGCCTTGTTGACCCGAACTACTTTTTGTTCAAATACGAGATGCATATGAGTGCGGTTAAGGCAACAGATAAGATGAGATGCATGTATTTCACTCTCTACTTAGAAGGAGCTATATAACTGTGGTTCACAAAACTACCTCCTAAATCAATAATCGGTTCTCCGACCAAACCAAAAAGTTCAAATAGCAGTTCCACTTGTATGCTACCCTAGCCAAGGATGCTATAACACTCTCAGCCATGAAACAAAAGTCAGGAGAAACTGTCAAAGCTTTCCTTAGTCGATTCAACATTTCCCTATCTGAATTAAGGAACCAGGAGCCATGCATAGCCCTCGTGGATCTACACGATGCTATAGACAAAACAAGTGAATTCAAAAGATGAAAAAAGATGAAAGAACCGAGTACGCTTGACAAGTTCTATAAGAAAGCAGAGAAGTATATGAGGGTAGACAACAATCTTGTGCCTCTTCAGATCATTGACAGTAACCCACTCCTTGAGTCTCCTAAAAGTGCAACTATGTAATCCAACCAAAAGATTATTCAAGGGCAGAAGCGAATCAATAGCGGGAACAACAACAAGGTTAATAAGAAGTCTCGCCTTTTCAGTTCAACAGAACTGACATCTTGGAATGACACTCCTAAAAACGTCTATCTTGCAACCAAGAATTCTGAGGAGTATTTGGAGACAAACCCAATGAGGATAAGTGACAAAGCAGCAAACTCGAGAAACTTCTGCAGAATTCACAACCAACCTGGTCACAACACTAACGAGTGCCGACACCTGAAGAACCTCATTGAGGAATTGATCAGGAAAAACCGGTTGCATCAGTATGTAAAGAATCCACAAGCCTTGAATCCTTCTGCAATTCCTCAGGGGAAAGGGGAATCGAATGATCAGTTTGGTCCAAGCAACATAGCTTCTGTTCAAGCCTATCCATGGCTGATTATCAACTAATAGTTGTTGAGGGTGCTCCAACTTGAGTGGCTCAGAATAAACAATCAACAGTGCTATATCCTTTCTTGAAGCTTAACTTCTTGCTTTAGTTCAAACTTTGCTTCGAATTTTACTTTCTATTACATTCAAAAATTCTTGTAAATAGTCTTCAATAATCTGCAGGTGATACACTGAACGTAAGCTCTACGACTAAGAGCATATATGTTTAGATGAGCTTCTTTCTTGTGAAGTCATATGTCAAATCGAAACTTTCTTAAAAAGATGATTTCATATTGCAGGCCAGCTGTTGAGCGCTTGCTCACTGTTTGAATCTTTGCGACTTTCCCGTTCACTTTACAAGGCAGTGTTTTCTCTATTCGCGCATGTTGGAATTCACAACATTCAACCCTTGAACTAGCATTGTCGGGGTCGCGATGTTATAGGAGCAAGCGCTACGACAAACAAATGGAAGAGCTGAAACTTTTATCAAAGGGTTACCTCCTTAAGTGAGAGGTTCAAAGCTTTAGTTCCTAAACCAGAATAACTTGCTAAGTCAAGCATATGGTAAAGGGACTGATGGCCACCCCACGAAGCAATAAAACAGCCAGTAAAACCATTCGCGTAGCATTTGAAATCTCAAATGTGAAGAATGAGAAAATCCACTTGTGTAGCATCTGGAATCTCAGCCGTGAAATGTGTCGAACTATTCACGTAACATCTGAAATCTCAGATGTGAAGAATGATAAAATCCACTTGCATAGCATATGGAATCTCAAACGTGAAGAGTGTCGAACCAGTCGCGTAGCATTTGAAATCTCAGATGTGAAGAATGAGAAAATCCACTTGCGTAGCATCTAGAATCTCAGACATGAAGAGTTTCGAACCATTCGCGTAGCATCTGAAATCTCAGAAGTGAAGAATGAGAAAATCTACTTACGTAGCATCTAGAATCTCATACGTGAAGAGTGTCGAACCATTCGTGTAACATCCAAAATCTCAAATGTGAAGAATGAGAAAATCCACTTGCGTAGCATCTGGGATCACGGATGTGAAGAGTGTCGAACCATTTGCGTAGCATCTGAATGAGAAAATACACTTGCGTAGCATTTGGAATCTCAGACGTGAAGAGTGTCGAACCATTCGCGTAGCATTTGAAATCTCAGATGTGAAGAATGAGAAAATCCACTTGCGTAGCATCTAGAATCTCAAATGTGAAGAGTGTCGAACCATTCACGTAGCATCTGAAATTTCAGATGCGAAGAATGAGAAAATCCACTTGTGTAGCATCTGGAATCTCAGATGTGAAGAGTGTCGAACCATTCGCGTAGCATCTAAAATCTCAGATGTGAAGAATGAGAAAATCCACTTGCATAGTATTTGGAATCTCAGATGTGAAGGGTGTCGAACCATTCGCGTAGCATCTGGAATCACAGATGTGAAGAATGAGAAAATCCACTTGCGTAGCATCTGGAATCTCAGATGTGAAGAGTATCGAACCATTCGCGCAGCATCTGAAATTCTAGATGTGAAGAATGAGAAAAACACCATTCATATAGTATCCGGAAATCTCAAATATGAAGAATATTGGGTGTTCATTTTATCGTCAGAATCAGGAAATACCAGACCCGATAACGACTCCCTAAACAAGGGGCACAAGAATCAAGGCTTCTCAGAAAGGAAGTATAAAGTGAATTATAGATACATATTTCTCAAATAAGAGATGTCGAACACACTTATATGAGTCATTAAAGTGATAGCGTTAGGTATCTACTATCAATCTAACTTGATTGATCGATTCTAAGCATTAACACAAATTTGAGTTAGAATACTATGATTATGCAGACAATATTTGATGAGTTTTGGACCGTCAAATAAGATGGTCCTGGGCTTGCATTTTATCCAACGCAAATTAAAGTTCGTTATTATTCAACGCAAATTAAAGTCCAAAATCATGCGAGTGTAGAACAGGAAGCATGGGACGTACAAGTTCAAAACCAAAAGATCGCCTCAGCAAATAGTTTTCGTTCTTAGCACAAAGGCTTAAAGTACAGCAGACAAAATACAGTTCTATCACCACATCATAAGTCCAACATAAAGATATTGGACGCAAAATATCGTAAGCGTGTTAAGCGAGAACCGGCACTCGCATATACAACTGGTCTATAGCATAATCACATAAGAGATAAATAGAAAAAGTCAGGCAAGATAACTTATTCTTTTTCATCAATAAATCATTTCCCACCTTGAGCAGGAGGAGAAGTACCAGTCGTTTCTTCCTTGCCCCCAAGACTTGATAGTTCAGCAATGATCTCATCCTGAGACTTAACAACCTGAATAAGCGCGGCTTTGTCCTTCTCCAAAGTGGCGATGAGTTCAATATTCTCCTTGCTCGGCCTCTGGAGCTCGCAAGCAAAGGTGCTCCAGGATCCTAATTTCCACGCATGGTATTGGTCAATTTCCTCAAGGCGCTTTTCCATTGAAGTCTTAATAGCGTCAAGTTGCATCATCAAGTGATTCTTTAGAATATCCAAGTCTTCGGGGACTGTTTTCTTGTCGGACGAATATACATCAAAGTCAAATTGATCGAAGTTCACTCCTTGAAGACGCCAGCCTTCGAAGCGATCAACAAGCTCAGAGGCGTTGGCTTAGAAGCATAACTAGGTCTGTTTGTGATAGCTTTTAGCTCGGCCAAAGTGGGGGCAACATAAGTAGTTTCAATTTCTGACATCAGAAGTTTTTCCAACCTACGGTGCTTGTGAGTTGTGTCCTCGCTTGAGGTCCCTTCAGTTCTTTTAGACATCCTGCATGAATAGCATTGTTAAGAAGTGAATAACAAACCAGAAAGCAGCTTATTCCAGATGTTTTAGATCGTCCCTACCAACCTTAAAATTTTGGGTCGTTCTGTATAGTACTGTTAGATCAAAATTTGGCTCTAACACCCAAATTGTTCTGATTCTTAGAGAATTATAACTGAAAAATGAGGAAAAAACAGAAAACACACACGGTTTATAATGGTTCGGCGTTAACGAGCCTACGTCCACTTTATATGCTATTAATTATACTTTGGATGATGATACAACCAATGATTTCTCTCAAACTCACTCTTACAACTACGATTCCTTTCAATTATCTCGAAGTAAATCTGGTATGAAATAGTGGTATGACAGTAATGGTGGAATCAATCCTTAAAACTGCCAAAAGATCCTAAAAATTGCCTAGGTCTGGGCTATTTATAGCTGATTTTGTCAGGCGGATCGCGGTCATACGTGGCGCAAATCCCGAGAATATCGGATCGTAGCTTGATCAAGAATTGGTCAATATGACAGTTGGTGATAGGTGTCGCGAGATCCATACATCTCGGATCGTGATAGAATGGGTCATGGTCTTCGCTGCATCTTCTGGGCTTGGATCGGGTCGAGGTGGTATAGGCGGATCGATCCACATAGGAGTTTAGCGACCCGACGGGGCGATCCGAAAGGGGGCGATCCGACCGGGGGATGATTGAGCGACTGTGATCTGACCTTTCATGAACTGGATGAATGAGACCTCATATTTTCTCCTTGTGTGTGAACCTTGATGGCTTGGTCAAAAAGATAGCCAACATTTTGACCCCTCGAAGTATGTTTTATCAAGGATAGAACATGCTTCGAAACTGCAGAGACATCTTTTCATAGGGAGATGCAAATCAATGGTTGCGTCTGTCTAAAATGTCGTGTCACTCCGGAAAGTCGCATTCCTTGATTAGTATAAATATCGGTTAAATCTTCAATCATTTCCCTGTTTACCGGATAATTTTTATCTCTGGAATTTTTGGGGACTTCGTCGTCGAATTTACCAGGTAAGTTTCTGAACTTTTTGCAAATATTTCTGAGTCTCTCCTTCTGTCTACTGCTTGATGGTTCGGATCGCGTGAGATCATTGCGATCCGCGGAGCGAGTTGCTCCTTTCGATCTTTGGTGAGCATTGGGGCCCCGAAACGTGATGGGCTTTACATCGCGGCCCACCTATTTCCACGGTTCGAATAAAACAAAAATGGGAATATTAACGGTCGCGGTTTTTGCTATATAAACCCAAACCCTCTTCAATTTTCCCCTTCTTTTCCCTTCGTTGCCGCCTCTCTCTCCAATTCAGACCCTAACCTCCGATCTTCAAGACAAACCCACTCGATTTCTCCATTTTTAAGAAAGGTAATTGCACTATTAAAGCCTTGATGCAACTTTAATCTCGTTTTTCTAAGGTTTTAGCTAGTTTGGGAGGCTGTCGAGACGCCATAGCTGATGGGTTCAGCTGCTCACGTTCGCTGACGCAGAAGAAGGAGAAAGGAAGGAGAAGAAGAAGGGGACAAAAGGTTAGACCAGGTCGGGTCGTGATGGTGGCGAGGTGGATGGATGGTTGGCTTGCCTTGCGGATCAGATCATGGATACGGAGGAGTGTCGGTTTCTGGGTTCTTGAAGTAATGTGGATCGCAAGGGGTTGCCATGATCCGCTCTGGTAAAGTATGACTGATCAAGAATCCAACATTAAGCTATTTGATGCTCCTTCACGATCCGAACCTGTTCCACGATCCGCAGATAACGCACGATCCGAAGCCTGATATGCGACCCGACCCGATGTATCACGATCCAAACACTGAGCGATCCCTTGAACTTGTTAAACAAACATTGCAACTTAATTCCGATATACCAATGGACAGTTAGGTTAGAGCCTCTGAGATGAACTTCACGGACTGAACAAGAGCATAACTTATCAGTGAACAACGACTAATATCTCGATGATTTTGTTAACTTTTATGATTTTCCTTAATGCATGCACAGGCACACACCGGCACTTGAACACACGGGGGGAAGGGTAGTTGTATTCTAATTTGTTATGTTTACTCGCCTAAACAGTAATGTCGGATAACCGTTCCCCTTCAAGATCTGATACAGAGATGGATCCCGAGATGTCTGAGCACCACAACCCCGAGGTTCTTCCAATTAATCCAGAGGGTGAGGATTCTCGATCCGAATATGGGGCAGAAACGGAATTGGATTCACCTGAGAGTACCTCGCTTGATGAGGAGTCTGAAGTAGATGACCGATCTCCCGACGAGATTCCTAGTGCACTAGAAATAGAGAAATTCACTGACTCTTTAGCTTCCAAACTAGATGACATAAAGATTAAGAAAATTTGCTTGAAACATGGGATCCCCTGGGATGATGTGAGAACACCTGGTAGCTAAGATAGACCTCATCTGGCTCCGGAGGGGTATATGACAGTTAGCTGACTCATGTGCTGGGTTGGCGCTATTCCTCCGTTTCCTCCAATCGTCATTGAAACCTTAAAACGATTGGGTATCACTCCGATGCAGCTCCATCCCAATGCCTACGCAGCCCTATACACTCTATACATCGCATATGCGGAAATCCTGCAAACTGAGCTCATGTTAAAAATTTGAAATTCTATTACCATTTGAAGCATCGCTTTATAGCAACCCCAAATTTTTCTTTCTTCGAATCGGTAGCAAATAGGAAGGTCTTATCTGACGGTTACAGCAACATAGGGGATCCCAAGTCCGATTGGTTCTATATAAAGAGACAGGCTGGGTGTGCAAGAAGATGGCTTAAATCAAGTAAATTTTAAACCTTTGAATGAATAACCTGTTAAAAATATTGAAGCGCTAACATGCTTCTTTTCTCTATGCAGATCACACCTTTCCAAATACGGAAGGCTTGGTGTACAGTAATCGACTATCTCTTCTTCTGAAAAGCAAATCCGACTTCCTAAATATCAAGAAATGTATTACTGACGAGAATCTTCACAAGTATCGCCTTCTGGATATAAGGTTTGGACTTGGCGCGGGTGGCAAACCTTACAAATACGTGCCCCCGACCAAGGGAGAAGGAACGTCACAGGCAGCAGAGACAACTAAACTTCATAAGAGCCCTTCGTCGATAATTAACCAAGACGACGAAGATTTAAATGTATATAGAGGAGATGAGGCCCGTGCTGACGAGTCTAAGGAAATCCCAGCCTCTCCAAGGGGTTCCCCCTCAAGGGCCTCTCTACCGGTTGAACCTGCCGCTCCCGATGATTTAACAGAGGAGCAGTTATTTAAAGAATTGAGCAAGATTCCTATACCCGACGATGTATATACACAGGAAGACTTCGAAGGGGAGCCATTTTTTCCTATCTCTGAGGAAACAACTGTTCCAGTTGAAGAACGAGAGACTACCCAGACGAGCCTAACTTCGGGCCCTGGTCTTTTAGGGGGAATTATATGGGATGCACAAATCACATGCACTGTCTGACCCCACACTTTTATACCAACAGTATTCAAGGTTTTAAAATGTACTTGTTTCTTTTGTAGGAAAGATGTCTCACAAACGATCTTATTCTTATCGCTCTCTTCGTGAAGGCACACCTAGTCTTCATCCAAATCCTGAGCGTGCTCGTAGCAGCAGCCGAGGGGGAGACAGCCATTGGTCCCGGGATTCTCACAAGTCTCATTCTTAATGGTCCAGATCTCCATCAAAACAAACCTCTGGAAAGCCTCATAGTCATCAAGCACCACCTACAGGGGGAAACAACTTCCCAAAGACTTTACTCCTCCGAAGAGCACGCCGTCTCACGGTAGATCATCCAAAAAACACCACGAGCCTAAGGATAAAAACAAAGATCCAAATAAGGATTCAGAGAAGGAGAAAACTGACATCGTCCCCTCCAGTCAACAAAGTTTAAGTGCCCCCGGGGCGCGAGACTATGTCTATGGTCCTGAGGCTCAAGCTAAGCTATGCAAATTACGAGAACAATTCCCCAATATCTTCTTCGAGAGGATGATGTTTTTTCCAGCTCTGGAACCAGTTCCTGGGAATTGGGATACTGGAGACATCGGACATGTTCGCCATGTAGCCAAGCAATATGAGGCGATGAAGAAACACGCTGCCAACCTTTCAGACGTTATCCGAACGCTAGAGATGGAAGCTCACAGGTCCAAAGTAAGGATAGATAACAATGACAGGGCCAGGGTGAAAATGCAAAAGGACTTGGAAGATGCACAATCTCTGATTGCCTTGGCTCAACGAGATGCTAAAAATTACAAGACAGAGCTGGAGGAGGCCAGGCAACGTTTTCATTATCAGCTCGATTCTAACAGCAAAGAGCGTGTGTCACTGAAGAAGGAGGTGGAAGATCTCAAGATGGCCAACACCGAACTGAAAACAGCACAGGACCATTTTGAAGCTGAAAAAGCTGCTTGGGAGAAAGAAAAGGCAAGCTTGAAAGACAGTTTAGCTCTGGCCGAAAAAGAGAGGGTGATTCTGAATGATCAACTCGCGCAAACAGAGAAGCGCGCGGTTCTTGCTGAAAATAATGTGGAAAGTGCCATTGAAATGGCTACTGTTTCTAATGAAAAGCTCCTCGAGAGAGAGAAAGATATTGAAGGATTTGAAGAAATGCTGTTTGACTTCCTTGGCCAGGTCATCAAGACCCGTAACATCTCCTGTATCCCGGACTACCATGTCACTTTAGCCAACATATGGGATGCTATCGTCCAGGGAGAGAAACGGCGATTAGGAGTCGATGAGATTGATGAGAATGAGTTGATGCGGACCATTCTTAAGGATAACGAACCCGAGGATTTAGAGGAGGGGAGACGCCTAATCCGAGAAGAGGTGGAAAGGGAGAAGACTGAGGCTATAGGTAAGAGCAAACTTGATGAGGGTTCAAGCTCAGCGGCGGAACTCAAGGCCCCCGAAGTCGAGGAATATAATCCTGATGATCCGTTAATTCCCTTACGCCCAACCCCTCCGGTTGTCGGAGTTTCTGCTGCAGGCTTAAATGAAATATCAGCTGAAGGTATATCCATATTTTCCCCGCAATTTGCCAAAGCAATTATGACTTTTCGCTGTTCTACGGAGCAACCCATTGAGTTACTAACATGTGCCTTTCACAATACAGGAGATACACTGACCGAGAAAAGGGGAGAAAAGAAAGTAGAGGCAGAGAAAGTTGATATCCCCTTAGGCACTGATGCTGAAATTTCTGAGACTTCAGAGCAAATTGAGGGTGATGAAAAATTAACTATGGTATCTGGGGTACCCAGCACTGGTGTTCCTGCAGATGCCGAGGTCATTGCTGCTTTGAAGGACATGGAAGGTGGTCACGGGGACGAAGAGGATGATGTTGTTATTACAGACGAGATCAAGTGTGGTGGTGAAACCTTGGCTGATCAACAGGCTGAAGAGGAGAGGAAGTTGCTCCTTATGAAAGGGGAAGAGGATCCAGTATATGTGCCCCTATTTCCGAGATCGATCCCAAAACTGGGTTGGTCATAAGATTTTCCTCCCGATCAATAACTTCACAACTAGCCTCTCAATCCTCTAGTTCTTCGCCAGAGCCTCTTGTTGATAAGAGGAAGAGGAAAAAAGGTGATCGTTTGGATGTTGATAAGGAGGAGTCGGGTAAGCAGAAGAAGAGCAAGAAGCCAACATAGCCCCCCCAGCATGAGTAGGATGCAGATATTAGTTCATATTTTATCCTTAGGATTTTTAGGCTTTCCACTGGCCATGAAATGTAATTGTGAGAATGGCCCTCACTTTTGTTTAGTTTCCTCTTTATCTTTTAAGCTTGAAGTTTATGAATGAAAGTTTATTTCTTTTGCATCATCGTGTACCTGCATTCAATAAACTCTTCACACTTAGTCACAAGTCATTTGACTATAATCAAGTTGAAATTATATTACAAATCCGTCAACCAACAGAAAAAATTAAAAATTTCTATGCACGTTGCCCCCTATCTCTAAATACGGGGGACTTGGAATTTTTAGTAGGATTATAGACCTTGAGGCGCCAAATCTCCGGTACCTCTATACTTTCCCGATCCATCAGTGGGTTAATGTTCGAACTCGTACCATGATCCGCTCTCCGATCCTTCAGCGGGGCAGAAATTCTGGGGGTGCTGAGTGTAACACCCCGAATTTTCTATTAACACTAAAGTTGCTAAAATATTAATAAGTGTGTAATAGAGGGGATGTATCTAATATGAATATAAAAATATTAATAAGTGTGTAAGAGAGGGGATGTATCTAATATGAATATAAAAATATTAATAAGTGTGTAAGAGAGGGGATGTATCTAATATGAATATAAAAATATTAATAAGTGTGTGAGAGAGGGGATGTATCTAATATGTATATAAAAACAATAATAAGTAAAGGGGGATGTATCTAATATGTACATTGTAGAAAATATATATATATATTTATGACATGAATAGAAGTTTATTAATATGCTGAGTGTTTGCTGAGTCACTTCTGACTCATTGCTGAGTCAACAAGATAAACCCCATCTTGTCTGAACGGCTGCGGTTATTTCTAGGTTAAATCTAATGGCCTAAATGAATTCTAAAATCTATAAATAAGTGGGTAGACCCTAGACCTAAATCACTTGTAAAATTAGAGAAGCTACCGTCATGCTGCTGCCATGGAGTTCAGCATAGCCGTCACAAACTAAGAAGAGGAAGCCTAATCATCTACAACTAAATCTACACAAATCAAATCAAAAGATCTCTCTTTCTCTAATTCTTTTCTTTTGTTGGTGAGTATGATGATTCTCACAAGACTATTACAAACTAATTTGACTCAGTTATGAATGGATCACAAGAAAGTGATGTGAATTGTAATTGTAAATTCTATATATTGTGGATCTCTTATTATGTTATTATGTTGTCGTATGATGTAAATTATATATGCTATGTCATGCTATGTTGTAAATTCTCTTATGCTATGTCGTGCTATGTTGAGAATCATGTCAAGCTATGTTATACTATCATACTATGCCATGTTATAAATCATGCTATATTATGTTGAAAAATCATGATGTTGTTGGATCATGCTTAAAGTTATGTTTTTTTTTCTTAATTTAAATGGATCTTGTTTATGGGAATTTGCCTATTAGGTTAGGTGTACCCATAAACTTGAAACTATAATTAAATAAAACTTGATTATGGGAATTTGCCTATTGAGTTAGGTGTACCCATATAAAAACCATGTTGTTAAAAAATTAGATGATGTTGATTCACACATGTTCATATGTAAGTTTATGAAAATTGATTGAGATTATATTAGGTGAATTTTGAACAAGTTGACACCTTTAGGTCCATGACATGTATAATCTATGCAAGTTGGACATATGCAAGTTTCACCCCTTATTATGATTCATTTGGTCACATATACATGTTGTTATTATGATAATCTCTTTTATGCTATGAGTTAGGCTATTCGAGTCTAACATATATTTTGCGAATAAACGTTCAAACGTGGGGTAGGGGTAATATTAGGAATTAATAAATTGGGTGCAATTTTGTAAGATTTTGCATACCATGAATGAATGTCCATAATTGAGTCAATTATGGACATTGTTAAAAATTGGAAGTAATTAATAATTCAAGTAGGGAATTATTAAAATTGGGGGAAAGTAGATTATTATTAATAATCAATGCTTAGGACACGAGGTTGGACCCGTTTGTGATGTAAACCTGCCCGGACCCGCCCGGCAAATCCAGTAGTCACAAATGTCGGCCCAATGTGAGAGGTCCTAGGCCCTAACTAAAGCATAACAGTTGTAAAGACACGAGGTTAGACTCTTTTATGGTGTAAGACTGCCCGGACCCGCCCGGCAAATCCAGCTGCCATAAATGCCAGTCTAATGTGAGAGGTCTTTATGAGGTTATGGCCTTAATGAACTAAGAAATACTTAACCAGATAATCATGTAAGGTGGGACATGGGGGTTAAGTAGGTGCCTTGGGTGGCATGAGGAATCTGGTGGTTGCCTTTAGAGGCATTTGAAATACGATTAGACTTAACCAAACACACATGTAAATGAACATGACTAAGTGGGTTAAGTGGGATGGACTAATGGGGACAAGCTTAGGTGGAATGCTTGTGGTAAATAGTGGGGGCCCATTTCAACCAGTATCCCAAAACGTATCTTTGTGGGCTCGACCCAAGTCGAGGACGGGACACGCATACTGGGTTTGACTATAAGAGGCCAAAACAGGGAGCGGTGGCAACGCAAGTCCAACGGGTTTCATATGCGTGTGTGGACCCGGGCTGCTAGGTAAGACGTTGTTGCATCGTGTAGGTATAAGCCATGCATGTCCGTTGTATCAGGTTGCCACTTTAGGGGAGTGATACACCCCACTGTGGGGCCAGCACGGGTATCTACGAGTTAGGGAGCCGATCGAATAATGGGAAGTAGGGTACACCTAGTGGAGATAGGGGCAGGCGGCACCTATGTAGTCAGCTAGGGGTACGTAAAGCCATTGGGAAAGTTTCTAAGTGAAGCTAAGTGGGATGAATCTTTAGGGTGACTGGTGTGGTGCAGTATAGTGTTTATCCTTTAGTATTTAGGAGCGCCTATAACGTTGCCTTTAGCGATTGTTTATGTCCTTAATCTGCTCTTCATAGACATTTTCTTGTTTTCCAGCTTATGCCTTAGTCCAGTTATTTTGGTAATAGTATTGTAGAATTATCATATTCACCAGACTTTATGTCTGACCCCCTCTTTTCCATCCTTTTTCTCCCTTCAGGTCCGCAGGTTGGGCCAAGTTCTAGTGGAGTCTAGTTGGATCGCTTATCTTCTGGAAAGCTTGGACTGCTGAAGTAAAGTCCAGCTTGTTATCTTTCTTTTTAATGGCTATTCATGTAATGGGATTATGTACTTGTTTTATCAAGATAGATATTGTACTTGACATTGAATATGGTGTTATGATGTAATCAAACATGTTTTGACTTCTGCTACAATGAAATAAAGTTTTTGAATTTCCAAGTACTATTTTATATCTGTCTTGTTGTAATTTTACTGTTCTATATTCACTTAAAACCTCCATGGAAGTTAATGCATTCCCTTTGTGAGTGACATTAATGGACGTGGGGTGTTACACGTGGTATCAGAGCATAAGGTTACCAGAACAGATAAAAAAAATTTTTTTTTAGAAAAATATTTTTTTTTCTAAAGTATTTTTGGAAGAAGTGCTTTCAAAAAAAAAAAACATGTTATTTAAAGAAAGTTTTTATGAAAAACATAATCCCAAATAGCCACATCCTTATCTTTATCTTTCGAATTCTCCATTTTGAATCTTTCCTTTTTCGTTTCAGCATGGCTGAAGATCTTAATCTCCCAGAAGGTGTGACGATTCCAGGGTGGTTTAGGAGATACTTGGAGGCTAGGGCCACCACTGCAGGCCCAGCGGATACTCCTCCACCCCTAGTTGCACCCATTCCTCCTCCTCCTCCTCCTCCTCCTCGTGCTGACACTTTTGCAAAGACGTGCAAGGAATTCAAGGCTATGGGAGGAAAAACTTTTCAAGGGACTGAGACGTTTGTGGAGGCCAGAGATTGGCTTAAGGAGACTGAGGAATTGTTGGATATCTTTGAAGTGGAAGATGGGAGGAAAGTCCGTTTAGCTGCTTGGTTAATGAAGGGAGAGGCCTCGTTTTGGTGGGAGGTCACTAACGGGGAACGTCCAGTTGATTCATGGGCGGATTTCAGACGAAGGTTTGAGGCAAAGTTTCTTTCAAGGGCAGAGGAGAACTTAAATATGGAAAAATTCCTGGCACTAAAGCAAGGGAGCTCATCAGTAAAGGAATATGTCAATAAATTTAATCAGTTAGCAAGGTTTGGCTTGGAGTTGGTGAACACGCCAGAGAAGAAAGCTTTGAGGTTCGTTAGAGGCTTGAATGAACCGTTGCAAGGGTTGGCTATGACCCACATCCCTATGGGAGCCACCTTTGAAAAGCTAGTAGAAATGGCACTTATGCATGTGGATAAGGCAGTTGAAAAGAAAGGGGATCAGAAGAAACCCCAACAGCAAAATAAGAAGGGTGGTAAAAACAATAATGGCAAAGGGAAGAAGAAATGCTTCAATTGTGGGACGCCTGGCCATCTCAGGAAAGATTGTAGAAAGAAAAAGAAGACTGGTTGTTTTCATTGTGGAGATGCGGGACATTTAGTGAAGGACTGTCCAAAGAAGGGGCAGAGGGCAGGGTCTACCTCGGGAGGACAGGTGCAGGCTCTTATGGCACCAGGGCAGGCAAGGGGGCAAGTTCAGGCTATTGCGGCCCCACCGCTGCAAGAAAGAGGTAGAACAATTTCTGTTGAAAGCTTAGTTTTTCTGTTTGATCATCCTGTCCGTACCTTATTCGATTCTGGCGCATCTCATTCGTTTATCTCTGCATCATTAGTTGAATCACTGCACTTGAACACCAGTTTAGTAGAGGATCCCTTGGTCGTTTCAAATCCAATTGGGGGTTCGGCTCATTTGACCATGATATGTTTGGATTTGAAAATCTCTATACTTAGCGTTGAATTTAGATGTGATGCTTATGTATTGGGCTTCACGGGCTATGGGCTAATTTTAGGAATGGATTGGTTGTCTAGAAATAGGGCCATTCTTGATTGTGAAAGGAGAGTAGTTAGGCTTGTGACTCGCCTTGGTAATGCTCTCGACATCTTTTGTAATCCCATAAATTCCGTTATGCTAAGTTATCTTGAATCGCTTGACGCGTCTGTAGAGAACCTGCGATCGGTAGAAGTGGTCCGGGAATATCCGGATGTGTTTGAGGAGGTGAAGGGCTTACCTCCAAAGCGGGAGATAGACTTTCGAATTTATCTTGTGGATAATGCTAAACCCGTATCTTTGCCAGTGCGCCACATGGCTCCTCGTGAAAGGAGGGAACTCAATAAGCAAGTAAAGGAGTTGCTTGAGAAGGGGTTCATAAGACGTAGTATATCGGAGTGGGGTGCTCCAGTAGTTTTTGCCACAAAGGCGGATGGGTCTCTTAGACTTTGTATGGACTATAGAGAACTAAACAAGCTTACTAAAAAGAACCGACACCCACTGCCGAGGATTGACGATCTCTTTGATCAGATAGTTGGCGCCTCAGTGTTTTCGCAGTTGGACTTAGCCACTGGCTTTCATCAACTGAGAGTGGCTGAGGATAGTATAGATAAGACTGCTTTTAGGACTCCTGACGGATTCTATGAATGGCTAGTGATGCCCTTTGGTTTGACAAACGCCCCTGCATATTTTGTTGATTTGATGAGTAGGGTGTTTAGGGAATACCTTAACAAATTCGTGGTAGTCTTTGTGGATGACATCTTAGTCTTTTCTAAGAATAAAGAAGAGCACTCCCTACATCTTAGGGAAGTGTTGGAAACCCTTCGAGCGCATAACCTTAAGGCAAAATTTTCTAAGTGTCACTTCTGGAGGAAGGAAGTACGGTTCTTAGGGCACGTGGTTTCCAAAGAAGGGATAGCAGTGGATCCCGCAAAGGTGGTGGCCATCCAAGATTGGAAGGTCCCTAAAAATGCAACCGAAGTAAGAAGTTTCTTGGGGTTGGCTGGCTATTATAGGAAGTTTATCAAAGACTTCGCAAAAATATCAGCTCCATTAACACGGTTAACGAAGAAGAACCTGGTTTTTACGTGGGACAAAGATTGCGATGATGTGTTACAACGTTTAAAGAGAGCCTTAACTTCAGCCCCAGTCTTAGTGCTGCCAGACGGGAATAAACCGTTTACCATCTATACTGATGCTTGTGGGACGGGACTTGGCGCGGTCCTCATGCAAGAGGGAAGAGTAATAGCCTATGGTGGAAGGCAGTTGAGGGTTCATGAAAAGAATTACCCCACGCATGACTTAGAGCTAGCCGCAATTGTTTTCGCGCTTAAGTCTTGGCGTCACTATCTTCTTGGTGAGAAATTCGAACTGTTCACTGACCACAAATCATTAAAATACTTATTCTCTCAGAAGGATTTGAATTTAAGGCAGCAACGGTGGATGGAATTCTTAGCCTCCTACGATTTTGAAATAGCATATACCCCGGGCAAGGGTAACGTGGTGGCAGACGCCTTAAGTAGGAAAAGGTTGTCCTTGAGTCCGTTGTTTGTTGAACGACAAAGCTTAGAATTCATCTCTTTGTTTGACTTTAGACCCTCCGTTGACTTAGTACCCGGTCTGTTAGCATCCTTGGAGGTTAGACCTACACTTCTAGGACGGGTTGGTGAGGCACAGCGAGACGACCCACAGTTGGTTGAGATAGTAGAAAAGCTCAAAGGGGGGGAGTCGTCAAGCCATCTTCGTAGGTATACCCTAGACGATAAGGGTTGGTTACGAAGGGATAATAGACTTTGTGTACCACAAGACGAAGACTTAAGGAAGGCCATTCTTGATGATGCTCATCGCTCAAAAATGACCATTCATCCCGGCGGGGATAAGATGTACAAAGATATGAAGCGGGTTTTCTTTTGGGCCGGTATGAAAAAGGATGTGGCCGAGTACGTCGCTAGATGCTTGGTGTGCCAACGAGTTAAAGCAGAACAAAAGAAACCCGGTGGGTTGCTTCACCCATTAGAAGTTCCACTATGGAAATGGGAAAGCATCTCAATGGATTTTGTGGATGGATTACCAAGATCAAGGAAGGGTAACACGGGGATTTGGGTTATAGTAGATAGACTTACTAAAAGCGCCCATTTTATTCCCGTGAAAAGTAAGAGGACTGCTCCGTGGTTGGCTTCTGTATACATTAAGGAGATAGTTCGTTTGCACGGTATTCCTTCTAGTATAGTAAGCGACCGTGACCCCATCTTTACTAGCGAATTTTGGAAGAGTTTACAAGAGGTGGTAGGGACTCAGCTATGTTTGAGCACCGCATATCATCCTCAGACAGACGGCCAGACCGAGAGGGTGAATCGCATTCTAGAGGATCTTTTAAGGCTTTGTATCCTAGACTTTGGGGGTACATGGGAAGAGCACCTTCCGTTAGTAGAATTCGCATATAATAATAGCTTTCAGTCTAGTATTGGCATGGCACCTTTCGAAGCTCTTTATGGAAGGCCTTGCCGTTCGCCTACATGTTGGTGGGAATCTACCGATAAAATCCTACTTGGGCCCGATATGGTTAGGGAAACCTCGGAGAAGATTGAGTTGATTCGAAGGAGGATGAAAGCAGCACAAGATAGGCAAAAATCGTATGCTGATAAGAGGAGGACAGATCTTGAGTTTGACATTGGGGACATGGTTTTTATCAAAGTATCTCCGTTACAGAATGTTGTTCGCTTTGGATCCGTGGGGAAATTAGCACCAAGGTTTGTAGGGCCGTTTCCTGTAAAAGACAGGATTGGGAAGATGGCATATAGGGTGGAGTTGCCTGAGAAACTTAGTGGAGTAAACGACGTATTCCATGTATCACATTTGAGGAAGTGTTTGCACAAGACCGCAGAGGTGGTAGAGCCGAGCTTGCTTAAAGAGGTGGAAATAGAGCGTGATGCAACAATTAGACGAGCTCCTACATGCATTCTTGGGTCGGAGATCAAAAAGTTGAGGAATCGAGAGGTCAGACTGGTTAAAGTGCAATGGGGAGATGATGAGAGCAACGCAACTTGGGAGACAGAAGAGAAGATGCGTTCGTTGTACCCTTTTCTTTTTGAGGGTATGTCTTTTAATTTCTCCTTTATCGCTTAGCTTATCTTATCTTATCTTTAGTATGTCCTCTCATTAGTATCTTTGACCTTTAGTTAGGATAATCCTATGGTTGAAACATGTGTTTGAGACATGTTATGTATGATGGATGCAAATTGGATGCAAGTGTTTGCTAGTGGTTGCTCGTGGATGCATATATACACACACTTTAGGCACTAGATCGGCTCAGTCACTACATATTGCATATTGCATATATATGGATGTATTTAGTAAAATGGATGAACGATGGTTGTATTATCATGTGGATGCTGCATTCAGATGATGGTTGTGCACGCATATAGAAGTATTATGTAGCATTAAGAATCTTTTGCATACATAATGGATGCATGGCACGATCATAGTTGCATTAAGGAGGTCAACTGAATCAGTGGACCGCCTGATTTTGCATTAGATACGGACATATACACACACTGTGCATTTAAACATGAAAGCATTAGAAGTCTGTAAGGACAATGGATGCCTGTGTATGGTGGATGAGTAGATGGACGTTTGGATGGTAGGATATACATTCTTCCAGACTTGAAGATTTCGGGGACGAAATCCTAAAAGGAGGGGAGAATGTAACACCCCGAATTTTCTATTAACACTAAAGTTGCTAAACTATTAATAAGTGTGTAAGAGAGGGGATGTATCTAATATGAATATAAAAATATTAATAAGTGTGTAAGAGAGGGGATGTATCTAATATGAATATAAAAATATTAATAAGTGTGTAAGAGAGGGGATGTATCTAATATGAATATAAAAATATTAATAAGTGTGTGAGAGAGGGGATGTATCTAATATGTATATAAAAACAATAATAAGTAAAGGGGGATGTATCTAATATGTACATTGTAGAATATATATATATATTTATGACATGAATAGAAGTTTATTAATATGCTGAGTGTTTGCTGAGTCACTTCTGACTCATTGCTGAGTCAACAAGATAAACCCCATCTTGTCTGAACGGCTGCGGTTATTTCTAGGTTAAATCTAATGGCCTAAATGAATTCTAAAATCTATAAATAAGTGGGTAGACCCTAGACCTAAATCACTTGTAAAATTAGAGAAGCTACCGTCATGCTGCTGCCATGGAGTTCAGCATAGCCGTCACAAACTAAGAAGAGGAAGCCTAATCATCTACAACTAAATCTACACAAATCAAATCAAAAGATCTCTCTTTCTCTATTTCTTTTCTTTTGTTGGTGAGTATGATGATTCTCACAAGACTATTACAAACTAATTTGACTCAGTTATGAATGGATCACAAGAAAGTGATGTGATTTGTGATTGTAAATTCTATATATTGTGGATCTCTTATTATGTTATTATGTTGTCGTATGATGTAAATTATATATGCTATGTCATGCTATGTTGTAAATTCTCTTATGCTATGTCGTGCTATGTTGAGAATCATGTCAAGCTATGTTATACTATCATACTATGCCATGTTATAAATCATGCTATATTATGTTGAAAAATCATGATGTTGTTGGATCATGCTTAAAGTTATGTTTTTTTTCTTAATTTAAATGGATCTTGTTTATGGGAATTTGCCTATTAGGTTAGGTGTACCCATAAACTTGAAACTATAATTAAATAAAACTTGATTATGGGAATTTGCCTATTGAGTTAGGTGTACCCATATAAAAACCATGTTGTTAAAAAATTAGATGATGTTGATTCACACATGTTCATATGTAAGTTTATGAAAATTGATTGAGATTATATTAGGTGAATTTTGAACAAGTTGACACCTTTAGGTCCATGACATGTATAATCTATGCAAGTTGGACATATGCAAGTTTCACCCCTTATTATGATTCATTTGGTCACATATACATGTTGTTATTATGATAATCTCTTTTATGCTATGAGTTAGGCTATTCGAGTCTAACATATATTTTGCGAATAAACGTTCAAACGTGGGGTAGGGTTAATATTAGGAATTAATAAATTGGGTGCAATTTTGTAAGATTTTGCATACCATGAATGAATGTCCATAATTGAGTCAATTATGGACATTGTTAAAAATTGGAAGTAATTAATAATTCAAGTAGGGAATTATTAAAATTGGGGGAAAGTGGATTATTATTAATAATCAATGCTTAGGACACGAGGTTGGACCCGTTTGTGATGTAAACCTGCCCGGACCCGCCCGGCAAATCCAGTAGTCACAAATGTCGGCCTAATGTGAGAGGTCCTAGGCCCTAACTAAAGCATAACAGTTGTAAAGACACGAGGTTAGACTCTTTTATGGTGTAAGACTGCCCGGACCCGCCCGGCAAATCCAGCTGCCATAAATGCCAGTCTAATGTGAGAGGTCTTTATGAGGTTATGGCCTTAATGAACTAAGAAATACTTAACCAGATAATCATGTAAGGTGGGACATGGGGGTTAAGTAGGTGCCTTGGGTGGCATGAGGAATCTGGTGGTTGCCTTTAGAGGCATTTGAAATACGATTAGACTTAACCAAACACACATGTAAATGAACATGACTAAGTGGGTTAAGTGGGATGGACTAATGGTGACAAGCTTAGGTGGAATGCTTGTGGTAAATAGTGGGGGCCCATTTCAACCAGTATCCCAAAACGTATCTTTGTGGGCTCGACCCAAGTCGAGGACGGGACACGCATACTGGGTTTGACTATAAGAGGCCAAAACAGGGAGCGGTGGCAACGCAAGTCCAACGGGTTTCATATGCGTGTGTGGACCCGGGCTGGTAGGTAAGACGTTGTTGCATCGTGTAGGTATAAGCCGTGCATGTCCGTTGTATCAGGTTGCCACTTTAGGGGAGTGATACGCCCCACTGTGGGGCCAGCACGGGTATCTACGAGTTAGGGAGCCGATCGAATAATGCGAAGTAGGGTACACCTAGTGGAGATAGGGACAGGCGGCACCTATGTAGTCAGCTAGGGGTACGTAAAGCCATTGGGAAAGTTTCTAAGTGAAGCTAAGTGGGATGAATCTTTAGGGTGACTGGTGTGGTGCAGTATAGTGTTTATCCTTTAGTATTTAGGAGCGCCTATAACGTTGCCTTTAGCGATTGTCTATGTCCTTAATCTGCTCTTCATAGACATTTTCTTGTTTTCCAGCTTATGCCTTAGTCCAGTTATTTTGGTAATAGTATTGTAGAATTATCATATTCACCAGACTTTATGTCTGACCCCCTCTTTTCCATCCTTTTTCTCCCTTCAGGTCCGCATGTTGGGCCAAGTTCTAGTGGAGTCTAGTTGGATCGCTTATCTTCTGGAAAGCTTGGACTGCTGAAGTAAAGTCCAGCTTGTTATCTTTCTTTTTAATGGCTATTCATGTAATGGGATTATGTACTTGTTTTATCAAGATAGATATTGTACTTGACATTGAATATGGTGTTATGATGTAATCAAACATGTTTTGACTTCTGCTACAATGAAATAAAGTTTTTGAATTTCCAAGTACTATTTTATATCTGTCTTGTTGTAATTTTACTGTTCTATATTCACTTAAAACCTCCATGGAAGTTAATGCATTCCCTTTGTGAGTGACATTAATGGACGTGGGGTGTTACACTGAGTCTCCAGCATCCTTCTCAGCGCTTGATCATAGACGCCTTTATACTCTCCTGGCGGTTGCCAAGATTAGAGTTCGAGCTCAGCTGTTCAGTCGCCCTCCGATCCTTCAGCGGGGTAAGAGCTCTTTCTCAACGCTTAATCATAGACGCCTTTATACTCTCCTGGCTGTTGCCAAGGTTAGAGTTCGAGCTCAGCTGTTCAGTCGCCCCCCGATCCTTCTGCGGGGTAAGAGCTCTTTCTCAGCACTTAATCATAGACGCTTTTATACTCTCCTGACAGTTGCCAAGGTTAGAGTCCTGTCAAGGTGGTTCTTATCATGGTGCGTCGCCTTGCCATGTGGACGTTATTTTCGCGTCCTTTACGTTCTCTCTCGGCTCTGGAGAGTTAGAGTGCAATCAATGGTGTGATTCACTGTATTGCACCTTCAGTGTTCTGGCTGCGGATTACTCTCCATTCTGATGGAAGGCACTTAGAATTACACGTTTCTGTGATCGCTATATGGTTTTACAGCTAACTTTATAAAGATAGAAAATCAGATAAATAATAGTGCCAATAAAGGTAAGCGACACACAATATTTTTATAGTGTTTCGGCTGAATCGTGACCTACGTCCACTTTATAATCCTTTGCTCAAAACATTGGACTATTCTAGGCAAGTCATGCCTTTTACATGGTCCTACGAAACAAAAGGATAAATCTGACAACTTTACGTCAGATAAGGCCGCAAATGTTGGGCATTCCACACTCTGGGGATTTCTTCTCCATCTACGGTTGCTACCTTGAAGGTTCCATTATCAAGCCTTCGTAGAACGGAGTATGGTCCTTCCCACTTCGCACACATATGAGTTGGGGGTGGAAAGACACGCTTCAGAACCAAGTCTCCAAGTTCAAAGGTTCGGGCTCGAACTCTTTTGTTGTAGTATCTAGCGACCTGCTGCTTGTGTCTCAAGGCACGCAGGTCTGCTTCATCCCTCTTCTCCTCTATTATATCAAGGGATTCAAGGAGCAACTCGTTATTAGTCATCGGATCGTAGTAAGTGACTCGATGAGTTGGTACTAGCTCAACCGGGATGACTGCCTCGGCTCCAAAAGCAAGAGAGAAGGGAGTATGGCATGTCGCCGATTTATACATTGTCCTGTATGCCCATAATGCCAAGGGTAATTCATCGACCCACATGGCTTTGGCCCGCTTCAATCTTCTTTTGATAATGGACTTAATCACTTTATTTTCTGCTTCGACATGTCCGTTCGACTGCGGATGTGCCATAGAGGTGTACCGTTTCTTGATGTGATACTTCTGGCAGAAGTCCCTGAACTCGTTGCTATCATACTGGGTTCCATTGTCAGTTATGACGATCTTCCGGATCCCAAACCGGCAAATAATATTCCTAACAACAAAATTAATCACTCGCTTGGTTGTGATTGTAGTTAACGGCTCAGCTTCGACCCATTTGGTGAAGTAGTCTACAGCTACAATAACGAACTTTGCTCTGCCCTTCGCTATAGGGAGGCTTCCGATGATATCAATTCCCCACATAGCGAAAGGCCATGGACTCGACATTGTGTTTAACTGGTCAGGAGGTGCCCTGGGAATTTCTGAAAATCTTTGGCATGCAACACAACGTCATGCGTATTTTGCCGCATCTTTGTTTATGGTAGGCCAGAAGTAACCATACCGCAACACCTTTTTTGCCAATGTTTGTCCTCCAGTATGGTCACCCCATTCACCCTCATGTACTTCCTAGAGTACACGCTTGATGTCGTCATGGGCTATACACCGGAGAAGAGGCATCGAAAATCCTTGTCTGTACAGGACTCCGCCTTGCAGAACGTATCGGGAAGATTTACGGATTATTTTACGCCTCTCGCTCTTCTTGGTCGGAAGCGTTCCATTCATCAAGAAATTCTTTAGAGGGGTCATCCATGACTCCCTTTCTGGCTCAGTCTCTATTATCGGATCAATTTCCATCTGACCTATGCTAGGGAACTGAAGTACTTCAACTGGGGCTAGCCCGGCTTCTTCAGGATCGTCGTAACTAGCCATCTTCGCAAACTTATCCGCCTGTTGGTTCTCTCACCGCGGAATATGAGATATACTGTAGTTATCAAAGCCAGTCAGCAACTCCTTCACTTTCTCCAAATACGAAATCAATCTTGGGCTCTTAGCTCGGAATTTTCTAATGACCTGATTTACAACCAACTTGGAATCACAAAATATGTCCAACTTCGCGATCTCTAATTCCTTTGCGATCCTCAGCCTGGCTATCAGGGCTTCATATTCGGAGTCGTTGTTAGTGGCGTGAAATTCCAACCGGATAGCAAAGGATATCAGTCGTTTCTCAGGAGTTTCAAGCACCACTCCGGCACCGGATCGTTTATCATTCCTAGCACCATCAGTATACAATTTCCATGCACTAGGATCGAGAAGTAATTTTGGTGTGTTAGCCTCTTCGTTTACTTTGTCATCCTCCGGGACAGTAAATTCTGCTATGAAATCTGCCAGCACTTGCCCCCGTTCCGATCGCCGGGGCTGAAAATTCAGATCAAATTGACTCAATTCAATATTCCATTTGATCAGTCTACGAATATGTTCTCCAAAGTATCATTTATTGGCGTATAATTTTCGAAATACCTGGGACGGGTCCTTCTCTGGGAGTCGTTCCCCCGATTTCTCTTCCGATTATTGCCATTACTGTTGTTACCATTGTTTCCTGACTAGTGGCCGCCGCCCTGGTTTCGGCTTCCAACATTGACTTCAACCTTCCCCGAGCTGTCTCCGGTTTGCTTGATGGCCACATCACTTTGGATTTCCTCCTTATTTTCCATTTTCATCTTCCGGTTAGCATATACCTCCTCCTGACGTAAGCGTACGTTTGCTTTCTCGTAGAACAATTCTCTAGTATGAGGTGGCTTGCCGGCCAGGTATCTCCCAAATTCAGTATCTTTATCTACCCCATCAATCAGGGCTGCCACAACAGTTGGCTTATGAGGATCCTTGACTTCAGTGGCGGCTAGGTTGAAACGATCCAAATACACCCTCAAGCTCTCGCCTGGTCCTTGTTTGACAAGGAACAAATCAATCACACTGTTTGTCCTCTGTGCATAAATGCGAAACTGTTCCACGAACCTTTCACTCAACTCCCTGAAACTGGAAATTGATCTTGCTTGTAAGCGAGTAAACCATAATAACGCTACATCCTCCAGGAATATAGGGAATGCTTTGCACTTTACAGCGTCAGAGGCTGCGGCAGTGGTCGTTGACCAATAATATCTCATTAGATGTTGGATTGGATCAGATCTACCCGCGTAACGGTTCATCTGAGGCATGTTGAAGCGCCTCGGGAATGTTACGTCTAGTATGTCATCAATAAAAGGGGTGTGACTGTGGTCAATTACCCAATCTTCATTCCTTTGTCCACGGCTATCCGCCCGGATTTGATGGACCACAGCTGCAACATTTGCACTGGTCATCGGAGGCTCGGGATCAGCGCTTCTCGCTCGGTGGAATTCTCCGATCTCTCTTCTAGGAACAACCACGAAGTCCGGAGCTCGGATTGGGCTTCGTTGCCCCCTGTTACCATGAGTATTTGTACGGCGAAGGGGCTGAGGTGGTCTATTCTGAACAGGATTGTCCACAACTCGAGCTCTAGGAGTTGCGGCATGATTATTCAAGTTGTGGTTTGAGGGTCCTACACCAAATGTCTCTTCCTCTCGTGATGGCAAGGTTCCAAATTGGAGCTGCTCTATGTTTTCAGCCCTCTCGTACGGTCGCCGCAGAGGTCTTGGTAATTCCTCTGACGAAGAAGAGTACTCTGGGGTGAGTGGACGAACTGGGAGTGTTCTTTGTCTTGCGAGATCATCGAGCCTTCTATCCATAGCAGTTAAGTTCTGTCGCAGCACAGAGCTTTGCTGCCTTTGAGCAGCTAATTCATCAAACAGCCTATCCTACATTCTAGAGAAGCGAGAGAGATCTCCTTCAGCGACCGGAGCAGAGGGGTCATACTGGTCATCAACATTTTCTCTTATGCGCAGGGAACTTGAGCCTGGTCGAACAGAGGTACTGGGACGGGAAGAGTGAGCCATAACCTCCTTTCCAGGTCGAGTTGTAGTCTGGTCATCACTTCGGATCGCTGTGGACTTGTGTCTGTGGCTCGTAGCACCCCCTGGGGTCGGACTGTGGTAACATTAGGTGGAGGGTTCGCGGCGTTGTCGTGGGATCGAGTGACGACCACTTCAGTTCGGATCGTGGCACCCCCTTCAGACTGGTTCGTGACGCCATGTTCGGATCGGTCCGCTCCTATGTCACCGCGATCCGCGAGGCCCTCCTCAACCTGCTCATGTACAATTTCTTTAACTGCTTCATTTGCGACTTCAATCTCCTGCGAAGCTCGTACTTCCTTAGACTTCTTTCCGGACATGATATCAGATGCCGCTGGAATCTTAAAAAATCTGAACAGTGAAGTTTCGGACTGTTTCCTTCAGACTTGAATATCCAAACAACGGAGCAACAATCAAATATGCCAAGAAATCAATTCTCAGTGAAAGCACCAAAATGTTAGATCCAAATTTGGCTCTAACACCCAAATTGTTCTGATTCGTAGAGAATTATAATTGAAAAATGAGGAAAAAACAGAAAACACACACGGTTTATAGTGGTTTGGCATTAACAAGTCTACGCCCACTTTATATGCTACTGATTATACTTTGGATGATAGTACAACCAATGATTTCTCTCAAACTCACTCTTACAACTATGATTCCTTTTAGTTATCTCGAAGTAAATCTGGTATGAAATAGTGGTATGACAGTAATGGTCGAATCAATCCTTAAAACTGCCAGAAGATCCTGAAAATTGCCCAGCTCTGGGCTATTTATAGCTGATTTTGTCAAGCAGATCGCGGTCATACGTGGCGCAAATCCCGAGAAAATCGGATCAGATCGTAGCTTGATCAAAAATTGGTCAATATGACAGTTGGTGACAGGTGTCGCGAGATCCATACATCTCGGATCGTGATAGAATGAGTCATGGTCTTCGCTGCATCTTCTGGGCTTGGATCGGGTCGAGGTGGTATAGGCGGATCGATCCGCATAGGAGTTTAGCGACCAGATGGGGCGATCCGAAAGGGGGCGATCCGACCAGGGGATGATTGAGCGACTGTGATCCGACCTTTCGTGAACTAGAGGAATGAGACCTCATATTTTCTCCTTGTGTGTGAACCTTGATGGCTTGGTCAAAAAGCTAGCCAACAAGTACCGGACTCTAGGTCGTTCTATACAACCAAGAAGCTTTAGGTCGCTATAACAGTCTGATTCATCATGAAGTATTTCTACTTCAAGTATTTTGGGTCGTAAAGGACCTAAGACTTCAAGGGTTTAGCAACCCAGAGATGAGGGTTGAAATAACGACCTAAGGCCTTGTATTATCATAACGACCTAGAGTAGGGTCACAGTCTAAAGCCTAAAAGTAGTTGTGACAACCTAATTCAACATGAGCCATTACAAAACAACGACCTGATGTGTACTACCAACAGGCGCGCTTCAACCATGGAAAGAATGGCAAGGCATGATATTGCAAATTAAGATTGCCAATGAACTATGGAATTGAACAAGATTATTACCCTAGTGTACATAATGCTTAGCAGTTAAAGCCACAATCGAATTGCGAGAATTTTACATGAAAGTTAAGTCGAAACCATCACAAAAAAGCAAGCTCAAGATCACTACATGCATAAACATTATCATCAAATGCTTTATTGAAATTTTACCAAACAATAATCCCATAAAGTCCGAAAATATCAAATTCAACTTAAAACGTATGCGTATACATAGTAAGTAAAAGCTTTGAATCGCACCTGACTCTTGGTGATGAGAAGTTTCGAATTTGATTATTAAACTGAGGGATTATTTAGACTTCAATCGCTTTGATTATGAAGTGGATCAGAGGAATTAGCTGATAATGGCTGCCATTAATGCATATTTCTAGCTTGAGTGAGGGTTTTAAGAGAGTGATGACTTAAAGAGGAAATAAAAAGGGGGTTAAAGTAATAAACCAAGTTTGCAGGGGGCCCCAACGATCTAATCCTGAGGAGAACACCAATGGACTCTTATCAATACAAGATTCAGAAGCCGCAACGATTTAAGACCATGTAACGACCTAAGAAGCTGAATGACCTTGGGATAAAATTCTTTAGGAACTCACGCCGTTTGAAGGTCCTAACGACCTAAAATCTCAAACTACATGTTAATCGCACCTAGTTCGAAGCCCGTATTATTTTCAATAATTACGAACTTCGAGGAGCAAATGTCAACCCATAAAATATGTTCCAGAGAATAGTGAGCATGTTTGGGTTGATTTATGATTTTAGGCCGTTAGGCCCTTGGGTTCGTTATGTCTTCTCTAACTCGATAAGCTCTTTAGCTCACGTAAGTGCTCCAGGTAATTTGAGGTATATTGAGTCGTTCAGATAATATATGGTGTTCAGGAAGCTTTAGCTCGTTTGAGCATCTTAATTCGTTGGGGCATCTTGGTTCACTCAGATGCTAGCTCTTAGGGTTCTTAGATCGCCATCTCGCTAAAGGTTTTAGCTCGCTTCATCAAAGCCCAAACTACATCATCCTGGTTTAGCTCGTTCTATGTGCGCTTGGGTCGTCTTGCTTTGTCCAAGCTCGTGTTGCCTTAACCTACCCGATCCGCGTCCTTTAGCTCGCACTACCTTCAGCTAGAACAAGTTGGGTCGCCTTACGCTCCCTTAACTCATACCACTTAGTATCCGGAAGTTTTGGGCCGCTCCACCTCATTTGGCGCGTCCAGCCTGGCTTTGGACCATATAACATCCATTCTTGCATGCCTACGACCTAAAACGAGAGCACAATATTTACACCATTGCCGCTCCCCCTAAACTCCAACTATAAATACCCCATATCTCCATCATTTTAGGGGGAGGGGGACCGAAAATTGATTCCCACAAGGAGGTGCCGCCAAATTCAAAACTCACCCACAACTTCTCTAATGGTTTCTATGGATTCAACAACTCTTCTCCAACTTCATGTAGATCAAATCCATGCCAACGATCATTAAAGCTCCCTCTCTAATTGAATCTAAGCACCTTTAATTCCATTCAAGCCACAAGATAAATCACTCCAACATCATTCAATCAATTTCATATCTTCTCCGATTCATTCTAAATCCGAATCTAACGCAAAACTCTTATCAAATCATCGAAAAGAGTCAAATCACTAAAGTGATTGAAGATCCATACTTCTATCACCGCTAAGCTAGAGATCCTATTAATTCCTTGCCAAATTTAAGAGAAGTTAGATCATAAAAAGAGTTAAAGGAGAGAAATGAATGTAATGAGGGAAAATCAATCTTTTGTAAGCTCAAGCATCATAATGAGAATTGATTAGAAGTGGACATAGATTCATATTGAATCAAACCACAATAAAAAGCTTTTTGTCTTCATTTTTATACTTTTATTTTGCGAGTGTGGCCTCTTATTCTAATTCTAACCATAGTTGGTGAAGTGCGCATTTGCATCTTGGTGTTGTGAACTATTTCTGGTTTCAACACTAAGAGAATAAGTTATCCACCACCAACTGATATATCATTAATAGAAACCAATCAGTTACGTTGCAAAGTACAATGTCAGATACACATTCCATTTACCGGTTTGTTCTAGATTTGAACGAAACCGAAGACATCTTATTCCTCATTCAATTAAGGAGAGAGGCCCTTGCAAATCCGGACAATCAACAAGTATGTCTGGACTACTGCCACTATAACCCCTTAACGAGAGCTACCCATGTCCAAGGCATCAGCAAGCAGTCCATTCGATGTGAATATTTTCGGTCTTCTATCATCTTCGACTTTTAATTCATCATATAATTATTTGAAATGGGTTGTACTTGGTCTTTTTGAAATAATTAGCGTCAAAATTAGATCCTTTTCGGATTATTAAACATCCAATTAAGTCTCCTATAATTGGAAATCATTTCATAAGATTTGATCTTATTCTCAAATTTGGTTAAGCTGTTCGGCTTTCAATATCATCTTAAAATCCGTTTATTAATCATATAAAAGGTTCACAAAAAGTTTTTATTCAATTTTAGAATCTAGAACCTTTATCTCAAAACGTTTCTTAAAAACTGTTATAAAAAGCATTGCAAAATAGCCTATTTCTAAACATTCGTTTTTATCACTCGAAATCATATATATATTTGTTCTAAATCTCTTTCGAATCATTTATTATAATGTATAATCATTTTTTCTATTTTTATTTATTTAAAAATAGTCCATTTCAAGAAATTCCGATTTCAGGTTATAAATGGTCCTGATGTTGTTTTTATTAAAATTGGATTTGAACTTTTCTAAAAATCTAACATTGGACTTCAAAACTCTACATATTATTTGAAACCATTTTCATTTCAAACCAATAATTTTTCGTTTGGGGAAAATCCAATAGTCGGATCTCCCGTTACATTAGTTTGAAATCAATTGTCGAAATTCTTGAACTATCACTGCGTGGCGAGTTCTATTCGGACCAAACTTTGAATTATGTTATAAATTCAATTGAATTTCTTCTGAAATATTTTATACAATTAGTAAAATATATATAATAATTCTTGGAAATTATATTTCAAATATTTAGCTTTAAGTTCAAATATTTCTATTGGATGGCTACTATAATATTATTTTATGATTCAAACAATATTATTTTTCAAAATTCGTTATTTTATACCCAATTTATCCTGACATCCACTATAAAAATAAACAAGATACTTTCGAAAAGGAATTCGTGTTAAAACATTTCCCAGATACCTCAACCAAACTTAACTTTTTCCCATTATTATTCATTTTGGTTTATTTTAAACTTCGACAGTCCATAACCTGCTTTTAATTTCACCAAAACCATTTCTTTCTTTTGTAAAAGTTACCTAATATGATTTCAACTTTACATCCATGAAAAATCAAATATCAATTTTGGACTTTATTTTCGCCCATTATTTATATTAACAAAATATTCATTTAAACCATTTAATGAATGGTGACTTATCCAATGAGCCAATAATCATACTTTTTGGCCATATTAACCATGGTAATCACATACCACATTATCAAAAACCGTGACAACATTTATCCACATAGTCACGGAAAAGTTCATACCATATAAGCCTTAAACCAATGACGATTACATGGTTTTGTCAATCAATAGATTAATTGCAATACGCAATCATCAACAATCATATGCCTTAAATACAAAATGGGATTCATACCAGTATTCAATAACCAATATCAAGTTAATTTCTATTTCAATGACAATTTAAGGTTAAAACCCATTTAAGTGTCAACATATTCAGTTCTATCATCTATGTATTATGTACTTAAAGTCAAATCTTTTCTACTCCAAACATTTACATAACATACCATGAACCTATATAAACCATCATAGGACATTATACAACTCATTCGAGTTCACAACAATAATTAATAATTAACTAGCCCTGATTCAGTTCAACGTTTCTCACCTAGTATTCCACTCCTCCTATCTTTAGTCATAGGATGTTATAACAATTCGAGATGATTTCGAAAGCCTTTTGGCATCACTGGAATTTTCTAAAAATAATTTGGGTAGATGTTTGAGCTATGGGGTTCTAGAATTTAATAGGGATATAAGTGTATGTATATTTTGGTTTTAGGAACAAACGTAGAAGGGTTTAAGGGTATCAGAGCTCAGGTTCGAGGGGCCAGGGTCCACAATTACTGGTGGGTGGCTGGTGATGGGTGAAGTGGGGTCCATGGTGGTGGTTGGGCTAAGGGGGGTGCAGGTTTGGGTGAAAATGGAGAGGGTGTTGGTTTTTGTAGCTTGAAAGGGTTTAAGGTGCTTTTACGGGAGGAGTGGCCCACAGATTAGGGTGGCGGCGCATGGAGGAGCTGAAGGCGGTGTGGGGAGGCTTGCGCAGCGGCGGTGGCTAAAGAAGGTGGGGAAATGAAGGAAGAGAGAGGAGAGAGCAAGAAAAGTGAATGGAAAAGTAAAGTGAAAAATGGAGGAGGAAGGCTTTATATTTATAGGGAAATGGACTTTCATTGGATCACTGAGGTATCGACGTAATATAGGAGGGAGAAAGCAACCTTGAAGGCTTCTTAGTGTGACAACTCAAAGAAGAAACAACTCAAGATAACTAGTTAGGTGTGAGCACTTAACTTAGGTTATATGTAATCTTCTACACTTTTACCCTCGTATGTCCACATACTGATTCCATTTGCTACAAAATTTGGGATCCTACGATGTTTTTCTGCTACGGTTCCAAAGGAACTGGTCATGTCGAATTCCGAGACAGTTTGCTCATAAAGCTCTATTTCGAGTTCAAAATATTGACCAGTTTACATTTAAATTATGCATGGTCACATACTAACTCCAATTGGCATGAAATCTGAAATCATACCATAATTTAATGTTCCAGATCCGATTAGATTGGTTTCGTCGAATTCCAAGATCGTTTGGAAAATGTCTATTTTCAAGCTATTAAAATAATATTAAATTATCAAAGTTTAAATTGACTATAAATCCTTATATAAATTATAAAAACTTGAAATTTAAAATTTTCAAATTTATTCCAAAATTTCAAGTCGTTACAGTCACCTATACTTTAAAGAATTTCGTCCGCAAAATTCGATGAAAGTAAGCTGAATAGAAATGATATCTAAGAAATGAGTTTACCTCTCAAACGAGCTACTCCAAGATATCCACTCTGCAATTGGGATATGACTTTTCAATGCTGTCCTCTGTCTCCTGTGTGCAGTCTCTTTGTCTCCGAACCACTGCACTTTGATTAGCTTCAACTTCTTATTTCTCAGTTTCTTTATTTCTTAGCCAATTATTTTCAAAGGAACTCTCGGAACTACTAAACTTGGTCTGATCTCCAAGTCTTGTTGTGCTGCTTCCTCGACAACTAAATCATGATAGTGCTTATATAAGTGAAAAATGTGAAAAATATTATGTACTTTGGATAACCATTCTGGTAACTGAATCCTATAAGTTAGGGTTCCAATTCTTTCCAATATCCGGAATGGACCAATATGCTTAAGTGATAACTTCCTAGTTTTCACGAATCATATAACTCCTCTCATCGGAGAAACTTTCAAAAACATCTGATCTCCAATTGCAAATTCCAAATCTCTTCTTCTAGAATCTACATAACTCTTCTGTCTGCTTTATGCTGCTTTCAACTTGTTCTTGATGAAATCCACTTTATCTGCTGCTTGACGGATCGTGTCCGAGCCTAATACAAGTTGGATTCCAGACTCAATCCAGCATATAGGAGATCTGCGAGGCCTTCCATATAATGCTTCAAAAGGCGACATCTTAATACTTGCCTAAAAGCTCTTCCCATGATTCTCCGAAATTAAGAATACATACCTACAGTAAGTCTTCGAAAATTTGATTCACTCTTTCTGCCTGCCCATCTGTTTGGGGGTATTAAGCAGTGCTAACGCTCAATGTTATCACCAACATTGACTGAAATTCTTCCCATAACTTACTTGTAAAGATCGGATCTTCATCACTAATAATACTATTAGGTATTCCACGTAGTTGGACTATTTACTTCACATACAAATGATTAAGACTATCAGTTGTTCTTGTCGATTTTACCGAAAGAAAACGAGTGCTCTTCACCAGGCGATCAATGATAACCCAAATACCTTCATTACCTTTCTTGGTTTGAGGAAAAATGTCAATAAAATCCATGGATATCTGGTCCCACTTCCATTCAGGAATTTCCAGTGTTAAAGTAATCCAAAAACCTTCTACTGATCACTTTTAATATTTTGGCAAATTGAGCAACTTTAGACGTATATCGAGATATCTATCTCCAACAATTTCCACTAAAATGGACGTTTCAGACCTCGATACATTTTATGAACTCTTGGATGGATATTGAGTTTGGACTTATGGAACTCTTCTAGTGCTTCTCTTTTAAGCTCCGAGATATCTAGAATGCAAATTCGACCTTTCTGTCTCAGAACTCCTTTATTATCAATTTTGAAATTCGATACGTCACCGTCTTGAATGCTTTTACCCGTTTTCTAAACAAATTCATCATCCTTCCCTATAACAGAAATCTTCTCAATCAAGGTAGGTGTAACAACTAGATGAGCAGTAATAGTATGCTTCATGTTGAGCGCATCTACTACAACATTGGCTTTCCTCGGAGTTTAAAGAATATCCAGATCGTATGATGTCAGAAACTCCAACCAACGTTGTTGTCTCGTGTTCAAATCCTTCTGGATAAAAAGATACTTCAGTGATTTGTGATCAGTATAGAGCTCTAACTTTTCAACCAGCAAATAGTGCCTCCAAATTTTGAAGGAAAATACAGCAACGAGCAAGTCCAAGTCACAAGCGGCATAATTCTTCTCATGCGGTTTCAATTGTTTACTTGCATAATCATTTACCTTTTCCCTTTGCATTAATACTGCACCAACTCCTATTTCAGAGGCATGCATATAAATGGTTAGCTCTTGGTTACCATCGATAATCGTTAAGACCAGGGAAGAGGTCAGCCTTTCCTTCAATTCCAGGAAAGGTTTTTTGCATCCAAGAGTCCAAGCAAATTCAGCATGCTTCTTGGTTGTCTTCATCAAAGAACTGGATATTATTGAAAAATCCTTAACAAACTTTCGATACTTACTGGCTAACTCAAAAAATCTTCTGATCTCTATAGGGGTTCTTCGTTGCTTTCAACTTTGGATGGGAATTAATTTACTTGGGTCTATTGAGATTCCTTCCTTCGAAACTACATGCCCAAGAAATTTTACTTCATTATTCCAGAAACGACATTCAGAAAATTTGGTCTTCAATACATTTTTCCTTAGAATTTCTAGGACAATTTCCAAATTCTTCGCTTGCTCTTCCTCTGTCTCAGAGAAGATAAGAATGTCATCAATAAAACTAACATGAATTTGTTTAATACATCTCAGAACACCCGGTTCATCAAGACTACAAAATTAGCATGGGATTGCATTGTTCAATGGGCATTACTAACCATTCGTAAAACAAGTCAGGTCCGCTGAAAGCTATTAGAGGAATGTAATTTTCTGCAATTCTTAACTGATGAAACCTTGTAGCTAGGTCCATCTTTGAAAATACTTGAGCTCCATTTAAGAGATCCAATAGGTCATCAATACGGGGAAGAGGGCACTATTTTTGAGAGTTTGCTTGTTAGGATCACGATAGTCCACATATATTCTAAGGGAACTAACATACTTTGGAACAAATACCACTGCTGCACCCTACCTCGAGAAACTTGGTCTAATCTGACCTTTCCACAAAAGTTTTCGAGTTTTGTCATTCAAATCTTCCTTCTCCCTCATAGTCATTCTCTGATTTCCATGCACAACTGGCCTCACATTCGAAACAAAATCAATCCTGAAGTCGATCTCCCTTCGTTGAGGAAAGTTCTCTACTTCTTCAAACACATCTTCATATCTTTTAACAACCGAGATGGTTTCTAAAGGAGTGAGGAAAACATCGAGAGCATACCAAAATTTATCCCTATTTAGACTTGGGTGGTATCTCTATAAAATTCCAAATTTGGTTCTTACCGCAATAATCCTTTTTACACAATTAACATTAGCTTCATACTGGGTCAGTTAATCCATTCCAAGTATAATATCAAATTCAGTGAGATACAAGACAGTCAAATTGAAGGGAAACCAATAATGAGAATAATAGATAGACACTCCACAAAGTAAATAAAGGTTGATGGAGCCTCCTATTGGATTTCTATCGCAAATGGGTTCATCGATATATTTAAGGTCTAAATTTAGTTTTTCTATCATCTTGTACAATATAAAACTACATGATGCGCTAGTATTAAACAATACTTTAACTGGAGTATTTTTAACGAAAAGTGTACCTTCCAAAACTTCCATACCTCTCCTACTAGCAGAGATTGTTGGAGCATCTTCCAGGTTATAAATATGAGACACTTCTGTCTTCTTCAATAACGGACAATTTGTTCTTATATGGCCAATCATGTGGTAGTTGTAGCATTCCCCGGTACCCTGGGACTTCTTCTATTTCTACATAAGTCTATAGTATGTCGACAAGTGTCCCTTTCTATTGCAACTAAAGAATATGGCCTTCTTTACCCATTCTTCCTTAGATTTATTCCCTTCCTTATTTGGTTTGGGTTTCTTACTTTCAAACTTCCTCTTCTTTCTAGAATTTCCTTTTTCTTTGTCTTCCAAGGAATTTTACTTGTCTATAGATTCATAATGACTTGCCATTCCCGCCTTCTCTACAAATAGAAGCTTTATATGGGCGGTTACCCGGCTTTTGTGCCTTCTTTGAAGACCATAAACAAATATTATGTTCTTCTTAACCAGAACTTGAATCAATTCTAGCCTAAAGCAGTAAAGCTCATTGTACTTACTCAGATATTCCTAAATAGGCAAATCCCCTTGTTTCAGATTGGAGAACTCACTGTATATACCATTTTTTTCTTCAGATGGTATAAATCTTTCCTTGAAGACTTCTTTATAGCGATACCGCTCACAACCCTCACACTAAACAAGAGGAATAATGCGCTGAAAGGTGTGCCAGGCAGCTATGGACGATCATCAAAGTAGGTAAACAACAACGGAACTTGTCATAGAACTCACAGTGCAAGGATAAAATATAATAGGACCAATACAACATGTAATAGTAGTGAAGCATCATATAGCAAACTTTCACAACATCCTGGAAGATTATCCCAACGTTATAGGAAATGTCAAGTGCATACATAAGGCCTCACTACAACACTCATAGAGCATCTCAAACAGCGAAAATAGAAATACTAGATAGTAGTAAAGGTAATACGCCAGCCTTCTGCTTGCCTTTGCACAACAGAATCGTCCTCACTGATCACGTGTCACCTGCCACCTAGTCTGCTCATCCACAACCGGATGAACAACCCAAGGTAATAAGAGCAGACATAAAACCTTGAGTCAGACAACCGTACTAGTAAGCGATAAAACAACTAACAAACTTCAACAACAAAACATATAAGAATGGATAGATAAACATACTAATCTACCCACAACACCGGAGAAGAACTCAACCCTATCTTCCCCTCATCGAACAGTGATAGCCTCTACGATAAACAATCCAACCATTCATACATGGAAACCAGAACACTCATTCAATCATAGCAAGAACTCATATCATCCAGATTATATATATATCTCAGGTAAACCATCCTAATCGAATTCAACATCCCTCAAGCCCAAGCCCAGAGGCCTAAATCAATATCAGACAAGCACTCAAGGAACATCTACTTCGACATTGGACAATCTGCATGAGGTGGTACAAATAGAACAACCGATCATTCACTACTGATTCTGGGTATCACCGCCAATCCTGCTTTCCAACCATGGTTAATCATATGACAGCCAACCTTGCCATATGTCAAGGCCTAATGGTAACCCCAGTTCTAGCACAAACTCCATACTCCTTTCAACGATACGTATGTATGTCCAACCTTGACAACTAGGCCTTTCAACGATACCTAGAGTACTCGACCTAAAACCGGTCTTTTGGGTACCTTCATCATACCCTTGCTTCGAGCCAGCTAGAACTTATGACAAGATAATCTCTCGGCCTTGGCATCTCTAGTCATCAAATCTGACAACTTTTCATAGCTCCAGCAACATTCTTAAGCAACCATTATACAACAACTCACGACCTTTGAGTTATCATCTCATTCACTGTTCTACATCGATCAACGAACACATTCAACACTTCAAACATCCCCACTTGAATGTTCCTTGAAATTATCACCACTTCCAAACCTAAACAGTCGTCAATCATAAGGTTCATAACAATCCATAACATCACATCAATTTGGCAAAGGGATTAAACCACATCACTTAAGCCATTTTCCATAGCGTTTAAAAGCGCTGCGAAAACCAATTCAATTTACTGGATGACCGAACCAAACAAAACAGGCCGACCAACTCCTCTTTCTATCGGGACAGATCCAACCCAAATTCTCCTTTTTGGACTGACCCATTAAGGCCAACCAACAAAGAAACTGCCCCTACTAGATGAGGCTTCACCACTTCAACAAAACCGATCCGAAACCATCCATTCACTTGAGATCAACCAGTCGGGTAGGGCTAGCCCAAACTAGTTCCTTTGACCGACCTAATACTTCAAACATCTGACCGACCGCGCTTCATCCGATCCGACCGACCCACTCCTCATTTTTCGGACCGACCGGACCACTAGTCTCCATCTCCCTTTGACCGACCCGACCCTCTTGGACCGATCAGAATAGTACTAGCTCTCCAAGACTCCATGCCTTCATCACCAAGTCCGACCGACCCGGAGTGAACAACCGACCCATATCAAGACCGAACCGATCAAATATCCCCCATGTACGGATAACCCATAAGAAGACTAACCCTACATTTCTAAATCATTTCCGAAGAAATTCGCTATGGTGCTCGATCGACCCTCTACGTGCAACCCAAAACCTGTATCACTCCAATGCAACTCCAATTTCGCATAAAACTCCACCAATCAATACAATCGACGAATCCAACTCAACCAATTCACCAAATACAACCACAAACATGTTATGAAGCCAATAACATCACTAATTTGGCAAATTCATCAAGAATTATGTGAAATTCATCAAAATCACCATAAACGTAAATATGAACAAAACTATAGATCTAACTCGCATATCCACATGAAATAGCATTGAAATCATTAAATTAACTTGCTAAAATAGATCATAGGGTGATTCATGTGAAAATCGACTTAATATGGCATGCATCTATGATAAAACACTTAAATATGATGGACCTAACATTTATATACTTCATTGCATCCATATGAGAGATGTAAATCACTCACCAATTTGCAAAACAAGCTAAAATCGATGAAATAAGAATCCATACAGTAAGCACCTCGCACCAAATCCCTTGATTCGATGAATCCTTGCTTCAACTGATGTAGATCTAGCCTCCAAAGGTGTAAATCTATGATTTCTCTCATTAGATTTTGATTTTTAATGGTGGAAAGGTGTAAGAGGAAGGAGGAGCTCAAGGCCTCTAAAAGAGAGAATGGAAAAGTAAAACCATTTCCTTTATTCCTTAACCCTATTTATAGTTTCCACCAGCCCACTAATGGGCCTCTCCCAAATCAGCCTATTAGGCTCACAAAACCTGGAAAGCCAACTGAAAAACTTTAAAATAGCAATTTCTCCCGAACCGCTAAGCCAAATCTTTAATGTAACTACTCTACGGAAAGGCAATCATCATTTCCTTTCCAGTGACATAGGTCTTACCACCTGATTCGACACGAGTCAAAAGTTATGCCCTATACAAGACTAACAGGGGCAAAATAGTCATAAACAAAATCAGTAAAAATTATGGACATGTCTCACATCCCGATAAACAACATATTAAAAGATGAGAATGATCCAACCCTCAGGGAATAAAATAAAAATATTTTATGATCTTCCGATACGTAAAATGTGTAGTGCTACATTCTCCCACCTTAAGAATTTCGCTCCCGAAATTCTAAGCAAACACAAGAAACTTTAATAATCCGCATGCCTACCATCAATGAGAAGCCAATTCTATCACCCAAATTAGCAACCATTAAGACATGCATCCATAGCCTTATCTTAGGACGCAGAATTTTATCAAACAATAACAAGATACAACGATGGTACGATATCATATGGTCGTACCGATAAAGAGTTCTGGATGAGTCACCCTCATGCTCTCTTTCGTCTCCCACGTACAATCGTCTCCATCTTCACTCCATTGTACCTTGACTACCTTAACCATCTTCCTCCTAAGCTGTTTCGTGTCATTACCCACAACATGAAGCGGCTTACGAGGTTTTGCAACTACGGTTTCTACTTCTAAGTATTCATACTGCTCTGGAGATACCACTATATTCGAGTCATGCACAAACTTCTGTGGAAATGACACATGGAAAATATTATGCACAGTCGACATCTTCTTGGGAAACTCCAATCTATAAGCGAGCTTCCCGATTCACTGGACTATCAGAAATGGTCCAACGAATATTGGAGCTGATTTCCCTTTATTTATGAACCGAACCACATGCTTTAATGGAGAAATCTTCATGAAAACCATATTGCCTACATCGAATTCCAAATCTTTTCAACGTTTATTGGCATAACTCATATGCCGATCCTGGGCTGCCTTCATTCGTTGCCGAGCGATCTCAATACTGTCCGGGGTTTCCCTAATCATTTTAGGCCCGAGTATCAACTTATCTCCAGTTTCTAACCAACAAGCTGGAGATTTGCACGGAATACCTACAACGCCCCATATGGTGCCATTCCAATGCTAGACTAGTAGCTATTATTATATGCAAACTCAACTAGATGTAGATGGTCTTCCCATGATTCCCCAAAATAAACACATAAGCTCTTAGGAGATCTTCCAAAACTTGATTAACTCTCTCGGTTTGACCATCAGTTTGTGGATGATAAGCCGTACTCAAGCACAACTCGGTTCCCAAAGCCTCTTGCAAACTTTTCCAAAATCAACTCATAAACAATGGATCTCGGTCACTCACTATACTCTTTGGGACACCATGGAATCGAACTATCAATTTCACATAAAGCTCAGCCCATTTTGATGCCGTCCTAGTCGATATGACAGGAATGAACCTTGCACCTTTGGCCAAATGATCTACGATGAACCAAATCCCTTCATTCCCTGCCCTGGTTCTATGTAGTCCATTGATAAAATCCATCGATATTTGCTCCAACTTCCACGTAGGAACTTCAAATGGCTGAAGAAAACCACTCGTCTTTTTCTGTTCAGCTTTCACAAACTGACAGTTTATGCATTCGGAAATGAACTTTCCAATATCTCACTTCATCCCCTCCCAGTAGTAGACTCACTTGATGTCCTGATAAATCTTTTTATCACCGGGATGAATCGTCAACTTTGAGTGATGACATTCACTCAGAACCTCATCTCTCAATCCGTCGATCTCAGGAACAACTAATCGTCCTTACTTTCAAAGCCAACCTTCTCGATCGACTTCGAAGTTTTTATTCTCCAGTTCCAGTTTCTAGGTAAACTCGACATGCTTTACATCACGCTTTTGGCTCTCGCCAATTCTTTCGATAAGAGTAGGTTTTATCGATAAGCTTCCCAACATTTCAGTTTCCAACTCACACCTTGGCCTGAAATAAAACCTTACCAAATACTCAAGGCTCTTCCATTCTAAAAACATCACTTCCAAACTTGCGTGTCTTTGACTAAACGCATCTGCAGCTGCGTTACCTTTGCCAGGAGTATACGTTATACCAAAATCATATGACGCCAGAAACTCTAAACATCGTAGCTGCCGAAGATTCAAATCCTTTGGGAGAAAAGATAATTCAACGACTTGTGATTCATGAACAACTCGAATCGAACTCCCAACAGGTAATGTCTCCACATCTTCAAAGAAAATACAATCGCCACCAACTCCAAATCATGAGTCTGACAATTTCTCTTATGCGGCTTTAGTTGTTGACTCGCGTAGGCCCAAATCTTTTCCTTCTACATTAGCAATGCTCCAAGCCCATTACCACATGCATTGGTGTATATCACCGTCTCTTCATTTCCACTTGGAATAGTCAAAACAGGAGCGCTCATTACCCCCCCCCCTTCATGATCCCAAATGCGTGCTTACAATTTGCATCCCATGTGAACACTTGGTTTTTCTTCGTCAATCCTGTCAATGGTGTAACTATCTTAGGGAAATCCTTCATAAACTGTCGGTAATAACCAGCTAACCCAAGGAAATTCCTCACTTCTGTTGCATTCTTAGGTCTATCCCAGTCCTGGATTGTTGCCACCTTAGCGGGGTCAACCGCTATCCCATTTCCAGACACAACACAGCCTAAGAACCTCACTTCACTTTTCCAGAAGTGAAACTTCAAAAACTTAGCTCTCAGCTAATGCTTCCACAAGATTTCCAACACCACTCTCAAGTGCGTCTTATGTTCTTTCTCATTCCGAGAGTAAATCAGAATATCATCCATGAATACAAGCACGAACTTGTTTAACTGTTCCCTGAAAACTCTATTCATAAGACACACAAAATACACTAGCGCGTTAGTCAACGCGAATGGCATCAACAACCATTCAAAGAAACCGAATGGTGTTCTAAAAGAAGTCTTCGACACACTATCCTTAACCACCCTCAACTAGTGAAATCTCGTTGCTAATTCCATCTGAGACAACACTTTGACCTTGTGAAGCTGATCGAACAAGTCATCAATCCTTGGCAACGGATACTTGTTCTTCTTAGTCACTTTGTTCACCTCATGATATTCCACACACAATCTTAATGAGCCATCAGCCTTGTTTGCCAACACGACTGGTGCACCCCATTCAGAAACACTCCTCTGAATGAATACCTTTCTAGAAGGTCACAAACAGGCACCTCTAAATCTCGCTGTTCCTTAGGCACCATCCGCCTAAGAAGCATAATAACTGATCAAGCACCTTCGACCAATTCGATCTCACGATGTGGCAATAACCCTTTTACCTCGTCAAAGTTATCTACATACACATTAGAGATCAGCACTAATGATAGGTCTTCTTGTGGAATCCCAAGCAAATGTAGATAACTAACAAAGACCCCGTCTTCGTGCTTACGTCTAATCAACACCTTTCGCCCTTCCACATCCTCGAGCCTCACCTCTAGCTTCTCGAATTCACCCTTTCCGCATACCTCTTGAGCCAATCCATGCGCAAGATGATCCTAAACCCAGTGAAGTTAAGAACAAAGCAATCACGCACAAAAGAGCAACCATGACTCAATAACACTAGACCATGACATATCACGCACAAATTGGATGAACCCCAAATGGGTTAGTCAGGATCAATGGTCTATCACAAATCTCGGGTTCCAAACCCAAGTGAAAACAAGCTCATTGCAAACTAATGAATGCGATGTTCCAGTATCAAACAAAACTCAAATTGAAACACCATGAATAGGAAGAGTACCTTGAACAATGACACCCTTTCCCTTCTCTTCTGTAGTAGGAGCTCATGAAGAAGATGGCACGGATTCCAAAGCATATGCCTTCACAACCTGCTTGCCCTTAGCTGATTCTTGATAATCTTTCTTCTCGTGCCCAAGTTTCCCACACTTGAAGCACTTCTTCTCAGCTTTGGGAATTTTGCACTCATTTGAGTAATGTCCCTTCTGTTGGCAGTTAAAGCAAACCACCTCACTCTTAGGCTTCTTTTGGCCATCCTTTTCTTTCTGTTGTTGCTGCTTCCTCTTCTTATTATTACCACCTTGTTGTGGTTTCTGAACTTCCTTAGTTGCAGTGACAACATTTGCTTCCTTAGGAAACAAGCTCTCATGACAAATAACATTTTCCACAATCTTCTCAAATGAATCGTTGAGATGTCCACCAATGGCCTTCCAATATAGGTATCCAGACCCATAACAAACTTCTCATTCTTCTGATAGGGTGTATCAATGTAGGAATGATCATATCTGGACAAAGCCTCGAAATCAAAACATAGTAAAGAATAGAACACCATTCGGTTTCAACTCTACGAACTTCTTGAATATAGAATATTTCTGAGCTATGGAGGTAAACTTTGCTTCAAACATAGCCTGGAATTGCTCCCATGAAATCTCTTCCTATAGAGTCTCAAGTGTAACTGAATTCCACCATTCCATGGCCCTACCTTGCAGCTGCCTTGATGCAAGCTTTCTCTTAGTTGCATCGTCCAAACTCAAGTCTCCAAAGACATGAACACAAGAATCCATCCACCTCTGAACCACTTCAGCTGCATCAGTTCCTTTAAATGGTTTTCCTACTAGAGATGTATAATCTTTGCATAGCTTCGCAAAATCCACAACCCTAGAGAACTGAACTCCTATGTCTACCATAGCTGCCATTGGAGCAAGGACGTTTCGCATGAATGCCTCTATCATAGCTTCAAACATGGTTGGGTAGTCTGGTTCACTACCATTTCCCCCTCCAGTACTAGCTCCCCTAGCAGCGTTTCCTGATGGTCGTCAACTCATTCTAAATCTGCAATTTAGAATAATTAACCACTTCCAAGAAAAATTGCTAAAGGAATACAACCGCTACTACTATACATGCTAATATATATAATAAGCATCCAACTGGAATCTACAAGTACGACTCTCATACATAATTTATGTCTTCGAACTTTGGCTAAAATCGCTAACCATAGCTCTGACACCAAATGTGAAAACCACCGACAACCCCGCACTAATCAAGAGGAATAATGCGCAGAAAGGTGTGCCAGGCAGCTATGGACGATCGTCAAAGTAGGTAAAAAACACCGGTACCTATTGTAGAACTCACAGCGCAAGCATAAAATATAATAATACATATACAACAGGTAATAGTAGTGAAGCATCGTATAGCAAACTTTTCAAACTTTCACAACATCCTGAAAGATTATCCCAACATCATAGGAAATGTCATGTTTGTACATAAGGCCTCACTACAACACTCATAGAGCATCTCAAACAGCGAAAATAGAAATACTAGATAGTAGTAAAGGTAATACACCAGCCTTCTGCTTTCCTTCGCTCAACAGAATCGTCCTCACTTATCACATGTCACCTACCACCTAGTCTGCCCATCCAAAACCGAATGAACAACCCAAGGTAATAAGAGCAGACATAAAACCTTGAGTCAGACAACATTACTAGTGAGCTATAAAACAACTAACAAACTTCGAAAATAAAGTATATGACAATGGATAGATAAACATACTAATCTACCCACAATACCAGAGAAGAACTCAACCCTATCTTCCCTACATCAGACAATGATAGCCTCTACGATAAACAATCCAACCATTCATTCTTGGAAACTAGAACACTCATTCAATCATAGCAAGAACTCATATCATCCAGATTATATATGTCTCAGGTAAACCATCCTAATCAAATTCAATATCCCTCAAGCACAAGCCCTAGAGGCCTAAACCAATATCAGACAAGCAATCAAGGAATGTCTCCTTCAACATTGGAAAATCTACATGAGACGGTACAAACAGAGCAACCAATCATCCATGATTGACTCTAGCTATCACCACCAATCCTGCTTTTAAACCATCCTTAATTGTATGACGACCAACCTTGACATATGTCAAGGCTAACAGTAACCCTAGTTCTAGCATAAACTCCATACGCCTTTCAATGATATGCGTGTATGTTCAACCTTGACAACTAGGCCTTTCAACGATACTCGGAGTACTCGACCTACAACCGGTCTTTTGGGTGCCTCTATTGTACCCCTTCTTCGAGCCTGCTAGAACTTACGACAACGATAATCTCTTGGCCTTCGCATCTCTAGTCATCAAACCTAATGACTTTTCATTGCTCAAGCAACCTTTTTATGCAAACATTATACACCAACTCATGACCTTTGAGTTGTCATATCATTCGCTGTTCTACATCGATCAACGAACACATTCAACACTTCGAACATCCCCACTTGAATTCTCTTCCAAGTTATCACCACTTCCGAACCAAAAGAGTCATCAGTCATAAGGTTCAAAACAATCCATAGCATCACATCAATTTGCAAAGGAAATAAACCACAACACTTATGCCATTCTCCACAGCGTTTAAAAGAGCTGCCAAAACCCCTTCAATTTACTGGCCGACCGACCCAAACAAAACAGGTTGACCGACTCCACTTTCTTTCGGGACCGACCCGAAACAAACTCCCCTTTTTCGACCGACCCATTAAGGCCGACCAGCAAAGAGACCGAACTAACCCAGACGAGGCTTCACCACTTCAACAAGACCAACTCGAAACTATCCATTCGTTTGAGACTGACCGACGGGGTAGGACCATCCCAGCCTAGTTCATTCGACCGACCAAACGCTTCAAACATGTGATCAACTGCACTACATCTGATCTGACCGACCCGTTCCTCATCTTTCGGACCAACCAGACTACCAATCTCCATTTCCCTTTGACCGATCCGACCCTATAGGACCGACCAGAATAGAACTACTCCAGGCCTTTATCACCAAGTCCAACCGACCCGGAGTGACTGACCGACCCATATCAAGACCGACCCGGTTATATCTCCCTTATGTACGACCGACCCATAAGAAGACCGACCCTGCATTTTCGACTTATTTCCCAAGAAAATCACCATAGTGCGCTATCGATCCCCTACGCGTGGCCCAAAACCTGCACCACTCCAATGCAACTCTAATTTCGCCCGAAACTCCTCCAGTCGATAGAATCAACGAAACAAACTCAACTAATTCACCAAATACAACCGCAAACGTGTTATGAAACCAATAACATCACCAATTTGGCAGTTTCATCAAGAATTATGTGAAATTCATCAAAATCACCATAAATGTAAATATGAACAAAACTATAGATCTAACTTGCATATCCACATGAAATAGCATTGAAATCATTGCATTAACTTGCTAAAATAGATCATAGGGTGATTCATGTGAAAATGGACTTAATATAACATATATCTATGATAAAACACTTAAATATGATGAAAACATGACCTAACATTCGTATACTTCATTGCATCCATGTGACAGAAGTAAATCACTCACCGATTTGCCAAAACAAGCTAAAATTGAAGAAATAAGAATTCAGACAGCAAGCACCTCACAACTAATCCCTTGATCCAATGAATCCATGCTTTAATTGATGTAGGTCTAGCCTCCAATGGTGTAGATCTATGATTTCTCTCCTTGGATTTTGATTTTTTATGGTGGAAAGGTGTAAGAGGAAGAAGGAGCTCAAGGCCTCCAAATGAGAGAATGGAAAACTAAAACCATTTCACATATCCCTTACCCCCTATTTATAGTTTCCACTAGCCCACTAATGGACCTCTCCCAAATCAGCCCATTAGGCTCACAAAACTTGGGCAACCAAGTGAAAAACCTTAAAATAGCAATTTCTCCCAAACCACTGAGCCAAATCTTTAATGTAACCACTCTACAGAAAGGCAATCATCATTTCCTTTCCAATGGCACAGGTCTCACCACCTAATTCCACATGAGTCAAAAGTTATGCCCTGCACAACACTAATAGGGGAAATGGTCACAAACAAAATCGGTAAAAATTATGGAAATGTCTCACATTCCTATAAACAACATATTAAAAGATGAGAATGATCCAACCCTCAGGAAATAAAATAAAACTATTTTACGATCTTTCGATACGTAAAATGTGGGTTATTACAATAAGGTCGTCACACATGATCTTAGTTTGGCTTTATATAGTGTGTCGTTGTAGTGAACTACTCCCTTACATTAGTGTTATTATCAATCAAACTGTGAAGTTTATGTGTATGTTCCACCGAAGGATTGGGTGAAAAATTAGAGGTTTAGTTCCTTCCTATTCCCTTAGTATTACATCATCTAACAATGCACCCTCCATAAGAATAACTAAGTCGGACTCAGGGGAAAGATTACAAGCCTAACAATATTAGTCGCCTATTGCATATTTGCATGTCCCAATTTTTGAAGATTCTAAAGTTGTTTAATGATTTTGGTTACGACAAAATCAGCCTACCTCTCGTTAATAGGCATACCAGTAGTTTGTCTTTGCTCATAACCATATTTGGACATAGTCGGGTCCCTATTTACATATCAAAAGGCAATCAGACATAAAGGCTAGTATTCTCTAGAAAACTTACAAGCTTAGCCCAATAACAAAGATAATTTCTTTTATGATATTAAGTTCGATTATATTTCTCAAGTTACTGTGAACTATTGGACTAGCCACATGTTGACATCAAAAGTTGGTCACTAGTGACGATCAACCCCCAATCATGTGGAGACCACATGAATAATGATTATAAGATATAGAAATAGTAAAGAAAACGTGGAGCACACATAGAATTTTTATAGCGGTTCAGGTAAGTCTGTGTCTACGTCCACATTATATGTATTACTTTCGCTTTTTGATTACAAGTACAATGCTTTTTCTCTGTTTGAAGAAATGTGAGAGATGAGAAGCTTTGGAGGAGAAAGCTTAGAGTACTTCCGCCTTTAGAGCGCCTAAGAGATTAGAAAGAAAGTCCTCTCCATTCCTCTTTAAGCTTTGAGGTATTTATAGATGGAGATGGCGACTTGGGCTGTTGTGACGTGTCCTGGCCTTTCTGGAAAGTCCTGGATGCGTGGAGTCCATTCCTTGGATACAATAGCGACTGGAAGACTGGCTCCACTATTTATAAATAGTATCCTTGGAAGTTGCGTCTTATGTGGCATCCATAGTGAGGTGCATCAAAAGTAGAGCTTTGTCCGGATGTGATTGACCGCCTTTTCTTCCTTGAAAGTCGGGCTAAGTATTTGAACAATTTAGCTGGATATTTCCATGTAGATCAGAAATATTCGGTCGATATGCCCTGTATGAGAGCTGTTCTCTTGGTCGATTGGGAGGGCAAGTCTTCCGAAGCGAGATATTGGTTTGTTTGAGAAGCGGCTCGGCCCAATACGTGATTTCCTTGAACCAAGTTTCTGCTGGACTTCCTACAGTGCGATCTATCTAATTTGGCTGGCTGCTCATTTTGGGCTTCGATCTTAGCCGTTGCGGCTTTTGCCAAAGAGAGGACTAACATTTTTCCCCTCAGAATGCATCTTCTTAGACAGAGGGAGGTGTGTTCTAAAGTATGAATCGAAGCATAATCGTTCGAGTTGCCATGGTTGCGGCAGACCATATTAAGGCCAAAAACCCGACGATTCCGATGATTGTATTAAGGCCAAAAAACTGACAACCGAATTAGGTTGTATTCAGGTCGGAAAACTGACAACCAACGGGAACCGTATTAAGGACGAGATGATTGTCGTCTTTATGAGAGTTAGTTCCTGCAAAGACAAAAATAAACCATTCTCGGCTTGGAGAAGGCAGATGGGTCGAGCATTTTATTTCACTTGGCTTTGAGGATACTCGGCTTAGTGGCTAGTATTAACCATACTCGGCTTAATGGCGAGCATTAACCATACTCGTCTTAGTGGCGAGCATTAAACATACTCGGATTAGTGGCGAGTATTAATCATACTCGGTTTAGTGGCGAGTATTAACCATACTCGGCTTAGTGGCGAGTATTAACCGTACTCGGCTTAAGGAAAGTGTTTTTCATGCCCAACTCATGTTAGATTAGTGTGTCCAACGAGTAATAAATGCTCGTGCTGTAGAAAAAGAAGGGGCGAGTATCATCCATACTCGTGTAAAGGAAATATACCATACTCGGCAGGGGAGCAGGTGTTTAGAAGTGGTGGTCGGCTTTCACACTAGCCACGTTAAAATGGGGCAACAAGCATTATCCATACTTGGCTATAGAGTTTCCCAAACAATATCCATATTTGCAAAAGAAAATTCATAGCTGCTAAATAATTGTTATAGAGAAAAGAAATTCTAAGAGGACATCGATTGATTCCAGAGCATGCATAGGAGCTAAATCCTAACCCCGTACGTGTGTACATCAAGGTGTCCTTTTTATTTAAAAAAACACATCAGAAAAAAAAATCTAGTTAATGATGATGCCGCGAGTGCTGGTCTCAAGGTTCTTTCCGTTTCTAGGAGCTCATGGATCGACTTGAGGAGCTTGGGCAGAAGATCGCGGGGACAAGGCCGAGGCGCGATTCTTGACATATTCGGGTTCCCCTTTTCTGACTTGATCCTTGATGACATCTCGCAAATGCCAGCATTCATTGGTGCTATGTCCAGCTACGTTGTGGAATATGCAATGTTTGCTAGAATCAAGTTCCATCTATGTTGGCTCTCGTTGAGGTAGTCCCTGAGCGAGCAGGGACTCTCGTATGTCAAGGTAGATATCGAGCAAAGAGCAATTGAGTTCGGTGTACTGATCGTACTTACTTTCGATCCGAGGTCGCACGTGAAGTTCTCTCTTTTCTGGGGCCTTTCATCTTCCTTATTCTGGTCATCGCTATTGGATGGACCTTGTTGCTTGGCGGCTAAGACCTCTAGGCTTTCCATCTCAATGCTGGCATCTTCTTGTTGGAGTAATCGCTCGGCCTCAAAATAGAAATCATCTATATCCTTGAGGGGATCTCTGGTTAAGGATATTGAGAATTCTGATCGGTTCTGAACTCCAGCAATGGCGTCCATAAGTACCATCGATGGCTCGGGCTGATCGACTAATGCTACTGCCGCGCTGAAACTTTCAAGGAAGAATCTGAGCGTCTCTCATGATCGCTGCTTGATGGTGGATTGACCAGCTTGTTCCAACTGCCGATTGACTCCGTCGTTAGCTTTCAAAACCACATTCTAGCTATGTCTATGAGGAAGAGCGGGAAGCACTTTACCATGACATTGGTTGATGCACCAAGCACTTCCATGTGTTGCATGTATCACATGAGGTGGATGGTTGGATAAGTGTAACCATTGTATGGTTTGATAGCTGGGAACTCGAAGACCGGAGGGTTTCAGAAATTTCTTATTTCCCTGGTAAAGGGTCTGCGATTGACATTATCTATGTCCTGCTATGAGGAAATGCCCCGAGTAAAGCGTCATATGATGCTTGTAAGATGGCATCCATATTCGAGGAGTCGTTGCCCTGAATTTAGTTCGGCATCCGGAAGAACTTCGGTGCGAGGATCTGGCAAAAGCATGCTCGGAAGGGCGGCCATTGGTTGGACCCGTCTTTTGAGAATTGAGTTAAAATGTGAGGGAAGGTGAGCCCTAGTAGGTGGCTCCGGGGAGAGTGGCCCCTCTTGATCCTGATGAGTACTAGGTCGAACCGTACCCATAATAGAGGGCTTAGGCTGATCCGGCATAACATGTAATGTTCGAGGCTCGGGTATTCCCCCGGTTGGAGCGAGGTTAGGAGGGTCTACGGTAGCATTCTCTTCTTCCACAGTGAGGACCGGTACGGTGGGGCGGACTCCCTGGTTTCAATGGAAGGCCAGACCAGCTCCTCGTTGAGGGGGAAGAGTGGTTAGACTAGTCTGCGGTAAGATTCCGCTTTGTAATGGGAATGGCGTTGATTCCAATGGGCCCGGTGGTCGCTCAACTAGTTCGATAGGTCGAACTGTTTCTAAGAGTGGAGGCAAAGTGTTCAACCGATCTAGATCTTGATCACAAGCTTCCTGGGATTCTGCTGCAGCAGCAGCGCTGGTCGCTGGAAGCGATAGTCCTGGCTGCGATCGGTCTGTTGGTGGGACCAAAGCATGATGAAATAAATGTGTAGCCTAATCAGTGGCCTGATTTTGTGAGACCAAATATCAGTTTTTCCCCCAATCCCGGCCTGTAGAGGAATTGATGTTGAAGCGTTCAGTCTTGTCTCCAATCGACGGAGAAACTGATCCATCAACTGCTGCTGTTGATCGATGAGTTTACCCTGAGATGTCATATGTTCTCTGAACTCGACCATATTTTATCCATGTCATCCCGGGTAAGAAATCGAGACATACCTTCATGAGAGGAAACCTCGTGGCTTGCTTCTACAACATTAGTATCGGCTACATCGGTGTTTGCGGGACGAGAGGATATTGCATCTTTCTTTCGTTTGTTCGCCATGGACTAAGGCAAGCTTCCCCTAACTGGCGCGCTAAAGTGTTGACGTCTAAAGTTGGTCACTAGTGATGATCAACCCCTAATCGTGTGGAGAGCACATGAATAATGATTATAAGATACTGAAATAGTAAAGAAAACGGGGAGCACACACGGAAGTTTTATAGTGGTTCGGCTAAGCCTGTGCCTACGTCCACTTTATATGTATTACTTTTTTCTTTTGATTACAAGTACAATGATTTTTCTTTGTTTGAAGAAATGTGAGAGATGAGAAGCTTTGGAGGAGAAATCTTGGAGTGCTTCAGACTTTAGAGTGGCTAAGAGATTAGAAAGAAAGTCCTCTCCATTCTTCTTTAAGCTTTGAGGTATTTATAGTGAAGATGGCGACTTAGGCTGTTGTGACGTGGCCCGACCTTTCTGGAAAGTCCTGGACGCGTGGAGTCCATTCCTTGGATATTATAACGGTTGGAAGACTGGTTCCACTATTCATAAATAATATCCTCGGAAGTTGCGGCTTACGTGACATCCACAATGAGGTGTATCAAAAGTAGAGCTTTATCCGGATGTGATTGACCACGTTTTCCTCTTTGAAAGTCGGGCTAAGTATTTGAATAGCTCAGCTGGATATTTCCATGTAAATCCGAAATATTCGGTCGATATGCCCTATATGAGAGCGGTTCTCTCGGTCGAATAGGAGAGCTAGTTTTCTAGAGTGAGATATTGGTTTCTTTGTGAAGAAGCTCAGCCCAATACGTGATTTCCTTGTACCAAGTTTCTGCTGGACTTTCTAGAGTGCGATCTGACTAATTTGGCTGGCTGCACATTTTGGGCTTCGATCTGACCCATTGCGGCTTTTGCCAAAAAGAGGGCTAACACTCACCATTTACTATAATACTAATATCTAGTACTCGAACGTTTTACGCACATCAATTCGAGATAGAACCTACAACATTATTGGTAACATATTATTCAAGAGAACCTTTGTGTTTTCATAGTTTTAATTGTTGATTTGTAGTAACAATGAAAAGAGAATGAAAAGGTAACTTTTGTAAAGGCCCGAATTTCCATACTATCTGAGTTGACTAAATACACCACATATCCAACCCAAATTGCACAAAAATATGAATTATTATGAAATATAAGAAGAAAAAGATAGAAGAAGAACATAAACAACAACACAGAACCTCACATTGCAGCGGAATAAAATATATTATATAAGACAACTTCCGAAATACAAAATTCTTTGTATACATATACATATCATCATCAGAGTACAAAATACAACACATCGGAATATAAACAGTAAATATCTAAAACTGAAGCCTCCTGCTCCACGTTCCACTAGATAAATCTGTAAAATCCTGAACTACTTGACTGCCCGTACAAATTTGGGTGCCCAAGAGTTTAGGGAAAACTAAACAAAATAAACTCTGTGTCAGTCATGGGATTGGTATGCGTAAACAATTTAAAACAGTTTGAGCAAATAAAATGATATCTCATAAGACCACTCCGTATAACACAGAACGGGTTTTTCGCTTATGATAATCCAAAACCCTTGATTTAACTTTCAAAATCCTTTTCATAGGAACAATAATCTTTATATCAAAACTCTTTTGATATTATAATTGTGTTTAAATAAAATAAATAACAATCTAGTGGAACGTTTGCATCTCACGCTCCACATATATTTAATATACAATCAAAACCGCAAGCACTTATTGGGTAACGAATTGCCAACTATGACAAGGTTTGGAACCACTTTCCGATAGTGTATCTCTAGAGAGGAATACACTGGGTTCAATAAGAACATCTTGCAACCCGGCCACACATGACTGAGCACTCATTTCGCTTGAGTGTATCAAATCTATATCACCATTTCCTTTGGAGATAAATTAATTTATAAAATTAAAAAAAAATTGAATTCTAATTTTAAATCATTTGGATTTAGTTCAATTCCTAATCCGAATTCTAAAATAAATTCCGTTGTTCCCATTTTGAAATGATTTCAAATCCTATATTAAAATTCGTAGTTGAATTTAAAACTCAAAATTATTTAACGATAATTTATTTCACTAGATTTATAAATAACGTTTATAAATCCAACTTCCTTATTTTTATAATAAAACAAGTTCCATTTCAAAATCTGTTTGAAAATCAAAGTCTTATTTCGGAATGTTGTACTTATATATAATACAGAATTTATTTTCATATTAAATTTTAGTTCTATATAATACGATTCTAACATCTTTTGTAAAAATTATTTTGTTTAAATAAATTCGACCAAATTGAATTCAAATAATAAATCCATACAGATTTATTTTTAGTTCAATTTACATTCTGAACATCAGAATAAATTTCATCGTTTACTTCTTTAAAACTATTCCACATTTCTATTTTTAGATTCGAATTTGAATTTATATTTTCAAATTATCAAATGATAATTTTTCCACTTCAATTATAAACACTGTTTATAAATTCATTTCAATTCCCTGCATATATTAATTTATAAACATCGTTTATAAATTCAATACTTGTTTTATACATTCGAAACAAGTTAATATTTCTATAGTCCATTCGAAATTCAAATTCTATTTTTATAAAATAGATTTTTCCATTTAAATCTCAAAATCTCTTTTCACGATATTATTATAAATCAACATTTTGGGCCAGTGACATTCAACCAATCAAAAACATACTTGAATAAGCTCTGAAGTCTGACTTGATCGTACGGAGAAGATATTAATTTAAATCAATATAAATTAAATTCAAAACAATTAGTGCCTTGATAATAAATAATTATTATTATCATTTCTATTCAGTTAACATTTATTTTGATTATCTAAATCATTTTTGGTACAGTTTAAATCTTTGAATTTAGTTATATTTTAAATTACAATAATTCAATAAATATTCAAAATTAAATTATTTCAATTATTAAATCGATAACTCAATATATATATTCATTTATATTATCAATTCAATATTTAAAGTCATGTTAAATATTGAAAATAAACTGTTCGAAAATCCGGTTCATTACATTCTTCCCCCCTTAAAAGAATTTTCCCCCGAAATAACTAAGGTAAGAAAAATGTCAAAAACCATTAAATTTTTCTCAAATGTCATATTATACATCATATATGCCTATAATCATTTAACCTGAATGATTTGCAACACTTATATTCACATTCAATTTATGCGCACTCAATTTTGTTCAAATTAATTTTAGTTAATTCATTTACTTCAATCCATTTAACATGCTTAAGTTGAATTTCAGAATTCAAATTCCTGGGTTTCTATTTCAAATCCTTTTGAAATCACATAAATATATACATATATTTATTTCCATTTCAAATTCAAAACATTTGAATTTTCAAACTAGCTTGTTTTCTTTCAAACAAAATTCGATCAAAACTTTTCTAAGGGAGCAACCCATCACTTAGAAACTCGCAAATGAACACTGATGATGCTGCAATCATCATCAGAAATACTTCCCAGCCACTGAAGTGAGTTCAGTGATTTATCACTTTTAAAATCCATCTAAAATTATTTTCATTCAAATCTTCCCAAAACAAAGCTATAATATTGTACTATACTTTGGAAAATATTTTTTCCAACACCTAGGATTTAAATTCCAAATTATGATTTTAAATCCAATTTTAGTTCATCACATTTGTATATTTCGTTCTTATACAAATTCAATTTGGTTAGATATAACCGTTCCAATTTTATAATCTCATTTGATTATAATAACATCCAACACATCCATATACGACTAATATTTCAGAAAATTATCCCTTCTATATCAAAATATAGTTTTGGGTAAAATTGTTTCATTTACATACTTTAAAACATCATTATGTTGAATTTCTCAATTCAAGTGTTTAGAAATTCTCATCGACTTTGTGGCATCCCACGATTCGATCAGAATTCATATACCACTCGACAGACTAGCCAACACAATATAAAATAATTTTTATGTTAATTTACAAATACGCGCTCACACATATATATACACTCAACTCATTCTAGGGTACTATTGACCCTATTTCTAATGAATAATCCCCCACAAAAACCTAGGTATCGCTTAACCTACGCTCTAATACCAACCGCAAAGGCCCGAATTTCCGTACTATCTGAGTTGAAAAAATACACCACGCGTTCAACCCAAATTGCACAGAAACACAAATCATTATGAAATATAAGAAGATAAAGATAAAAAAAGAAAATAAACAACAACAAAGAACCTCACATCGCAATGGAATAAAATATATTATACAAAAATGCTTTCGGCATACAAAATTCTATGTATACATATACATATCATCATCAGTGTGCAAAACACAACACGTCAGAATATAAATAGTAATTATCTAACTGAAGCCTCCTGCTCCACGCTCCAATAGATAAATCTGTAAAAATCCTAAACTACTTGACTGCTCATACAAATTTGGGCACCCAAGAGTTTAGGGAAAACAAAATAAACTCTAGGTTAGTAATGGGACTAGTATGAGTACACAATTTAAAGAAGTTTGAGAAAATAAAATGGTATCTTATAAACCACGTTATATAACATGGAACATGTTTTCCCCTTACGAGAAACCAAAACACTTGATTTAACTTTCAAAATCCTTTAGAAAGAAATGACAATCTTTATATCAAAACTCTTTTGATATTATAGTAGTGTATAAAAAAATTACAATCTAGTGGAATGTTTGCATCTCATGCTCCACATATATTTAATATATAATCAAAACCACAAGCACTTATTGGGCAATGAATTTCCAACTATGACAAGGTATGGAACCACCTTCCGATAGTGCATCTCTAGAGAGGAATACACTGGGTTCAACAATAACATCTTGCATCCCGGCCTCACATGACTGGCCACTCATTTCGCTTGAGTGTATGGAATTATAACACCAATTTCCTTTGGAGATAAATTATTTTATAAAATTAAAAAAATCGAATTCTAATTATAAATCCTTTGGATTTAGTTCAATTCCGTTTCTAATTCGACTTCAGAAATAAATTCCGTCGTCACCATTTCGAAACGATTTCAAATCCTATTTTCATATTCATACTTGAATTTAAAACTCTAAATTATCTACTAATAATTTATTTCACTAGATTTAGAAATATCGTTTATAAATCCAACTTCCTTGTTTTATAGAATAAAACAAGTTCCATTTCAAAATCTGTTTGAAAACCAAAATATTATTTTTGAATATTCTACTTATTATACATATATATAATACATAATTTATTTTCATATTATATTTTAGTTCTATCTAACACGATTCCAATATCTTTTCTGAAAAATATTTTATTTAAATAAATTCAACCAAATTGAATTTAAATAATAAATCCATATGGATTTATTTTTAGTTCAATTTACATTCTGAACATAAAAATAAATTTCAGCGTTTACTTCTATAAAACGATTCCACATTTCTATTTTTAAATTCACATTTGACTTTAAATATTCAAATTATCAAACGATAATTTTTCCACTTCATTTATAAACACCGTTTATAAATTCATTTCAATTCCCGACATATATTAATTTATAAACATCGTTTATAAATTCGATACTTTTTTTATATATTCAAGACAAATTAATATTTCTATAGCCCAATCGAAATTCAAATTCTATTTTTAGAAAAATAGTTTTTTTTTCATTTAAATCTCAAAATATCTCTTCACAATATTTTTATAAATCAACATTTTGGGCCAGTGATATTCAACCAATCAAAAACACACTGGAGTAAGCTCCAAGGTCTAATTTGATTGTATGAAGAAGATATTAATTTAAATCGATATAAATTAAACTTAAAACAATTAATTCCTTGATAATAAGTAATTATTATTATCGTTTCTTTTCAGTTAGAATTTATGTTGATTATCAAAATCATTTTCGGTACAGTTTAAATATTTGAATTTAATTATATTTCGAATTATGATAATTCGATAAATATTCTAAATTAAATTATGTTTGATTATTAAATAGATAACTCAATATAAAAATTAATTTATATTATCACTTCAATATTTAAAATCATGTTAAATATTTAAAATAAACTGTTTGAAAATCTGAGTCGTTACAACTTTATTGATGTTATTTCTCATAAAAACTAACTATAATGCTAAGTATTTATAAGTAACAGAGTTTAGGCTAAGACAATAGCCCAATTGGCACAAGCCCAGAAAATAAATAAAAGAGCCAAAATAAGGGAAAAGTGGATAAAGCATTGATAGGCAGTTGCATGTCTCTATTTCCTTTTTACTGCCCTCCTCAAATTCGGCTTAGAGTTTCTCCAAAGCTGTAATTTGCACATCTAAAAATTTGGAAACAAAATACATGATTCTAATTGAAAACGGCATGCAAACGAAAGTGATGAAGCTAGAGGTCACAAGAGTCATCGAAATTTGCAGCAAATAGTATCTATCTAAAGTTATAAACTTTAGATCTATACTTGTTGATTTGAGGTGAACCACTGCTTCAGGTTGACAGCAAGGAAAGAATGACGCAGGATAGTTGATGTTCTTTACTAAGAGGGATTTTGAAAGTATGTCGGCTTTTTGATGATAGGAAGGTATAAAATTGGCTTGTAGTCTTTTACTTTGAACCAATTCATGAATAAAGTATAGGTCAATTTTAATATGCTTTATTCGAGCATATTGAATTGGGTCTTTAATCATATATATGGTACTTTAATTATAACACCAGATTATTGGTTGTTTTGCAAAGCTCCTTAAGTATAGATTGTATCTATAATATTTCGATAGTGGCACAAGCTATCCTTCTATATTCTGCTTCAGTACTTGATCTAGATATATTAGTCTTCTTTTTTGAACTGCATGAAATTATGTTTTCCCAATATATGTGTGGTGCCTAGTTATAGATATTCTATTATCTGGATCTGTAGCCTAGTCTAAATCAGATAAAGCAATGACGTTTAAATCTTTACTGGCTTTTAGTGGTAGGCCATGATTGATTGTACCCTTCAGGTATCTTAATATTCTCTTTACATCCTCCAGAAGTGCTCATCTAGAGGATTCTGCAAAAATTGAGACATTTTGTAACACTAAAACATATATCAGATCATGTTATATTTGCATACTGTAATGCTTCTACAACACTTCTATATTGTTTTATGTTGTTTGTGGCTTTTTCCTTGCTTTTAGAATGATGCAAAATAGAAATCATAGGAGTTGGTTTTGGTTTGACTTCATTCATTTTTGTTTTGGTCAGCAATTCAGAAATATACTTTCTTTGACAAAGTTGTTGTTACTATCAAAAATCAATAGTGGAGTGAGCTGACGGTGAAGGGGTATCGGGTGATCAAAGGCTCGCAGGAGGCCCAATAGAAAGTGGGAGCTAGATACTAAGTATGACAAGAAAAAGAAGAAATAATCCAAAAATACGCATCATCTGAAGTTTTCTTTCCTCTCTCTCCCTTTAAGGGGAATGATCGTAAAGAACTATGTGGTATAACCGATAGGGTCTATCCTCCAGGGTTAATCCGATAAGACCCTTCCAACAGTATCAGCTCAACGGAAGACTCCGTGTGAGGAACCACCCATCTCCTAAAGCCAAGTAAGCCAGAAGTGATAAACTCGATAAACAAAGCCTAAAGGAATCTTCAATAATGACCAGCCCAAATGCCGCCACACCCGAAAATAGAAGCATCAAATGCACTAAACCTTAAGAACGTGATGGCCATCCAGAACAAGCTTTCGGAGCACCTACAACATTGAGACCAAAAGGCTAAATGAGACCCAAGAGGATATACAAGCTGCCTGTACTAACTCACTTAGTACCGAAACCCGTGGCGGCCTCGAACCAGCAGTTATCAACATACAATATGAGAGCAAGCCTCTCTAAGTGTTCACGATAAGGCTGGAGGCCTACATCCAAGAGCTCGTAGTCGAAAGCCTATATCCAAGGACCACGGCTGACACTCCAAGAATGGCCAAAAGGCAAGTGCCCGAAACTCAGGAAAAAAGCAACCAGTCAGGACTTCCGTAGGCCTCGTAGCCCATTAATGGAAGGAGCGCCGAACCACTATAAATAAGACCCTGGAGGTCACATTCAGTGGGAGATTTTTTTGGCCTCCAAAACAATTGTACTCTTAAAATTAACTTAGCAAAGAGAACAACGGGGAAATCCCCTATGTCATTCATGTATTCTTAGTGAAAATTGAACAGAAGGGAATCTATCACAAGAAAGTTTCTCTGTAAGTGTATATTTCTATTTTCTGATCATCACCATTGCGGTAGCTTGTATTCCTTTTCAGATTTGAACTGGATTTCCTCTTCACTACGCCCTTTATTAGGAAGACACGCTTCGTCCCCTAGGTCGAAACCCATTCTGATTTCCCTTGGTAAACCCCTTTTCCCCCAATACCGCTTCCAGGGCAGTAACCCAATTTGACCCGTAAAACAATCCACCAACCTTTCCCTCCTTTGGATCCACCCCAGTCGACCTATCTCCGGTGTTGACGAAAAATATTGTTTACATTTTGGCGCTAGAAGGAGGGCTTAAACATTCGACCATGTAATTAACCCTACCCATACCTACCTGTGATTGTTCCATCCTGGGCTAAGTTCTTGAAGAGGCAGACATTATGAGTAAAGGATCTCCATCGATGACTGATAGATTACCCATGGCTGGAGCGAACATCGACGAGCCATGGGTGATCGAAAGATTCAAATTGGAAAATTTCCATATCCAAGAGAAAGAGAAAGACGTAGAGCCTTATGACCCTGATCGATGGAGCATTAACCACTTCCACATAGGATTAACCCCGATTTTTTCCCTTTACCGACCCTCGATTGGGAGATACAACTCCTTTATCCTCGCCAAAGATGCCATCCTCGCAAAAGCTATGGAAACAACGTTCGAACAAAACATAGAGAAAACTCTTGTCCCTCAGACCGATGGAAAGTCTGAAGAAGATATACTCCCATATCGGAGGGCAACAAAAAGAAAGTGTAGAGATAGTGAAGGAATAACAAAACTGAGTAACAAAAAGTCTAAAATGCAGCGACAAAATAAGAATTTCGAGTCAAGATTATCAAGGTGTTATAAGCTCACTATATCAATCAAAGGTATCTATTTCCTAACTAGACATGAATTAAATTTCTGGACGTCACCCAAAAAGAAACCCAAGAATGAAGCTAAGAGGGAAAGGTCATGTTTCTTCTACCATACGGTAAACGGACATGAAACCAACCATAACAGAGTGTTGGAGGGGATGATCATCAAATTCTTGAACCAAGGAAAATTATAAAGTTATGTAAAAAAAGCATAGAGGTCACGTCATCAAGATCTTCCTAAAATAATAAGAAAAGGATTAGTTCCCCCAATTACAAAGGAGAAAAACTCCATAAATGAAATGAACAAGGAAAGGTTAGACCACAAATGGATAAAGAGAAGAAAACCCCTTGCCAGCACTAAATTAGTCCAGGCAAGGCTTCCCCCGGAGGGGAATGGTGTGTTAGTCTTTCTCCATGCAAAAATCAGAGGGGGAAGGGTTAAAGCATCGAAAACGTAAGCTGCCGTCTCACACAAGAAATGGTCATAGTGGTGCATCTAAATTTAGCACATCCTGCCTCTGCTCACAGAAGAGTACGCCCTGCCTATGCTAGAACTAAGCACGTCCTACCTCTGCTCGCAGAATAGCACGTCCTACCTCTGCTTATGTTCCGCGTTACCCGTAGAAGGGAACACAAACTCCTATCATCGCCTACGATGGTCAGGATAGGGCACCACTTGGAGGGGTGGCGTATAAGCCTATATCAATGCCTACAATTGCCCGTATAGAGTGTTAAAAGAGTAAACCTTAGTTATGTGCCTATGAGGACCCCATCTAAGTTTCTAAGCCCTTACCATCGCCCATGATGGTCAGGATAAGGTGCCTCCTAGAGGGAGGTCGGGTAAGTCCTTGGGCCCTGCTTAAGGATAAGCTAGTTGAGCGCACCAAACACACATGCCCAGGGAGTGGCCAATAAAGCACGTACATCCCCTGCTTTGACATCGAAAGCCCAAGGGGAGGCTCAAGGAGCACGTACAACCTCTACTTCTCAAATAAAATCTAGAAGGGATACTCACTTCATTAACATCGGAGGGGTTTCTGGACTTCAATGCTACTACCCGAATCTGGGTCGATTCAGCACTCTCCCAATACTAGAAGACGTTCCGTTATTCCATGCTATCACCTGAATCTGGGTGGATTCGGCACTTCATTAATACCGAAGGGGGGTTCCGGTCCTCAAAGATACTACCCGAATCTAGGTAAATTCGGCGCTTTACCAATACCGGAAGAAGTTCCAGTCTTCTACGCTATCACATGAATATGGGTGGATCTAGCATATCATTAATACTGAAGGGGGTTCCGGTCTCAATGCTACCACCCGAATCTAGGTCGATTAGGCAATTTCCAGATGCTGAAGGGGGTTCCGGTCTATTATTATTGACATCCAATCTGGGTCGACCCAGCTCTATACAAATACAGGAGGAAATCCCGGTCAACTATTGTTAATGCCCGGATCTAGACAAGACTCAGTATTTCCCGGTGCCGAAGAGGATCTCGATCTACTACTACCTATACCTAAATCTGGATTGATTCGGCTCTGAACAATGCTAGGGGAGGAAAGTTTTCCAAATATTGATATCCGAAACTGGGTGGACGGAACCCTTTGTAAGTATTGAAAGAGGGTTCCAACTGTCGAGATGACCGCCCGAAGTCCTCCAAGGTAATTACCTTAAATCAAGACAACCGTAGGTATGCCTACAAAGGAAGACACACAAAATTTAGAAGCTGATGAAAAGCTCATTGTCAGAAATGAGGCCAGGTAAACAAAAAAAGGGTTGTATTTTCTCATACTCAAAGGAAACCTATTAAGTCATTCATTACACTAGCAATCCTTACTCATGTCTCTTACCAAAAGTTATTTACATATTAAATGTTATCAATGCATAAGTTTATTCGCCAAAAAGATTACATTATCAATACCCTTATCGTAAGAAAAATTATGTGGCATCTTCACAAAATATCACTGAATATCTGGATCCTCTCCATCCTCGTGTAAAGAGGGGTCGATGGCATAACGAAGTGCCACACATAGTAACTTGTTAAGTCTTTGAACTTTCCTACTTGTCTGTGTCTCGTTTAAATGATTGGAAGGTTTGGGCTGGAGCTTCAAAGCACTATTGTAAGCCCTGCACATTGCCCTGAGAGACTTGTTTTCCTTTTCCAAATTAAATACGCTTATACGCGAATCGTGATTTTCTTCTTGCAAATGTCTGATTTGGCTGACATATCTGATGACGCGGTCATGAGAATCCTTGATTAATCTAGTATCACAGATTCCTTTCATCGCGGCTACCACCTTTTGAAACCACTCAGAAATAACTATTTCCTTTAAACCTGATGGAGGATTATTCAAGTAATAACATTTTTGAAGAGCAGAGGCCTTACGTGCTATCGCGACGCCAGGGGGCGAAGGTCTCGCCATTATAGGGATATTCTCAAAGCAATGTTCCCACATCTCACGCTTTGCAGTAACATTGTTTAAATTGATTTCCAAGTCGATGACACATTGACGAAGATTCTTTAGCTCGTCCTCGAATTCGGCAAAGGGTTTGGTCATTATGTAAGTCCTCAACTCCAGAATGGTTCTATCCTTCTCATATAACTGTCTTTTCAAAATGTTCATACTCTCAGTCAAGTGTTTAATGGATAAATCCTGATGCAAGATCTTCCTTTCATAAGGTAAAGGGAGGACCTCTCTTACCGGTGGCGTTCTGCTCTAGGAGGAAGGGATCTCGCGTTGATTCACCTGCCCGTAGACATATAAGAAAGTGATTACGATTCTATTTTCTTTTTTTTGAATGTTTGAAGGTTATATTCCCCTCTTTTTCTTATACATCACTACACGGGTTAAACCCAGAGCCAACCAACTATAACATATGGGCAGAAAAGCGAATTATAAATACATCACTTTTTCACATATCTAGTGTTTATGTAGTGCCTCAGCATGTTTAATCCTAAGATCCATAACATAGCTTCATGTTCCCCACTCCACAAGTTAAAGAAGAGCTGAGGAAATGCAGTATAAACACACTCAAGTCCCTCGAGGAGATGTGTTTCCTTGAAAGTATGGATGGGCGTCGTGCGAAACTCTTTTCTCAGCCTAAAAACTATGAGTAATGCCCCCTCATAGTAAATTAAACTCTGCCATAATGCAAATAATCACATTATCCCTCGCTGATAGCAAAGGAGGACACCATATAAGTGTTGTGTAGGTTGAGGAATTAAATATACACGTGAAATATCTACCCAACATAAAAATGGTTTGAACTTTTGTCACCTAACTCTGCTCAAGGCAGGAAAACTGTTTTTCTTTTTGTCTATTATAATAATAGGAAACTATTTAAAAGTAAAGCATCCAGAAAAAGGAAGATACATCCAAAGAAAAAGTTATACCTGAAGGGAAGGAACTTCGTGATCAGCAACTTCCTTACTCAGAAAGCTAGAAGGACCCCCTTCTCTAGGTGATGACGGTTCAGAATTATGGATAATACGTTCGCCAAGGCAGTCACCATCTATGGGACCAATACCCCCTCTCTCACTATCACTGGCCAAGGAGGCGGGAGCCACCCTTCCTCGATTAAATCATCTGAAAGTCGGTCGATATATAAAAGGTCCTCGGCTATAGGGTCACTCCTTCATGACGCCTCAGCTCCTTCCTCACCCAACTTAATCCTTTTCATAACCCAATCTAGGGGGAAGGAATAAGAGAGGTTCGGAGTTCAAAAAGATTCTGAAGGTTGTTAGAAAAAAGATGGAATAGGGCATCTTCATAGCAGTCAGACTTAATCTGTAGTATGTGGACTTGCAAGAAACCAGAAATCCTATCTTGGGCTGCATAAATGATCTGGGCGGCACGAGAAAGTTTTTCATTCTTCTTCTGAAACTCATCAGCGTGGGTAACAAACTCTGCCATTTGATGATGTAATACCCCGAGTTTGTACCAACACTAAAAGAGGATAAATTGAATATTAATTAATTTAATATTCATAATTAGAGCAGACTGCACCACTGCGTCCATCTCGAAATTCTGGTGAAGATAGACATTTGGTTTGCATAAAATGGACACCGTATGAGGAAGTTATGAGGGTTTTAAGTTTGTATACGTGTAGAAAAACTATATATATACGCATGGGTCAAAGATGAGTCAAAGAAGAGTCAGAATTTTATCCAGAACGATTCAAACTCAAAAATTCAGCAGAGCAGCAAAATTCCCGCTCTAGGGGATCGACCCCCCTAGAGGGGTGTCGACCTAGGGGTTAACCCCCTAGAGGGGTGTCGATCTGTGGATCAACCCACCCACAAGGGTGTCGACACCCCTAGGGCTGACATGGCTCTCGGTTTCAGGGCGTCTGTCAGCTTTATATATGTTTCCTATTCTCTTATTTTCTTCACTGGAAATCATGGAGGCCATATGCTGCTGGAGTGCAAACTGAACCATTTTCTACAACTACATACTTTGCAAATAAAATTTAGAATTCAAGATCCATTCTTTCTCAATTCTCTAAACCTAACGTTGTGAGTTTATAGATTTCTTTTAGCTTTAGATAAATAAAAGTGAATTGTGAAAGATTGTAAATTCGATATGTTGCATGATTTTGTGCTAGTATTAAATCCTATACTATGTCATGAAAGATCTATTTCCCTAGATCTAATATAATTTTGGTTATTCTATTATGTTGTCTTTGTGGATCTTGGCTTGTAACTATATTGTGGTGAATGTACATTTATTAAATTGGACAGTTGTAACATTGGCTAGATCTAGTTCTTTACGTAAATCCCCTTTTCACTTGTCATATTGTGATCAATTTAGATATGTTGTAGACTTGACATGTGAATCCACCTTTAGATCTTAACATGTTACTATGTCACCCTAATTATGCTAGATCTAAGTATTTGGACACCTAAAATGATTAATTAAGTTCTCATTATGCTTGCTTTGACATCGTAGTACAAGTTATCATTTTTATGTCCACCTTGTGATGATGTTAATTACATGTCCATTCACCTTGTTATCATGCTAGTTTATGCTAAGATATGTTGAAACTATCTACTTTGTCATATTCCCTTTTTATTGTTATGGCTAGGCTGCTTTATAGCTAGATGTCGCCAAAATACATGTGAATACGTTAGTTAGGAAATGGGGAAAAGGGATTTATAATTGGCATAATTTATGTAATATTTATACAAATTGGACATTCAATTCAAATGGGGAAATATTGAAATAATCACCTATAATGACATCGGTAGATTTGGATAAAAATGGAATATTTAGCAATTACAATTGGGAATTGCAATTGCACTTATGACACGAGGTTAGGTTGCATTAGTTAAGGAAGTCTGTCCGGACCCGACCAGCATATCCAGCAGCCACTAATGCTGAACCTAATGTGAGAGTTCTAAGTGCGCAAATACAAATCGGCCTAAGACACGAGGTTAGGCCCAACTGTGGAATAAGACTGCCCGGACCCGACCGACATATCCAGCATCCACACGTTGAAGGCCTAATGTGGAAGGTCTAGCCCATTATAACCATAATTGGACTTGGCATTGAATTGGACTAATTAACCTAATTTAATCTTTAAGGATTGTGTGATTATGAACTTAAGTTGGGGTTAAGTAAAATTGGGCGAGTAGTGGTTGGGTTAAGCAGATTAGAGGGGTGGGAAATATTTACATATAGGCCGACGAACTTAACCCAATAAGGTTATGTAATTTAAGACACCTAGTGGTATTCATAACTAGTGGAAAAATATAATAAATTTATGTAATTAAAGACACCCTTTTAGGGTAAGCATAACTGACATAGGGCTATGTAATTAAAGACACCTAAGGGTATACGTAGTTAGTGAAAAACCTAGTGGGGATACAAGACAAAGGGGAGAGATTGTATCATATTTTGCGGGACCCATTTCAGTCGGTAACCCGGAAGTGGTATCAAATAAAGAACTCCATACTAGGAGGAGAAGGGGCACACTTACTGATTGATTATAAGAGATCCAAATTAGACGGATGGTGTGGGCGGCACAAACCGACCGGGCCATGTGTGTGCATGAGCCGGGCAGAATGGGGTAAGATGACCGTGACACCAGTAGGTATGGTTGTGCACACCTTAATGGTTGCCACTTTAGGAAGTGGTACCTCCTACTTTGGGGCCAGCATAGGATATTTACGTTGTAGAGAGCCGATCGATTAGGGAAGTAGTTAGGGTACACTTGGATGTATGCCCTAAGTCTACCAACTTGTATTGGAAGGGATCATCTCATTTTTAGTTATACTAGTAATAGTGCAAAGTAATCATTAGTGAGGCACATATACGTTATCTTGCTTACCTTGTCACACCTGCCATTTATGTAGTGATCTCTTTTTTATCCACTTTATATTCCTATCATGTTACTTTTATTTATTTACTGGCTAAAAGTAACTAGACTCGCCAGACTTTATGTTTGACCCTTTTTGTTTCTCCTTCTTTCTTCTGTTTCACCCCTCTCCCCATGTTCTCAGCGAGGAAACACTCAGGCTTAGTCAGGACTCAGATATCATCTGCCTAGGAGCAACTTCTGAAGTATGGCTCAAGTTCTTGTCTCTACTATGGCTTAACTCTTTTAATTGGGGAATTATGTTTTTTCATATTCTTATGTACTCTGATGATGCAAGACAGAAGTTGTTTTATTGTAATGGTTTTTGTGGCTTATGGTATTGTGGACCATGGCATTATGATTCATGTTTGAAATAAAAATTTAAAATTTCCGCTGCTATCTTATTTATATCTGTCTTGTAATTATTTTGTGTCAGTTTACCTAATGCTTCACCAAACTTAATTCATTCCCTTAGTGAGTGACATTAACAGACGTGTGGTGTCACACTTTGTATCAGAGCTAAAGGTTACCAGATTCGATAAAAGTTTTTGTAAATTATTATTAAAAACGGTTTTAAAAAAAGTGTTTTCAAAAGAAAATTCTTTTTTGAAAAACATTAACCAAAAAGCCATATGTAGTATCCTTCAGCCCTTTATCTAATTTTTTTCCTTTTCCCTTTCTCAGCATGTCTGGGGAACAAAACATCCTTAATATCCCAGAGGGCGTCACATTACCTGGTTGGTTTCGTAGGTATTTAGAGGCCACGGCGCCGGCCGAAGGCCAAAGAGACGTTCCACCCCCAGCTGCACTAGTCATTCCTCCTCCTTCCCCTCCAAGAGCTGACAACTTCACCATGATTTGCAAAGACTTTCGGGCTATGGGAGGAAGGCCATTCCATGGGAATGAGACATTCGTAGAAGCTCGGAATTGGCTTAAGGAGACCGAGGACTTATTCGTAATTTTTTAAGTGGAGGACCGAAGAAAGATTCAGTTAGCTGCTTGGCTGTTAAAGGACAAAGCCTCATTATGGTGGGAAATCACGCAAGCTGGATGCTTGGTGGAAACTTTGGAAGATTTTAGATAGAGGTTCGAAATGAAATTTCTTTCCCAAGCTAAGAGAAGCATACAGAGTGGAGATGTTTTAGCATTCAAACAAAGAAATTTGACATTAAAGGAGTATGTGAACAAGTTCAACCAGCTGGCAAGGTTCGGATTAGAGTTGCTAGATACACCACACAAAAAGGCTTTGCGGTTTGCTAAAGGGCTAAATGAGCCTCTGCATGGTTTATCCATGTCCCATATTCCAATGGGTGCCATCTTTGAAAAGCTTGTTGATATGGCCCTAATGCATGAGGAGGACAAGGTAGAAAAGAAGGAAACAAAAGCTGAAGGGACATCGCAGAATAAGAAGGTGTGGACCAAGGAGGGGCAACAACAACAGCAGAAGAAAGGAGGGAAAGATGATAAAGGAAAGGATAAGAGAAAATGTCACAGTTGTAGAAAGAGGGTCACTTTATCAAAGATTATAAGAGAAGGAAGGCCAATTACTTTAATTGCAGAGAGGTTGGACACTTCTCTAAAGAGTGCCCAAAGAAACAGGGATCGTAGGGACAAGGTCAAAGAGCAGGGACTTCAGGAGGGCAGGTACATGCTCTTGCGATCAGTGCTCCTGAAAGAGGTAGAAAATTTTCCATAGAAAGTTTAGTTTCTCTTTCAAACCATTCAGTTAGAACACTTTTTGATTCTAGTGCTTCACACTCGTTTATACCTAGTTCTGTGGTTGAATCTCTACACTTAATTACTAGTATGGTAGTAGATCTTGTAGTTATTTCAAACCCCATTGGTGGTTTGGCTCATTTATCGATGATTTGTCGGGGTTTGAAAATATCTATGTTAGGCGTCGAATTTGAATGTGACGCATATGTGTTCGGGTTTATGGCTACGGGTTGATTCAAGGTGTTTTCACCAAAAATGGTTCAAACACCAAGGGTACAATGAATGTACTTCACCAATATGGTTAGAAAATAAGTGGAGTCGCATTCAATAACAATTGAAAGTAAAAATTCCAAATAAAATAAAATGGAGACGAGGTTTTAGAGTGGTTCAGCCTTGCGTTAGGCCTACATCCACTGTGAATGGAGTTTGCATTACCATGATGATGATTACAAGACATATCAGCTCTTGATCTTTATACGTCATCTTATTCACTCAATGTATTCTCACTTTTACAAATAAATTTCGCTTAGATTCACAAGATTCAATGGAGTAATCGAAGGATCTATGATAGAGAAGGACGGATAGGCGACGGAGGAGGAGGAGGTCTTCGATCTTTTGCACCTATAGGATTTTGACAAACACTATGGCCAAATGGATGAAAGATCTTCGAATGGTAATGATGATCATGGCTGAAATGTTTAAGGAATGGCTAAGGAAGGAATTTAACAGCAATTCGTGGTGGCCAGAGGTCCCCTTTCTTGGTGGAGGGTGTAACCTACTTATAGGTGAGCCCTTATCGAGGTTTGGACCTCAATTCATCCAAGTCGCTTGTCCTATTTATTGCGAACATGCCACCGCCTGGTTGTAGCCAGCTGTTAGTGACCGTCCCCGACTGTTCATAGAAAGTGACTTCATAAGAGCCAGCGACTCTGTGAGAGTGAGCGACTTCCCGTGTTACTAACAACTTTAAGTGAGTGATCCTATGCATGTGAGTGGGTTAGTTAAAGTGGTCGTGTTTGATTGCAGGCGGACGGGCGACCAGCACCTTAATTGGAGGAAAACATCCGATTGAAATAGTATCGGCAGATTGAGGAGCGAATGATTAGGGTTGTAATATGTAAGTGGACATAGAGCGCGTGCGCGATCCCTGGTATATTTGAACTCTTGTCTGACTGATGGGGCGGTTCTTCTCCTTGCTCTGTTCTATCAAACTTTTTGACATAAGGATGAGCGGGGCGACCTTTCCATGATGTGTGAGCCTTTGTGTGGTGCCATTTTTGGAATGGTCTTGCATGTGCGACTTACTTGCAAGTTTAAACTATGTCGTGTAACTAACTCTGGCTGTGTTTGAGTGGACTCCCTGACTGTTTTGGTATGTGCGACTTTCCCAGCCGTACTTAACCCTTCATAATGTGTAGTCGTCTCCGTCCTTTCACAAACCGCCTGAGTACATTGAGGAGCATTTTGCATGACCGATCCTAATGACGCCCGATCCATAATACTAACGCAGAATTAATAAACCAAAATGTGTGTGGTTTTTAAGGGATAAAAATTTTCCCCTCAAAGTTTGTAATTTTAATTTGCAAAAATTACTGTCTTCGAAATAACGGATCACAACATAGCTTGGTAAACTAAATCAGGTTTATCAAGGATCAGTCATGCTAGACTTAGGGTCGTTATTAGGGAAAAGAAACAGCTGAAATCGTTCCTCCTTGTGGGCGAGAAATCTAAGTCATTCACCTTATTTCGATCGGTCAAATCATAGGGAAGCAGGCAAGACAGCTGGTCTTTGATGGGCCATGCGAAATCAAGTACTAAGCTGACGTGGCAGAGAAGGTCTGGATGCATGTCCCTTAATCTTCCTTGTCGTTTTTTACCCTTCATTTATTTTATTCTTATTTTCCTATATAAAACACATCAATAGCAGCTATTCCAGTTTCTAAAATCTTAACTTCTTCCTTAACTTCATTGTGACTGGATTCTCCCATTAAGGATTTCAATACCTTTTTTAATCCGTGAAGTGCAGGTTTTCCATTCTTGCTTATGCATATTCTTCTTCGGAATCGATAATGCATGCTTTTAGTATGAATGAGTCCTTTTATGTTGTTTTGAACTACTTTCTGAAATCTTTTATGATCGTTAGATACAATTCATGCTACCGCTGATCTTTTTGCGATGAGGATAGTCAAAAATTTGGAGTGGTTTCACTTCATTTTTACACTCGTCTTTGAACTTTAATCCACCACTCCTGCTGATTCCAAACTTTGTACATACAATATGCTTGCTAAAATGTTTAGGACAAGTTATAATCCCTGATATTGTGACAATGTGTTGACAATTTGTTCCCTGTCGATGAAATGCTTTAAGGTACGCTATCTTGGCACCGTTACTTTGGTTTATACTTCTGGTTTGATTCCTGTGACCGCTCAAGTGCATTTTGGCGAAAGCTCGCTCTTGCTTTACTCTAGGATTGACTTTGAATGATTTTGACACACGAGAATAAAATGTCCTTGCTGCACATGATTAGGATTTGAAGGAGCTGGTAGTTCTTGTTTTTTCTTTTGATTGCTTTACTTGTTTAACCTTGACTGACCCTTTAAAACATGATTTGTACAATTACTCACTAATCCATCTTACAGGATGGATTCATCTCCAGAACGTCGTCGGGTAGAGAGAGAGGTTCTTTGATCTAGATGTTCAGATAGCTGACGTTCAATCGACGGGGCATGAAACACTCCATCTCTGTTAAGGTCACTCACAAAGGGAATGCATTATCGTTAGTGAAGCATTTTAGGTAAAAGGCACAGATAATTTACAAGACATACATATAAACAGCAGAAAACTGAAATCATTTCATAAATAGCGTGGTTTAGTCAAAACATTACAAGCATTGTCTCAAAACCCAACTTCTAAATTATTACAACAAAACTGATGTCTTGATTTAAAACTCCAAGTACATAAAGAAGCATAAAACAGTAGTAAAACAGCATAAATTCCCAATAAAAGTGTAACCACAGCCATACCCCAAGAAGAGAGAATCCAAGCAATACATCTACTCTATTCAAGCTGGAAAAGGTCTTCCCTAAGATGAAGTATTCCCTCCCTGAGGACCTGGGGGAGGGGGGGACGAAAGAAAAAAGGCGAAAGAAAATAGGTCAGACATAAGCCTGGTAAGTCCAGTGATTATTAAGCATGTAAACAGGTAAAAGGTTCATGACATGAATAAACTGAACATAGGACAATACCATAGCAATAAGATGACATAAGATAATGCAAGATAAACTGAATATACTATCGCACTCATTTCCATTTCTCTGCACCTACTAATTAATGTTTCAACTACCATCATGTGTTCATAACAAAGTGATCCATGTTCCGATCAGCTTCTACTCGCATGCATTTATTACTTGTGCCATTCAGCCCCGCTTTACTGTAGATACCTGTGCTTGTCCCACCATGGGGTGTATCAATTCCTATGGTGGCAACCCGACACAAATTTAAGATGCACAATGTATACTACTGATGCCGAGTGCCTGCTTTTTTCACTCCGGAGTACGTTCATGCCCATACTCCCTCGGAACCTACACTGCTGCACCACCCGCTGCTATTTTGACCACTCATAATCAGCCCAGTAATCGTGCCCCACCCTGCCTAGTTCAGAGTACCGTGATACATCTATGTGGGTTACTGCTGAAATGGGTCCCCGTTACTAGGGTTTCCTAATCAAATGTTATAACGGTTAAGTGTTCTCAAATTAACCTAACCCCACCCATCTGTTTAATTAACACGTTGTATTGGTTAAATGTTTCCTTAATTAACTTAACCCTACCATTCTTACATGTCCGTCCCTTAGCTTTAATTCATTCATTAAAACACCAACCTCTCACATTAGATCTATATTGTTGTGGTCGCTGGATGTGCCGGGCGGTTCCCGGCAGTCTTACACCGCAACTCAATCTAACCTCGGGTTTTTGCGCTTAATGCACTAACCTCTCACATTAGATCTATATTGTTGCGGTCGCTGGGTGTGCCCGGCGGTTCCAGGCAATCTTACACCGCAATTCAATCTAACCTCGGGTTAGGCATGTTCCGCTTTAGCCAATTTACATATTTGCCATATGTGTCCAAGTTTAGGTCTTTTTATGTCAATATTCCCTAAGTGTAGTCAGTACAAGTTTTATGCCACATTCACTTGTTATGCCCAAAATTTACTCAATTAAATTATACCCAATTTTCCCGCGTTATAATCGCACGTACAACAAGATTCAATCTAAGTTTTGAACGAACCTAGTATTCATAAAAGAAAATAAAAAGGAAAAAATAGAGAAGGAGCATAAGAATTGACATAAGGAAAAATAGGAATGTAAATGTGTACCCAATTCAAGAATCATGTTTCCAATAGGTATGTTGTAAATTAACAATAAATGTGGGCAAGCTAAGCAATTAACACCATAGGTATAAAGATTAGATAGAATCGGACTTAAGATAATCACTAATTTTGATATACAACATGATAAGTTCCATTATATCAATCACAATAGTCTCATAGGCATATGATGTACAACATGATAGGTTCCATCGTATCAATCACAACAGTCTCATAGGCATGATAGGTTCCATTATGTCAATCACAACAGTCTCATAGGCATGATATGTTTTATTATGTCAATCACAATAGTCTTATAGGCATGATAGGCTTCATTATATCAATCACAATAGTCTCATAGGCATAGGCAATTCAGTTTTGACAAAAGGATAAGCATGAATCAGGATTAGGCATAGTTCTAGATCTGATTATTACTGTCATGATTTCTATTAGTTGTTCAAATCTGAATAATAACCGAACTTACTGAAAAAGAATGGATCTTGTATTCTTGGATCAAATTTCTGAATTTGTTAAGCTTAACCGTTGATGTAGACGTTTAATTCTCTAGTTTGGAGAAGATGAAGGCTAGGCTAGCTTAGACATGGATAGCATGACGGCTTCACAGAATTGGGTTATGAGGTCTGGGGTTGAGGTTTGGGGTGATTATATAGAAGTTTAGGATTAACATGGGCCTTTAGATCAACCTAGGAGTCATAAAAGCCATCCAAACCCAAGAGAGCCAACCAGAACATGACACATATGCCCTAACACCCCGGAAAATCGTCACTGTCCAGATCAGTTCGCAGGTGCGACCCTACAGGGGGGTCGACACCCATGTCGACATCCCTGGGGGGGTCGACATCCCTGAGCGAGAAATTTCCCGCTCAGCTATTTTCTGAAGTTTTGAAATTCGAATCTGCTTTAATTATTTGATTATTAATTTAATTTAATTTCTACTAAAACTAGAAAACTTCTGCCCTCCATAACTTCTACATACAGAGTCCGATTCACGCAAACTCGAACTCTATCTCTAGCAGAATTCTGAGACGAACGAAAATTCGTACCCGTTTCCCTTAACTCCTCTTCTAAAAACTAAGTTTTCTTAATTTTGTTATTAAATACTCACGGAAAATACGAGGTGTTACATTCTCCCATCCATAAATGATTTCGTCCCCGAAATCTCTAAGTTAAGAAGAATGTATCCTAACATCCATCTACTCAACCGTCAATCACAGGAATCCATTGTCCTTAAAAAGATTTCTAATACTTTCATGATCATATGCATAGTGTGTGTGTATATGTCCTTATCTAATGCAAAATCACGTGGTCTACTGATTCAGTTGACCCACTTGATGCGAATCATGTCGGTGCTATGAGTCCATCATGTATGTAATTATTCCTAATTGTATTTCGTAGTGCACAATCATTCATACAAATGCAACGTCTCCATGATAACACATCAAGTTTCTATCTATATATAAATACATATATGCATATGCAATATGAAAGTGACTGACCCAATCTAGTACCTAGTGTGTGTGTGTGTGTATATGCATCCATGAGCAACCACTAGAAACCACTTGCAACCATCAATCATAACATGTTTTCAAATACATGTTTACATTCATTAGTTTCTACCTAAGGATCAAGAATAGGACCGAGTAGATATACTTAAGAGATAGATACAAGCATGCATAAACTTATGGAAAAAGAGATCAAGGATGTACTATAACAGCCCGCATTTTACGTATCGGAAGATCGTAAAATATTTTATTTTATTCCCTGAGGGTTGGATCATTCTCATCTTTTAGTATGTTGCTTATGGGGATGTGAGACATGTCCATAAATTTTACCAATTTTGTTTGTGACCATTTTGCCCCTGTCAGTCTTGTACATGGCATAACTTTTGACTCAGGTCGAATTAGGGGATGAAACTTGTGCCATTGGAAAGGAATTGATGATTGCCTTTCCGTAGAGTGGTTACATTAAGGATTTGGTTCAGCGGTTTGGGAGAAATCGTTGTTTTAAGGTTTTTCAGTTGGCTGTTTAGGTTTTGGAAGGCTAATGGGCTGATTTGGGGAAGGCCCATTAAGGGGTTGGTGGGGACTATAAATAGGGGGTAAGGGATAAGGGGAAAGGTTAGAATTTTTCATTCTCTTATGGGGAGGCTTTGATCTCCTTCTTCCTCTAACACCTTTCCACCATTAAAATTCCAAATCCAAGGGGGAAATCGAAGATCTATACCATTCGAGGCTAGATCAACATCGTTTCAAGGGCGAATTCATCGGATTGAAGGATTTGATTCGAAGTGTTCGCTGTCCGGATTGCTTTTTCATTGTTTTTGCATCGATTAGAAGAATTGGTGAGTGATATACATCTCTCATTCGGATGCATGCAAGTATATGAGTTTTTATGTTGTTAATTTCATCATTTCCATGTTATTTTCCTTAGATCTACACCATGCTAAGTTTATTTTACATGTGAATCACTTTAGGATCTGATCTAGATAATTTAAATGGTAAGTTTCATGTTATTTCATGAGTTTATGCAAGTTAGATCTATATTTGTGTTCATATGTTCAATTATCATGTTTTTGGGAAATTTATGTGTTTTGATGGAAATTGTTAGATTGGTGATATAGTTGGTTGCATAACATGTTTGTGGTTGCGTTTGGATGAATTGGATGAGCCGGTTTCGTCGGATTCGTCGTTTGGCGAAGTTTTGGTCGAAATCGAAGTCGAAATGGAGCAGTGCAGGTTTCTGGTCGGTTTTGGAGCTAGTCGGGTCGGTTGAGGCGGTCTGATGGCTCTGGTCAGTCCAGAAGGGTCTGGACTGAGGTGGTCGGTCACGTTATGGCTTGGGAAGTAAGTCTGGGAGCTGGTTGGTTGGAATGGAGGCATCGGGGTCGGTTTTGACTGGTCGTTCTGGAGCAATGCTGGTCGGTTTTGACTGGTCGTTCTGGAGCAATGCTGGTCGGTTTTGACTGGTCGTTCTGGAGCAATGCTGGTCGGTTTTGATTGGTCATTCTGGAGCAATGCTGGTCGGTTTTGACTGGTCGTTCTGGAGGAATTCTTGTCGGTTTTGACTGGGTCTTGGAGCTGGTCGGTTTGATCGGTCCAGAAGGCTGAGGAGGGAGTCTGGTCGGCTCAGGAGGGTCCTGGTCGGTCCAGGAGGAGCAAAGGGAGGTCTGGTCGGTCCAGGGGGTCTGATCGGTCCAGAAGTACCAGAAGAGGTCTGGTCGGTCCATAATGGGTCTGGTCGGCATTTCCAGTAGAAATTTCTGATCGGACACTTCTAGTGATGACGTAACTTCGAGGTGGTTCAAGTAGGAAGGCTCGAAGTGGTGAATGTGTTCGTTGATCAAGGTGGAACAACGAATGCGGTGACAACTCAAAGGTCGTGAGTTGGTGGATAATGGTTGCTTGAGAAGTTTGCTTGAGCTATGAAACATCGTCAAGGTTGGACGATTAGAGATGCGAAGGCCGAGAAGTCATCGTTGTCGTAAGTTCTAGCAGGCTCAAAGCAGGGGTACGATGGGTATCGTTGAAAGGCCCAAAAGACCGGTTGTTGGTCGAGTACCCTGGGTCTTTCTGGTTGGGGAAAGGCCTAGTGTCAAGGTTGGACATTGCCAAGGTTGGGCATATGGAGTTCATGCTAGAACTGGGGTTATCATTAGCCCTTGACATATGGCAAGGTTGGCCGTCATACGATAATGATGGTTTCGAAGCAGGATTGGCAGTGATAGCCAGAGTCAGTCATGGATGATTAGTTGTTCTGTTTGTACTATCTCACATAGATTATCCAAAGTCGAGGGAGACGTTCTTTGAGTGCTTAAGTGATATTGGTCTAGGCCTCTGGCGAGAGTACTTGAGGAATGTTAAACTCGATTAGGGTTGTCTGCGTGAGACTTATCTGGATGTCATGTGTGTTTTCTATGATTGAATGCGTGTTCTGATTTCTATGGATGAATGGTTGAAATGCATGTCGTAAAGGCTATCACTGTCCGATGTGGGGAAGATAAGGTTGAGTTCTTCTCTAGTGATGTGGGTAGATAAGTTGTTCATTTACCCATTCTCATATGCTTTCTTGTTGAAGTTTGTTAGCTGTATTATCGCTCATTAAGACTATTGTCTGACTCAAGGTTTTATGTCTCCTCTTATTACCATGGGCTATTCATCCGGTTGTGGATGGGCAGACTAAGTAGCAGGTTACAGGTAATGGAGCTTAGTGATACGAGGAAGCTGAGCGATGACGAGAAGGAGGCTAGCGTACCAGTTTTATTCTATCTAGTATTTCTGTTTCCGCTGTTTGAGTTGCTTGAGAGTTGTAGTGAGGCCTTATGTACAAACTTGGATATCAGTTGGATAATATTTCTGGATGTTGAAAGAGTTTCAAAAGTTTGCTATATGATACCTCATTACTATCACCTGTTGTATATGTTCTATTATATTTTATCCTTGCGCTGTGAGTTCTACGACAGGTTTCGATGTGTTCACTTACTATGATGATCGTCCATAGCAGCCTGGCACGCCTTTCAGCGCATTATTCCTCTTGTTTAGTGCGGGGGTTATGGGCGGTCGTCACATTTGGTATCAGAGCTCTGGTCAACGATTTTGGCCAAAGTTCAAAGACGTAATTGCGTATGAGGGACGTATTTGTAGATTTCAGTGGGATGTTACAATATATATTAGCATATATAGTAGTAGCGGTTGTATCTCTTTAGCAGTTTTTCTTGGAAGTGGCTAATTATTCTAGATTGCAGATTTAGAATGAGTAGACGACCATCAAGACATGCTGCTAGGAGAGCAGATACTGGAGGGGGAAATGGTGGTGAACCAGATTGCCCGGCCATGTTTGAAGCCTTGGCGGAAGCAATTATGCGAAGGGTACACGCTCCAGTGGCAGCTATGGTGGATGTAGGAGTGCGAGTTCCTAGAGTAGATTTTGCAAAGATGTGCAAGGACTTTATATCTCTAGGAGGGAAACCATTTAAAGGAACTGAACCAGCTGAAGAGGTTCAAAGGTGGATGGATTCATGTGTTCGAATCTTTGGAGACTTGGGTATTGAAGATGCAATGAAGAGAAAGCTTGCATCAAGGCAGCTTCAGAGCAGGGCCATGGAAAGGGTGTCGTGGTGCAAGGTACTTTTTCCATTAATGGTGTTTCAGTTCGAGTTTTGTTTGATACTGGAGCATCACATTCATTCATCTGCAATGAGCTTGTTTGTCGCTTGGGTTTGGAACCCGAGATTTGTGATAGACCATTGATCGTGACTAATCCAATTGGGGGTTCGTCCAGTTTGTGCATGATTTGCCGTGGTCTAGTATTATCGAGTCATGGTTGCTCTTTTATGTGTGATTGCTTTGTTCTTAACTTCGCTGGGTATGGGATCATCTTGGGCATGGATTGGCTCAAGAAGTATGCGGCAAGGGTGAATTGCGAGAAGCTAGAGGTGAGGGTCGGGGATGTGGAAGGGCGAAAGGTGTTGATTAGATGTAAGCGCGAAGACGGGGTCTTCGTGAGTTATCTATATTCGCTTAGGATTCCACAGGAAGACCTATCATCAGTGCTGATCGCTAATGAGTTTGTAGATGTCTTTGACGAGGTCGAAGGGTTGCCGCCGCATCGCGAGATCGAGTTTAGGATCGATTTGGTCGAGGGTGCGAGACCAATTGTTATGCCACTTAGGCGGATGGCGCCTAAGGAACAGCGAGAGTTGGAGGTGCAAGTTAGAGACCTTTTGGGAAAAGGTTTCATTCGGAGGAGTGTTTCCGAGTGGGGTGCACCAGTCGTGTTTGCAACTAAAGCAGATGGCTCGTTAAGGTTGTGTGTGGACTATCGTGAGCTGAACAAGGTGACTAAGAAGAACAAGTATACGTTGCCAAGGATTGATGACTTGTTTGATCAGCTTCACGAAGCCAAAGTGTTTTCTCAGATGGATTTGGCAACGGGATTTCACCAGTTGAGAGTAGCTAAGGATAGTGTGCCAAAGACTGCTTTTAGGACACCGTCCGGATTTTTCGAGTGGTTGGTGATGCCATTCGGGTTGACTAACGCGCCAGCGTATTTTGTGGATCTTATGAATAGAGTGTTCAGAGATCAGTTGAATAAGTTCGTGCTTGTGTTCGTGGATGATATACTGGTTTACTCCAGAAATGTGGAAGAACATAAGACGCACTTGAGAGTTGTGTTAGAGATCTTGCGAAAGCATCAGCTTAAAGCTAAGTTCTCAAAGTGTCACTTCTGGAAGGATGAAGTGAGGTTCTTAGGTCATGTTGTTTCTGGAAAAGGTATAGCGGTTGACCCCGCTAAAGTTGCAGCAATCCAGGACTGGGATAGACCTAAGAATGCAACGGATGTTCGGAGTTTCCTTGGATTGGCTGGTTATTACCGAAGGTTTATCAAGGATTTCTCTAAGATGGCTGCACCATTAACAGGATTGACGAAGAAGAACCAAGTGTTCGCATGGGATGCGAAGTGTGAACAAGCGTTCGAAATTTTGAAGGAGAGATTGACGAGTGCACCTGTGTTGACCATTCCAAGTGGGAATGAAGAGATGGTGGTATATACTGATGCATGTGGTACTGGACTTGGAGCAGTGCTAATGCAGAAGGATAAAGTAGTGGCTTACGCAAGTCGACAGCTAAAGCCACATGAGAGAAACTATCCAACTCATGATTTGGAGTTGGCAGCGATTGTGTTTGCTCTAAAGATGTGGAGACATTACCTGTTGGGAGTACGATTCGAGTTGTTTACGGATCACAAGTCGTTGAAGTATCTTTTCTCCCAAAAGGATTTGAATCTTCGGCAGCAACGATGGTTAGAGTTTCTGGCATCGTATGATTTTGGGATAGCCTATACTCCTGGCAAAGGCAATGCAGTTGCAGATGCATTGAGTCGAAGACACGCAAGTTTGGGAGCGATGTTTTCGGAATGGAAGGGCCTCGAGTATTTGGCAAGGTTCGATTTCAGGCCAAGGTGTGAGTTGGAACCTGAAATATTGGCAAGCTTGTCGATAAGACCTACTCTTATCGAAAGGATTGGCGAGAGCCAAAAGAAAGATGTGAAGCTTGTCGAGTTCATTCAGAAGCTGGAACCAGAGAATAAAGAATTCGAGGTCGATCGAGAAGGTTGGCTTCGAAAGCAAGGGCGATTAGTTGTTCCTGATATCGATGGATTGAGAGATGAGGTTCTGAGAGAATGTCATCACTCAAAGTTGACAATTCATCCCGGTGGTAATAAGATGTATCAGGACATGAAGAGAAAGGACATGAAGAGAATCTACTATTGGGAAGGCATGAAGCGAGATATTGGAGAGTTCATTTCCAAGTGTATGAACTGTCAGTTGGTGAAAGCTGAACAGAAAAAGCCGAGTGGTTTGCTTCAGCCATTAGAAGTTCCTACATGGAAGTGGGAGCAAATATCGATGGATTTTATCGATGGACTACCTAGAACTAGGGAAGGAAATGAAGGGATTTGGGTCATTGTGGATCGTTTGACCAAAAGTGCGAGATTTATTCCTGTCAAGTCGACTAGGACAGCATCAAAATTGGCTGAGCTTTATGTGAAATGGATAGTTCGATTCCATGGTGTCCCAAAGAGTATAGTAAGTGACCGAGATCCATTGTTCACGAGTGGATTTTGGAAAAGTTTGCAA